>JAIOKQ010000012.1:4800000-6134116 GCA_020654165.1 Oryctes rhinoceros | reverse complement strand
CCTACACGCACTGAGCTCTGGCGCCCGATTAAAGCTTGTTTTCCTAACGAAATTAATCTAATAACCATACTGCGTAATTTTTCTAAACTTAAGCCCAAGTTTTTCAATCTTTCCATCTACCGTGACCGTACTCCCATGCAATTACAAATGCATAAAGAACTGTGCGCCGAACTAAGCGTTCGTCAAAGGAATGGCGAGACTAACTTGAGAATCAAATATAAGAATGGTATACCATCTATTACTTCTACTTTAAACTAAATTCTTCCAACGGTTCCCCAATAACGTTTAATTAATATTATGAAAATTCTCGTGGTTTAAGGTCGGAAACGCATTCATTCTTTACCAGCGCCTGTGAATTCTTATGATGTTATTGTTATTACAGAATCATGGCTGGATGATTCGATTTTTTCCTCTGAACTTGTACCTCATACATATAATGTCGCGAGATGTGGTCGTAAGTTTAACCTAACTGACCGTACCACTGGAGGAGGTGTTTTCATAGCATTTGGAGATAAAGTTTTCTTTGAGATTGTTGATTCTTCTACTCTACTATCACTTACACCTGCTGTTGATTTTGTGATTTGTAAATGTCGTGTTCAATCAACAGTTTTTATATGGCAGCTGGCTATATTCCACCCCACATAAACCAATATGATTTTGAGCTTTTTTGTGAATACCTTGAAACCTTCTTAATCGATAAGCTGTTGTTCTTATCGGTGAGTTTAATCTTTTACTATTTCTCAGCAATCCTTCTTTATGTTTGAAGCGTTCTGCTTTCTTGCACTTATGTACATTATTAAAATTCAATCAGTATAATTCCGTAACTAATTGCGATGGTAAACTACTTGACTTGATTGTCCCTAGTGTTCACTCCAATGTAACTGTGTCTATGAACGAATTTCCATTTGTACCAGTTGATTGTTATCATCCTCTGTTACCTATTCATGTTTCATTTCCTTCATTTACTTCAAAATCTTCTTGTTTTCCTTCAAATGCCAATATCACATATAATTTTCGAAAAATTATCTTTATGTAACTCCTACGTGAGCTTGCATCTGTGAGTTAGATTTTTTTAAGCGATGTGCATAATGTTGATCTCGCTGTTTTATAATACACTCTATACTGTATTTGATAAGGATTCGGGCCTGGAATCTCCCCAAGATATTGTCAACGCCTTCGCTCATAAGTCCTCAGTCGCTCATTCAGTTCCTCTTACCTTTCTTGTGGTATAATTGACAATGAGGACATACATACCAATTATGTTCTTCTTACATTATCTGCTGTTTCTATAACAGACCTCATTAACATCCTGTCTTCATTTCCTCATAATCACAATGCTGGTGATGACTTAATTCCAAATTGCTTTGTACGTAGTGCCAGCTACATTCTTGCTGAACCATTGTCAGTTATAATTAACTGCTATATTCGAACCTCTACTTTCCCCTCTTTTTGGAAGCGAGCCAGAGTAATCCCAGTTTTTAAGAAGGGAAAGAAGAACGTAGTGGATAATTACAGATAATTACATTTCACCTCACTAACATGGTTATGTGCGAGGAAGATCAACAGTTATCAATCTTGTGTCGATTACCCAATTTATTAGCCAGCATCTTAACGCGTAAGGACAAGTAGACGTGATATACATAGACCTCAGTAAAGCATTCGACACATTAGATCACAATATTTTGCTTCAGAATTGTTCTGCTTTTGGCTTCAGTCCATCACTTATTCGATTCTTAAAGTCCTATTGGACCAACAGAAGCAATTATGTTTCTTATAATGGATTCAAATCTTTCGAATTTAGTCCATCTTCAGGTCCTCCACAGGGTTCTAATTTGGGTCATTTATTATTCAATCTTTACGTTAATGATTTACTTGCTTCTGTATCTTGTCCTGTTCCAGTCTATGCAGATGATATAAAAATGTCTATTAAGAACTGGAATGACATTATTGAGCTATAGCGTAACCTTAATACGATCACTAATTGGTTTGCCTCCTCCTCAAAGCTGCCGTTACATGTCATTCACAAGGAAATTTTATTTCAATTTCTTCTACTTACTCCATTAACAGCCAAGCACTTTGAGAGTTAATGAGTTTTGCGATCTTGGAGTTATTTGTGTTTGTTGCTTGAGCTTTGGACCACATATCAACCACCTTTGTATTTCCGCATCGAAAGTTTTAGGCTTCGTAATACGCACCTGCAGATACTTTGAGAACATTTTTTCAACTTTTTCAAAACTTTATTTTATATTTTTGTTGTAAGTAAACTCGAATATGCTTCACCTGTTTGATCACCTCACTATATCTATTTGCAACTCCAAGTTGAGAAGATTCAACGGAGATTTCTCAAATTCCTATCGTTCAAAATTGTCGGAATTTATCCAGTGCGGAACATCGATTGTGGCGCTCTTCTTGATCGACATGGGATGCACACCGCGGCTCCTCGTCGGGAGCGACAGAGTTGCACGTTTTGTCTGGAGGTTGGTGCGTGTGTCCCGGCTCCCCTTCTTCCTTGAATTTTCTAGTTCCTTGTGCATCTTCACGTTCTTCTTCTACTTTCTCTCTTCCTGTACCTCGAACAAATCTGTTATACTTTTCTCCCATCACTTCTATGTCTCGCTTAATGGATACATTTTATAATTATGTATGTTTTAGTAAAATTAATGAGCTCAATAGGAGTTTTTTCCTTTACATTTTTTATTTTTTTATTTTGTATTCAATTATCATTTAGTATTGTACGTATTTTTTGTAATGTTGTCCTGTAACCTATGGAATCCGTTGGACAATAAACTATTATTATTATTATTCGCTGAAATATTTTAACTACTGCTTTCGCTTTTTTATTAGCTAGTTACTAAAATTGTCTACTTTTTTCCTTTAATGTTATCATAATAAACATTTAAAGAAACATGCTCAACTGGATAAATCGGTATTTTAGGTGTTAGCATAGGTACTTTTTTTTTGTGAACCTTCGAATTTGCAACATACGGGGCAATTTTGTGTGTTTTCTTGAGTAGTCGTTCCAAGCCAGAATAAACATTTTTTGCCAATTTTATCGTGAATTCAATTTCGTTATGATTTGTATGTATTTTTTGAATCATATTTCTCCTTAACCCTTCCACTAACAAGTAATTTTTTTTTAACTTTTCAGGTATCTTCCAAATCATGTATATATTTAGGCCATCCTTCTCTGGTGATGCTCAATTATTTTGTGTCCGATCTTTACCACATCCACTTTCAATATCTTCCATCAAATCACTATCGATACCAAGAACTTTTCATTTCGGCTTCTAAGTATGGCTATTTATATTAAAGATGTTTGCTTTTAGATCCTTATCCGATTCATCGCTTTTTGAAATCTGTGCAGGTGCTCCGCTAAGAACATCTATAATTTTATTATTTTTGTCATTAATATGCTCTATTTCTACATTATTGGTATTACAACGTTAGTAATACCATTAGCATTAACTACAACCATTTTGGCGCTTTTAGAAGAGACTTTTTAAATATACTTAAAGTTTATGGTAAATTTTTATGGTGGCTTTATTTCTAACTCTTTCATTTTCATATAGCTAGCAGTTTTCTCTCAATTTGTACCTAGCTTCTTTCCATCTTGGTCAATGTACGTGACGTATAAGTTACCGCTTCATTGTTATCACTCCGCGTTTTCATTTCTTTTAAATGTCTCTTCCTCCTCTTTACCTCAACAGCATACTATATTATCCTTTATTAACTCTTAGAAAGGAGTAGGAAGGAAATTTGTGCTTAATTCTTTCAAATATGTTCTTAAATTATTATTCCTGTAAATCACAGCAGATCTTTTTTAATGCTTGGTGATTGCATTTTTTCGATGGCTGTAACTACGGAATGGTCTGGTTTTAATCCCTCATTTGTTAAATAATGTCCAAAGAATTTGACTTCCTTTTTATACAAAGTAGCTTTATTCTTGTTCACTTAACAATTATTTTCCTTCAAACCTTCAAGCAATTTTTTAAAGTTATTATTATGATCTTTTAGAGCTTTTTCAGTTGTCTCTCCTACACCATATACAAGAATATCATCTGCCATTGTTTTAGCACTCATAAAATCACAAGTAAGTTCATACATTTATCGCTAAAACAATTCTGGATTTCTAGAAAGACCAAATGTTAATTACGCCGATTGGTATCATCCAAATTGCGATCAAACTGCGGTATGTCTGTTACTTTCTTCTGACAATTTTAGTTAGTAGTTTCTTAGTACCAACATACAAATTTTAAAACTACCCTTTCAATATGTTACTCGCCCAGTTTGTGCTTTGTTCTTGTTTTACTTTTGTCTCTTGAGATTCTAGTGAGTGTAATTCCTTCTGTAGTTGACTTCTTACCGGAACTAAAATACTGCTTACCTATTATGAGTATGTGTATTACTGTATTATGAGTTTGATTGTTGGATAAATTTCTAAATTAACTTCACCTAGAAGTCAAATATATCATTAAATTTGTTAACAATGTTATTTGGCTCATCATGTAATATACCAAATTCTACATTGCCGACTTTGTTGCATAATTTAATTAAATCCCTATAATAATTACATTTTTCACCATCTTACATCTACAGGGTGTTTAGGGTCTTGTGATTTTATTTTCAAGGGGTACTGAGACATCTTAAAATAATGCCATTAATGTAAAAATATCTTAACAAAAGTTGCTAATGTTAACTAATTTTTGTAGTTTTTATTTTTAAATGGTGATTAAGCATATTAAACTTATTTTTTGTTTTTGTTTTTCATGGAATCCACCTTACGTCAGTTGTTCAATTATCGCTGTGTTGTTGAATGCAAAGTGTCACTATGTAAGCATGAATTGACATAATTTACTAGGCCTTTGTGTTGCTGTCGAATTGTCGCCGCAGTTACCTCAACACAATTCACACGAAGATCATCTAAATCAATTATTTCGTTGATGTATACCATGGTCTTCATATCGCCCCATAATTGGAAATTAAGCGGGTTAAGATCGGGTGGTCGAGGAAGTCATGTAACAGGACCACCTCAGAACTCACATTATCTAAATGTTGGAGAACTAAATGAAATAAATTAAAATGCGGCGGTGCGTCATCCTGAGGTAGCAACATTTGTTGACGGACCGTCTTCCAATAGCTTCATCAACTGATTTTGCAAAAACAAGATATCTATTCAATGGATTTGGCAACACAAAGAGCCCAATAAGTTGCCCGTTGACCTGTTTGGCCCACACATTTATCGAGAATCTGTGCTGGAAATGATTACAACGAAGAGCATACGGATTTTCGACAGTCTAGATTATTGATTACGATAGTTATATATGCCGTTACTTATAAACAGTATTTCATCAATCGCCAATAGAATGGAAGAAAAGTTTGGAATTTTAACATATTTTTGTATAAACCGTCGGCGAAATTGTTAACGTAAAGAAAGATCTTCAGGTTGTAAGGCCTATACTTTTTGTACATGGAAGGGATACAATTGATTCTCGTTCAGTGATCACCACACAATTCGATTTAATACTTCTTCTTCGTCATCCAAAATTCTTTGACGTCCGCTAATCCACCATCCCGACCCTGACGTGTTTTCAATTCATCAGGTTCTCGTGCATGGTTTACTACAGCGTGGAACCATACAGCAGCAGAGTTCTGGCGTACTTCTCCACATGATCACTGTTGGTGCGATGTACAATTTTTACTCTCCTTATTGGAATTTATTGGGAAGAATTTACGTCAAACCGGCCGTGCAGTGACAACTGATGAAACAGCTTGGCAGATCGGAAAAGTTAACACATCAGTCTACTTAGTAAAAAATTCACTAACAACCTATCGTTTGAATTTACAATTACTTTGTACAAATTGTTGATCAATCGTTTTAGTATTTTTTAATGTGTCAATCACCCATTAAAAAAAGTTAACAGTAACACCTACATTATTATGCAGCTGTTGTTAAAATATTTTTACTCAAATGACATGACTCTTTAATACCTACAATTCATCTTTCCTTCAGCAATTCTTCTTCCACAGCGCCATATTAACATCTTTCGTAACTTCATGAGTAGAGAGGACAAAGGCAGGTGAAATTGCAGCGACTAGACAGACTCGCGTCTATTCGCCTCGCAGGAAAAGATTCGTGTTGCCTACTGGTTTCCCCGAGAGTTGACGAAACACGAGTTTGTCTAGTCGCTGCACCAAAGTAATAATTCCACCTGCCTTTGTCATCTTGATTCCTGCGGTAATAATCAAAGTAAATTATTCCACTTTGAATTGCATTACAGAAAATTACTCAACCTAATATATCGAATGTGCTATAGTGGTCTGTGCCGCACCTAATTGTACGACACGTTATTGTTATTAGTCAAACAAACTACATTATACAATGTGACAAATTGCGTGATTAAATCAGATGAGGTACGGATAACACTGGCCAACAAATTTCAACAAATTTCAATTCATTCAAATTTCATTTTAATAAAAGATAGAAGGTCAAATTAGCTCGATTTTTTTTATATTTCAATCAAAAGGTTTTTTAGATTAGATCATAATTTAAATTTCAAATTATTATAGTTAGAAATGTGAAATAATCCTGCTCCGCCCTTATAAACAATATCTACAGCATCTCTTCTTAACATCCAACAGGAATCTGCTAACATAACAGGATTCCATTTCCCCTGATACCGTCTTTCCATTCCCACGATGTCTTGGTGGAAGCGCTCACCGTGTTCATCGCTAACGTCGCCCATATTTTCCGGACAAAAATCCAAGTGAGAATGTAGAACGTGTACTTTAAGGGACATATTACAACCAGCAGCGTGAAATGCTTGTAACATATTCATTACTAAAGTTTTACAAGAAATTCGTGAAAACCTGTACCATAGAGAGTCAAGCTGTTTTTTCCTTCGCTGTTAATTTGGTTTCAAAGATTTCTTCATTTACTATTTCTCGTATCTAAGGTCCAACAAAAATACCTTCTTTCAGTTTCCCTCGTGTTAATTTTGGAAATTTGGAAAGTATTTAAAACCTTCACCTTCGAGATCTAGTGCCTTTACAAAGTTTTTTCATGAGCCCAAGTTTCATGTAGAGAGGTGGTATTATGATCTTTTCTTTTTCTACTAGAGGCCGATGTTATACATTGTCTTTTCCTGGTATAAACTGTTGTCGTAGTGGCCACTCTTGTTTATGGTAATGTTTTTCCCTGTCACGACTATCCCAAAGACATAAAAAGCAACAGTATTTGGTGTAACCAGATTGCATACCCAAAATACTTGCAACTACTTTAAAAGGTTTTCATTGTGTAACAAAACATTATAATTATTATAAAACATTAGAATTAAATCGTTAAATTTGGAATTATTACAAACTACGATGGTTAAGTAACGACAACGAAATCAATGGGACACTCATATTTGGATTAATTCTACCGATACAAAGACGTAAAGAATTTTCCAAGTTATCGTCAGTCAGCCTTGTACGATGTTTTGATTTATTAACTTTCATCGTTGAAAAGAACTGTTCGCATTTATAAGTACTGCCAAATGCACAAATGAATCTTGTTGGGAATTTTCTAAGCCCCGGAAAATGATCTTCTTCGAGGTATTTTTTGTAGAAATTGCACGATTCCACGTCTTCAAATTTAGATTTTAGGAGTGAGTTTTCTTGAAGCTCGATCAACTCCATTTGCAAGTGTATTGGAGCATTTTTATTGGAGTAGCAAATAAATTGAAACTGTCTTCCAGGTTATTAAAATCGCTAAATCTGTTCGAAAATTGCTTCGACAGTAACTTGAGTTCTTTAGCATATTGAGCAGAAGCAGTATTTTCATAAGCAGAGAGCATGGCGACTGTTACCAGACAGCATCTGTGCCTTCCACAAGCGGATTTTGTTCTGAAACGCTTTCAAACGGTGGACAGCCGTTTGAAAGCGTTTACTAACAATCATTTACTAACTGCCCTTGTTTTTGAAGTTTCAAATTTAAATCATTCAAATGGCCTGTAAGGTCGACAAGAAATGCTAAGTCACATATCCATTTTGGGTCACTGAATTGATATAGTGGTTTATCTTTTATTTGCATAAAATCTACTATCTCATTTCTAAGTTCGTAAAACCGTTTTAGTATTTTCCCTTTGTTTAGCCATCTGACTTCACAATAATATGTTACATCTTCATATTCGGCTGATAATTTACCTAAAAACGCCTTGAATTGACCATGGTTAAGCCCTCGGGATCGAATAAAATTGATGGTTTTTACTACCACATTCATAACATTCTGGAGTCGAATGGACTTAGAACACAAGTTCTGTTGATGGATAATGCAATGAAGGACTATCAAATCATCTTTTTGCACATTTAATTCAGTTGCTTTTTTATACAAAATTCCGATGAAACCGTATTTCCGTATTTTATTCAATATGGTATCATCTATAGCCATTTTCAACATGTATTTTATTTGAATTTGGACCCGTAATTAAAAAAATCGTCTACTTTCATATGAGAATACTATTCATGCTTGACTGACAATTCATAATAAATATACTTATGTTTTAATTTTAAAAGTAATTTTCAATTTTTGTATTATTATTGTCAATCACGGATTAGTTACTTGCTCATAAATTTCATTTATTATATAAAAGCGTAGCGGCATACGTGCCCGTATTAAACACATCATAAGACCTAAGTTGATAATGCACAACAGAAAATAGAATTTAAAAATCGATATTCGTTTACATAAATAACTTATTCCCCGACTTATTTTATTTTCTTCCGAGTGTTTTATTTTTTGTAGACATAGTAAATTATGTGCGGCGTATAAAAAGGGGATTCCCAAGCTTCATTATTACTCAACGAATGTATTTTGACTTTTGGTAGGCAGTCACTATACCATGCGTATTGCGCATATCGCCTTCAAAGTTATTTGCTTGTGTGTGTGCGTTCCCTATTCAATTGTTAACTTCATAGATCGACCACGAACTTCAACAATCTGCGTTCAGCGGATAGCTTTTGGCTACGGTTAATATAGCAAATTCTAGTAGCATTAATAATGCCCGGCTATTACTAATAATAGTGACATTATTTGCTCTATGTTGATAATAACATGTAACTAACACATTTATCGATATGTTACTACAATAACTAATATATTAGTAATAAAATATATTTTAAAATTTCGCAGATCGATAAGATTTTCGTTGATAGGAAATGAGTTATATCTGCGGAAAGCGCGACAAGATCCTAAATTAGTTGGTCGTTTTGAAACTATCCTATACCTCTTTTATGATTATTATTTTCTTTAAACAATTTAACTATCGACCAAAACGGACTAAGTTCGTGTTATTAGTTCCAGCAACAAAGAATTTGAGTCCTGAATCATATTCCAACTTTCCAATGACGAGTGGCAAAATACATTTCTATTTGTTCGGATTTAACTCCTCTATATTTCATTCTTTACGGAGTATTAATTTTTCTATTTTAAAATTGATAAATATAGAACTTGCCATTTATTAATATAATGTGTAATTTAGATCTAGGATGAATGAAAATAATTGAAAAAACGTTTACGTAGATGGAAAATAACCGATTCTTTCTCAGTTTCAGGTCCATCACAACAGCAAAGAATCACTTATTTTTAGTTAATTTACTTTTCAATCAATAATTGATCTTTTAATTTTAATTTCTTTTTGATAAATATTTATGAGCCCGGATTATACATCCGGGCCTCAATTCAGCCTCAAATTGAACATATTGGAAATTATTTACTATTAACGGCTGTAAATTGTGCCTAATAACTAATAGATATATAAATATAAAAATTACTTACATACATACATACTTTGGTATGTATGATACTGGGCATACAGAACAGTACTTTTTTCTATAACTAAAATGCCTAAAGAATTTACTAAATAAATGGTTTTGATCATCTACTCCACTGGCTCCACAGCCATCTCAATGAATTATAGACGATTTTGGCAAATCTTTTTACGTTGAAAGTATCTACTGATCCTTTTATTCATTGATTTCGAAAATCCGAAAAATACAATAATCCAGAAGTGTTCTTTAATGCCACAATTAGGGAAATGTGTATTGTAAATCGAAACAGTACATGTTAGGGGATCTTGGAATTTGCCAGAAATTGAAATGAAAGGAAACAAATCAAGAGAGAAATTCTACAATTCTCAACCTTTTGTAGAGGAATTGTAAACTTGCCCCTAAGATAATATTTGCAAGTAAGTTAAATTATTTTAAATTGTTGATAATTTTAAGAATCCTAGAAGATATAGACAAATCGAAAGAACTTTCTTGTCCATCTGCCCCGATGCTGCTGGAAATTATACCATCCAGCTTTCTTCGTAGTGGTTGAAAACGTTATTTACAAATCTAGTTTGACTAATTGTAAGTTGAGGCATATTTTAGTCCTAGAAGAACTACTAGGCCCAAATGAATACAGCGCATTTCCATACAAAGTTAAACAGGAATCTCGTAACGCTACGAATGCAAATGTTTCTAGTCGTAATATTTTATTATATTTTTATTATATCTTTTATTATATTTTTATTGTTCAAATTTTCATGTTAATTTAAAACTTTTTTGTTCAAAACTAAATAAAAAAGAAAAAAAATGAAACATTTTTCATTTCAATAAGTCAATAGTCAAGACTATAACAAATGTAGTTACAAATGTTGATAACATTTTCGGAAGAGATAGAAAATATGTTCTACTAGGTAGCACCTTCTACGAAAATTTTCCTGTAGCACTACAGAGCTCTTTCGCAGTTCCTATTGTATGATAAACAGGCCTCAATCATGTCACACTTAGTAACAATAATAACAATTAGGTCTAATCGATCGCCATGACGAACAAGGAAATGGTAAAAAAAACGCTTGCTTGTGTCACTTTTTATCAACTTGTAAAAAAAAAAGGATGTTTAACAAAAGCAATGAGTTGTTTAACCAAACGTTAAAATATGATGTGTATTTTTTCATTGCACAATCTTATTGAGCGGAGTAAGTCACATACATTTTTTATTAATGTTTCAGCCATCTCAATAGTTGTTCATTAACGAATTTATCCCAATGTTCATTGTAAATCTAATATAAATTTTATAGTATTTCATTTTAGTATTACAGTACTTTCAAGATATTTTCGCAAAGTTTCATTTCCTATCAAATATTCAGCACGTTCAATTTAGAAGTTATAATTAATATCAATGTGCAATTGTTCTTCTCAACAATATTGTGGTCAGCGGGAAAATCATTACATTCTTGGTCATTTAACCAACAATTAGCAATAGTGAATGTAAATAAATGAATGTAAGTAAGACCCTTAAACATGCTTAGTAAAGTACAGGAAGCATAGAAAGTAAAGGGGGAAGGACGATACATCAATATGGATTTAGAAAAGGAAAGTCGACGCTACAAGCAATCGAAAAGGTCAAGAGTATAACGGAGAAACGGGGTAAAAGTTAGAACGCTAGACGTACGAAATGCATTTAGTACGGGCAACTGAAATGTAATCCTCCAAAAGATGGAAAAGAGAAGGTTATAACTAAGTCAGCAAGCAAGACAAAGTCGAAGTAAAAGCGAAAATCTTGTAATAACGCAGAAACGGAAAAGAAATGGTTTGGCTTTTAAAATAGGAGACACAGGCATCGTACCAACGAAAAATACTGAATATTTGGGGGTGTACAAGAGGTACTTTTGGTGAACATATAATTAGGGTAACTGGAAAAGCTGAAGAAAGGGTAGGAAAAAGGAATCAAATAATATCCAACATTGGGGAGACCGATATTTATAAGAGGCATAACGCATTCCATACTACTCTACGGAGCACTCTTATGTGCAGTTGCAGTAAGGGTTAGAGGAAACCTTCTTCTAAAGGAAAGAGAATAGCAGAGGGTACTGATTAGTATAGCAATGGCGTACAAGACGGTTTCCACTGGGGCTCTGCAAGTTATTGCCAGAATTCTACCCATAAATCTGTTGGCGACAAAGATAAGAAAGAATCGATCAGAGAAATAGTCGATCTGACACTGAATATTTAACAGGAAAGATGGAGCAGGAACATGCTTAAAGGTCAATGGACAAAGTCGCTAATACCAGACAAAGGAGCGTAGAATAGGTGCGAACACAAGAAGATGGACTTTTATCTCACACAGGTGCTTACAAGATACGGGGAAGACAAATGCAGATATTGCGGCGATATTGATACAGCAAAACAAACAATTTTCATATATAGTCGGTGGGACACAATAATAAGAGGCACTAGGGTGAACATCCCAATAGAATTAACAACGAAAAACTTGGCCGAAATGGAGGAATGATGGAATCGACGGGGAACTGGGAAAGGCTGCATCATATGATCAAAACCATAATAAAAACAAAAGAGGAATTATACCATAATACCATAACCATAACCATAATAAAAACAAAGGAGTACTCGATGCTCCCATGATATATAAACCTATACGGTGATTCAATGGAAGTACCAGATGAGATGAAATGGAGTGGTTTTAGTGGGTAAATCAGTTTACACTAACTGGGATTCCCACACTGCCGTGCATGGAAGCATATCTATATCCATTCGCTAAAAAAAAAAAAAAAAAAACGGGGCCACAATAATATATTTACATAATATAAGTATATAAAAAAGAAAATACATTTTAAACAATTGAATATTGTTATTACAAACTATTATATTTTAGTAATTTAATTTTTTGAAATCAAAATTTCAAATATTTTAAAGTGAATATATTAATTTGATTTGGTCTTTATATATTTCTTGACAGCTAATTGTGCAATTCAGTAAAAATTCAACACACATATGTAGCTATACATACATATGTTTTTACGTATGTATTACATTTTTTTCTTGTCCCGTAATATTATATAAAATATTGTGAAAAAGAATAGATCTGTTAATGAATATTTGTCAATTTTTGGTAGAGGTGCAGAATGAAACATTCTTCATTTTAAAAGTAAATAATTCGTATTTGTATTTTGTAACACACTTAGATAACTTACAGGTACAACCACTGTTTCGAGAACCTCATGAACCAGGTGAATTACTGAATTTTAAATATTCGCAGTTGCAATACCTCCGAAGACTTATTCGCTTGTAAATCCCGTGTTTTCTTTAATTATTAATAGATACGCCTCTAACTTCTACAACCATGAGTTTAGATGCAACTTGTTCCTATTTATCAAAACCCAACGATAACGTGATAATAATGTTAGCACAAAGTATGTATCAAATGAGGTGAATAACGGCTACATCGGGGATTACCACAAAAAGCTCGCTGAATATATATATATTCCGAAAACGACTTCAGAACTCATTAACAGCGTATCTTTATCGTTTACTAACATATTCAAATTAAATTCGCGTACGTAAACCATAAGAAAACAAATAGCAAAGAAGAAATGGCCGATAGCAAAGAAAATAATCGTAGCAATCAAAAAAATCCTAACCATTACGCATATTGGACGAGCAGAGGATATTCGGATAGACCCAAGGATTGGCAAGGTAAGTAAAAGAATATATAGAAATAAATACAAATATATAAATCCCAGGAATACACTTCATATATATATATATATATATATATTATATATATATATATATAATATATATATATATATATATATATATATATATATATATATTAAAATTAAAAATTAATAATAATTTTCGGCATTTTACTAATTTATATTGTATACATGACAATTGATATACGAAAATTTTATGATTGTATGCATATGATATTACATTCTAACCACGCAAACAGTAAACATTTAAATGTATGAAGGTATCACAAACCAAATGGTAATTGTTTCATAACATAATTATTTAAATATTCCGTACTGAAATTTTGTAAGTATTTTTAACTTTTTTAATTTTAAGTATTAAGAGATACATATTATAGTATCTCCTTTCCATGTTTACAATACAGCGTTAGTAAAAAGTCCCGGAACGGTCGAATAACTTTGTTATTTGAAAATTATGATTTCTGAAATTTGGTATGGGGGTATTAGTGAAAAAAATGTTAACTGCATTACATAAAATTTATATTAACTATACCCCCATACCAAATTTCAGAAATCATAATTTTCAAATAACAAAGTTATTCGACCGTTCCGGGACTTTTTACTAACGCTGTATAACTCCATTACTAAACAAACTATAACTTTTATATCTCATGAGGAACCGCATCAATCGCTATACAAAAGAACATATGTACATTGGAAAATCTGAAAACGTGGTATCATTATAACTCACTACCGGCCAGTCCCATCTATAATGGGCAAAAGCTGCGTGTGATCATTGTTATTATTTATTACAACTTCATTTCAAGTAGAATATCTATGATATTACATAGATACTAGTTCAATCTTAAAGTTTGCTTGGTGAAACAATTATGTTTCACTATTTTATTTCCAACCATATTTGTATTTGGACTTACTATACACCGTGTCCGATAATTACGAGTAAACTTTCAAATGAAAAAATTTTTAAATCACAGTTTTTTTTATACAACTGCGTATTTTTGTCTTTCGCATTAGATTACTCTTCAAAAAAAAAGGAAAAAACACGAAAAATATGGCGTATTCATTACATATCTAAAACAGGCACCCTTTTTAGATCCAATGTATCCATCAATAAGAATGTAGCTTGTGTTTTTTAAAATATGATCCAACTTTCAAAATCTCAATTTTCTAAATTAAACACTTTCACAGTTATAAAAGTTCACATGCATCTGTTGAAAATGTTCCAAAATGCAAACATTTCCAATATGGCAAAAGTTTCAAGCAAACATTGAAATTGTTACAGAAAAATTAATATTTCAGTATTACTGTATGTGTAATTAACTTCTTTTGATTATTGACCATCACTTGACGAGTGCTCATTACTTTTGGTATGCTTCCACATGCTTATCATATTTACCATAACTTTGCATACAAAAAAAACATTGCTTATCACTACAACTGCTTATATTTATTAAAAAACTATAAAATGAAATATAATGTAAGCAATGAACTAATTTACTAATGTAGAGAGAATTAACAAAAAAAAGTGAAAGAAAAAACTTTTCAGATAAATTTAAGTATACAGATCAGGTAACGGTTTGATACATTTCCACCAAAGATGAAATTAAAGATGGCACATACGAAAATTTATGAGTAACATAAAATTATTTGTAACTTCGCAGACTGATTAACTGCAGTGTGCGAAACATGTTTACTTTTCTAAAATAAAGCATTCACTCACAGTTATTGTATTGTGATAGTCTGCCATTATACTAAGTGTTTCAAGCAAATTGCTAAACTGCAGTAATAACAAGTTTATTTTCAACAAAACAGCCTGTATATTTTTACCGATTTTTGATAACTGATTAATTACATTTGCATATAATTTTTAAAAAGCTGTGGGTAAATTGAGAAAAATTATATTCGACTTGATTATGAAGTTACTGCACTGCAATTCTACTCCCTTTCTTTCCGTTGTTCTTTTATTTGTTTGGTTTTTATTATCTATTTAATGTTTGTTATATTTCCTTATAGTAGTTAGTAATTAGTCAACTATTAACAAACTAATTAGGAAAGATAAATTTCGTTCATACCGAGTAGAATTAAACACAGATAGCTGGAACAGAAAAACTAACAAGGCAAGCCGAAAACCCAACTCTAGTGAAACTCTAGAGGCTGGCAAAGTAACTTGATATAAACTAAACACAATTTTTTTATAATTTGAAATATATTACAGACTCTTAATGAAAATGAAAATTATTTTCAGAAAAAAATATATTCTGTTATAGACGTTAGGTAACGATAGATTATGTTGTTTTTAAGCAAGTATACCTTGCTAATACATACCTAAATTTAGGGCTCTAATTTCGACGGCACTTTCCAAGATTAAGACGGATCGCTGTAATTAATTAACTTTCGTTTATTTAAGGAAGGTAACGTTTTTAAAAGATGGCGATATTTTGCCGTATAAACTTGTATACTTGATCGGACAAGTATTAAGGCAATCTCTTCAGAAAATGTTTTAACACTGACAAAACAATGTACTAAAATTAATTAGTAATAATAGAATAATAAAATAAATGAATAAAATCAGTGTTAAATAATGTTTAATTACTTAGGAGATCTACTTCAACTTATGAAATGTATTTTTGCTGCTTCATAGATGTATTTTTTACGTGATTATTAAGTTTGTAATGATAATAATTAATAGGTGATTGATAACTAATAAGTTACACTGTGTACCCGGTAAATAGCGATTTATGGCAAGTCTTTTTGTTTTAGCGATTGCATCTAACCATAATAAACCAGCAAATGATAAGTATGGCTCTTCGAGCAGTAGCTCATCTAACAACAAATATGGAAGTTCTAGTAGTAGTTGTTCCAGCAATAAATATGGAGGCAGCGGAAGCAATGATAAATACTCTAATTATAACGGAAGAAAGTGACATATGCTAAATTAGTTAAATATGAATTTATTTATTGGGTATTTATTTATTTTTTTAATGTAAAATTTTTGTTACGTGAATAAATTAATTATTTATTTCGACTTATATATTATCTTTATAAATACAATTTCGAACAAAAATATTTGGTTTTTCCAAATATTTTTGGAATAAAGAAGGATATAAACCAGCGGACTAAGAACAAAAAAGACAACTAGGTACTACCTAGAGATGTTTTCCTTTTATCGAGGAGCATCCTAAAAAAGGTTTTTTTGTCCAATTTGTATACATTATTATTTTTACAGTTGGTTTGTAAGTCTTGAGTATAAATATATAGTAGCAAGTTTACAAGCATTACCATTCTAAAATGTATCCAACATTGGGTTATTCCAATTAGTTATAAATTATAAATCCAATAAGAAATGCACGATTTTGAGGCGACTCGTCTTGTTATCTCCATTTGTCAATGTGAATAAAAAAATATGTATTTATATTTCGTATTACTATTTTAAAGTGTCTCCAAATTTGTTTAAGTAAACATTAACGGGTCGAATATTTTTGTTGGTTAAATAACCGGTGGGGGAAAATGAACTTCAACAATTTCATGAACTGTACCAACATTGTGGCGAAACTAAATGAATTGAAATATTGAGAAACATCTTGTTTTTTGAGATGTGTTATTCTAAAGCCTCTTTTTGCATTTTGACTAATACTCACCTATTAATTTGCCTGCCTTTGGTTATCCCCATGCAAACACTAAAGTATTGTCACCAAATTATACATGCTGAACCTACATCGCACATTCTAACAAGCATTAAAAATTTTGCGAAAATAAGACGTTTTTCATCTGCAATGTGCGACAACATATACAGAATGCTTCAGAATATGTGGTTTTGAATTAGTACTTAGAAAATTGGCACGCTATAGGTTGTTGTTACTGTTTGTTGCATTAGCAAAAATGGAAAACTATTTTGATAATTATGAAAACGAAGATGTCTTGAATTTATTTTTATTCACGGAAAATATAATAAAACTATTAGCAAAACTTGACGAGTGTTTAATGAGCGATACCCTCATTTGTCGCCTATTATCACAACCCATTTCTGAAGAATTCAAGAAAACTTGTTATTTATCGGACAATGAAATAAACAGATGCCAAAACCTATAAAGAGGATCAGAACTACCTCCACACCACACCTCCACAGCTCCGTACGTGCTACTGCTGACGAAATAGTCATACCCATCAATACAACGGATTCTGTCAATACATAAAATGCACACATTTAGCATAATGCGAGCGCTTAATTATAGTGATGAAGCACACGGTCTCGCTTTTTGCGAGAGAATGGCTCGAGAAAGATGCTCCTGAAACTAGCTTTCAGAATACATTTAGTTTTATTGTATTTTATTTAATAGTGAAATTGAGGATGCATTTTCAAATTTAAGATGGCACCTTAAACAGTTAGCGATATACATTAACTCTGCGGCAATGCGTAGAAGATTTTCTCGACAAGTTGCCTCTGTTAGATCGGGTTGATTGCTGGTATCAAACGAATGGAGCAGCACCTAATGTTTAACGATAGGTGGACTGGACGCAACGAACTTTGGGTTTCGTCACCTGATCTAACACCCTTTATTTATAGTCGCATAAAATCGTTGACGTATTCGGGTACAGTACAGAGCAAACCAGAATTAGAGCGACCACTAAGAGAAGCGTTTGATAGGATAGATTCTGAACAAATAAAACACGGTACAACATGTGTAGTTTATCAGGACTTTAAACTGTTTGAAAGCGAACGGTGGCCATAATCAACAATTATACTTTTATTATATGTTCTGGTGTTCAATAAATTTTATTTTATCATTTTATTTCTTTCATGGCCTTTTAAAATTAAAAATATTCAAAAATACATTTTCTGAAAGTCACTAATCCTAAAAGAAGCAACAGAGCTAGGTACAAGAACTCATAGCTTTTCGATAGAGAATTCAATTTTACATAGCATTACGGCACGTTACGACAAATCAATCCTGGTTGTGAGATTATATAATATTGTTTACTTTCTAAGCCTTGGTTAAATAGTAGAGTACCTTCCATAATTCACACAAAACCTTTCTACCTTTCACTATGTAACTGTTACACGTCTTTAATGCATCATACCTTCTTTTGCTTCTTTTCATAACCGTCAAAATAATTCCAAAACGACAATCGATAGGTAAAAAGATCTTTTATAACAGAAAGAAAAAACTCAGAAGGGCGGGTGTAAATTTAATTCTACTCAGTGATCAATGATGATCAATATTTCGCTACAAGCTAATAGTTTTATAATATTGACAATGTTAATAAAAATGTAAAAATTAAAAATGACTGACTATAATTGTTCACCGAATTAAAGTTACTTGCCCTTGTGAAAAAAAATAAAGATTTCTTTTTATTATATCAGTTGGCCCATTTTTTCTGAATAGATCATAGTTAACTATGTGCGACTCCAAAGTTTCAAAATCGAGATACTATTATTGTATCTCATATTGTATTGCATACTATTATCTATCGAACAAGGTTATTTTAAATAATGGCAGGCTCAAAACTAGCTACTGACTACCTGCAAGTCTCCTGGCATCTTTAAACCTGCCTCCATTGCCTCGCTTTTAATATAGAGTTTATCTAGATTGCCTAGATATTACGTTGATATAAAAGTACAGCTATCCTCCTTCTATGTTTTGCTTTAATATTATAGATGAACTTCTAACACATAATAATAGCTTATTGGGGTCGAAGATCCCTCAGGCGTGTTGCGCTTAGAACTGCTAATATTTTCTCGGTACTTTTCCTCTTTCTGTACAAGTGTAATGCTCCTGATTAACAAATGTCCCTTATAACTATAGAGGACAAAGGCGGATGAAATTGTTACTTTTTTCCAGAGAATAGACAGACTCGTGTTTTGTAGACTGAAGGGGACACCAGTAGGCAACACGAATCCTTTCTCAAGAGGCGAATAGACACGAGTCTAGCTAGTCGGTACAAAAAAGGAATAAATTCACCTGCTACTTATAACTGACATAAACTATATTACACAAGGCATGATTTTCTAATATAACACCATATAAAAGGACAAAAATACCAGACAAACGAATAAAAAGTAATATATTTGTTCCAATAAAAAGCAACTGTTTCCGGCACAAAATATAATATACATGCAAAGTATTTACATCTAGATACACACGTTTAATGTACATACTTACTGGAATATATATATAAACACTTGTTCCTCACAATTTCAGTTTGTTCACACACTTTTGCATGCATTCGCTAATATTAATAAAATGACAACATAGTTTTACGTACGTTGACGTCATACTTTTACACAATTATTATCTTACCAGATTCAGAGAACACTGTGTCACTAACAAACAGTTTCTTACAGGGGGTAGTTGTGGTGTAAAGGATGAGAGTAGTGCCCGGAATGCGTCGATCTAGGAACTGTTCTTTGCGAAAACTGAGAGTACGTGTCGTCTTGGCCGGGATGCATTAAAAGGACGGGATGTAAATTTAAAGACTTTCGAGATCCAGCGATACTTCCGGTATCGTTTACGAAACCGCTGTTCATTTCACCTGAAAAGAAAAGTAAATTACTTAAATTTTCTGCTTCATGATGGATATGTGCCTTGCATTTAATACTGGTAAAGAATCAGAAACAGGAACCAAAATGAAAATGAAATAAACTTGCTTATTTATGCTTATTAGTTTGCAAAGATTGATTACCTTATTCTAAGCCATTTTTTATTTAACCTTCTAAACTACACCTATCTATTGGTATCCTATAAAATTAAGATCCGGATATTCGGATACGAAACTAGCCAAATTCTAAGATCAAGATCTCATGATCGCTGCTCAGATCTGTTTTCTCATATTCAGATCCATATCCGTTACTCGGTTTTCAGATTCGGATCCATTATCTGATTTTCGCATTAGCATTTGTTATCGGGTTTTCACTACTCGGTATTTCGGATATATGCCTTCCATTTTGGAACAGAATATACTACTTTGAGTAATCTTAACCAAACTATCGGACAACTGTAAAGATTTTAGATGAACTACTAGAATAGCGACCAGTTCTTTAATCAGCCAAATACAAGGGGAAAATGGGATTCCATGAATGTTTATCATTTGAAGATGTAGATTTGCTTAAATGGACAATGTTTTACAGTTTTACGCCCTAATTTAAAATCTGTTTGAAAAACTGTAATTTAGTTTGTTCAATATCCAATGTCCAACGTTCAATATCGTAAGAACAAGCGATACGAAAGTCGGTGTTTTTGATGTAGTCAAATTGAAATTGATGTTGAACACACAAAACTCAAGATGGCCGGTTTTGAAGTACTCAACTGTCTTCAGTTAAATTGGCATCACGATAGACGTTACTGGATAACATATTTTATTCTATTTTCAACGATGTATAATAATATATGATTAAATAAAAGACACCGGTAAAAATAATGGTTTTTACATTTTAATCAAATCGGTCAATTATATAATCTACCACGTTTCATGAATTGCAGACTGGACAGCCACCTTCTTGGTCCAATAACCCAATCCTGTCTGCCAAAGGTAGGATGTTTAAACAATTTCTAAATATTGTTGAGCAGTTAAAGTTTCATTGAGCGTATGTAATAAATCCAATTAATGACTTCCCTTTGTGCCGCAACATATATTAAATCAATATCGAGCTTGATTTCGAAAAACCACACGTTGTTCTACCAACATGTGTTTTTTGCTACGACCAGTAGTGTCCATTGTATCGATTAAATACCATTGTACTCGACTTCTAAAATTATTATTCCCGAATAAACTACCTACAAAATGCTATTCTACGATTATACCCTGGTCATAAATTTTGGACAATTCGTAATTTAATTAGTAGGGGTTAAACCAGTGCCTTTGCCCAGTTGCCTTAAAATTCGTGATGCGCTAATCTGCACTTCCTCGTGTTCAAATTTAGGCGGGAAACAAGACATAGTTTAAGTTGACCTTATCGATAACAGTGATTTTCGTATGAAATAAGTACAAGGAAATTATTTTAGTTTTTTTTTTGAAATAACGTCTGGCAGGTTCGACATTTTGATGTTTGAGCGAAAATTACCCAAGCAATCAGAATCGATCTGTAATACTCGACATATTGCATAGAAAAAGTGCAATAGAATTTAAGATCCATGGCCTTGGAGAATCATTGAATTTCCATGTGCATAATTTAAAATTAATTTGTATTACATTCGATGTTTGATAAATTTGCGATGTGTAGGAGGATATTAGTTGGATCCGCGTTGTTAGATAATGGATTAATAGATTTCGCATAAAAAAATCCAAATGAAGATTTCGAATTGCGTATCCTGATCAGAAATTTCGGATAACGAATTCTGATACGAGGTTTTGGACAAATGATCCGGAAGTAAGGATCCAGAAGAGAGGTTTTAGAGAACGGATTCACATAATAACACTAAGATTATGCGAATATGGATAGCAGCTCTAATTAAGACTAAATATCCGGTTTTGAACGAATCAGCTGTTGGGATTTCTGTATTTAAAAATTATTTATTATAAAATTATTTTAAAGAATACATTGTGCGAGGTGACGAAGAGGAATCAGTAGCGACTAATTGTAACTGGGTATATGGGTACATTCCATTTACAAGGAAGACTCGGACAAGACTTCAATTCCCTCGTGTATTTCCTTTGCATACTAGGTGTACATTCTGCTTGAAAAAACACAAGGAAATCGAGTTGTTGCCCTAGCCCTCTTATTTACATCACCGCCAGCTGAATTGGACTTATATTCCTTGCATTTCCGCTTTGTTGACTAGGTTGGAAATAAGTGATATTTGTGTATATATAGTGACTAGCGCACTATACTGGCACCTTGAGAAATTTATTTTATTAAACATTTATCGTAACCTCGGGCGCTTAAGAAACGCATCTCGACATCGCACAACATGGAATGACATAACGATAGAATATGAACTAAAACCGGACTTTGGTAAACCTACTTACCTTTAAACAGACTGGCAGGTGCGTAATGTGGATCCGGTTGTAAGCGAATGTGTCTTGTAGCAAGTATAAAAGCCAAAATGGATAATATGACGGCATCTAAACACCCTATCGCTGCCAGTAAATAAGCCCATCTTATGCCACATTTTCCTAAGACATAACGATCTGAATCACCACATATCTTCTGCACATCATCTTCGGACCATCCAGCTGGAAATGACGCACAACCGCCAATCATACAAACAGCTGTAACAATTTGTTTTTCTTTAGTGATATTGCCTACAAACATTTATTAGACATATTTCATCAACTATAAATTGCATGCAGCGGCAATTACTAACCCAAACCCAGGAACGATGCCAAATTTATTTGCGAATTTATTTTTTCAGAAAGATAGATATGGATAACAAGAAGATCTGCTTACTAACAACATCACAACTAATATTAGTTGTTGAATACTTCCAGGCAAGTTCAATAATTCGCTTTTTAAACATGTCTTGCAAATAAGCGGCTAAAATAGTAATTTGTAATTAATAATAATCACATCTTTATCTGTGTATTTTGATATCCACTTTTCACTTTCCAGGATATTAGAAAAAATTTATGGTAATAAGAAAAATATTCCATTTTTAGAAATAATTTCCGTATTTATAGTGCTGGAGATAATAAGTATCGATAAGAATCAGTATGAAATTAATAATAACACTAACCACATAATCACTATGTGAAAGCCAACGAAAGAGTGGAAATGCGAGAGAAGGTATATGTGTGCCAATTCTTAGAAGATTGAGTTATTGCATACGCTCAAAAGGTAATAAACGTCATATTATATGTGTGCATTTACAAAGATAAATTAATAGTGAAGATACTATTTTAAAGAAGTCAACATTATAAAAGAATTTCTGAGACCAAATATTGGTAGGGTTCTTAAAAAAGTATTATGGAATTTATAACCGTCCTAAAAGATCTGTTCCTTTTTCATTTAATTGTTGTTTACCAACAATTAACATCTTACAAAAAGTTAATCGATTCAATCTAGAACAAAAATGGGACTATGTAACACTCTAATAAGAAAAATTCAATAATGATAGCAAGAACTATGCCGGCACTTTCCGCACCACACAAGTTTAATTTATGTGGTCATGTAATAACACTGGCCAACAAATTTCAACTTTTGATTTTGCCATAAAAAAATTTATACTAATTTCAACAGAAAACATTTATTCTAATAAAAGATAGAAGGTCAAGTTAGCTCGATTTTTTTTATATTTCAATGAAAAGGTTTCTTAGGTTAGATCATAATTTAATGAATATTTAAAATTATTACAATTAGAAATCTGAAGTAATACTGCTTCGTCTCTTATAAACAATATTTACAGCGTCTCTTCTTAACATCCAACAATAATCTGCTAACATAACAGGATTTCATTTCCCCCTATACCGTTCTTCTATTCTCATGATGTGTTGGTGGAAACGCTCACCGTGTTCATCGCATCGCATTTAAGGGACATATTACAGATAGCAGCGCGAAATGCTTGTAACATATCCATTACTAAAGTTTTATAGTTGTCAGCTTTTTTGTTTCCCAAGAAATTCGACAAAACTTGTACCATGGAGAGTCATATTTTTTCCTTCGCTGTTAATTTGGTTTCAAAGATTTCATCATTTACTATTTCTCATATCTGAGGTCCAATAAAAATACTTTCTTTCGGTTTCCCTTGTGTTAATTTTGGAAACTTTTCACGAAGGTATTTAAAACCTTCACCTTCGAGATTCAGTGTCTTTACAAAGTTTTTCATGAGCCCAAGTTTCACCTGGAGAGGTGGTATTATGGTATTTTCTTTTTCTACTAGAGGCTGATGTTGCACATTGTTTTTTCCTGGTATAAACTGTTGTCGTAATGGCCACTCTTGTTTATGGTAAAGACATAAAAAGCAACAGTATTTGGTGTAACCAGATTGCATGCCCAAAATAATTGCAATTACTTTAAAATCTGCACAAATATTCCAGGCATAGTCTTTGTACTTTATCTTTTGTAATAAAATTTTCATATTTTCGTAAGGTTCTTTCATAGAAACAGCATACCTATCGGAATAAAAGGATAGTGGTTTCCATTATGTAACAAAATTGCTTTTAGGCTGGTCTTTGATGAGTCTATGAATAATCTCTAGGAACAGGGATCATTATGTATTCTAAAAGCTTCAGAAAGTTTATCAACATTACTGCAGCAGACCAGATTACCGGCCATACTATAAAGGCATTAGGTAACCAGAGCTAACCCAATGTTGCCGCTTTTCGAATCATTTTTACTTTATGCATGCTGTTCAATTTCACCAGTTACTAACTTAGATTAAAAACTTGTTGGTCAGTGTAATTAGTCCGGGACGACAGTTTCGAGGACACAAATGGTCCTCATCATCAACCGGTGACCGAATGATCATTTGGAAGAAGAAGATAATCTAAAATGCTTAAATCTGACGAATAAGTTGGCCATTTAATGTTTCCTCTCTCAAACCCAAATAGAACACAAATTGTTTGTATATTGTAATAAGTTATTAGTGAACATAAAATGTGAACATTTTATAAACTGGACACAATATTGTTACATAACATTGGTCGAATATGGAAAAATTATATAACTTAACATATTTTCTAATCTGCGTACAATATTGCTGCACAATATGCATTCCATATTGGAGAACTGTATGTTCGATATGATTTTTAAACATTGTAAAATAAGCAATAATCAATATAGGTAGTATTACAAGTGAGAAATTTGACTAAGTCAATATTGGTTAGAGAATATTGCGCTAATTTGGTAAATACTTGCTAAATGCGTTTCGAATATTACTGGATGTAAAAATTAACATTTTGTCTTGATTCCAACGGAAGCTTGGGATTCTAGTCCCAGTGTTGACAACGGGAGGATCAACACATGAATAAAACGAGGAATTTTGCTGCCCTACGTTCCTTCTTGAAACGTTAGCAAATGCAAAAGCAGCACAGTAGTTTGATGATCAGATTTTAGCTCTAGAACCATGAAAAAGGAACAGTCTTTTACATTTAATAATGTTCCAAACACATATAGTAATACTATATTTAAAACGCCATGTTTTATTCGTCTCTATTCGGCTCTAGTTTGTTATATGAAAAAGTTCACTTGTATATTTACGCTTATTTTAGTTTAAAGTTGCAACCAAATCATACGCAATGTTGCTTGTTACAAGCAACAATAAAGGATAACAAATACAAAGAATTGTCGGTATATGTATCTGAAAATGTTAGATTGTAATCTGATTATAATTATTGAACTTCAGCAGATGGAATATGGCGAAAAAAGAAAAGTGCGGAACTGAAATCACTTTGCTATATACTTTATATATATCACATATCTATGTAGTGCATTTATGGGTTGAACACTTCGTTGTTTTCTTAAATCGCAATATTTATTTCATACAAGTAGAACATTTCTGTTAAAATAATGCTCTTATTGGGCAGAGACAATATGTTACCTTACTCTCTTTGGTTTTCATAGGCCTCCGTCCGTATCACCGGCCGTGGCCGATAGCTGCTGATATAGTGATCGTATATACCGATTAGTGCTTTAATCTTAGTGGTGAAGGATAAGAGGCCAGAAATATCCTTTTTTCCATTTCCTACCTTTAGCTGAATATTTCATACTTAACTCCTTCCGCAGTAAACGTTTTATTATCCCATGAATGTATTTTTAAACAACTTGCTCTCACGAGGGATAAAATTTTATCTAAAACGGGAATTAAAGCAATTGGTTGCAACCAGAATGCCGGTTTGTATGAAAGTCAAGTTTATTGTATGACTGACTAATGAATGATTGACACTTCTAATATTTTTGATAGCTTTTGTATACCGAAGTATTTATAACTTGCGCATATTACCATATTACATATAGTAACGCCCATCGTGAGCACCAAACATAATCTTGTAAGACGCAAGAGAGAGGTCTATCGAAGTCCTGGCACGTGAGATGGACATTGGTGTACACATATAATTGCTACGTTCGTAATATATCGTAGAAACAAAACGCATCAGAAAATGCATAGAAACAATAACTAAACAATAATGCTAACACAGCTTCGCCATTGTATTAATGGAATAATTTACAGTTAAAGCAATGCAAGAAGGAAAACATCATTTTTCTCTCCTTGCATTACTTTTGCCGGGAATTCCGTCGATACCATAAGGAAGCTATTTCAACACTACCTTTTTGGTTAATAGAAACAACTATAGAAAAATATAAAAAGTAAATACTTGATATTTTGAAATTCACAACTTAGTATTATATCTGTAACAAATTTGAATTGATTATAAATATACAAAGTGTCTCGTAACTTCAAAGGGTTATTCCTTGTACCAAAATTAGCAAAAAAAATCAGTCAACATAGATCCAATTCTCAACCGTTTTCGAGAGCAGTAGCAGGCTTGGCCATAAACAATGGTCTCAACAGTATCTCAGAGGAAAAAGTCGAGAGGGGTCAGATCCGGCGAGCGCGGGGGGACCATGTGACTGCTCCATTTCATCCTATCCAGCAGTTTGGAAACGTAGTGTTCATGGTTGGTCAATGTTCAGTCAGATTTTCGGGTCCAGGATAACTTTCCCGATGATTCCTCCCCACACATTAACCGAAAGTCGGTGCTGGAATCTACTTCCTGGCAAAGAATTGGGATTTTCGTCGCTCCAGATGTGCTCGTTATGTGAGTTGTTACTCCCATCGCGAGTGAAGGTAGACTCATCAACGAACAAAGCAATTGGGAGAAGATCCTGGTTCTGTAGGATCCACGAGCAAAATTCTTCCCGTAACCCATTTTAACGCAAAGTCCTGTGAATCGACGCTCCTTTCTGTCCTGTGCTAGCAACCATCCTTCTTATGCTGGTTCAGTGTGGTTTCTTCGCGCAGGCTCTTGCTCATTAGTCCTTTTCGAGAAGGATGCTGTTTGCCGGAGCGATATGAAATAGTTCATGAGTTAAGTTTTAAGTTCTAAATAAGTTACTAGTCGAGCCAAATGCGTTCATGATTCATCTAAATTAGTTACCGTAACTAGTGACTTTCAGCGCTTTTAGCCACTCATATCTCGAAAACGGTTGAGAATTGGACCTACGTTAGCTGGAAGTTTCTTGCTAATTTTGATACAAGGAATAACCCTCTGAAGTTATGCAACTCAACAACACCCTGTATATCATATATCACGTAGGTCGTTTATTTCCAAATTGGGATATTGTCTGGGCAATAATTTTTTTTCGATTCGAATTTCGATATTCGATATTAGAATTCGAAATTCGATAATATATTCTCTAAATATTACTAGCCTTAAATGCTGCACCTATTGTCTACTACCATTCCATACATACACGTATATAACATAAAACTGACATCACAAAAGAACATTTCGTTCCCATATATGGTAGTTATTGCCACTTCAAACAACAATGTCAACTCTCTATTTATACCAGTTACAGTTATTCTAAATTATCCAGATTACGGAAACAACTCAAAAAATCACATTACTTAAAACGTCTAACATACATATACAAATAACAATTTTCATTTCAAATTAAGATTAAAGTAAGATTGCGTAAGATTGATATACCAAACACGCAAGTTTATATGAATATAATATTGCGAAGTTATAACTAGAGAGGACAAAGGCGGATGATATTATTATTTTTTGGCAGAGACTAGACAGACTCGTCGAATGTTTTATCGGGGACACCAACAGGCAACACAAATCCATTCTCATGAGGCGAATAGACACGAGTCTATATAGTCGCTGCAAAAAACGAATAATTCCACCTGCATTGTTGTCATCTCTACTTATCAGTTTTTTTTAATATATTTGATGATAGATTCATTTCTATTTCAATTTCACATTCAGATTTACATTTACATTTTCAATATTATTGTTTTGCTTAAATTTTAATTTCAATCCCTTATGAATCTGGCCACCTAGATTTAAGAATTTGGCTCTTATTTTAAATAGATTTACTTTTTTCCTTTTAGATAAGTCCTGAAAAGACGACTTCTTCTTTTTCTTTTCAAACCCGTAACAGCTTCAACCATTAGTGGGCTGCTCCAACAACATTTATCCCCTCAAGGACTAACCTCAGTACTTGAACGCCAGGAAACCAGGTCATTTCTAGTTATAACACGATGTATTGGTGTCATTAGCCCGGCTTGGTGTATATGCTTAAATACGTTGTAAATCACTACTATATCATATAGCATTTATTCGTAAATCAGAGGCGTTCTACCTTTACAAAGTAACTTAATAAGCTGAAGTGATTGGAAAATTAACCAACTCAATTGATATCGAAGTGATTAAATGTCAAAAGAAAACAGGAATATATTTTATTCCACGTAATCACAGTGTAATAACTAGAGATGATCAGGACAGATGAAGTTATTACTTTTTTGCAGCGAATAGATAGACTCGTGCCTATTCGTCTCATAAGAAAGGGTCGTGCAAAGCACAAGTCTGTCTAGTCGTTGCAGAAATATAATATTTTCACCTGCCCTCGTCATCTTTACAAACAACAATAACTAACCAACAAAATAAATGCTTACGATTTAAACTTTTTCAAGTATCTTACGTATTCTTTTTTCAATGTTTACATTGGACCGATATTTAAACGTCCTACTACTCTTCTTGGGATTCATCTGTTGGGAAATAACGATGTTCAAATATCGGTATTAATTTACTTCATGCGGATAAAGCGTTGCACAGGCATGTATAATTTCATTTTGCCACAACTGCAAGTATAGAGCCGATACAAACATCAAATTATCGGTAATTTACGGAAAGAATTAGTACGCTATCTACCACACTCGGCAGATTGTGGCCAGTACGGTTTCTTTATTTTTCAGACTAAAAAGAATTGATAAGCGACACAGGTTCAAGGTAGCAAATATTTCCCCAAATTTGTAAAATCGATTTTAATCTTACAAGAGAACACCGGCGGATGTCCCCCTCCGATTTCGATGAAACTCAACAGATCGAAAGAGTACCTTAAAATAAGAGACACGTATTTTTTTTTATCGGCGTATCCACACGATTTTGAGCTACAGCCCCCTCCAAAGTTTGGACGATTTTTCAATTTTTGCAAATATTTCCTAAATTATAACAGATATTAAATTTTCTTTTTAACATAATTTGCAGTATATTGCATGACCCTAAGGGTGGCGTCGTTTGGATTCGCAAAAAGTTAATAACGGGGGCGGGGTACCCCGTACTCCCCATTTTTTTTACACTTTTTCTTTTTCTTATTCATTAAAAGAAGGCCGATTGTACATAGAATACGATGATGTATAACAAGTTTAGAAAATTAATAATTGTAAAAATGGAAAACTAATAATAAAGCTTCAAAATTCATCAATTTGTCTAGTGATATAAATCAAATGAACTATAACAAGTTTTTATCCTTAACATAATTTTCAGCATAATACATGGTCTCAAGGTAGATATCTTCACAAAAAGCTAATAACGGGGGACGGGGTACCCAAACCCCCGCATTTTTTTAATAATAACTTTACTCATTATTCCTCAAAAAAGATCGCTTTTATATAGAAAACGGTGATGTATAATAAATTTAGAAAATTAATAATAGTAATAATAACTCAAAATAAATATATGTACGTGTCCATTGTCATGAATTTGATAAGCACTTATCTACGCATACGTGAGTTTTATTAATTATTCAGTCACTTAAGATATAATTGGTAATTTGCATTATAAATTTAAGGCGATAAGGGATCTGGTGATTGATCATTTTATTATATAGATAAAAATAAATCCCTGAATGCACAATAATTAACCACGAACGTTTAAGGGTCACGTTTGCATTTAGGAAATAGATGTATAAGACGAGTATACTATGTAGATTAATCTTGTCGCTATTGCAATACATATATACCAATAATCGCATTACAGTGTGTCATGTATTTAAACATTTATAAGCATTATAATGTTTTTCTAATTCTGTTCTATTGTTTCCGAAATGTTATAATCGTTACAAACACATTTGCTATATTTCCGACCGCTATTGTGCCAAACTGTAGGTACTGACCGATACTGCACGAAAAACGACTTCCAATGTTCTCGTTTGAAATACTCGTCTTATATACCTATTTCTTAAATGCAAACGTGACCCTTAAACGTTCCTGATTAATGACTACGCATTCGGGGATTTATTTTTATCTATATAATAATATAATAATATAATCACCAGATCCCTTATCGCCTTAAATTTATAATGCAAATTACCAATTATATCTGAAGTGACTGAATAATTAATAAAACTCACGTATGCGTAGATAAGTGCTTATCAAATTCATGAAAATGGACACGTACATATATTTATTTTGAGTTATTATTACTATTATTAATTTTCTAAATTTATTATACATCACCGTTTTCTATATAAAAGCGATCTTTTTTGAGGAATAATAAGTAAAGTTATTATTAAAAAAATGCGGGGGTATGGGTACCCCGTCCCCCGTTATTAGCTTTTTGTGAAGATATCTACCTTGAGACCATGTATTATGCTGAAAATTATGTTAAGGATAAAAACTTGTTATAGTTCATTTGATTTATATCACTAGACAAATTGATGAATTTTGAAGCTTTATTATTAGTTTTCCATTTTTACAATTATTAATTTTCTAAACTTGTTATACATCATCGTATTCTATGTACAATCGGCCTTCTTTTGATGAATAAGAAAAAGAAAAAGTGTAAAAAAAATGGGAAGTACGGGGTACCCCGTCCCCCGTTATTAACTTTTTGCGAATCCAAATGACACCACCCTTAGGACCATGCAATATGCTGCAAATTATATTCAGAAGAAAATTTAATATCTGTTATAATTTAGGAAATATTTGCAAAAATTGAAAAATCGTCCAAACTTTCGAGGAGGCTGTACTCCAAAATCGTGCGGATACGCCGATAAAAAAAAAATACGTGTCTCTTATTTTAAGGTACACTTTCGATCTGTTGAGTTTCATCGAAATCGGAGGGGGACACCGGCCGGTGTTCCCTTGTTAGAAATCAAAAGTTATTCTATTATTTAACGCCTTCATATTCTTCATTAATCTTATTCTTTCAATCAAGATTTTCCATTTTTTCGTTTTTTCAGTACCTTACAACGTATACATAAATTCGTATTTGTAAGACTATAGCTATCGAAAACTTGTGATATAATTTAAAGGAAAGTGGGAGCGCCAGGCATAATTTTGTCTATATCTCAATTTTAGTGGATTTGGTTCTAATTTGTAATTACGTAATTTAATATTCGGATAAATACGTGTGAAAGTAAGATACGCACGTTAACACTGGTTACTATAGCTAGTGTTAAATAAAAATAATTGCTTTTCTAATTTCAGAATGTCACTTCCTTGTCAGAATGAAGTTTTAATTATGTAGTTCGAATACAAAAACAATAGGGCTCGCCATAAGCTTTTCACACGGTATAAAACAATGAATAATAGCTGAGAAACTTAGAAATTATATAGTAATGTAATTTACTCATTTACCTTAACGGAAAATGAGGCGGAATCTAAATTTCCTTTTCTAACCGTCTCTAACTTAATTAAAACTTTATGAATGTACATACATACTCATTTTCTAATCATCTAATCTAAAAAGTATCTGCTATAATTTTACTAACGATAACACTGGCCAATAAATATCAACTTTTGATTTTGCCATAAAATAATTTATACTAATTCCAATAGAAAATAGAAAACTATTTCTCGTATCTGAGGTCCAACAAAAATACCTTCTTTCAGTTTCCTTTTGTTAATTTTGGAAACTTTTCACGAAGATATTTAAAACCTTCACCTTCGAGCTCCAGTGCCTTTACAAAGTTTTTCGTGAGCCCACGTTTTACGTGGAGAGGTGGTATTATGATCTTTTCTTCTTCTACCAGAGCCTGATGTTGTACATTGTCTAAACTGTTGTCGTAATGGCCACTCTTGCTTATGGTAATGTTTTTCCCAAAGACATAAAAAGCAACAGTATTTGATGTAACCATACCCATAACCACATACCCAAAATAATTGCAATTACTTTAAAATCTGCACAAATATTCCAGGCATAGTCTTTGTACTTTATCTTTTCTAATAAAATTTTGATATTTTCGTAAGGTTCTTTCATAGAAACAGCATGACCTATCGGAATGGAAGGATAATGGTTTCCATTATGCGACAAAACTGCTTTTAGGCTGGTCTTTGATGAGTCTATGAACAATCTCCAAGAACTGGGATTATGATGTATTCCAAAAGCTTCAGAAAGTTTATAAACATTATTGCAGTAGACCAGATTACCGGCCATACTATAAAGGCATTCTCTCTGTAACCAAAGCTAAGCCAATGTTGCCGCTTTTCGAATCATTTTTACTTGTTCTTTATGCTGTTCAATTCTATCAGTTACTAACTTAGGGTAAAAACTTTGTTGATCAGTGTAATTAGTGTAAAAAGTAGCTTGTTGCAATGCATTTAAATTTATCATCCTCTCAAATTTAAATTTCTTAAAAATTGGTAGGTTTGTACCGTTTCGAAACTGTTAAGGCACAAATTCTCAACTTCTAAATTGTACAATTACTGCAAAATGCCACCTGGGATAGAAAAAATACCGATACTCTATTCGCTACTAATTGATTGAAATTTTTGCAAAAAACTCATAATCTGAATTTAAAATGTATGTATCTAATTACAAAGACGATTTTTAATGGGTTGTGCTTCTAAGATATACGTAGATGTTTTGTTAGCAGCAGAAGTTTTTATTCTAATTTCACTTTGCCCATTACAACTTGTTTCAGAAGAAGAGTAATGGTTTTGGATCCATTCCACATAGTTTGCATTTTGTTCTAGTTTAAAATTTCGAAAACCGTGAGATCCTATAATTCAACCCTTCCTTCTACCTTCTACGCTACAAAAAAGTTATGATTTCATTCGCTTTTGTCGTCTCCAGTTATATATAGTATATATATAACCAGTATATATATATATATATATATATATATATATATATATATATATATATATATATATATATTTGTATATATGTACGTGTACTCACTTGACATTTTCTAGTTTGCACGAATGATTTAGATTGGTAGTTCCCGCATTAGAGATCAAATACATTATGCTAAAAAATATGCCAATATGTCCTATTATTACAGGAACTGCCAACTTAGATTATACGCGAAATTTTAAAAAATGCCAAGCGAGAGTGTATTTTTCTTTTCATTACCATTAAAAAATAAACAATACTGATTATTTTTAGCATTTTTTGCAAATAATTCAAATCTGATATTGATTAATTATATTTTGCTCTAAAAATTCTAAATCGACTTTTTGGCAACACTAAAATTTCGTTTTTTCTAAACTTGTTTTTTGTATAAGTCCTACATAGTACTGCATTCATCCAATCAATAACACTTTTCCAATCAATATCAATTCACTCCTACAAAGTAACGCATTGTGTGAAAACTAAAAGGAGAACCATATCTATTAATTTTGCATACAATATACGATATGTAATTTTGATGTAATTTTAACTTTGATTGATTTTAAAAATGTCGAAGCTTTTCTGTAACTTTTCTGGGAAGGAAAAATAACCAAGTCAAGTGATAATAAATACTAAGATTTAAATCGTTCTGGAACTACTAAGAATATGCATCACTACATATGCATAAATGACAAATAAAATTAATTACAGGCCAATGGCTATAAATATATATTAATTATAACTATGTCCTTTGAATAATTTTTTCCATTACCATTATGCAGCCTATTTCTATGTTTATGTATTCATCACATAAACATAGGATAAAGGACAGTTAGACGGTACGCATTAATAATGGATTTGACGTTGTTCAATCCTCATATTATGTATTTAACTATTTCGTATTTGAAGTTTTACTAAATTGTGAACCGAGAACCTCTACTATCTATTGATCGTACGGTATATGTGTTTTGCAATGTAGAGATGAATCCTGCGAAACGCTTTACAATTGGTTGTTATACGTAGGTATTTCTACGTTCACAATTGCTATTACATTATTTCAATAAAATCAATATTTAGTTTGCATTTAGACTGACCGACTGGCATAACTGTCTAAAACACCAATTTTCTACAAACTATACTCCTACCTAATATGTTGGTTGTTTTACAAAATAGTTCTTTCCCACATTTAGTAAATTGGCCTTAAAACTAATTGAAAATAAAAATAAATTCTGGTGAACGAGAAAAAGTAAATATGGCATTAAAATATAGGAATTAAAAACAATTTTAAATTAAACAAAAAAAAATATGGGTAAATTAAAGAAGGAAAGACGGAATAGGTGAACAGCTGTAAAGTTATAAACAATTCTACAATACTAATCCTTTTGTGAAGACATACATATTAACATAGAAACTAAATTCGTACATGCCGGGCGCACCTAGCATTTATTTCCTGTGGTATAGTCCGTTTCACTTTATTTTAAGTAAATCTACAAGTATAATGAAGGCTCTCCCTGCGAAGAGCTCTAGTAAATAGATGTCTCAGAGTTCTTATAACCAAACTCCAGCTTATACTTTTCTATGCAAATAATATTCTTTTAGGTTCTAGTAAATTGACGCGCATACTACTTATGCTTATACCTAGATGAAAGAGCCAGAGGTCTCTAATAGCTCAATAACCGAATAATGCATAAGAGATGATCCGTTCTACGCATTGCGTCCGGTCATGATGTAGATTGCTTTTCTTTCAACAAAACCAACACAAAACGATGTCATTACCAAATTTTAAAAAAATCAAAAGTTTTCGCGGTGGCTATTGAATAAAGGTCCGCAACATTCTCCAATCTCCAATAATAACAATATAGGTTTATTTGTAATTATTACAATTGTAATATTACAAACTTCGTCATTGCATAAAAAAGATAAAAACTATAAAATCAGGGAACAAAACCAACACGTATTTGCTAACTATGAGACATAAAAAAAACATGAATAAACAAACAAACACACACGTATAGTCGTTCAAGTGTCATGCATCATGATTCATGATGTATATCCCTCCATAGCGATCTACGAATCCGTTGATAGTATTCCATGCACATCAAGACGTGTTTTAAGTTTGTTTTGAACTTACATGGGGACAACTCTTTAATCGCAGATGTTAGCATAGCTACAGTTGCGGGTAGAATAGGTGTGGTTAGAGCCATTCGTCTTGTATTCGGCCTTGTTGTTGTTGTGAACATATATTAGTATATACAGAATGATTCATGGAACCCGACCATTAAAAGTTATCGAATTTGTAATGATCGCTGGATTTTCTAGCTTCGGGGTTAAGCATAGTTAGCTAGAATCTATTTAGAGAAAAAAACCTCATCAGTGTCGTACTTTTAGTTACATCGAAAGTCACGGCCTACTTTGATATAAATAGAAACCTATACTTATCATTTTAAAGCCAATTTTATAAAACATCTTATATACCTATCTATTGCCATTTTAAAATTATTCTGATTTCAGAGAAAAAAAAGGAAAAAAACGTACGATGCATTAAGAAGGTAAAAGCTGTACAGTAAAAGGTAGAAGGCATTTCTTTATTACCACTCTACGTAGTAGTCTTAGTAAATGTACCTTTTTTCAAATGGAACGTCCTGTATATTTTTATACCGTATGTTCTACAATCGTTTTCTCTATTAAAAAACTACAAGTGTAGTACCTACCTCTAGGCATTTGATAACAGGACATCATGAACAAATAAAACAGGCTACAACTAGAGCTTTTAACAGGTTTGCAAGCGAACAGATGTAATATAGAACACTCATCTCATAATTTTATTACACATTATCTTCATTTAATAAATTCTATTTTCTCATACTACATTCTATTTTTACTTTATATTAATTCAAATCTACATTTTCCGAGAATCTTGTATCCTCTCCAGTTCACGTGAAAACTTTCTATCTTTTACTGTATTGCTGTTACACGCCGGTAATACATGTTCTTACTCTTTTTTTACAAAATACCCAGTAAAATCTAGAAATGCAATAAAATATCTAGGTTTTTATTTATAATATCATAGTTGCCCATTACTTTTAATCTAACCGGAAGTGCGACATTGATGAAGTTATCTTTTTAAGTAGATCACAGCTAACTATGTTTATTATAGATTAGTTAGAACTGGGATAGGTAATCTGTTAAAGATGACAATATTAAACAAACTTAGAACTGACACATGTTATAATTTAGGTTGAATATAATTATGTGGAAATGTTATATCTTAATAGTATTAATTTATTACGAAATTATAACTGTTTAAAAATAGTCTGAGATTATTTCGGGTGTTAACCCGCCGATTTACAGTCTATTTACTATATAAAATTGACAAAAGCAAAACGTTAATTCAATAGATTGTATAGATACAATGATGTCCATTTAGAAGTTCCGGTTAATGCATAAATACTGTGGTGCACAATGTATTTTGGTACAAAAAAAAATAGCTAAAATGTTACAAGTTAGGCAAAATATTAACATCACTTCGCTTAACAAACGGAAGATTAAATCTTACTGTTTGGAAAATCTTTAACAGATATGGACCAGAAATGCGGGCATAAAATTTAAAAAGTAGGTTACAGAACTGAATGTAGATGTGTACATACATGTATATAAATAACTATCAAAGTGAAACCACCAATTGTGCGGTTATTTTTTGTAGTAAATGAATAAAGAAAGTAAGTCAAGTGTGTCTTGTTTTACAAGGAAATTAGACGGTTCCACATTATTTCCAGTAATATTGGCCATTGCGTACAAAGGAGAAATTCTTAAAACAGGAATCGCGAGGTTGAATATAAAAATAAGTTCTATAAACAGTCCACTTTTTATTTATTTTTGTAACAAACAATAAATTTAAATAACAAATGGCTATTCTATAGGTCCAACATCCTTCTGAACCGCGTTGTTGCTAATTGTTGCAAATAAAGTAGTCATGAAAAGTAGTCATGTTATCGAATATTGGATCAGTATCTGTTTCATAATTCATATGTCGATCTAATTTAATGTATTATTTCCGGATGACGTTGACACGAAAAAAGAATGCTATTGACTTTTCTATCAAACATCATTTTGTAAAATAATTCTTATTATCCAAAATTAAGAAAATTTACGAGTAACTGGAATTTCAGAAGAGTATATTACATATCTTTTTTATTCAAATTATTAATTTTAAAAATTAAAAAGAACTACTGAGTGTCATTAAGATTTCATATAGTCATCTTTAACCTCCACACATTCTTCTGTCTTTTGAGTATATTCATTACATAACTTAGGCTTAGCATACACGGACCGTACAAATGAGAGCATGGACGTGCGTGCATGTTACAACATGACGTTCTTGTTCGTAGATTCGCGTACATGCCGCTGACAACACTGCTAGATTTTAATGATCATAGGCGAAACAATGACTAAATAACTAAATAATAAATTTTCTTTGCATTCTACTCCTCTAGTTAAATTGCACGCAAATAGAGTCACCATGGATCATGAACATCTCCAAAAGCGCTGCCGTGCCAGATGCACTACCGCAGTCAAAGTAATACATGATGGTCTGTGCCAAACTCATAACCACAGTTACCATAAAATTAGTAATAATACAGGCCAATAAAATTTTCTTTCGATTGCCAAAGATCTTTGTACGATTTCTTGAAGCATGGAATTTAGCAAAAATAACATTTCTACCAATTGAATTGGCTTTCGAAATATTGTGTGACAACTAAATTTTCCTTTTATTCTAGATTAACGGGCTGTTTTCAAAGGTTGCATCGTTTCCGGCAATTGTCATTTTTTTATTTCACAATAAACGAGAGTTTGCCGGCTATTTCCAACATATCACAATATGTTCTCGTGCACAGTGCCATGTATCACTGGTATTGTCGATTTAGCGTAGCACCTTAGGATGCGCTCATATTGGCTAAGTTGAAGTGTCGCGGCCAACGATAGAACTATCTTGGACATATCAGCGAATAATGCATTTTTGTTTAGTTACTTAGAGTATCGTGGAAGAAAGAAATTCGTATAAATGTAAGTTCGCCTAGAAGAGATTATCTTGTATGTAGATGTATTCTAGTACAATTGTGGCGAATGTACTATGGAAACACATAGGGAAAATATAACAAAAATTGCAAACAAGGCATATTTTTCTTATTTTCGTTTTGCAAATGGAAGAAGTCTTGGGTTTCCTATAAGATATGTAAAACAGATGTGGAATCTCTACGACAATGGATAATAAGCAAGAGAAAAAGCTTAAACTTTGGTGTTCTTTTGTTACAGTGCTTTAGAACTTCTTATCGTAACAACAAGGAAGAACATTAAAAAGAACTCGTACGAAATACACTGGTTAGCTTTAAGAGATTGGGTGCTAATAGGAGCATTAAATTACACTTTCTGCATATCTATTTGGACAGATTTCCGAAAAACCTCAATGAATTTAGTAAAGAACAAGACGAGCGATTCCATCATAAAATAAAATGAGCCAATGTATCAAGGGCAGGCTATTGTTGGAAACTGCAAATGAGATTGTTATTGTCCAATACAATAGGAAATCATACAGACGGCATTTGACCTACTATTTGTTTTTTTTTTACCAAAAACATATCTTTTAATTTTATATTTATTTTACTTTCTATAATCATCCATGATTAATTTGTATAATTATAAGTTGAGATTTTTTTTCGTTTGTTTACTAGTAGATTTTTTTTCACCTTTTTCTAAAAAATGATTATCATAAGAGCTGGAGCGAGTATGATAAAATTGTTAACAAATATGGAAGCAATTACCCTAAGTTACCCTGAAACTGCTTTAATAACGGAAACAATAAAATTATTGTTGAGCAGTGTATTTTTTAAAGGAAAGTTGCAGCTTTGCCTAGTGTGTGGACGGAAGATAATTCTTTTTCTGAGCAATTTAGAACAAGTTCTCAAATAAAAAATATTCGGAAACAAGTTCTGTACAACATACAGCTAGACTCAAGGGAAACGGGTGTTCAATTATCCGCAGAACACAGAAGTTTTTAAGTAGAACATATCGCATATTATTTCGATACCACTCTTTAATCATATCAACTTTTCTCAATATTCCCCGTCTTATTTTTTGAGATAACTAAAATAATTTGAGATTTTTACAGAATATCGTTGTACTTTTAAAGGTCAATATCCAAGTATCTCAACTATCTATCAGAACATATCTTCGAATACTTTTATTTACTTAATCTTCCGCTCACGCACTAGGTTATTGTTATTAGTTATTAGTAGAGAGGACAACAGCAAGTAAAATCATACCTTTCTTGTAGCGACTAGAGAGACTCGCGTCTATTCATTCCATAAGAAAGGGTTCGTGTTGCCTACTGGTTTCCTCGAGAGTCGGCAAAACACGAGTCTGCCTAGTCGCTGCAAAAAAGTTACGATTTCAATCGCTTTTGGCCTCTCTAGTTATTACTGATTTATTACAGGTTGCTATAAAAGTAATCGCATGATAACAATAAATAGCAATGAAAGCAATTGATCTCCGTCTTTTAATATACGCAAATATTACTGAAGTAAATATAATTGAGTAATGATTTTGTTTAAATATGAATAGATGTGTAATCTATAATAGATGCATAAAGCAATTTTGAATGATGATTTTTGTTACACTATCGCCACGATCCCTTGACCCAACTTATTTAATTAATTAATTTGACATGTTTTATTTTTTTCTAACATACTAATTTTTGTGTTCTACTCGTGCCTCTTTATTTATAGCACATTCTATCTTAAACAAATTTGAAGTTATTGCATTGTGTTGATTTATGACAGAGATAATACGATATAATGTGCTTGGGATTAACTGTCAAGACAGACCAATATCCTGGTCTTCTGGTATTGTGAATTGTGCCTGTTATGTAAGTAGTAAAAGATCACAATTTTAGACAATGTAATAGACCCAGAGATTTCTTTGAAAACTATTTTCGGGTACATAGGACGATCGATTGATAGTTTCTTCTATTTTAATCGAAACACACTGTACATTATCATGGACTTGGTTCTTCCATCTAGCATAGATATAGCATAGATTTCCTATGTCTATTCTTAACAGATTTCGAGATACATATTTATATTTTTTCCTCGACCACCGAAAATTACATTTAGAAACACATCAGACAATTGCCTAGAAACAATAATCAAAAAATAATACTAAAATAGGTTCTGTGTGGTATTGATGAAATCAATTATGGCAAACGCATAAGGTATAAATGGGCATGTTTATGCCTACCCGGCGTCATCGACGTGGTTCCGAGGATATTTTAACTTTGAATTGTATCGCCTAGTAGTGAATGCTGCAACATTAAAAGGGCGCCAGGAGATGTTTAGCTCGCCGTTTCAAAATTTTAAGGCATAAAGTGTGCGACAGCAGTGATATAATGTAGAGTTGAGATACTATTGCAATCACGCCGACAGAAACATGTCCGTGGGTAGTGTATTTTTCCTCAACTTTTTACATTAAATTTGCGTAAATGATTCAACCAATACACAAGGAAACCATTTTGTCATTATTTCTTTGGTTCAGATGACATACCTAATTTCCGTCAAAAATCTCGACATGCAAATATATTTTAGAATAATTTTGTCACAAGATTAAATTACATCCTGTGGCACCTAAGTTGTAAATTGATGCCAAAAGTGAAATGTAAAAAGGTCACTAGTAAATTAGTTAATAGTTAGATTTTACATCTCAACAGAGTGCGGTTTTCATTAGGTGTCAATAAATATTTTTAATACAAACAAACTCCGTACCATAAACATTACATATATTTAACTCAACCTATCGTCATCAGCTGCGACTGGTGGCGATGTAAATGAAAGATCAATTACAACGTTTCGTCATCCTCACGAATTTTCGCTGCAAAGTTATGCCATACAACGAAAATACACGCAAAAATCAAAGCATTGTAATGCAGCTCCTCTTCAGTTGTCACACCTGGTCACTGTATTAGAACGTTTTTGTGTTTAACACCTAAATTTAAATAAAAATAAATACCAGAAACGAAATTCTTTTAAATAGAAAATTTATATTTGCAACATTTCTAAGCTTTCTACAAAATACGAGATGGAAGGAATGAATTTCTAGCGCCGATGTGCAATCAAAAATACAGTACAAATTCTCAGGTGTGTTCACAATGGATTTCAATTGTGTTATGTTATTGGCTTTTTTAGTTTTCTTCTTCCAATTTTGAATTTATGTTATGCTTATATTTGTATCGGTTATTGTTAACCCGTATGAAATTTAAGGTTAATTTATTTATTATGGGAGAAAACCGTGAACGAAGATCAGTGAACACTTAAGATCTGTCAATTAGTATCAAATTTTATTAAAAAATTTCATTATATCAAACGCCCTAACACAAAAAAAATAATAAAAATTATCTAACTATTTAATTAGACTCGAAATTTTGAACCAACAGCTAAGATTATCAGTTAGCTGGGGAAACATCAACATATATAAATCATTTTATTTAAATTAATAAAGTAAATGTCTAGTTTGCTTCATATCGATCGACCTATAATATATGGAAATATTTTTGCAACGTCTGTACATCTATTATGTCATAAGAAAGTTTTAACGTTTTACATGCTATCAGCAGCTAATGCACTGTGGCTACGAACAGAGCAATTGCATTGTAACGTTTCGATTCCCTCGTGTTCTTCCGTTGCATATCGTGAATATTGTACGATGTGACGGAAATGCACGAGTAAATCGAAACGTTATAATTAACCTCCCATTTACGTCTCCAGCAATCCCAAAAGTTTGGAATATCTTGAACAGCTCGCAATATCTGTAGGAAGTTCTTTTAAATTGATTATAACTAGATAATTGATAATGAATAATTATAGCAAGGACTGTGACGTAAAATGGCAAACAATACATAAGTATCGGCACTCTCCGCACCACACAAGTTTATTTATTATATAGGAATATATAATAATTAGTCCGGAACGGCAGTTTCGAGGACACGAGTGGTCCTCATCATCAACCTGTGACCGACTGATGATGAGGACCATTCGTGTCCGTCCCGGACTAATTAAACTAACCAACAAGGTTTTCACCCTAAGTTAGTAACTGATGAAATTGAACAGCATATATAAAGTATGATAAAAATGATTCGAAAAGCGGCAACATTGGCCTAGCTCTGGTTACAGAGAAAATGCCTTTATAGTATGGCCGGTAATCTGGTCTACTGCAATAATGTTTATAAACTTTCTGAAGCTTTTGGAATACATCATGATCCCAGTTCTTGGAGATTATTCATAGACTCATCAAAGACCAGCCCAAAAGCAGTTTTGTCGCATAATGGAAACCATTATCCTTCTATTCCGTTAAGCCATGCTACTTCTATGAAAGAAACTCACGAAAATCTGAAAATTTTATTAGAAAAGATAAAGTACAAAGACTATTCCTGGAATATTTGTGCAGATTTTAAAGTAATTGCAATTATTTTGGGTATGTAACCTGGTTACATCAAATACTTTTATGTCATTAGGAAAAACATTACCATAAGCAAGAGTGGCCACTACGACAACAGTTTAGACAATGTACAACATCAGACTCTGGTAGAAAAAGAAAAGATCATCACCACCTCTTCACGTAAAACTTGGGCTCACGAAAAACTTTTAAATACCTTCGTGAAAAGTTTCCAAAATTAACACGAGGGAAACTGAAAGAGGGTATTTTTGTTGGACCTCAGATACGAGAAATAGTAAATGATGAAATCTTTGAAACCAAATTAACAGCGAAGGAAAAAGCGGCTTGGCTCTCCATGATACAAGTTTTCACGAATTTCTTGGGAAACAAAGAAGCTGACAACTGTAAAACTCTAGTAATGTATATGTTACAAGATTTTCACGCTGCTGGCTGTAATATGTCCTTTAAAGTGCACATTCTACATTCTCACTTGGATTTTTGTTCGGAAAATATGGGCGACGTTGGCGATAAACACGATGAGCACTTGCACCAAAACACCATGTGAATGGAAAAACGGTATCAGGGGAAATGGAATCCTGTTATGTTAGCAGATTACTGTTGGATGTTAAGAAGAGATGCTGTAGATATTGTTTGTAAGAGACGAAGCAGTATTACTTCACATTTCTAATTATAATAATTTGAAATATACATTAAATTATGATTAGATAATTGATATTGTATTGGAGCCATTAGTAAAATTTGATAATAATAAGCGAAAACATCCTAGCATTCTAGTCCATACTAAAAACTTTAACTTGAATTAAAGAATAAAATATGTAGATAGCGTGTAAATTGTAATTTCTTCAAAGGTTGTGATATATGTTGTACATGCTTTGATATGCAGTGAACTTTGTCACTGTAAATAACTATATATTTTCAAAGAAAAGTTACTTATATATATTACTTATATTACTTTTTAATGTCAAGTAAGTAATATGTGAAAGTATTTGCTAATACGTAATATCACTTTCGAAAATAAAAGCAATTTCTTTTTGTAATTTAATAAAACAATATTTTGTCGACGATTCTTTCCCAAATCCTGCTTAATTTTTCTTTTATGTGCTTTCATTTAGAGGTGTAATAAAGACTGTGAAAAGAATCTTACCAGAAATTAACTGCAGCCATGCGCATATGTGAAAAACCGTAGTTGTCTGACAAAAGCAGAAGAATAGCATGGTAAAAATCGTCATAAGGGCCGTCAATACAGCTAAACCAACACAAATAGTAGCTGCCATGAACGGAATATTCGGGATATTTACGAACTCCTCCAGATTTCCTTTGCACTGTTCGTCAGCGTAACATGTGGACCACAAGCCAAACTTTCCGGGATTATCACCTGATATGTTTCCTATCCACTCGGGGGTGACAAAAGATACAACGCCGATAATAGCATAACATATCGTAAATATAGCCCACAGTACGCCTATGGCTTTTGAATTTCGCACGTAACTGGTTGCGTAAATTTGCGATGAATCTACGTACTCGATCTTAGAGCCCATGTTAACGACCTTTCCGGTGATTTTGGGAAATTTTCGTGGGAAGTCGTTAGAAAGTGTTTTAGTGTCGCCTTTAACAATTGAAAAAGCCGTAATAAAAAAATCGTCTTACATGACTACGGTTCGAAGATGGCCGCGAAGCAACTGCATTGACCGCGATTACCTGACTTACTTACCTGACACACCTGAACCTAGCATTCTTGGTTAACTGCTTCCCACCACTTACCAAATATACTTTCGCAAAGATATGTACATTGAAAAGTTCAAGTAGGCAAATATCATACGCACAATTTCTTATTTGTATATACACGGTACATGAAAATTAGAGAACGGGAAGATGAAAATGTATGCATTACACCACAAGAACAAAAGTAATTAATACCGGAGTTAAAGAAGTTTCACCATTTCGTGCCTTTCTACGTTGATAAAAATACGCTTTATTATACAACTTTACTTACGGTAGTAGAGCTTTAAACGATGCTTTACCGTAGTGTTATTATTATTAAATTATGTTATTTGCCAAAGTATCAAATCTGCTGTGACAAATTTAAAACACCACGAAAGAATGTGTTCTTCCTTTTGACGAAATTAATTTACAGCCTCATATCTCATTAAATAGTAAGTTGGAAATATGAATTTGAAAACTGTGGTTGGTCCAGAACAAAGCACATTGCTAACACTGCACAGGTTTTCATGTTGAAAGGGCTAACTTCTAAATGGAAGCAATCGATTGCATTCATCTTTTCTAAAGGTCCAATAAAAAGTATTTCTTTAGCTAGGATACTAAAAGAGATTATTAAAAAGTGCCAGGATATTAATATTAAAGTGTTGGCAACAATATCGGACCAAGGAAGTAACAACCAGGCTGCTGTCAACTACTTAATTAATAAAAATAGTCCAGAAAACGAAGATCGAAATTTATGTATATTACATTAGTAATATATCTATATATATATTAGTAATAGATCCAAGAAAAATTAAAGAAATGGAAGTTGCTTATGCTACTCAAGTATTTAGTCACAATATTGTTGCTGTAATAAATCTTCTATCAATTTCAGGTATATTCTATACTTAACATATGTAAGTAAAAAATTAAATACAAAGTTTTATCTCTAGGTGCTGTCTCCAAGGATGATTTGCAGTTGGGTACTAGTGCCTTATGAACAGCAAAAGTATTAAAACTATTTGACAGTGTTAATGGCCTGCTCCATTATCTTACAGGAGGAAAAAACTTTACGAGTCGCTATTTCGAACGAGTCTCCCCATTTTTCTTATCGGGTGAAAGTAAAAAAAGACTTGAGAAATATGTACTTTGCAAAGGGAAACGCTAAATTTAGACCTTCATCTTTAACTAACTGGTTAATGATTATTAATGGGATAATGGAATCATGCTGCCTAAAGAAGTAACTTTTCTACCCTGGGGATCATTAAATCAGGATCTTCTTGTAAACTTCTTTGGACAAATTCGTCAAAGAGGGAGCAGGAACACACCAGTACACCAACAACGAATAGCTTGTGTTCATTCCGTTAATGCTAATTGTGAAGATTGTGACTTGTTGATATCTATAAAGCACTTTGTTGCTGACAATTCTAAAATAATGGATATTAACAAGACAAGTAACGAAACCATTTTAAGAAATCTGATTATTCCGCCCCTAAAAACCACATCACATTACCAAATTGGCAACTAGGTACGTTTCCGGCTTTATTTGTAAAAAATTAAACCATCTTCTACAAAAGTGCGAAAATTGTAAAAAAAGTATTATTGCTAATGAATTTCATGAAGTATTGCAGAACTTTGTAAAATGTGAAGAATATAATATACAAAATAACCCAAACTAAAATATTGCCAACTATATTTCATTTATTCACTATACAAGATTTACAATATTGTGATATATGTTTTGCCGTATATTATAAATGAAAAAAATGCATGCTTTCATTATTAAAATATGTGAAGGCATTATAAAATTCAATTTGAATTGTAGTTGCAATAATTCAAGTGCAAATACGTACATCCTAATGTATTGAGCCATTTATTATGTCGTGTTATTACAATTGGGTAAATGAAATGGTATTAACAGAATTATAAACGGAAAAGTCAGTCAATTCAATTTTAATAATCCTGTATATGTATAGGCAAAGGGTTGTAATAAACTTCGGAAATAAAGACTCATTAATAACAACTTATGTATTTATTTATATTCTTTTATACAACAGGTTTACTGTACAGGTGACATTAAGTCAAAAAAACCTTTTAGTAAAATACAGAGAGATCCAGAAAGATTATTGAAGCCGCTTCTATGTTTAGAGGCATATATTATGGTTGTGCCGCTTTCATAAAATTGTGTTTCAGTAGTAGTAATAAAATAATAACAAGATAAAAATATTACATACGACAATGGTAACAAAACGGTTACTATAAAGTGCCATTTAGAATCGTAGATATTTCTATGTGCTTATATTCACTCATTAAATTGGTAGTAGATATTGATAACACGTCCTGCAGAAAGCAGTATTTTTTTCCGACTTCTGGATCTCTCTGTATAATTTAGAATAGAGAAATAAGTAGATTTTGGTATCTACATTTATACAATGGAGTAGAAATGAATTTACTGTAAATTTCTTTCTGTATTTCATTTTAAGGCTGTTACGATCAAGATCTTATACCTGTATTTTCAGTAAATTTGAATAGTCTCTCCTATACCCAATATTTGGAGAAAAACTCAATAGAGAGCGTAGACATGAAAAGTGCAGAAGATTTCTGTCTATACTATATTTTGTATGGGTCGTATAGACCTGCCTACGAGGGGTGTCAAAACGGCACCTCTCGTGGACATAGCGGAATCTGTCGGCAGAACACGCGACCTATTTATTTTACATTTTCTTCAATATTTATTAAATTCTAGAAATAAGTAGTGCACAAAAGCTAAGTTTTCATTTTGATATATATTTATTAGTGGTTAGAGATGAAAATAAAATTTGTTATCCCCTAGGATCCGTAACTATTACGAGCACACAAAAGTTAAAAAGTCTAACTAATGCCTATAATATAGGCATTAGTTAGATGTAACATATTATGTACCTACAGTAAGTTCGACAACAGTAACCAATTCACTTCTTTAATATCAATACATTAACTTTTTCATCAGTATCAGTAACATACCATAAATAATAATCACACCTATTGCTTGTAATTGTAGTGCTAAATTTGTCTGTACAGACGACTTTGAAAAGAGTTATTAAATGAAACGTTTAAATAACAGAACTAAGCGAGTACGAAATGAACAAACCCGTGTGGTTTACTAAAAGGGACACACACAGAAACCGATAGGAACGTAGCGAACAGAATATTTTTCAACCGGTTACAGTTACTATGGTTACAAATATGGAACATTTAGCCCTGTTTGTAAATTCACAATTAAAATTCAACTGATATCGTGCTATTTGATTCATTCTAATTACTTTGAGATTGCAAACAAACACGTTGCAAACTCGGCATTTTAGTTATATGTAAGTTAGTTTCGGTATGTACACGAGAGGGCCAAAAAAGTATCCCTACCTCCTCGACCATGGAATGCCATACAAGTTATCCCCACCCTGCTATGTTCGCAGACCCAGACAGTGAACAGTTCCAAAGGATATTAAAAAGAAGGTGGTGAAATTGATCTGATTCCATACTTTATTTGACCATGTATACACGTGCGTTACAAGCGGTTCGTTCCATATGGAATAAAAAAACAGTTGAAGATACAACAATTTATCGGTGTGGTATACGGAATCGAATAACTTTATAAATATAATTTATACATTAGCGATATGGCTTCAAGACGAGTTCGAATTAAAGGCATCGCTAACATCCCTCAACGAAGAAAACCTACGAATACAGTCAATGGAACCGAATCAGAAGAACAAAAAGAAAATAGGGATAATAAATGCGACGAGCCTACTGAGTGTTCTAACCTTATTCTGGCCTGTAACTCACATGTCACTAACACGTCTCATGTAACTGAAAATCAATCAAGGTTTGATATTTCCGTAAACAAAGGTGCCGTAGAAGTAGATAATAGAGGTGATGAAATTAAGGATAAAGATGACAAGCAATCAATAGATCCAAAGCTTATAGCTTCAGATGAGAATAATATTAATGCCGGGATAAAGGAAAGCAAACAAGACATTGTACATACTGCAGCTGTAGAAAAATCTACAACAGAAAATTTAGATAATATTAATAAAGTGCCTATTGCTAGAAGAAAATTCTTAAAACCGCCGATTTGTCTTAATGCTTTGAATCGTAGGCCAAAAGAAATAGGCTCTGGTGTCAAAATTGAACCTAATAAAGAAAATCTACAAGAAAGTGCCAATATTAATTTAAATGAAGTAGAAATATCAACCACAAATAAAACTTCTGTATTAATTCAGAAAACTGAACCGCATCTAGCAGAAATAACATTGGGTGTGTATTACATGTAAATCAATATTTCATAATGCAGCAGTGGTACTTGTCTATTGCTTGAAAATATTTCTAGTTTAGTACATTTACGATAATAAACTTTGTATAATTTGGCAAATTGATTTGGTAAAAATATTTATGCAATCAACAATTTATTGAACGATGATAATTTGTTTCAAGATAATAATATATTTTTATTAGCAAAAAGATTACCGTTACATATTTAATAAAAAAATAAGTAATCATGTAAAATGTTCACTTGATTACTTGCAGTGTCTGTGAATATAAAAAAAATAATAAATGCATTTCGCAGAGCATGAAAAACAAAAAAGTTTAAAAGTTGTGAATTTGCAAATGATCTATGTCTATTGTTCTATATATATACAGATAATAATATATAGAACATATTTTATTATAATATTAGCAAGGGACAATTTTCACTTTTTCGTAATTTAAATTCTCCAAAATAATTGTAACAGATATAAATATGGGCTAACCCTGCAGCTTACGACTCTCATTTTATGTAGTTCATCTATACACATGCATAACTAAACAATGTTGTGAAATTACTGGGATGTGTTTATTAGTTTTCTTAATAAACGTACAAAATTGCGTTATGACACATATATATAATTGTTAAAATTTGTTTAAGTGTTGGGTGGCTTTTTGCAAAAATTTTATGGTATAATATGCAATGTTAAATTTTCAACAATATTGATTATTTAATTGCCTCTTCTCACTCTGCATCCATTATACTGCCAGTTGCGGCCCTTTCTTAAAAAGGAAAATAAAGTAACACATATTAATACTTCTAAATAAAATATCTAAATTTTGTTGGACGATTCTCAAAGTACAAAGTAACCATTGAAAGTTTAAGATTGTTGCGTTGGTTGTTTTATATGTAAAGTTTATTATTTTAAGGTGCAAATACGATTTTAAAAGAATCTACCAAATCTGGTTCCGACACAGAGTGTCAGCAGGCACCTCCAAGCCCAACGAAGCATTTAAACCGAAGGATAAAAGCTGTTCCAAAATTGCATCAAAGACGAACCAGCTTTAGTATTGGAAGCGCAAGTGAATCGGAAGATGATACTCGGCGAACTCATAGCAGAATTAGAAATGATTCCGTAAGTTACAAATACTTTTAAAAGTTTTTCGGTAAGACTTACCCTTGTTATTGAAGGTATGCTCAACAAATTCAATTGTTGTTGAATATAATTCAATGACAGAAACAAGGTCGCCTGTTAGAAAAGAACATGGGGTGGTACAACGAAGATATCGTAGAACGGGACAGTCACGAAAATTTGCCGAAGCTAGAAGAGAGTTCAACATGAAATTTGTTAATGGGAAACCAGATAAACAGAAACTTACGATGATTGATCTCATATTTTACAACCCAGCTACTAATCCTATGAGGTAAAAGATTTAAGTAGGAAAAAAATCTATGTATTTTGAATTAGACGTCCATAAATATTGAAATTAATTAGGAAGTAGGTATTACTATTTATTTATTTTTTTTATTTAGCAAAGCAGTTGTTTTTTTAATTTTAATTATTATACAATTAGCAAAAAACACAATGAATACTAAAAATATCGCTCATCATAAGGGCCATATTTTATTTTTTGGATTATGTTTTTATGTTGTCAACACTTAGTTTGGACTTCATATATACAGTAAGGTCCTTTAATGCACAAACATATGGGGGAAATTCCTTTTTAACAACTACAATATTATTATATTATTCCTGTCCTTACCTGAATTTAATTTAAATTTTTTAAATTTAAACCTGAAATTTAATTACAAATCACACGGATTCAAACTTCATCGTAGTCACGATAACAAATGCGAAGGGATACAAACAAATCCTAAAAATTAGGATTATAAATTTGGCCAGACTTTTTGCTCGATTTACTGACCAGGCGTCGGATTGTCAAGTAGGGCTTTGATGATCCAACAGAAATATCGATTTGCTAGCCAACAACAGAGCAACAAAAACAGATTACTAAATCTTTATAGCTGCATATCGTCATTTTTGTTAAGCTGAAATCTAGTATAGCAGTATCGTTGGATTACTATTTCGATATAGGCTGTTCTATTTAAAATTGACAGTTGACGCGCACCGGGATACCTTATAACTCATTTCAAAATTCAAATTATTCTAGCACTTAAATGAACAAAAAATTTGTTAACATATTCGTGACAGTTTCGAATGGTATATTTTATCATTTTAAGCATATAACTCGGATAAACTAAAATGTATTTTGTTAGTTTTTTTATATCGCAAATTAAATTATCTTTCAAAATTTTAAAAGTTAACAAAAGCCTTTAGGCAACACGTAGCCTGTTAACGATATACGTAATTTGGGTAATTCGAAGTTGATTTTAAAATTATATGTACTTACATGAGAATTGAGTTAGAAACAACAGTTTTAATTTTGGCCACTGTCAAATGTGTATTTATAAATTGATTTTTAGTTCCAACAAAAGAAAGCGAAAGAGCACATCATCAAGTGATGTAAGTGATACTAAACAAATGCCGGAAGAAGAAAAAATAGATGATCCTCAACTTGCTAGCGAGAGTGACAACGAACTTCCGGCACCTCAGATAAAAGTTGGACCAAATGGAGAAATTGTTGTGGATGAAAAAAGCCTGATAATTGAAAATTCCGAAACAAAACGAAGTCGGGAAGCTTTACAAATGTCCGAAGTAGTGGATGGTGATGATGACACGTCTTATGGTATATATAAGAAAACGAAACGTACGAAAGAATGGACTAAGGAGGAAACTCTTCGCTTCTATAAAGCTCTAAATACAATAGGCACCGATTTTACTATGATGTGCGAATTATTTCCGAATAGAACTCGGCGTGAATTAAAAATGAAATTTAAGAAAGAGGAAAGGTTCAATCAAACGCTTATTAATAAAGCCGTTATGCAGCCGAGTGATTTTGATATGACTGAATTAAGAAAGGATCTTGAACTAGAAGAAAGGAAGGCGCAAGAAAAAAAGAAAAGAATGCAAGAGGTTAAAGCGATTAAGGCTGTGCTTTCCGAACAAAGGAAAAATTTGAATAAAAGTTTAAAAATAAAAGGTAATCTTAATACAAAATTTTTATACTTTCAGCTTTTTTTGAGAATGATAATGGCATTACTTGCAGGCATTGATATAAATCCTAACCATTTTCCGTCTACTTCAGTAGCAAAACCATCACCAGTAAAAAAGCAACAGAAAACAGCATATGATGTTCTTAAAAGAGGAATAAACAGCATTTCTTCTTCTGAAAGCGATGTGGATGATGATCTGAACGAATCTACGCGGTCGTTACGTGAACAACGCAATGATGATGATAATGGACATATCATGGAGCAGGAAAACTTATCAAATATTTTGAAACCAACAAGATATGGTAGGGTTCCGAAAGCTCGATTACCTGAAGTGGACGACTTAGATAAACAGAAGATAAAGAAGAGAAAGGACGCGCAGTGCTTAAGTGACGATAATAAACCAACAGAACTTGAGCCGGGGTCTATAATGATAGTAAAATCTAAGACACCGAGCGATGAACTTGTATTTAAAGTTTATATTGTAACAAATAATAAAACAAAACAACAAATAGATTTGTCACCAAACGTTTTGAAAAACTTAAGTGAAGTAAGCGGAAACCACGCAGATGATAAAGAGAGCGCTGGTAATGTACAAGCGCATAATATCTTAACAATTTCAGCTCAAGAATATTCTAATATAGCCGATCCGAATTCAATAAATATAGTACCTAATGATGAACGAAATGCGGAAGCAGCTGGTGAATCCAAATCATATGGGAGTTCGGAAATCAAAATATTGGATGATAGCATAATTATCCCATTCGATGAGTGTTTAACACCAACTACCGGAAATCAGAATATCACTGTTTCGCATGAAGATAATAAAATGATTGTCGTTACAGAGGGTAATAAACAATGTGTCTTAACTACCTAAAGTAGCATTTGTATGTGAATATTTTTTATATAGCCGGGTATGCTTTTATATTACACATATAATTAGCAGCTTCATTTGTTCATTTTTTAGATTATTAATTTATAATTATATTAATACATAAAACATATATGTTAATTAATTAGTGTATTGATCCTGTTATATTTAATTATATCTATAGAAGCACGTTTCCTTCTTTCTATTATGACTTTTAAATCGTTGGTTTAGATTTAATAAAATGAAAAATAATTAGGTAGTTCCCTAAAAGAAAAAGGATGTCTGCAATGAAAGTATGTAATAAAAACTTTGCATTACAGTGTGTGTATACAGTTAAACACATAATTAAAATCCAATTCAGTATCAAATGTAGCAGTTGCTAGTTTCACTTTTAGTTTTAACGTTGTCGGCAATGAAAGAAAAGACGTACTTCATTTTAATGCGTCAGTAATAAAATTACCCCTAAAATATGAATGTTTTATACCGACTTTATAGAGAAAACAAAACGTCCAGGGGGATAAGTAATACAATATAATGTTTAGGTTATTATGAAATTAAAAATGTATCAAATAAAAGCCAATAAAACCGTACATCGTAGGCGGTAGATTTCAAAGATATATAATTTGAATCAGTTCAACATTTATGCCGTAGACTACAAATTTTAATTCCGTATTAGTTGTATTGTAGCTAGGGTTAATGTAGTTACTAGAGCGCATCAATTCAACATTGATGCCAAGCGTTTTTACGCACGCATTCAAGTGGGGGGGCAGTTTACAGTTCGTTGGGACGATGTCGATGCTTCGCGGTTAAATTGTCATCATTCAACACTTTTTAATCTGAACAAATCTTTAACAGAAAATTATGGCATATATCTCATTATGTATGCAATTATGTTTAATTGGTTCTTTAATGTTTAATTGATTTTACAATAAATCTATACTGTTAAAAAATATGTTTGTACATATCTTACTCTAATAAATTATTAATTTATTAAGTGACAGATGTGTAGTTTGCATCGCTTATGGTTTCTTGTAATTTTATGACAAAGCTTCCCACTATCTTCTAAGCTGCGTGGATTTACTTCCACCGCTCACCATCTAATTCGGCGCTTACATCATATATGCTGGGAACACAACTAGACTGAACAATACTCCTGGATCTCATAACACTTACTGTGGGTAAAGGCTCACAGACAATCAGTGGGATAGCGTCGTTCTCCACTGCATATCGAGGGTTTGGCATCGCGGTAATATATTTGTTTCTAGTTTAGACCGGACACTTACTATTTCCTGCTACCTTGAATACGGAGTTAAAATTTGTCGTCTATAGTATATATGTACATGTATGCTTTAAGTTGTTTAGCTCTCACAAGAGCTGATTTACTTTTAAAAACTTTTAGTACTCTTATTTAAGTACTGTGTTGACTACAGATTGTGTAATTATGATTCTAAATTCAGTTTTACTTGTATTCGCTATTAAATATTTAATAAAACTGTTTAATTACTTTTAAAGATTACACCTCAAATTCTTAAACAAACTATTTCAAATAGCAAATACCCCCTTTTCAAAGTAATTGAAGTACAGTACACGAAGCCCTAAAAATGCTTCAACCACTACATCAAAGCACTATTACAATGCTTTGCCCACTTCAAACTTCAAATTGAAGATACTTTATATAAAACATGTCGCTTCTGTAATAATACCTTTTTTCATTTTTGGAAAAATTACATATTTGAATAGTAAATAACGCAAACGCAAAAGAAAAACGAAATATTAAAAAAATACGCCATCGACCATAGGCGTTCATTCTTAAAATAACGAACATCCTACCAGGCGTAATTTATTTAACAATTGCAGACGTCAACAATAACTGAATAAACAGAAATCGTTAAATCAGGTTTTATATTCTTTCTTCATTTACATAGAGACATGAATATTGCAGTACTTATAACTTGTATATAAAATAATCGCTATAAACAGGTGCGGTAAATGAAGTACGGAAGTTGATATCCGTTTGCAATTTAATGAAAAATCAATCTGATGGAATTTATCAAATTGTGTTGGGGGTACCATTATAAATCTTTCTCGATTATTTGCTTACCTTCGATTATCAAGGCTAATAACAGAATGAATAATTTACGATTCTATGGAGTACAAGAAGAAAAGAGAAGACGCAGCTGCTATCGTATCAAAAATTTGTAAAAATAAGCTGAAACTAGATGTTCATCTCAAAGACATTAATGTCTCCCACCGACTGAAAGGACGAGAAAATGGAACAAAGCCGATAATAGCTTTAATTCCTGTACAGCAATTAAGAAATAAAACAAATTAAAAGGCTCTAACGTGGTTATTAAGGAGGATTTGACCAAGAAGAAAGAACCCTTATTAAAGCTAGGAACTAAATATAAACTTATGCCTCCGAAATCTAGTTGGACCAGCGATTGTGTCATTCTCTGCAAAATGAATGCCACAAAGTACAAAATCGAGTCATCGGGGGATATTATGAAAATCCTACGTGGAGTAGCGCAGGTGCGGGATGAGACCACCTAGCAACTATATCTACTGGATTCTTAAATTTGATGTAAAGACGAACGTCATTTCCCTTACATTTTTCTATCTTTTCTTTTATTGTTTTTGTGCGTAAGCTGAAAATTTTTGGTTTGTAATCCGAGCATGAGTCATCAGCGATGCATTAAGTTAGCCCACATCAACGCAAGATCGTTATTTCCAAAACTTAATGAAATAAAAGCCTTGATGAGGTTTAGTAAAATTGACATATTAGCTGTATCGGAAACTTGGTTGGACTCTGATGTTAATATACGCTAGTATAAACTATTCTGATATAATGATAGGGAGATGCGAGGTGGTGGAGTTTGTTTTTATGCGAATGGTGATATCAATTCCTATTATGAATTCAATGAAACAAGTTTGGTTAAATATACAATTAAAAAAATGAAATTGTATTGTAAGCCTTGCTTATCATCCTCCTCAACATGATTACAGGTCTGTTCTGAACGATTGATAAACTTACACGACTAATTGAACATTCCACTACCCTGCTGGATTTAATTTTTACCAATAACACTGACCAACAAGGTTTTTACTCTAAGTTAGTAACTGATGAAATTGAAAGCATATATAAAGTAAAAATGATTCGAAAAGCGGCAACATTGGCTTAGCTCTGGTTACAGAGAAAATGTCTTTATAGTATGGTCGATAATCTGGTCTACTGCGATAATGTTTATAAACTTTCTGAAGCTTTTGGAATACATCATGATCCCAGTTCTTGGAGATTATTCATAAATTCATCAAAGACCAGCCTAAAAGCAGTTTTGTTGCATAATGGAAACCATTATCCTTCTATTTCGAGAGATCATGCTGTTTCTATGAAAGAAACTTACGAAAATCTGAAAATTTTATTAGAAAGATAAAGTACAAAGACTATTTGTACAGATTTTAAAGTAATTGCAATTATTTTGGGTATGCAATCTGGTTACATCAAATACTGTTGCTTTTTATGTCTTTGGAAAAACCATTACCATAAGCAAGAGTGGCCACTACGACAACAGTTCATACCAGGAAAAGTCAATGTACAACATCAGCCTCTAGTAGAAAAAGAAAAGATTATAATACCACCTCTCTATGTGAAACTTGGGCTCATGAAAAACTCTGTAGAGGCACTGGGTCTCGAAGGTGAAGGTTTTAAATACCTGCGTGAAAAGTTTGCAAAATTAACACAAGGGAAACTAAAAGGAGGTATTTTTGTTGGACCTCAGATACGAAAAATAGTAAATGATGAAATCTTTGAAACCAAATTAACAGCGAAGGATAAAACATCTTGGCTCTCCACGAATTTCTTGGGAAACAAAAAAGCTGACCACCAAGTACTTCACGCTGCATTGCACATTCTACATTCTCACTTGGATTTTTGCCCGGAAAATATGGGCGACGTTAGCGATGAACACGGTGAGCGCTTCCACCAAGACATTATGGGAATGGAAAAACGATATCAGGAGAAATGGAATCCTCCATCCTGTTATGTTAACAAATTACCGTTGGACGTTAAGAAGAGATGCTGTAGATATTATTTATAAGAGACGGAGAAGTATTACTTCACATTTCTAATTATAATAATTGGAAATAAACGTTAAATTATGATCTAATCTAAAAAACCGTTTCATTGAAATATAAAAAAATCGAGCTAACTTGACCTTCTACCTTTTACTAAAATAAATGTTTATATGTTTTCTATTGAAATTAGTGCAAATTATTTTATGGCAAAATCAAAAGTTGACATTTGTTGGCCAGTGTAACCTAGATGTAATAACGGAATCTGATGTCACGACTTGTGATCTGTTTGACCACGATTTAGTTTACTGTATTATTGTCTTGTGCTCGTCCTAGTTCTGAATCTACCGTTGCTACATACAGAAACTTCAAACAAATAACTTGATACTTTAGTCGAGGACTTTTTTTGGACAAAAACAATTTTGGAAGCATTTACAATGGCTGAATCTAAAAACCTATTGAATCGAAGATTACTGGATAATATAAATGATTTAATAAATAATTTTTCTGTTTCTAGTGGTATTAGATCCAATAATGGAAATAATTTCATTATAATTGATTATCGAGGCATTGATAACAATAAATTTAATTTTTGTATTGAAATCCTATTCCTAAAGTTAATAACCCTACAGAGTTGAAGGCCTTGCGGCCCATTAGTATTTTGCTTAAACTTATCAACATTTTTTGAACGTGTGATTAGAGTGCAGCTCGATGGGTTTGCAAGGGTTTCCGGCATCATCCTGCCCACTGAACTCAAAGCGGAGTGTAATTGTTAAACTGCACTTCTCAAGGTAACCGATGATATTTTGTCTGCCCGGAAGGAGGGTCTAGTGTCTATTTTGATACTGTTAAACTTTAAGGCATCTGATGCTGTAAACCATCGGATCTTCATAAACTTGTTGAAGGGTGTGGGACTATAGAGTTCTGCCGGATTAATTGAGAATTCTAACAGGCAGACAACAAAGTGTAAGATTAAATGGTGTGGTGTCGCGTTCCTTGCGGATTGCTCAGGGCTTACCACAGGGATCGATTTTGTCGCCCCTCCTCTTCTTTATCTATGCATCTCAACTAATGAAGGAACTACAATACATATGATAACAACGAACAAATAAACAGTATATTAAAAAAGCATATTTAAATTTAAAAAAACTACCCATATCACTCCTTTTTAGATTGCGAAACTAAAATCAAACAATATGAGGCTTTTGTTTTGTCAGTTTTCTTTTTGCGCATCTATTCATCATCTTGCTATTGACAAAAATACTGCAATGAGGATTCAGCGTGCACAAAATTCATGTAATTAGATACATATTTGGTATCAGAAAATTTGACCATGAGTCTCACAGATTGAAAGATTTATGTTAGTTGAGTATGAAGAATCGGCGTGAGATTTAGATGTTAACTATTTTTTACAAAGTAATTCTACCTAAGTCACTGCCGTATCTATATTATAAAATTCGCGTTAGGGCGGATGTACACATTTCTACAAGAAATCTATCACCTCCTACATTTGAATTATTTCTTTAAAAGATGATTTTCTTTTAATATCTATAGTGGATACATGTCTTGACAATGAAATTAAATCCCTAAATATCCAAGCATTCCGAAACGTTTATGTACAATATATGAGCCTTGTGGTATAGCGATTTTAATTTGCTCTTTGATTTAAATAGTGCTTGCTATTGTGTTACATACCCTATGTTTTCAATATCTGTAATTACTCACACATGTAATCATTCTAATTATTTAAGTATAACCTTATGTAAGTTGATCCCGAATTCAGTATTTGACTATAAATTGTTCGGTGTTTTGTCTTGTTAATATTAAGTGAAACGTGAAACAAATTACTACGCGTACTTATATATAAATTATTGTAATTATTCTATATGCGTTAATCTAAGAATTTGCAGAATTTTGTGATTACGTATGGCATTGGCCTTTTCGTTTTATGTTAGCTAGAGCAGCTTTCTGGAACTCGCCTACCGATTGCGATGTTTAATGTCAAAATTTAAATTGAGAAACTTGTGCTAATTTCCATTTGTAATCTTATGTTGAAATATCTAATTTCATAATTTCATTTTTTGTACTGGAAATTAAATGCCGGAATAAAGACTATTACTATTACTTTGGAGCTATGCTGCAATACTACCCGTTGAGAAAATGAATAAAGGTCGCGAATTATATGGATGACATTACGGTTGGTGAAAATATCTGTATATATAATATATATAAAATATAAAAATATATAACATAAATTTATTGAATACCTTAAAAATTTATCCTAGATTGTAAGAATTATGTACTTATTGGATAGATAATGAAACACTTACACACGATTGATTAATTTTGATTAAGATTTTCGGCAATTTGCACCTTCTTAATTGGTGTTTTATATCAATCGTTTCTTTTGGTCTTATTATGGTAATGTTTGTTTTATTTTCCGTAGTATTTCTCTTGAACGATGCATTGTTATGAATTTTATAAATTTCACAAGAAAATCTTTTGACCAAGTCATCGTTTTATTCAATATAAAAAGAATATATATGCCACATACGAATTGAGGATGTTGTTTATCTCTGTTTTCTCAGACCGCAGAAACACTTGAACGTGAACTGAATGTTATATTTGAGTTTTCTCATTACCGTACCGGCTCAGAATTTTTAAAATCATCAGCATTTTACGAAAATATTTTACTTTTAGTTGCTTACATACTTCCATAATTATCAATTTCCGAGGATAAATCGAAACGACTGCACACACCTGCGACTACACTTACAATCATATCTATTCATGATCTAGCGCGTTAAATCTTCGATTTGTCGTAAGCGCTCTATGGTAAGGATTTTTTATCCATACATCTTCATCAGTAAACGATAAATTCCGGGAATAAATTTACACATTCTATTGTATACTCCGAATCGCAGCTGAAATATCTCTCCAGTTAAAGGATTAAGACGTCATCTTCGTTAATGATTTGTACGAGATGAATAAATAATTAGCACTTTTTTACGTATTAAATGATTTTTGTCGCAGGTTATAGGCATTAGGTACAAATTCGTTTTAATGTGACCCGATTCAAATCTTATCATTACCTTAAAGAATGTAACGAAATATTCGATCAATTTGCTTAGAATATAGATATAAATATATTCATAACTTTATTACAAAAAATGTACAAAAGAAAACAGCACTTAAATAGTAAAAAAGTATTATCTATAAAATCACAATCAAAATATAGAATCAAAATTCCTACAATAACCGAATAGAAGTTCAAAAAAATACATATTTTACAACTTATTAAAAGCGCTGTACAAGTTGTTATGTACATACTGACTAGTTTTATATATTTTTTTGGGTTGTCTGTTAATTTAACAAATTTGTCTGTTCACATTTAAAATGTTGTCCACACATAATTTTCTAAAACAGTTATGACACAACAGACAGTAGACAGATATTTTAAATAGAGATTCAGACAGTAGAATGTTCTATTGACAATGAAGAAAATTGTGTACAGTCATCATAACATCAGTCTTTTTACAATTTACAAATGGTTAAATATTCACATTTCTACTAGTAATACTTACATATTTGTTTAAGGTGGAATTAGTTTTGCTTTATGCTCGAACAACGTCAGAAAAGGTTCTATCACAACTTACATGTACATGCTAAATGTAGGTACTTTATTAGAGAAGTTTTTCATTAAAATAATTGTAACGAACTACAAATATTAAGAGTAGAGTTAGAAGTAACAGTAAAATAAATACATTAAAGAAAAATACGTAGACAATATTTGGTAATTATTTATCACTTACCATGAGATCAATTTTATTCATATCCGTTACAATTACTTTAACCAACGGAGTGGTTCCAATTAAAAGTGGTAACGATTCTTTGGTATTATTGAAGGCATTCAAATGTTAAATTATATGTAGAACGTGGCAATTCTGGATAATGCTTACGCAAAAGCTTCCATATTGCCTTTTTGTAATTATGTTTATGTAATATATGTATATTTGTTTTTGCATTCTGGTAACTTCGGAACATAGTTTTATTATTTATTTTCTTAGAGAATTTTTTTGATGTACTAAAGATTTTATTTACAAAATAATATTTAATCAGTATATTCCTTTTTGTGTCATTTATACGTGTATTGCGTAATATTTTTCATAGTAAATAGAAGAGGTTGTATTCGGCAGTACTATTACAGCTCTTCTATGAATCTACAGAAGTATCGTAATAAATGCTTAATGTGTGCAATGATGTAAATCTATAAATTTAATATTGTTACGGTAAGTACTTTTCCAGTTAATACAATTGATCTATTACCATTTTGTTATATACATACATCGTTCGCTTCATCAATTTACTGCTGCTTAGGCGTTACACGTTTTAAAAAGAATCAATGTGGGTTGATTTTTAAAATGTGAAATGAGTTTGTGTTAGAAACAATTTATGTAAATATTACGCTGAACTAATTTGAATTATTCAATGTATTTCTCTCATTGTATTATACTTTATAAAAGGATATCGAAACCTTCTTCCGTCAATTTGAGAAAAAATATGTACCAGAGTTACTACTTCATTCGTTTTTCAACTTGCTTTGTATTTTATTTTTAGATGAGGTATAGTAACATGTTACAATTTGACAGGTGTTACAATTCGCATAAAATATCTTTTCCGAACAATTCATATAATAATGTTTGAACTTCACATAAGTAATAATACATATTTGTAAAGCATATGCTGCTTTAATTAGCATCGCGAGTTATCCTACGAAACTTTTATAAAATATATACAATGGTACCAACTCGTCAGTCACAATCTGATGCTACAAAAATAACTAAACATTAAAAAACAACGAAGCTCAACTTTACTAATAAACAGCAGCAGTAACTTGATCAGCGAACGTAACCCTCTTCTAGCTAGGTTGAGGCGGAATTAATGGCGCGTTCTGAGGTAAAGCGCTGACAGGACGACTTCTTGGTGCCTGGGTACGTTTTGCCTCAGTAGATTCAGCTTGCAGAACTTCCATGTATTCTCGGATAAGAGTTGCGATTTGGAATGCTTGGGCCGTCGTAAGAATTACTTTACTTTGTTTGCAGGCGCTTCCAGTTATAATCATCAAACAGTTTAACGCAGGTGAATAGCTTAAAATGCTGTTGTAGTCGTAGGTACAGAGCGCATTTCTAGATCGATGCTCTAACAGATGTAAACCAGTTTGGTCAACGGCCAACCATAGAACGCGCGGCCAATTTGAAGTAAACGATTGCTAAAAATCCGTAGAAACACAATATAATATTGTAAGAAGTTGCTGTACGACCAAACTTACCATTACATCGAATATGGTCGCTTTATGCAAAGGCCAGCTTTGAATCAAATTTAGGAAAGCTTGCTTGGCTTCAGATGCGGTCATTCCTTTCAGAGATTGATGGTGCATTGCAACGCCTTCCTGTGATAACGTAGGTACTAATCTTGCAGGCAGGCAATGACACGCGATAGTTCTATAATCTTGGGATACATCACTACAATCGCTTAGTTCTAATTGGGATTGTAGTGCTGTCAGCATCATCTGATATAAGGGAGGAAACATAATTAGTAATTGATAAAAATGTTATAGTCGATCACAAAATGCTTAATTAATGTATTTTAACATTCCTAATATCAAATATGATCCGGTTATTTGCTTAATAGTTTGCCTAAAATAGTTTTTGAACGGGAATATTCCAATAATAATGTTACATATTTGTTTTCTAATGTACAAGATTACTTTATAAAAACAAATCTGAAATAATAGCTATCTAGTTTACACGAAAAAGACCAAATGAACTGTGACCTAATTGTGGTAAACAAAGTTTTACAAATACAGTATTACAAACGTTAAAGAAAGTGCTTATCTTTTTATAGTAAGTAATGAAAATTTAAATAGTGACGCGGAATTTGAACATACCGCTTCTTTGTCTGTAACGGGAAATCTATCCGCTCTCAAATCATGTAAAATCTGATGGTATAAAAGCTCCTTTTCGACATTGTCATCTAGATTTATAAAGTTATCTAAAAATAAATGCTTTTTGAACAGGAAAAAGTGATGTTGAGGTCTTGTTCTTTTTGCAGTCCCGATATTATTTGTTGCACTAGCAGCAGATGCTGCTCGGTACCGTTCCCATTTAGCCATTACATCAGCAACTTTTTCTTCTGCTGCAAGACTCCTCTCCGAATTTCCGAGAACTTCGTATATTGCATAGCCTAAAATAGTAAATTATATTTTTTGCCGATTCTTTTTGAATACGTGTACCTTTAGCATTGGATTTTAAACCAATTTTATCTCTGACTATTTCCAAAACATCTCTCGCTGTCGCAGATGGATGGAATTCTACGGAATGATACTGACCGTCCATGAAATGGAATCGCGCATAAACCGGTCTACGATTAATAGTGCAAAGAATTTCCTCTCTGGAAGGCGGCCACTGCCTTCTTCTAGTTCCTTGAGTCTTTTGTAAACATTTTTCTGCAAATCTCGCAAATTTTCCTTCTTCGGTCACATAATCAGAACTGCATCTCTTTAAGTGTCCGATTAAATATCGGCGAATTGCTTTATGGGGTGGTAAGACTACAGAGCAAGCCAGTGACAACAATGCCCAGTGGCGCAAATTAACTCTTGAATTTGGATCTGGATGATCGGTCGTTTGCTTAATGAGCTGTAGATACAATTCACAAAGTAGCGATTCTTTTCTCATGCATCTCTCAAGTATAGTTTGAAGGAGGGTAATATGTTCATCTTCGGCTCTTCTAATTACTTCACCTAAATATGACGAGGTTGGTATTTAATCATTATTTCATCTACTTGTGTGTAATTTACTATTCCACGAAATCACTTACCATTTTGGCCTAGTCCCGCATATTTAAGTATTATCTGGAAGACTTGTAACATAACTTGTTCTTCGGGTTCTGGTAAGCGACTTATACTTTGTGGTAACGGTTGCCGACTAAATGCCCAAAACGCGTAATGGAAGCCCTTGTAAGTTTCACCGGTATCTCCACCGTGTTCTTGTCGTAGTCTGTCTAATTTATGTTTACTTAATCTTCTTAAAGTGTTTCGCAAGAAACTACCAGCAGCATCTGTAGGTTTCCGTAAAATCTCACTATCTACTAAAGCTCTTCTGCTATTTACTAGATTGTGATAAAGTCTAACGCGATCCTCGTTTGTTATACCTAAAGAAAACTAGTAATTAATTACGTAGAGTATTTACCTTTTACTACTTGCCTTTTATCTTCTTAGTAGACACTTCACTTTCTGTAATCCAACCGGCTAGATTAGGACAATAGCTGGCAATCAGAGATCCTATTTCATTCTTTTGAGTAGTCTCGAAGACAAAACATTTATGATTATTGTCATTTGGATGTCTCAGCAAAGTTATCGTTATGAAACTATCGCTAGGATCAAGCATAATACTTTCCACTTCTTGATATCTATATTCGTTAAGAACAAATTTGTCATCTGGTTTGATTAACATTAGTCCTTCATTGTTTACGCCAAGAATCAACGAATTGCCGTACGACCAGTATCCTCTATATGTGACAGGAAACATCGTAGTGCCATATAGGGGGTACTGCATAACACAAGACAAATATAGAGCTTTCGCTGTTAACTCAGATCGTCCTGCTCCATATTGTTTATGGGCCTGTGCTATTATAGGAACCTGACGAACATTAAAATTAACATAGGTTTTTTCAGATTACAATTTAAGATTGATAATTTTACCCAAACGTCATCTCCACGTGCTCTACTTATTCGATAAGGTAAGTAGGTATCTATATCTGTATAATATTCCAATTTACTACTATTATTTGGATCACCAAGAGCTACTTGTGCCTGCAGACCAGCTAACTGTAGAGCAACTTTTTCAGTAACGGGAAAATCATCACTCTAAAATATGAAAATGTCATATTAAGGTAGTGCCAATGCTAGATGTCGTGCATACGTTGAAGCAAATGCAAAGAATCGCAGGGCCGTATGTTAAATCAATAAGAGAGTAGTTAAAACTAACACGAGAATTCAAATATAAATAAAACTTTTTAGTTTATAGGCCGTTTAACGTAAATACAATATTTTTTTTAACTCAAGTGATGCGCTATCTCTCGGTCCGCAGTCACAAGAAATGTGTAAAACATACTGCGAACGTGATAAACAGCGCAATGATCCAATTTCCACATTTGCTGCACAACTATTATCCGAATTATTAAAAATTGAAAAAAAAAACAAATATGTACAAATTATTAAGTATTTACTAGCTATTATAGTTAATGTCTAGACAAATTTTCTTTTCTTGAAAATTGGCCTTTACTAGAAGAAATGATAATCTACATATTTCATGCAAACGTATAGGTATAAGTAAAATACTGTAGTTTTATCCCTGCCACTTACGCTACTTTAATTTTGTTTAGGTTAACAATACCATTAACTCTATATCAATGTAAACTTGTTTTTATTTTATAAAGTACACGTGCACATGCTGAGCAAAAAAACAATTACTAAAACTTGTAATTGCTTGCGGTTTTGGTAAAACAAGCAAAAATTACCAATTAAAATTGTGTATTAAATGTATGGTGTAATTCATGGCGAATAAAAATTTTCTACAGGAAAAATGCTACTCTGCTGTAACGGATGTATATGGGTATACGATGAGAACATATCTCTTTGACTAATTTTCGTTGTTCAATTTTTGAGATAAAGTTCATACCTTCACAACGCTATGTACAGCTTGGGCGTACAATAAATTAACCTCAATGGGATCCTGACTCAATTCTCGGTTTGTCTTGAACAGTCTACGTTTGAATACAAATCTATTTTCTCCGCCGCTAATTGTTGTTGTACTTCGTCTGCCTAATGTTGAAAGCCCGCTTACTGGAGCGAGTTTGTTTTGGTTACTAAAAAAGAAGACAATTCAATAATGAATCGTCGAAATAGAAGCTGTCACTTACATTTCCCATGCTGCGATAATATCGTAAAGAAAATGATGAGCTCTGACGTGTTCTTCTCCGTCAGGTCGACTTTGATATATTGCCCACCCTTCTAAGGTTCGAAGACCAAGTCTTTCTGCTAACTTTCGTGCTGCATCGCCTGCTGTATCTGTTGGATGAACGTCTATTGCTTTTGTACGACCATCTAAGAAGAAAAACCTGCATACAATAGTACCTAGTCTTTTCATGGCCTAAAAAACGACAAATGCTACAGTGAATGATAAAGTTGCGACGATGGCACTTTTTACTTACAGCTATCTCTACAGATGACGGAGGATATTCTCGTACACAAACTTTAGTATTTTTGCAGTTATCCAAGCACCATTGAACATACTGCGCAATTCGACCACCTTGAGCTAAATTTTTGCGTAGAAAAGAGATGAAGTACTTATGAAGAAGCTTCGATGGTTGGAAAGAAACAACACACAAACACAACAGCAGCCATATGCGCTCTGTACTTTCAGATTGCGGGTTGTTTGTAGCTTGTCGTATACACTGAACTAAAACCTCATCTCGAAGTTCCTCTCTTTCTAAGGCATACCCAATAATACTCTGGATAACTGCTAATTCTTTTTCTGTATTCAATTCTCCACGAGTGTATTTGCACAAATCCTTCAAATAATAATAAACATTGAATAGCCATTGTAAATAATTTAAATCTTACCCTAAAAATGGTGCAAGCAATATTCACGTTGTCCGGATCGTACATATGGATATGTGATGTTGGAATTGTATTCCCTTTATAGTAAGTGACCATTTCGTATTTCGGTACTAGTTCGGAGCTTTGACGTTTTCTTGTTAGGGTTGCCATTATAGTTCCTTCTGGGCTGCGCTCGTGGGAATTGAAGTATGTTTCTGCAAATTCCACCATGTCATGGTAAGCTTCTTCTACACTAGTGTCCTTTTCCTGTGTTTCAGATAGTTCTTGTAATTTCTTCTCCACTCTAAATTTGCGTCTTTGTTCTCGCTCGGCATTGTTTAAATCTTGTTCTTGTGAAAATCTCCAGGATTGAGGCTGGAAATTATTTTAGTGGTCAGTTATAGTAAAATACATAGCGTATAATTAGAAAAGTGAAAGATTATATATTTTTTTCTTCGCTAAATTATTTTATATATATGTACATATCTGCTATTTAATGGTCATTTACTGACCGATTTTGCTAACCGGAAAATTGATATAAAAAGTAAAGGCTTCGTATTTTTTCAGTCTAAGTTTAAATACGAGACACAAGCTTACACCGGTACTGCTACTTCTAGATAACGGTGGACTCTGCCTTGGCGAATCTGAGGGCAATCTTGGAGGTGCTGGTAGAGGTGGAGGTGATACACATGTTGGCTCGTCTCTCGGTAATACGGCTTCATAAATTGGTTCATTACTCGAATCTTTCTCTGTTTCAGGCGTAGCAATAGTCTCTGACATATTCGAATTTTCCTGTGGTGGCGGCGGTGGAGGAGGTTCAGTTGGTTCTGGCAAGGATGGGAGACCCATTTTCGGAGGGGTAGGAACCTGCTGTTGTTCCTGTGCTAAACCTTCCAATTCTTGCTGGATTACCGTTTCCAGTTCAACGTCTAGATCTTCTACTAATTCGTTCATTTTTTCTCCAATTTCGTCTATGATCTGATTGCGATTTTGAGGTTGGACATCTGACAAGAACGCGAATAAATTATCCAGATCTACGGCTTCAGACGCGGGTTCCGTTAATCTGGGTTTCATTTGTTCAGCCATCACAGATAGAGCAGCAATTTCCTGTTGGGCAGCTCTGCAAGCAATACAACATTGTTATGATAAAACAATGGAGAATTGTCTCAATTAAAAAAAAATACGATCGGCCCAAATATTCCAACGATAATAAGTAGAGACGACAAAGGCGGATGAAATTATTACCTTTTTGCAAAGACTAGACGGACTCGTGTTTTGTCGACTCTCAGGGACACCAGTAGGCAACAAGAATTCATTCTCATGAGGCGAATAGACACGAGTCTATCTAGTCGCTGCAAAAAAGGAATAATTCCACCTACTTTTGTCATATCTACTAATACGAAGGATTATACCTATAAGTGCATTTATGTTCTATTGTTTCATTTAAATAGTTTAGAGTAGGCCACTGCAAATACTCAACTATTTATCCTTTATGCTTTATTGCGTGCTGATATTTACTATTCGTTTTGCGTATTGAAACGAATTTCGCCATAAATATGTTTGTTACTGATATTTTAATACTTTTATTTAGCTCAATTACGCAAAATTTCATTCTTTAGTCGTACAATAGCCAATTATCTTGAAAAAGGCATTTGATGTTTTAAAATATTTTTACCTTTCACTCTGTTCCAATTCCAGCTTTCTCTCTTGTTCTCGTTCTTGTAAAGCCAATTCCGCTTCCCTAACTTTCCTTTCTTCTTCCATGATCTCTCTTTTGCGCATTTCTTCTTCAACCCTTCGCATTTCTCTTAAAGCAGCAGCTACTTCCCTAGCAAATACACCTCGCAAATGACTTTGAATAACAATAGCAGCTCTTCTCTTCCTAAGGAACTCGATTCTCAATTTCCAGCCCTTATAAGCGTGTTGTATCCGTAACACAGTATTTCGAATATGTAAGTATTCTTTTTGGGCTTTGTATCGTCGGTATGTTTTTTGTATTAAAATAGCTTTGCTGGTCAACATTTGATTTCTCGTTTCCTCGAGCGGTTCATGAACATGCGATCTCATGAACACCTTTTGCTTTCCGATTTGCCATTCCGATTTCGGTATATTCTTGTCTTTGATTAGTAAGTCGCACGCAGTACGTGCGTCAAGAGGTAATTTCGTTTTTGCCAGGCAATGGTATCTCGTCACGAAATCTTGAAAATTCATATGAATCGGAAACCCTTCCTTTCGTATCCTGATGATGTCTAACATTCCCAAGTATTTTAATTGGTCCAAAACCAGACTATCGTCGTAGTTATTGGGATGTTTATGTGCGTTCGGTTTTATGCATCGCACGTACCAAGGCGTGGTCGATTGCAGTACATCTATTAGGGATTGAAGCTGGTGACGGAATGTATCGGATACTGTTGGTTTTCCTTTGCTAGTGCCCCGCTGTACGGTAGAAGTGCCATTTGCTACCAAACGAGTTTTGCGCTTGAATTACGATAAAATATATGTAACATCTACTTACTCATTGTTCTAGCGTTAATTGTTATTTGGAGATCTTGATATGCACTGAGATTTTGGACGAATTCGTTATTACTACGCGATATGATATCAAAAAATACATCTTGCTGTACATCTCTGTTTTTATCTACGAAACCTGTTACTGAATACATTACGGTACCGGCATAATGTCGCACTCCAAATTCATTCTCCCACTTTCGTTTGTCTTCGCCTAAAAACAAAAGAAAAAAATCATTAAAAAAACAAACCTAATTCTTACCAGATACGTGATATAATAACATTTCTCTCGGCAAACTTCTTACGATAGAAACCCTGGTATTTTTAGTCTTATTAGCATTATATTCGAAAAATATACATCTTTCGTGATTTTAGACGGAAATAATGATTTTCTTTAGGTTCTGTGCTTACGACTAAATTATTTTTATAGACTATATAAACTATTTATTTATTATAGATTACGAAGTTAGATTGTTACAAGAAATCTTCTGCTTGATATTTTTTAGGAAATTCATTAATAATTTTATAATGCGTACGAAGTTGAATTTCGACAAAAGATCTTACCTTTCACGTATCTTTCGTGATTCTCAAATTCTGCGTGTAGATTTGAAATATAAGAAGCATCGCAGCCTCTAGGTAAATGACATTGTTCCGTCAATAAACGCAATATACAACGAGGAGGTTTTTCTATCAACTCTAAGCATAACGTGTTATCTGTGAAAGCGATATGATTATATTGGATCTCTTCTTCCTTGTACTGAAAAAATTATTCCACATTAGGAATTGAAATAGAGTTTGACTTTAGAAATTGGCATTATACTTACTATTGACTGCTCTAGTGCAAATACATAGTGATTGAAAAACTTATGCAATTTTTCATTGGTATAATTAATACAAAGCTGTTCAAACGAATTAACGGCAAAATTTTCGAACCCGAAAATATCTAATACGCCTAAGAAACGACTAGAATCTTGTCCAGGATTGGTGCAGGTGTTGATATGGTTGACTAGCCATGCGAACGTTCTTGAATATAGTGCCTTTGCCATTGCATGGCGATTTTCTCCAGCCTAAAAAAGTTAATTTTCAATTTGCTATTTTTCTAAGGGTTGCCTAAGCTGTCGATATATCGCTTACAACAAAAAATGGAGTAAGCTTAGAATTAGTAAAGTCGAATCAGCCATATTGTTTAAATGTTGTACTTTCTAAGTTACTTTCAGTTCATGTGCGATCCTCAAACTAACTTTGGACAATAATGATAGCAAGGTATGTAGGGTAGCAGCATACACATATAATTAATTCGAGATAGGATGCGTCGATTCCCGTTTTTAACCGAATGTGAGAAAAAGAATTAATTACGAGTATCTACTTTTGTCGCCTACATACCTAAAACTGAAGCCATTGGCAAATACGAAAGGATCTCTTGTCATTGCAGTACAAAACATGTGTGTGCTAAGTATGACAATGATCCGTTCTTTCTATTCATCAAATTTGTATTGCTTTCTATATAAATAATTTCGTAGGCGCCTAATTTCCGCGACGAAATTCATTTATGTGTTGTGCAACACTTGACAATTCTATTTTACCGTATCTATAAGACCTAATGTGTTCATTGAATCTGGTGCCTATCGCTCTTTTCATTTGACCAATATAGGTTTCACCACATGTAATTTTGTGAGTTCCCAACTTTTTTTACCGACGATTTTTGCCGAGATTATGGTAATGGAATTTCTCACATAATACCTACGTTGGACTTTCTTAAGCACATATAGAAGAGTAACCGTTGCAAATAACTAAATTTTTTGTCAATTACGTTCTTTAATGTACCTATTTATACCTAAGGAAATTTTACTAATTTATTAATTAAGAAACCAACCGCGGCGATTTTGTGTTATCTACCGTCATTAGAAAAATTGGCCATAAAATATCTATTGCTGTTTGTTTCCTTTGCATGGATGTCTAGTTCTATTTTCTGTTGAAAAGTAAACAAACATCAAATAATACTAAAATTTCCCTTTCATCTATAAAAATTTACAAAATCTAGTAAATTTTCTACTTCTAAATTTGTACTTTTGCAAATTCTTGTATTTGTTTACTAGTCATTTGGCGAGTCTGTGCCTGAAATTAATGGTCTCATGGATTTAGGGCCAGCAGACGACAAAAGTAGGTACTTGTAAGTAATATTTTTTCTGAGGAGTAGAGAAAGAACAGGCACATTAGAATAAAAACGTAGGCTTACACAACCAGAGTCTATTGAAACTAAACGTGTTCCGGGTTTGAACTGTGTCATGTCGTTGTTAAAATAAAAATTCGACGTTTCGCCCACAATCATATAGGGCTTCTTCACGAAAGTTATAGACAACCGTTAGCACGGTAATTCAACGCCAGAGGCGAAACTAACTGAGCGGGAAGCAGTTGATCATAGTAACTCAGCATATGAACCATGCCAGAGGCAAAAACCAACTGCTCGAAAAGCACATTACAATTATAGTTTTTGTTCGCATCATTCGATCGTACGATTAGAAATGAGAATCGACGCAATCTCAAAACAGCTATCTAAGATTAATTAATTAAGCTTACGTGGTGCGAAGTATGACCGTAGTTTAGTGTTATTAACTTTTGAACGATGAAAGCTGTTTTTAGAAAAAAAGGATTGACTTCTATTTTTTATGAACTAATTGTCGATGTTATCGGCAATTCGATTGTAAATTCATCGTTGGAAAGGTGATATAAAATTGATTCCAACGATATTACGCATGTTATGCTTTGCTCAAAAAACTATACAGGAGGCTGTCTCACCGGGAACTACATCGTCGACATATTATGAGAGAGTATACACCGGAACATTCTGAAAACTTGACAATACTCTAAAGCTGATATGTACTTCTTAATTCAACTTCAAGATTCGTCTGATAAAACAACTATGTTGCTATTTCTTACAATATTTGAAATATTTACATTTTTTGAACATTTTTAGCAGATGAACGAACGCACGTGAACTTTTAGTACAGTGAAAGTATTTAATAAATATGGAAAATTTGAATTTGGTAGAGTTATTGACCGCATAGAGTAGTATTAATTTTGCGTAATCATAACAATTGTCAATCTGTCAAATCACAATTTTAAAAGCGAAAATTATTCTTGCAATTTACCGTACGTTTTTCATATTTTCGCTTTCGTTATTATTTTCCATTACTTTTACCCTTTTCATTAAATTGTCATTTCATCACTTTATCGATCTTTTCCTTACGTGGTTACTTTTAGGAGAGTCCCCGCACGAACCATGGAAAATAAACACGGGTAAATTTTAATATTCCATAATCTGGGAGCAATTATCACTATGCTTGTTGTGTGGGTACACGATCCATAATTTATTAGATTTATTAGATGTGTTTATTAGATTTAACGATTCATATTGTCTACCAAAAATTGAGACATTTAAATCAACCTAACAATACGCGTAGATAAATAATAACAATTAACAAAACAAATAAAAGCAAAAAATAATAACGAGAATGGAAAACAAAAATATAAAAACGCGAGATAAATACCAAGAAAAATTTTCTCTTTTAAAATAGACATTTTACAGATTAATAATTGTTGTAATTATGTTCTTAGGAATGAGTTTTTTCGATAATTCCGGCGCTACGGGAGACAATTTTGAACTCTTTTTAGGTAACAGATTATAAGAAATAAGAACAGACCCTGAAAACCTTTATTTAAAATTTGGTGATATTTCTTGAAAGTATTCGATTAGTTTTTTCATTGCCTTCTAAAAACGTTAAAATATACAGAATGTTCAGTAATTTCATACGATTACACAGTTATGCAACAGAATAGCATTTTATTGCCTTACAACGAAATTGTTAAGGCTTCGAAGTTGTGTTTCTGGAAAAATATTTGGCGTCTCTCGTAATATGTGTATTAATATGTAATCCCATTATATGTATACCGATTCAACGGCTAAAGGAATATTTGGTAATATTCATGTTCGCCAAACAATTCAATTGTTGAAAAATTATGTTTGCCCAACATACAATATATATCCTAAAAAGAGCACTAAGTCGCTATTCAGGGATGCGATAATATTACAGTATGCTGTAATTTAATTTCGAAATGAAAGTGAGATTAATATAATATAATTAATATAATATAAGTGAGACATCATTATTCCATTGCACCACCAGCGTCGTTGGCTGAACTTATAATTCCCCCACTATCTAGCTAATAGGAGACAAAAAGTGCTGGAGGCTGGATCACTTTAAACAGATGCACACCACGCGTGACACTAATGATAGGTAAACTCGATGTTGCGAATTACGACAATACATAAAAGTAAGTTTTTACTTGATATTCCAATATATTTACCTCTTGTAGTTTTAAAGGTATTTCAGTTATATTTCCTCTAACATTAATCTGTCGTATTAATACAACCTGACGTAGACTTTCTAATTCTAATCCTAGTAATTCTGCAATAATCTTTAAAATATCTTCATCGTCGCTCGTTAACTGGCATTTTTCACCATCAACGTCCTAAAATTCTGAAATTAATAACCACAAATCTTATATTACGCAAGTTATTCACTTACCTCAAATTTCAAATTTCCTAGCCATAATATTGCTGCTAACGTTTGGAAGATGCCGTGGCACATGTGCGGAGGAACTTGAAGAACATTGAAAGCCAATCTTAAGTTATCCAAGCGCTTAGCGTCACCTTCCATTCTTATACAACCGGATTGATTCAGATAATGATAGAATTCAGCTTCTTTTAAGTGCAATTGATTCGCTAGTTCTGGATTGTGCTTTAAATATATTTAAAGAATGTAGGTTTTGTTAATTGGAAATGTTAACATATAATAATGTCTTACCTTTACGCCTTCTACGAGTTGATAAAAGACATGATAGTTTCTTTCCCCTGGACCTTGAAACGTTAGTCTGGACTGTTCTAGCAAATAGTCTTGTATAATGCAACCGGCAATCATCCATCGTGAATCGAAACAAACTTGCATAAATTTTCCAAATCTACTAGAATTATCGTTCCTTATCGTTTTAGCGTTACCTAAAGCGAAAATAGGTTTTATATAAAATAAAATATAAATAAGCTGTTGTCTTCCTAAAGCGGTGTTCACTTAGGACAGTGCAACACAAATACATTTTTACAATTAGTTTTGAATATGCATACAGTGATTACTACAGGAACTGCTAAAACAACAATATAACGTTTCTGTATAATTTCGTTATTACAAGACATTGTTAAATTCAACAGTTAAATTTAGGTAATCACTAAAAATCATCATTCTTACACTAACTTCACATTACACACAGTACAATATGTGCATGTGACTAGTAATTGCACTGAAAAAACAATAGATTGAAAAACAAAATATTTCAAGAAAAACAAAATCAATTTTTTTGTTATCTACCGACTTATTTGCTATAAATGAAAATATTGCAAAATTTTACGAATCACATATTTACACCAATATGTAATATAACTTTATATCTTCACGTTTTACCTAAATAGAACACCGAAATGAATCGCCATAAGACAAAAAAGTACTAATTGTTTACACGCATACTATATATGTATTTATTATTACAAAACGAATTCCTAATAAATAGTGCTCTGTACACCCTACGTATCCGCGGAGAATTTATAGATATCTGTTAAATTCTTGCGGATAAGGAGCCGCATCCGTAGGACTAAACAGTTAATATGAATGCGAAGAGGAACAAAGTAGAGTGTATCCGAAGGAGTCGCATAGAATCGTTTAAAATTTTTTATTTAGTTTAGTTAACAGTGACTAAACTAAGTCCCATTGGCTATTTACTCGACTTTTGAATAAGTAACCTAATTGATAATTAAAACTATGCGCAAAAGCGTCCCATTAGGCTTTTTACATTACTGTTGAATGAAACATTATCAGTGCGTCTTTTTAATTAATATCTTAATGTAAATGGATTAAAAAGCTTTCCATTAGTTAAATGAACGATAGAATTATGAATTTTTATCTCGTAATTGAAAAGCTGAGATTAACATTGCATGCGAGTATCTGAGTTATAAAAATTGTATACCGTGCGAGGTTTTCATTTGCGAACATACGAAATACGTTAATATTTTCTATGTTCGCAAATAAATATAAGGCTTCTGGCAGCAAAACCCAAAAACTTGTCGGGAACGATGCGATTGGCTCAAAAAATTCGAAACTGTTTTCTGATTGATTTCACACCATGTTATCGGTTGTGATTAATTTGTGATTTCCGTTTGTTTGACTATTGATAACGGTAAACATCCTCGAGCCGATGTTACAAGTGTACAATGCTAGGACGTAGCACTCGCTCACCTCCGTACCATATCTGAGGGCAGGAGGACAGAAAAAGCTCAAGAAAATAATTAGTCCTAGAATTTTCCTTCGTTTCTAAAAAACGTATTTTACAACATATTGTAGTCATATGTTTATGTGTTTGTGGAATCATGGAAAAAGAACAACACTGCTCTGTAATCCGTTTCTATTTTTGAAAGGGAAACCATGTGTTGAAATCGAAGAGAAGTTAGGTGCAATTGATTGCTGTTAAAGATACTTATTTGATGAATTTAAACATGTTCGAACATCCTTTGATGAGGAATAGCCAGATTGTCCCATTGAGGCGACTACAGACAATAAAGATCATGATGTATCACAAGACTGCCGAGTGAAGATTAAAGATTGCTAATATTGTAAATACCTCAAATGAACGTGTGCAAAATATTTTTTATGGAAAATTGAGTGAAAAATACTATCGGCGAGATATGGATACGTCACTACATACTGAGAACCAAAGGTCAGTTGGCAAAATGAGATTTTCAAAGACAATTCGTTTAGCCGGAAAAGTTATGTTGTTGGTATTCGCAAGGCATAATCTTAATAGAAAGGAACCTCAATAACGGAACAGTACTATGCCAATTTATTAGAGGAATTTGACGCTAAGCTAAAGAGAAAAAAGCCCCACCTAGCAAAGAAAAAACTTCTATCACGATAACACCCCGTCCTAGTGATCGGCAGTTGCGACAGAAAAACTAGTTCAATTACAGCGGGAATTGATGCCTCATCCACCGCATTTCCAAGATTTGACCCTCTATGACATCTTTCTTTTTCCAAACTTGAAAAAATGGGCAGTTCACGTTAAATGAAGAAATTATCGCAGAAACAAATTTCGATAAATCCAATTGTTTTTTTTTTTTTTTACTTAAAAAAGGAATATAGGTAGACTAAATGCATAGAGCTATAACCAAATTATGTCCAAAAATAAATTTACTACACACTTATCTACATAGAAAAAGATATTCCGGTATAAAAGTTTCTAAATGGTAAACTACATGCAGACAGGGCAATATTTTAATATAATTGCTCCTTAGAATTTTTTTTAAAGGCAATATTTAAATAAGCATATTAGTGCAAAGATTGTACATCTCCCATTTGTGTATAGACTAATGACGTTATGTTTTTTATAATTTCAATTTTTTTAAGTTTTGTTTTTTTGTGCTTTAGATATAGATATACATACGTTCATACGTTCTTATATACATATGTACCTAGGATTTATACATACCCTTTAGGTACAAAAAAATTCACGCACTTGAAATTCCACGGACACACCGCATAAGGATAAAGTAAACATTTGGTTAGATTTAATAAATAATACCTTGGTCCATTTCTTTATCAACAGCATTTTGAATTCTGATTCTTACCAGTGACCCAATGGTTTGGCGAATATAGTATTGCTTATTCAAAGTTCCTTATATCAAATGCTGCTACGCCTCGTTCTATACAGTAGATGCGAAAAACTTCATTTTAATGAGCAATTTCCTTGCCGATAACCGTTGAACGAAATCGATCTCTTAGTAACCGTATTATTTGGGGTTCTTAAAAATCAAAGGTTGATACTTATTGCTCATGTACCACTACAAGATGCAAATCAACCGAAAAAAGCAATAGCTTAATAAGTTAAGTCCTTTGAAACTTCTTAATGTCGAAACGTCCAGCAAGTTTACTAAATTACATATGTCTAAACATTAAACGTACAGCATATATAGTATACCAAGCGTAGTAATAAAAAATTAAAAACTTCAACGTGCTACTTAACTAGTTCCTTCAAAGCTTGTACGTTTTGGTATTTTGACGAGTTGATGAATATTATTGTAATTAATAAAAACCGAAAAAGAAGTTGAAACTCACCAAAAGCTTCTAAAATTGTATTCGCTTCTAAAATCTGTTGTTCCACCCACGTTGATACACCACTGGTTACCGAGCATAAATATTGCAATATAAATCTGGTATTTTCGGTTTTGCCAGCTCCGCTTTCACCACTTATAACTAAGCTTTGATTTTTGTTGCCGCCTCCAGGTTTATCAGTCTGCAACGAAGCGTAGGCAGCTTCTCCGAGAGCAAATACGTGTGGTTCAATCGATCCTAGTTTTTTGCCGTGGTACTTTTTCACATATGTCTGAAATATAAAAGAGAAATAATAGAATTCGTTTTCACAGACAACACAGAAGAGTTTTTTTTTTGAATGCGGATTTTCAATTATGTTTCTTTTGACTATAGATGTGATAGGTAGGATACGCAAATGTTATTATTTTGCCTATATCGTGTGAAAATGTGAAAATTTAGGAGGTGTTAGTAATATGTTATACTTGTCGATATAATAAGCTAACCTAACCGATAGCACGAAGATGTATGTACAGTTCTTGTTATAAATTTTTACTTAGAAAGGAATAAACGTATATAAGTATAAAAACGCGCATTGTACGCTGATATAACATGAATAGCATAGCGCCAGTCAAATCCTACGAACAAAGTAACACATGACTATATTGCTTTGAAAATTCTCTTCTCGGATGATACTTCTGCAACTACTACTTATCTTCCTTTCTGCCTTTCCATTTACCTTTTCAGGTATTAGATTTGGGATCGTTTTTATGGGTTTTCATTCACCCATCTTTTCCATTCTTTTTTTTATTTTCTGTTCCAGATCCTCTTAGCATTGAAAACAGATTTGATCTTTTTCTAGTTTGAATAAGTGATGGTTTAGGACAACATGATCTGTCAGAAATCCTACCAACAGCGTATGGTCCGTTTTGCTGAACGATAGCCTTTTGCGAGTCTGATTTGAGTGCTTTCGCCTGACTTTGTCCCGGAACACTTTCAGTACGAGTAACAGTACGATAGTACTGTTAGTAACAGATAGAGTAAAAGTACGGTCTATCCACTGTCATTGTCAGCGCATGTTCGCTGCTTCTTTGGCAAGCTTATTTGCCTTTTCATTCCCTTTGCCCCCGTGGTGGTTTGGGAAAGTACGCAAGGTAACGTGTTTTTTGCGTTCCAATTGTCTTAAGTTGTGTATACATTTGTGTATCAGATATGCGCATGTGCAGGCATTAATAACCTTTAGAAATTCCTAATTGTTGTTGAATACGTTATTTTAATACAGCGCGTAAAAAACTTTACATTTATTGTTGTACTATTGTTGTAATAGATCATTACTGATATCCTGAGAATCGTCTTCTAATTGGTGAAATACGTACCTACCCCACTTTAGAATATGGAACATTATCGCTTGTATACGAAATCCAAAAAATTAAATTATTTATGGAATAATATGCGAAAAACAAAGCAAATTAATATAAAAGGTGAATGTCAATGAAGAATCCAATAAAAAAAATTAGGTTAATACACAACGGTGCAAAATTTCATTAGACATGTCTGTCAACGCAAGTTCATTCACATTGTCCGCCGCCATTTCTCGATATCGATACCTAACATTTTAATTACTTCTCCATTAATCATTTCTTTGATCAACGACGCCGGTGAGTCTTTCATTAATTACAAGCAAAAATATTCAGGGAATTGCAGCATTTAGTACTACTATACATATAAGGTGGTAAGATAAAGTTCATAAATAGGAATTTATTGATAATTTTCTGTATTTTATTTGTGCTGTATACAAATTTATAGAAGACTACTAAGTTCGAATATTTCTCAATGAAATGATAGCGCAAGCGGTTAAATTATCTTACAGAATTGTCAAAGTTACTGACCCCATTCATTTCATGTTGTAGTGTATATATGTATAATTTATAACCATAGTGTCTGAATTATTTAGCAAATCTTCAGGTTTTTTCCTATTTATTCTGCAACAAATTTGTTAATGGATACGTATATGATTTGATCAATCGCATTTTAAATTTTGCATCATTTATTGGGAACACAATTATCTCTCGTCGCCTAACGCGATATTACTCTCAGAATGGAAAAAAAACGATTCATCTACAGGAAATTTCAATAAAATACGGAGATAACATGGGAACATATCTTAACGTTAACATATATAACACATATCTACGTAATTTTAATCTTTTTGATTGGCTGTTTCGTTATTGTAATTGGGTTTCTTTTTTTAACATCTATTACGTGTAACAAAAAATAAAAAAACTATTTCAAATTATGGCAAGCATCATTTATTTAATACATTCACTTTAACCCAAATTACATCAGAATCTTCTCTATCGGATAATTTGAGAACCGATAGTGTTTAGAGAACGAGAACGGTGGGACATTTTTGTATACACGAAGCTGAACGCCGTGAAGTCAATGTTGTAAATGCGTATGTAAGAATACGTTTATGAAATTTTAGTGCACCATCGCAAAAATATAAAAATAAGAAAAATCTCTGCTTTAAAATATAAATAGCGCTGTTGTTACCGTGGTCCACAGGTGTCGGATGGTTAACCAAACGTTTGTGATATGTTAAGTTGTCACGAGAAAAGAATGTTATAAACCCATAATTAGTATATCAAAGTAGCATTGGTGTTCTTAATTAAGCAAAACGTAGTGTAGAAAAATGTAATTTTATTTGCAAGTAATGGTTCTTGCAAATTAATTGTATCAAGTCTTCGAAGGCATATTTTATTTCTTACACATTGTTAAGGCGTAATTCGAATGTTTAAGCATTTACACCGTTCACGCGCATGCGCAATTCGTATCCCAGCAAAGAGCAGTGGAAAAAGGACATTATTATTATCGAAAACGGCGTCAGCTTTGTCACATAGTTACAATAGTTATATCTATATATTAAAGTAGTATAATCAATCATATATATATATATATATATATATATATATATATATGATTTAATATAAATAGATATATATACAGTTCACTTTATTTCTATTTATCATAACACACATTAGGTGAAGTGACAAAATTTTTGTTACGACTAAATATACTCGTATTTATTTATCTCGGCAGAAGGGTTCGTGTTTTAACAAACTAAAAATTATTCGTTTCTTATTTATCAAGTCCTCACTCACGATACTCGTTTTCTTAATAATAAAATTAATGTAATGACATATGCTCGGAGCAAATTGGATTAGGTTATGAACATGTGAAATAAGAGTGATTTTTATTATTTTAATTTCACCTTAAACAAATATACATATACATATATATTTGATATTATTATACATTACCAAACAACATTATAGGACACTGGCAAGTTCATATAGAAAATTACATACGAAATTATTACTAGGTTATTTTGTCGCAGAAAAATATTATAGGGAGCTTTCGGAAATGCCCATTATAAATCAATAGACCACAAGACCGAGTGAATTAAGATTAGCAAAGTTTAAATTACTATAACTTTACAGTCGAGGTTAAACACGCCATAATGTGACACTGTTCGGCGTATCGCTGCACTTTTTTTATGCATAGCATTATTTTATATTACAATTATATTATGGCAAATATTACAATATAATATAATCCCAAGCACCAAGTTACATTATGAAAAACATCATTACCAAAAAGATTAAATTACTTGAGCATGCGGTAGCAAGAGGCGTTCTTTTTTAAACCTATTGTAAAATTAACATACATTTTTAGAAATAGCCAATTAAAAAAGGATTAAAATGTGCACAATGCTACACGTTGATAAGGAAGGGCAGAATTTGCCTTCTACGTATATCTAATACAGAAGGTAAATTCTATGCGTATAACAATGTGAGGCAGCGTACATTATTGAGGTAAAGAATAGATTATAGCAGAAAAATGGATTTTAAGATGCTACAATTTATTGTTAGAGGAGAGATTCATATTACTTTAAGTGTATTTAAAACGGTGATAAGTAGCACGTATTTATTAAAAGTTTCTATAATGTTGTACAAGAAGCTTCATTTAAATATAGTTGCTTTTTATGTCTAGGTATTAATAGACTATTAATAATAGTCTATGCGTAGTAAACTCAAATTATTGTACTTTGCGCTACAGTAATTATGCTAGGTCTAATAGCCCTACATACATATGTACGTATTAAACTGTTAATAACATTTACTGACGCATTTACTGTAAGATTAATTACATCATCTGAAACTATAATGTGTCTAGGTATATTGCTCAATAAAGGAGTTGGTGGCTCCCAGACAGAACGCTAATTAAACCTTACTATTAATTACAGACATAAACATGTTTGTAATGTATATATATATATATATACATGTTTGCATGAATTATCAAAACTTTCAGTACCCATAAATAAAATAAAAAACGATAATTTTAATATCAAAACGTTTATCAAATATTTCATTTAATTACATAAACAACGAATAAACAAATAAAAAAAAACAATTATTATATAAAGAGGTGTTACACTTTAAAACCTACATAGCGTATCAACTTAGTAAACCAGAGGATAAACCTAAAACGAAACAAATCATAGAATTGTAAGAAAAAAAAGTGTGTTATGACTAGAGAGGACAAAAGCGAGTGAAATCATACCTTTTTTGCAGAGACTAGACAGGCTCGTGCCTATTCGTTTCATAAGAAAGGGCTCCGCGTTACCCACTGGTTTCCCCTGAGAGTCGACAAAACACGAGTCTGTCTAGTCGTTGCAAAACAATTGTGATTTCACTCGCTTTAGTCCTTTCTAGTTATGACTTATCGCAACGTAGGAAATTAAAAAGTCAAATTAGCTTCATTTACGGAATGAAAAATTCTTTCGATTGAACTGACGTAGGCTGCTGTTCGAAAGTCAGTTCCCAAATTAAACTCTTTCGCCGTGTTCATGAGCTTTCTGGCGAACGTTTCGATCGTATACGCCAAACCGCTATGTACAATATCTCTTTCGGTAGCACCGGCGATTCTTTCCTTAAAAGCCTCTGACGGTACGATGGGTATTCTTTTCGTACCGTCTTGACCAAAGTGTCTCTCTAAAGATTCTTGGACTGATCGCAATAATAGGTAGTGTGAATCTCTCTTGTATTTAAACGTAAGACGACCGAATGCGATATGGTTTATATTTTTTAACCATTCAAAATATGACACAGTAACGCCGCCTGCGTTTGCGAATAAATCTGGTAGTATAATAATATTTTTTGACAACAAAATTCTATCGCCGGATGGTGTGATAGCACCGTTTGCAGCCTCAACGACAATTTTGGCTTTGAGTTCATTAGCCACTTCTTTTGTTATCACTTTCTCAGTAGCTGCCACAATAAGTATATCGCACGGCTCGCAAACCAAATTCTTACCAGTATAGGGCTGCGCTCCGGGAAAGCCTGCGATAGTGCCCTTAGTTAGTCTGTAGTGTTCCAATTCGTGAAAATCGATACCCTGCGGCGAAACAATACTGTCATCGATTTCTGCTACCCCCAAGCACTGCGCACCGGCCCGAGTGAGGTATCTCATTACGTGTCTTCCCACGTTTCCAAAACCCTGCAGTATAAATGTTTTCTCCTTCCAACCTACCGAAAGTCCTACCATCTTCGTAAAATCTTCGCTGTAGACGATCTCCTCTAAACAGTTAAACACGCCTCGGCCCATCGCGGAAACACGTCCGTAAATTCCGCGCTGGGTGGTGGGTTTTCCAGTTACACATCCGTGCGAGTTTAGATCTCGATAACCGAATGTTTTATGATACGTATCATCTATCCACGCCATCTCTCTTTCGTCGGTGGATACATCGGGACAAGGTACGTCCAATTCCGGCCCTATAAAACCTTTCTTTGCTAGCTCGATTGTGTACCTCCTTGTGATCTTTTCTAATTCGTTGGCGGTGTATCTCTTAGGATCGATGCATAAACCACCGTTCGAACCACCATAAGGCAATCCAACAGCGGCGCACTTGAACGTCATTATTGCGGCCAAAGCGAATATTTGGTCTCTAGTAATGTCCGGTGAATATCTCATACCACCTTTGCACGGCAGCAGATGGCATTTATGCATGCAACGATAGCCTCGAATTATTTCAAACGAACCGTCGTCCCTTTTAAGAGGAAAGTTTAGCTCCAACATCGCATCGTAAGTTTCTAGGTACGACATGAAATTCTGCACTCTCTGTTTACGCGCCGCCAAGTCCAGCGGGGCTTTTCCTTTTAAGTGCTTCAATGATTCAATTAGTTTCTCTTCGACTATCACTCGAGCTTTATGAAAATTGTATTGAACCATTTTGTAAAAAGGTGGATTAGACATATTAGGTACGCCCTTCAGGAAATCGGGCATTTTACCTATCTCTGCGTATGTACGTAACTGGAAAAATATGCTTGTTTGTAGGTATATTCTGCGATTTCGGGCAGTCCGAAGAAAGGCACGCGTGCATACGTCGATAAAACTCATGTTTACTTATGACGGAACTAAATTGGGCTGCTGTAATCCATTGAATTGACAAATTGTCAACACCACTAGAAGCGAATGGCGACACTACAATCAAATGTATTTAGTTTCAAAACTAAATCAAGATTATTTTTACTCAACAAACCAACTCTTATTTGTTAGGTAACCCAACGCTTTATTGTTGAAAGTAAATTGTTATTTGCTACTATGGAATTACTACGAATACTTTTGACGTATTTGTTATATTGTATCTAAATAATTACTATAGAAATATGACATACGTCAAAGACAAATGTCAATGTCATTAACGTTTATTTATGTCTTTAATTTAGGCGATTACTGATTTTGTGACCGAAGTAACGTGTTCTCTTAGAAAAATTTGTTGTTTTTTTGTGTTTGTTTGTTTATTAAAGGAGGAAGATATAATGCTTCCACTTACAAAATTACCAAATACGAACATTTTGCATGTTCGTAAAAATGTATAGATAGATTGACTTCTATCTATAAATTTTTACCATTACCTAAATATGTCTGTAATTGTCATACTGGATGGTATAATGCTGAAATTCATCGACGTATAATCTCCATTCTATTAGACGTTTTTTGGCTCTAAAAGCAGAGAGAGTATGTAAGCTATCATATAATTTTTCCAGATGTATTTTCGGCTTAAAGGAATTAATGATTTTTTCGCTGGCTTTTCTTTTTTGTACTATTGTATTATTGTGATAACTACAGCTATAACTATAAAATGTTATTTGTGTGACATAAAGTGTACAAAATAATAAGAGTAATTGGAATACCATTTTTTTAATAAGCAACAAGTATGGATGGTTCAGCAGATCTAATATGTGTATATTTGATACGCAAAACAATTAGGGCCGGTTGTATATACAAAAGGTGTTCAACGTTGAACGAGGTTCGTTAATGGTTTAACACAATGCTTGTATTATACACAAGTTAATCGTTGTTCAACATTCGTTGTAAGATTGATTTACTCGGCATTAGTAGTCGATCGCGTAAACAGCCTACAAACATAGCCATTATATATATTATCTGATTTATGTTCTATCAGTAACACTACCTTTGCATAAATAAAAACAATGCATGTTTATTTGATTGATTTTGTTGATGATTAACAAATATTTTTCTACAATCACTATCTAAAATAAATATTTGTTTTTTGATAACCGTAACTTTGCTGCTTAAAAGCAGCAAAATTCTGAAATTCTAGCCCTCTGGTCTTTTAGTGTCAACTAATAAACAGAAATAATTGTGTCAGTTTATGTAATTGTATTACCGCTTTTTGAGTAAAAAAAAGATTAAAATTAAAGCTACTACTACTGAGAAATTGTAATCGCGGCAAGAGATGTGACCCTTAATTTACTGCCTCAGAGATCAAGAAAGGAATACGAAAAACAATAAAGACTTTTCGGAGCGCGGTACAGCATAAGAAGACATAATTAATGGTAGCCTATTTTACTGACAAAACTATGAAATCATCCACCCTACGAGTCTATCTATTCAATGATTATCTAAGAAGAACGATCTCGACATTAATCGCCATAAAAAACAACTGCTTTTAAAGTCTTAGCTTAAATTTATTATGACATTGGACATAATTACTTATTTGAAACTACAGTTCGTCGGCAAAGAAATCGAACACTTTTACCAAAGAAGAGATATTAAAACTCTTCTCTGAGGCGTCCGATGGTGTATATTTATTGAAAAAGATTATCTAATATAATACATTCGTTCATTTTAAACGGTTTAATTTGGTAAGTTCTTATATTAATAACGGGATAAGTTCTTATATTAATAACGGGAACATTTGAAGCATGCGCAGATCATAATGGCTCTTAATGATATAGAAGATAAGGACCCCTTGCTAATAGCAAATATTCCTGATACTAAAACAAAGCAAAATTGTAACCAATAACTATGAAGACTTGTTGAGACATTTGGAAGATAACTAGAGAGAACAACAGCGAGGTAAATCATACCTGATTTGCAGCGACAACACGAACCCTTTCTTATGAGGCGAATAGACACGAGTTTGTTTAGTCGCTGCAAAAAAAGTATGACTTCACTCGCTTTTATACTCTCTAATGATAACACACTCTCTTGATTATTCTTAATGTAAAATGTACAAATGTGGATTTTAAATGGTAACTTCTACTATTTTTTTAGTCAGTGATGGGAATGATTTAATGCAGCTATAACGCCACGTCAGTTAGAAAAGCTCTATTGTATACAAAATGAAAATTGAAACAAAATAATACAATCTGGCAGTTGATACAAGTTGAATCAGTTGCGTTTACACTAAAACTAAAATACACACTTCTAGAGCCTGAATTACTTTCTAAAAACTGTAATAATCGTACCTTCAATTATTTTTTTAAATTAATTTAATTGATAAATTGTGATTTTTGTTTTGGTCCAAATAAATTGCAGGTAGTAGTAGTAGTAGTTGCGATTTCTATTGCCGCACTCGTCGCAGTCGATAACGTGCCATTTTGCGTTCTTAATACACAAATAGCTATTGTATTATCTATTGTACACATTTTTCTCTCTGAATATGACGCGAATGTCTCTTTTCCGTTACAGACGAGTTTACGTCATGTTTTCGAAGGTTATTATTCGCGCGAGATTGGCGCTAACCCCGTTTAGGGGAAGCATTCAGCCGATTTTTACAAACCAAATAAGAGCTGCCTTCACAAGTCCGAACCTCAGTGAAAGGAGATCGGTTGGTCGTCAGTGGTCCCTCCTTCGTCCGGAAGTTCTGTTCTCAACCTTTGATGGATAACAGTCAATACCAATATCTCGGAATTTACCTCGCATATTGCTCGCCAAACTCTAGGCTTCGGTGACCACAACTATCGGCCCTTCAGAGATCAGGCCGCCAAGACAACAATTGCCCCCCCGTGGCCTAGACTGCCGAGCACTAACAACTATCGATCAGCGACAGAAACGGAACCAAACCGTGAGGTGCAATCGGCCGCTCGTGATTCCCTAACCACCCAGGATACGATCGGGGCAACAAAATGTTTTACCCTACCCTACGTAAAGTTGCCTCCGCCACACCCGTTACTCTGTGACAAACGAGAAAATGGATAGCAAAGAAGCGCGTTGCATAAACGAAATTCAATATCAGTTCAGTGGAATGCATAATAATAAGGATTGGTAAATCTATATAGTTGTTAAGCTTAAACACCCTTTGGTACATACACTACCGTCCATAAGTATTTAGCCACCTACGTTTTTTCTTAATTCCTCGTTATGAATCATCTACTATAAAGAATGAGAGTAGATACAAACAACCCGCATACTTATACACATTTTCAGTAAATTTCATTGGTATACCCTTTATTAGTGAGTTCTTAGAAACAAAAAAAAAGCCTATAAAAATATCTTAGAAAATAATGTGGTGCCATCGGGGTTGAAAAGAGGAAGACACCTTTACCGTTATGGAATGCGATTTTATTTCGAAATTCTAAAAAAAAAACACCGGTGGTTAAATACTTATGGACGGTAGTGTATAACTGGCCATTAAATATTCAAAAGGTCAAGTGCCTAAAACTCTATTCACCATTGATTTCTTATTTGATTACTAATCAATGATTAGTAAATTACCAATTTCGTAAATAATTAACTCATGTACTAGTTACTTTACAATATTAATTGTTTAATGTGTATTTGTAAACTAAGGAGTCTACCAAAATAAATATATAATGGAAAAATACGACGAAATGCTGTATCAAAATTTTGTAATAACGTGAATATGTTACTTTTCACTACATTTTATAGTGTACAATTATAGTTTTTATTAATTTAATTTAGTTAATAGTACAATTTATTATTTATAAATGCTGGATTTTGCTTGTTATACAGCAGCTATTCTGCATCATATTGAAATATGTATATAAATTGCTAATAAAATGTATTCAAATCTAATGCCGTTGCTTTTATTTAAAGATATTGCTTGATACTCTCGGGGTTTCTTTCAAATTTCTCTTTATTCAAATAGTCTCAAGAATGCTCTATTATGTTAAGGCTCGGGGTCTCGGATGATTCGTAATACCCTTCCTATTGCAACTGAATACTGTAATAAAATACAAATACGTAGCAGTCAAGAAAATATTTACAATGTGTATTAATGTTACCTAATAACTGGAATGAATAAAACTGTCTTGGGCTATAGGACGACCGCACAGAACAACATGAATAACAATTACATATTACAATACCAAGAATATTCTCACAATGTACCTGAGTGATATAGGATTTACGCTAAAACAAACACGCAAGTCTAAAGGTCAATTGCTTTCTTCGCCTAGTCGGCTTCGAAACCCTGTCACGGTATGCGACTTTTTCACGTCAGTACAAGATTAACAATGTTGATACGATATATCTATTTGCTTTATTTAAATTCTACAAAATTACTTTACTGGAATCTTACTCTTTTTTTTATAACACTGAGAAATGTACGAACTAAGGGTGTAAGGAAATATTAATAAAAATAATAGGAAACAGTGGAACTAAGTGTTAAAAAGATAACGCCAGTAGTTGCTCTTGGTTTTTTCGATGTTTTTTCACAATACCCGACACCGTATTTTGCGGCTGTTTGCGGAAATCCGTCCGAGCTAATTTACCACCGCAATAATCGAAGGAACTGCTTTATCGTTAACACTAACCACGACTTTACAAATTAATTCTCAACACTCGTCGCATCGCAGAATAAGATAAAGCCCACAAACTATACGAGTTGTAGGTAAATTGCAGGATGCATATACATAAACTAATGTACCCTACCCTCATATATCAGTCCCAATTCATTAACTAATTTTCGAGAAAGCCGAGCAATTATTTTGTGAACTTCAGTATAAAACAAACAAGTATAATTTTTGTGGAAGAAATCGTGGTAAGACGACAAAGTTAATGGTAATTTGGAAACATCGTTCAACATTCTACACAAACCAATAAATAAAAGGATAATTTTCTACTGTCCTTAGAATAGAATCTAGAAAGTATAGATATGAATAAACTTCGCAAGAGCTCTAATATTGTTGCTATAGACCAATTAGCCTTTTATTTAATAATAATTTCATAATCCAATCGGACACACCACAGTGACAGGAAACGTTACTTCTACCACTCTACTCGAGAGAATGTTGTATTAAAAAACTGAAATATTGTGTAATTTGTCAAAAAAAGTAAATATGAAATCAACATTATCGTATCTATTTCCTACTAATTATAAAAGGTATGTATTTAAAAAGGCAAACAATTTTTGATATTAATTTTTAGAAGGCAGACGTCTTGTAAGTCGCTAAGTAAAGAATTTCCTGACATAGTAAATGTGCCGATAAGCTTTACAAAGAGTTTCGGGTGAACCTTTTAAATTAAAATTCATCCCATTGATTTTTAAAAATGTTTTGTTTCTAACCAAAAACTTAAGTATCAAATTTCATAACAAAATTCCAAGACTCTTAAAAGAATTTCGCCTAATTTACATTATTAAGAACTAAATTTCCAAAATTATTGCGTGTCTATCATTTTATCAGCGAGGACCATTTGATGATGTAGACCATTTGGAAAGGATTATTTCTGAAGAATGCCAAAAAATTACTCCACACCAATACTCCAAGTACAATACGGGCACTAATAAAAGCGTTTGAGAAAATAACAAATAAGTGTTTACATAGAGAAGGTGGATATGTCGAAGCTTTAATAGATTAAAGTAAAAATTGATTATTTTTGTTACTGTATAAATAGATGTTTGTTTAGTAAATATTCTTTGTAAGGATTTTTCTGTATCTAACATAAATAATAATAATAATAATTATTATTATTATTAAATATTTATTATGTATTTAAATTGGAAGATTGTTCGAAAACATTAGCAAATGGAAAGGTTATCATATTTTTAACAGATAAGAGAGATAGATTCAGTATTGAAATTTATAACTACAAATAGTTTATAATGTAAAACGTAAATAATCACCAAATCTTAATTTTTATGATAAATGGCTGTAATTGCATATTTGAATATAACTTATAATTCAAAGTAACTTTACTTCATAACATTCCTCTGTATTGTAAAAGATACAAGTACTTTACTCTTGAGTAAAATTGATATTTTTTGACAAACCTCGTATATGGCTTCAAAAAATTGATATCTGATGGTTGCATTTTAAGTTTTGGACCATGGACAACTTTTTATCAAGAATAAATTTTTTCACAAAACCAATAATAAAAAAGTTTTCCATATGGTTCCATCTTAAGTAGACACACTGGAGATGGCGACATTCTAATGTTTTCTAATTTCAGATGAATGCATGCGTCATGCATGAATCGACAGATAGTGAAGATGAAAGTGAGGCGAAAACTTGTATGTAATATGTGTGATAATTAAATAATAATAAAATAGATAGAAAGCCCGAATACTTGTTTTTGGAATTATACCTTTAATCAGAAACCATGTCTGCTTCCTTTTTTATATTTGACACTCGACCGCAGATAAGAATGTCAATTGTTAATTCTCAACCATAGTTTACAGGCAATAATTTAGGAAACATGCTTGATTCTGCTACGCTTGTTTGTCTGCATCTCTAAAATTACCTGAAAAGATTCAAAAGCGATTCTTGAAGTATTTAACATCTAAAGAGCGGATCTAAGATATCTGCAACATATCCTCAGCGCGGTTCTGATTATACCATCTTGTTAGGAGAATACATGCAATCTGAAAGCGAAATGTTCATTGGAGAAGCAAATTTATTTTTTGGCTTATACTCCTCAGTAAATTTATTTCATTATGTTTATTATTTATATTTTTACCCGTCTTCTTGGCATTATTTTATTTTGTTCTGTCAAATTTTGTGACTTATTGACACTGTCATGGAAAAATTAATAAAAAGAAATCTTAGTTCTCACAAAAGTAAGTTAACAGACAATAATATTACTTACATTTTTTTATTAGATGCAATATATGGGATTATTACTATCTTCGTTAAACATCTTCAAGCTTCAATGAATTTATATAAATAGCAATAACAGACCTATTTATATGGCAGACTGGCTCACTCTATGGTTTTTGTTGATAATGTATTAATGTATGTACATCTGGACATATTTATTCCTAGTATGTTTTTATACATATATGTATGTATATAAGCAGCATAAGCACATATTTTTTTGCATGAATCACAGATACATATACTCTTCTCGGATGAGATAAAATAATTATATTTATAGATTCATGGCATGCCTTCGTTCAGATATCTAGTGAAATAAGATGTATGTACAGTAGACACAAACAAATGCAAAAAGGTTGAAACAAACACAATATAAAATATTTCTTCTTTTGTAATTTTTTTGTAGTAAATGTTTTTTTTCCCAAAATTTTTTTCAAAATCATACTCTGATTTCTGTAATAGTTGTGAAATACTTGGTGTGAATAAACTAATTCAAACACCTTGACTGTATGAATAGTGCAGCTTGCAATAATGCATGTTTTAATATATTAAAAATGCATTATTCAAAACTGTACTAATGAACATTTATTTAATGGTCATTTATAAATTATTGTTAGTGTCCAAAGCCTACGGAGACAGTTGTAATTTTAAGGTACCTACGCTACGTTAGTAGCAGATTACATGTTTTACTAAAGGCGAATTCTAAAATGAAAACATAATTCTTGTTGTTCCTAACTAAGTCAATTTTGCAGGCAACGCTGAAGCCTAAAAGCCAAACCTTTGTAACTGTCAGCACTAATTACGATTTCATTATTAAAGCGCTTACTACAAAAACCTTTTATAAAAATCGTATCCCCCAGTCACGATCGTTGTCTCTATCAATCAATGTATTTCCTTTTCAAGTATTATATTGATTAGGTTGGCAAAGTGACAATCATTTATTATTAAAATTTAAAAATACTGCAAGCGGTTCGATTACAACGTATTAAGAACTAAAAGATTTAGTTCGACAATATCAAATGGAAGTAAACTAGTTTTGATAAGTAGCATGTACCTATAAGTGGGTGGGCGGAAGATAATTTCTCTCCTAATATAATATGTTCTGTACAATGTAAAATTATGCTAAGATATATAAATTGTTTAATTTCTACTACAAACGATAAAAGTTTGTTTCTTTTAACGAAACGGCGTATATGTTTTGGATGCCTCTCTTCAATTTATATTACGTTTCTTCTTTGTTTTTTACAGCCTACAGGATATCGTGAGATTTGTACAAAATTTCGCTGCTTCTTTAGCAGAGTGGATTCAAGTTTTATCTGATTGAATATATTTTGAAATGTTCGACAATACATCGAAAAATTGTTCTAATCAATTAGTGTCTACAAAACGGCTATCGAAATCTTTCACATGGTATTCATTTTTTTTACATGAAACAGGCTGTATATTTTTTCCATTCTATTTGTTGCAGTTGTTCTAGAATTTCTTTGCTGAACATTTTCCTATACTTCAAACATGCCGTTCCTTAATGAAGTTTTGGCGAAAAGCTTGGCGTTTAAAAACACGTGACGAAATATTAGCTTTGGTCCCAAATTTTCAGAAAAGTGTCCAGTACCTACGCAACGCGTTAACTATTTCTTTTATATTGCATGTAGAAGATGGTTTTCTTATAAACGTTTCTTCGGGTAACACTATGACAGGGATAGTAAATAGTAGCGCTACTGCTAAGATTAGGTATATGTTTCCGAAGAACGGGTTGATCAATAATGTTCCCAAGGCTGGAGCTTGGTGAAGTAGTTTCGGAAAGAAAGGCAAGTCAAATAGTATTATTAGGTCTGAATGAAAAATCCAGCAACTAATAAGCTTCCAATCTTCTTGATTTTCCAAATTAATCTTCAAAATTTAAATACAAATACCGCAACACTCAAAGTAATTAAATTTTAAAGAGTGCGTTGAGGAAATTGAATATCTTGTAATCCTGTAATAATAGTAATATGGGCTTTATTAAGTGATGTAATTCATGGTGACTGTGTGGGTGTGATTTAAAAAGAAGAAGTAATCAAAGCAAACGATTAAACAACATTTTTGCGAGAAAGGATTTGATTATTACTTTTTTCATTTATTACAAAAATCGCAAATCTCGTAATCACAAGGTAAGATGCAAACGGAGGAATCCGCCGATTCTAATTTTTAATTTGGCATATTCTTACGCACAGAGAAATGCCAAGCTCTTTCGGCGTCATCGTGCAAAATACTGACTGGCAACCATTATGTGTATTGAGCCAAAATGAATTTGTATTAATTTGAGGTTTTCAACTCCACTTCATACCATATATTAACTTTTGGAGTACATGTACATAAGAATTATGGGGCGTGCTAATATGTAAATATCACGGATTATAAAGAAGCTTTACGATGTTTTACTTCATGCAAGCTTGGTTTCTCCGCTTTCTTCTTTCCTATTTGTATGAGTAGAGTTTATGAGATGTTGTTCTTACACCGTTTATTGCTACTGCTTTGCTGTAGGAATAAATATAGTACTGCTGCTTAATGCAAATAAAAAAATAATGATAAATTTCAAATCTACGGTAATCGAATTTTACCCTAAATTGTACACATATTATAATCTTAAGATTTAATAATTTTTGTAATTTCGTAAACCTAAATCTTGACAATTTCTAAATTTATGTCTTGTTCGTTTTAAGTAATTGATAAACTTTCACCTGGACAATGAACATGCATACAAAAATTCAGGAAGAAAAAGTAAAGAGTAGCATACCTAAGATTCTTGTTTTAAATGTTTTGTTTTTCAACACACACTTTTTTTAATTGTTTCGTTTATGCTTTTAAAAAGCTCAAGATACCGCTAAGAATGAGAAGCAAATTCACTCGCTTTGCTAATCCGCTTTCAGATAGCGTTATTACCAAAGAGTCCAAACGATGTGCCCGAGCATTGGCGAGTTTACCAGAATAACAGTGCGCTTATTTAAAAATAAATATATTGAATCACTTTACAAAACGTTAAGAAAAAACATAAATAATTTACCTAACATGTTTACATTGTTGCAGAAATATCCGGATGTGCGCGATGGTCGGGCACATCGTTTGGACTCTTTAGTTATTACGTTAAAAAGTTAATGCAAAACTTCTTCAGGATTTTGTGTGATATCTTTACTTTTATTTATTGTGTGTTAATGAGCATTCTCGAAAATATTTTGATCGATAGATAAAACGTGATAAAACCAAAAGAAAAAAAAATAAATCTGTTTCAATTTCATTTCAGCAATAATTTCATTGAATACCCACGTTTCCATGTATACAATATTACAGCACGCTATCGAATAATTTATATCAACTAATCAACAAAATAAGTTAGTGCCTGTAACGCCATAAAATTGAGAAAGCTTCGTCTAATATTCATGCAAAGGTGTGTCAGTATACTCCATTATGCGTAGACGCCTTGAAAAGTATAGACATTCCGCAGCCGGAATTGTCGGACAATCGGAAACAGTTCATTGTCGATTCTCTTTAAATCTCACGGCCATACATGGAGCTGCGGCACGCAAACATAGCAAACATATCTATCAATTGTTTGAACGTGTCGGTGTTTCTTGTACGTCAATCGATATCCGACGTAATTGTAATGATAAACGTATATTTGGTTGAACAGAAGACGATTAGCGCGGATTGAAAAATGAAAATACTTACCCACCATGATTTTGTAATAGAATAGAAACCATAATGCACAATACGCATAAAATGTATTCTTGGTTTATCGAGTATATTAAATACTCGATTAAAACGTACATATTTATACGTAATATAATTTTAAACAGAAATAATGCTATTAAAATTAAGTATACAAGATACTTATGTGAGCTCATCTAATATTGCAGGAAGTACTGAATATATTCAACCTGAAGTTATTATAACCATCTACAAGTAAAATGTATACCTTTGTTCGCAGGAGGATTTGCGAATCACAAAATTCAAAACTTCTAGTTACGGTTCTACGTTCACGAATCAGCCAAATTCGATTGATAAACTCAAAATTAATTGTACCTATTTACCTACTATTTTTAATTAGTTCTATGACTTTAGCAAGAACCGTAAGTTTAGATATACGTTTAGTTTTATGAATAACGACATTTATTTGTTCCTGGTAATACTAAAAACTCACTCGAAGATTTTAAAAATAAACGAAATACTAAAATATAAATATAAAAATAATAAACAGGAAGCACGTTTTTTCTACCGTTTCTTTATTTATTTCTGTACTACTTTTTCTTCTTTCACCCATTTCTTTGAATTGAAATACACCGAAGAAAGTATACATGAGAAATATTTGACGTAACAAGTAGACGATAGATGACAAAGATGACGGTTCGGAGTTTTTGTTTGCGCTCTACGACAACCACAAATTTGTCCCGTATTTTTGGTTGGCATGGCAATAATTCACGAATTGAGGTTTGAATTGATAGCCTGCTATAAATTGATGAACTTACCAGATCTAGCCCTCGGTGAGTTTTCTTGCTGTTTCTTAGGTTAAAGACGAGGAGAAGCGACTTTTTTAGGGTGCTTGAATTTTTGTTGAAGCGTTGTAATATGTGCATTAATGTCTGGGAGGTCTATATTGAAAAATAGTTAGTTGTGGATCTACACTTTTTGGCGTTGACTCCACATACAGCATAATAAATAATAGTCGTGTGGAAAACTTGTCTTTGACAATTTTGACAAGACAGCAAATAATTCGATAATTCAAAAACTGCAGTAACTATATTTCAAAACAGTTTTAAGTGTTTACAAGTATTTATTAATTGCTTTTAAAAAAAATTAAAAATGTTTGGCTTAAGAGACCGATCGATAGATATTTTTGTTAATTAACACAAATGTGCATATAACAAGTCAAAAAACGGGGAGAAAAAAAAAGAAGGTTATTCTTAAAATGAAAGAGTGTCCTGCTTTCCCTAATAATCAAAGGAATCTTATTGTAGATAGTGATACCAATACTGTTTGCACCCGAGCGAGTTATAGTCATCAGTCATCAGTCTATTAGTGACATGCAGATTATTTCTAGCTCGCGTAGTGTAATTGTGTATGTCCGCATTTTTGATATATTGCTCTTGATTTTGGAAAACATAACAATACACTTCAAATATGTAAAGGCACGGAAGTGGCAGATTGTTAAATTGCTTAGACAATGGTTTACAGGAATCCGTGTAGTGAGCACCCACCATACTACGAATCACCGCCTTCTGTGCCAGAAACACAGAAAGAACCCCATGTCAAAGAACCCCATAGCAGTAGTCCATATTGGAGTCGTGACTGAATTTCGACAAAATACAGTGATCTGAGGCAAGGTGGTGCTATCTGTAATCGTATACAACAAAAAACATAGCGCTTGCTTGATATATAACGAACTATCTTTTGTCAATGGTCTGTCCAGTCTAGGTTGGCTTCGAATATAATACCTAAAAACTTAGATACATAGGACTACTGCAGTCGGGTACCATCCATTAACAAGTCTCCAAAATTTACTTGTCTCTGTCTTGTGTGAAATATGATGTATTTTGTTTTTTCTAAACTGAGCGACAATATATTTTCTGAGAACCATCGTATTAACACTTCCAATAAACAATTAGATATATTAGCAGCATCATGATCATCAGTTAAAACACATACATCATACGCGTAAATAGTTAAATACATATCCGATAGAAATAGAACTATATCGTTTATGTATAGACTGAAAAGGGCAGGACCTAAAACGGATCCCTGTCGTAAACCCATTCCCACAGGTAGTGTTCGAGAGCAGATACTTCTTGAACAATCGCCTGGAGTAGTATACGTCAATTTCACAAACTGCATTCTATCTTGAAGGTAAGACGAAAACCAGCTAGCAACAGCACCTCTAATCCCATATTCATATAATTTTTTCAGTAGAATGTCATATAGCACACAGTCGAATGCTTTTGTTAGATCACAAAATATCGCAACAACTGTTCTTTTATGTTCAACGCATTCTGATATCTGATTATAAAAGTCCAATAAAGCTGTCGTAGTAGATCTGCCTTTTCTTCGACCGATTACGTACTCAACCAAAAGCTGATCACTTTTTTAGTAAAATTTATCCCGATAAGCAATCTAATATAAAACAAAATCAAAGACTGGTCACACTAGGGATGTGCCTAGAGGTTGACCATCCAAAGGAACCTGAAGATTAAATATCAAAGAACTATGATGTTGAGTAAGGAGCTGTTTCAAATTTTATCTAATAGCAAAGTACCACCCTTGCAAAGTAAATTTGATGTAGAAGTTCCCATTCTAGGAGGAAATACTTAGAATGAAAGACAATGATGCAAGTTTCATTGCGCATTTTTTTTCTAGCTTTTTGCTTCCATGGTTCAGTCAATAGGCAAAATTGTACGTACTGCGCAAGAAGAATCCGTATTGAGTGCAGATGGGACACGCTCAGCATCCAAAAAAAAGTAAATGAAAAAGTTCTAATTGGATTATTGTTATATCCCATTTCCACAAACGGGCGTGTTACGGTAGGAATCAGTCCAACAGCTGGATATATACCCCTTGTCATAGTTATTAACTGCTGTATGTATTTATTTTACCTAGAAGGAGTGGTCGGAGTTTTGCAAGTAAAAGTAGATGGTACTGTCAGTTTTGCTGTTATACTTGGTAGTTTTCATGAAGAGAGACTACAGAAAGCTAAACACGATTATCTCAACGTGGCGGAGAAAGTTTACATTGAAATACATACAAAGTATATTTCAAATAGTAGGATTCAAGGATAAGTCTCGTGATACCCCACATCAAATAATATTGATACCAGGTAGTCCAGAATCGGCTTTGGCAATATAACCAACAAACCTGAATTGCAAATATTGTGGAATTATGATCCAGAATCGTCTCTCACGATAACTGGCACGTCCAATTCCAAAGTTGTGCGGACCTTATTGGTCTAGAAACGGCTATCGGAGCGACGAAAGTGGAGAGGGTAATCGTCCGCTTCTCAAGCCTAGCAAAATTTGCAAAAATTATAGAATTGGTCCATGCGGTGACTATTACTCTTGAATTCCAAGATACTCTGTACACTGACTACCATCAGATGCTGGTTTAATGAATTTAAGCGTGGCCAAACGTCCGCCCTTAATGAGGAGCGGTCAGGATATGATCAATAATAATGATATCCTGTTAATAGACTGCTGGTTGCGGTAAGTTTGTGACCCAACTATCGCATTCGCAAGATTTTGAGAGAAGAGATCGTTGACAAAACAGAGCCATACTTTACAGAGAAATGACAACTCCCGTTATTGGGTTGTCCTAAAAAAGTTGGAACATCGCTGGACTCGCTACAGAGAAAATACGTTGTTTTCCTTAACGCAGGTTTATATCATATCATCCTTGTACAAACATCAAGTAAAAATACATAAATATACATTTTTTATACAAGCATATATGCTTTTATCTCTGTTGTATATTTATATTATACACGCATATGAACATAATACACCATGTAATCCCTCTAGTTGGTAATCAATATCTGCCAATTATGCTTTTTTTTGTCGCACCACTTAACAAGTTTTATGTATACGTAACAGTTTAATGCGTAAATACTCTTCCCCGAATTAAAAAATCTTCCTGATCTCTTCCATACATACGGCTCGCTTTGATAAGGTTGAGCGGCTAACGTACTTATTAATGACTTCGTCCTATAGTTTGGTAGATTAGTGGTAGTGGTGGTTGGACCAGAACGAATAGTTCGGTAATGTTTTTTGGCGATATGTATGCATCATTGACCCCTACGGTTTTCATTTTGTAATCCTTGTTCCGATCTCTTTGCTTCGCCCCTTTGCTTATCGCTTAGAAACAGGTATATTCTGCTACAGAATGGTGTATGAGTAATTGACATTTTCAAAATTGAAAGGAAACAATTGAGTAATTTTTAATATAATTACATTTAATTATCAACATTGAAAATTATTTCTTACGGAGATATCTTAATTTTTAACGTCATTATGTAAAATAATTAAAGCTGAAAATTATTTCCTTACGGATAATTGGGTTACAATCACTTTTTTCTAATTGATGGCAATACATTTGCAATTTTACATTAGTACCTATCGTTAGTACTCCCAATACAGCCGCTGTATAAAGTTTTATTTGCTTTGTAAACTGTAGATAATGATTAATATATTTATAAATGCAGATCAATGATATTTAGGAAATTTTAATTCGTATTCATTATTTAGGAAGAAAAACCGCGAGCTGGGTTGTAATTTATAATGTTTAAGAAAATTGAGTCGCCCGCCGACTGCAGATACATAGATGTGTATTGTGAGAAGTCCGCTGTGCTGTGCAAAACAAGCAGGGTGACTTGCTGTCTTCAGGTGTGATGATGCTCCATGACCATGCAAGGCCACGTGCTTCTGCACAAACAAGGTCTAATCAGGTCTTTTGGATGGAAACAACTGGATCAACCATCTTACTGCACCCAGTGATTTTTACTTGTTTCGGCACTTAAAGGAGTTCTTTGGTAATCAGTGACAAAGAAGTGAAAACTACAGTCATGCATTGAGCTTCTTCACAGACGGTATATTTCTTTGACATCGGAATTCAAAAACTTGTTGAACGGTACGCCAAATGTTTGAATAAATATGAGAGTATGTAGAATATGGAAACAAATATATTTTAATTATATTTGCAATATTTTCTTCTTATTCAAAAATGAACCTTATTCTAAAAAATATATACCTCGTATATATTCTATTTGCTTTACTTATAGGGAAATATGCACAAATAAAATCGGTTGAAAAGCTTCTTTATCAGATTCAGGAAAAAATTAAATTAAATTTAATGATAATCACAAGTCCCTGTTGTCTTTATTTTCAAGTTTTTTTTTTTTACAAAAATAGTTTTAGTAAGTGTGTTTGCTTTGAAATTGTTCCTAAATACTCACTTTTCTCCCCTTTTATATAAGCGTCTAAACCCCTTCTAGTTGTTTCTTTAGCATCTCGAGTTAATTTGCTTGTTTCTTTTCTTTACAGTACCTCTTCAATTACTTTCGAAGAGTTCTAATTAAATACAATGTTTAAATCTTTACTGAAATTGGGATTTTTTAAATAGTTTTTTCCAAGAAATATTTATTGTTAAAAAATGTGCTTACCCTACATATCCACTTGTTTAGTCGTTATTCCAAGATTGCCAATTCAACGACTTTATTTTTACATTTTACGATGCGTTTGGCAAGAAATATATAAGATTTTGATTATACACACAAATTAATATTAATGGTTTCTTTTTCTTAGGATAGAATCAACAACTTAAATGATTAAAATGGCAGAATTTTATTTTTTTATTCGAATATTAATTAAAATTAATTCGAATTTTACAAATATTCTATTAACTTTTAATATTTTATGATAAATTGAAATAAAAAATCAACGAATAAAAGTGCAAGATCAAGTTCTTCATCTCTATGATCTACTGCAATACACATTCCCTTTCATTCTTAATTCTAATAAATGATCGAATAAAATTTATAATCATTACTCTAACATGAAAGGCGTTTAAAATATCGGTTGGAAAGAACACAACGATATTTCACGAATATCTCAACTTATGTCAATTATCTCAAAAAGTATACTAGGAACAGGAAATGAAAAAACTCGGTACGAATTTGAGGACCATTCAAAAAATCTAATGTTACACTGGATATACTTTTACTGGATTCGCTTCATCTGGGGACACCCAAATAGTTGATTGTTGCTTAGTTTCCAACTTTGGTTTCAAAGTTCGTCTGACAATTTTTTTAGGCCTTCCTTACACAATTCACAAATTATTATTTAATTCACTCCGAACAACTGATTTGAGAATTCATGGGAGATGTGGGCAATGTGCTGCGGCAATGAACTACTGATTTAACTTTTAGATTATAAATTCAAACAAATTTGATTATGTTATTTTTGCCGATATCTAGGTCTATAACTATAACGCTATACCTTTACAAAGATCTTATTGCGGCCCCTGGCGTACAGGTAGTGCTGTCCTGCTCGGTTGCACCATATGATTGAACGCGACTCCCCAACATACAGGATCGATAGAGCCCTACATTTGAATGCGTTCTGCCCTTGGTTTCGTCTCATCTTTTATCACTTAACCTACATACATTTCTAAGGATAAAATATCGCTGCGCACATTTATTTGCTGGCAATCCAGTGTATTGGAGGCAGGTATGCCGAGACAATGCGCGTACCAATGGAAAAAGCTTGCCTTTTTGTATCCGCGCCCCAGTTTTTTTATAAAAAAAATGTTATCTCTGTATGAAGGGATTAGAGCTATATTCCTATTCGAGAATTTCCAGGCTTTTTGTTTATTTAGTGGTATTTTGATATTTTTTCGCGAAAAAATTTCATATAAAAGTATCGAGTAAATAATAGTTTTGCAAAAATGTGACAGGCTTTGCTATTTATGTCATCTATGTACAAATATCAAAACTAATTTACATACACAGCTACTTGATATTATCTTAAATTTAATTTCTTAAAGTTAGTCTAAAATATGATAGTTGGATTTAAAAGGCTTGTTTAATGAAACTTTCGTATCTAGGGGGTAAGGAAGTTCATATGCGATTTCTATTTAGATATTAAAACGTATTTAAGCAATAACAAATTGTTAGAAACAATTCCCAACTATCTATACTAACGCGATATGCGCTTATTATAATTAATAATAGATTAATAAACATTAAATTCGGTCCATATTACTTCCAAAGTAATTGCGGATGTTGCTAGAAAAAATATCGTGTCGAAGCACATTAATTAACTATACACGTTTCATTAAATACAAACTTTCGATCGACGAATCAGAGTAAATCGGTTATTGTCGGGTTTAAGAACGATCGTATCGCTTTTCCTAGCCAAATTGAGTAGTCGTATTAGGTTTATAGCCGCATTTCCTCGTGAAATAAGGTTACGCTCACTGAAAATCGTTTAGCCTGATTAAGTTGATGCTATATTTGAATGAAACCACGCCAATTTATCTATAGCTTGACGTAGAACATTTTCTTAAAGTAGGGAAATCTATTTTCGCATTCAGACTGTAATTCAATCACTCCTCAATTGTTACTAACTGTCACTTACTTGTCCAACATGTAATTTTTACTTAATAAGATTTAATTTAATAACCAAGTGTTTTACAAGTGTTGAGCACACGAACAACGATAGATCATGAAAAATTAATTTTTCCCATACAACAACCTTCATCGTAATCACATATACAGTGTACATATTTGAAGAACGAACCATAACCAAATACTCAGTTGAATCCCGGTTATCCGATCGCCAGCGCTATACGAGTCGGCTCTTTTAAAAAGGCATTCCATATACGAGCTTCTAACGAAGTGTCTACTTTATCCGATATTTTTTTAATTTATTTTTATTTCTGCAGGTTTATACTAGTTTAAGCAAACGTATTCAGACGACACGTGCGTTAATAAAAACGCACGAGTAATAATAAAATTGTATGGGAAAAAAACAATGAAAAAGTGAGTTTGAGAACATTATTGTATCATTTTTTTCTGGTTTACGCCACAAAGAAATAAAGGTATATCATTGCCTGGTCCAATTTTGCAAGCCGAAGCTCTGCAGTTTGCTACAGAGTTAGATTTGTCGCACAAGAATGGTGTGGAGTCCGTCAGTTGAACATTTGTAGTGAGAAGTTATCCGCGGACATGAATGAAGCGACGATTTTAAAACAGAGCTTAATGAATTTATTGAAAATGGTAATTATACTTATGACCGAATTTGTAATTGCGCTGAAAGCAGCCTTAACTGCAAAATGTTGCTCTCAAAATGTTTGGCATCAAATTTAGAACCTGCAGCATCAGGATATAAACAGTAAAACGAATCACGACCATAGAATGCAGTATTGCTTCCGAAAGACACAAATTTCCTTTAATGTTAATGGGAAAATCTGCGAAGCCGAGAGCATTAAAAAATACAACGCTGAAAGCACTTGGATAGACGATTTTTTGTTCATGAATTTGTCTACGATGACTTCGATGTCTTTGTTCCGTGAGTGACAAAGTATCTCATGAAAAACGGCTAACCCGGCTTACAAGCTGTTCTGTTACTTAATAATGCTTTTACGCATCCTAACGAATAACAGCTTGTAAAGGACAACCAAGTCATATTACAATGCCTCGGGCATTGTAATATGACTCGGTCTGGAACATCTACATTTTAGCGGCGTCAAATTATATACATGATAATTACCGTAAGGACGACATTCGGTGAGAATGCTTGTCGATTGGTTACATGCAGTGACATAGGTAAACTAAAGTTATATTTTGTTAATCGTCAAGTATGATTGTAATGGGAATTATCTATGATATATTTTTCTACATTGTTCGTTGTAAATTGTTTTCGTTGGTAAGTTAATATATTTGTAAATATAGAGAAAGATCTTTCTACGTCACATAAAGTAACTGATGCGAAATGGAAATATGCAATTAAATCCTATTTTAAGCATCATCTTTTGGGTAGTAAAAGTGTTACTGGAAATTTCTTTTAATAGCACACATTCTAGATCTCTTTAACCACATTAATTTTGTTCCGCATCTTTCCGCTAATCGATCTCTCTATACTTTTTAAATTACTAAACAATAATTCTAAGTGTTGAGAGGATTCATTTAATTTTAAATTTTTGTTTTCTAGAAACTTGATCGTCTTTGTTAGGCTTGAGAAATGTTTATTAATAAATTCTAATTTCTCGAATAATCTCCTTTTACAATTAATGCTTAACTGCCGTGACAATGGAAGCATGTCGTTTTAACTTTAATGCAAAAGTTTTTAAAATACAAAAGAGCTAGATATAAAAACCATGTATTTCATCGTGTTAATACAGATTCTGACGGCAAAGTATATTCGAGCTCATTTCTTTATATAACTTTGTCCCAGTTGATGCTTTCAATAAAATGTTTTTAGATGAGTTCTAAACACCGGGAAATTCTCCACGAATAAGTTCAACGTGTTCAACGATGTATTTCGTGCATAACACATGTTAGATGTGACATGTTTAGATAAAGTTTTTCAAACTCGTTACCTGTTTTTAATATTACGCTTGCAGAATCTGGGAAAAAGAATGGAACTTTTAAGCAGTCGTCAGCTACGTTTTTTACGCTGTTAATGATAATGTCGGTAATATCGTTTGCAGTAACGAGCGATTTTTGTAGATACTATAAGTGACATTGAAAGATTTTCCAGATGCAATGAGCCAACATTAACAGCGCACCTTCCTTTAATATCGTTTCGTCTGAGCTTATCCAGAGAAAATTTTCACTTAGTTTCGATCTAATTTGATTTATTATTTTGTCGAATTGCTTAGAAACAATGAAATTAGATCCGTTAATACCAGAATGTATTAATGGAAAGAATGTATGTAAAGGATGATGAAGAAAGATTTAATATAAAAACGTAGGCTTTTACGACCACAGTCAGTTGAAACTAGACGTGTTGCGGCAAAATAATTTTGTTCTGTTCGTACGGGAAATGTTACTCAGTGGTTTCGATGGAATAATATTGAAATTTTACAATGGGTCCCAAAAAGTACCGACACAACTCCCATAGAAAATGTATGGATTGAAATTGCAAAGCAAATTCCCAAATCACGTATAACATTTACTAATATAGAACAACAATTTGTTTCTATTGAAAATGATCTAAAAAAACTTAATTGAAAAGCCAAATTATTTTAGACATGAAATCACGTGATTAATCATCATAATACATGCTGTACAGATTGAATATTAATGCATAGGAATTTGCCAAAACGTCCAAGGCCAACATTTTCAACGCTTGTTATATACTTTTTTTATGAATAAACTTTTTAAAATTTTAACATGTTTCTCCAAAAATTTATTATCCAAGGTATGTATTTTTTTAAGTGTCATTGAGAGAACGATAGCGTCTTTCTCCGAAAATTAAAGAAACATACTATTATTACCACTCGAAGAAAAATATGACGTCGGAACTTTTTTAAAATCAGTGCAAAAACGAAACTTACTACACATTTTTAAAACATTAATTAACATGTTTTATGATTTTTGAGCTTTACAAAAGCGATGATTATGTCATACTCTCAAGCAGTCCTTAATGCATTGAGACACAGAAAGTTGTTTGGTAAAATTCACCTCCTTGTACCTGGTATAATTGCAAAATGTGCTTGACTCAAACAGCAACATACCAACCCAAAAATCTCTCAGACTAAAAACTATGTGAGGATTTTCCCTAATGAGGTAGTAAACTCTTTAGTTAAGATGTCAGCAGCTAACGACGAAGCAAATCTTAGTATCCACGAAGCGGAAATTTTATGTAACCGCAAAATGGGAGAGTAGGTAACAAATATTATCTTACGGAGTATGCCATAATTCCTCCCTCGATCTTTCATGTACATTGGTATAGTGGCGATACGCTTATTCTGTTATATGCGAGACTAAAATTCGGACATGGTTGCTTTCCTTCCTATTTACACAAATTAACGATTTTAGATATTCTAGCTTGCACATGTGTGTGAATATGAAACAAGTGATATAAACTACTTTGTTTTAGCATATCGGAACTATGAGTACTAAAGACGGAATTTGTTTGAAAATTTAGTAGCACTTAAAACAGTATTATCAACTTTCATGGTACTGTAAGGTATAGCAACATTTTAAGTATATCGTTAATTCGTTTTTACAATGTTGATGCCTTGTGATAATAATGTAGCTGATGGGATTTCATTCCTCAATGTTAAAAGTACTGTTTAGTCAGAGTTAATTATATGATCTGGAACCAGTTAGAAAGCAGATTCGGATGTTTTTTTAGTCATTCAAACAGCATCTACTAGTTTGTGATTTCCGTTGCAACAATCCTGACATATACATTTTAGAAGATATTCACCAAGATTTCCGGGAAAATAAACAAGGTAAAGTATCTGCCAACAAAATGCGGTACTGGCAAACACAGTGTCCTATTTTTTCACGCGTATTGTCGATATATATTCGAGGACGAAATCAGTTTATGCGGTTTTTTTTTGTTAAATATTTGTTATTGTTATAGAAATTAACATCACGGAAATTGTGGCCTCGCCAGTTGTAATATAGTAAAGGTATTAAAGAAAACACCCCCCTAATTTTTGGAACTGAATGAACAAACTGCCAACGAACTTATTTTAAAAACTAATTTTAAATTAAAGGACGTTGGCATTGTATATTAAAAGTAAGTCAAAGAACTTTCAAATAAACAAATAAAAGAAATTAGAACCATAAATTTTCGGTTGCTTGAATACATTATACACATGTTTCCCACTTATTATATTTTATCACGTCATTGTTTACATTTATTTATTTTTTTAAAGAAGATCAACATAATGCGCTTATGTTGCGCTTATAAATAAATCTACAAACTCATGTACATATGTATAGTTGTACTGTTGCATAATTAATGTTGATTATTTCAAAATTCGCAATTAGCAAAATGAGTATGTGAATACCCGAATAAAATGAAAGAGATGTGCCGTAATCTCTCACAAAAAAAAAGAAGAAATAAGAAAAACCAAAAATGTGTTAGAGGCATTCAGGAAACGCCATTTCATTAAACCATTTGTAATCAAAATAGATCCTATATTAAAGTTCTAATGTGTGAGAACGATAAACAGCACATCAAAGATACTGAAACAAAAGTGGTGTGGTATTTAAGTATTGTTTATGAATGAGCAAATTGTATATGTATGTCGAGACAGAGAAAAAGGAACGCAGAAAGAGAGAGTTCGCAGCGGAAAGCTTTAAATACTAAACAGGATTTATTTTCTACAAAGAAAAACAAAAGTAAAGAATAATAAATTAATGAAGTAAGAGGAAACTAGTAAATGTGCTTCCAATTTATGTAGGGGAATAAAATGGTATTTCTCATCTATAAGAATAGTGGCAGAGCGAATTTTAACCTGCAAAATGACAATCAACGAAGTACAATAATCTACAGGCTCATCCCAATTAAATGAGCATCCGTTGTTATCGACTCCACAATGTAAGTTAAAATAATAAACTAGTAACATTAATATGCAATCATAAAAAGAGGTTCGGGGAAAAAACTCCACATCACACATTTATGGATTTTCCAATTTGGTTGCTATAGTAATGTGTCCTTTAAATGCTACTTAAAATTAATAAGCAGGCAAACAAGATCCTAGGTGCACTTTTTTGTGGTTTAGGTCCATTCAGGTAGACGGGTTAGATAAAGAGCAGTTTCTGGTAAATAATAAAAAATATTATTTCCCAGAAAAAATATGAAAACAGACGTCATGGACACTTCAATACAATAAAAAAAATTAATTTACATTGAGCTTTCCCACTGCAAGCAGCGAGTAAGAAAGAGCTTGTGCAGTGTTTGCAAGCAGCCAGTAAAATTAAAGTAATGTCAAGAAGAAAAGAACAGAAACACCTGTTCAAATAGTGGCATATCACAACATCGGTAAAAGTAACCGAGAATGGTTACTTTTGGTAATGACAAGCAAGCAAAATGGACGAAAAACAACGCCAGAAATTGCTACCAAAATCAATATTTCGCGTTCAAAATCGTGAAACGAAGCTGGTTTGCATGGAAGGATTGCCATGCGAAAATCGTTATTACGCAAAGTAAATAAAGCTAAACGGTTAACCTGGATCGGAGTACACAGAGATTGGAAGAAAGTGCTCGCTCTGGACCGAGAATCTAAATTTCTCACTTTTGGTTCAAGCAGAAGGGCATTTGTCCGTAGATCGAAAGAGGAATGATTTGACATTTGGAAATTGATTTATACCAACAATAAAACACGGGGGAGGATCAGTTATGATTTGGGGTTGTTTTGGCGGGCCTGTGGGAGATTTGGTAAAAATTTATGGTATCATGAGAAAAAAAGGTTAAAAAAAGAAGATTTTGGAGAGGAATGCTGCCATCACGATAATGATTCGAAACGCACTGGCAAGGTATGCCGCGAGTATTTAGAACAGCTGGAGCACAGAAACCAAATTATTGCAATGAAATGGCAACCCCAAAGTCCAGACTTGAATCCGATCGAGCTTTTATCGGAAGAACTCGATCGACAGGTTCGAAAATACGAGATTATTTTGGACGCAACTACAGGATACGGAGGAAAATAAAGCCACAGAACGCCGAAACTGTGTGCGACAGCAATAAAAGTGAAAAGTGAACGTATTGACAAATCCCAAATTTAAATAAATTTATGATTATCATTATTAGAAAATTGACAACCAAATTGTTTTTATAACTGTTAAAGTACTTTGTATAAGCACAGAATAAAAGTTTATTTTATAGTTAGTATTTGACTTGCTTTTGTAATACTTTAGGAGTGGTTAAACACTTATGGCAGGTAGTGTATCTTTAGAACAATATTTTAAGACATAGGATGTTCTTTCCCCGAATCAATTCTATAATATAACGCATTGTTGAGAAAATTCGACCATAGAGGTAAGGTAAATTCAAATTAAAGCATTGGAGGGAATATTAGAACTATTTAAATATTCATTCAAACAGAGTGCCCAAATAAAAAAAGACAGCTCAAAAACTTAATACACAAAAAATATTATATCTTTAATTTAACATATTTACTATCTTAACAATTCACATTTCTTTTGCCTGATATACATATATCTGATTTTTTTGCTTCTTTGAATTCAGCCTTGGAATCGTTACATATACTTCCAATCTCTCCGCTGATAAAGGCATAGAATCTACATTAGACAAGCTTTCAAAACTTGAAGATATATATATATATATATATACGTATATATATACATATATATATATATATACATATATATATATATATATATATATATATATACATTATAGTTTCTCTTACATTAGATAGGAGCTCTTCGTATATTTCCTTGTCTTCTTTCTTAGATTAAATGTTACTTTTAATTACCGTTACTTAAGCGATGTTATCTGCGTTAGTTATTTCGCCACACATAATCTCATCTTAACCCACATTGATACAAGTTTGGTGGATTGAAAGTTGTCTATTAGTAATTCTTGACACCAATGTCAGGATGGGTTTCATTTAAGGTTTCTCCTGCATTTACTCCTTCAGTTTCTGCCTTTACAGCCCCGCGAATACTTTTTATAATTGTTCTCTCAGAAACTGTGTCCCATGATGTTTAAACACTCGTATAGACCACAGAAATGTTTTTAATTATGATCCACTAGCGGAATAACACAAACCATATTATCAAGGAAAAATGATCTTTACATTTTACATTTGGAGGATGCTGTTGTTAGCCCTACAATTTGCAATAAAAAAGAGAATCTCTGGGTTTTCGTTTCCAAATTTCTTACGAAGTTTAGAAGCAATTTTTTCAATAGTTTCATTGATCACTATTGATCCTCCTATTCGACGCTTAATCCACGAGACTAGATTTTACGTTCTTCATCGTAGATTGGCCGATTTGCCGACCATTAATAAAGGTAGCTTTTAAGATCCCTCAGTGTCTGTATTTAGTGTAATATAAAAACGATCGAACGAAAAATAGAAATTATCCAAAATAAAATTTGAATCATCTACGATTTTTTACCATTGTTTTAATGCGGAATTTTAGAAACCGGGGAAAAGTCCCATTTATCCAAAATTGTATAAATTGAATAAATTTGTTGTCTTCAGCGCATATTTTGTGATATTAAATGTAACCTCCCTCCGCTAAAATTCGAACAGTATACTGTCTTGCCCGAAGTTTTAACAGACTGTTATATTAAACCTTTGCTTATTCACGGTTTTTTCTGCAGCTTTATGAGTAGAGATGACAAAGGCAGGCGGAATTATTCCTTTTTTGCAGCGACTAGACAGACTCGTGTCAATTTGCCTCATGAAAATGGATTCGCGTTGCCTACTGGTGTCCCCGGGAGTCGATAAAACACGAGTCTGTCTAGTCTCTGTAAAAAATAATAATTTCATCCGCCATTGTCCTCTTTATTTATGAGTTGTAAAATGTTTTGCATGTGTTAAAATGCAATTTTTCGATTTTATTTACGGTAACCAAGAAGTTAATCTTTGTTACTTTTTAATATACATATCAAGAGCACTCGGTTCATTTTCATTTAATAAAATAATATTTTCATTTAAGCACTTAATTCTTAAATGAAAATATTGCCATATGTCAAGTATTTTATAATATTTGGGCTATGACATCTTTTTGAATTTTGCGAACAGAGACAGACTAGTATGTAACAGGGACTGGTCTATGAATACAAAATATTTCAACTGATAATTAATAGTAAGGATAATTAAAATAATGGGGAGCATGTGGATAATTCGTCTCACAGACCGTTTTGAAACTTTTAGTTTGTCAACTGCTAAACTTTCAATTAAAAGTTTCGTTGTACTCCAAATAAATGGGCCTTAAGAGTACTTCTAAAAGTATGTTTGGTATTTTTAAGTATACTAGCTGTATATGTATACTGTCATATATTTTTTATGTAATTTATATGTATTATGTAAAACAAATGTTAATCAATTTACTCGGACGTGTAACCTCTAAAATGTGCTTTTCTAATAAATTTGAAAGAAAAAAGGTTGTATTAATTTGCTGTTGAATCGACCGGGACTCATCTGATAGAACATTGGGAGGCGCGTTTGCTTTCAGTTTAATAATTACATGTGCGGTAACGTTTAAGTTTGAGCATGTTCATACGTCTTGATGTAATTTAATCTCCTTATGATATTATATAAAATTCTTTATATACTAGCAACATAATTAAGACCGCAGTGTTTGAATAATCGAAAATGAGGTAGGTTGCATTACATACAAGCTGATTCATTTTCAATCCTCACCATAAAGATCTCACTTATTTACTGGAGGAAGAGGGTAACATTTCTCTGCTTTGATTTTTCAAAATCTTTTTTCCCAATAAATGTTACATATTTATTGCTGGCACTAATTTGTAACATCAAAAGGTAAATAACGAAGTACCTCTGCTGCCAACCAGTGATCAATAGCTGTGGCTATAATGTTGACTTGTTTAGGAACGATCTTGCAGATTCATTGTTATTCCAAGTTAGGGCTTTTCTCAAATATGATATCCAGTCAGAAGCCATAAATGACGTAAAGCCTACGACACTATATTCGTTTTGTTTTTAAAGCTGGCCTTTACGCGCTTATGATAGTGTGTAAGAATCTAAGTGTTCGCATATTTTTAGTATATTCTTATTTAACCTATAAATTCTACACTGTCTAAAACGCATATAGCTATTGGTTTATTTAATTTGTAATTATTGTTCGCAGATATCACTAAGATGAGAAAATATTTAGCGCTTCTACAAAAATTAGATGATATAGTCTCGACGAACCTCCGGGCTCATTTGAAATGGGGCCATTCCCAATGCATACGTAAATGCAAACAACGTTATGTCATATCTATATTTATTACAGGAACTGGTGAACATTTTTTTTTGTTCTGGTGCGATGCGAGCTTGACGTTGTGTGTTATTTCAACTCGTTACATCACTAATCTAAAATCTAAACCCCTTATAATACGGCGTACGTCATAGGAACTAGATACTTTTTGAAAGGTAGTTAGGCTACGCTATTTCAGTAGCCAATATGTCGCAGTTTTCTTAAAGAAAATTAAGAGGCAATAATCATCATTTAAGACGATGGACACTTCCCTCTTGATATCACATAGTGGAGTAAACAAAATTGTCGATATTGGGTGACGTTAAACCTTTGCGGATTACAGCATCGCCTCTGTACACCGAACAAATAAGGGTGTGGCATGCTTCAGTCCCCGTCAGTTTATTGTTGTAGTATACTGAGGTATGCTTAAGCATATTCTCGAAATACACAGAGGAAGAGTAGGTACGGTATGTATACTGTTATTTAAACAATCATTCTTGGAAAATTATTTCAAAAATAATGGAATGGTTTCCTAGGTTGCTACATTTGCGCTACTTTAAACCCGAACATCGCTGAAAACTAAATGATTTAACGAGAAATGAAAGGGATCAGCGAAATATTGAAACGTGGTGATTAACTTTAGCAAGCGGCTTATTTCGTGCATCAAACTAAATGGATATTTATCTATCACATGTAATTTTTTGTACGCCATATAGCATATAACTATCTCGCTTTTTGCCCATGTTATACATTTTAAAACAAGAACTAATGGAGTGCGACAACAACTGATTCCCGCGACGCACCGTTGGCAAACAATAGCAAATAATAAAAAAACTACCTTATATATGACCTGTGTTACTCATCTATCTAATAACATCGATATTTTGAAAGCAACTGCCGACAAAAAAAAAAACAATAGCATGACGCTCGCGACAAAGGACAATATGAGGAAGCGATGGACGCGACGGGATTACAGAACAAGTCGCCGTATCCCAAAGATTAAAAAGTATGTCACTTACCTGAGAGTAGATGTCAATGGCCTTGTAAGGGTTGACTGCCACCAGGATCGAGCCCGTATAGGTCTATACTAGTTAAGGAAATATTCGGATAAGTACAAAATCACTCTTAACAAAATAATAACATCTAAATGATGCGAGGCTCCAAAAAAAAACTCACGCTCGGTGCATCCTTCCTGATGTCGACTAACAACTTGTAAATTTACAGTTAATGCACTCATTAGATTTGGACCCCTTATATATCACAAGATGGACAATTTCCTGCATGTACATTTATTTCTCACACACCGATAATGAAAGGATGCATGAGAACTTTTCTCTTAAGGAGTACCATTGTTAGCAGATGAATATCTGTAAGGTAATTTATGTACAACGAAAAATAAGAATTTACTGCATATGTTGTTTGTGTTTATTATTAGTACTTTACTACCAATCAAGAGCGTTTTAATTTGTGTAGGATACGTCAATCGATTTCAAAAACGTTATATTTAGCAAGAAAAGGTTTCCAGTATCACGTTTCCTGATAACACTGGCCAACAAATTTGAACTTTTGATTTTGCCATAAAATAATTTATACTAATTTCAATAGAAAACATATGAACATTTATTTTAATAAAAGGTAAAAGGTCAAGTTAGCTCGATTTTTTTAATATTTCGATGAAAAGGTTTTTTAGATTAGTTCGTAATTTAATGTATATTTCAAATTATTGTAATTAGAAATGTGAAGTAATACCGCTCCGTCTCTTATAAACAATATCCACAGCATCTCTTCTTAACATCCAACAGTAATTTGCTAACATAACAAGATTCCATTTCCCCTGATACCGTCTTTCTATTCCTATGATGTTTTGCTGGAAGCGCTTACCATGTTCATCGCTAACGTCGTCCATATTTTCCGGACAAAAATCCAAGGGAGAATGCAGAATGTACACTTTAAGGGACATACCACAGCCAGCAGAGTGAAATACTTGTAACATATCCATTACTAAAGTTTTATAGTTGTCAGCTCCTTTGTTTCCCAAGAAATTCGTGAAAACTTGTACCATGGAGAGCCAAGCTGTTTTTTCCTTCGCTGTTAATTTGGTTCCAAAGATTTCATCATTTACTATGTCTCGTATCTGAGGTCCAACAAAAATACCTTCTTTCAGTTTCCCTTGTGTTAATTTTGGAAACTCTTCACGAAGGTACTTAAAACCTTCATCCTTCAAGATCCCGTGCCTTTACAAAGTCTTTCATAAGCCCAAGTTTTACGTGGAGAGGTATTATGATCTTTTCTTTTTCTACTAGAGGCTGATGTACATTGTCTTTTCCTGGTATAAACTGTTGTCGTAGTGGCCACTCCTGCTTATGGTAATATTTTTCCCAAAAACATAAAAAGCAACAGTATTTGGTGTAACCAGATTGCATACCCAAAATAATTGCAATTATTTTAAAATCTGGCTGGTCTTTGATCAGTGTATGAATAATCTCCAAGAACTGGGATCATGATGTATTCCAAAAGCTTCAGAAAGTTTATAAACAACAAACCGGCCATACTACAAAGGCATTTTCTCTGTAACCAGAGCTAAGCCAATGTTGCCGCTTTTCGAATCATTTTTATTTTATATATGCTGTTCAATTTTATCATTTACTTTTATAGGGTAAAAACCTTGTTGGCCAATGTAATTGAAGGAGTACGTACGTATGAGCAATAGTTTGTTAAAACGCAATAGTATAAAAATTCAACATATTCGATTACGGAATTCGAAGTAAATTAAAATTAATTTAATATTTATGCTAAAACAACAATCACTTCCGATTCTAAAACGTTGTCTTAAGAAATTTATAATTTTTTTTAATATTCTGTATATACTAACAAATAACCTCGTATATAATAACTAGATATGCATTGCGTTTAGGTTACCTAACCGAACGATAATAATACACAGTGATGAACACATAGTTATTATAGGGATATCAAATATTTAGTCGGGTAGCCCTTCGATTTCAGTATAGCATTGCACCTCCTTGGTATACTAGCAACCAAAGTCCGACAACGCTGCACCGAAATATTGTGCCATATTTCCTGTACATGTCGGAATAGTTCATCTGCATTTTTATTGCTCAGAAGTTCCCAATGGGGTTTAAATAAGCATTCTAGGCAGGTCAATTGAAAACGTTAATATTTTCAGTCGGAAACCATGCTTTAACGCTCCGAGCAGTATGCTTCGGAAAATGCATGGAAGAAGCATGTGTTCGTTCGCAAATGGCTTAATTGTATTCGCTAAAGTATCTTTGTACAAGTCTTGGTCCATTCTTCCACTTATCCGGCGAATAGAACCGACACTAAACCATGAAAATGCAACCCAAACCATAATATTCCCTCCTCCAAGTTTTACGGTCTTTAAAGTATAGCGAGATTCGAGTTCTTTGTTTACCGGACGTCGTACATATTTTTTGCTGCCTGATCTAAACAAGTCATCGCTCCAAATTATTTGTTTAAAAAGCTCCAAGGTAGTTTCGACGTACTCCTTAACAAACTAAATTCGACGTTTTTTATTCTTTTTTGAAACGTGTAGCTCCCTTCTTACAATGCATCCACGCAGACCACCTTCAAGTAGTTGACATCTTATGGAAATATCTCAAAGCAGTAACAGGATAAAAACAAAAACGAGGAATTGTTAACTCAGAAGAACAATATTATGAGTAGATGGAAAGGATATTTTCAAGAACCTCTATGGTCGGAACATAATGCAAATGGTATTAATTAAAAACATATCAGGAGTGACGTTACTTGTAGATGAACAACTCGAAACCGAAATTACATTGGAAATTGAGAAAAGTAGTAAATAGCAATCTATAAATACCTCGGAGTAGACATGCAAAGCAATGGAAATCAAGAATTACAACAAAATAGAAAAAGTAAAGGAACCGCATTACGGGAAGTAATCATTCATAAGAAAAAAATATCAAAGAGAAGAGAAATAGACGTCTTCAAAGCGAAGTATGGGCCAATCTTGACGTTTGGATGCGAAACATGGGTACTGAAACAAAGGCAACGAGTAAAATACATCAAAAGTGTTAAAGATGCAGCAATACAAGATAAGAAACACAGATAAGAGACGATTCATCAATCGAACCAGCAACAATGGAGTTTATTGAAAAAAGACCTACTTGGCACATACAAAGGTAAAAAACGAGAATAAGTGGAACCACCAGAGAACAACCAAAAAGAACCGCATGGAACAAAAAGGAATGGAGAAACTGTGTAACAAAATAGGACTATGAGGAATCCTATACATCTTGATGATTGCAAAGGAAAGATCATTCACTATTTCAAATTAAAAAGAAGTAACAAAAGTAATTTATGATAGAATTCGATAATGGTAGAAATAGAATAAAATAACGAGATATACTATAGAACGTAGCATTTCAAAAAGAAAATTATATGACAGTACTTTTTTCAACATTGATATAAATTCAGTAAATTGTAAAATATAAAAATCGAAATCTTCAGGGAGAATTTTACAGCACTCCCACAGTCTATCAATTTTAAACGAAATAAATAAGTTGATTTACTGACTTCAAAATTGTTTTATTTTACCAGCAATATTGATTTTCATCAAACATATTGTTATTACATACTACATCGATCGTGTCTCACAATAAGGGAATAATCAAAAATCATTCTTTATCTTGCTGCTTTGCGGTTTGCGCTTCCATTTCTTGCATTTTTTGCAGATTTTTTATATAATATTTTTCATCAGCGTCTGTACCACAGCATTTCTTCATCCTTGAGCTGTGCATTCTTCTACTAGGCTCAGGTTTAGTTCCTTTACAGCAACCCAAACAAATGCATTTTACTAAAAAATCTGGTACACCTCCGGACATAAAGAGAATAAGAATTTATTTTCGACATAACATTTTGACAATTTTAATGACAGCCAATTTGGTGTTGCCAAGTTGTACGATATCTATGCTCTACACTTTTAATCGATTAAATATTTTTGTACAACAAAGTAACATAACTTTGGTAATGGCAGTGGATACATACGTACGTTTGAGTCAGTTTTCAAGTAACAAGTACACGAAAAGTGACCGTGCAGGCAGACTTTTATGTTATGAATATTATAACTTTGATAATCACAGATACCACAGCTTCGCATTCAATTTACATCTGGTTCAGTTTACCTGAAAGCGCGGCTGCAAAATAAAAAAAATGACTTTTCGCTTCACAATTTTGATCTATCCGTTGATCTAAATTTATAACTCACAGCTCATCAACACATCAAAAACTCATCAATCACAGCTCCTCATCCACACATAAACTGTTTAAAAGAAATCAAAACTGGCAGACTGATCTACAAAATTAAAATATTGCAAAATGTACCTTTCATAGAAGGTACTTTTTGCACATTATCTGATAGGCGTTCTTGATTTAACCATTCTAACAATTTTTACATTTCGTATTAGCTGAAGTGATGGAAAGTGACTAAATCGATGTAGATCTACACATACGAGTTCATGTGAAAAAAGTTCATTCACGCACGTACGTGTTTCAATGTTTAATACATACAGGACATGTGGCACATTTACACATTGCCCAACGATGACCGTTTTCTTTCAATTAGAAACAAATTTGTATATACTAAGTGTTCCGTTGCAAACTGAAACTACCAGCTGGTTTTTAGTTTTGGAATTTTGTAGGTTTCGATGCAGCACGACGAAAACAAAACATCTTTCTCATACAGAGTGCGACCATAGGACGTCGATAAACCAAGTACGAAAATTGAAATCAACTTATCAAGTTTTGTATTTTACGCTAGTAGTAAGTTAAAAATTAATATTAATAAACTAATAAATAAAATTGGGAATATAATTTTAAAATAATCTTTTATATTTTACTAATTACAACTATTATTTTTAACAACTCTTCTTTCCAATGCCCGTTGTGGAAGGAGGTTCGTTACAAGACTTCAACTCCCTCGTGAATTTCCGTTGCATATCTCACGTACTTTATAATTAACAAAAAATATACGAGCAAATCAGAGCGTTGTCCTTGCGCGTTCTGCAGTACGTACAGCTGATTGGCACATTTTATAGGTTTGTGCCAGCTTCTTTTATCAATGAATATATTATTATTTTGCAGGAAAAAATATGTTTTGATTTTATGAAAAAATCCCGGCTGAAGTGATTCAAACCTTTTATTCTTTGAAAAATCTTGTATACTAATTCTATTTAATTCCTTGTTTGATTCTGGATCAAATTTTTACGGTTAACATAAACGGCTTCGAGAATATTTATTTCTTTCTATAAAAAAATACACGGAATCCAGGAAATTAATTAAAATAAAATCAATAAAAGTTTTTAAGGTTGACATGATAATACAGTATTAACAGGCTATATGTAGAAGGTGGAACTTTATACTATTATCAGAAGTTTGTTTAAACGGTGCTTCTTTTCGAGCAACTAAGCGCATGTAACTAAAAACCGAGTCGTGGCGTACGTGGACGCGTTCGCTCACTGAATAAGGCGGGAACAAGCAACTGAAATACAGTCCGCCACTTTCCGTACGCTTCACGAATTTAACAAAGACTAGACAGACTCCAGAGAGTCGACAGTGTCCGGCGAACGCAAATCGATGAACGAAATAAATTCAGCGTGGTAGTCGCTTTATGCGTTCACGCGTTCATGGATGCCTAGGCGAACAATCCCCAGCCGAAATAGCAAATGCGAAATAATCTGATACTACAAAATTTACATTAAATTGAAGTTTAATTTGCTTTATATCTTCATTAGAATTTTCTTTGTTGTAAGGGAAATTATTAATTCGATTATGTATAACGAATTAAAGTTCGATTTACCTTGAAAATCCGTCCTGGTGTTGTTAATTCAATTAAAATTAACAATAATTTAACAATGTGAGATTTATATTAAAATTCTAACGTTGTAAGATTTGTATTTGAATGGTACACTCTGCAACACTTGATTAAACGCCGTATCTATAACTTTGTTAAAAGAATACTTTTTAATTGTTATATTTTATGTCGATGATCTACTGCTATTCCAAATAAGTGTAAAGAAAATAAAATTTACATTAACTAATAAATGTTACTTTGAAAACAGGCTCGACATTTGATTAAACGTAGCAACATAAAACAACAAAATTGTTGACTAAAACTTTATTTTCATAATGGCTACCGTTCTTATTTATAACCTTTCTACATTCCGTTTGGCAATGAATATGTACTCCCACGGAAGCTGTTCTCATGCTTCTCGAATAGCCACTTTCAAATATTCTTTATTTGTAATTTACTTCCCACCGCAATAAATCCTTCGGGATAACCATCCCCATACATTTTCTATTATCTTGAAGTCCGAAGACAACGGTGGTCATGGAAATAAAGGAGTTTAATTTTCTTCTAACCATTGTTTCATTGATTGTTGAATTACGCCTTTTACGTTTTCGATCCCTCGATGGAAATGATTTCCGCTGCCTATGAATAAGAAATTGCGCCCCATACTATAACACCTCTGCCGCCTTGAAGACTCCGCGATATCACCTTGGGTTCTTTCCTCAAGTTGTGCCAATGATGTAGTGCATGAGGTCCATCGAGACCAAATCGCTTCTCATCCGTGAAAACGAAGTTCTTCCAATCTTCACTCCATTGAATCTTGCTAAATTTAATCGGCCTTCTCTGTAGCGGGCAATTAAACCCGTTTCTTGTTTCAAAACCCTTTGCACTGTCCTTATGGACGCAGAAGTTCCGGCAGCATGTCGAATTTGACGCGCTGCTGTTGTTATTCGAATAATTTTCATTCTCCACCCCTTCCCGTTCGGTAGTGCCTCTTGCTATCCATCCCTTACGTTTTTGTTCGTAATTTTTTAGCGCCTAGCGATTTCTGTTATGGAATAATTTTCGTTGTATAAAGTATCGACTTGCGCTCTTTTTACTTTCATATGTGTTTTTCCGCGTTCCACAACGATACAGCTACTACAAATTATTCGTATACGTTAATTTTATTGGCAATTTAACTAAACTAAACTCTGTGTAACTCTATGGGTTATACTATATAATAGGAATATATAATAACTATATAACTATATATATAGTAACTATATAATAGGAATATATAGTTAAAATTCTATATATTCCTACAGAAGCTTTGAAATATTATGCTTGCGTTTAATCAAGTGTCGCGGAGTATACTTTGACGCTAATATACATAACATGAAATAACGATTTATACAACAAACACAAAAAATAATAATTGCCTTAAAACATATGTTGGAATAAATTTATTCTTATGTAGGTCTGTATATTATAGGTATTGAACAATTTAACACTTAAATTACTTTTCCAATATCAACTTGTCGAAAAATATTTAGTACGTATAATGCTAGCTAAATGTATCTACACTGATTTTAGTTGCTATGAGAGCCCTATACTAAAGCTAAACTGGATAATTTTGATTTCTGGGTTTTGTGCATTCTCGTCCATCTGGATTCTTCTGTCAATGAACGCGAACAGGAGAATGAATGCGCGCGTACACGCAACACTAACTGACAAACACACTACCAAGGTACGCATCGTACAAACTTCGTTCACTTAATTTTTCGGTGGAAAAACGGCGTTAAAACCAAATTAGAGGCAAAGCAATAAGCGCTATACGTCAAATAAATATACAGAACTAGGTGATAGATATGACTCAACTTACATCATTTCGTGCAACAAGTATTTCTATTTGGATATTTTACTTTGGTAGTGAAGAAAAATTAATAGGATAGCATGCATGTTTAGCGTTTATTGAGCGTCCGTTTTTAGCGTCCGTTTCATAACGACTACAAGAGGCAAGAAAACAGAAAAATCTTGCATCCAGCATTTACGTCCTTTTTTTCCTGCTTACGCATACTTCCACTGTCTGAATATGGTCTACTTGCGTAGATAATTAGATTCATTTCAAAGTACAGCATGGATTATTACATAAATCTATGTATCGATAAATGAGCCGTCAGATTGATAGAAAGGTGACATAAAGCTTAAAAAGTTTTAAAACTGAAAAGTCAAGATGGCAACACCATATTTTCTATACCCAAATCCTTCTAGCCAGAATTGATAGTTTTAGAGTTATTCAATCAAGACGATATATATTAATTTAGCTTTTACAGGTCACTCCATTCCAATATGCGTAAATATATTTACACGACATATTAGATAGGAAATCCATAATAAGGAACGAAATCGTCTTTCTTTTTCCCTCGGCATATGATAAGATCCCAACCTCCCTTCATAAATACTTCTACGCTGACTAATCAAGTACCCCATAAATTTATTGGATGAATGAGTTCGTACAAAAATAGACTGTGTAGCTATTAATAGGGCGGTATATACATATACTTTACAAGTATCCCAACGGTATTAACGTATAGTGTACCATAGATAATTATCGTAAGGGTGATGACGTGATGAACACTAATTTCTGACTGAAGTTGAATGGTGTGATTTACTGCGGTTTTTTAGAAACAAGTAGTTCCTTATTGGCAAACTCAAATAAGAAGTAGTCAACACTGAAGATTTATTTAGTATTACGGAGAAATATGAATTCAACAAATTAGTATTAATCTTATTTGTTCAAACAAAATAATATTAATGTTAACTTCTTGGTAAGCACAACAACCGGATATTAACTTGATAGAAAACTGAATTGATATAGAAAAAGGCTGTGAATAACAAAAAACCTGTCGATGTCACTCAATTGCAAGAGAAACTGCGCTCTGTTTGGACATCTATTTCACAGGAGAAATATCAACGGCTACTCACACGAGAAACCGAATTCAAATTACAAATAAGGAAAATCATGTTCGGTGAGTACGACTACAAATTAAAATATACAAGAGCAAAATAAATGAACATAGAAGTCAACGTAAAAAAAAAGTCAAACAAGTTACGTAAGAAAAACTAGATAAAATACTGCAAACAGTAAACTTAACCCGCATATAAATTACTAGATTTATACAAACTGAAAAAAAATCCAAACTGATTACAAGAAAGTTATACAAGACCATAAAGGAAGCTGCAACAAGGCGCTCGAAGGGAAACACAAACAAAACGCCAACATAAAGAATTGAAGATCGGACAAGGAGTTTATATAAAACCCTAAAAATATTATAATTAAAAAACATAAGTAAAAAATAAACATTATAAAATATTTCAGTATCTCATACATTTTCTGAAACTAGGTATTTTTCAAGAGTTGGAATTAGCCGAAGTAATTAAGGTTGAAGATCAAGTAGGATTGCTACCTTTAAAATTAGGAATAGTCTATATCATGGAAAATGTTATATATAAACTCATTATCCAAAGAAATTATTCAAAATTGCTTGAAATCTGGGAAGCATATCTAAATTCCAAAAACAGGGGCTATCCACAACCAAAAGTTATTCAAACGAAAAGGTTAACGTTTCAAGAGGAGATTATACAACGGTATACATATACATATAAGACGATGAAGTTATCCAAGAAACTGTAGGTTTAAGTAATGCTCAGTATATTTAGTAAACGTTTCTGTTCGAACCTTACGTATTTTCTTTAACGAACACCAAGTCTTGTCCGTTAACTTGTGTGTATATACATTAACACATATTTAATAAAAATTATACGCTGCATAAGTGCAGAATGTAAGGATCTTGTCAGATTGGTATTGTGGCAAATTGAAGATTAAAATTATTATTACTCCATAATAAAGTTGTTATTACTCCAGTTCATAAACAAATAAGTAACTTTAGATTATTAGGTGACATACACACTGTAAATTTTATATTTTAAAAGTAAATAGAATTTAATACATTTGTTGCGTAGAAAAATATTTTAATATTGTTCTCTGTAACGTTTAACGCGCGAAGGATCTCTAAATTTTCATTTAATAAACATGTATTATTATATTATATTATGTAAATAATATAACAAAGAAACGTAAGCTTACAGCATGTATCATGATTCATGAAACATGTGCCGTCATATGCTAGATTACTGCATAACATCGAGCTTATTGAATGATACTGAAGTTGGTAGTTCAATATTTACATAAATAAACTGTCGCGTCTGTAGGTACTCGTTTATATGACTTTACAGTTAAAATGCTTGTTTAGAACACAGTTTCTTGCAACAGCATACTTTTGCAACAATTAAAGTAGAGTAAACGGACTATGCAATTAAAGTACCCACCTAACTGAGAATCAATATTCATACATCAACACATCACTAATAGAAGAAAAATAGTTATTCGATGCTTATTCTCTCATTCTGTGAAATATAATAATCCACCGTTGATAACCATGTCTTAGTTGCGTTTGTAATAAAATAAATACATTGTAAATAGACAGCAGAAGCAATATAACTACACAAACAAGATAAATAATAATCTCATTACATGGAATAAGCTTAATAATAACTTTTTACCTACGGAAGTCGCGAATTTAAAGCAAAACAGCTGCAAACGAAAGATACATAGAGGAATGTGTACAGTAGCGTGTTTAAAATTAATAGACGAAATGTAACATATCACTCTCGTTTGACATGTATCAATTCGTTAGGTGATTAAACGTGATATTAAAATCAAGAGCCTAGAAGCTATTTTGACCGTTGAACAATGTAGCGTAGTTACGTCGTACACGTAATTAACTTCATCGCAACGCATTTAGGGTTTATTATTATGTGCGGTCTATTCAAAAAGTAAACTGTGCTCTTTCTTCGCTGGAGGAATAGTCTGAGATGTTAGTCACCAAAATTCCGGTCGTAAATACCGGAAAAAGACAGGATGACTCAACAATCCCCAACCTGTTCCTAACGACGTTATGGTTCTTTAAAACGTAATTCTCGAAAACTAGAGTAATACTTAGCTAGAGTGATAAATGACGACTGAGAATAAGTATATAACTTTTCATTAGTCACCCGAAAACTGTTTCTTACATTGTTTCAGGATTTTTCCCAATATACCACGATACATTTCATATTTAATTTATTTTTCTTTTAGTAATTTATTAGAAATGATTGCTGTATTTACATTCCCAGATATTCATAATATTTTCTTTAAGATTACCAACTAAACTTTTCTCATATGAATCCTAAAAAGTAAGAATCTAAAAGAATATGCATATAAAGGCAGCCTGAAAAGTTTCTTAACGCAGAAAGAAGTTTTTATCAAATTCAGTGAACATAGGTTCCTTGTGAGCCTACACTTTTCTCAGCGATGCTCTCTTTAATGTAAAAAATCTCGATCTGCCAACTGAAAATTTGAGTCTAGAGACAGCAAAAAAAAATTGCGAAGGCCAGATTTGATAAACAGGGTAGATGGTACATCGATTCGATTCGATTCGGAACGAAACTTTCTTTTCTCACAATTTCTACCTTTAAGCTGTCAAGTGAAACGGTGATAAATGGTGCGTAGTGTAACCGGTTGTCACCTGTTCTTACTGCTCAGCACAAAATCTACGACCTCTTTCATCTAAACTGCTTCAATAGCGCGTTGGAAATGTTTTTGGCCCTTCTGAACGTTCATCGTCAACCAAACTAGTACGATCACGTTTAAATCCTGCCCAAAATTTTATTGTAGTAATGTCCATCTCAGCTTTAATTTACGTAGTCGAATTTCACTTCAAATGCAAAAATTTAATGGCGACTTAATATTCGATTTTTTGTTGCAGGAACACTAACATCCACTGACACAACAACATAACAACTGATAAATAACAACTGGTACACGGTAACTCGGTATGTAAACCATGCTAAAGGTAAAAATCAATTGCACAGTTATCGTGTTAAACGTGGGTAAAACGTCGAGTTTTCAATTAACACAGTCCAAACCCAGAATACGTTTAGTTTTGATTATCTTGTAATTAATTTTGCATTAAAACAATTATTCAGTTTATCGAAGATAATAGATGTAGTTACATCAAGTACAATGTTCTCGTCCAAAAATAAAAGGTATTTTAAATCTAGGAAAAGTTTTTATTCTATGTAGATAAATATTATGGTTGTTGAAAACAGATATTCTTTGCTCAAAGCAAATGTACTTGACGCAAATTTTTTTTTTTTATAATTATTATATGTGCATCTGCCGAATTTAAAAGTACATTCCCTTTATAATAGTATATATCTGCATATGTACGGCGTTTTTAAGTTAATAAATATCAGGATTTCATGGTCTTTATTGAGCAGTTGACTCATAATCTTAGCAACGCAAAGTATACGTTGAAGTGACTTTAAAATAAAGTAGCAAGTAGTGGCATTGTGATTTATCGATACGTAATTACTATTCCTGCAATTGTTTTATATTTATGGATAGTATAGGACTTTAGTATAGGTATTTGACATGAAAAGAGATACATAGCAGAATAATTTCTAGGAATTTTGAATCCATAAAAAAAATTAAATCTACGATATACGCGCCGACTGGATGTGGTCAGTAAGGCGCCAGCTATAGCAAGACGGAGGCTTTTTTCCATTCCTATATCGTTACCAGTTCATATTTAGAATAGGATTCTTTAACTTGAAAAGTAGAGCATAGTGAAAACCTTTGCACGGCATTCCGTAATTTTCTTTCTAACAGGCGTTATTATATTATAGCCAAGTAAACTGTTACCGTTGAAAAATGATTTGAGAAAAAAAATACTTGGAAAAAAGAAATTAGAAATTCAATTTTTTTTTTTGGTAGCGCAAGATTTTTTTTATTAGAAAATTAATTAAAAAATCATGAAAAGGTTAATCAATAACAAATCAAAGATTTAAAAAGTGAAGGAGATTTCAATAAACGTTATTTTAAAATGAACTCACCTGTAGAATGTTACAATTAACGTGCCTAATGAATTATGCAATTATTATTTCTGTTCATTCTTCATTTTAGTCCTACTGCTAGGCTCAACAAATACATATTATATTGACGAGAGTCTACTTAAAGAAGGATGTGTTTAGGGTGTCACCTGGCAAATAGGTGAAATTTGAAGGATGAAATATGTCAATACAAATATAGAAGCTGCAAAAACTGTGAAGTACTGAAAGACAAGTACATTTATTTTTTGTAGGTACCCTTTTTTAATCCTGAGATGTACACCTCCAAATATTTCAATATGCTGTTTTTTTTTTTTTTTTTTTGCTGTTGGAAATAAGATTTACCTAGGTGTTATATAGCAAACTTTTAATTTTGTTTAAAAAAATACACATCAAAACATTGAAGCCGTTGTATGTATTAACTTATATTAGTTTATTTGGGATTGAAAAGAAACCATTTTTGTAAAGTTTTAAAATCTGTACACAGTAACTGAAAGTTCATCTTAATATTTTTGTTTTTTAAGATAAAGTAATACATTTCGCACGTCTTTATTCATATGTAAATGATAATATCAAAATAACATATTTCGATATGTATGGAATGTGTTAAAGGCAGCATATTTTTTTAATCCATCTTCAGATTAAACTTACGTTTTCAACTTACATATTTCACTTTTGTTCAACTTGCGTTGTCCTACTAATTCTTCCCTAAATAAATAAATAAATAAAAGATAAATAAATGTTCAAAAGGATACATATATGCGATCTTTTACGTATCTTTCCTTGAGGTTTTTATTAATGACTTCTTCGTTGAGTACTGTAAGCCGCGTCATATCGGGTACGCCGCCCTCTGGCACCGTACCTGTAACAAAAATAGAAATAGTCAACGAAAGTGCATCGCCCACAAATACAATAATTGCACTTGCACTTTCTTTAGTTTATTCTGTTAACAAATATTCAATTATTCTAGTATCGTAGACAATGTGAAAATGTTTTCGAAATAAATGAATATAATCCTTTTGTAATATAAGGCATGCCTTTATTATTAAAAGCTTCATGTTACCGTATACGTTCGATAGAAGAAGTATTCAACGCATAGCTAATAGTTATCGCACCTTTACGATTTCATGTTACATAATAAATTATAATTAAAAATAATTAAATAATTTCAATGTATTAAAAATGCTTGTTTTTCACACTTGGTAATTTTACCCCTATGTTTGTACCAGATGCATACATGAAAAGATAATGATATTATCTTGGGATATTCATTGCTATAATTAGAAGGTATTTGTTAGTTATATTAATTTAGGTTGTTTATTGTAATTTGTGATTATTTTAGATATAAAAATTAATTTCGATTAATATTAATTAGAAACATTCATTAATAGCAGGAAATAACATTTGCACAAAATTGAAATGTATGTACATTCGTCGACAAGCAGAACGATCGCTCATACGCGTATATCCCTTTGCCGTAGACTGTAATCAGAGCACAAAACAGATAAAACAAACAAAGACGAATCATGGCGGTATATATTTCTACCTAACTTTACTTCAAAGGACAGCTTTGAGAGAGAAACTTTTTAATGAAGATATATTGTGCATTATTTATTTTATATGCATGATAGGTAAGGATTGTGCCTAAACATTTACATACTTTGTTGTTATATGTATGTATCTCGTGTGCTTAAGTGAAACGACCATTGAGAGAAAACGCGAATGGGCATCGTGGTATTGTTCCATTTACTATTGCACAAAACATTCTAACGCTATTAGGGGTTGCAGTTTCTTTAGAAGAAGAAAATAGGAGAGTATTGAATAAATTATGTTGTTCTGTTATATTACATATAAAATATGTTAAATGTTAGTATTTTACAAAGATGGAAAATCATAAACGAAGGGATGCTGGAAAAATATATTTCAAATTTATGGTAAGCTTTTTGATGATATTTTTAAATGATTTTAGAAATGGGCTGAACTCACATACTGTGCCAACATTATTCATTATATCACAAGAGGAAGGACTGTTTTGTAATATGTGCAAGTTAATCCCACCTTTTTTTTTTTTGGTCGTTATTAGATAATCTCTATTTATAATTTACAGCAAGTACATACTGTAGTGGAGGAAATCCGGCAAAATGTAAATGTAAAGAATCTATCAGCAGAATTTAGTGGTAAATTATCTAATATTTTATCTTAACATTTTTGTAACATACAATTCAATTATGTAATTGTTTATTGCTTACAGAATATGAGCCTCAATCAGCTATTGAAAACGCTACCCAATTTGTTCCTGAACCAGATATAGTCGTCAGAACGACGTAAAAATAATGTAAAATCTATTCTTTCACAACATTTGTGAAAGAATGGATATATTAATTACAAATCTATTGATTTTTATTTAGTTTAATACTTTTAGAAATATTTTAAACGATAGAATAAAAAAATGGGTAAAGTAATAGATACTTTCCTCCAAATACAATTAATTCCATATGTTTGAAGCAATAGCTTTTCAAAATAGCATCTGAACTTCAAGGTCATTGAAAACGAAGCCCAAAACGTCAAAGGCTCCGACAACTTTGTCCATTTCATCTATTCTATGATCAGACATTTGAGTGGACGGTCTGTATATTGGCGAGTGTACATACCTCTGTTTTTATGCAGAAGGTTTAATTATTATCATACAAATCGTCCATTTCTGGAGCAGAAATCACAAATTTCGAGAACATTGCGTAAACAAAAATATCAGTACCTGTTAAATTTATCAGTTTTTTTTTTTTATCCTATATCGAAGATTATGGATGTGCCATATTTCATTGAAAGATCTGTGTACGATTTGGAGTTTACTAGTAAGTTTTTAAGTTAAACGAAGACGACGTAAAAATGAAGAAACGATTACATAATATTGATCAAAACTAAAAAGCAAAAGAAAAGAAACGAACACAAAATTCGAATTATAATTATGTTGCGTGCAACAAATGGATGCAAATTTGGATATATTACCTCAGTGGTAAAATAAATATGTACATCTTCTTTGAGAGGCTCAAATTAGCGACACTCCGTAGTGCAAAAATACAGCGTGTCCGACTGCGGCATAGGGACGCAACTGCTGTCGATATTCTGTGTTGTAGTCGAGCACATACTACAACGTTAAGTGAGAATTTAGATGATACGAACCGAAAGACATTTAATTGATACTTATAACTAACGTATCCCTAGAACTTGCTGTAGAAATTTCCTTTGTTAACATTCCAGAAAGAAAATGATAAATATAATTAGTATTATACGTTTTCCATGCTTGTCGCTGGCTGGACTTATATTAATTTTGTATATTAACTTTTTTTACTTTACAGCTTGTTATGTTATTTGTTTTTACAGTTATAATAAGAAGAATATGATTTATTTCCCAACAGCGTACACTCAAGTACAGGAAAAGTACAAAAGAAGTATATAAAAAAAGCAAATACAAAATCGATTAGCTTAAGAAAAAAAAACCTACAACATTGAAGCAGCTACACATAGTCACTACGGGCGTAACGTAGAACGTAAAATAATTCCGTGCAAGCCATCGCGGTATATACAATTTTATTTTACCTAAAAGCCATGGACAGTCGATATGTCGATAAGTTGTATAAAAATTTTACACTTGTTATATTATGCCTACTAGCGAGTGAAACAAAGTTAAATCTAGTAAGCAATGTAAGGTGATCGTATTCTAGGGGGATAAACACCGTCGTTAACAAACACTAAGTACTTTAAGAATCGGTGTTATACCTAGATAGGATACTATGCAAGTTTGGATCTTACAAATGAGTTGTATAACAAAGTAAGACAATTAGTGTCTGTAAAGTTCCTACAGTTTCTGTATATAAACCCATACATTTTATATGCGTTGTTGATCATTTCATTAATATGACAGACAGAAAGAAAGCTTCGTATCAAAGAATATGCCCAAATCTCTTATAACATTGCTGCGTTCCAATACAGCATCATTTAAAGCGTAATCGTACTCAACAGCAAAGGTCCTCCTCGTAAACGTCACGGCTTTGCACTTATTGATGTTCAGTTTTAAAAAATTAGAAACAACAGTGGGCGCAAGTTGGATCCTTGGGGAACGCCAGATGTGAGAGTAAATACCTACGATTTGGTATCCCGATACTCGACAAACTGTTATGACATCATCAAATGATTTTTTTAAATGACAACTTATATTATTTATTATCAATTACTATCAATTTCAGGAATACTTTTTATTCCGCTTTCAACGGCATAAAATTATCCATATATTACACTAGAAAAGAATTGAGAAAAACAGTGTCAAAGTTCGAATATGAAAAATTAATTAAACGTAGCTGACGCATACTTAACAAACAAAAATCCATAGCTACACCCGTCAAAAGTAAGCAATAAAAAGATTGTCATTTGTTTGAACTGAAGTAGATTTTAGCTTTTGTAAGTTCTTTTTATCAATAAAAACATCACAATTAAGCGAGAAACAAAAAATTGAAGTGTTAGTTGATCGGTTATGGAGACAGAGTCAAATCACATCAATAAGTGTATCAGTGTATCTTTTTAAATATAAGTGTCCAAATCTGCCCATAAGTCAATCTACCATTAATAGAATCGAAAATAAATAGAGAACACACCAATGTAAAGATTCTTCCAAAAAGTGGGCGTTCGGTGGAACGAAGACGCACAGCTTGACGTGCCTTTAGAAATTGAAAATAATCCACATCAACTAGCAGAAACATTTTTTTTTTATTATAATGTAAACCACATTTCAAAATTTTCGAAAGTTCGAAAATGTCACATATATAAGCTACAATTGGTTCACAAGTTGGCAGAAGATGACTTTGATCATAGACAAGAATTCTGCGAACAAATAATCGAAACAATCAATTGTAGATAAATTGGACAAAAAAAGGACAAAATTGTAGATATAGATTACGGAAACCCCTCATTAGATACAGGAAATTCATACTTAGTACTGAGCTATCAAACAATAGCGTTTGACTAAAACATGATGGCGCTCCGCCTCATAATGCAGATAATGTTCAACGCTATTTGGACCAAGTACTTCCAGGATGGTGGACTGGAAGAATAGGTACGTCTCCCAATTTGACGCATCCGGACCTTTTTCCAAAAGATAAGGTGTATAAAAATCGACCACAAAAATTAGGTTAAACAAAAAACTTATCATGAGATTAAAGTAACATCACCTCACACTCTTCAAAATGTAAGAAATGAATTTTATAATAACCTTGGATATTGTCAAATGGCGCGAGATTGTCATTTTGAATATCTAGAATAGTGAATTAAATACTGTTACTTCTGCGCTTATTTTTGTAATTAATTTTATTGTTTTATGATTATAGTTTTACTGATAATTTTATATCGTTGAAAACAAAATAAAAATTAGTACTGAAATTAATAATAACAAATAGAAGTTGTCGTTTAGGAAAACATTTGATGACATAATTGACGTGATAAGATATAGTGTATAAAGTGGAATAATTGAAATCGCTATACCCCTTCGAGATTTTTTCAAAAAAAATACATATAAATATAATTCCTTCCACACTGTACAATGCAGCCAGCACACGACTCAGGATTTTCAAGAATGTTGTCGTTTTTTTAAAGGACGTAATCTTAAACGCCTTAAGGTGGCAAAGTGAGTCAACAGAGGCGTTAGGGAAAGGTGCAACGCTCGCCGATTGGTCTGCTTTAATTTGCCGCTCTTGTCGAGTATCGCAGTTCCGCTTACTCTTGTATCTACGTCAAAGTGGCAATTCAAATTTTATACTATTGAGTGGAGTGTTTCTTAGAGCTTTCGGCAGTAGAATGAATTTTTTAATATTAATAACTACTTTGAGATTGAAAGCTAATTCTTTTTTTATGGAACACCTCTTATAAATTTTCAAGAATTTTATGTTCATAAACATTTTTCTATACCTAATACAAATATATCGTTCTTTCGTGATTATGGAGATATTTCTTTTTACCAAATGAATGAAAACAGTTTGTAAAATTTAATTATATACAAACTGCAACACAATTCCTTGTATGTGTGTTGAGAACATTTGCTAATATTTCAGGAATTACATTTTTTATAATGTTAACGTTACGTACGTACTTAAGACACTCACCTGTAAAGTCCTTTTGCTGTTTAGCTAAATTGCGATTTTTTTAACAGTTCAGTATTATTTGTTATATTCGTATATCTATACGAATATAACAAAGCAAATATAATATAGCTATACGCATAGCTAGTCGCATTTTTGTTCACTAACATAAGCAGGAAATCATGATGTATGTATTTATGATATTTCCACCAGAGATAACAAAAAAAAAGTTAATGTTCCCGTGGATAAGATGTGAAAATCTGTTATTCTCTCGGTTTTTCCGTTGTAATTCAACTAATTCTATGATATCAGGGATTTTTTAAAATTTAGATCTAGGTGTTGCTATTACTTGAAAAGGAAGTCTGTACGTACAACCTACTTATATCCCAAGAAACAAGATTTATGATTTTTTTCCAAATATTTGCGTTAATTTGACATCTTACAATTCACATAAAACAATCACCCTTCTTTACTGCTTTATTACTATCAGGCAGGTTATATTGTCGCATGCTATAAATGTGACAGTCCTGAATTCCCTTGGCCATTGCATGCGGGCATTGCCAACATTGTTATTAGCTTAATTTACACTTCCGGGTTTGAAAATATATAATTAGATCAGGAAAAAATAAATCATTGCCTAATGATCTTAATTAAATTATGTAATAATGAACTAAATTGAGGAATATTTTCCTACCGCTATTTAGTGAAGTGTACAATGACGACGAAAAAATAATTTGAAGGAAGAAATAACCAACATTTTGTAATTGATGCTCTACATTTTTTTGCGTTTATATGTACATATGTAGCGCTAAGTTACGCGGCAGGATTTCCTAGCTATGTATGCAAATGTGAAGTAAACACCAGTGGGAAAACGTTAATTGAGACTTTGAAATTTGGGACTAAGTCTACCCAAAAATAATAGAACGGCATTCTGAATTATGTATGGAACCAGTTATCGGAAAAAGAACCGCTTATAGAATTATTATTAATCATACTAAGCTTGCAAAAAAAAACACTTAGTGCTCACGGTACTTGCTACAGCTGCAAGCGTTAAGGAAAAACTACGTAAGAAATTCACGGACAAATGACTAATTCTTGAATTTAGGAATATACTCCAGGTAAATAGAATTATCAAAGGAAATATCTAATAATCACCACAGATCAGCAGCCAATGATGTACATTCGACGACCGACCTGAAATTAATTAAATTATTCGAAATTGAACCAGTAATAGCAGCAATACGAAAATAAGTAACCAGCAAAACATTAACTTCGTATTTGAAAACGCTATATAGTGCACATAAATTCATATCTCAATCAAGAAGCGCACTTACAACAACTTATCTTCACGACATCTTGTCTAGATTAATTCATACAAAATAACCAGAGCAAATATTTGTGTGAGAAAACAAAACTGCACACTTGCGAACGAACCTGCCATTTTTTACGCTTAAAAATACTAAAGTCAGTACGCACCTTTAACATGCATCTGCAAACATTTGATAGCGATGACTTTTTGGTGGATAGGCATATCGTCTTTACAAACTTTAAAACCTTAAACGTAACCGCACATTAGAAACAAAATAGTCTGCAAACTGTTTGTCTTCTATATTCTTATTCTTGACACCTTCGCCCTTCTAAGACTGTTTCACACAATGGCATAAAAGTAAAGTTGGACGATACACAGTAAACCTGTACGAATGTGATCTTGGTTATAAAAGATGTTTCGTCCGTATGTACAAACAGACTCCATTTTAAGCAAACAAAAAATAAATGTAAAAAAATCGCTCAAAGGCCTATACACACATTTCTTAGTTCTTCTAGATTACATGAATGATATTCATTCAATAATGATCGCAAGAACTGTCGCGTAATATATTGTATAAGCCTGCAGAAACGAAATATGCGTTACGAAATTATCGGAGATTAGACGAACTCGTGTTTATTCGTTTTACGAAAATGTGTTCCTGTTACCTATTGGTTTCGCGAAGAGTCCACAAAACACCAGACTCTGTAGCCACTGCTAATTTCGTGAAGCGCACGGAAAGTGTACTCGTTTCTGCAGGCTTAATATTGTATTAAAAGTTGTAAATAAACCCAATAATATATAATTTTATTTTCCTTACTTACATTTTTTAAATACATTAGTTTAGGTTAGACTCTTGTCAAAGAAGTTTTAAATTTGCAATAGTAGTAATATCTAGCGTTCTTATCTTTGAATATAAAGTTGTGAAAGTGCGAAGACAAAGAAAAAAAAGGAGAAATCGCCAGATTATGGAAAGATGTGATAAATATGTGCTGCAAGCAATATACTGGTAAGTAGTTTTGGGATACTAGCACAACTGGAATTGTAACATAATTATATAATAATATAATAATGATCAATACTTAGTAATATTCTTTTGCCTTAGTAAATGTACTTTCTTTCCAGAAAAGCACGGTACAAATATGGGTAAATTGATTTAGGGTAGAGGAAAATGTAGAAAGAAGATCACAACAGAGAGGTGCACGTAGGAAAACCAATCTGGAAGAAGACCAGCAGAGACAATCCTTTTATAACACCAAAGAAGGTATTAAAAAAAAACCGCTATTCCAGTTTATAGACAAACCATTATAAACCATTTTCCAGTTAGAAATTTCTAACTGGACTGGACGAAAGATATGCACAGTTATGAAAAAAACTTTGGGTCTAATAAGTCTTCTTTTAAATTAGTTTATCGACCTAGCACGATACAACAGAGAGCATGTTATTCGACCTATACAAAGTGACCAAATTTCAGCAGCGTATTGGGGAATTTAATGAAGATAGTCTCCAGAGCTTAACCCCAATGAGAATTTCTGGACTTACATTGAAGTTAAATTCTATTGATATTAACCGCATATCAATTATATTGGAGATAACGCTTAAAAGGTAGACGACTCGATAAAGTCCGCCATATGCCTTCATTTTGTCTGCTTTTTAGAGGCTAATCCCATGATACCGGGGATTTAGTGAAGATAGTCTCCTGACCTTAATCCCAATGAGAATTTCTGGACTTATATCATAAACCACTTGAGATAACATGCAACCCAGAAACTTAAGGATTCCAAGCACACCCTGCAAGACGTAAACATATGTTCAAATCCCAGTATCTTCAACGCAGCGAAGGTTACATCAAACAATTATAAGTGGTGGAAACTACACTTCATGCTAGAAGAGCTATAATTTCTGGCGTTTTGAAGTATTGAATTTAGTTTTAATTTTGTGTTATTTTAATTTATCTCTCTGTTTTTCTATATTACGGAAGTTAAATTCTCTTGATATTAACCACATATCTCGGAGATAACGCTTAAAATGCAGGCTGGATTTTAATGCAGGCTGGATAAAGTCGACCATATGCCTCCATTTTGCTGCCTTTAGGGGCTAATACTATATATTTCATTATTGTAATAACTTGATGAACTTCGGTCATCGGTATAGCTTCACTCATGGTGATTTACCATAAATTCTTTGTTGTAAAATCGACATTATAGCATAAATACTGTTCAAATTAACGAAGTTTTAATTTGCAGTTCTACTAACTTATTAGATTTGTCATATGCTGTCAGTGGTATGTTTCAATGAAAGCCGTCTACTAGAGTTACTTCTAAAAATTACAAAAAAAAACTCTAAGTCCAAATTTTGACAAAAAATGATAATATCTCGAGAACTGTTCGTGTTAAATAAAAAGTAATTTCTGTTTTGAGCGTTTAAAAAGAAGCAGAGCAAATCAACAAGAGTGAAATTTTCTAAGAAATCAAAAATCTTTTCCCCTTTTAAAGTCGATCCGGGATATAATTTTTGCAATTCTTATTCGTTATTATTTTATGTCGTTATTTTTTGTTTGAACATGGAACACAAAATTTAAAAGTAAAATTTCTTTAATTCTCGCTGACGAATGAACAGATTTTCTTATTCTTGTCTGTTATTTATAGCAAGTAAAGTAAAGCGTGTGGATTCATGAGCTCGTCAACTCAGCTCTATAAATTGTGAATGGTAAATGCTCGTAAGGTTCAACATCGCTTATAATCTGTGTGCTGATACCACTTCATCGTCCAAGTTTACTTTTGTCTCATTGTATTGATTCATTGATCATGAAATGGACAAAATAAAAGAGAAAATATATTGTGTACATCCAATTTATATCTGCAGATTGCTGGGAAAATGTGCCATTTGTAAAGATCTTTGAAGCCATTCAGAAAAATGTCTAATATACAGCAAATTAGCAGGCTGTTCTTTTATCTCCTCTCGCTCACGCTCCTCCCGACCAAGCTATTTGATTAATTCAGACCAATTCTTTCGAAAGTATGCGAATTTCGGAAGTAACTGTTTTGAATTAATCAAATCATTTGCGTGGTAAGGAGTATATGAATACTTTAAGTGGCGTATCGCACATAGGCTAGCGCGAAATTAGTATAACGCGAAACTATACATACATCAAACTTTAACTTGTAATCTGCGTTTAGCATGCTTATTGCAAGAAACTCCTGATGAACATATCAAGTAGCAAGCAATTCTTAATATCAACAGACAAACTGAGTTCAAGTTACTGCAAAGTAAATCATTTGCTCATTTATCAAAATCTTACACTAATTTCTGCACTATCCTATGTGAACGCAGCCTTAATGTTTGCCATATTTCAATTTAATTTACCTTGTTTTAGTTATTAAGAACGGCATACAATGAAGTATAGATACGGACAAAAGCTTTGCATTAAGTAACGTTTGTAAATCGTCTAGTTCATTTATTTTCTGTAATATTACTTATTTAAATGTAGCGCTGTTATTCGATTTTCAGAAATTTACTTAAATGTAAGAACTCGCAAACCCAAAGAGTATATAGAAAACGCATAAATCGGCTAGTCATTCGTTTGTATTTTACAAAATAAATTCATACTACCCATACCAAAATCCAAACTCAATTCACAAAGAAAAAATTATTCTGCTCTGAAATAAGTCCAGATGTACATACTTGTGTACTAGTTAGAATTAATACTTTGGTTATTTTTAGCATGTATCTGAATAAAGGAAGCATTTTCCATTTGTTTAAGTCAAATTGGATATTTATTTTAGGCACTATATCCTGTTACATATCCGTATTCCCAACTGTATAGGACGTGGCAAATTTGTATAACAATGAAGATAGTGTGATAGATATTAATTTACATCCAAACCACATTAAAAATACTAAAATGTTTTCTTGATCTTACCACAAATATTTATCACCTTTGGCGGATGCCATATCATTCTTTATACGGACATTCGTAGTTATATATCACGTAACTATTGATGATAACCGGCATAATGTATATTTACATACTTTTGTAATCAGGAGACGATTTCTCAACAAACTAAAAGATAAATTGTGCTGTTTAAAAAAATACAAGTTGTAATTATCTTTGGTTTTGAGTGCTTTTTTACATTCAAGGTGGCACGAGACAGATGGTGACCAGCACGTGCTTTGTCCTTGCGAACAGCTTATGCCATATGAAATAGAACAGCTGTCCCTGGTGCTGCCTCATGGATGCATCAAAGTAAAACCATTAAATACCTAAAGTGAGCAGGTGTACGTCTGCTGACATTGCCGAGTAAAGATCTCTAAATCTAGCCTTTACGACGAAATAATGTGGTCGCATATAAAGTGCACGTGCTCCACAGTAAGAACTAAATCTGCATACAGTTTGATTGTGTTCGGTCCGCCTCGACATGAAGTACACAAACAGACATGCGTTTCCGCACACATACTGATAATTTGAAAAGAAGTGTATATAGTGTAGCCGATATTTGATATGTAAAATTATGTTCATTCTAATTTTTCTTCATTGATCTGTAATAGCATAGACTGTTCGATCATCACAATCAGAAACTTTTCATGATGTATACATACACATATTCATATTGAGTTAGAAATGTATAACGCCTATTATACATATACAGACATAGGAGATATTGCAAAATCAATAGTGATTCTGTTTTTCGTAAAGAATTGTTTATTACTATCACATTGAAAATTATAATTATAAACCGTTCAATAAGAATAATAATAAAACAAAACAACGATATGAGTCAAAAAATTAACAGGTATAATACATGAAATACAAAATTAGAATATAATTTATACCTGTGGTATAGAAAATAATCACAATTTGTCGTGTTAGAAAAACTTGAGCATACAGTAGAATAACTTATTACTTCAATTTTCGAAAGACGTACTGCTTAGTGCAATATAGAATTAGCAAGGAGTAATTGATAATGAAAATATAATGATAACTTAAAATTAAGAAGTCTTTGCGCTAACAATTAAAAGATAAAATCAGTGATCTCTTAGTTCCCCATTGACTAAATATGCATACAAAAAATTTAAATAAAAGCCCAGAATAGGGCGAAACATGGGGCGATTTTGCTGAACCGCCCAGGGTGGGGTAAGCAGAATTCATTCAATATCAAGCTACAAGGTAACATACTGTGTAAATAGTCTAATAGTTTACTCAAAACAGCGAATATCAAAAACAAGCTTTTGAAATCAATGGATAAATTTCAACCAAAATCGAAATCAAATAAAGAAGACGGAACGTTTTTTTGAAATACTTTTACTTTGAAAATAATTGAGGGTTAAACATATATTTATATTTTTAAATAACTTTAACTAGAGTAATGGTAAATTCGCAAAATGTCAATACCGCCCTACAAAAGGGTTCCATCCCAAAAAAAATCTTTAAACAGGACCGAGACTTACCCGTTGAAGAGAAATCAAGCTGTACCATGTTTTGAAGCACTTTCACTAAAATTTCACACTACCTTTCATTAATAAAGTTAAGGGAATATGTAAAACCATCGAAAAATTCATTAGTATCTCGTATAAAACAGACCAACACAGACCTACTCTCACTACATAACAGAAAGAAATGGATTAATTTTTTAGTTGCTCATTTCTTATTCGACTCCTGTACGAATATTTCCGATTGGACCAACGAGGCCGATAATAAAGGATTCTTCTACACGGCCAACAGCTGATAGCACGTTATATTTGTCAAATGTGTTAAGTCCCGTCAAGTCTCGTTTTAACCATTCCTTCAAAATTTTCATTTATTTCTAAAATATTTACAAAACGTATTGGAAAAAAATGAAGACCAGGTTTAATTCGTATGACATAGTGTGCTGTGTTACGGAGTTACAGAAGTACATCAAATAATTAACTTATACATTTCACCACTTTGGTTTGTTTTAGGTTTGTAGGAATGCGAGTTAACAATATATATGATGTAGATAATAAAACATACTTGATAAGATTACAAAGAAGCGAAGAAAAGGTTGTTCTATTGTTGGAATCTGGAAATAGGATTCATACAACTGCATTTGAATGGCCAAAAAATGTTGCACCATCTGGCTTCAGTATGAAAGTAAGCATAAAATCACTTAAACCCAGTAGGTGTTTAAACTGAAATATAATTTTAGATGAGAAAACATTTAAAAAATAAACGATTAGAAAACTTAAAACAGCTTGGTACGGACCGGATAGTAGATTTGCAATTTGGTAGTGGTGAAGCTGCTTGTCATATTATTTTAGAACTGTATGATCGTGGTAACATCTTACTTACTGATTATGAATTCACAATTTTATATGTACTAAGACCTCATACTGAAGGAGATCGAATTAGGTTTGCGGTTAAAGAGAAATATCCAATATGTCGAGCACGAGATAGTAATCTTCCGACTATGAAGAACGTTGAGGAAATACTACTGAATGCTAAAGAAGGTGAACCGTTAAAAAAGGTATTGATGCCAATATTAGGTAAATACATTTGGAACATCTTGAACAAATATTATTCTGATTCTTGTAGAGTATGGGCCTTCCCTTATGGAACATGTATTTTTGTTAAATGGATTAAAGAATTCTATGAAAATTGGAAAAGATTTTAAAGTAGAAGCAGATGTAGATAAATTATATCAAGCAATTTTGCTAGCAGAAGATATCATGAACAAAGCTAAATTATTTTCCACTCAGGTAATTTATTATTGAAATGTATACCAGTATATCACATTTTATAATTGAGTAGGGGTATATAATTCAAAAAAAGGAAGAGAGACCAAATTCAGAGAATATCGAAGTAAAAGAGTATTTCTATTCCAATCAAGAGTTTCATCCTTTACTATATGAACAACATCGAAATATGCCATACCAACAGTTTGAAAGTTTTAACCAGGCTGCAGATGAATTCTATTCTGCATTTGAAGGTCAGAAAATCGAACTGCGAGCTCTCCAACGAGAAAGAGAGGCAATGAAAAAGTTGGAAAACGTTAAAAAAGATCATACTAAACGAATTGAGGACTTGGAAAAAACGCAACTGGAGGATAGGCAGAAAGCTGAATTAATTACCAGAAACCAAGAACTTGTTGAGAAAGCAATATTTGCTGTTCAAGCAGCTTTGGCTAATCAGGTATGCTTAATGAAAATTTGTTTTGTTATAAGAGGGTGATAGGAATTGAAAAGTGTGCCAGTGGTAAAGACTCAGGGGACACTTTGAGACTTGGAACTACTGTAATCCATAGAGTTTTGATCAATTTCATAACCGGTCACCGATTATAAAATCAAATATCAGATCGGTATTTGTGCACCTTTACAGAATTATGCTAATTCTGAAGGTGCCCAAATTATCAAACAACTAAAAGTTGATAGTCAATGAATTAACCTTACTTATAAACCATGTGCAGATTTTTTCTTATGTTGCTGACACAAATTACATGCCTGGTAAGATGATCCTGCACTTTACGGCAAAAATTTAATGTATTATAATGGAAAACAAAAATTTATTAATATACAGCTAACGCAATTATATTAGAAATAAACTTCTTTTTTCTTCTTTTTGGCCGACTTTTGTTCAAATATTTAAAATTACCACTTCCAGATAATCTAACAATTTGTCAATTCTAATAATGTTAAATATCAAAATGTAACACAAAAAACTAAATAAAGTACGTTAACGTGAAATAGAAAAATCAAAACGTCAAAATAAAGAACTAAAACCATATTTAATACTCAGCCAAGTTGGCTGCAAAATGTGATCAAAATAACAGTACCTCTTAGTGTAAAATTTATTCTCAGCTTAACACAATTAATAAAAGAAAAATTGAATGAATTTAAAGAACATATACACCTTGGTAATGAATGATTTTTGAAAACTTTAGCGCTATGTTTAGATACAACATACTTTAATTTTAAAAGCAATTTTTATGAGCAAAGTTTTGGTACTGCTGGAAAGCTAAAGCAACCAATTCTGACAATATGTTTGGATGATTGCATACTAACTATACCCGGAAACAAAGACGAGTCTCTCTTTAAAAAATTAAATTCTTTCCACCCCAGAATCCAATTCACAATAGAGAATGAAAAGAATACAAATGAAAAAATTAGCACCACAATAGTGGCTTTCGGTTTGTTCACCGTACTACTTCGAAGTTGTTTCACGGTAACTTTTAGATAAATTTAAAACCAGTAATATACACTGGATGGTACCTTAAACCCAGACATTGTCGTACAGTACGCCCTCGTAAATTTTTGACAAAAGTAAAGTTGCATTGGAATTGGGTACATGGGTTACGTCGCCAGACTTGTATACTGGACATAGTCTTACGTGATTTCCGCGCCAACGGAAACGAGGAAATAAGAAGAGATAAGTTGAATATAGCTTTTAATCGCTGAAGAAAAATATATTTACAATATTCCATGCTCATAGGAATTTCAAAAACTATTAAACAATATAAAATTACAATTGCACATAAACCAAGTTATACGATTAAAATCTTTTTACACAAACTAAAAAACCCATAGGCTATATCAAACAAAACAGTTCACCAAATAAATTGTCAAAATTGTTTTTGTCAAATACAACAATACTTAGAAAGGAAATATTCACTCAAGTATAGATTTAGACAATAATCACAAATTCAATTTTGATGAAAATTATATATTTGTATACACCCAATATATATGTGATTTTTAAAAAATTATAAATAATAAATACCAACAATAAGCTTGCTAGTAATATCGAAAATACAAATAGTCTTTTAATTTTTTAAATATGTTACATTTATATAATACATATTAGTATATTTTTTTTTAATTCTAAACTAACTAAAAAGAAATTGAAACCAACAAAAAGAGAAAAAACTTTAATTAATGAAAAAAACTGTGTGATTGTTTGATGGAATAAACAAATTCGGAAGCGCGATGAAATAAGATTTTTATTTAAACAACACAATCGGCATACCCTAAAATATGAAGATTTTGGATATTAGAAATAAACATAAAAGGGCTTATATTATAATATATAATTATAAATAATAGTAACCCAACAACCTATTTGAATATCTTGGTTACGTAAAGTTTTATCGGTGAAAGTGTGTAAAAATATAAATGTACTTCCTTTTTGAAAAATATTATGTTTCCGGTAATATAACGAGTCCGCGGATTTAATGCAAATTTATACAACAGTGAACGTTGATACATTTTTTTAAACAATTTTATGATTTAGTTTTTTTTATCCATATTTTTAGATATAAAACAATTTAATAATGTTGTGGTTAAGCACAATAAATTCCTTATTATAAATATATGATTTTATGAAATATTTTCTAATGTATATAAATTCGAACGTGATAAAATAAAAAAAAACAAAAATGATCTATTCAATATAACCTCCACCTACTTTTGTATAACCTCTTTGCATAACATGTTCCCAAAAATAAAAATCGGACGAGCGAGCTGACCAACGAATAAGTCGAAAATGACCGATCCATCTTTCAGCAAACTGGTCATCAAGCCAGTATCCTGCTGAAAGTAGACTTCATCTCTACGAGTGTCCTCCAACAATCGTAAAACAAAATTTTGTTATATGTTCAAAAAATTATGTTGAATTAAATTATTTTCAAAAAAAACGGGCCAATAATTTTATTGAATAAAATTTCACACTACATATTTTTTCTCCGGTTAATAGAAAAATTTGAATTCTCTTACGCCCAGTATCTGCAATTTTGAGATGACACATAACCATTAATGGTAAAAGTAACTTCATCCGAAAATTTGTGAAAAATTTTGTGATGGAAAAATTGATCCTCCATAACATTTTCTCAAACCCAAATACTAAATTCTATTCTAAACGCATCGTCCTAGGTTTCCAGAGTATGAATAAATTTGGGTTTGAATGGATGAATCGTTTTCCTTAAAGACCATTTGCAGTAAGATCTTGCTTACGCCTAACTCCGCCGCTCTCATACGTAGTGATATTTTTGGATCTTCTAATACAAATCCTATAGCTAGAACAGTTAATGCATCGTCTTCTTTCTATTGGTTCTTTGTCTTCTTTTTTCTAATAACAGAGCCAGTTGAATCAATTTTTTTAAGAAACCTCTTTAAAGAACTAGTAGCGATATTAATGCCGAGGAATTTAACGTTAAATTTGTTGGTCACTGTTCGATATAAAATATCATCAGTTCCATGACAATCAAACAAATTTGTTATTACAATGTTAGCATAATTGTCATAATTATCAACAGTAATTGAACTTAGTTAAATTTTTGAAAGTAAGCAAACACGTTTTTAACATTTATATGTATGCAGAGGGTAATCAGTACATTCTAATGATTTCTAATAGTTTTAAAGCAAGCAGAAGCTTTCGCAAAGAATAACTTTTTCATAAAATATGGAATAAAAAAGTTATGCACTAAATCCGTGGACACAGTGTACAAGAAGCGAAACATTAAATTGTTTTTTTGTTCGTTTCTTCGATTTCTAACAACACTACTCTAAGGCTACCGAAACGAGTAGCGATTTAAGAAATTAGCAAAGATTAGACAAGATCGTGTATATTCGTCTAATGAAAATAGATTCGTGTTGCCTACTAGTTACCCCGAGAGTCGATACAGCACGAGTTTGCCTAGTCTCTGTTAACTTCGTGAAGCGTATGGGAAGTGTACTCGTTTCTGCAGGCTTACTAACAAGTTTAGGTATAATGTATGCAATACAGAATTTTTAATATTTATTTTAATCTACATTACATAATAATCTTAGACTTCTTGGGCCGACATAGCAACATTAGTAAAAGATGCTGCAGCTAATGGAGATCAAGTAGCCAAACATATAAAAAAACTAAAATTGGAGACAGATCACATTAGCCTTTTATTATCAGATCCATTTGAAGACGATGAGTTACCTACAAGGATCATAGATATCGATCTTGGTTTGAGTGCCTTCGCAAATGCCAGAAAATATTATGATCTTAAACGGAGTGCCGCAAAGAAGCAACAAAAGACTATAGAATCACAGAGTAAAGCGTTTAAATCAGCTGAAAAGAAAACGAAGCAAACATTGAAAGAGGTAATTTTAAGTGCGATTTGTAATATTTTGATAACCGTAGCTTTGTTTAGGTACAAGCTATAACTAATATCAATAAGGCCAGAAAAGTATTTTGGTTTGAAAAATTCTTTTGGTTTATAAGTTCTGAAAATTATTTAGTAATAGCCGGTAGAGATCAACAGCAAAATGAACTTATTGTGAAAAGGTAGTATTATTTTGGAAATTCATATTCTAAAGTATTTGTGAAATTCATATTCCAGTAGAGTTTGAAATGGATTTCTTCCAGATATATGAAACCTAACGATATTTACGTACATGCCGACATTCACGGTGCTTCTAGCGTTGTCATAAAAAACCCATCGGGTTTACCTATTCCGCCAAAAACTTTAAATGAGGCAGGCGTGATGGCTATTTGCTACAGGTATAATGTTTCAATTTGACTGTTTGCTATACCAGTAACATGCGTTACTCTTTTATTTTAGCATTGCCTGGGAAGCAAAAGTAGTTACAAATGCGTATTGGGTCCTTGGAGAACAAGTTAGTAAAACTGCACCAACTGGAGAATATTTGACAACAGGGAGCTTCATGATTCGAGGAAAAAAGAATTTCCTACCACCTTCTCATCTGATTCTTGGTTTGAGTTTCCTTTTTCGATTGGAAGATGGTAGCGTTGAGAGACATAAAGGAGAGAGAAAAGTAGTGTACGGCGCAGATGATGCTTCAAGTATAGCTGAAAGTGATCTAGGCAAAGATGAAGTAGAAGTTGAAGTGTTAGACAAGAGTGATGATGAAGAAATAGCAGAAGATACTAAAAGCCAGTCTGAAGAATATAGTATAGATAGTAAATTAGGAACGATTGCTGAATTGGAGATACAAGACGTTAATAAGCACAAAATGCATGACCAATACAATGAAGATGTTGAAGCAAATATAGATAATAATGGTGATGAATCTGATCGAGAGAATCCAACATTTCCGGACACTCAGATTAAAATTCAACACTTGGAGGGTACTAAAATAAACGTGCTAACAGAGCCATCCCAAATAGATAGCATTGAGAGCGAAGTAGAAAAAATTGTGTACTTAGGTGATGATAAACCAATAATTTTAAAACCACGAAGTAGAGGTAATAGCGAAAATAAACAAAAACAATCGAAACCATTGAATCAAGACGTTGAAATAAAAGAGGAAACTAAGAAGCAACAGCAACAAATTAAGAGAGGACAGAAAAGCAAACTGAGGAAAATTAAAGAAAAATATAAGGACCAGGATGAGGAAGAAAGACAATTAAGGATGACTATCCTACAGGTACACTTTTTGAGTGGAGGAAAAGTATTCATGAACTTAATAACGTTGAGTAGGCTGATTGTGTTAATTATCAAATATAAATTAATAATTATTATCAAACGTCCAAACGTTCATTCATTAAAAGAAGCGAATTTCCTTCAATCTTAACTAACAGAGTAGAGTTGTGGATATAAAATTTCTACTCCATAGTAGAAATTTCTTTCTAAGAAGAGAAGAAAGATTTCTAAAGACTTTCCAAAGACTAAACAAAGTCCTTAGAAATCTTCTGAAGAAGCTGACAGCATAGTTAGCGAAACGTCAAGAAAAATATTAATTACACGACAAAACCCGAAGAAATTTCTACTATGGATTACGGTCGTGAAAGCCTACACTCAACTATTCTACGCCATAATTTAAAATGTAATACAAACACCTTTGCAAACAAATTAGTCTGTAAGCAAAAGAAATTTACGTCCACCAAAATATTTCAAGGAAGGATATTTTATAATAGGATATGCTTTTTGGTGGCGGCTTAAGGAAATATACAAGGTTTTATGGTTTCTTATAACGTCAGAAGTATTTAGTATGTAATATTTATTAACGCATATTTTAATAAGCAGTCAAATACTTTCTCTAATGGTGATGCTGATAATACTAAAAAAGTTTAAACTCACCTTTTGCTAAAATATTTTTATTTGGCCTTATCTTCTCCTACTTTAAATATTAATCGTCTGCTCTTTTTATCACACACCATTAAAATAAACATTATCTATTAATTAAAACATGTTAAGAAATGTTTGTACGGAAAACTTTTGTATGTGGAACTCTCAAAAATGATTTATTTTAGAAATAAAAACAAGAAGCTATAATCTATACTAAATGGTGCTACTACTTGAAGTTTGATTCGAATGAAGAAAAATAATTACGTAACGCGCCTAGTTGACAAAATTGAATAGATTTTTTGTATCGTTTTTCATGTTTAATACGAAATTTCAAGATGCAAATCTATTGTTGTAATATTTCCACTTTATGGCTTATAATTGTTATACCAACGTTATTTTTTTATGTGTGTTTTAGTCGGCGGGTACTGCAAAAGATACAAAGAAGAATAAGAAAGGTAAGGAAGTTAGTAAGAAAACCGTTCAAAAAAATACGGAACAAAGTAGAGCTCCTGTACAAACTACTAAAAAGCACGAAGTACAGGATGATACCGGAGCAGATGACGATGAACTAAATATTCAAGCCGAAATTGATATGGTTGATACTCTTACGGGCGTTCCTGTTACTGAAGATGAGCTGCTATTCGCTGTTCCCGTTGTAGCACCATATAATACACTTATTAACTATAAGTAAGTATTACCAAGATACATATGTTATGTAAAATATTATTCGAGTTACTTAATAATTTTGTCTAAACACATTCATAAGTTTCTTGCACATGCGACTCAATAATATAATAGAAAATAAAAGGCTGCAAAGTAAATAATAAGCAAAGCAAACAGCGGTACTCTTTGCTAACGTTAACGTAGAATACGGTCTCATTTCGTATTAAGGTCAGTTTTTCTTTAGATATTGGTAAGTAATGTTGTAACTATTGAATGCACAATGTCAAACATATCAGGGTCCTCTGGTACATAGGATTTTTTGAAATTTCGAGATAATAAGTCAGAAATATACATGAATCTTCCAGGAATATAATTAACATTAAGTTGATATCTTGCTAACTTTAATAAAAGTCTTTCAATTCGGGTAGTGGATTTGTGTACATCTCTATTTATAATATTGACAAGAGGTATATGATCCATTTAAATCGTCACTTTATGTCTATAGATAATTTGATGCCACTTATTGATCGCAAAACAAATTCCTAGCCCTTTTTTAGTGGTACTGTAACGCCTCTCTCCTGCACATAAATTTCATTTCAAATGAGAAATCAAAAACTTTTTCTTCTAGCGTCTCACTGTTTGCATTAATTTCATTCTGGACAACGCTTATTAAATTTAATTGAATTCAAGTGCTAAGACTTGAAATTGGTGAAGATATCGTGTCGATAACGAAAAAGTTAATTCCAGAGGATCTCTTTTCAATTGAAAATGAGAATTCTGATTCATCCCTTGAATAGGTACTTTCTAAATTGTTGTGTATTACATCTTGAGCAATTAAATTTGTGTTCTTTCTTCTCGCTCCTTTTAATGACGTTCACATTCATTTCATTTCTTTGTTGCGGCGTTTTAGCTTGTTGTTTACTTATTTCATATGCCTTACAAGTTTCAGTGGATTTTTCCAACGTTAAATTAGTTTCTCATAACAAACTTTCCTGTAACACCGAATCTCTAATTCCTATTATAATTTTATTTCAGAATAGAATCTGTTTTTGTCGTCAATCTGAACAATTCGCCGTATATTGTGTTTAGTCTATTCAAAATATTGTTGATTATATTTATTTATAGATCAAATTTCGGTTTTAAAATTATTTAGCTATTTGTGTTATAAACTTTCGCGATCGTTGTTATTTTCTTTTAAAGAATTTGGGTTTCCGGGTTGAAACCGCGTCAATTTTGATTGAGAGCGAAACTTAGCGGTATTTTTATGTTATTGAGACACGGTTTCAACCCGGAAACCCAAATTTTTGATTTAGCTATTTGCTTGAAATCACTAAAATTACGTACTGCATACTTTAATTGGTTTATTAGATGAGATTCTTGAATAATTTGTTTCTGTTGGATAATGCTTTTCGCACTATCGTTTAAGAGAAAAGACAACTTCAACCTGCTTCAAATTTTTGCATAGAATGAATCAGCTTGTAGCCATGTTAGATTTGTACATTTTTATCTATATACTGCAACTCGGAATGCTGCTTTAAATAAAAACTTACTACTAGTCCAATTTGTCAACTGTTTCAAATTCGTTTTTAGTGCACTCATAAATGCTCTGAGCAGTACAGCCGGTACCAGCTGTGTATGTATCTCATATGTTTGTTATCTCATATTTGTAACTAGTGTTTACGCCGAATAATACCTTCTACACCGTCTATAACTTTCGGAATGGTCTCTATATTTATAAAGCTTTAAATTTTAGAACAACATAAGCTTTCTACATCTAAAACACCAATCACTACATTAACAATACTTCTACTCATCATACCACTCGTTTCGTCAGTGCTCTCCCAAATATATTTATTGTCAACTTTATTTTTTATAAAAACCATTATTTTATTTTCTTGACATGCCTCACGTGCCTGCGTAAAGTCGCTTCACTTCGAATAGAAAAAGCTTTTTAATACTGCATTCTCTGCCGTTACCAAAGTATATCGACGGAAATAAATGCTTTAGAAAGTCAAGTATTGAAATCGTAAGAAATTTTCTGGATTTAATTTAGTAAAATAATAACGTAGGCTTCCACGGCCAGAGTTAATTAAAACAAAACGTACCATGGTAGATGATCGAAAACTCAACGTTTAGCCCACAATTAAATGAGGCTTCTTCAGGAGAAGGAAAAGTGGTAGGCAACAGTTATTAGCACGGCAACTGAATATATGAACCATGCCAAACGCGAAACAAATTAAGTGAGAATTAACTGGCGCAGTTAATTTTTGCTTTTGGCATGGTTCATATGCCGAATTATCACAATCAATTGCTATACACTTAGTTTTGCCTCTGATGTGATTTACACGTTGACACTTCCTTCTCCTATGGAAGCCCCATACGATCGTGAACGAAATGTCAAGGTTTCATTGCTTACCATCACATGATCCAAACCCGAAACACGTTTAGTTTTTATTAGTGCTTTTGGGTTTGGACTGCTGCGTCTCGTGATTTGATGCTGCAGTGCACTATTTATTCACACACTCGGACATATATCTGGGGCACCCTAAAATATTTAAAATAAGGACACATTGTGCGCTATTAAAATAAAACTACATGCATTCACTAAATAAGTTTTTAATAATAAATTTAATATTTGGTGGCACCGCCATTTGCTTTAATAACAGCATTTAACCGTTTAGGCATTCACGCTACTAAACGTAAACAAACTTCAGGTGAAAGTCCCTCCCACTCCTGTACAATTTTGTTCCTTAGACCATTTTTGTTACCGAATTTGTAACTGGAAAGCTTTAGCATGCGTCACAAATTTTTTATAGGCGACAGATCTGATGACGGCCGTTCAAGTAAACGGATCCCCTTCTCACGAAACCGAGAATCTGGATTTGTGACAGGGCGCGTTATCCTGTTGGAATAAATATTCTGCCTCATCCCTGTCATATATTTTCAGCATTGATAGTACTTCTTCTAGCATCGAGATATACCGTTCGCTGTTCATCCTACCATCACACACGAACACTTCGTCTACGCTATTTGCGGACATGCATTCCCAAATCATGACGCTACCACCGCCATGTTTGACATTGGGGTAATACAATCAGCACGAAATGCTTCCGCAGGTCTACGGCGAACGAACTGATCTCCAGGAGTACCAAACATCTGATCTGGATAATTAACAATAACTAATTTATTTAAATTAGCAAATTGGTAGTATGTGTATACATTTTTACAAATTTTGTGTAACAAATGAACAAAATAGGATTGCTTAACATACTTCTATGTTTGATTCGTCAGACCATATGACCTTCGCCCAATCCTCGACAGTCCAATTTTTATATTTTCTTGCCCACAGCAAACGATTTTTCATTTTTTACTGGCTCAAGTATGCCTTGGGACGCGCTTTCCGGCCCATCAAATTCACCTCTGCCAACCTTCTTCGAAAAGTTCTGTGACATACAGGAACGTCTTGTTCAACCGATAAGTCAGCGGCCAGCTGTTGGGGTGTTCGCGGTGGTTTTACGTTTTCTCCCACTTTTTCGTCGATTTTCATAAGATCTAGTTTCCCATAATCATTTAATGGTTAATTGTATCGCATGTCGCCAACGCTTCATTGTTGATGCGCTTTTTTTTTGTGCGACATACCCTGCGAATGTAGCAACACTATTTGACTACGTTCTGCAACAGTCAACTCCCGTCTTTTAGTCATCTTCGTACAATTCACTGTCGGCAAGTATAACACAACACACAGCACACTCAAATAATAAAAATAACGCCCTAGAAACCCTTCAATCGCCAACAAATGAACAATAGTCCGATATTTATCGAAACAGGGGACTATAAAACCGAATTCCACATTTCAACGTTATAAAATGTGCACTAGTGAATAGAAGTTGTAGAATATAGGTAATCCCGGTGCGGTAACGTAGAATGAAACCTTTTATGGGAGCCCCAAACAAATGTTCAAAGCTGCATTTTGTAGAAATAAAATCCAATTTCTTATTTTATTCTGACAAGAAGTTGTCACTTAAGCAATTGTAGATGTAAAATCATAAACAGTTGTAACGAGGAGTCTCTAGGAATACCACAACAAAAAAGAAAATAAATTACAAATTCAGTTAATAGAACGTACACTAAAGCAATAGTGGCCTTAAAGTAATTTCGGCGTATACAGATCATACTACCATATTTGAACCAACTTACAAGAACATATAAACATGCAATAATGTTAATTCATGGACAGTATGAAATAATAAACTAACTGTGTACAATATAAAACAGATTATTAGTTATTCTAAATAATTATAAGTTTCAATAATCATTCAGCTAAATAGTAAGAGCACTCATTCATTACTCATTACTATCGTATTGACAGTATATCCAGAATAATATCTTTACTAAGCGCAAACTTTTCTTTCATAAGTAAATTTTATTTTCATGTATATATACAAATACGTCTGCCATGAACATTGCCAATATTTTATTATGCCCATAAAATATTAGAACTATAATGAGTATAGAAATATAAAGTCATAGTAATTTAAAACGCGTATACTCCCATTAACTTTGTTTTCTATTGTTTTAGATTTAAGGTGAAATTAACACCTGGAACAAGTAGACGAGGCAAAGCAGCCAAAACTGCAGTTAACATGTTTCTGCACGATCGAACTATAACCCAACGAGAAAAGGATCTCTTGAAAGCCGTAAAAGATGAACAGCTAGCAAGAAACATACCTGGAAAAGTTAAATTATCAGCCCCGAGGGTACAAACATTCAAAAGATAATTTTTATAGACGTACTTATTATGTATATGAAACCGCACGAATAAATAGTTGATAGTGCATTTAGATTATTGGAAATTGTTGTCACCTTCATGTAAAGCTAATGGGAAAATCATAGTTAAATTGAATTATTTCAATCTTCAGGATAATATGGTAGTAAATTTTATCCTATCTATCCAAGGGTACAAAGTAGAAGCGGGCTATACAGGGAAAAGAAAGTGTTCGGGGGATACATTAAGCTAAAATGGTAATCTTCACGATCAGATAAGATCTCTGTGATTATTTCAGTATGAATATAAAATTTCAAGACATACTGCAATAGAAATGAAACTTTAAACAAACAAAAAAAGCATAATAATTTTGACAATAAGCAATAGACGGGCTTTGTTGGATGATATTATTCAACTTTGTCTTACGTTTCCTATCTTTGTATGAGAAATACAGAAACATTTTTCAGGCGTAAGCAATCTCGAAGCAACATGTATTTCCGAGAACCTGCAGTCAACTGATTGCGAGGTCACAGATCAAATAATATTTTACCATATAATTTAATCTAGAGAAATTGGAAAGTACATGGGCGACATGTATAATGTTCGTTATATACAAGGAAAGAGATATTATCCATAAATTCAAAAATGGTCGGTATATGTATATTAAAATAAATCGCGATTCTTACAAAAAAAAAGTTAAAACAATTGTGGAAAGGTCTCATTTTAGTTACCGTAAATAATAAAATGTTTTAACTTTTTGAAAAAACTTTAATGCAAAACTTTAAAAAAATATATACATACTACCTATCTAACTATACTACAATAAATGTATACACTTAGTTTAACAATTTAAATACATTTAATCTTCACAAACGATCCGAATCGAGATATCGTACTTTACATTTAAGGCCAGTTTTGGAATGTTTCTCAAAATATGTAGCCGACGAATGGTTCCTAGTTCATTTAATTTTTCCTGAGACGAGTAAAATAATTATTGACTAACATTTGCAAAAACAAAACATGAATCGGACAATTGTCTTCTGTATTCCACTAATTCTGTTGTAACAGCTTAGATTGATGAAAATTACCTGCTAACTTTTTCCTAATGTATTCGGTTTGGTTGCTCTTACACTGAAATATGTTTGCGACATTGGTGTGTATGATATAAATGAGTAATGAAGGTTCTGTAGTGTCTGGTTTAAATAATGAACATCGAATACAAGACAGTAAAAACAAAGAACAATTGCCCGTTTTACAACGAATATTATCGATTGCCTTTCATCCATTGGATTCTGATGTATAAGGTTAAGGTTCTATACTATACAAAGTAGCAAACAACAAAGAATCATATTACTTAAGTAAATAACGTGAATTTTATGTATTAGACAGGCCAAAAAATAAATCCAATACCTAGGCTACACTATTGAAAATTTCTTATAATCCCCGTAAAATAGTTATTTTACGTGAAAATTTATTTTTAGGCTTAATATGTCATTTGTCATTTGTTACAGAGACGCGCCGTGCTATCTAGCAATTGTGCACTACACAAGGGCGCCTGAATATAAAGGCTCATTTTTCTTAAGAAACTGGGCTGCAATAAAGTTATTGAAACTAGCGTTTCTTTAAATGCTTTTTTTTTCTTTTTTAGTCTGATAGTTATACTTTACAATAAAAATTAAAATATACTTTGGTGCATTATTTCGTTAATTCTTTGCAGAACTATGCTTGTGACATTTAATCATCAATTCGTGGGAAGTAATTCTTACCAGGAAACAACCGGTTACTCCACTAATGATAATGTGAAAATATAGTTGCAACGTAACATAATATAAAAATGTTAATATAATGTAATGTCGTGATTAAAATGTAAAGCGCGTGCGAAGACGAGTATATGAAAATGTAGTAGATGCATGTGTAATTTCAAAAACAACTGTTAAATAATTTTTAATGGTTGTTTGGAGCGCTTAATACCAACGATGCGACGATTTATTATTTGCAAATTTTAAAATAATTAAAAGAAAATTATAAAGATAAATATTTTTTGTAATAAAGCCGCAACAACAAAATGTTCTTTTGTGACATTTATCCGGCAATACAATTCTCATTTATTTCTGTTGAAATTGAATAATAATATAAGTATTGATTTCTGCCGTGGATGTTTACTACATATAATCATGTGTACACTAAGTAAAATATAATGCGATATATCTTTTAACTGAAAATAGATTCTCTTAAATTACTTTTAACTATTTAATTACCGTTACGCTCAAAATTAAATTGTTTCTCATTTTATAAAATCTTTATTTAAAAGTACATTATCATCTTTATTTTTACGATTATGTATTCCTTTACAAAAAAATCCATGTTGAAACGTATAGTGCCTTATAAACAATATCTTATTTTAGTCGTCTTACCACGTAAAGCAAGCAGTTTGGTACGCTATCATAACATGTTAAGTATATAATTGTTTCTAACAGTTATTAAACAGGTAATACTTATATATTACTTTTACGACTACCAACGTTTTCCAAAATAAATAAAAATATATAGTGAGTGCGTAAATACTTCCATAATTAGAACACTTTTCTCCTCGGCAAAATGCGCAAAACAGTAAACTCTGGTTATAATAGTTCTAAATTTTAGTTACCAATATTTTCTGTATCTGTTATACATTTGCGCATATAATGCACCCATTTCTACTCCGGAAAGACTCTTTTAACCCAAGTTTACTGGAATTTTAAACAGCGCGCAACTGAAATCAAACAAGCCTAACGTAGACTACGTATCGTATATATGTATAGGTGTAATATATATAATTATTACAAATAATTTGAAAAAGAAGCACGTTCGTCGCAATTTTTATTTGTCCTCGCCGAGTTTTTTTAAGAATCGTTCGATATGCAGTTTCACAACACTACCATTTTTCATAATATTAAAATTACCGTCATTTTGATTCCGAGAACAATGAACGTTGTGACGCACGTTGTAGGGATAACTGATGTAAATATCATCATCTTGTTTGGTGGCTTCGAATTCTTTGGACACATATTGTATAACGTCTTCTTCAGTTTTCAAACCCGTTGCAGAGGAAAGAGCACTTTGAAGCAACTTGGCCAACTCCTCGTCATCTGTATTTATTTCGAAACCTTTTTCTTCGCTCCAAGTAACGTGTGTGATGTGTTGAACGTTGGTGGGATTTTCGATTTTCTCTATCGCAGTATTTTTAGGTGTAATTTCAGAAGTAGCATCCTGGTCACTTGTAGCCATTTTTCACTTGGCTCGTGGAATATCTATCTACCGATTATTGTTTTATGTAAGAAAATAATGCCACTATACTTTATCGAGAGATAACGATATTATCTTTATTTGTCGCGTTAATTAAAGCATTTCCACTGTTTTTATCAACACTTTCTATACGATTGTACGAATACCAACATATTATCATAACGAATACGTCAGATCCGGTAAGACCGCACATTAAAATAATAAGAATTTTTAAATAATAAGAAAAAAATGTTTATAATGGTTGTTTATATTCTGCATTAGATTTTGAAGGTTTACATATTAGAATTTTCATATTTTCCAAACCTTTATTGATAAATTTTTCTACGTATTTACATGGTGTAACAATTTAGAAGATGTGATTCATATATTAGATCACCTATTTCATTTATTCATTGTGTATACAGTGATGGGCAAAAGTTATTGCTATTAAATTCGTAACTGATTATGGACACTAATATGAAAATATCGGCGGTTTAATCTGACTCCAAAGTAACCGAAAGTCACCTTCAACTTTGAAATTTTCCTGTAATTTTTTTATGTTTTGACAGAGCCCGTTATTCCGATTTGAAGTGTTTAATTTCACATTTTCCATGATTTCAAAATCTTTTTGGGCTAGATAAAACTGAAAGCAACAATTAAATTAAAGTTGTAACTGTCAATTAATTCACTTTCGTATTTGTGTACTCGTATCAGTTTATGTTGAGCCAACTGAATGAAAGAGAGCGAATTGAAATCTTAATCACGATTGGCTGGGAAAATAAGTGTCGAACTTATTTAAATAAGTTATTTAAATTTAACTTATTTAAATAATCATCAATATCCAGACCAGTGCAGTCAGGAATTTCGTATCCTTATGTATTTCCGTTGCATAATACAATGTGCGCAATATGAAAAAATAATACAGGAGGAAATCGTGTCGCTGTAGGCTATGTCATCGCCATACTGCAGATCGACGACCGCCTCTATCGCCGACGGTCGAAGCATAGTTTCCTAATATTGCAAAAACATTAAACGAAATGTCTAAACGTTGAATGAAAGAGTCGTAAAGACGCAACCAAATGGGAGAATTGGGAACATATGTGCATCTTTTTCTATTCTCTCTTTAGACAGAAATATTTGCTGCTAAAGCGCTGCAGCTCTCTACATAAATCTTGAACAATAACTCACAAGCGAATACGAATCAAGTAAGGAAATGCGTTATTTTCGCTTTGCAGATTTAAAGAAATTAGCCACTATAGAAATTGTACATTTTTTTAGCGTCTTCGGCTTTAAGAATCAATATATCCTACACAAAGTTTTTGTGTGATATCCCTGATATGTAAAATAAAACAAAAATACTAATTAGTCAATCAATTGTTTGGTAACGTTAATTTATTTAATTGTAGTTAACAAAATAATTCAAATTTCTAAAACAACAAGGGAAGTAAAAAACATTATAATGAAAAGAAACCTAATTCGAAATTTAATAGGTTTTTCGTGGTTAGTGGCGGATAATGTGAGAACATAAAAAAGAGACGTCCAACGTTTCGACTACATTTATGTCATCTTCCTCAAGAACTACAATTCACAATTAAGAAAAATATATATTAATTTATAAATATATTTGCAAATTATTTTCTTTAAATTCAGTATATAAATTTCTTTGGTTTTTTTTTGGTCATAAAATTTAAAATGTTTAGAACTAGCCACTGTAAATAATTTAATGTTCTAATGAATATTTGTTGAAAATTTTTTTTAATTGATTTAATTGTCAATAATTAAAAAAGGAGAAAAAAGAATACAATTACTCCCTTAGTCCGATCGGTAAACAATCTTTTTCTTCATGAATGGATCTTTTGAATTGGATCTTGGATCTTTTTGAAAAATTTGCAATATAGTAACATAGCCAATTGTTTCTCTGATGTAGACCATAGTGTTGGCGGGGAATAAATGTATTCCATATCTTTACCTGATCACTTTTAAGTCTGAGTACGTTTTGCACGGTACACTTTTCTCCTTTAATATTATATACCTTTGCAAATACAAAGCTTTACATTTCCTCGATAACTTCTTAATGGTGTAGGGTAACTTCTTATTTCTTAATTTCGACATTTCAATGTTTCATGATGGCACCTGTAGTGTACGCTCACTCGCTTTTGAAATGATACCTTCGGTAATTTACATTTCAAACATTCCTGTTGTGTTAAAGCTTTGGAATCGCTTGTAAGATCAATATTGTTGACAACTACTTTCGTTATTATATCAACATTTACCTGTTCTATTATTCTACTGGCTATTAGATATGGCTTTGTTGGACGATCTATATAAAAAACACCGACAATGACGTGAACTTCGCTCCGCCCAAACACATCCCTAGTTTCGTTTGCACTCAACCTGTAGTAATTGTCTGAAATATTGATTTAAATTTTTTTAACGACCTTTACATATAGCTTTTTCGTAACGTTGATTCGTCAGGAGTACTTTCACTCTATACTTTGTCAAAAAAATTCTAAAAAGTAGATTATTTCATTTTTAGAAGGGTACATTTGCAGCCACAACGCTTTCCCAGAGATCGCAGTAATCGTTTGTTGGGCAATATTGTAAATAGAACGAAAAAGAACAAAAATCAAATTTATATCTCCGCATAAATTAAAAAGAATAATTCGGATAATGGACAATAAAATAAAATCAGATTTAATTAAAGTAAAAAAGAATTCTAAAAATGCACAATTAAAAAGTACATGATGAACATGGTAGGATAAATTAAAGCTAATGTGAGAATAAATATGGTAATAACCGAAAACAAAAAAAAATAACTGAATAAAACTAAACAGCTAACGCTATACAGAACAGGTAATAAAAAAAATCCTAGTCTGAGATAAGGAATTAGATGTATAATGAACAAATAACTCTGTATGAACGCCCATGGCTAAATGATAGTGGCGGTCGTCGATCCGCCCACAGCGATTGATCTAAACCAATAAATTAAATATGAAGCTACCCAGATAAGATTTTTGCTAAAATACATACAGTGTCACGTCAAAGTACTGTCAACTATTGTTTTTCTAAAGATATTCATTAGAAATTTAAAAAAAAATAAACAAAACAAAAGGAATCAAAATATAACAATTCATAACTGAACGCAAGAGGTGTTAAAATGCGAAATAAAATAACTTCCGTTCTGTTTTAATGGTTTATGCTTGATATTCCAATTATATGTAATTATTTTAGGAATTTGACAGAACGTAAAACTATGAAAGTTTTACTTTCATAGTTTTACAACTTGAAGTTATTTATACTTCAACAACATTAATTGAACGTTACTAACAACAGGAATGTAAATTCAATAAAAATATATTTATGTAACAATTTTGTTGGCCGACGAATGAGTTTTTAATCGTTTTAATGAACGGCTGTTTATTATCTTAACAAACACATCCTCCCACCGCTCCACCATCACTCGTGACGACTGCAATAGTATTGATGTATATGAAAGTGTGGCGCAATACGCGTGTGCGATCGCATTTGATTTATTTGGTAACACAAGTAACGATAACTGAACTAAACTGAACTGAACTTAGAAAATCTATTTGTTTGTCGTCTTAACAACGCTTCGAAAATTTGTTAGTAATCTAGTAATAACCGATGTGGTTTCAAGAATTCTTGGATGAATTACAGATACCTGCGGTATATTATCCAGTATTGCACTAAAGTAATAGTGTAATAATGTTTTTTATCGATTCAATAGAATTCATATTTGTAGGTAAGTGCAGCCTTTTAAATATATTCAAAATTGTGAGTCATACCGCCCGTAAATAAAATTGATATTCTACAATTGATTCTTCTAAAATCTTGTAGCAGACTAGTTAATAATTCCTGTATATGATTTGTACGATTTTTCCAGTCAACTTTCTACACCCTTTTGTTGTTTTAAAAGAAATCAGTTTCCGATAATATACAGAAACTAATGAACTATATTACATTTTGATTTGGAAACCGCATTGAATGTATTTAATATGGTAAACACATGAATCGGTGACCGATGCTGAGGACCGTTCGTGTCCTCGAAACGGCCATCCCGGACTAATTACTATGTACTACTATATAATAACTAAATTTGTCTGGTGCGGAGGTGCCAATACTTATGTGTTATTTACCATACTACACCACGGTCCTTGCTATAATTGTTGTACTTAAGTATATTGTAAGTCACAGTTAGCAAAACTAACAAGTAAGCAAGACAAATATTTGAAACGTAATTTCCATAAGTGCATATTATTCTGCTAAAAGAAGCCCAAATATTATTTTTTTTGTGCTTTTATATGTGTCATTTTGTTTTCATATACTTTACAAAATCAACAAATTTCAACTTTTGATTTTGCCATAAAATAATTTATACTAATTTCAATAGGAAACATATAAACATTTATTTTAATAAAAGATAAATAAATAAAACTCGAAGGTCAAGTAAGCTCGATTTTTTTTTATATTTTAATGAAAAGGTTTTTTAGATTAGACCATAATTTAATGTATATTTCAAATTATTATAATTAGAAACGTGAAGTGATACTGTTCCGTTTCTTATAAACAATATCTAACAGTAATCTGCTAACATAACAAGATTCTATTTCCCCTGGTATCGTTTTCCATTCCCATGATGTCATGGTGGAAGCGCTCACCGTGTTCATCGCTAACGTCGTTCATATTTTCCGGATAAAAATCCAAGTGAGAAGGTAGGAGATGTGCATTTTAAGGAACATATTACGGCCAGCAGCGTGAAATGCTTGTAACATATTCATTCCTAAAGTTTTATAGTTGTCAGCTTTTTTGTTTTCTAAGAAATTCGTGAAAACTTGTACCATGGAGAGCCAAGCTGTTTTTTTCTTCGTTGTTAATTTGGTTTCAAAGACTTCATCATTTACTATTTCTCGTATCTGAGATCCAACAAAAATACTTTCTTTCAATTTCCCTTGTGTTAATGTTGGAAACTTTTCACCAAGGTATTTAAAACCTTCACCTTCGAGATCCAGTGCCACAGTTTTTCAAAGTATTTCATAAGCTCAAGTTTCACGTGGAGAGGTGCTATTATGATATTTTCTTTTTCTACTAGAGGCTGTTGTTGTATATTATCTTTTCCTGATATAAGCTGTTGTCGTAGTGGCAACAGAAAAAACATTACCGGAAGCTACTCTTGCTTATGGTAATGTTTTTTCTCTGTCACGACTGTCCCAAAGACATAAAAAACAACAGTATTTGGTGTAATCAGATCGCATACCCAAAATAATTGCAATTACTTTGGGATATTGCATACCCAAATGTGTGCAATATCTGCTTGTACCATGGAGAGCCAAGCTGTTTTTTCCTTCGCTGTTAATTTGGTTTCAAAGATTTCATCATTTACTATTTCTCGTATCTGAGGTCCAACAAAAACACCTTTTTTCAGTTTCCCTTGTGTTAATTTTGGAAAGTTTTCACGAAGGCATTTAAAACCTTCACTTTCCAGTGCCTTTACAAAGTTTTTCATGAGCCCAAGTTTCACGTGGAGCGGTGGTATTACGATCTTTTTTTTTCTACTAGAGGCTGATGTTGTTGCCTCTTCCTTGTATAAACTGTTGTCGTAGCGGCCACTCTTGCTTATGGTAATGTTTTTCGCAAAGACATAAAAAGCAACAGTATTTGGTGTAACCAGATTGCATACCCAAAATATTTGCAATTACTTTAAAATCTGCACAAATATTCCAGGAATAGTCTTTGTACTTTATCTTTTCTAATAAAATGTTCAGATTTTCGTAAGTTTCTTTCATAGAAACAGCATGACCTATAGGAGTAGAAAGTTAATGGTGTCCATTATGCAACAAAACTGCTTTTAGGCTGGTCTTTGATGAGTCTATGAATAATCACCAAGAACTGGGATCATGATGTGTTCCAAAAGCTTCAGAAAGTTTATAAACATTATTGCAGTTGACCAGATTACTGGCCATACTAAGGCATTTTCTCTGTAACCAGAGCTAAGCCAATGTTGCCGTCTTTCGAATCATCTTTACTTTATATATGCTGTTCAATTTCATCAGTTACTAACTTAGGGCAACAACCTTGTTGGTCAGTGTAATTGTTTAAAGTTTAAAGTTAAAATTAATAGCAGTGCATCCTACTTGTTTACGTCTAATTATAATTCATAGTTAACATTAGGTACTACTTTATACGAAAGTTCTATTCCTATCAAATAAATTTTTTGACGTGCCCCTATCATTGTAAAATTAACAAGAAAACCATAAACCATTTGTTCGCCAACAGTTTAGGGATATCGCAAACTTCCAAGAAATTTGTAGATTTCTGCACTTGAAAATTAACCCATGTTTCTGTTTCTGACAATTACGATCTATTCATAATTTTGTCCTAAAGTGACTAAAACTATATTTTTCAAAAAAACTGAAATTCAAATACCTACACATAATTTTTTTTTTCAAAATGCTTTCAATTCATTAAATATTGAACATCAAACGTTACCAAATTCCGAAAATTATTTTTTTAATGACGCTGCAGGTTTTTTCTGCTCCCACTAATATTTAATAAATTGTCGATTGAAAAATTCAATAATGACGATTTTATTAACTGGATCTCGCGAAAAGAGTATACAAAATCTATGTATAAAGTTCAGTATCGAACCACTAATGCGATATTTAAAAAATGCTCGGTGAGATCTTGAATCCGAAATTTTTTCTCAATTCAATCATTCAGACTCATTCTTTGACAACTTTTTCGAGCAAATACCTCTAATAGGTCGAGTAATTATCAAACGACATAGCTGTAACAATTACCAGATTTATTTATCGCTTACGTAATGCAAAGTAGCTTTGAATGTGTCCATGAAACTTAGTCATATTCTAAATGCACAGGTTTTAAAAACTAATGTTGTCCGAATAACACAAATTTGGTGTTTTCTTTATTTAACACTTTCTCTACACGGATCATTTGCTAATGGACCCGAAGTTTAGGATCCAGATATACGGATCTCAATTTTTCTTTGAGATATGTATATTGCGTTAGTTTATTTCTAGTTGCAGAAACTGTAAATGTTCCATTTAAAATAACAAAGTTAGTTATTACTCACGAATCAGCTTGTATATTTTGAAGGGTACTCTATGATTAATTAATACGTTAGTATATTGGCTTCCGTCGGCGAATAGCGAAAACTCTCCCTGGTTTCTTCTGCGTAATTAAAATTTCAATTTACAGCTGCTATTTCCTGGACAGGGGCGCTAACCGCAAAATCTATAGGATAGGACCTAGACTTTGGGACTTGGGGACCTAGGCTGTGATATCTATAATGTTATCCTTATCGTGGAATTGTAACATTAAGTACAATTTTATAATTCAATGTACTGTAATGTTACAAAATAACATCAAAGAAGTTAGCTGTTACCAGCGCAATATTCACATCTCGTCGTAGCATTTCATATTGTCCATGGGTATGAGGGTGTATTTGTTAATAGAAAGCCCGATTCCTATAAAAACAGGATAGCAGAATATTAAAGGGGCATAAAAATAATAAGATTAATATAGAAAATTAATAAAATTAAGTCCAACTAACGACAATCATAGGGAAGACTTATATTAACTTCTTTTATCTGTCAATCTCTTTTTCGTTAATTAATATCAGAGATTTCTACAGCAAGTTCCGATGCATACATTAGTTGTACAGAAGTTATCTCCGTCAATTAAAAATCCTCTTAAATGCTCAGTGTATTTAACATTGGAGTGTTGCATGTGATCAACAGTGTCATCAAAGAATTCCAACATCAGTTGCGCCTCTGCATCATGCTACAGCAATAATCCCTCCTTTCGGGATTTATTTCAATAATACTATATTTTCAACGTTATGTGACAATGGAATAAAGCAATTGTCAACGTAATCGAACAATGGTTAAAAACAACGCCAATTTTATTTATGACTTTATATCTAGCTGTCGTCCAGGCACATTGTACTTAGTATTCCTCCAAGTGAAGGTTGAAATATTTCAATTTTAAAATTCGAAAGTGTGCTTAATAGTATTGTATTGAAGAAGTTGTGTTTAAAGATAGACATAAACCTTGTATTTATGTAGTGCGAAGTTACATGATTTAAGGTTAATAGTTGTTTTTATCTCTACGTCTTAACACGTCTCATCTAACAATTTTTCATTTTATCGAAGGAGTGTCTCTAGCAACATTCTCGGATTCACGACCCTCGATTTCTGTAAATTTAACAACTTCATCCGGGCAAGCTGCTTAATGGAAATCGATTGTCAAACTTTGTAGTCAATATATTTTACTTGATCGATAATGGAATTGTTCATGTGATTAGCTAGTACCATAATTGATTACGTTGAAAAATTGTTTAATACAATGTAATATTTATTTCTCTTCAAAGTGCAAACCCGTACTATTTACTGATTCGTTAATTGCCGACTACTTACTCGTAAGCAATTCTACGCATAAGGTAATCTTTAACCCCGTGGTCTTCACACTTTTCTACTCAAGAGCACATAGAACACTCTGATACATCGTTGGGACCGCCTGTTTATGACATGGATATTATGTAGGCACATTAGCAATGCAGATCTACATACCTTTATGTGAATGGGTATGGACACATATCTATATAAAATTTATTTACGAGGTAGGTTCAATGAATACACGTTCGGGCGGTGGTACTGTCGTTTGCCACAAAAAACGAGACACTTAGATTAGCTGCATGTGACACGGACTTTGCTGTGGTAGGTATAGATGTGTTTTTAAATTTTTGTCATTTGAATATTAAAGGCGTACTTCATGCTACTTATACATAGTAACAGGCGCAGAGAAAAAAACTAATTTTTATTTTTTCATGAAATATAAAATCACACACTGCATACAATATCCACAACTACATAAATATTGAATGAATAGGTATACAAAATAAAACGGAAGAATATATATCAATATTTGGTCATAGCTCCATTATTTCGCATAACGGTAGCTAAGCGCCTTGCTATTGAATTTATAACATTTTGAACATAATTATTATCAATTTGGTCCCATGATTCTTGTATGGAATGTAATAATTCCTCTCTATTTCTAGGCCTGAAATTTCTTTTATAAATAGATTTAGTTAATAGTCCCCATAAATTTTCGATGAGGTTTCAGTCTGGGCTATTAGAAGGCCATCTCAAAACATTTATATTATTTGCTTCGAGCCATTCGCGAGTTATATGTGAGGTGTGAATGAGGGAATTGTCATGCTGAAAAATAAATTCTTCTGGTTCTAGATAGAGTATCCGTACAGAGGTAGGCATTATAGTTTCTAGAATGTTTGTATAAACAGGACCAGTTAGTCGATCTTCAATATCATAAGATACACCAGGACCCCGGTAACTAATCCAGGCCCATATATGAACTGAAAAACGTCACTTCTTTTTACTGGATGAATATATCTTTCATCACATCTCGTGTTTACTGGTCTATATACACGAATAAAACGATCGTAATAATTTTGAAAAACTTTCTCATCAGAAAATATAACATTTCTCCACATCTGGGGATCCATATTTACATAATCGAGAGAAAACTGCATCCTGAGATTTTTATTGTCCTCGTTCAAATATTTTTTCTTGCTACGGCACAATTTTTTAATCCATTTAATTCGTCGAAAAGCTGTTTTTATAGATGCTGAAAAATTCATTTCTTTGATAGCATGTAATGGTGTCTTGAATGGGTTGTTTCGTAAATAATTAAATGACGTTACATTTTCTTGCCTAGTGGTAACTGGTCGCCTTCCCGAACCTTGTTTTCTACTTAAATTTTGTTCCTGCCTCCATTTCATTTTAATTCTAAAAACCGTATTTCTATTCACCCCAAGGCGCTCTGACACTGTGCGAATTGAGTAGCCATCTTCCAGACATTGTAAAACGCGATATCTTGTCTGGATATCAATATGTCGTGGCATTTGTGTAAAAGTCGTATTACTTTTGCACTGCACTACTACTGCTGTATTGACACTGACAATGACAAATTAAATCAATCCATATCAAATAGCTTACAAAAATATAAAATCATCGCTTACGAGTCGTCTCGCTTTTTATGACAAGCGAGTGTACATATAAATTGCCATTACTACACAGGCAAAGACATGGAAGTCACAGGATGACAGAACCGAGCTGTAAGGGGAAGGTACTCTAATACCTTCCACCTCACCCGCGCTATCTGTGACGTGATGATGTTAGCGGTATGCGGATAGGCGTTATCGTGAAGAAGGATCAAGCTTTCCGTAAGCATCCCAGGACGTTTGTTTTTATGGCTGTACGCAAACGAGTCAAAGTTTCACTATATCAGACAGCATTGATGTTAACATGAGGGTCTTTATACTCAAGAAGTAACGATGATCGAAAAAGTAGGTAGGCATAACCTTGCCAGCGGAAGGTTGAGTTTTGAATTTCTAGTGTCTTAGAGACGATGGTTGTTTTCACTGCATACTGACACGCTTCGACTAAGTCTCACAATGGTGACACCAACTTTCGTCATCGGCAACAATGCAGTGCAAGAAGGAATCTCTTTCTTCACGGTACCGTTGAAGATGCTGCAGTGAAAGACCTATACAGTTGGCTTTGTGTTCTGCAGTCAGTCGACGGAGTATCCATTGTGCACATACTTTTTGGTTTCCAGCCTCACGAATTATAGCATGGATTGTTCCCACACTGATATCAAAACGATCTGCTAATTCTCTAACACTAACCAGCCTATTCTCCACAACGGCTGTTAGCACCCCAGCGACATTAGCATCACTTTTTACATGTCGATGTGCGCCCAGCCTTGGCAAATCTACTGTCGATTGTCATCCGTTACTACGACTGTGGTTTTCGAAGGACACTGTTCACCATAAACATCTTGCATTCTCCGATAAATTTCAACAGGATAATACAGGTTTTCAACAGCGTTTAAAAACTTTATTACTGCTCGGTGATCGATTTGGTCACTCCAACGATACGACCTGCCATACTAAAAGGCGCACAACGACTACGTAATTTACGAATATCACGAATCAACTGCCACGGTAGACACCTGCATTGCCGGCGGCTGTCCTATGCAACTTTCTGCGGTTATAGAAAAACTAACATTCGGGCTACAGCGCTCGAACGTGTATTTATTGAATCTGCCTCGTACAAATTATATGCTATCTAAAAAAAGATTTACTTTGCGAAACACATTTACGAAAAAAAGTACAAATCGAGATTGTGAATCAACTCAAATCAATCAGAAACCTGGAGATTATGACATGGAATACTTTGAGCCAATTGTATGGATAGAAGAGAAAATAAACGTCATGCCTTCAGTTTATTACAAATAATGAACAGGAAGTCCTTTTTGTTAACCGCGTCAGAATATTGCAATGTAAAACATACTAAAATGTAAGACTCATTGCAATAAAATACCTACATAATAAATTAAAAAAAAAATTGTGTATTCCGCATTTTTATTGAAACTGCAAATTATATTATTTATGAAATTTTATACATCATGTAATTTAAGTGTTGTACGTTTTTAATTATTTCTGCTATATCGGCGTGTTTGGCTCATTTTTGAAAAAAAGGTTCACAGAGGTCGCAGGAATATCGTTAAAATAAACTGTGTGCAGTCTCGTAAACATTTATAGTTGTCAGGTACATGATTGGTTATAATTTGTATTGGTGTAAACTTACAATACTTAAATAATAGTCTTTTGACTTCCGTTTTCGTTTTTATTTATTTTGCTTGTATCGAATTAGTTCCCTACATTACATTTAATTAGGGTGGGATAACATGCGTAAGTGTCATAAAGGTACTATCTCTAAGAAGAACCAAAGTTTCTTCTAGTGGCATTGACAAAAACCTCCTCTACAGCTTCCACCTTTTTTGCCAATAAAGTCACAATGTTTTGAGCATGCTCCATCGCCAAAAACACCACTTACAAGATTATCACATGTAAAACTGATCCGTAGTTCGCCTGCAGTATCTATCAAAATGGAAACACATATGTGATTATTCTGACTAAATATTACAACTTATGATTTTTAATACATGATAATGCAATCTAGTTATGCATAGTTTGGTTAAGTTGTATGTTATTTAGTTTCCAAATTAAATCTGAGCAAAGGAAGATTAATAGAGAGAATGCGTGAAATCAATGACGGCCTGATAATGGATACTGTTTGTTTGAAGACGATATCTTACAATGGTTGTGATCGGTTCAGAAATTACAAATTCTTAGAAGTTGCACGCATGTTCGCCAATTCCAGTTATAAAATCGGGATTATTTAAAATAAATAGGCTCCCAGGATGATGTAGACGACAATCGAACTTTATTATGCCGTTTTGGGAAATTATAAATTAAACGACATTTACTTACAATTTACAATATTTTTATATCTTTAATACTAATTTGACTAAGTCATTTAGGCTGTGATCCCGAGATACCAATTATATATACAAAAATTAATTTGAGTGGAAATTAGCAAATCGCGTTCTTTTTATTTGTAGAAGTGTAGTTTATTATATAGAACTAAATAAAATAAATCAAAGAAGCTAACTAAACTTAAAGCGTGCTAAATTCTGATGCTGTAGTTTTTTTCATTAATTTCACTAATTAGGAAGATTTCTCACATGTTCCAATTATATTCTACAACATCCATAATTTTAAATTAAATTATAATTAATTCAAATGGTCTAATTATTCTTAAACAGAGCCCGGATTTCAATATGTTTTTCCTGTGCGTTAGGCAAAGATAGGATAGTACAAGAACAAAGTTCTATGATTTCGCTCACTCATGCTAGGAAAGCACAAAAGTTGAGGTAACTGCACCAATAAATTATTACGTCCGAATGGAGGCAAAAATACACAAGAACCTTCTACCACCTCTACCACTTTGATACTTATAAAAAGAACAATATAAAAACGTGACGACCTGTCATCTAGTTTGAAAGGTGTGTTATATATTTTTTCAGCTTCTTTTAGAGCCAAGTTAATAAACTTCTTGGGTTTTAAATTTACTTTCTAAAAGTACAGTAACGTTCATTGATTAGGCGCTTAGATCAGATTTCTATCGAACCGTTTGTTTAGTAATAGCAAGTAAGTGGAACTACCTTGAACGATTCTTTTTTTTTATCGATTGATATATATATTCGATGCTATCCAGAAGAATTTTGAATAATGTATGTATTTGATAATTGCATCTTAACTATATAATTACGGTGACCATATTGTTTATGGGAAAAAGGTGCAACAAACGTTTTCCCCGCTAAGTAACCATTTTATAAAAAAATGCTTAGATTAAATAAAATTCTAAATAATGTTAATCATATAACATTTTTAATAAGTATGTAATATAACAATTGAATTTTTCTGCTCGTGTACTTGGATATACACTACTTCTTTCAGCTTTTAATTTTGTTGGAAATGTTAATGAGTTTAATGTAAACCAATTATATGTACTTTCAAGGATATTAAAAGACATAAGGTCACTATATAAAAGAAAGTAGTCCATATTCAAAGTTTTTAATGAACCCTAGAAAGTTTAACGTGTAAAAGCCCACAAAGTCTACGAAAGAAACATGAAATGGAAAAACTTAAAAACCGTTTCCAAAAATCTTCACAAATGGTGGTTCGAAAAAAAGGCATTTCGTAGTAATGTGTAAAATTGCTCATATGAAAATAAAATCCATAAATCATGGATTCTTACCTTTTCCTTCATTATTTTGAGGCGCAGCAAACGTGTAAACAAAATAAGTAAATGTAATGAGAGTGATAAAGATTAAATTCTTCATTCTGTTCTTGATAAGGTTATGTGGTAATGTAGTTTCTATTGATTTGTGCATCATGGATTCCTCTAATTTATAGGCGACTGAAATTACATACGTGGTAAACAATTGGATAATTTATAAAATTGTTTCATTAATGGTATGTTCGATATAGGTATTATTTTTTATTGTTAATGAAGTGATTGTTTTTTGTTGAAAAAACAATTCTTAATTGTAAGCCTGATTTACTTCATGGATACATACATGTATGTAGGATAAGTTTTAATCGTATTCAATTTTATCTTGTAGTTAATTTAGTTTTGCCTAATACCCCTATATGATTTGTTTACATTATATATTCCGACGACGATCGCAGATGCTAGAGGTATTCGCTAAAAAGACTTAGGCGACGACAGACCATATAGAGCTAACCGAATCCCAAGTTATATATGTACTAGACCTTCTGAACGCAGATGTACTAACCGTCAACGTGTAATGATTTCGTTTAATTTAACTTGGGACTTGATTTTTTTAGTATTGTTTTAATTAATATACTTAAAATATTGGTTTTTAGTAAGATGATATGCAAACTACTCATAGACAATTTATACAAAATGATGCATGGTAGAATATAGTCAATTCTCGTCTTGACTGTTACCGATCCATATGGGCTTAGATCCCAAATGTCAAAAAAATATATATATTCGCTTTCGTCGGAGAGTAGGGTAAAATGATGTTACTCTTACTTTCTCCGACGCCTCTACTGAAGCAAAGCGCATTCTTGGGAATGTTTCTATAATTATATTGGAAATTAGGGCGTCAGCTTAAGATCCTTTGCTTGACTTTATCTATTTTTCTCTATACATCCTTGAGTTGAGTTGATTTAGTTTAGAGCTGTTCGTGGTTACATACCTCGTCTACAAATTATTTCCATTCTTTCTTTTTTCGAATGTTCTACTACGGTTCAACTTCTATATTTCATTAGCGGTCATTTCCTTATTATTGGTTCTTCTTTTTCCCTTCATGCTAAGGCTAATCTCTACTTTGTAATATCCGTGTTTCCTTCCAGCAACATGCGCATCATTATTGTTTCTACTGGTTTCTGGTTCGTAAGGTTCCATAGGCCTTCATTTGACATTATTGATTGAACAGTTTCAACAATTGATGTGAAAAATCCAGATTTTTGTTCTTGTTAACTGTTTTAATGGCCATATCCTCAAATGCTATTGGCGCTTTATTTTTTTTTCCCTATAGCAAGTTTCTCTTTCTACTTATGATGATGATGAACAAAACTAAAATGGTGCTTTATTAACATCAGTTTAGTTTTGTTGGGGATTATCTCTAGTACTATTTTCTCTCCATCTCCACAGGCGTCATCTGTTCTTCAGGTATTTGTCAAATCGCCATGGTAGTTCATTTTTGTTTTTCATAAGCAAGAACAAGAATGGAAAGAGTATCTATACTTGCCTTACCCCTTACATTGTTTTTCTCTATTATTTTTTGTCCGTTACACTCCATTATTACTCTATAATCCTGATATAGTGCATGAATTTAACTTTTAACTTTTTGTTGGTAGAAACAAACGCTTTTGTAAAGTAAAGATGTACATACAGACGATGAGTTTCTCTTTGCGATTTATTACATTATTCTAATGTAATTCGTACAATCACTATATGATTAATTCGTACTTTTTGTGTATCATCTCCTTCATCTCATCCAATAATATATAAGTCAGATTTTGGCTTATGTTGTCCAAAATTATTATTCTTCTCAAACTTTTATAGAGTAATCATGCTCGTTTTTTCAATTTAAGAATTATTACTCTTCCTACTTTTGGATGGATCTAGCATTTTCTTTTTTTCCTTATACTTTATTTATTATACAGATGATGATTTTTGGGACTTTTATTAATTCATTTTGTAAGCCATCCATTATTATGCTTCATCTTTCCAAAGGCATTTTGTACTTCTTCATAGCTGGTTCATTTAGAATTTTTCTTTTGTTTTCTTCCATTTCTCTAACTCTACTTTCTCTAATTGATTTTTATTCAATAATTTTGCCTTTTAAGACCCTATTTATCATGGGCTGATATTTCACCTTGTTTGTTTTCTATATTTTACACGGTTTGTTTTCTTTTTGTCATCCCTTTTCGTTCCGTGTCATGACTTGTCCTCACGTATTCGAGGTCTTTTAATTTCTTCTGTATATACTTTTTTATTCTTTCTGACACTTCCCTTACTTTGTTTAAACATTTACTCATATTGTTCTTCCATCTTTACTTTTTTTCTAACAATAATTCATTTAAACATGTTAATTTTGTAATTTTTTCATCATTTTATCGGTCATCCGATCCTTGATCATTGTTTCATATGTTCCATAAATCTTCTCCACTGCATTTAATTTAGGCCGCCTGAATTTCTTTTAGTGCTGTTAATTCTTGTATACGTTTATTTTCTACTTTAGTAATATTTACATAATATAATTTAATATTTCGTCTGTTATCTGTATATGTACATTATTATGTTATGTGGATGCGTATATATTCAAAATACTAAGTTGTAGTATCTGGCTTTAATTTCGACATAAATAATTCTTCCAAAAACTGATACATTCCATGAATAACCTTTATGTTGGTTTCCCTTAATTCTATGATATATCTGTCCATTTCTTTTATAACGTTCATTATTTCTCCTTGTTCATACATTGTGCTCGTTGTGTGCACGTTTCAGTATAAGTACATTTTGTCTTGCACCAATTTCTTCTACAGCAGTGACGCCTTTCTTTCTCCTTTTTTTGTGTATTTTTTGATTTTCGATTTTCTACTCGTTTCCCTTTTTCCTGGGTTGTGTTGTTTTCTATATTTATTCCGTTTATTTTATTGGTTACCGTTTTTTGTTCCTATATTTCTATTTTTTTTTTGCCCATTTTCATTGCCAAGTCGTTTTTATTATATCCAATTACGTTTTTCTTATTACATTCCATTTGTAGTAATTTTGTTTTATCCTATTTTGACAGTTTTCCCGGGGTAATTAAATGTAATGATTTTTTCATTTAGTTTTTAATTTTTCCAAATAAATAAAAAATCATCAATTAAATTTAATTAGTAATAAGTAATAAGTCCATCATAATACAGACAAGTAGGTTTGGGGAGGGAAGTGAATGAATCAAACGTTAGAAAATTTAAAAAAGAAGCCGTAATACTCCTCCATCAAAAATTACTAAGAAAATTATTAATTTGAAAGAAAAATATTTCAAAAAATTATAACAGTTTCATTTTGGATTTAATAAGGCTATGTATGAAGGGGTATGTACATATGCATTATGCAGAAACGACTAGATTTTCACGAAATTGGTAGAGATTAGCGTAGTACGCGAATCGCAATTCGTTTCTGCAGGCTCAATACGTAGTAGTGCGATGTGTACCGATATCTTCTCTTTTGCTCGCCTCACCGCGTTTCACCCAAAATAGAGCTCAAGAACATTCTTCAAAATTTCACCACTTTGACACTTGCAGTGACTGTATTTTTTATAGAAGAAATCAATTTTAAAAACTCACGATTTCTTTGCAGAGATTGGAAAGATTTGATCGCGGATGATCTTGGTAACGGTGTTCGTCTACGGGGTCTGTCGACTAGTCAAGGACAAAATTAACGAACTAAGATTTGTGGCTGATCTGGAACTGCTAATATAGCGAGCATAGAATCAAATTTAGCACTAACAGCTGTGACCACTGGCTTACCACGGAAGCCTTTCATATTACATACAAGCGTTCTCTCAGTGGAAGGAAATCATTACAGCTTATATTATATTCGTCATAATAAAACAAATTGCAATGAAAATTTGAAGAAAACAAATATCCGTCATTTTTAGGCGTCGTAAGAAATGCAGAGAAAAAAATGTAACTAAAAATCAATTTCTACAAATGCATTGATTTAAAATGTAAAAGTGTAACGGTTTTTGGAACATTATAACCGTATAACATTTTTACAGTAATAAAGAGGAATTTTATGATGAATGAAAAAATGTCAAGACTGGTTTACATCGGTAATACTGAATAGAAGATATTTTCTTAAGTTAAACTCTGAGTTTATCATTTTTTCAGAAAAAAAAATGAGTACCTCAAAGATGGTAAACATGTCCTACATTTATGATATCGTATATCGTTGAACCTAGCTTTGAGAGGTATACTTAAAGAGTACCATGAGGTTGAAAATAGTGCTTTAAGGAAGTACATCATATCTATAATGTCGCCCACCAACATTTCAAAAAGATACTTACTATTTTCAGATATAATACGCCATCATCGCGAATAACATTTTATACATATGTTTGTACGGGTGTCCCACCGGGAACTAATAACTGTACATTGTTGCATTTTTCAGTTTTAAAGCTTGTTTGATAATATAGCTTATGATGCTATTTCCATGTTCGAATTTTTTGAAATTTTTTTGAGTGTTGGCAGCGGTGAAACATGTTACTTTGGAATTTTCCGTAAGAGTTATTCCCGCGTATTTTACCATTTTTTTTTTTTTCTTTTAACTACCTCTGCACCGCGTATTTTCTTTGTATTGACCGATGATGAATAGGAAGTTAGCGACCTTAACACTGATTGGTTAATGAGTGTCTTTGTAAGAACCGATTCTCAAGTTCTAGGGTGATCTTAAATATAAATTTCAGGATAAAGCAATCCTTTTATTTTTAGAAAATCTTTGACACTTTTGTTGATTTCGTTTCAGTCATTTTCTTTAATTTGCAAATTTTCAACTCTCTACTGCCGGCCCCTTTCACTTCTAGTTGGCGGGAAAAATATCGCAGGTATATATAGAGTTCGTGCCTTGACAGGGAGGAGAGACGACCTAACATATACGCTTCTGCAACTTTTCTTCTAAGTCTAACCCGGAAAGGGGATTTGACAGAACCGTATGGAATCTGTGTATGTGTGTGAATCCTCGAGTAGGGCCCAGTATCCTCGAGAAACCTACACCCAGACGCCGCCAGCTCCTTGTCACCATCGAGCGACGCGCACGTCAGCTACACTGTTCCTCTCGGCAACCATCATCGAGTACCGCCACTGTTACAAAGTCAGAACTTCCACTTTCTTTTTCCCCCACAAGTGAGTTGGGTACAGGAAGGTCCTACCTCCAGGTTTCTGCGTTTACGCATGGTGGCACGATAGGAATTTGAAAGACCTCACGCCTTCTCCACTAACAAGGGAACACAGGCGGGTGTCCGATTTCGATGAAACTTAACAGATCGAAAGAGTACCTTAAAATAAGAGACCCGTATTTTTTTTTATCGACGTATCTGCACGATTTTGGGGTACAGCCCCCTCCAAAGTTTGGACGATTTTTCAATTTTTGTAAATATTTCCTAAATTATAACAGATATTAAATTTTCTTCTTAACATAATTTGCAGCACATTGCATGGCCCTAAGGGTGGCATCGTCCATATTCGCAAAAAGTTAATAACGGGGACGGGATACCCCGTACCCCCCATTTTTTTAACATTTTTTCTTTTTCTTATTCATCAAAAGAAGGCTAATTTTACATAGAATATGATGAAGTATAACAAGTTTAGAAAATTAATAATTGTAAAAATAGAAGAATAATAATAAAGCTTCAAAATTAATAAACTTGTCTATTGACATAAATCAAATGAACTATAACAGAAATAAGTTTTTATCCTTAACATAATTTCTAGCATAATACATGGTCTCAAGGTAGACAAAAATCTTCACAAAAAGCCAATAACAGGGGACAGAGTACCCCATACCCCCGCATTTTTTTAATAATAACTTTACTCATTATTCATTAAAAAAAAGGGTCGCTTTTACATAGAAAACGGTGATGTATAATAAATTTAGAAAATTAATAATAGTAATAATAACTCAAAATAAATATATGTACGTGTCTATTGTCATGCCAGCCGAAGCCGTTTTTCGTGCAGTGTAGGTCAGTACCTATAGTTTGGCACAATGGCGGTCGTAAATATAGCAAATGTGTTGAACACATGATGCCCTGAAAAATATAATTGTATCTGCTCAACAAGACAACACGTTCTCCTTTCAAGATGTCATGGGATTAGAGTTTGAAGAATTAGCAGAACCACACGAAGCGCAATTTGTGGAAGAAACAGCAGAAGACGAAGAAGACAATTGTGAAGGTATTGCATGTCTTCCTGAAGAAGGGGGTAGCGTTATAGACCGAGATTACAAAACCAGAGCAGTCGACTACTGGAAAAGTGGTAAATCCAAGCCACGTACTTTGGCAGGTGTCATCCAAAAATTCAAAAAAGTAAAATCGTTACGACAGTTGCGCAGATGGTAAGAAAGTGTTAATAGAGGCGGCACCTACACGGATAAATTACGGTTTAATACGTTCTTAGAAATTTTGAAAATAGCATTTTGGATGGAAAAATAATTCACGACATGAATCTTCGACGGTGGATTTCAGAAGCTAAAGAAGAAATTGGGCACGAATCGTTTAAACCAGGACACTTGGCATAGCACATGGCACTTCAAGAAGGTACATAAAATAGTATCACGTAAAATAACAAAATTTATTGCTCGTTCTACGCGTAGTGATATGGAAAACCTAGGGTTAGTAAGCGATACTTTTATTAATGAAGTCAAACCTTATATCACTGATATTGGCAGAAGCAACGTATACAACGCTGATGAGAGCGGATTTAATCTAGAAGTACATTCCGGCCATACTTTAGCTGTGAAGGGTAAGAAAACCGTAAAAAAGGTATTGTGCAATCCTTGCACTCTACAACACATAGTTACACAATTTTGCCAGCCATTTCTGCAGACGGACGCTTACTTTCACCACTATTTTTAGTGTTAAATTTAGTATTTGCCATAAACCAGCTATTGTGCGATGTTCATGGTGCAAACAAAATCTGTGTTTTAAACACTTTTACACAGACTATCACTACTGTAATACTTACATAGCTTAATTACTATATGTATATTAATCTTGTTCGCTATTGCAATAGATATATACCGATAATCGCATTACAGTATGTTATGTATTTAAACATTTATAAGCATTATAATGTTTTTCTAATTCTGTTCTATTGTTTCCGAAATGTTATAATATAATCGCTACAAACACATTTGCTATATTTATGACCGCCATTGTGCCAAACTATAGGTACTGACCTACACTACACGAAAAACGGCTTCTAATGTTCTCATTTGGAATACTCGTCTTATATACCCATTTCCTAAATGCAGACCACTTAAACGTTCATGGTTAATTACTCTGCATTCGGGGATTTACTTTTGTCTATATAATAATATGATCAATTACCAGATCCCTTATCGCGCTAAATTTATAATGCAAATTACCACTTATATCTGAAGTGACTGAATAATTAATAAAACTCACGTATACGTAGATAAGTGCAGATCAAATTCATGACAATGGACACGTACATATACATATTTATTTTGAGTTATTATTACTATTATTAATTTTCTAAATTTATTATACATCACCGTTTTCTATGTAAAAGCGATCTTTTTTGAGGAATAATGAGTAAAGTTATTATTAAAAAAATGCGGGGGTATGGGTACCCCGTCCCCCGTATTAACTTTTTGTGAAGATATCTACCTTGAGACCATGTATTATACTGGAAATTATGTTAAGGATAAAAACTTATTTCTGTTATAGTTCATTTGATTTATATCAATAAACAAGTTTATTAATTTTGAAGCTTTATTATTATTCTTCTATTTTTACAATTATTAATTTTCTAAACTTGTTATACATCATCATATTCTATGTAAAATCGGCCTTCTTTTGATGAATAAGAAAAAGAAAAAACGTAAAAAAATTGGGGGTACGGGGTACCCCGTCCCCCGTTATTAACTTTTTGCGAATAAGGATGACGCCACCCTTAGAGCCATGCAATGTGCTGCAAATTATGTTAAGAAGAAAATTTAATATCTGTTATAATTTAAAAAATATTTGCAAAAATTGAAAAATCGTCCAAACTTTGGAGGGGGCTGTACCCCAAAATCGTGCAGATACGCCGCAGATACTGCAAAAAAAAATACGGGTCTCTTATTTTAAGGTACTCTTTCGATCTGTTAAGTTTCATCGAAGTCGGAGGGAGACACCCGCCGGTATTCCCTTGTAAGCTGAATCCGGCCATAAAGGACGCTTATCATCCATCGACCTACCATCGGAAACGACAATTTGGGTCTTACTTGTAGGTTAGTTGTTCGTTTCGTTTTTTTGTTTTCTGTCTATATCGCGTCAGTCATTTAGGCAACAAGCATTTAACATGGAAAGCTGAAATTTCGTTGGAACTGTTGTCTACAACATCTATTTTTCTCTGTATTAGTCATATTTATTACAGAAATAAAATTAATACTTTTCAAGATATTTCGGAAAATGTATATTGTAACAAAATGTCCTTAGAAAAAAGTAGCCACCAATGCATGTACAAAGTAAGAATGTAGCCGACTTATCTTTTTAAAATTAGTTATTTAGAATAAAAAACTATAACCAAAATGGTACCCAACTAGTACCTTAAATATTATTATTAGAAATTATTAGAAGGGCACTAGAAGTTTTGCTATATATAAAAAAAAAAACACTATAAAAAGAAACTGTTACAACCCATCTTAATTTGTGGAAAGATATAACTTGTCATTCGTCGCTTGGGATTTCTTCCGAATACCTTGAATTACTGTGCCGTGAATTTTGGTTCTTTTACAGATATCTGAAAATACAAAAACAACTAGCTAATAGACCGAATTTAGAGAGGAAAATAAAACAAAATGATAATGATAATAATGAAACTTTATTGCCCAAACGATTAAAAAAAAACCAATGACAGGAGAAAATATAACACAAATGAAGTACACTATACAAAAAAATAATGTATATACACTCCGCGACAATTGATTAAACGCACTCTCTATAACTTTGTTAAAAGTAATACTTTTTAACTTTTATGTTTTATGCCGATAATCTACTGCTATTTTAGGGAAGTATTCAAAATAAGAGTAAAAAAAATTAAAATTTACCTTAACTAATAAATGTTACTTTGAAAAATGGTGCGACATTTGTTAAACGCAGCAAAATAAAACAACAAAATTGTTGGCAAAAACTTTATTTAATAATAGGTATGGCTACCGTTCTTACTTATTACCTCTAACATTCTGTTTGGCAATGAGTTACACACATTTTGCAATTTTTTTTATTGCGTCGGCTACTTGAACGCAATTATCGTTAATAGTTTGCAATTTGTTTGCAAAATGTTGAAATTGCATTTAACTTAATTTTATTGCAGTTGCTTCTTTAGCGTCCAGTTTTAAAATCACTAATTTAATCGTTTCAAAATGTTGAAAATAAGAGAATGTTGCCATGTACCCCATCTAGAAGGAATTGGCTGCGACGGTTGCGGTATGTCAGGACACTGTGAGCGACATAGGCGAATACGTTTTCGTGATTTAAGAAAAATCGCTTTCGTCTGTGCTATTAGTTGATCCGCATCAGAATAACATTTACACGTAATGTGCCTGCTAGAAGGGTTAAGTTAAGAAGTAGTAAGCAGACATGTTATGTGCAGCAAATTGAGTTGAACAGCTTTGCATAATTGGTATGTGCGAACCATAACCGCGGCAGCGAAGTTTTTTTAATGTCTGTAGTTTCATCTATAATTAACCACAGCCCTTAACTTTTTACAGCGATTTTCACATAATTCTCAATTTTCTCGTGCACTGACGGCCAATATCCGCGAACCTGATAGGTCCCACGTTGGATTGTATTTCCTATTTTAACATCATCGTTAAATAACATAGAATTTCTTTATGCAGTCTCTGTCTGGTTTTTAAAATTGGTATGTTGAGCTATTTACGTGATTCCTACACATATGTATATGGTTTCCAACATATAAAAATTTTGTCGCAAACTAAACACATGAAATCTTTTCCATTATATATTAAGTCTGGAATTTGCCATAAATACGTATGTGCCCTGTTAAAAAACATACAAACTGACGTATTTCTAGACATTTTCAACTTCGCAGTGCGATATGTATTACAGACAGCACACAGGATAGAAGGGTGGGAAGTGCCGACATGTAACGAAGCAGCTCCGAGTCCCCCAACCCGTCGCAGTTAAACGCTACTGGAAGGCATGCGAGAATGTTGCGCTCTAGTTGTCAGCATCAGGAAACGATCTAGAATTGGTGAAATGACACTTAATCTTCAATTATAAACAGTGTCAGCACATTTAAATTATACGAACGAAAATTATTTGTTTAGTATTGATGGGAAACGGAATAAAGTAATATCAAGAGCTTGCGATACCTTTGTTGGTCGATATCCACAAAAATAGAAATCGTTACATGGCTTTTACGAATTTATTTTAACATAGTTTCAGAAGCACGAATTAATTTTGGACATTATCGAGGCAAATGAAAGTAAATTTACAAGGAATGGACTGCAAAACAATCACCATTCTCATTGCTCTCGTATTTAGAACAGAAAAATTCGGCGTTTCATTAGTGCTGGATTGTTTCCTAATAGTCATGACTAACTTGAATATCTCCAAAGTTAGACAAGATTTTAAAAGATTACACACATTGCTGTACTTATTTTATCGAGCAAAATTTTATTATCTTAAATATTTTGGAAAGTATCAATTTTAGATGGCTAATGAATATAACATTTCTTTCGTTTTTTTCTGTAAGAGCCATTTGATAAAGAAAGAAATAAACAGTTCTATAAAAAAATGCATCTTTTCCGTTTGAAAGTTTAAGCGTAATTGTCGCACACACTGAATAACATTTTCGAAAAATTGCTACCCGACCGTGCTCTAATGCTACCCTATACGGTTAACAGTTCTGAAAAATTTCAAATTTATAAACTAGACACTTTCACAGTTATAAAAGTTCACATGCACTCGTCCATCTGTCACAAATTTCCGGAAACAGCAAATATTACAAACATGGTTAAACATAGCAACATAGTTGTTTCATCAAACAACCTTTAAAATTGAATTAAGAATTCAAACATGTAATAATGTATGTTTCATGTAAAATAGCAAAGTGCTCAGTTATTTTCGGTATAATCGGATATGTCAGATTACTAAAAATATTTAAGTTCGATAGCACATGTCGGCTTTGTACTACCAAGCCTCCCTGATTTTCTAATCGTAGTCTTTTACATATCCATCAATGCAGTTCTCGGCGAGATACTTGGAACTTAATTTGTTAAATATTGCAGAAATGACTGGTATACTTATGTATATGTGTATGTGTACAAAGTTCAAATGAAGTTTTGTAAATGGTTTCATTAAACTTATTGAGTTAGTCTTATATTATGTGTTATGAATAGATATGCAATTATAAACTTTCGGACAGCACGCCAGGATTGTATATAGTATCGATCGCCGATCGGAGATGTATCACGGATGTATATTTACGCACAACAATGGATTCAATCCTGTCGTGCTACCGAGAGTTATAACGCTGGTTATAAATATTAAACAATTTAATTGCTTTTCAGCTGGTAGCTGCTTTAACAACTTACATGATAATATTAATTCAGTTTGAGATGGCAAAAGTAATTGAACCATACTGCCACTACAATACCAGTACGGCCACTTAAAATGTTGAAGTAAGTAGTATATGATATTTACACTAACTAGTAATTACCGAATAAATAGATTGTTTGAGTTTCTTTTTTGGCACAATAAGTACTTTATTTCATTGTTATCAATGTTAACTATCTCTGTGATCGGTACATGTCGTATGCATATACGACATGTTTTTGGCACAAACATTTATAATGAGCTTTTTAATAATTGAAGACCTAGTTATTTCTATTCAATTAGAGATTTCAAAATTTAAAGCTTTAATGCAGATTTTTTTACGCCATGAGCGTGGTAATATTCCATAAATCTTTGTTACTAGCTTTGGACAACAAATAATTATATCCTCCAACTACGACTAGGCCAGATTTTCTTTTAAATTTATATCTTGAAATAATTAGTGTCTACGTTAGTTGTTTATTATTTTCGATCCTGTTTGACCTATTTACTTGATTCTAGGTCTGTGCAATAAAGTTCTATTTTTATTGAAAAGAAACTAATATCACAAAAACGTATGCCCGTTTTACATGTAGATGCCAGTAGCACACTTTTAGCGAGAATAGTGAATTGTCCAAGTATAACAAAAACATACCATAATTACCAATAGAATAATTGTTTAAAGTTAGTTTATTGGTTAATCGAGCACTTCTGTTAGGGGAGCACCTTTTCAAAGAAATCAGGATGAACTAACAATTCACTAAATTGAAATTTAGACTGTTTAATTTCAGAATATAACCATCCTTACAACGAATTATCAGCAGTGTAAGTATATCGGGTTGATTGTGTAAATAAGTAGAAATTGTGTAAATGGTGCGAGTTATAAAATCTTACCACATTCAAATTGAATACTGGCCTTATTTACTATATACTTACATTCGTTGTATTTTAGATACACCTACATGTACTTATAATTTTCATATCTATTTCAGCTTTCTTTTCAAAGGACACCCCTCTTATGGCGAAATTGCATTGGATAACATTTTGGAAATTGTTACCTTCCACTTAGGAAGGTTAACACTATCTATTAGAAACATACCACTTACCTAACTCTGCAAAAATTGTTTTAAATACATTATATATATTTTTGTAGTATATTAATTTGTACTTTTAAAATTGCACGTTTACATATCTCATACTTACTTTGTAAAATAAAGATTACCAAAGTTAATTTTTTTTTCTAACTAGAAACTATTAATCATATTTACGTATTATAGACATTTTACCCTTCCTTGATGATAGAAAAAGCTATTACATGAAAAAATTGTTTTAATGAAATTGTCGCTAAGTTATTCTATAATTTATTAAAGTTTGATTTGTCTCAAAATATAGAATTTTGGACAAATATAGAAAACTGAACAGACGCGAATTACGATGAATATGAAGAACAAAGGAAAAAGATTATTAAAAAATAAAACAGTTTTTAAAAAATCACAAGACATGACCAAGAAGATGCAGCACAAAAGCGAGCAAATTCATTAGATGAAGCTAAACATGTCATCCAAATCGTAAAAACTGAAAATCTATCTGGACTAAATAACTAAAGAAACTATGAGAAAAGGGAATAGAAATTGCACGGAAAATTGCAAACTTTGGGTTCGTGTTGCCTATTGGTTTCCCTGAGAGTCGATAAAACGCGAATCTGTCTAACCCCTGTTAATTTTACGAAGCGTACGGAAAATGGAGAACCCTAGTCGTGACGTATGTGACACAAAGCATCTAGCAAGATTTCTCACAACCTTAGAAAATATTGGAAAAATACATAATTGGAAGTATCTACACCAATCTAAATACATACAAGGCCACAAGCCGATAGTCGAACCTTGTACAATTTAGTATAAATGCATTTTAATATAATAATGCAACATTTAGCTAGGTTGCAAAATATAACAAAAACAACTATGAGATAGAAAAAAATTAAAGTTGATCTTGCTTAAAAATAGATTAACGCGTAATAAGCAATTGTCATTTCGCCCTAAACATATACTACTACATATAATGTAGAGGCTACATACATCATATTGCATAGTTAAGGTTAAAATGTATAACTATTCCATTTGCCTCAAGAAACTCTGTTATTGATACTTTAATTATTTCACTCCTGCATAAAGTTTCTGGACAAACTTACATTGAAACATTGTATCTAGTACCTCTTTTTTTCTGCAAATATTACTTTAAATTAACATATTTGTATCTGGCACCTTATATCTTATGACTTAAATTTAAAATATCGCGCACCGTACGAAGGACAGTATTTCTCCTTCTCCATCGATCCTAATATCTTGAAATCCCATACTACGCACCGCTTCCATTTGTACAATGCGTCGGAAAAGCTACACGTAGCGACATATATCGTTCGATTTTGGATCGAAAAGCTAAAAGCTAAAATGTTGTACCATGCTTTATACGTATCCACTTGAAAAGAACATACGTTTGGCAATACCGTAATTGTATACTACTGTATAATAGGGAATTATAAATGACAAATTAGTAAAAACAATTGATCCGCAGGGAAAAGCAATGGGAAAATACGTTAATAAAATAGAGTTAATCGTTTTGATTTTTCGAACTCGTCTCTTTTAGTAATCTGTTTGTTTGTAAGCACAGTTTCAATCTACGAAGTATTATCTATATTACTCGATCGAGAATTAAAATTTAACAGTAATATTTTTGGTTGAAATCAAATATTATCCTACAACGTTGTCAAATGTGGTCATGCGATGATATGAAAACAGGCTCTAAGACGTTTACGAAAAAACTAGGAATAAAATGTCGTCTAAATTAAAAATTTCAGCTATCTGTATTGATGGAAACTAAACACAAACGCTTATCGAGGAACTAAAAACCGAATTTCAAAAACCTCGTGAAGACCAATGAAGCATGGTACATTTTACCATTTAGATTTTCGATTCAGAAACGATCGAACAATGTTGCTACTTGTAGCTTTTCCGATAATTTATACACACATTATATATGTTTCAAGCACACAATTGTGCCACAATAGTTGAATCCGTTGAATGAGATCACTTCTCCTACAGCAAAGAGTGCACAATTAAACGCCTTCGGTGATTTGATTGGATATTAGATACCTATTTCGCCTCGTTTTACAATTAACAAATATTGTTCCTTCTCATCCTTATATGAAAAATAATAAACTATGTCTACTACTATACGTACACTCGCTTGCCATAAAAAACGAGACACTCAGATTAGCTGCATGGGACACGGACTTTGCTGTGATAGGTATAGGTATGGTGTGTTTTTAAATGTTTGATGTTTATGTGTCATTTGAATATTAAAGTTTGTACTACCACTGCTGTATTGACACTGACAATGACAAATTAAATCAATCCGTATCAAACAGCTTAAAAAAATATAAAATTATCGCTTACGAGTCGTCTCGTTTTTTATGGCAAGCGGGTGTACATACTTTTCTACCGAACCGTTCGGTCACCAGTTGATGATGATGGCCATTCGTGTCCTCGAAGCGGCCGTCCCGGACTAATTGTATATTACTATATAATAAATTAAACTTGCGTGGTGCGAAGGGTGCCGATACTTACGTGTTGTTTATCAATTTGCACGCTGCTTTAGTTTCTACTTTTAAATATTCTTTTGCCAATCGTTACGCCACGTATTGTCTTTATATAAAATTATTATATATTATATCTATTATTAAATCACGCCATATTAGATCGGCGATGTAATGTACTTAATAAACTAGAAAATGCATAAATGAGACAAGAATTTAACGAAACCACACATAAACAAATGAACAATAGTCTGCTCTTTTTACTATAGCGCGCTTTTACAGACATTACATAAAACTAGAGAAGACAAAGGCGGATGAAATTACTACTTTTTTGCAAACTAAACAGACTAGTGTTTTCTCGACTCTCGGGGACACCAGCAGGCAACACGAATCCATTCTCATGAGGCGAATAGACACGAGTCTATCTAGTCGCTACAAAAAAGTCTAATTCCGCCTTCCTTTGCCATATCTACATATAACAACAAAAATTATAACGCTAAAATTTCTTCATTATTCTATCAATAGTATAAGCATTTTTTTGTTATTCTATCTAGGCATGTTGTGATGTGTTTTGAGACACTACATCATTATCATGATAGGTACACCACGACAACCAGGCGAAGGCTGAAAGTACGATCTAAAACAATAAAATTCGATCTTGTTTTACTCCGACTTTTGGCGAGTTCGATAAAAAAAAAGCTGGATTAACATTGGCTTCACTTGTAAGCATAAGCCACTGCTTCTATTATTTCATATTCTTTGATTTAACTTTTTTTCTTTCTTTGCTCGTGAGATCTTTTACGTCGCAGTTGTCTCAGTCGTCGCAGTTATTTAACCTCATGCAAACGCTAACTTAATCAGTAAAACCATTGTGATTTGTTATTCCGCAGTAAGGTTTCAATTCAAAAATGTGAAATCCAAACACGACAACTTTTTATAAGAATACAAACTTATAAAACACACAATGAAATAAAAGCAAAAAAAAATTAAAACTAGATAATTGCATTTTGCAACGACAATCAGTCATCAGAATTTAAACATTTACAAAATAACAAAGATTGATTGTATAGATCTTGTATAACGTATTATAAATTTAACCAATTTCATAATATTAAAACACGAGCTAATGTAGCTTGCCCTTGTATTTCACCAAACTTGGTTAAGATATGATTACATCTTTACAAAGAAAAAAATAGATTGAACAGAAGAGAAATATGGAAAATAAGCTTATTTATAGAAAAATCACTAGTGGGAATATGCAATTGAGTTCAAGTGGTTTCCGATTCATCTGTTAACCGTTTCACCGTTTTCTACCTCGTTGATACATCCTCGCTTACTTAATACCCGTTTCATCATTCTAAAACCCATAAACATAATTTAAAGCAATCAATGCTAAATATCCAAATAATCCAATTATTCATCAATCAATTTCGTAATACTTATTTTGGATTTATATAGTGTTGTACTATATTATATTTCCCACGATTCAAAATTCGCAATTGTAGGCACTATATTTGTCCACTTTGGAAAATCACTGAGAAATGCTTGGAATTGCAAAGTGTGTTGGTGCTTCTTATTATGCACATACTTTCCAGAGATAGCTATGTCCATTATCGTTGTATTCCAATCTTCCGGCACTTCTAAATCAATTGAAAATTCTAGTGGAGATTTCGAAACACCCCACACGAAATTAACAAAGTACAATGGTCTTCCGTTCCATATCGGAACATTCTCTGGTATTACAGGATCTAAACTGATCCCAACCAGGCGGATGTTAGTCTTTGGTGAGAAATAAATGTTAAAATGATCAGGACCTATCGCTGTAAAGTTACATGTTACCACGTTAGGCTTTAACATTGTCTTTGAATTTAAATGTAAGAATATGTTCTCCTTAATTATTGGTTCTTCTGCAGGTATCCATGTACTACTTTCCCTAGAAACAACAAAATATAATATAAATTAGTAAAAATTCTTTTTATCAAACTATTACATCACCGCTAGCATTCTTGGTGAAAATAGCGGTAAGCCGCAAACTAAGAAATTTTTACAATCATCTGTTATTGGTATCCGTTTCCCAAACTGGTTGACATAAGGTATGATGCTTCCTGGAGAGTTTCTATCCAAATTTATAAGGAAATACCCAGCATCTTGCTTTATTACTCCCTCTTCATTGTTGAAAGTTCTCTTGGTGTGCTATAGAATTCAACACAAATATTCAAATATCTTAACGAAACAACACATATTTATTCAGAAAGCTTACATAAATCATAAACCTTTGAGGTGCAGGCGAAGTGGGATTTTCGGAATATGGAAATCCTAATGGAGTGACGATAATTAAAAAGTGTAACAAAAAGATGACCAAGAAGAAGTAAATCAACCAAAAGGGTTTTTTCATCATAGTTAGAAAGTGCATCTAAAAATGAAATTAAATAAATAATTGCTAATAGGCATTTTTATTCTATTTTACATAGAAACTTGAAAAGAAGATCGTTAACGACATAGATATTACTCCAATTATCATATCGGGGTTTTTGTCATTTCCTATTCTTCCAGTAATAGGTATAAACAGAGATAAGATAATGACTGACTGGTACATTATCATCATTGATGGAAATGCATTAAATAACACATATGCGACTTTCCAGCCATTTGCTGTAAACGATAAAAATTTTCAAAATATAGAAGTAAACATTCGGTGTAAATAAAAGTGTAAATAATATAGAACACGAAAAAAGGAGGAAAATGTGTATTTCAAAAATAAAGCTTGATATATTTTGTTTAATGTGTTGGCATATAATAAGGAAAATAATTATCGTTGAGCACTTCTTCCATTTGAAAGTGTCGGACACGCGGTATAATGTTTTCGAAAAATAATTCGGATTCTAATACTGCTCTACTATACGGACAACAGTTCTCAATCTGTTTTCTCAATTTTTCACACTAAATACTTTCGCAGCTATAAAAGTTTATATGCGCTCGTCCAACTGTCAAAAAATGATGAAAAATAGCTTCTTTCCTGAGCAATTAAAAAATGTCTCTATTAAGAATTATTCTGACACGTATAAGAAAATTATAAGTATACAGGTGTTTAGTTTTCGTTACACATGATGTAAGTTTGTTCTCTAATTCATGTTAATAACCTTCTTCAACATTCTCTATATCCACCTGGTTTCGAATCACATTTTATTTCGATTGAGCAATTCTTAGAGTAAGCTAATAAATAGTATGTCAAAAAATTGTTTGTATATATAATATCGTATAACTACATTATACAAAATAGCTATCGCAATCAGTATTAAGTTTCGTTCGTTACTTTTTTTTTAATTTACAGTATCTTTTACCGGAATCCGGTTGAGGAGCTCTTCCAGTATTTTATTTATAAACAAAATTACAACACGATTTCTTGCGTTTTATCAACATTTACTAACATTTTGACTGCAATATTAAATTTAATGCCCGAGTTACGCGTTGCTTTAACAAATTCATCCAAAAAAATGTTTATAAACATTTCTATTTAGCTAAATTCTTTAAGCTTCCACTGTGTTATTTATTTTTACTCCTAAAAAATTGTAACCATTACAAGTAGGCCTTCAATAGGTCAATAAAATAATATCTTTAAAGAACATCTTTATGAAAACGTACGTTGTATTTTGTCGCGAGACTATGAGTTTAAACGGAAAACATGGTGGCGATTTAAGTGGTCATTGTGTATAGTCTAATTGAAATAAAAAATTAAGCTACATAAGTATAGGATATGTTGAAAAAGGTTGATATGAACTGATAAGAAACATGAAAAAACACAGTGATATTATAGAGTATTCCATTTAGAAAACTTGTATCATGCACAGCGGACACTAAGCACTTTATATACTTAAATATAATTTTATATATTATAGCACATATTTCCGAATAATTTTTGTTTGAAGCGTTTTCCTCAAAATTAAATAGAAAATGAATTATTTCCTACCCATGCACTAAGCGGATACGCTGGAAATGCGCAGTTAATATATATTAAGTTTAGTGTTACATACTTGAATGATGGAGCTTTGTCAAATGTATAAAAACTGATCCAACTGTATTACATAATACTGGAATCATAAAGACATATGCACTCCTGATATTTAAACAAGTTGCAATTAAAAGTAGCACCGTCCAAATTAATCGAACTATAGAATATTGCAACTGACTTTGAACTCTTGTAGAAAAATGTAGCTAAAAATAAAAATAATTTATTCATTTAATACGTAATAACGTGAGATTAAATTTAAAGAAACAAATTTAACTTGTCGGAGATTAACAGAATAATACTAGAAAAGAAAAAAGAAAACGATAAACATTATACGAATAAAAAATTACCTTTTTATTAAAATGATTCCATACAATTAACGGAATTGAGGAAAACATAACAGTCGGTACGACATAAAGACCAAAAATCAGAAATGGGCTACCATACCAACTCATAGAATAATTTAAAGTATCAATAAGAGTACTAATCCCTACTATTCCTACAACGGTAAAAACCCAACTAAGGAGCAAGACAAGTGAAGTTATAATCAAATACATTTTGCTTTTCCAGCTACGTCCTAAAAATGAAAATACGAAAGAATACATGTTTTTAAATAAAAATTAATGAATATCATACCTAATTTAAAGTCCAAGAAGCTCTTATATGCAACTAAACACGACAGTATTATCACTATTAAATTAATTATGGTTCCTATGTATTCTTCATACCACACCATAAACAAACCAAAAACATCAAAATAGACGGCTTTACCAAGAGATGCATTAATATGTTCTACCTCCGGAGCGTTAGCGATTTTCTTAACTAGCTCCAAAACATTATCACCAACATGTTGATAAGAAGCCAATGGAATGCTTTCAACATCATCGAAATTTGTGTGATATTTGTAGCCGTTCTTGAAAAAGGCTAAATCAAAGCCTGAAAATCAATAAAATGAAAAAATCAAACATTATTATCGCAAGGCAGATGAGAACAGCGCGCAAATAATTTTGCTCTTTACTATTAGCATCTGCTACTATTTATAATTTTGAAAAATGATAGCTCCAATACATCTCATCCAACAATTGCTGAGAAATTATAATAAAGAGATGAAAAGAATTGAACTATTTGTTATTCGAAAGTTAAGATAAGCAATAAATTTGCTTGTGAAAAATATCCGAGGTTATGAAGCTACAATTTTTGAGTGCACTAATATTTAGTTTTTTCCAATAAGTATTGGACTGCTCGGTATTTAATTTTTTTCATAATGAAATCTGTTTGCTGTCGAAACTAACAAACTTTGCCAATTTAGAGTGAGTTCCGTAAGTCCCTAAATTTTACCAAATGTAGGGATTACCAGTTTCTGTTGCCAGTTTACTTGCAAGACATAGAACCGGATTCTGGTTGAAGTAATAGACTTACGGAACCCACTGCTAAACAATTTACCTGTTTCATAAAAAGAAAACTATCCATCTTATTCTACTCTATCAGGACATACTATATATTAGTAGTAAACAAAATATTCTTTGATAATTATTATAGGTTTGTTTTGGATTCGATTATTGAAACGAAAAGAGTCGTAGGATTGCGCAGTAAAAGTTGCGTTATAGCAAATAATTCGAGTAGTACGAAACAGTTAAAATTTTTGGATGAAAAACAAAAACATGGAAAGTAATCAGTAATGCAGAGTTCTTTTACTTTTCAACTCAGATAGTTTTCCGTATCCAAATTTTGGTCGTTTTAAAAATAACTAAAAGTTTCGAAGTAGTTCAAGAAAACTAAACCAAAAATACTAACGCATATGGCTAGCTCGATTCTAATTGTGAGTCGAGAGAGTACTAAAACAAACTTTATGACAGCTTACGGGATGTGCCCGCTGTAACTAAACAAATATTTGAAAACTACTCGGCAAGCTGTTTATTTTATTGCGCACATTTGATTTTCCATTGCAAGCGAACCCCGGAGGCAGTATATGCCTCTGTGATCTCAAACTATCACGAACGATGGTCGAAGACAGCAAGGTAAGCAGAAATTATACTTTCTGCTTCCTATATGCTTCTTTAAATCGGCACGATTTATTACATAAAAGTGTAAAGAAGAGACAAGTCGTGCAATAATAAAGCTATTGAACCTTGAAATACAAGCATTCTATGGATTCAAGAGCACAGCACGTACAAATATAATTAGCTGCCCTAGCGATAGTTTTAATCGAAAGGTTATTTAACACCAATATTAGATGTTAATAGCAATGCTATTCAATATACTTACCTACAGCTTTACCATAATCCCTAAATATTCGAAAATCAGTATCTGATGGTATTATATTACTCTGAAATATTTCTTCACCCGCCACTTGACCATACGGGTGAGGTATTTTGGAATAATAATTTAATAACCAAGAATGTCCTGGACCACTTTGAAATAGGATCTCCTTACTACCAGATCCTGCTGCTTCAAGATTTATAACAACTTTTACTGTTTTTGCCCATTTATGTTGTGTTATAAACCCATGTGCAGCTTGTAAAGGTGATTCCTCAGCTCCATTAAACAGAAATATTAAATTGTGTCTTAATTCACCATTCCACTGATACAGCTTTCTTATAACTTCTAGCATTACAACACACATTATGCCATCATCACTTCCTCCTATAAATGCATTTGTTTAAATATATTACAAAGAAAAAATTAAAATATATCTTAAATTTAAACCTCATTACCATAATAAATGCAATACCTGGACTAGTAGGGACGGAATCAAAATGTGCATTTATCAAAATACTATATTTTGAAATGTTGGTTGCGGATATCTTTGCAACTACATTTTGCACATTACGATATATGTTATAAGCTCCAAATGGCTTAAAATCAAGATAATACGAGCCATTTACAGTTTGCACATCAATCTCAACCTTTCTACTCGATTCGACATTTTCAGTAATATTTCTCAATTCATCAAATAGAAAATTAACAGCACCAACTTCATTCTCGAAACTTCCAACAACTCTAGATCCGTTCGCTGTTAATGCCAATAAATTATTTCGTGCACGTTCTGCTACAAATACATCTGGATGTTCAACCTAAAAAGTACCTTGCATGTCAACAACCTCAATTATATGAAAAACCATACCTCACTATCCATACTAATTGGAGTAGGCATTCTGTTATCAAGCAAAATTACAATAAGAAAAAGTAAAGCAATAAAAAGAAAATACAGAATAGTTTGCCATAAATTGACAGAAAACACCTTTTCCATTTTTGTATCACTTGTCATCTTGTAGCTTTATTTTAAAAACTCATAACAAAAAAAAAACTTAAATATGTTAAAACGGCTAGGTTTTAATGAAAAACTCCGTAACTTTAACTTAGTCAATTATGTCTAATAAAAATTTAAAACTGTACGAGTACCGTTTTGATAAACGAAAGCACTTATCATTTTATCACTTTTCTAAACGTAATTTAAATTGGTTTAAATCTCGATAATCAGAGAAACCAATAAGTAGTACCAACCAAATTAGTGGGTGCAATAAAATAAATACTTTCCCTAACTAGTGTAGTACATGAGGTAAACAATTGCAAAATTTCTAGTTTCAAAAATGAATGTGTAAAATTAAAAAATTCATATACTTTCAAATTTAACACAAATGTAATATACATAAAATTGTAGTATCTATGTATCCCTTGTTTAATTTTCTTTGTTAAATAAATAAGCGTAATATGTACTTGTACATATTTTAGTTGCAAATGTGTATTACTACAATCAGTGTTTATTGGCCTCGTTTAATTTTCTCTATTAAAAATAACACGAAAAGGTGGTCCAAAGCTTAATTTACATTATACAATTTTCGTTTTAAAATATTCTTTCATTCCATAACGGTAAGGGTGCCTTCCTCTTGTCTTTCTCGTAAGTAATCGCAGCATATCTTAGCGGTATATTTGTAGTCATTGTCTTGTTGAAATATGAAGTTTTCGTCGACTAGTCGCCACCCCGATGCCACCACATTATTTTCTAAGATATTTTTATAGGCTTCTTTTAGCAGAATACCGTCAATTTTTACTAGATCCCCCACAAAGTGCCCGTAAAACACCCCCAAACCATCACCGAACCTTCCCCGTGTTTAACGGTCGGAACAGTGCATCGGTCCGATACTCGTTCTCCTGCCGACTTTCGAACAAACACACGTCGGCGTGGGGCATAAATTTCGAATTTTGACTCACCGCCCCACACCTTCTTCCAGTCTTCGATGGTCCAATTCTTCTGTACTTGTGCCCACTGATATCGCTTCCGCTTATTCTGTTTCCTTAATAAGGGTTTTCTTAACACTACTCGCCCGTGAAGTCCAGCTTTACTTAAGAACCGTAATCACTAAAGAGTCCAAACGATGTGCCCGACCATCGCGCACATCCGGATATTTCTGCAACAATGTAAACATGTTAGGTAAGTTATTTATGTTTTTTCTTAACGTTTTGTAAAGTGATTCAATATATTTATTTTTAAATAAGCGCACTGTTATCCTGGTAAACTCGCCAATGCTCGGGCACATCGTTTGGACTCTTTGGTAATCACACTAATCGGTTCCCCACGTTCCACGTTCACTTCGGCCGCGATTTCTGAGTCGGCTTTTCGACGATTTTGTTTACTAATCCTTACGATTAGACGATCTTCTGCTGGCGTCGTTTTTCTCGGCCGCTCACTTCTCTTTTTGTTCGATAAACTACCACTACTTGCAAATCTATTTACGTTATAGTCCACTGTTGTCCACTGTCCAGTGCCTACTAATATTCAATTCACCTGCAATTTGTCTATTGCTTTTACCCGTTCCAATGATAACTCACAATTAAAGTACGCATCTCTACGGACAACTCTTTAGTTTTCGCCGTTATAAAGAAAATATCGAACAAAAATCTAAACGCACAGATAACAATTCGCTTGACTATGTTTTCCATAATAGTGAATTTAGAAGTAACACAAACTCCAATGAAATGATACAAAGAAACCTCGGATCATAAAATATAATAAAGCAATAAACCTTATTGCATCAAAATTCAAAGGCAAACACGTAAACAGGGATAGTGCCGTTATAGCTCAGGTATAACTAAAACGAATTTTTATTTCTAAGAACTCACTAATAGAGGGTATACCAATGAAATTTACTGATTTATAGTGGACGATTCATAAAGTGGAATTAAGAAAAAACGTAGGTCGCTAAATACTTATGGACGGTAGTGTAGGTAGAATAATTATCAACGGAAGAAAAGAATATCTTATACACAAGACCAATTTTGTTAACACAAACGTTTAGTTCCTAGCTAGTAATTTCGAAAATCGGCGTAAAACTTGGACCTATGTTTGAAAACTAGTTTCCAGAAAAAAAAGTATAATCTAAATCAAACTTATCTACACAAAATGAGAAAGCGCAATATAATATTCAATAATACATTATAAAATTACTAGTTAACTCCTTTTTCTAATGATTAAATGAATAAATAGACTACTCAGTATGTTTCTTTGAATACTGATGTTTTAATCTGAGAAAATTGTCTAGTTATGCGCATGCGCAAATAAACCATTACCTAAATTATAGGATTACTGAGTTCAGAAGAAACACTGTTCGGAAACCGAACTTCGGATTAATACGTAGTTGTAGAAGCCAGGGGTGTTATTTTTAACTAGACTGACGTGTGCACATGAAAACGGAGGCTTATATTACGAACGTTGTAATCTCAATTTCAACTATTATTCCCTTCAGAGTTATAACAACAGAAATAGACAGTGTAGCGTTGCTTTTAGTTCGTTCAATTTGCCAGTTATAAGCAGATGTTGTTCAAGCAAACGCTGCTGTTAAGAACATAACCACTGCCACAGAATACTTAGCACATTGTGTTGTGGGATGCTAGCATAAACCAGTATCTAGAAAAAGTTACCATCTGGTTAGCATTGCGTTCCACATAGCTGCATATTATATATTTTTTAAGTTGTCATTTTGGATTTTGCATTTTGTGTTCAATACAATTGCTTAATGTCCGACTTTATATACAAAAATAATACGACATATATACAAATTTGTTATGGCATTTTGCTTTTTTTGCTGACAAATTTTTTTCTTTCCGCAAGTGGATACATCTTAGCAAGATGCTACGTAAATGGAAATGAGGCTGTAAAAGTATTAATAAACTACATTCCGAAAGCATGCGTTCCAACAAACGGATGATGCTTTTCGTAAAGGAGTCATTGCATACGATTATTGCGCCATCTTAAGTGTAACAATGATACTTGTTTCCATACAAATGGTCCCTACCAAATTATAGGGGCTAGACTTTTGACAAATTCTACCTTCCACTGCTAGCGCATTGTGAAGTGCACCGACTCCTATCTATTGCTGTTTGTGCGAAGTGGGTTAAATGAATGAAACTAAAATTGGGAGTTGTTTTACTAACCTCACTATTCTATAACATATTCAACAACATTTAGTCATTACTATACAAAAGAATATTAACCAGAATTCACACACCATGTCCAAAGTGTTATTTGATTCAGACTCTGAATCTGATGCTCATTTAAAAGTTGACAACGAATACGCAAAAAATTACAACACTTGGAGACAAAAGGAGGAGTTGAATAAGCGTACGTATTCCTTCTGAAAATATAATAAACTTTACACAAATTGGTGAAAGTAATTTCGAGTTGTACATAGTTAAATTTTATTTTCAGTTAAAACAAAGTACGGTGAGGAAGTATTAACTAAATCTGAAAGTTCGACAAGTTCATCAGAGGACGATGACGATGATGAAGTTCCAGACGTACCTAAAGAAATAGAAATAGATTTCTTTAAAACATTAGCAAGTTTGAAAACTAAGGATCCAAAAATATATGATGAAAATACACAATTCTTTAGCGAGACAAAAGGTGTTACACAGAAGAAAACAAAAAAGAAAGCGCAACCTATGTTCATTAAAGATTATGAGAGAAAGCTACTTTTAGATGGCGCTGGTCAAATTGATCATTCAGATGATGATAATAAATACAACAAGTAATTGTGTAAGTAAAGTTATGAAATTAATAATTTACTTGAGATATTGTAGTTCTTTAAGCTATGTCCAAGAACAAGAGAAACTAAAGCAAAATTTACAAGATGCTCTACAAAACATAGAAGAAGGTACTGAAGAAGAATGGGGTGGTATGTTTAAAAGTAGACAGAGAACTGATACCGAGTTAAAGCAAGAAGAAGAAGAATATAGGCTTTGGTTAAAAGGACAACGTGAATATATCAATGATGACATAAAATACGACTTGGAACCATTAAAGGATTATTGGAGTGATCCAAATTTAGATAAAGATGAGAAATTTTTACGTGATTATATACTGAACAAAAGGTACAAATGACTAAGATTAGTTGTAAATAAAATTGAATGTGGTTTTTGGGGTACTGTGGTTATCTTGTCAAATCTAACTGAATTAAGTTTCATGCGAAACAACGCCTTCATAAGTTAAACAATTTCACTTTTAAATCAAACGTCTTACGTTGGAAGACGTTTGATTAAAACCAATATTAAGGTCATTTGTAATGTGAATACTATCAATATTGTTAAGAACAACCTCCTTACATTTTTGAAATTCTAGGTTTCTAGAAAATGAAGACAAAAATTATATTCCCACATACGATGAAGTTATACATGATTCTGATGATGGACTTTCAGAAGATGAAAAACAAATTGAGAAACAGGATGAATTTGAGCACAAATACAACTACAGATTTGAAGAACCAGACGAAGAATTTGTAAGATATACTCTGATTAAATATCTATATTGTTAAAGTGCATTCTTACTTTTGTTAGATCAAGCGTTACCCAAGAACCATAGAAAGTTCATTGCGAAGAAAAGATGATAGGAGAAAAGTGAAAAGGGCTGAAATCAAAGAAAGAAAGGAAAAGGAAAAAGAGCAAAAAATGAACGAGTTGAGATACATGCAAAGTTTAAAGAAAAAAGAAATAGAGGAAAAAATTCAAAAATTACGAGAAATAACTGGAAACAACGAAATTGCATTTGATGTAAGTTCGTTTAAACAGCATATGCTTAAAAATACATTAGAGGTGTCCTTAAATTTCCCACATTTTTTAATTCCCAAGTGTAATTGTCGCCCCATGTTTTCTTTTTTTTATGCATCCCAGGTTCTTTGAATCTCTTAAGGGAATTAAGTCTAATAGAACCTGTTAAGTATGAATAAGGCTGTATATGATGCGAAGAGATGCAAAATGCGAAATGCCCACTGTCTTGGCTTTAGCATAAGTTGCAATTAGATATGTTGCACATGCAGCGCAGGCAGTATTAGATACATATTTGAATGTTCTTTATCTTGTATAAGCGATGCTAACCTCCAGTGGGCTTAATAAACTATCGAAATTGTCAACCGCAGGAGGTGGAAAATTCACAAAATCTCTAGAAATTGATAATGAATGGAATAGCTATAAATTTTATCAAAATTAAATCTACAGTCTTGCATATTTTATAATCTATATTCATAACTTCTATATACTTCAAATATTTCGTTTTGTGTTAAATTATGTTCAAATGTAACTGCAAATAACTCCATCTGCAAATTATTTAGTACAGTAAATTATTTATAAAATTAGGATAAGGACATTGAGGAAGATTTTGATCCAGAAACTTATGACAAAAAAATGCAGCAGCTGTTCAATGATGAATTCTACAAAGGTCAAGAAGAAGAGCAAAAACCGGAATTTCCTGATATCGATGAAGAACTGGAGCTAGGTATTTTTGTTTTATGAACACTAGAATATCAAGACTATAATTTTATGTTGCAGAAAATTGGGAAAATAGTGAATCCCAAGAGGATACAAATGGACCACACTGTGAAGATGAAGATTTTAACGTAAGATATTGTAACATATTTTTAAAAGTATGCATGTTGTTACAATGTTACTATTTCAGATGGATTGTGATTATGATCCTAATGCGAAAGAAGTTGCGGCAACAGTAAAAGGGAAAAAGAAAAGGAAGAGAAAAACTAAGTTTGCCGAAGTGCTAAGTGAACCAAAACCAACATTTAACCCTACCGATAAAACATATCAAGAGTATTTAGATGAATATTATAAATTGGAATGTGAAGATATAATTGGTGATATACCGTGTCGTTTTAAGTACAGGAAAGTTATTCCAAATAGTTTTGGTTTAACAATAGAAGAGGTAAGATTGTTGGAGTATATTACCAGGATTATTGATCAATACACAAGCGTCTTACCGGGAACTGTAGCGTCCGATATCTGGAATATTATGAATTAGCGAAATGTGAAAATATTACAGACGCTAATTTACTTGAAATATGTTGAGCCTTCCAATTGTACCGGTGCCGGCAATCAAGACTAACTTCGGTTATGTTAAATGAAACTGTTCTTAATTTTTTTAAAACTGTTAAATGAAACTGTTTTTAAAAATTTTGGAGTGCAGCCCAAGTGAAAAAGGTCAATAAATCATAAGTCATTTCTATATTTACAACGTGCAGCTAATTCATCAAATTTTCGTATACCGAAAGTAGTTCCTTGTAAGACACTTTATAAAAAGAATTCTGATTTCGAGAAACTTAATTTAATACGTCCATATATTAAATGCAACTAACAATGCATATCACTAAAGGTAATTGATAATAAAAAATAAAAACGTAGGCTTCCACGGAGTCATTTAAAAATAGACGTGTTCCGGGTTTGGACCGTGTTATGTAGTTCTTTGTTAAGCAAAAACTCCATATTTCGCCCACGATCATATGGTGCTTCTTCAGGAGAGAGAATTGCGGTAGGCAACAGTTAGCACGGTAACTCAACGTGTAAACCATGCCAGCAATTGACCGTGACCAACTCAAGATCATTGAAAAATTCTACACTCAAATGTTATCTATAATGTCAAAGGTCTGAGATAACAGACTTCTAGTTGCATCCTTGTATGGCATGCATTATTTTATTTTTAAAATTAAATCAAATTGGTCAATGAAAAAAAAAATGTAATTCCATAGATATCCTAATTAACCGTGATCAAACAATCGCTATTGTAAAAGAACTAGTAGCAGGACGACGCTAAAAATTTCTAAATATAGTTCAATCTATGGTGGTGTAAGAGTCCAAACGATGTGCCCGACCATCGCGCATATCCGGATATTTCTGCAACAATGTATGTTACATGTTAGGTAAGTTATTTATGTTTTTTCTTAACGTTTTGTAAAGTGATTCAATATATTTATTTTTAAATAAGCGCACTGTTATTCTGGTAAACTCGCCAATGCTCGGGCACATCGTTTGGACTCTTACACCACACACACTTCTTTAGCCTACACCACACACTTCTTTAGCCTACATCACACACTTCTTTAGCCTAATACGTAATTACTAATTACGTATTAGGCTAAGTATCTTACCGATGTAAGTTTCTACTACTTAAATTATGCTTTAAATACGATGTAAATGTTAAGCTTAGTAAAGATACAAAGGGTTGGAGTCTGTATCGCGTACGTTTATGGTGAACCTCGTAATTTTAGGTTAGTTTTCTTTATTGAAATGAATAATAATAATAATAAAATTATCAATACAGACTCGATGTACAATACAATATACTACACTGTAAGTATTGTATTGGATTGGAAAATTGATATATGATCAATTTGCATTATATCAGGTTCAAAATTGAGATGTTCATTTCCTCGCACCTTATGACTCCGCATATACAAACATCAAGACCACATTTGTTACAGATTCTAATGGCCAGCGATAGAGAACTTAACCGATGGTGTTCTTTAAAAAAGGCTGTGCAACATCGTCCCGAGCATATCGAAAAATACGACGTCATTGCCTTCAGTAAAAAAGGCAAAAATGAAGCATTAAAGCAAAAACTTTTACCAAGCCTATTCAAAGATCAAGAAACAGTAACAGATGTTAAAAGTACACTCTCTAAAAACGAATCTAATACAGATTTGCCCATAAATAAAAAGAAGAAAACGAAACGTGAAATAAATACTCTGGAAGGTTTCAATGAAGAACCTATCCTTAAGAAACTGATTCTTACTCCTGGAAATACAGCCGATTCGAAGATAAATTATGATAATTCTAAGGACAATAAAGATATGTCTAAAAAGAAAAGTGATAATAGTAATACGTTGTTCACGAACATAGCCCCAAAGAAAAAGAAGAAACAAAAATGCACAGAAAATTCCCCAACAACAAGTATTCTTTCCAGCTACAATACACATCAAGATAAAGATAGCAAAAGCTTTAAAGAAGTAGAAAGGGCCCAGATTAATAATGAAAAATCACATACGAAGAGAACGCATGTGAATCAATGTAATTCGTCAAAAAAGAATAATTTTTCTGCAAAATACAATCAAAAGGAATTGGATATATCAGACGCACGATTGAAAGCATTTGGTTTCAAACCTAAGAAATTTAAAAATAAAATGAAATACAAAGGAAATAGAAATACATCAACGTCCTAAAATGTAACCTTTAGAATTTATAAGGTTGTAAATATCAATTTAATGGGTCAGAATTATTTTAGAGCATCTTTGATACTGTACACTACGTTCACAATAAAATAAACAAATTCATTCTAGTTTGGTAATTTTTGTTTGAGTAATTTGGAGTTGCTACATTCTGTTCTATAGCGCACAACAATTTCATTTCTGGTTTTGTTTGAAACTTATCTTTGTTTTAAACATAACATCCTATGTACATCAATGGATTTTGGTAGACAATAAAAAGACATTGTCTAAATACCATATATGAACGTTTTTCTTAGGGACTATTGAGATACAAGATTTTATATCTAAAATAACAAAGTTTATGGCATTTCTGGGAAGATCGGAAGGTGAAAGATATAGTACAGGTCAAAATATGGCAATCGATGTATCCTATCCGAGCGTTGTTGACAAAAACGACTTATATATTGAAATTGTTTCCTTTATTTTGAGCATAATGTATATGATTATCCTTTATGAGGTATCTGTATATAATATCCTTAAAACATGTTATTAAATATTTGTAAATAAATAATCTTAGTTATTTAATTAATGTTGTAATTGAAAGCCTTGATGTAACACAATGATAAATCACAAAATCTGATAGATTGAGAAATTAAATTTAATAATTAAGATGTCTTCTGATTCGGTATTACTTTCACTTTTTTTATTATTTAAATCAGTAGCCCCAAGCGATTTTATATTGTTTAGTAACATTTCAGAAAAAAGTATTTTTACTCAGTTTGTCATACATAATAAAATAGATGGCGAAATAAGGGGAAAATGTAAGATGTTTTATTTAAATTGCAATAAAATTATGTGAGAAACTAGTGTGTTGTGTGTTGTTCATAATTAGAGGTATAAAAAATAAATTAAAAAAGTCACATCAGATCCTTCCAGTATGCGGGGTGAGATTTATACTCCCAGGTACTTTATGATACCTACATTAGAAAACTAAAGATTGTTTTTAATTTATTCTTTTTTTTATTACTTCAAACCGGTAGTGCTGTATAACGAACACAGGAGAGTACGGACAATGATTCGGTTCTCTTTTGTATTTTCCATACATATTGTGTACACTTTAATATGTAATGAAAGTGCATGAGGAAGTTGAATCGTTATCCTCGCTCTTATCATCACCCACCGACACAAGTTCAGTCGCAGCTAAATTGTTGATTGTGCCTTTAAATTTATTTATTGCCCAACGTACTGTACATACATTTTTACATTTGTATGCTCAAATCGTTTGTGGTTAATCGATTATTTTAATTCCTTTAATAAAAAGAATAGAATAAGTAAAAGCATTTGCTTTGGAAAAGTACCAAAGAAAAAATACATAGCATTGATTCAGCACAAGGTACTGTACAAAGTACAGTATAAGTTCCACGAGGCTAGTGCCCGTCGGCAGCTTAGGGGTCAGCGGCGACGTCGGCAAGTCGATGGCTAACTAACGCCCAGTTAGAATGAAAAAAAATCCCACAATGAAGAAAATAGCACATACGGTAACAAACGGCAGCAGAACGCTGAAAACTGTAAGCTACATGACTGCATATCGATTGCGCTCGATTTTCCCGAATGTAGTACCACTCGCTGGGGATGCTTTTTGCCATAATTTAGACTGTAAGCTTCTAGACCCATTACCGTGTTTCCCATATACTGTCATCCAAGTGCATAAGTTACATTTTCAACCATTCGTCTATTAAGGGAAAATATTGTCATTTCAATTTTTAAACACCTCCAAAATGTTTGAAATAAAAATTCGTTATTCTCAGTGAAGGATAACAGCAAAATATTCACTGCAATTTTTAAGTAGCAAACGTATCCGTTACAGTACGAGCACTTTATTTTATAGCTCCAAAACGATACTTCTATTTAGTGACAGTAATGCTAAGCGCTGTTGCGGTAACCAAATGGCTTATTCGTGTTAACAGTTAAAAACAGGCGTTATTTAGTAAATTTAATTTAATAAATAAAAACCAAAGGGATGGTGCGGATAAGGGAATTTATAATTTACTAGCTACAGCTATGAAACCTTTTTCATATATTCGATATATTTTTGTGGGCATGGGAAACAATAAAGCAGTTGCCATAGGATTTGAAACTAGAAAGGATTAAAAGGCGTTACAAAAAGAAATTACCTCATATTTTAAATATTTTTTAATAATTCAAAATCCTCAAATACTTAATTTATTTACTGTTAGCATGAAAATTGCATTATAAGCTAAGGAGAATTAGAGATATCCATATTATCTGACTTTTCCGAGGACTCTGTCTCCTTCTGATTATCTGATTCTTGAGATTTTCTCTTATCTCTCTCGGAATCGAAGCCTTTCTCTTCTTCATCATAATTTCTTGGTACTTTTGAATGCGATGGCGATCGATCTTTAGTGTCTTTACGATCTTTTTTATCTTTCCTACGATCTCTGCTTCGCGATCGACTGCGTCTTCTGCTTCTTTTAGGCGTCGGTGATCTTCTCCTGCTGCCCCTGGATCTTGATCTTTTCTTGTCTCGCCCATGTTTTCTATCCCTTGATCTTGAACGGTATCTTCCTCTCGAAGTTGATCTAGAACGCTTCTTATCTATACTGGCTCTCTTCTCATCAACGCTGCTCTCGCGATCGCTCCTCTTTTCTTTAGATTCTCTTCCTTTATCTTTTCTATCGCTATCCTTTTCACGAGATCTTTCTTTATCTCTGGATCTTCTTTCTCTGGATCTTTCACGATCTTTATCTCGAGATCTACCTCTCTCCTTCTCCTTAGATCTATCTCTATCCCTAGACCGTCTATCTTGAGATTTATCGCGTGATCTATCTCTTGAACGGTGTCTTTCACGATCCCTTCGTGAGTATCGAGATTTTGATCTGGATCTATGCGATCTCGAGCTTCTTGACCTAGATCTTCTCGATAATGACCTGGACCTATGTCGAGAGCGCGAGCGTCTTCGCCTTTCCCTTGAGCGAGATCTCCTAGTATGGGATGATGATCTTCTCGACCTGTGCCTAGAACGAGATCTTCTAGACCTTGATTGAGATCTTGATCTTCGTCTACGTCCTCGTGACCTTGACCTAGAACGTCTAGATGATCGTTTATCTTTAGACAACATCCCAATTACAGGATCCATTGCAGCAGAAATCAAACTTTGTGCTTCCTTTGCTTGAGACATTGCTTCTTCAATTTCTCTTTGAGCTATTTCATTACTTTTAGCTTGAGGTTTTGAGATAGCTTGAGTAGCATGTGTTATTTTCAATACTTTACCTTTAAGCTCTTTACCATTATATTTTAAAGCTTCTAATAAGCTCGGTTGTTCACTAAACTCTACGAGCATATGATTAGTATTGTCGGAAGTACGTGTACAAGTCCTAAAATATTTAATTTCACCAGCTTTAGCAAAGAAACTTACCAAATCATCTATTGTTATTAGCGGATCAATATTATGTACTAAAATTGTTCTACGTACTTCTTCAATTTTAACACTATCATAGTTAGCTGGCAAAGGAGGATATAGTGGTAAACTATTAGCCTGGAGGTGAGGATCTGTTGTGATTATCACCTGCTCAGTTCCTATACCACTTACAGAATTCACAACATTAGGTGGTAATTTAGGTTCAGTAGGGCATAGTCCAGGAACTATTGTACCATTTTTTGTCATTTCAAGTGCATAATATTCATCTGGTATTTCACCATTTTGCACAGGTATAACTATTAATGCTCGATCAATAAATACAGTGTTCGTCATATGCTGAGCAATGCCTACAGTACTGGCATCAATGAATTTGATATAACATATTCTTGATTGTACAGGGCACGAAACATCCCTTATTGTTGGATACAACCTAATATCTTCAATTTTTCCCAGATATCCAAATAGAGTTTGCATTTGATCCTTTGTAGCTTGTGGTGCAATATTAGTAACTTGCACTACACGAGTCCCTCCAACCGCCATTTTCGAACTAAATAATTCACCAATTACTGGATTATACTGTACTCTAGTGTCTACAAAAAATATGGAACAAGATAGAACTAAATTGGTGAATGCAAGCAACAATTATAATTATGAATGATTATAACTAAACACAAGGATGAACATACAAGACGCAAACTAGCGTCACTAGTGATAGTAACCAGGATTGAGAATTAGTAACTTCATTGTTGTAAAGTTGGCCATTAAGATTTTGGGCATTTCAGAAACAATTTAAAAAATACAAATAAAATTTAAAAAGAGAATGTATTAGATGAAAATACTTTTAAATAACAAATATTGTATTTATAAATACTCCATATTAAAATAAAATAATCAAATAGTTTTAATGAATTAAGAATGAAGTCTCTGCCGATAAAATCGGTGCCAAGCTTCACCTTTAGAGAAATGTCATTTGCAAAAAGCAGTCAGTAATATAAATGTCATTTGAGATGGAAGTTCGAAGTGCTGATTTTTTAAACGGAGATATTTGTACTGTTGTAATTAATTCTTTTAATCGTTTGTTTGTGATATTCCATATGTTCATCAAATTAAGACAGCTTGATTGACATCGTATTTGTCCAATACTTTTTTGATCCGTGATTATTCTAGATTAATCTCGACAGTGTCATCTAGTGGTGCAGTCAGAATTGTGCACTAAGTACTAAGCTATTGGTACACGTGAATTGGGGTCGTTTCAGAATACATATTTATTAAATTTTCTTGCAATATGGAATCGTGGGGTAAGTAACCATATATTCATAAAAACACTACATTATAAATACAGCTGGAGTTGATTCTTAGATGATGATAATTTTGAACCAAAAGTGGTAGCACCTGGTATACTACAAACCAACAAATGGGAGGGCGAAGACGAAGATGATGATGTTAAAGTAGGTAAAAAACTATTCAAATCCAAACGAATTTTTATGAATTTTTCTGAAGGATAATTGGGAAGATGAAGATGAGGAACAGAAACCCGAAGAACCAAAAGTAATAGTACCAACCAAAACTAAAAAGAAATTTGTGGATATAGTTGCAGAAAAAGAAGTAAGTTATTTAAAGTATTGTTTTTCAATTACTGACTGTAATGGATGTTTACAATTTATATTTTGATTGTAAACATAAGTAAGAATGAATACATCTTGGTATTGAAAAATAGTTTGCACATTAATTTTTTTTTAATATCTTAGTATTAATGTTAATAGCAAAAACTATAGTATCAGCTTGCTCGATACCGCACTAGTTTAATTAATTCAGAACAATTAATTCTGAAATTGGTAGATTCCAACTATATAACAAAATTAACTGAAAAAAATACCATTTTAACATGCCTTGTTCTATGCCTAAGATTGCCTAGATGCCTAGAAGATATTTACTAGTACCTATTTTTACCAATTACCCGATAAAATATGCAAATTGTTATGCAACTAAAAGAAAAGGTTCTTGCCCATAACTTAAAATATATCTTTAAGAATGCTCAACGTAAGCATTATGTAAGAAATTCCACAAGTTTAATTCTGACAGAAACCCGCCATAAACATTTTGTAACCCTTCTCTTTCACGGTCTTCTAGGCAATCTGAAAGATAAATCGGATACTGAAGAAAAGGTCGAGAATTTGTAAAATCCCAAGCACTCTCTAGGATAAAACCTAAAGCTTATATTGGACAAACGACAAGTAATATGTAGTAGATTTAAAAGACATGCAGTTTATTACTACTATGGAAATAAAGTCTAGCAAATACATAAACTAAACCAGACATAATATTAAATTACAAAACCTTAAAATTATTAAGAATGCGAGAATTAGCTGCGGACGAAACCATTTATATGACAAAAAATGCAAACGAACGGACGTTTACCATTTGTTGCTACAGGTGATAACATTTTGTTTTAATTTCGGATATTTCACGTTTTAGGCCGGTAAAAGTAAGTGCTTGTAAGTATCTTTTAAAATAGGGAAAGAACAAATGCACGTTAGAATTAAAATCTTTTTTTCGCATCGTTCAGTATGGTTGACAATGGGAATTCATGAAAAAAATATTGGAATGGGGAATAAGAAAGTTATGCAATTTAACATTTGAGCATATTTAGGTATTGTAGGTAATTAAATTTAAGATATTCTTTCTTTTCACCGTTGACGTAAGCGCTACTATATACTATGGTAATTGTAATTGTAATACGAATGAAAGTTAGCGACTGTATAATATCGTTTATTGCAATGAGCAACGGCCATGGGTAGTGACGTAAACGAGGAGTGCGGACAGCGGTTCGATTCTCTTGTGTATTTTCTTTGCATTTTCTGTACATTGTACTATGCTACAGAAATATACAATATGGTCGAATTGTCGTGTGCGCCTCTCGTTTACGTCATCACCCTTCGCTACTGACAACGGGTAAATAAATTATAGTAAGCGGCAACTAATAAATTTTATTATCATTCCTTCCATTTCATCTGTTTATGTTTACTGTTTCTTATATATGTACTATAGTTCAAGGTAAAAAGTATTTTATCTATTAATGTTACTTGGAAGTGACTAGGCTTGGAAACAAAATTGAATTACAAAGTATCAATGTGATGATGGCGAAAAGATTGTAATTCCTGAAAAACATGTGGAAATTGTGCATTTCACAAACACGGAGAATCAGTCATAAATTGTAAAAACAATACACGTTTCTTAAGCCTTTTAGACGTCCCGATTTATTGGCCAATTAATTGAACAAATTAATCTTTAACGTAAAAAATGCATAAAACGTGTAATAATTTGAATTAACTAATCGAAACCGAAATAACCTAACCAAATCATTGCATAAAAGAAGAGTGCTAATTTATTTTTACATGTACATGAAAACTTCCTATTGAACAACTACACCGTTCAACACTTAACGACTTAATTATCACGATTATAAAAAAATTGCCCAATTTATTGAAGAATATAAAAGAACATAGCTCTACCGTTTTCTAGGTAAAGGATTTGCTCAATTATTTTGGTCAATAAATCACGACGTATGAAACAAAATGAAAAATACCAGATATCAGATTACTGGTGGAATTCAGGACAAACTATGGTAAGAGTTTTCTAAGATTACAACTGTTATAGAAGATTTAATAAGCAACGCATAAGTATCGGCACCCTCCGCATCACACAAGTTTATTATATAGTCATATAAAAATTAATCCGGGACGGCCGTTTCGAGGACACGAATGGTTCTCATCATCATCATGGTGACCGATTCCGACGCTGAGTTTAACAGACAACGTAAAATTCGGATTTTTTTTTTACGACAAGAGATTCGCAGGACTGCAGAAAAGTGTTCACTGTAAAGTGTAGTGATAGCCTCTGGGTGTTTGTATCTATCTGCACGAAAAGTGGAGGGATTGTTGAAAAAGGAAACTTGCAGAGATACGTTAAAATAATAAATTTAAAGAAATTCTTATAACACTAACTTGAGGTGCTCTTAAGAATGTTAAAAATTTGAATAATAATAAAAATGAAGATAACAATCACCGTACATACACACACATCCCATGTGTCGATGGGTCGATGTCGATACGAACATGCGGTCGTGCATTATCGTGCATTAACATGAATTCGTTTCCTATAATTGGCGCATATGGTACTACATGTTCTTCTAAAATGTCCGTTATATACCTGCGGGCAGTCAGTGTACCTCTGTCTACTGGTACTAACTCTGTACGACCTGTTAAACAGATGCCTCCCCAAACCATAATAGAGCCCCATCAGCGAAATTAGGTGTAGGTCTGATATTACACTGCGAATAGCGCTCACCGTCTCGTCTGTACACTGAGTTACGCCTATCTGAGGTGTAAAGACCAAATTTTGACTCATCCGTGAAGGGTATATTGGCCCAGTCATTAATGTTCCAATTTACATGTTCTCTGGCAAACCTTAAGCGAGTCACTCGGTGGTTCCTAGCGAGACGAGGGGCTGTTACAACTACTCCAACTCTTAATCCACTCTGTCGTAACCTATTCCGAATAGTTTGAGTACTCACACGAGTATTTCTGACTCTAGCCAAGTCGTTCTGCAATTGTCTCGCAGTTACATGTCTTCGACGTAATGCTTGTAGTAGTAAATGGCGGTCATCTCGGCGAGTAGAACATCTTGGACGACCTGGTACAGGTCTTCTACTGTAATTGCCTGTTTCCCTATATCTGGCTACGGCTCTAGAAACACTTGACCGATTGATGTTCATCAAATTAGCAACGTATGCTTGAGATCGTCCATCTTCGATTAAAACAACTATAGCAGCCACTTGTGCTGAAGTTAAGTTGCTCATTTTAGTTTTAAAAACGTTGGTACAGAACTCCGACTTCGCACTTTAAAATTTGTCCGTATAGGAAGATTTTCAATAAACAACTGAACAAACCTTACACATATGCATTTTTCTAAATGTGTTCTTTTTGAAAAAAAAGTAAAAAAGCTATGTTCCATGATTTTGTTAGTGTTTTTATAGTTCACATACACGAGGCAAACTTTTTGTGAACGTATAAAAATATCTTGGTTTATAAATGCCCTTTTTTAGAGTATGCGATACTTTTTTGGCGGAGTGTACATTGCGTAGTTCGATCTTAGGGGATTACAATTTTAGTAAACAGTCAACTAGATATTTCACTAGATTATCTCGTAAACCTATCACGAACGCGAGACTCACTGGCAACAGCTTTCACCAATATACGTCATTGTAGTTAATATTTATTGTGATAAATAATATTATAAACATAATCGCTGCTGTTCACCTACGTGTATTGAGGTGCGCTCACGTAGTAATGCTGATGCGACGCTATTCTGTCACCTAAAGCGATTCTGGATTTGTTTAGAAATTAAAATACATGATCTTATCATCAAGTTACTTGCATCATAATTACTTGAAAAATAACTGGTAATTAGACGGATATGTTGTACATCGTAGCGTTCAATATTAACGTGGAAATATGCTTCTCAAATCTTTGACCAACGTAAATCACAAAAAAAAACTTTTTACGATAATTTGTTTAATATCTTTGTTACTACACATTAATTTTTCCAGAAATCAAAGAGGGAGGAACAAGAAAAGCGGTTGAAAGAACTTGAAGAAAGCGAGGAGCTTACACCAGAAGAAAGACGTAGGCTACAAAGAGAATCAGACTTACAAGCAGCATTAGATACATTTGGTGGAAGCACTACGAACACAGGTTTGGATTCCATGAATCCCGTTACGAAAGAAGAATTTGAAGAATTTGCAGATGCACTTTCTAGTAAGGTGCAACCACTTTCAAAAAGTTTGGAATTTCCTACTTTCGCCGAGATTATCGTGAGAAATATCTGTGCAAGCAGTAAGTCACATGTAATCTTAAATTGCTCTAAAGGAATGATGGTTTAGTTTACACGCAAAAATTCTAATTAAATATAGAACAGGCAAACAGCGAATATTAAAAAAATACGGATATGTTTTTAGTGTAAATGAAACTTTCCGACAACGTATTTACCTTTCAAAAGAATTATGTATTAATTAAATTAAATTAAATACCGTATATTATCGCGTTAAATAGAAATAAGAAAGGTACAGACCATCTATGCACTGAGGGAACGTAGTGCACGACACGTGTGTACATATAATAAACATTGTGGTCTTCGCGGTGGCATATCGTTTATATGATAAGAAATTACCCAACGAAGTAAAATAAATGAGAAAATACCCACGTAAAAAAATGAAACAAGAATAAATTTATTGAATAGACGGCTTCATGTAAAAATGTACGAGGACTTTTTTTTCAACCACCGATAGCTCATAAAAAAAGACAAGTATAAACAACAAAATTAATTTATTACCAAAAGCCTTCCTATCCTGTCTGTATAGAATGTTGCCGTCAATGTGTTGAGAGTGTTCGTAATGTTGTTTTGAAGTTTCTCTATATTCTGGATGTTCTGTCCTCCGAATCTCTTTTACAGTTCACGAAAAAGAAGTCGCTTGGCGCTAAGTCGTAGCATGACAGTGCCTGTCCTCACATTGCTGTTGTAACTCAACGATATCTTGAACAATTTCGATCGAAAGTTTTTGGACACCCGGTGTATAGTCTCGACTATCGCGCATATATCAAAACATATCAGCTATATTACCAACAATTTTAAACAACGTTCCAGGCAGTTGAAATGAGATAATATTGCATGAAGAAATTCAATAACAAATATATAACACTTGTTGAAATTAAAGAACAATGTTTTTTTTTTTTTCAAATTTGTAAGTTCCACGTACATAAATGCAATTGTAAATAAATTCAACAATCCTGAATCCAAGTTATTAATTGTTTGTTAAAACAATCAGGTAAATGTTGCATTAAACTATTTACTACATAAAATTGCAAAAGAGCAATTTAATTTGTTAGATTCCGCAAAAAATATTTATCAGTGGCAAATAGTATAGCAGACACCAATTTTAATTTGATTCTTTTAATTTTCTGAAAACAACTGTTTAGAATACTACATTTTCGGCAGGCAACAATAATAATTAATGACATATAATCTTGTTAGAGTTAGGAACATATTCTCCAAATAATGTTAAAATTCTACCAATATTTTGGCAAAACATAAGTAAGCTAAATTATACATTTCTAAATAAAGCCTTTTTATTGCTACAATATCTTACGTGGTTGTTTCCCTATTTATTGTATTTTTGGATACTTTCTTATAATCCAATCCATGTAATTACGGTCGTCCAGTTCATAGATATTATAGAGACTGAATATGAACTGTACAGTATACGGGATGATCCAAAATAATAGTCCACTATATCTGACTGCATTGATCGGCAAACTAGTAGTACTTTTTGCTATAAAAAAATGACGGGCTGTTGTTGTATACGAAAGTTATAGTGGTTTTTGATTTCTAAGGTACACCTTTGCGTTATAATATTTATGTTGGGCTCAATAAACTGTTGTAGCTCTAAGCGACAAAAATGCATGTATATTTTTGTCATTTTATGTATAAATAAATAAAGAAACTTGAAACTACTTCAAAATCCACGATTTCCGCCGAAATTAATTATTTTAACAAATCTCGCCCCAGTAAGGAATCGACATGTTTTTCCCGGGTAGGCGCACCGCACTAAGGGCGTCTTTGGCAGGAATAAATAATTTTTTTAGTACCTAGATGCTATTTATTATGTAAATATATTGTTATATCTCCACAAACAAACATGTCCCTACATGCAAAGTTCACTAATTAATTAATATATGTATAGTACATTTTTTTTACTACTAGACACGTGCATTTACCTTTCGAACATTGGCGGGTGTCTTTTTAATTGAACATGAGCATAGCGAACAGCTATTGCGATTGTTACAGAAAATAAAACACAAATATGTCAAATTTCACATTATCTAATCCTATCTAATTAATGGGCTATAGAACTGAAACCGAGTTTACCTCTCCTAAACCTAGCGGTTTTTGATTTTATGGAAATAATAAAATACTAATTTTGATATGTAAATCAACGTGTACAGTAGCGGACAAAATAATGGCAGTATGGAACTATGAATACTAGGAATGAAAGTTTTATAAATTTGTTGGAAGTAACGATACTGCCATCTACACTGGAGGTCTCGAATTTTATAAAAATTTACAAGAACGTTAACAAGACCTTCTTGTAAAACTGTCGGGGAAGTCCTCATTTGATACTTGCAGTATATATTGCATCTGGACAAATAAAATGGGCAGAAACAAACACTGTACTGAAGAAACGCGGCAGTTGATTTTAAAATTAAGAAGAGAAGTAAAAACCTATCAATTTATTCAAGAACTATTAAATTGTTAGGCGAAAATTATTAGAACTACAGTACGTTATCCAGAAACAGGAGAAACTCGTGGCCACAAAAGGAAAACAACGGTCACACGATAGTACGATATGCAAATATGTCTAAATGTTCCTGCTAGAACAATCCAGAGGCTATTGAAAGAGAATGGTTTGGCAGTTCGAAGTCCAAGAAAGATGCTTCTTTTGAAGAAACATTTTAGGCGTCGTTTAATGTTCCCCAAGAAACAAGTTGCCGGCAATAAAATGGCGCAGTATTCTTTGGACCGATGAAAGCAAAAATGTGCTCTTTTGGTTCAAAATGGCGTAGAAAGTATGTTAGAAGATACACCAACACGGTTTATCATCCACCACACCTTTTAAAAACTGTTAAATACGGAGGTGCAATAATTGTTTTTCTTGTTACGGTCCAGGGCCCATATATTGGCTTCATATAATGGAACAAGTTATGCCGCCCTATGCGGAAGAATATATCAACGTAGGAGTAAAGGGCTGATTACTTGACAATAGAATTGAGGTTCTGGAGTGGAATTTGTGGACTAATGTTAAAGAAGCAGTTTTCAAAGTAAAACTAAAATCAACGATTGGTTTAGTATTGCCACGACGATGCGAAGCAGTAATTGAAAATAAGGGGCACTCAACCAAATATTAATTGTATTATATTTTATATTATTTGATAGATATATTAATAATAATTTTGCGTTTTCTTTGTAGTTACTGTTACTTTGTCCCCTTCAGTTTTAATTATTATTAAGATTAACGCTTTCGGTCAATAATATTAACCACACAGAGGAGTCGGGATTCTTATTAGAATACTTTTGTGTGAAAACAGTGTAACTTTGAAAATATATACTTGCGAAAAATGTATTAACGTATACAAGGTGAAGGTGTTCAAAAATTAAGACTACTCTACCCGATAAAAACATAGACGCGGTATCATTTTTATTTACGAAATAAAGTTTATAGACGTTATATAAAATGTAAATGAGGGTTAGTAAAAAACAATTATCCTTAATAGAAAGAGGTAAAGTTCTAGCCTGGCACCAACATGGTATTAGTAAGAAGGAAATTTCTCGTCGGTTACGAAGAAGCGATCATTGCGTTAGAAATTTCCTAAAAGATCCGGAAAATTACAGCAAATCAAAAGTCCAGGGGCGACCGAAAGCTGTAATTGAGCGGGACAAACGCATGATATTGCAGTGTGCATTGAATTATTCTGCGTCGACGAGAGTTATTGCAGAACAGGCGAGGGTGTAAACCCACGTCCGTAATGTTCAAAGGATTTTAAAAGCGTCACGGTTAATATCACGCAGGAAAATGTTGAGAAAGTCGTCACTTTCGGCGAAACACAAAGAAGCGAGGTTGAGATTTGCCGAAGAACGCATATCCTGGAAGAAACAATGGGAAAAAGTAATCTTTTCCGATGAGAAACGTTTTAATTTGTACGGACCGGATGGGTTACTCGCATTATTATCATGATCTGAGGAAGGAACCAAGAGTGAAAATGACCAGACAATTAAGCAGTGGATCTGTGATGATATGGGCATCGATTGGATTCCGCGATAAAAGTGAGATAGTGATTTGCACAAATAAAATGACATCTGTGACGTATAAAGACTTACTGCATGACAATCTTCCACGTTTTGGGAACCAATCGGTCGGGCGCAATTTTGTTTTTCAGTAATAATGCGCCAATACTTAAAGCAAAAACAATTATTGAATGGTTTAAAGTGGAAAAGATTAAAACTTTACAGTGGTAGGAACGGTCACCAGACCTAAAAATTATTGAAAACATATGGGGTGAATTGGCACGTCGCGTTTATGGTGGAGGCCGTCAATATTTCACGATACAGGAACTAAAAACTTCAATAGTGAATGGCAGAATATCCCTCAAAATTATGTGTTAAATTTATATAAATCTATTAACAACAGATTATTGGAAGTGATTAAGAACAATGTAGGATCTACGCATTACTGATCACTCATTTGTTTATTTTTGTTTTCCATTTGTAATAGAGCGTCTAAGTTTTTTATCGCAGAAATTTCTGAAACGTTGGAGTAATAATTTATTATTTAGTTCATATATTACTGGAGGAGATATTTTTAAGTTTATTTTACTTTTATGAGTAAAATCTTAATTAGATATCTTGTTAGTTTTGTAAAGAAATGTTGTAATCCTTAAAACATCTTACCGCGTCTAAGTTTTTGTCGGAGAGCGTAAGTGTAAATTGTAAACATCAACAACTTGTCTAATTTCAATGGTACTCTCTACATTTTAGATCAACGGCAGATGTAAAATTTAATTATTGTCTATCCATTATTATTACGCTCTCCTGCAGGTAGCTTTTTACGTTTTTAAGACATTTTCAAAATGCAGACTACTTTTGTAATAAGTGTTTGACAAATTACCTCGTTATTTATTTGACAGTCATTTACAAGTGTTTCCTTGCAAATTGCCTTTTAGTAGTAGCGGTAGTTCGTCGTTTTTGTTATATAATCCAACTCTGCCAAGGACATTCTAAAAACGACTTGTATCAACCGCAAAATACTTTCGGCATAATAAATTACATATCAACTTATGAAAATAACTATTTTAACATGATTCAGAAGCTGCAAAAACTAATAAAACGCAAACTATTCATAACCTAAACGATAAAAAAAACTATAGCAATAGTGTACCGCTACATTCTGTATACTGTGTTACAGTTTGTGTAACACACATCGACACTTTTTCCGCTGTTTGTTTATTCAGAAAGTGTATTGTGAAAGTATTCAGAAATAAATGGTATTGAAAAAACTGAAATATCGGACATAAAGAATACAACCAAGATATAATTACATTTTTTTAAAATTCACGTTGCAACTTGATATTTTGCATGGATATTTTTTATATTTATTACATGGATTCTTGATCTTTCCTCAATTATGCGTATTTCACGATAGAAGTGAATTGTTAACAGTTTATTAAAATAGATGGATTGCATTTCCATTAAAATACTCGCCAAATAAATAATCTCCAGGTTCCTTCTAACAATGGACTGATAACTTTATTAACTAGTCTTAATCTAATATTTTAACTGTAAGTAAAGAATATTTAGCTTTACGTGGGGCAATTTTGGTTGTTCCAAAGTTCTTTTCTATTAATCTGATTCAAAACGTTACCTAAGATTTTACATGGGCAGTTCGCTTCATAACGCCTGTACTTTTTTTATCAAATTGAGTAAATTGCTGTAACGATTTCAATTTGTTTCAGTGTCATCAGGTGACATCAAAAAAATAAAAAATACAATAGATAATTTATATCTAGAAAAACAAAAAATTGAAAAAGGTGACAAAGCGAAAAAAAATAAGGGAAAAGGAAAAGCGAAACTGAAAATCGACAACGAAAACGTAAGTCTATATCTGCAATTAATTAAGTAAATTAAATTGAAAATAATTAGCAGAAAAGTGTTTATAATGTTGCTTGCAACGATGTAGACTAATATCTTAACATAACGTTTCTTTGTTGCAGCAATACTCTGCTTATGTGGATGATTATGATGACTTCAATGACTTTATGTAGCAGACGGAAGGTTTTAGTTCCATTTTTAACAAATATATTTATACATATAATAAAGTGAGGTGATGAAAATTATAACACTTACTACTAATCTTGGTTTATTGTATTTTATTGTGTTTTTTGCTGTAAGAATTTTGTTACAATACTTGAGAAGCTAATTTTGGAAAAGATTAAGCTAGCTTTTTCCAATTTATGGAAATATATTATAAATAATATAGTATATCATTATTCAACTATCCTACTCCTTATGTATTATTTATTTAATTTGATTGTACTGTTTACAACACAACAGCACCTTATACCAATTAACTCCAGTATATACCGGTTATTTTATTCATAAAAACCATCGTTCTTTTTATGATTGTTTCCCAAACGCTAAGAGATGTGAATATTTTTTCTGGAATTTTAATCGAAATTGATTAACATATGTTACAATACTATATCTAGAATAATCTTTATGTTTGAAGCTTCATATTTCATAAAGTACTAGACGTTTCTTTTTCTTTATAACAGGCGCGTTTTTGAAGCCATTTGAAAATCACGCTTTTTTCTGCCATATAATTGGGAGAAAAATTTTATTTTTATTCCCTACAAAAAAATTTTTCGTTCTGGTTAAATTATTAAAAAATGCCTCTGGATCCTAATGTATTATTGATTAATGTTCCAACAGAAAAGTTAAAAATTCGCGGGTAATAACGCTAAAGTATCAGCACACTCCGTACTACGCAAGTTATAATTCGATTAATCCGGAGATGAGAATTTATGAAGTGTGTGTTGTCGTGTTTATTACATTAACAAAAATGAAAAACCATTTTGATAATTATAGAAACGAAGATATCTTAAATGTATTTTTTATTCGCGGAGAATATAGTAAAATCATAGATAGGTGATGAAGCTTGCCGTCTCGTTTTAACGACATGCGAACGATTATTAACATGGTTGCAGGAAGATCCAGAGTTTTCACCAAAAATTATTTGGACGAATGAATCCAAATTTACCAAGGAGGTCATTGTTATTAAATAATTGATTAATAGACGCAACTGCTAGCACAAAGTGCCGCAAAACTATCGATTCGTTAGTGAAGCTAGTTTTCAGAATATATCATGTTTAACGATAGATGGATTGGACGCAGCGGAACTTGGGCTTAGTCACCAAGATCTCCCGATTTAACGCTCTTAGATTTTTACTTATGGGAACACATCAAAGCATCGAGTGCACTTGATTACAGTATAATAGACCCAAGCAGAAGATGAGTAAGAGCGTAAGTAAGTAAGAAGCGTTCGATACCATAGATCCTGAACAAATAAAACAGGATACAACAACTGGAGCTTATAACAGGATGTTAAATCGTTTGCAAGCGCACGGAGGTTATATACAATATGTATGCATAATACATACAGCATTTCGTTTTTGGTTATTTGGTATTCAATAAATATTATTTCTTCATAGATTTTCTTTTTTATTTTAAATTAGAATTGTTTTTCATCGCCTACTTATTATTAAATACTAATTCAAAACTACATTTTCTGAAATTGTTAATTCTAAAAGAAGCGAGGTAAGTATAAGAACACTTATAGCGTTTCGATAGAGAATTCAATTGTACATCACATGTATAAATATACAACTCGTTCTATTTGAAAAAAATACTTTAGCAGTAGTTACGCTAAATCAACTCTGAGTTGTGAGGCACGCTGTATAATTTTGTTTACTTTTTATGCCTTGGTTGAATGATAAAGTACCTGTACTCTCCAAAATTCAAATAATAGCTTTCTACCATTTACTGTATATGTGTTACGCTTTTATTGCATCATATGGTTTTCTTTTGCTTTTTTTTTATAAAACATGAAATAACTAAAACGTAACCGATAGGTAAGATGTTTCATAAAATTGTCATAAAGTAGCCAGTAGAATCGAAAATGTAAATATATAATAAAATAAAAAAATTTAATAAAAATATAAGTTTCTATTTATAATATCAAAGTTGGGCATGATTTTCGATGGAACCGCGCATTGTGTGCGACATTGATGAAGTAATTTTTTTCTAAATAGATAATAGTTAACTTTCCTTAATCCCGAAGCTTCAAAATCGAGATATTACAAATCCAAGAGCATTTAATGGACGGGTTCCGTGTCTGTATAATACCGTTAAAATTTGTACAATTTTGATAAAATTGTACAAATTTTGGCCTAAATTTTATGTATTGAAAGATATTTCTACAGGGTTACCTGTAAATAGCACGTAAGCTACCGAAATCTGAAGACTACCTATCAATATGTTACTGAAAATTTAAAAAGAAATTTATTTGTAACATATACATTTTGTTCAAATTTTAGGGCCCAAAATGCAGGTAAAGCCGGTCCATATCTTTGTTTCTCCTATATTATACAAATACCGCTGATGAATCAAAGTTAACCCGGATGCAAATAAAAATCGATAAAGCATTGTAGATGCTATGAATAGTGAATAGTCTATTGAAATGCATTAGTCTGTCGTACAGCTGATGTCGAAGTGTTTATGTGTTTACATTGAATATGCCGATAACCATATGATTTGCGTTCTTAATGTTTAAAGTTAATGCATCCGAAATGTCGGGTTTTGAGTTATTTGTAGTTATACATTATTTTTCTTTTTATGAAATTTGTGGTGGTCCTAACAAGGACCGATCTAGGCGAAACAGGACAAAATAATTTATTAATGTAAAAAATGTTCGAAATGTCCACCGTGCATAATCTTTGCACGCGCTGGATGTGATACGGATGAAGTAAATTACTTTTAAAAATTCGATGCACCGTCGTTTGGGACACATTTACTTGCTGGGCTAAAGTTGTAGTACTTATGCCTGGTTCCGCCTCAACGATGTTTAAAATATGCTCTTCTGCTTGCTGAACTCTACGTGATATATGACGGCCACGACCTTTGAAACGTGGAATTACTGATCCTGTTTCTCGAAGTCGATACACGGTTCTCACAATTGTCTCGGATGATGGATGCCGCCGATTGGGAAACCGTTCCGCGTACAAATTTTCTGCCGCAAGACTATTTTGTCCTGTTTCGCCGTAAATCAAAATCATATCGGTGTATTCGATATTCGTATAGGATGCCATTGCAATTGCGTGTAATGACGGTGAATGCTATGTGCATACTAAATGGATATCCGAACGCTGCTTCAGCGACTGCCGGTGATTCCCATATGTTAATTAAGACAGAGTCGGACTCGAATAAAGAAAAATCATTTTCTCGTTACTACGTGCACATAGAACCATAATATTTTGTATTTAGGCATTACTCATGCGTTTCTTTCACCTAATTTTTTTTTCGTACTATATCCGAATAAGACTGTATATAAAATAGATTTATTGATACCGTAACTGTACAAAGGAGAACATTACAGAATACACATCTGGAGAAATTCCATCAATATTCACTGTAGCAGGTATTTTTCCAAATTTAATAGGAGGTATAAATTTGTAGAAATTAGAAGCACTGGACGGCCTTATGTACGTGGAATTTAACCATGTTATTGGTTGAATTCCACGTTCCACAATACATACCGTGGCTATGTATTCATTGCATTCATGGCATTTGGATATTAATCAAACCCTTGTGTTTTAACATGTCTTATGGAGACGGATGGATATTATAAAGATGAGGGGAGGAACTCGTTTATACATAACGACGAAGCATTCCTTTATTAATTAATACTAATTCTAAATGTATCGGGTTGGAAAAAACGAATAAAGCCATTGTTCTTAAACCGCTTGTTTTTAATATACAGTGTGTCACGCATTTGATGCAAACTTATACAACAGAACATTGATACATTTTTTAAACCATTTTGTTTAGATATAAAATATTAAATAATATTCTGGTTAACTAAAATAATTTTTTTATTATAAATATAAGACTATGAAATATTTTCTAAAGTATAGTGTTAAAAAACAACAAACAATTTATTCAACGTAGCCTCCACCTTTTTCCCCACATTTTCCGATACTATACCTAAATTTCACTAATTATGTTCGCATTTTATCTTTTAATGCTCCTAAATTCGCATAAAAATTATTATTTTCGTATACTCTTTGCTTAACATGTTCCCATAAATAAAAATCTATTGGCCTTAAATCGAGCGAGCGAGTTGAGCAATGGAAAGGTCCAAAACGACTGATCTATCTTTCAGGAAAGTGGTCGTGAAGCCAGTTTCTAATTAAATCAATTAAATACGCACGGTATCTATCCTGCTAAAAGTAGGCTACATCTTTTAATATCCTCCAACAGTGGTAAAACAAAATTTTGTAACATATGCAATAATTTCAATTGTTTCCGAAAAGGAGACCACTAATTTTATTAAGTAAAATTCTACGCTACATATTTACTGTCTTATTGGTAGAAGTATTGTCTGTTAGGGGTATTGTAATCCATAACTTGTGTTGTGTACGGAGAAGATGGTAGTACCAACTTCAAAGGATAGATGTAGGTAGCGCCGTTGGCGCTTACAATAATAAGTAGAAATTTTGGTTGATAAGTTGTAGGGTATTGTTGTTGTAGTTATTGCAGTAAACAGTCGTAAAATGGATCCTCCATAACATTTTCTCTAACACAAATACTAAATTTTAATCTAAACGCATCGTCCTGGGGTTCTAGAGTATGAATAAATTTGGGTTTGAGTGGATAAATCTTGTTTTCCCTAAAGACTTTTTGCTGTTGCTTAAGCCCAGCTCCACCGCTCTCTTACTCTTACCCTTGTGATATTTTTGGATCTTCTAATACAGATTTCATAACTAAAATACGTATCATCTTCATTGTATTGTTTCTTTGTTTTGTTCTTTTTGGCAACAGAGATTTTATCAAATTTCTTAAGCTTTCTCAAAGAAGTAATAGCGATATTGATGCTGGGGTATTAACGTTAATTTTGCTGATCCTTGTTCGATATGAAATATCACCAATTCCATTAACACTTAAACGAATTTCCAGTTATAATTGCGATTTTCTAATAGTTTTAAGGCAAGCAAAAACTTTCGTAAAAAAAAATAACTTTTTTTTTTCCCTTGTACACCAAATCCGTGGGCACATGTATAAGAATACAAGGATAAACTGTATAAAAGCTTGTTTTTATTTAAAATGTATTTTTCCTGTAACTAACTTCAGATCTACCGAATTTTTCTGAAATTATTGGAATATGTCTCCCGCTACTATCTAAATGAAATCAAGATACAACGAAGACGGAATACTTTTACCTGTGCTTGAACGAATAGTCGTATATATTTTGAAAACGTGGTTTTAAGAGCTGTTTTTATATATTTCCATATTCTAGCATTCAGGCAGCGTTGGCTACCCTGCAAATGAACGATGTCAAAAAAAAATCCAACGCTATTTATCTGTCAAAACTACAGCCTATAGCGCCATTTTCATGTTGTATAAAGCAGATGAAAGCAGAATATCAAAAGTATTGCAAAGGAATCGGAATGTTGTAACAGTAATGCTCTTTTATTAATCAAACTGTTCGTATTTTTTTCTGACACGTTAAAGCCTTTGTAATTTTGCGGTGTTGTTTTCCATCTAACATCTTTTGTTTACAATGATGAAGAAGGCTAAGTCTTTTAATGTGGGAGATAAGGTATTTGCCAAAGTGAAGGGTTATCCCGCTTGGCCAGCAAAGGTACCAAGAAAAATATTAATTATTCTATAATGGGTTGTCAACTATTGTTTTTAGATTATGGCAGAAAATGGGAAAAAATATGAAGTTTCATTTTACGGAACAAAAGAAACGTAAGTTACGTTCGCTAGTAGTTTTTAGCTAAATGCTAGTCTTCACAATGTTGCATATGATGATCATGTGTTTGTGATTAGTTAAACGTTGGACACTTTTAAGAATTAAAATGAAGTTGTATTTGATTCTTAGCAAGGATCGTGTCCTATAATAAACAGATTTAAGCCGACAAGTTCTAGTAATTAGCATAGAACTTGTGCGATATCATCTTACAAAATTTGTGATAAAATAGTACCTTACCAAACTATAAAATAAATTCTTGTGTAGATACATTCAAAGGAAAAAGACACATAATCATATCTTCTGCATGGTATTGAAAGAAAATATGAACTTAAATAAACTCTTAGAAGCCGCTCAAATTAATTTTAGCATAAAAAGTCACAATGTAGCTAGTAAATTGCACCACTTATTTGTAATTTGCATGCAATTTGTTTATTAAACAATCATTTAAATTATTGTTTAAAAAGCTTGCTCATGCATTGGTTAAGCTTCAAGAAATATGTTCTATTGTTTATTATATTTCTAACTGTTGTAGATTACTACATCAACCAATTTCTATTGATGCCTGTAGTGTATAAACAAATTTTGTACTTCAGGTTCCTTTCCAATACACATTTTTTTATAAACTCCATAAATAATGTTAACATTCTCCTTGTGCTTCTTTAAAACGCTATTACTTTATTTCCCATTTTAATTAAAATTAAAATAAATATAATTAATAAATGATCTCTTTACCAATTTTTCCAAGACTTTTTTAGAAATATATAAAACTTATTTTAGTGGATCTATCAAGGTGGAAGACTTGTTTTATTACTTAAAACATAAAGATCAATTTTATCGGAACCTAAAAAGGAAAGATTATCAAGAGGCCGTTGAACAAATTGAAGCTGAAATAAAGGAATCTGGTACTGATGGGAATAACGATGATGATAGTGAGACTGATCCACCTGTATTATTATTGATGTTGAATTTAATGCTAGAGCAATGATTCATTGACATTTTTAGGCAGCTAGTGATGCCTTAGATAAAAGGAGTAAAAAACGTAAAAGAGAATCTGTTGGTGAAGAAGTACACGTTAATAAATTCCACAAAGGTATTTCAGAAGATCTCAATGAATTACAAGGTGAATATGGTTTTCTCTTATATCTCATTAGAAAAAAACTTTTTTTTAAAAGTAATATTAACTTCTTTTATTTTTAAATGTTTAGTGATTGATATTATTTCTTCTTGTAATAAGAACATATATCAATCCTTCACCTATTTCTATAAAACGTCAATTCCATAAAATTTAAAACTTCGAATTTCCGTGTTGAAACTGTTTCCTTGTTATTTGATATATTGACTATAGCAACATATCATTTATCTTGCGTAAATAGCTATTTTACTATAACTATTTCAGCTCAAGAAGAAAACACAGAAGATAAGCCCGTTACTGCTGATGAAGAAGTTAAAAATTCATCTCAATCTGTAACCAGAAGTGGTCGAGTGGTTAAGCTAAAAAAGTAAATCCTTGCATTACATGTGTATTCTTTTGTAATAAGTTGGTTTGTAGGTTTTCAGACAATGAAGACGAGGATACAAAGAAGAATGCAAAAGTAAAAAAGACCACAGACCAAACAGCTAATGAAAATCAAACCAGCGACTTAGCTTTACTGGATGACAAGAAAGTCAAGGAGGTTACAGATGATATGATTGATCACATGGAGAAGGACACGGATGAGAATCAAGAAGAAATTTCCGAAGTTGAATTAAAAGAAACAGTTTCTCCGGTAACAGAAATTAATGAGGCTGAAAGTTCAGCACCATTGAAAGTGGAAGAAACAGTCGATGTAAATATTGTACCTGTAGATCATTTAGAAGCTATTATTGCATATGTAAGTTAAATTATTTTGTTGTAGTTTCGCATAAATTCGTTTTGGTTTTCATTAATTTGTGACTTGTGTTATTAACCAAATTAATTTTAATGGTTTTTAAGTTTTATAATGTTTAGCTGTAAAGTAATTATCCAAAGTACCAACTAAACAAATATCTGTTATTATGCTGCAAATAGATTCAAAACCATGCAAGCTATTGGAAAAAAGTTAGAGTAATAAAAGCAGCATCGTACATTACTTGCTATATGCTGATGTGAGGCTGAAATATTGGATTTACTTCCTAACTCAGCATGGTAATGTTTTTATTTAACGAAATATCTTCATTATTATCATTATTATTTTTACTGTCGGGCCACAGTTGGCACAAATGCCATCGGCCACTGCGTCCTACGTAAATCTATTCCCTTGTGTGTGTTAGAAATAGGCGTAGGCTTTTAATAAACCTTAGCACTCTAGGATCTCTTTCCTGTGGTTCACTAGATACAAGAGATGGCTTACTAAAATATCGGTGTCATCTACGACGAATGTGTTCTGCTGTTTCCAGATCTTCGTATAGGCGACAGATTTAATCTTCAGCTTTTCCTAATTTAAACAAATGAAATTTTATGGCTACATGATCTATCAGAAATCCTCCCTATAATCTCAGGTTCCGATAGATTTATTTTTGCTGTCTGATATACAGTGGTGGACCGAGAAGAATCCAAACCTAGGAGGTTTAATATGGGGTTTAATACTATGGTATAATTAACATAAAACAATAAATTGATTATGAACATAGTATAGTTGAAGATATTTTATCAGCAAAATTTTAAAATATTTTGTGGCGTGGCCATTATTCTTGCAGACTGTTATGCATCTTCTAGGCATTCGGTCAACTAATTGCGCACATTTTCCTGTCGAAATAGCATATTAGCATTTCTTGACATCTTCCCACAATTTTGTTTTACTTTAATTTTTTTTACCCAAGGATGAATTCTTTACATGTTACCCAAAAATCATTTACATTATTTCTCTCAAACCATTCCTAAATACATTTGGAGGTATGTACAGGGTCATGTCTTGTTGAAATCGTCAAATTATGGAGGTATTGCCATTTGTAGAAGGCTATATGACGTTGATGAAGACGTCTTTATAATTCCCCTTGGTTATAACTTGTTCAATCGAATTTATCGGACCTACACCGTACCAAGAAAAATATACCCACACCATAATACAACCTCCTCCATGTTTAACTGTTTTCTTTTTATATCCAGATTCTAATTCGTTATTCAGTACTCGGCGTACGTAACTTCTACCATCAGAACCAAACAGATTAAACTTATATTCGGTACCACATCCAACATGCTTTTTCGAAAACTCAGTTCCTTGTTTGATATTTTTCCTGCTTAAGAAAAGAGCTTTCCTAGCGGATGTCCTATGCAAGTTATTGTTTTAAAATCGTCCGTATACGGTTATTCATATTAATCTGATTTAAAATATTTGCTGTGGTTATAAATGGGTCCCATTTCGCTAATCTTGCTATGTAACGATCTGTTTCTAAAATTGTACTTGTAGCCTGGCTCTCAGCAGCATTTTCTCTTAGCATTTTGTGAATTTTGAAACTTCTTTGTGCGTCTTCCCTTCTTTCCGTAGTTGTACAAATATTTTTCCTATTTCAATACAATATTGTTTTCTGCCCATTTTATCTGTTATTATTAATTATATAATTTTTTATTTTAGTATAAGCTATATGCTAAAAATTAGTTCGCACCTAACTTTTTACCCACCACTGTAAATACTTTCACCGGTTTTTTTTTTTAATACTTTCCCACTACGAGGCCCTTTGATTGTCCTTCCATGGGTCCTTATTGACCCTTATGTGGTCTGTTTTCTGACCACAAAGGGGGTTAGGACCAAATTGTCTTAGATTATGTACTAAACACTTGTGTGTCAGACCAGATTCCTATGTGTAGTCCTTAAAACTGCTTGGCTGTCACTGAATATGTTTATAGTTGTGCTTCGTATCCCTACCTCAAGATTCTTTATAACGCACAAATTCAGGGCAGAAATTTCTGTTTAAAATATGTTGGTGTGGATTTCTGTAAGAATTTTAAGTTGTAGTTACAGCTACTAATGTTTATGCCGATTCCCACCTATTCTTGAGCTGTCTGTTTACTATGCAAGGCTTGCCGGCTGCATTATCTTTCAATGGACACCTTATAAGATTGATTAAAATTGTATTGAATAGGGATGATTTCTGTTGGAAGTTTAAATAATTTTCAGATGTCCTCTAAAATCCCCAGGCTGCACTCCGTTCCCTACAGAGAGTACACTCGATATAGCTTGCTTCTGAATGTGAATGTGGAGCGGTGTTAATCCCTGCAGCGTCCGCGATGTTGAGACGTGCAAACCTCTGAATTTGCTAAGCTGTTATGCAGTCTTTTCAGTTGTTTTTGGTCAGCAAACCAAGGAGGTGTACGTAATGAGGGATCCGGTTATTACTGAAGATCATCAATTATTATGGAGCAGTCTGCGGTATGCTACTGATGCCGTAGTAGCTTTTTTTTAGCTAAGTTGGACATTTAGGAGTTCCATGCTAGTTTTGTGTTAAATGTGACTTTCAAGTATTTAACTTGATCGCTGAAGCTAATGGATTTCTCTTCGATGGAAGGCGGTTTTAGTTATATCTACAGTATATCGGGCTAAGATTTTGATACCATTTATATCTGTCGTCAAGAGTACTTTGCATAAGTTGCTATTTGATATTCTCGTGTTTTCCAAGGACTACGATTACCACGTCGTTAGCGTAGCGTTACACCTCATACCTGTTGGAGGTAAAATTCATTAGTAGGTCACAGTTGGAGCATAGTTTTCATTCATTTTCTAAACGATAGCCAAAGGACGCTCTCTCATTCCTCTGGAAAGAGGTGTTATCAAAAGGATCAAAAGTGTTTACGTCCAAAAATGCACAGTGACTTATTCCTTTTGCAATTAATGATGCCACTAATCTGCTTATAACATGTTAGAGGACCATTATTGTTGAATTTGCCTACTGACAGGCATATTGATTATGATGAAGCGATTTATTACAAGGACTTCATTCTTTAGGTACTTGTCTAGTACTTTTTCCATTCCCTTGAGCAGGAAGGAGAAGAAACTGATGGGTCTATACACTTTCGGCTCGACGGGTGTAAACGTGGTATTTACTCATTCGGAGTAAATACCACATTTGCATTTGTCAAAACGTTGGTTCCAAAGCTGTAGCTGGTTTTGTATAAGCTCCCAAATATTGGAAGCGGAGCATCCATGTCTTTTTGCCATTGCATCGGAAATACGCCATTTCCTACAGGTGATATGTAGGATTTAAATGTCATCAAGACCAATTTTATTATCGTTGTTGTAAAGGTTTTACGTACTGCTTTCATATTTTACGGAAAATAAATCATCATTTTTAATCATGAAAACACGTTCTTCATTCGTATAAATGTCCATTATTTCACTTTGACTTTATTTTTATTTCACTCAAAATCATCGACTTTACTCCCCTGACGAAAAAAATATTATTTTTTTTCAAAACTTTGAATAAATCAAAAACTTCATAAGATAACGTAGAAAGGGTTTTGTATGCAATACTTAATTCTGATCAATTTTACATCCTATCATTTTTGTCATAAAATGAATAGGAGAACAGGAAATTGCAATAAAACTAAATTACATGTTAAATGTTCTCACCTGTATAGTAATCTGTACCAAAATTAATATGAAAATTAATCTAACATTTTAATAATTAATTTGATGCCAGTTTCCGATAAAAGAGATTTAATATTCGTTTTTATTGTTTGTATACATTAAAAACTTTATTACAATATAATAATATAAATCGTCATGATAAATTTCAATTGTTATAATTAGAAGCTTATATTTATTTAAAATGCAATTGTTCTGTAACTAACTTCAAAACTACCGAATTTTTCGGAAATGTATCGAAAAATATTAATAAAAATGATTCCACTATCTGGCAGCACTGATTATGATCTTTGCAAATTCGCATTCGCGAATACTACTAAGAAAATTGTTTTTGTAATTTTTTTATATACGAAAATATTTTAGATTTTTAATTTATCTATTCGACAATTACAAAGTTCCATACATAACATTAAAACTTCTGACTAACGAGTTTCGTAAAATACCTTATATTCTCTGATATAACCATTATTTTACCTGATATTGTTTATTTCCAGGCCGAACATGTGAAGTCTAAAGCGGCAATCTACAAAAGTAAGTAACTTTTTAAGAATATACATATTGTAATATTTTTATCTTAATTTGATAATCTAGAGAGAAAAATGGAAACTTCTGATTCTTTCGAAAACGAAGTCGTCATAGCCAAGTTACCGTCGAACAAATTAATTGGTATAAAGTATAATCAACGCACTTCAGCCTGTGATAACGAATACGAAAAAGCAATTGAAGATGCTCAAGAAGCTAAGCGCGTGTTAGCGATAAAAAGCAAATTGGAAAATGGAAGCGTTACGGTGGAGAGTGAAAAGGATAACGTTATCGTAAATATTACAGCTGACGAAGAGACCCCACAGCAGAAACATGAATCGACAGTTTTAGAGCGTAAAAAGACTAAATTAAAATATTTAAAAATAGAAGCGAATCTCGTAGATTACGATTGTAAAATTAAAAGCTGTTTAGCTTTAGATAAAGCCGATCCTAAAAAGGCATATGAATATATGGATTTAATGATGGGTTTAGAAATTACCGCATTAATGTTGAAAAAGCATCCTCTTATTGTTGATGTGATGAAGAGACTGCGCAGATATATAGGAAACGTTAAAGAATGGAAATTGTCTGGGGATTCATTAGAAACCTTTGAGACAGATGCGGGGAAAATTAGACAAAAAGCTGAAGAAGTGTTCACGAAATTTGTAGTAAGTATTAACGACCATAGTTTAGGATTGCGTTCTGGTAATACTTTCAATGATGTTAACACATCACAAGTCAGTAATAGTACTGCAGGGTTTGGTTAAAATTATTTTATTTTATTTTTGTTATAGTTCACATAAATACATTTTAATATGTTCAAGGAATGTTTGTTTCTAGATCATTTGAAAATATTATTGACAACGGCAGATTGCGGTGCGGCTGTATGGTTGACGGTAATTCTTACTCATATATATAATCTGTCTCATCTTTCCTGACGGTTGGTGGTTAAATAAATATGCAGTAACCAAACCAGGCGGTATTAGTAGGAAAGTTAGTATTTAAGACACCATGGTGGTAATCGTTTCGAGAATTGTAAATATATATCCTACACATTATATATTTTCTGCGGAATAGATTTCCTCCACTCTTCAAGAAGAATTAGAGTTTAAAAATTGGAATGCGTAGATACATTAAAAAAATGCTCGCCATATCCTAAACTGAAGAACCGCATTAACCGCGAATTAAATATTCAATCACGAATACACGTGTTAATATCTTATTAGCGTAATTTTGTGGCGTCACTAATCGTGATCATCATCGATTACTAATTTGTGGCTAAAATCAAATGTGAATTTTACATCTGTTAATATCAACTTGAGAAAAAGTACCACCAAAAATAGCTATTGCATAACTTTAAAAGTAAATTATTTAAAACGGAACATATAATCATTAGCTGATCACACGCCAATATATTTTTCTGTCCCCAATTGCTTGAAATGTAATTTTAGTTGTAAGTCTCGAATTAAAACAACTTAAAATGCGTAATACGATATTATTATATATATATAAAAAAAAAAAACTTAATTAAGGTTTTTTTATTTTTTATGTTGGTAACAAGTTACAACTACATTCGACTGTTAGATCCAAGATTGAAACATCAAACTACATTAGATATAAGGATGATTGACATAAATTTGAAAAGCTGTTTACTACAAATCTCTAAACATTTTGAAAGTTATTTTTGTAATGCATGAATCATTCGCCTAAAAAGTCAATTAGAAAGCTTTCATAGGAAACTAATTTGTCACATGGGAGGTGTCCTAGAAAAAGTTTCGGAACATATTCATATAAAATTCGTGTTGTGCAAGAAGTCAAGCCCATTGATGTAGTATGGTTTTCTTAACTCGACCGACAACTGGCGTGGTCAGGAATTTTACCACAGAATGGATGTGTTGTCCGAATTTCCAGAGTCTACAACGACAGTTAATAAAACGCAACCATTACATTCTAAATAGGTTTGTGTTTGGATAGCATAAACGTTGCATGTTTTATTGATGATTTTCGTACATGTTGGTAATCGTTCAGTGTTCTTCAGGTTCTCTTGATCTATTTTAGATAATTTTATTTTTCCACACCTGGAAAATGCCATATTTAAAAATACGTCACACTCAGAACAAGAACTTACTGAAGCAATTTAAGATGTTTATGATATATCATTAAAGCATTTAATATAAAATGACGAGTAAGGATTTGTAATTTTTTGTTCTACAAACTTTATTATTTTTGAAATAGATTACCACCTTAATCTTTTACACAGGACTTATTTATTATTACTGACAAATATATCAAACATAATTTGAAATTTTAATCTTGATACGATTTAAGCAAGATTTAACTGTTAAATATAATCGTAACCAACATAAAAAATATGCCCGTCTCGATGTAATTCATCCGAAACCATGACTATATTATATTTGAAATTTGCTTAACGAAATCACTAAAATGCAAATTGTAATTGTTTTAGGCCTTGTTCAATGTTGGTGACACATCATCATTTTGGGACGTGTTCAATAGCGAAATTGAGAAGTTTGAAGAGGAAACCAAGGATTTAAGCGAAAATGAACTATTTTCCCTGTGTGCCGAACCAAGTAAGCATCGCACCTAAAAACAAAGATGAAATCTCATTTCTTATTTATAGATTCTAGACAAGCGTTTTTCGATAGCTACGAAGACAAGAAGGATGTTGAAAAACTGGATAAAAATACAGCGAAACTGGAGAAAAAAGAAAAAGTACATGTTTGAAATACGTATAAGATACAATATTTAATTTTTTAATGTCGTAGGAGAATTCTATTGATGTTGCCAATACTGCGCAGGTTGAAGTTTAAAGGAGTAATTTGGGAAGTCCGTAGTATCAAATCGGCGTTGTGTTTGATTTATATTATGTATATAAAATGATTGTCACTTAAAAACATGTAAGCATATATTATTTTGTAACCCCAAATTTTATATGATGTAAAATAAGTCTGGAGTGGTGAAGTATCGCTTAAGACAAAATAAAAATTTTATATATTTATTCTTTTTGCTTTCAGTACTTTGTTTTCACGTTTTTAAAATCAAGTTTTCTATTATGTGCTTTATATTTTTTTCTGTTCATATCAACCGTCTTGTACGCTTTGGGTTCTATTGAGAATTCGTTCTTACTCAAATCTGTGATAGTAATAATCTGTATTGATTCATTCTCTTGCTTTCGTATATCGGGTGACAAATCGCTCGCTTGTATAGAACTAATGAATTAGACAGAAATGTGTATAGCAGTGATTTCAATGCTGTTATCAGACCTCTGTTTAGCTCTATTTTTTATGTTTGTTAAAATCGTCTCTATTTTTGTGTTATTCAAAACGTGCAAATTACCGAGATTTTTTTCGCACCCAATTTTCCGTGCAGAATTCAAAACACTGTACCAAACCTGTGGCCTCAATCATACTGCGCATTTTGATTTGTCGGTCATTTAAAACCATATCGTGGATTTTTTTATCATTTCGGAAGTAGTCACTTTTACTGGAAATTCAGAGGGATGTTCGGCATTTGTAGTTGGTCGGCCTCGTTTACGCTCAGTCACCTAGTTGTAAACAGTTACAACACAGGAGCAGATGTGCCATGAGCTTCATCCAACTCATCCTAGATCTCTTTTGGAATTAAGCCTTTTAAATATTTAGTGTGTTATTGGGTACTTTCTTATGTACTTAACAGTACATAAGAAAAAAATACGGAGGGCTTAAATCTGGGGAACGGGTTAGCTATTCAACGTTTTTTGTCTCCCAATCCATCTGTTGGAAAGGATGTTATCAAGAGAATGATGTTCATTGATTTCATATTGATCGAGCGTAGCACGAGCAAATATAATCTCATTTTTGCAATAACTGCAAGTATAGAACCACAGTTACAATGAAAAAGGACCGATAACATGATTTCCTCGAATGCTAACCTAAACATTAATCTTTTGGGGTGCTCTAAAAAATAAGAACAAATTTCCGACCACCAATATCTGCAGTTATATATATCTACTTCGCCGGCAAACCGAAATGTTGCTGTGTCAGAAAAAGGAATATTGTCGACATCATTTCTATAACTTCACGTACACAATAAGCAGCGATGAAGTTACCTCGCCCAAATTTATTTATCCCTTAATTTTCATCTACCTGTGATATGTGAAATACTTGAATCGGCGATTTCTTGTAAAAAATTTATTAAAAGAAAAATAAAATATTACTCTAAAAAGAAAAAAAATCCCATCCGATGGTAGACTAAAACTTACAAATTGCCATTAAAAAAAAAAATAGGCGTAACTTAAAAATTGAAGAAAAAAGATTCAAGTATATACGAATAGGACAACTCTTCTAAGTTACCGGTAAAAGCCTTATTACGCCAGAGCTCATTGTATGCAAGTCCCTTGTCGAAGCTGGTGTTTCCCCCACTTATTCTGTATTGTTTTCGCTTAGATTTCTAGTCAAGTCTAGTAGATAGATTACATCAATTGTTAAAATACTTGATACTTGCATAAAAATGCCGTTGCGTTGTTTTAATTAATTTCTTTTATTTTAGCTTGCTGCTTGACAGATTGAAACTTCTTTCATTGTAAAAAATATTCATAAATAAATGTAACAGTAAATAATCTCATTCAGATACATTTAGATTGACGATGAACAAACCTAGCGACACCAGCGTTTGAACTTCTTAAGGAGACCGTTCCGTTACTTTCGTTAAAAATCTATTTCCAATTTTAAGCATATCGTGGGAACGTGTATGTACTATAGTGTAATGGGCACTGTTGTTAGATTTTGGTAACCGTCGGTAATTATCGTTAGTATCATTCACTATCTTGTCATTTGTCAATTTCGATTATCTGTACTTGTACTTTTAATTCAGTTATTTCTCCATTTTTTTTTTGTCTTGTATTACGTAATTACTTTAAATAGATCAGCTTTTTTTAAAAACTATTACCATCACCCTTAGTGTTGTATAACACTTGTCAAACGTAAAGTTTACAATTCTTTACTACAAAACATTTTACTCCCGATACTTATTTCATTATCTGCAATAAATAGCAATGAAGAGTTACCCAATTTTTGAAGAAGTATGCTCTATAGATTTTTAATGGGTAAAAAAATTGGGAAAAAGGTGATGTAGTGACATTATAAGGTGGCAGCATAATTATTTATGTGCTATTAAAAAATATTGCCATCATCTTCGCGTTTGGTATATAAGTTAATTTGATTACAAGTCTTATGCTTATGGTTATAGAAATGATTTTTAGTTTGTTGTAAGCACACTTCTATAAATGTTTGAGAATTTATAACGACCGATTTACGTACGTTTTCCCGAAAATAAGTACAATGCTACACATAAACAGCAGGTAAAACCATTTATTTGTGTTATATATTTTGATGTGGTATAAATGTGTTATAAACTATTTATAACCAATAGTACTTTTCCTTTTATGTCTGTATCGATACTTTAGTATTGGTTAACTTCTTCGTTTTCACACTATTTTGTACCGAAGCGTTTCAAATGGACTGATCTAGGTTTTCAGCTCAATTCCTCTGAAATATTTATTTTAAAATTTAGTTTTGTTCATGATGCTAATGAAATATAACCTATTTCGCCGTAATGGCGAAAATTTTGGATTTCAAAAGTTATCTTTGTTATATTCTGGAATGTTAGAGATAACATACCAAGTTAGCATAGCACAGTTGTAGTATATACTTTACTTAACTTCAAATCTACGCTGCGAGTCATAAACAGAGTAGGTTTTAAAATCGCTGCCAGTCGCTGTTCGTTTTTACAATTGATATCATTTCAGAACTGAAGTGAAAACGCAAATTATATACGTAAAACGAAAACTATAATACTCTATAAACTTTCAGATAGATAGAATATAACCCGTATTTATAACAAAATAAAAACTCAGAGAATTGACACGAAATATCAATCGTTGCTGAGAGCGAACATATACTAAAAATTAAGTGCCTAAATAGATTAAGCAGAGTAGAGTGCAATGTATATTTCGAACTATACTACTTATATCCAGCGAAAATACATGAGAAAGTTGAATTGTTGTGCGCCGCCGTTGTGTTATAACACTAAGTGCAGCATCTTTTTTTTTTGTTTAAATTATCGAGTCTTATATCAAAGTTATCAAAGTTCTCAGTTATCAAAGTATCTTCACAAAATAGTAAAACAATTTACTATTGTATATCACCTGTATGTAATAAATAGGGATAAATAGGAAATTATTTATATTATTTCATATTTGCGGACATTAAGATGGTACTAATGCGGACAGTTTAGTGTACTGTTTGATACAATAATTTGAAAATAGCACAAATTAGAAATTGACTTCGAATAATGAAGAATTGTTTGAAAGTTGTGCAACTTTTTTATAAATAAATTCCTTGCCCTACCATAATCCGCAACTTTACGCATTGTAATCAGTGCCTACAATCTTATTTTAAGCACTACTGTGTGAAGTGAAGTTGGTACTTACTGAATGTAACAGAAAGAAAAATAAAGGTACAAAATAGATATATGTAATAGACAACCTAACCTTAACCTCTGATGTTTCACAATAATTATTACATTACTGCTGTCAGAAAGGAAAAATAAGCAGTTTATTTTAATCAACTTCAGTTAACCTGTATAAAAAGCAATTAAGATGAGCGAAACGGTAAAAAGAATTAAATTGGTACGTGTCATTTACTTATTTCATTTTATTTTAGAATTCCTCTGGTAGTGTGGAAACTTGGTCAAAATACGCTAAATATTATAATCCTCTTAAAATAGGTTCAATAGATGGTACAGACGTTGAACCTCACGATCGAGCGATTATAAGAGCAATAAATTCTAAATATGCTCCTAACAAGCATGTTAAAGGGAGACCAGAATGTACAATATTTGTCAGTAGACTAAATTTAAAGACCACAAAGGAAACCATAAAAGATATTTTTTCAAAATTTGGTAAATTAAAAAGATTTCGATTAGTTAAAGATATTGTAACTGGCTTTCCAAAAGGCTATGCTTTTATTGAATATGAATCGGAATCTTCTGCAGAGGAAGCATATAGGACAGCTTACAAGATGAATATTGATGGTAATGCGGTATTTGTAGATTTCGAATGTGAACGCTTGTTAAAAGGGTGGAAGCCGAGAAGACTGGGTGGAGGATTTGGTGGTAATAAAGAATCTGGGCAGTTACGGTTTGGCGGAAGAGATAGGCCTTTTAAAAAACCTATCAGTTTGCATTTGATTGAAAGAGACAGATGTGAAAGGTGGGATGATATCACTAGAAGGCGGAATTGCGATAAATATAAAAGAACATATTCTCACACATTTGATTCCGAAGATGAAGTACACAAAAGACAAGATAGTCACAGAAGATATCATAGGAGAAGTAGAGAAGAACGATAAGTAGAAGAAACAGCAAGAACTGAATAGACTCTTTTAATTGTTTCATTGAAGTTCAAATCACATTCCATTTTGTAAACAACAGATCTATGTTGTGTATAATTCTTTAACTGGTCTTGGAAGATGGTAAAGGAGGCTTGATCATTACAGCTATTTTTGGAATGTATACTCTGAATATTTTTTTGTATATATAAATAAAAATCTATTGTACAGTTGTAATTATCTGTCGGATTCTTTCAAACACCTAAAAATCCAATACGGAAGTTGAATGAAGTTCCATTTGATAATAAAATATGGATGATTTTATGTGTTCTTTTCAATTTCATAATTTTCAAGAGGAAAAGCTCCTGAAAATCGTTGAAATTAAAATTTTTACATTGATGTGATGAGGCCGCTTTAAATACATAATTTCGTTTGCTGTAGATCAGTATGACTTGGCAATCCATCGAAATTTATCGCTCTTTCTTGTTTTACGTATGAACTGGTTTGTTTTCAATTTTTGTGATATACTTTTTTATTTTCATAAAATTGAAAAAGTAGCAACTTTCCTGTTGGACTACGAAATTCTATAACAAGAATAATATTTCTAGTTGGCGAGCTGGTCGTAGCTGCCATCTGCTACAGGTTGCTAAATCATTTTGCTGCAAGTAAAGCAGAAGTTAATCTATTTGTTAGGTGTTGTGCGAACATTGAATTCACAGTCGTTACAGATTATTGTGTGAGAATGTGGTTAAATAAAGAAGATATCACATGATGCTCTGTTCCTTTACATTGAAGAATGGTAGTGTTCGGGGTACAGTTTAAATTTTGTATTTTGTTATAAAGATAAAACTTATCCCACAGCACATGTTGGGTAACTCCTTGCCTTAGCAAGTACAGTAATGAGGAATGAGTCTTACTCCGGTCGCACTCAAATTTTCATATTCCAAAAATATTCAACTTACAATTTCGAGCGCTATTTTAATCCCCAAGAGTAACATGGAGTAAGAGGATAGACAGGAAAAAACTTAGATGGATGCGCTATAGATAGACAGATAGATAGATGTATGTTAACATAGGAGCAGTTATTTATAATCTAGATTCTTAAAAAAAAAATGGACGAGTGCATATAAACTTTTATAACTGTAAGTTTTTAACTTGGAAAATTAAAATTGAATGACCTGCAGGCAATTTTAATAAGGGTTGCTAAATTTGTATAAAGTAAAGATAAAACATTGTAAATTTATTAATAAAAATAATTTTTGTGAATAAGTGTGCATGCGTAAATATTGTGGGCGAGTGTGAATGTTAGATATTTATGTGTGTGTGTGGTAACTAGGAGTTAGGTATACAAACGTAACACTGGATATCACACCTAGATAATGAAAATAAGAACTGTTATATGAACATCACAAGAGTTATAAATTGTGCGTAGGCCAGGATGTTTGTATATCGGGACCGTATCCAGTACGCAATGCAGAAAGTTTGATGTTAGTTCATCTTGGGCCTCAACACGAGTTACCATAATCGACCGTCGTTTGTTTGATGTTTGTTTGTTTGATGATACGTCGGGCATACAGAATCGAAAAAGGCGATCATCGCTGGAAAATGTAAAGTGTATCGGCGAATTTCGGGATTTATATAATGTTGGTGCTAAAAAAGTTTGCGATAAACCATGATTCTGCTGGCACACATACAACTGTACAAAACATGTCAATAGTACATAGCACACAAATCGAAAAAGCGGTATGCCATCGAGAGAGTAATTTATGTTAGATTTACTATCCATGTTTCTCGAGTGTGAGTTATAACTCCGGCTATTAGATAAAAAAAAGTGTTTCACGATTTCTGAAATAAATACAATTCCAATTGGTACGTATTTACTATATGTGCATTATGAAAACGGAAAAAAATAACAAAAGAGTACATAAAGATAAACAACTGTGGTTAAGCGTGAAAGAAACGACAAATCGAAAAAAAAAAGAATGCATTGTATGGTTTTCCCTTCAAACGAATGTTCCAATCGTATTAGCAAATAAAAGATATTGGTGAAGGGATTACGAGAGTAGCATTGGATACGTTACAGAAATTTGTCGCCTAATTAACTGTTAACGATTATACCACGGCAATAATGCGTTGCGTGGACCGTTTTCTAAAACAAGGGTGTGAATAACTTTTACATGTGACGTGTAAAAGCTCATGTTTTACATCTTGTGACACAAACGATTCGCAAACGTTATCCAAAGGTAGATGCATTCTTTTCAAATATTTAAAAAAATTTTTTTGAAGTCTCCCAAATAAATTCGAGTGCTTCACAGCGAGTGCCTCGGTATTCCCGAACCAATTCCCGAACCAAAAACCAAAACCGAACTCGAAGATAACAATTACATTGATCATTCATAATTATATTTTATGTAGGAATGGAAATATATACATATAAATATACATGAATACATACGTATACATATGTTTTTTTTTTCTTATGTTTACTTTTGAATGTAAATAAATGCTTCAATTATTCTCGAAAACCATGACGCAGAACCGACGCAATTCGATACTCACCGATACTGCAAAAATTAAATTCCGAAACGTAATGACATAATGGACTAGTTTTTTTAATGAATCCAAACACACCGGCATTCCTAAAAAAAAGACAAATTAAAATCAAATTAATTCCGATAAAAAAAAAAAAGAAACAAGAAGTTAATGTTTTTTATTTAAAGAAAGCGGTGCACGCTTTCACCTATATATAACACCGACCCTGAATCCTACAGTAACATTTTCCTATCACTTTAGCTAGTCGATCAGGGCATATTGAGAAGCTTTGAAGATCACTGCAAATCTTATCTGCTAAAAGCGCTTCTGAATGTTTAAATAATGCTTATGATGAACTAATCAACGTCCTGGAAAAGATTAACTTGAAATTAATTAAATTAAAATTAAACGGCACAAATGTATTTTTTAATTTAATTTTTTTTTTGCCTAATATATTATTATGACCCGGTTATAGTTCATATGTTACGTATTTTACTCCAAAATATTGTGGACGATTAGGATTTGAAAAATACATCTCTACAAAAAGAAATAAATAACCTTTTAATATACATCTACATTCGTTTTGAACAGTTTATATGTAGAAGAAAGCGACAACTAAACAATTTAGTGTTTAGGACATTTTTGCAAATGCCTCGCTCTACTTTCTTTGTTGTTTGGTTTTATTGAAATATATGGCTGTAATATATTTTAATCTAAAAGTAGTGTACTTGATTATATTTAAGGTGTTCTTTATAAGTAGTTATATTTGAAAAACGTTATACAGCTGTAATGTTAGCTAAATATTAGCATTACGTCGAAGCGACACCAATGATAAAACAATTTCATTTCGGTTCGTCTTCTGTTTTGATTATTCAGATGGCACAAAAAATATTTCTGATATAGGATTAGATAAATATAATAATTTACAAATGTTTTATTAATTTTATTTATATGATAATAAAATTATGCATGCTTGCTTTTTTAACTTATGTAATCGAAATGAGTTTCTTTTTTATGTAAAATATGGCATAATATATCGTTTAACGATTCAGACGCGAAAGATATTCCAATTTCCGAAGGCAAAAACGATGTTCGCTGCATTTATTGCACACAACTATATTATTTCAGAAGCAGGTTGTAGTATCAACAATGTAGTCAATAGGCCCACAGGAATTAGTAAGAACACTAAAAACTTTTTTTATGTTAGCCATAAATCGAAGTTTTAGGAGATGTAGTATTTTGCCAGCGTGGGTATAATGACATTTTGGAGATTGTTGTTAGTTTTTTATTTATTTAGAAAGGTAGCCATTAAAGTATAAACAGATTTTACACATAAGTAATTGGTATTTATCAAAACAAATACCCATTTCAGCGAAAGCAACAAATTGTATCAAATGAACCAATGTTTTTGTCCGTACGTATATTAAAATGCGAAGTTGCCCGATTTCATAAACGGAAACATCTTTTGAGTTCGAGTTGGCCAACATATCGAGCAGATGGCTCATATCGACCTTACGGAATCCGCTTCTTGAAGTAAATATTCCAAAATTGCCATAGTCGATCACTTGTCAGTAGCTTCACTGCGCTGAATTAACCCGAAATAAATAGATGCGTTATTTAGAACAAAAAACAATTAAGGATAAATAAAACAAGGTAGGACTGCTAGACATAAACCGCTTATAAGCAAAACAAATAGAATGAAAAGATTACAGTTTGCCAGAAATCATTTGTCATAATGTTGTCTATTGCTATTCAAAAACCGGTCATAAAATAAGACAGAAGAAATGCATTACTAGGTAAGTACATATTTTTAAGTAATCTGAAAAGGAATAATTATTAAAATGTGAAGATACTCTGTATATTCATTATATTCATAATATGTTAATTAATAATCTTTTTCGGAAAATTAAAAGCAATAGATGTTTAATTCTAAATATTTTAAAAACTAGGTTCTACAAGCCCGGCTAGCTCAGTCGGTAGAGCATGAGACTCTTAATCTCAGGGTCGTGGGTTCGAGCCCCACGTTGGGCGATCTTCTCTTTTTAATATATATATGTATATATATATATACACACTCCGCCAAAAAAGTATCGCATAAACTAAAAAAGGGTATTTATAAACCAAGATATTTTTATACGTTCACAAAAAGTTTGTCTCGTGTATGTGAATTATAAAAACACTAACAAAATCATGGAACATAGCTTTTTTACTTTTTTTTCTAAAAGAACACATTTAGAAAAATGCATATGTCTAAGGTTTGTTCAGTTGTTTATTGAAAGTCTTCTTATACGGACAAATTTTAAAGTGCGAAGTCAGAGTTCTGTACCAACGCTTTTAAAACTAAAATGAGCAATTTAACTTCAGAACAAGTGGCTGCTATAGTTGCTTTAATCGAAAATGGACGATCTCAAGCATACGTTGCTAATTTGATGAACATCAATCAGTCAAGTGTTTCTAGAGCCGTAGCCGGATATAGGGAAACAGGCAATTACAGTAGAAGACCTGTACCAGGTCGTCCAAGATATTCTACTCGCCAAGATGACGGCTATTTACTACTACAAGCATTACGTCGAAGACATGTAACTGCGAGACAATCGCAGAACGACTTGGCTAGAGTCAGAAATACTCGTGTGAGTATTCAAACTATTCGGAATAGGTTACGACAGAGTGGATTAAGAGCTAGAGTAGCTGTAACAGCCCCTCGTCTCACTAGGAACCACCGAGTGGCTCGCTTAAGGTTTGCCAGAGAACATGTAAATTGGAACATTAATGACTGGGCTAATATACTCTTCACAGATGAGTCAAGATTTGGTCTTTACACCTCAGATAGGCGTATCTCAGTGTACAGACGAGACGGTGAGCGCTATTCGCAGTGTAATATCAGACCTAGACCTAATTTCGCTGGTGGCTCTATTATGGTTTGGGGAGGCATCTGTTTAACAGGTCGTACCAGTAGACAGAGGTACACTGACTGCCCACAGGTATATAACGGACATTTTAGAAGAAAATCTAGTACAATATGCGCTAATTATAGGAAACGAATTCATGTTAATGCACGATAATGCACGACCGCATGTTGCAATAATCGTCCAGAAATACCTTAACGATGTTGGTATTCCAGTTTTAGATTGACCTGCGGTAAGTCCGGACATAAACCCTATCGAGCACGTGTGGGACCTCCTTCACAGACGGATACGAACCCAAAATGTTGCCCCAGCAGACCTGCATGCAATGCTCTCCGTGACGAGTGGGAGAATTTGGATCAGGCTTATATACGGAGGTTAATCGAATTTCTGCCAAACCGTATGCGAGCGGTGATAAGAACCAGAGGTGGCAATACTCAGTATTAAGAGCTACTGTTATGACATTTTTCTTTCCACAATTATAATTTCTTGTTTTAATAAAAATCGCAAGTACGAGTTCTTGTTTTTATTTGGCCTGTATTTTATTTAAACAATCATAGAAATTATATCTTAGAGCGCATTAAGGTATATTTACAACTTTATGCTACAAACAAAGATTATGCGATACTTTTATGATTCAAAACTAAATTATGCGATACTTTTTTGGCGGAGTGTATTAACTTCGTCTAAGTTTTTTAAGTCACTTTGCATGCGTTTCGTACGTAATCTTTCATTGTAGCATCTAAATTTTTTATAGATGTTTCTATCGACGCAATTTAATTGAAGCCTTCTAGTCGCGAATACAATATTTCAATCCCTTGTTTAACAGTGCAATTTTAGTTTTACTAAAGGCCTTCGACGATTGAGTTTCAAAACTAAATTATGCGATACTTTTTTGGCGGAGTTAGATTTTTGTATATTAAAACGCATAATAATTAATTTTCACGGTAGCACAGATAAAATTATTTTAAAAATGGGTCGTGGAAAACATTGTACGCCCGAGTTTCGAAAAATTATAATTACACTTCACGGAAACGGTTCGAGTTTGAGAAAAATAGCTAACAAAGTATCTGTATCGAAAAATATGATTGCTAATCAAATAAAATATTTACAAATATACGGAACCTGCGAAAACATTCCTAAACAGGGAAGAACTAAGAAAACGACGGTTCGCATTTATAAACACATAGCACGTCTCTCACGTGCGAATCCATTAAAAGCGGCGGCAGATATACATAAAGAGGTAATTACTAGAGCTCCCCAAAGTGCGTGGCAAGTCAGAAGGCGTACCGCCGGGCGTGGCCGGGGAGATATGTAATGTAATATATAAGCAAATAACTCGCATCGCATTTCGGTAGTTTATTACCGTATGCGATCGGGTTGTGACGGTATGGCGGACGCGCGTAGTAAGAAACGCCCACAGGCCGACAAAGTGAAAAAGTTCTGTGGAGAATTTCCTGACTTAATATATAATGGAAGTAAGATTATATGTAAAATTTGTAATATACCTCTGATGTGCAATGATAAATATGGCTGTAGAAGACATGTAAATAGTCAGCAACACAAAAATAAAAAACTGGGTGTATCACCGACTGAGGCAACTCAATTTATAATTGATTTATTTTACATGCTGACTGCGTGTAATTTACCGTTTTCCTTACTCAGGTAGAAACCATTCCGTGAATTTTGGAATAAATATAATCCAGACTTTGAGTTACCATCGGAAACAAGCTTAAGGAGATGTGTGCCAAGTGTACGTACCGAAATTGAAAACAGGATCAGATCTGCAACAGAAAATAAACTTCTGTGGTTATGTATTGACGAAACGACAGACCGTAAAAAACATTCTATTTTGAATGTGATTGTACGTATACTGGAACCTCGTCAACCTACAAAGGGAATTTTATTAGCTAGTAAAAGACTAAAATCGTGTACTGCCGACGCTATCGAGAGCGTAGTCGTTGATACTTTACAAACATTTGAAATTGCCACTACTCAAGTGTTAATTTTCATGACCGATGGTGCCGCGACAATGCGTTGTGTAGGTCGTTCTCTTCAAGAACATTATGGGATGATGTTACATATTACTTGTAAACTTCATGCTCTGCATATTGCGGCTGAAACTATTCGTGCAAGTTTCCCTGAGGTAAATGCATTAATAACAAATACGAAACGAGTGTTTCTCAAATCTCCCAAACGTACCAGTGAATTTCATAAACAGTGTCCCGGTATTCCCGAACCACCAGAGCCGATTCTTACGCGTTGGGGGACATGGCTGAAGGCAGTGTTTTATTATTTTAAATACTTCCGGCCAATAAAATCAGTCGTCTTACAATTCAATCCCAACGAATCTGCGGCTATTAAGGAAAGCCAGGATAAATTCCAAGATATTTCCGTTGAAGCAGATTTACAAACCGTTTACAACAATTATAGAGAAGTACTTGAGGCAATAAATAAATTACAAAATAGTGCACTGTCCCTGACGGAGTCAGTACAAATATTAGATGACGTTAATACACTCCTACACTGTATAAATAACAAAAAAATGATATCGTTACAAGAAATTTTGAAAGTGTTATGAAGAAAGATACAAATTTTAGCAGGTTAAGACAAGTTTGGGAAGGTAACTTTACTGATCCGGTGACTAAATTCAAAGATTATTTTCATTACGCGTGTATTACATCATTAGACGTCGAGCGTTCATTTTCAAGATATAAAAACATTTTTTCAGAACGACGAACATCCTTGAAAGAAACGACTGTGGAAACATTCGTAATGCTTCAGATGTTTGAGAAATCGGATTGCGCTTACGGTAACAGTTTTAATGTGCCTACCTTCTCGTGCGCTGACTAATACTATTTTCCTTGTGCATTAACACCCACTATATTGGATACGACTAATTACAAAAGTAAGCGTTTTAAAATTCTTTATTTCTTTTGTTTTTATGTACTTTACTTATGTTCCTTATCGACGCCTATGGTGCGCCACGCAGTTGGGGAGCTCTAGAATTACAGAGATTGATAGACCGACTAGTGTATGGACAGTCAGACGAAGATTACAAGAAGCTGGATTACATGGTAGGATTGCTAGACATAAACCGCTTATAAGCAAAACAAATAGAATGAAAAGATTACAGTTTGCCAGAAATCATTTGCATTCGACTGCATATCAGTGGAAATTTGTATTGTTTAGTGACGAGTCAAAATTTAATAGAATGGGATCGGATGGCAGAAGATATGTACGGCGAGGCCCCAATGAAGCGATGAATATTTTATCCAACGTTATGCTGCCATATGCGGAGGATCATTTATCCGTACTTTGGAAGTACTAACAAGACAATGATCCCAAGCACACAGCTAAGATTGCAAAGGACTGGTTTCGACAAAATCATGTAGATCATCTTGATCGGCCTTCTTGTAGTCCCGATTTAAACCCAATCGAAAACTTATGGCAAGATGTGAAACTTCGCATTCGGGATAAAAATATTTCAAACCTCGAAGAACTGTTTCGATGTGTTGGGGAGGTCTGGAACAATATTCCCGTGGAACGATGTCAGCATCTCATTGATTCAATGCCTAGGAGATGTGCCGCAGTCATTAAAGCAAAGGGGTACGCCGCCAAGTATTAATTGTAGTATCGAAATTCCGGTGTACCTATTTCAATGCTCCCATTTTACATATGGAATAATTTGTATTAGCATGTGTTTTTGTATCATAAAGTATATCTTGCAATTTATTGCTATGTATTAATAGTCCGGAGTTTGTAGTATATAGTTTCCTATTTTAAACTTTTGTTTATTCGAAAATACAAATAAATACAATACTTTCTTTCACAATTGCATTAGTGTCAGTATTCATTTGCTCGCAACTGTATATATATGCCCTCTTAGAATGAGGGTAAACCAGAATTGAACTTTGTCGTCTTTAGTGCAGCAACAGACGACCCCGTTAAACGCAGCACAAGATCTATTCCTGACGTTAATCATAACTTATTATGATTTCAAAACTTCTCATGGCCGTTGCTAGCTATTTATTTTAAGTTTTGATCACGTGGATATCGGATTTTAGTAAAAAAACGGTATTGTGAATGATTTTTGTATTATGTTAATGATGATGTGCTATTAATGATTTTTAACAAGCGTTAGGGTGTTATGTCGAAGGAAAAAGTTGATAAGGTTCTATTTGTAATACTTATACACAAAATCGATCTCACCGCCTTTACAGGAACTAATTTATGATACTGTTTCTTTCTAGTACGTGTGTGGATGCCTTACAACAACGTCGAAAATGAGTACATCAATGAAAACTAAATAAAATACTATTAACTACATCGAAACATCGAAAAAAAAAACAAAACAAGTTCATTTCAACATCTAAGAAAGATCTAGCAATACTACTGCAGGTAAAGTAAGGCATGATTATCGTTACGTTCAGCATCCTGTTCGAATATCGTATATTGAAGAAAATGTTGTGATACATGTAGTATGCAATTGCGTAAGTCGATTATAGGTATTGTTATAACATTTTGTCACTGACCCCGCCACTTTCTCAGGATCCCGTAACTTCAAACTGTACTCTGATGATTACGTTATACCGCTTCACTTGTTAGTGTTACCGGGTCTTCACGTTCCGTAACGGCAAGTTCAAAGTCGATAGTGCGGCGAGATGATGCGGACATGTTAAGGTGTTTATCCTAAAGAGCTTCATATTTTGTTACTTTATACTCATAGAGGTATGTTAATGTACGTTTAGTTATCCAAGCAAGCTGTTTTATGAATTTAAGAAATTTACAGTATAGCGTAGTTATAAATGTATATATTTAAAATTTATATTGTGTTTAATTTTTATATTATGTGTTTGTTCCATAAATCCTTAACGATAGACTCAGAATGATTTAGAATTACAAATGTAATTTGTATGTCTGATTTATGATCATATCCATTTCTCTTTTAAGCTCTTCAGATAAACAAGATTTATTGAAAGCATTGAAAGAATTTAACATCTTCTGATAAACAGTTTTGTCAAACAATTTGCGGTGAGCGGTCCAACAGTGTAGGTTTTCATTATCGCAGGACCCAGTAGGTATCATCTCATTGCTTTTTTTCTTATTCTATGAAGGTTGCCTGTTTCCCCAATACAAAAGAGCCGTATAGGCTATATTTCTTCAAAGAATAAAATTTAGTATAAGTCGTTGTAGACTTCCGCGGCCGTTGCTTTCTTTTAAAGAATTAGGGTTTGCGGGTTGAAACCGTCGTAATTGCATGAGATTGCCGACGTTTGCGTTGCGGCGTTTTTTTTTTTGCATGTTGTTTCAACCCGGAAACCCTAATTCCTTAAAACAATAAAAATTAGTATTCAAAATACTAGACAAAAATGTATATCGAAATTGAGAAACATCCACCTAGTGAATTAAATATATAAATAAATAAAAAACAAATAAAAACTTAGCGAAATGTGAGACTAAATTGTAATAGACAGCGCTTTTCCAAACAAGTACAATATAAATGTATGTGTATTGGCTTGCTTTGGCGAAATGTGAAAATCTGTGATCTTTTGCCAATGACATTTTTTATTTACTCAGATAGTTGTTCAATAAGAAATTCAAATATCTTTTTAGCTATTATTTTACAGTTGTATTATTACATACGATTAATAAAACTTTTAAATATTAATACATCATTACAAATCCCTAATATTGATTTTTTTTCTATTTTGTCAAGTTATTTAAACTTGGAATAATTTCAGTAGACCATTTCTTAATAGTAGTGAGATAACACATTTTTTTATGAAATATTATGTGTATTGTTCATTACAATATACATAATATTGTAATTTTTAATAATATTTTCAAGTTTTTAATAATCTTTATTTCAATCTTCCAAAAACTTCCTTTCAAAAATGATATAAAAATCTATGATATCAAAGAATAATTACGAAATGTTTAGTTTTTAAACTTTTTGTAACAAATTTTTCTTTTTGTTACAACAAATTTAAAACTAAAAATTTTGTTACAAAATTTTTAGTTTTAGTTTATCGGTTATTTTGAATCCTACCGATAGCAAAATTTTAAAATTACATTAATCAGTTTGCAAAATTGCCTTTCGTAGTTAATAATTTTCAAACGCAGAAGCTTTAAAGATATCTGTGTTTTATTAATAAATACGCTTTAAAGCTGATTTTAGTGGAATTTTCGGTTTTAAATTTCACATCTTGTAAATGTCGATTGTTTACTTATCGTCAAAAATTTTCAATTTATTAATTCGTTATGGCTTTCAAATCCTTCCAGTATTCAATTAATTAATATAACTACCACAACTCTCGCGATTCGAATTTTAAAGGACCTTACGACAAAGGTTGGTATTGAAGTACAAAAAAAAAAATACAAGAGTTTCCATTCTCATTTAGCGATTTAACAATGTATGTAAATCCAAATGGTTGTATAAACACTAAATGCATTCAATAAATTTTATTGGAAGCGATACAATTACCTTAAATCATAGTAATTTTTTTTATCCGCTATTAGTTGATGTAGTATTCTTTGATTTCCTTAGTTTTGTCTATGTAATTAAATTTAATTACATCGATAAATTTGAGGAAAACATCATCCTTGAGGTATTGCCGATGGAAGTCGTACATCCATCAACTGTATATTAACTGTACTCTTTCCTTTTTAAACGATTAAAGTATTTTTATAATATCCTGTAGGACAGAGATAAGAAAAAATAAATTAGGAACTGCTTCTCGAACTTGCAACTGTACGTAACAAAACAAAAGTACAATAATGAAATCAGTTAATGGGTCACTTCATCAAAATATATTGTTCATTTCAATGTATAACCACAATAATAATTGTTTTGTATTTTATATAAACCACTAATATTACATCATACTCAAGACGTAAAACATAAGACTATTTTACAAGAAACATTTTCGAATGCGTTAGAATATTAGCCTTCCGGTATATTTCTTTTGCAAATATCAAATTGGTGAAATAATAAATATTGCTTCTCCAGCTCCCAGAGTACGCTATATGAAAAAATACTCGTAAAAGTTTGTTAAATGAAATCATAGAATTGAATAAGACAAAATTTACTTTATCAGTTTAGCCGTATGACTTCGTGACTTCATGTTTTGTATACTGTGTTTAAAATTGTATGCAAACGTCGTGCGTAAAAAAGACATTCCGAAACTTGTATGCAATAAGATTCGATTGTTATTTTAACGATATTTTAACCAAACTTTGGAGAATGCAATTCTAATAAAAGTTGAATGTGGTGACCGTAAGATAACTCAGAAAAAAGTCTTCCGCAATGAAGAATATCCATATTACTTAATTTGTTGTGAGCAAAACTTTAAATCGTTTTCAGTAACCGGCTATATGGAGTTTAAATCTGGAACATGAAACATTGCAAGTAATGAAGACAAAAAAAAATAGAGGAGTCATCGAAAATACACATTCTTCTACACGTCAATCCTTAAATTTTAGGTCCGATATATCTGCACTCTGAAGTCTCTTCCCTTCAAACAAAAAAAAATGATGATCGACATGCTGAATCTTGCAAATTGATAATCCTCAAAACTAATAACGACGTAAATGTAATTAAGCCGATTGTCTTTTCCGTTGAAGCATTATATTCTCTTAATGGATACCGGTGCTAGGAAAATCGTGCAGTACCGCACGTAAATAGCATAGAAAACAAATGTATGAGTAGGAATTAACTCTGAGCATATTATCGGTCTTTCCTTTATAAACAGAAATCTAACTAAGAATAGGCATTTAAACTTACTGCAGAGCTAAGTTATTTCATCTCTTGAGGTATTCTTTTCTAACGATGAGGAGGGTAAAGAATTAATAAACAATATTAAACACCGAAGTCATGTTCACATTTAAAATTCCTTTTCAAATAAATACATTTATTTCTGGATATCATATTCTTATAGCTCTTTACACCTAGTCCAGTGACGTCCCAATTTTGTTTAACTGTTGAAATAATAGGATTTATTAAAATAAGCCTCTGTTTTGGCAATGGCCGTTTTATTTGATGCGGAGCGCTTTCCACTAAGCTATTTTTCAAGATTGGTAGAAGAAAGAAGTAACAAGGAACCAAATCTGGCGAACATGGTAGACGAGATACCACGATAATTAGACTAGGTTTGTTATCGTTTTTGGCGATGAATGGCCTAGTTTTCAAATTTTCAAATTTTCAAAGTGGAAAATTTGTTCTTAGCTAAGCTTAGCTAGGTGGAGCCTTTTTCTTTTTAGTTCAGTGTCGAACCGGTTCAATAAATTACCTTACTTAGTATTGTCCTGTAAGTGTTACTTTTCCCGCTGATGGAATCGTTTTCGCTTTCTTTGGTGCACGTTTGCCGGGAAAATTCCGTTTTGCCGGTTGATCTTCGGTTTCTGATGTGTACTGATGGTATGTATTGCACTTAAATATGCCCAAATATTGTTTTGAAATTATGACGCAATTCCGTTTTTGATTAATTATCATCGAGCATTGTATCCATTTAGACGATAACTTTCTTACGCTCATTTTTTCTGGAGACTTTAAATTGAGACGTTTACCACATTAGCAATCTATTTAATTTTCACCCAATGGTCTTTACCGATCACAAAGCCCGTAGTCACTTGAAAGAAGTAACCTAGATGCCGTTTATCAAAAATGCATGCTCGGCCATGTTTGAATACATTAATCCAGTAACTGAGGATAGTTATCGAAAGTGTATGATCCTTATAAGCTGCATTCTTATTACACACGTTTTTCAATGTAAAAAAGAAATTGAATTACTGACAGGTATTGTTTTTTCAATGATTCCGCGAATACTTAAACTTGTTCATTTTCAACAGTGCTACTCATCGAATCTCTCCGAAACTTTAACAATGGTCGATTGAAAAATAGTGCTTATAATCGGTAATGTAAATTTCGACACAAAGCGCTATCTGCCCCCAAACAGAACTATTTTTCATACAATGCTCGTATATTTTAAGGTTTTTGCTGTCCTATATTATATTTTAATATGCACTATTTTAATATTTATAATTACAGTATAAAAAAATGAAGTTATGACGCCGCACATCAAGCAAATAATTTTTTCTTATAACCCAAAAAGATGTCGTCAAACAATTTTCAATTCAAACAATAAAGCCAATGTTAAAGCATGCAATGTAAAGCAAGTTAATGAAAAATTTTGAATTGTGTATCTCGAAAAGAAAAAGAGTTAAGGAAAGTAAATCTGTGTGAGTAATTCAACCGCGACAACAAATTTCTTACTTGCTTAATTAATTCAATTAGCAAATGCATAGTGTTGCAATTTCTTTTTTTACACGCCGTATAATTGCGATCCTACTTTTTCTTAATTTCACTTGTACGGTTAAATTGAAAGGTATTGTCTTCCATGTGAAACAACAAAATAAGTTAGAATGTTTTCCCCTTCGTGTAGTGTTTTAATGCATAATACGTGTAGATAAAATACAAAGAGTTTCTCTGCTTTTAATATGTGCAACTTCATAAATTGTACAGTCGACGATTAAAACTGTTTAAGACGTTTTTTTCTTTGTGTGTGATATACAGGTTTAATTATAGAATTTGAGTAAATACAAAAGCATTTTTTGACAACAATGTTGGAGGGTTAAAAAGAAGCATTATTCGGAATCATTGCATTGGAATTTTTAAGAATTTATAAAAGGCATTGTTAATTCTTCGACTTTTTTTTCGAATTTCGACTTTCGAATTTTTTCGAAGAGTTCATTAGTTACGAGTGCTAACTACATAATTATTGTATGTACCAGATCGAATTGTCCATATGGTATGTAAGCACAGTAACATTGAAATAGGTGAATTTGTCAACAGACTGTCGTATATCGGAGTAGCTAACGGTAACGTCAACATTCGAGCAAAGATTGTATACTTATAGAGGTAGCAATAAAACTTGATTAAGGGATATTTTATATACATAGGCAATAGTATAATATTATAATATATCTCGATTTAGAGAATTAGTTCATTCCAGGAAATATATTGTAAACCGACATTTCACAAGTTGAATTAAATTTTCTCATAAAGAAAAAATCATTTATGCAATTTAAAGAAAATCGTGTTATATTGAGAAGTTAATAATATGATTGTGCTAATTAGAAAAAATCAACTAACATGTAGCATTTTTAGTTAGGACTGTCGTGTGTAAAACGGTGACTTGTGCGAATGAGGAAATACTAATATTTTGCCTTGAATGCTTTAATGGCATACCACATTGACTTACCATTAGTTTAATTCATCCATGCGTCACTAGAAATGTTTTTAGCGACATTTGCTTTTGCCTTTTCTTTAAAATTGTTGTGTAATGAGGTATCCCATTATCGTTAAAAATGTTGGTACGTGTTACAACTTCTTTATTGGGTTGAACTTAATTACATGCTTCTGCTGCTCCTGCTACATGTTATGCAGTTCTTCGGTCATCAGTTCGTCCTTATGTTCTTCCAATCACTCCTCCACGTCACCATCATACGCAATTAAAGATATCGAAACGCTTTTTCCAAAACTCTCTGCTTGTTAGTTCGGTATCTGAAGTCATCTCGAAGTATCGTTTAGAAAAATTACTTTGTAGAGTGAAGTGGAAGAAACTTGATTTTTAGGAAAATAAATACCTTTATATTTATATCTGGAGGATTAGTACCAGAATTGTGTAAGATAAGCACAGCTGTACAACCTCATTCACCCACTCAGTAAACGATACATGAAATGGGCCTTTATTTGCTTTAAATATCTGAAGGCCTTCTTTACCGTTTTCAGGAGTCTTCTCCAAGAGATCGGTGTGCAGTTGTTTAGGCTCTGCACACATACGAGGTATTATCTCCAGCCAGTTGTCTTTCATTTATCCGACCAACAAGTAAAAGCTTCTCAACGTCGTCCAGACTTACCTAATCACTATTGTACCGGTGATTGACCGGTCTATTTCCCAAAGTGTTGAGCTTCTTCGTATCCACTGTAATTTTCACGTGTTCCATCTTTCTTGGCTCCTGTTTAATAAATTTTTTAGAATCCATAAGGAATTGTTATTTATATCATACGAATTAGGCGAAAACAATTTAGCAGAAATTCGCAAAAGAAAACACAACCCAGTAATAACACGCGACCAATGACATTTATTGAACAACCCACCCAAACAGGCAGGTTGTAGAACTTTCGACTTTGTTTTTTGAAAAAGACTTTACACGAAGTTTGAGCTTCATGTATTGGATTTTTGACGTGCCGGTCTTAAGTCTGATGTTTTTTTGATTTGATATTTTTGCCATTGCTGTGAATGTTTCTATTAGTGCTCTCTTAATCCTTACATTTATGTTATATTGTACATATGTGCTATAATTTGCTGTTGTCTGCTACCGATCGTTCCTGTGTAGTGACAAATTCTTCGAATAAATCAAAATTAGAACGAATACAAGTTTCTGAATAATTATAAAATTTACCCAAACAAAATTATGGTTTCACAATAAAAATAATATACAGTTCTTTGTTTCTTCCGCAATACGTTTCCTATTTACATAATAAATTTGACCTAAAAATGCGTGGACATGAAAGAAGTAAAAAATCGTAACATCTTTGGCTCCATACACTAATCCCGTTGCTTAGAATATTACCGCTATGCACAGATCGTTGAGTGTAGGCATATAATGACAGGTAAATGCTTTCGACATCTTTAGCTTGATTATATAGAATCCACGTAGATGATATTCATAATAATGTTAGGCTTAATGTCATAGCAATACATACATAATATAACAAAGAACATACTTTGACACATATATGTACATTTTTACAGGTTCTACCTTTTTTTCAAATTTAGTACATTCCAGAATGTTAAATGAAATAATAATAATAATGTAGTAACCTGCTTTTAGGATGACCCTGGAGACTATTTAATGCGCTTTCCTACGATTTTTCATAATAACAAAAATAGATCACTAAATCCTTACTGTTGCATATCCCTTTTATTTTTACATTGTCTATATAGAGATGCAAACATATATAGGACATTTTAGGATATACCAAGTTAGTAGTTAAACGTTATAGTCCACCCGACAAAGGAGTTTTTTCAGTTTAAAAATATTTATATTTTGGAACGGTTTATGAATACCTTACATATAATAAAAACGTAGGCTTCCACGGCCAGAGTCTGTTGAAACTAAACATGTTCCGGGTTTGAACCGTGTCATGTCGTTGTTAAAATAAAAATAAAAAAATTATGTCGAGTTTTTATTTCTTATTTTTTTTTATTTTAACAACGATATGACACGGTTCAAACCCGGAACACGTTTAGTTTAACCTGACATACAATCTAGTAACGATAATGACAAGGGTGGTTTACATTCTCATTATTCTCAAATATTTAATTTCAACAAGAGTGGTATATATGCTAAAATTTGAACACAGTCGCACATACCTCTAAAACAGTTGACTTTAGGTGTAAGGTGCTCTAATGGAAATTATTTACATGCGACATGTACAATCGATTACATTGATACCAAAGTACAATGGTATACGAAGTATACAATTGTATTTAAATAAGAAAGTTGGTAATCATTTCCGGTTCAACCGAAAGTATTTCCCGGATAAAAATATTTTAAATTAATAGTAATTAGCTAAAATAAAAACGTAGGTTTCCACGGCCAGAGTCTCTTGAAACTAAACGTGTTCCGGGTTTGAACCGTGTCATGTCGTTGTTAAAATAAAAACTCGATGTTTCGCCCACAATCGTATGGAGCGTCTTCAGGAAAGTGGTAGATAACAGTTAGCACGGTAACTCAACGTGTAAACCACGCCAGAGGCGAATCTAACTGAGCGGGAAGCAGTTGATCACGGTAACATGTCGAAGACGAAAACCAACTGCGAAGAAACGCGGGACGTAGCACGCTTTTATGCTGGTGGTGGGGAGGACCTGATTGGTCGGGTGTGACGGCCATGCTTGGACGAGGATGAATCCTTACGGATGATGGGTTTCCATATGATTCGGAGGTGATAACCTGTGTCTTTACTGACATTCTTGGGATGTTTAAAGAATTCGTTGGAAGGCGTGTGAAGAGCGTCCCGTTTCGCCGATATACACCAAACCACGTGAACATAGGATTTTATAAACTCCTTTACTCGCTAAGGAGAGAATTTTGTCTTTGGGAGATGGAAGAATTTCTGAAACCTTTGGTGGGAGTTTGAAGAAGATAGGTTGAAGAAGATAGTTAGGGAAGTCCAATTCATCTATCGCCATTCTTTCTGCCGATAAAGGCAATGCCATAGTAGTTCTTAGCCATTCCCGATATGTTGAAAAAGTGATTGATTTATTGAGTGACGGATCGAATGCTCCTATATCTAGAGATCCCACTTCCAAACTATGAAGGGAAATTAGAACCCTCATCAAATCATCAGACGTTCCACCTGAAAGTCAAAAACGCTTAATCCCAGGTGAAGCCAAACCACCACGGTTGTATGATATTCCCAAAATTGACAAACAAGGCGTACCTTTTAGACCCATTGTTAGCGCCATAGACTTCCCGATCTACCTCTTATCTAAATATCTGTCCAAGATCCTCAAAAAGTACACGGGAAACACAACTTCCCATGTACTTAACTCTGCTCACTTTGTGGAACTTATCTCAAACATTCACACTGAACCAGGAGATATATTAGTCAGCTTCGACGTAACATCCTTATTTACTAAAGTTCCTATCCAAGATTCAGTAAATATCGTCGAACATCTCCTGGAACGAGATGGTGAATCTGCCAGCTTAGGCCGTCTTGTGGAGAAATTTCTTACTTCCACATATTTCACGTTCCAAGGACAATTTTACAAACAGGTATCTAGTGCTGCTATGGGCTATCCTCTCTCCCCAGTCGTGGCTAATATCTTCATGCAATTTTTGAATCCGTCGCTCTTGATTCGGCATGGTTCCGATATGTCGATGACACCTTTATCATTTGGCTCCATGACAAAGACTCTTTGCCCTATTTTTTAGCCAGTTTAATCGTCAACACTCAGATATCAATTTCGCAATGGAGGTAGAACGCAACGGTGCGCTACCATTTCTTGACGTGCTGGTCACACGTAACCGTAACACGTAACACACATGTAAACGTGTCGAAAACCGACACACACGATAGACACATGATAGATAGACAGATGATAGATATCTTAATGCCACCTCACATCATCACATCATGTCACATCAGTATACCAACGGCCGAAAACACTACCACCAATCGTGCTACCGCTTATCTTTCCTATTTCCACAAGGTAACAGACAGAATCAGTAAAATGTTGAAAAAATAAAACATCTAAACGATCTTCAAACCCTCCTCAAAGGTTTCAGAAATTCTTCCACCTCCCAAAGACAAAATTCCCTCCTTAGCGAGTAAAAGTGTTTATAACATCCTGTGTTCGTATGGTTTGGTGTATATCGGCAGACATGTGGAACCCGTCATCCGTAACGATTCATCCTCGCCCAATCCGTCATACCCGACCAATCAGCGACAGGTCCTCCCTACCCCCAGCATAAAAGTATGCTACGTCCTACGTTTCTTTGCAGTTGATTTTCACCTCTGACATGGTTCACATGCTGAGCTACCGTGATCTATTGCTTCCCGCTCAGTTTTGTTAGTTTTGCCTCTGGCGTTGAGTTACCCTGCTAGCTGTTGCCTATGACTCTCCTGAAGAAGCCCCATACGATTGTGGGCGAAACATCGAGTTTTTATTTTAACAACGACATGACACGGTTCAAACCCCGAACACCTTTAGTTTCAACTATAATTACCTATTCTAAAATTTCCATTTATAATAACATCATTAATACTTCTAACTAACGAGTTTCGTGAAATACCCTGTACAGTATGCTTTATTTAAGATATGAAAATCGATCACTTTCAAAACCCAAACCTGCATCAAAAAAAGAGATTGGCTTGTTTTTTCCCAAAAGCTTTAGCTTAAAAGGATAATAATAATTACTGTCCATAAAAACCTTTTCTATAACGAAGTAACATCTAGCTTTGTTTTTCAGGAACATCATGTTATCCGACTACCTAGTGATTACGATTGCCATAGCCACCACTTCCACTGCATTCTCATCAAAATCATCTAATCCAACACATGCAAGCTATAATACCATTATAAGCATAAATTCGATATGTGATTCAAATTATCTCAATGTTTCTATATTATTGGAGCAGCCGTTCAATGGAGTATTTTTTGCGAAAGAATTTTCGCAAGAATGTCGAGTGGTCGGTAAGAGGTTCAAACCGTTTACTCGCCGTGTTAATTCACTTTAATCTTTCTGGTATAGGAAATTCTTCCAGATCTTTGGTGCTTAATCTATCGAGTAGCGGTTGTGGAGTTCGGCTTAACGAGGACGAGGAATCGCAAAGATTATATTATGCCATAACGGTGGTACTACAGCAAGATAAATTTTTAAGGCAAATTACGGACCAAACCAAAATGATTAAATGCTACTTGGCAAACGATTCTTTTGAAGTAAAGAGTGCTAACGTGGAACGTACAGTAAACAAGTTAATGTTCGACGGGAATCGAAGGTATGCACATTATAATAAGTAGAATAGTCAATTGCGATATCTGCTGCAACAATCACTTATTCATTTCAATATTCTCTGAATTCATTTCAATATTCCCTAAGGAGGTGATTTAATATTTTTGAATGGCAATATGAATGAATAAAATGTAGATTCTTTTGAATCGAGTTAACAAATTTCTTAAACAAAGAAATGTAATATACAGTTACTAATTTCATTTCAGGTTATTTTTCTTAAGGGGAGAACAAAAAAAAACACTAAAAACATATTTCCTTTATTGTAGATAATTGTCTTGATGTCTTTCTGGGCATGTAGGCTCAAAGAACACATATAGTGCATTATCATATTAAAATATAACATTATCATCTAGAGCGAAAGAGTTATACTTTAGTGAAGCTAAGCAATTTGTATAGAGACAAGTAATTTCAAATCACTGCACAATGAAAAGTTATTAAAATGAAGCGGTTGCTGCGCCTACTGCTAAATACTAATCGAGTAAAATTTCTACTCGACAAAAACATCATTTTTGTTTACGAAACAAAGTTTATAGACGTTACATAAAATGTAAATAAGGTTTATTAATACTTGTTATGTAAATAGTCCATTTATAGATATTTCTGGGCATTTATTGCTTTATGAGGGATAATTGAGGTTTTTCCATATTAAAGTATAAGTTTTAAATGTGACAAATTTGGACGCTATGCATTTATTACATTAATATAAACAAAAATGTTTTAGTTTGATACTTCTCTTTATATGCAGTGGTTGTGCTGGTAAAGTGTACACATTTCACTACAATAAATTATATTTTATAAAGTGTTTGCAGTATGGGTAGAAAAAAACAATTATCTTTAATAGAAAGGGGTAAAGTTCTAGCCTGGCACCAGGATGGTATTAGTAAGAAGGAAATTCCTTGTCGGTTACGAAGAAGCGATCATTGCGTTAGAAATTTCCTAAAAGATCCGGATAATTACGGCAAATCAAAGGCCAGGGCGACCGAAGTGTTGAACTGAGCGGGACAAACACATGATATTGCGGTGTGTCAATTCTTCTGCGTCGGTGAGAATTATTGCAGAACAGGCGGGGATGTAAACGCACGTCTGTAATGTTCAAAGGATTTTAAGAGCATCACGGTTAATATCACGCAGGAAAATGTTGAGAAAACCGCCACTTTCGGCGAAACACAAAGAAGCGAGGTTGAGATTTGCCGAAGAACACATATCCTGGAAGAAACAATGGAAAAAAGTAATATTTTCCGATGAGAAACGTTTTAATTTGGACGGACCGGATGGGTTACTCGCATTATTATCATGATCTGAGGAAGGAACCAAGAGTGAAAAGGACCAGACAATTAGCGATTGAAATCCGCGATAAAAGTGAGATAGTATTTTGCACAAACAAAATGACATCTGTGACGTATAAAGACTTACTGCATGACAATCTTCTACGTTTTGGGAACCGATGGGTCGGGCGAAATTTTGTTTTTAAGCAAGATAATGCGCCAATACATAAAGCAAAAACAATTATTGAATTTTAAACCATTCAATATCTGTGGATCTGTAATGATATGGGCATCGATTGGATTCCGCGATAAAAGTGAGATAGTGATTTGCACAAATAAAATGACATCTGTGACGTATGACAATCTTCCACGTTTTGGGAACCAATCGGTCGGGCGCAATTTTGTTTTTTAGATAATGCGCCAATACTTAAAGCAAAAACAATTATTGAATGGTTTAAAGTGAAAAAGATTAAAACTTTGCAGTGGTAGGAAAGGTCATCAGACTTAAACATTATTGAAAACACAAAGGGATGAATTGGCACGTCGCGTTTATGGCGGAAGCCGTCAATATTTCACGATACAGGAACTGAAAACTTCAATAGTGATCGAATGGCAGAATATCCCTCAAAAGTATGTGTTAAATTTATATAAATCTATTAACAACAGACTATTAGAAGTGATTAAGAACAATGTAGGATCTACGCCTTACTGATCACTCATTTGTTTATTTCTGTTTTTCCATTTGCAACAGAGCGTCTTAGTTTTTATCGCAAAAATTGCTGAAACGTTGGAGTTATAATTTTTTATTTAGTTCATATATTATTGGAGGGGATTACTTTTAAGTTTATTTTACTTTTATGAATAAAACATTAATTAATCTTGCTAGTTTCGTGAAGAAATGTTGTAACCCTTAATACATCTTACCGCGTTTAGTTTTTGTCGGGGAGTGTACTTTTTGAAATTATGCTTGTCTATTTCCTCAAAATGTTTTAAATTCGATGGGACCCTCGATTAAATCTGAAACTCCGAATTGTTAGCTTAGCGTTTTTAATTGCAAACTAACTGCTATAGCATATCATAAGTCTACAATGTACTAACTTCAAGAAATTAATTGTTTTCTCAAAGTGATACATGTAAACTTCAGCGTAACAATGCGTGCTAGTAATTGAACATACTTGAGTAAGTTAAATTAATTTTGCTAAAGGAAATTTGCTTGTAACAGTTAAATATTTTGTTAATCCAACTATATTTTATTTGAATCAACTAAGAAATATGTGTTGTAGACTTCCGCGGTCGCTGCTTTCTTACCAAAATTCTTTAAAACTAAGTGATATGTTTATCCGCGTTCAAACATATCTCAACTAACTTGACATAACTAAGTGAGTTTTTCAGTATACTGGTTTCGTGCTAAAACTATTCGAATTGACAATATTGAACAAAGTTTTCGATGTTGTACATTTAAAACATCAAACTTGTATTGTGTTTGGCGAAAGCCGAAGATGGTGTCCACTTCAATATAATTTATGTTCTGCAACATTTTTCTTTTTCTGTAAATTGCTCAATGAAAAAGCTATTATCTACCCATACACTATCAGCATACGCTGCGTACATGGTGTTAAATCTGTTGTAGTTGTTTTGTTAAATTCCACAAATACATAATAATAATCATTCTAATATTAATCAATATATAAAATGTAAGTTTTTTAATAAGTAATAATTAGATTTGTAACAATATAAAATACATATAAAGGACTGACTGTGAAAAAAAGACAAACAACAGCCTCAGCCCTTGGTTAAAATATGATTGTGGGCATGTCGTATTGTTGCAATAAGTCCTCTATATGTGTTAATATATATATACACTCCGCCAAAAAAGTATCGCATAATTTAGTTTTGAATCATAAAAGTATCGCATAATCTTTGTTTGTAGCATAAAGTTGTAAATATCCTTTAATGCGCTCTAAGATATAATTTCTATGATTGTTTAAATAAAATACAGGCCAAATAAAAACAAGAACTCATACTTGAGATTTTTATTAAAACAAGAAATTATAATTTTGGAAAGAAAAGTGTCATAACAGTAGCTTTTAATACTGAGTATTGCCACCTCTGGCTCTTATGACCGCTCGCATACGGTTTGGCAGAGATTCGATTAACCTCCGTATATAAGCCTGATCCAAATTCTCCCACTCGTCACGGAGAGCATTTTCTAGTCCATGCAGGTCCGCTGGGGCAACATTTTGGGTTCGTATCCGTCTGTGAAGGAGGTCCCACACGTGCTCGATAGGGTTCATGTCCGGACTTACCGCAGGCCAATCTAAAACTGGAATACCAACATCGTTAAGGTGTTTCTGGACGATTATTGCAACATGCGGTCGTGCATTATCGTGCATTAACATGAATTCGTTTCCTATAATTGGCGCATATGGTACTACATGTTTTTCTAAAATGTCCGTCATATACCTGTGGGCAGTCAGTGTACCTCTGTCTATTGGTACTAACTCTGTACGACCTGTTAAACAGATGCCTCCCCAAACCATAATAGAGCCACCAGCGAAATTAGGTCTAGGTCTGATATTACACTGCGAATAGCGCTCACCGTCTCGTCTGTACACTGAGATACGCCTATCTGAGGTGTAAAGACCAAATCTTGACTCATCTGTGAAGAGTATATTGGCCCAGTCATTAATGTTCCAATTTACATGTTCTCTGGCAAACCTTAAGCGAGCCACTCGGTGGTTCCTAGTGAGACGAGGGGCTGTTACAGCTACTCTAGCTCTTAATCCACTCTGTCGTAACCTATTCCGAATAGTTTGAGTACTCACACGAGTATTTCTGACTCTAGCCAAGTCGTTCTGCAATTGTCTCGCAGTTACATGTCTTCGACGTAATGCTTGTAGTAGTAAATGGCGGTCATCTTGGCGAGTAGAACATCTTGGACGACCTGGTACAGGTCTTCTACTGTAATTGCCTGTTTCCCTATATCTGGCTACGTCACTAGAAACACTTGACTGATTGATGTTCATCAAATTAGCAACGTATGCTTGAGATCGTCCATCTTCGATTAAAGCAACTATAGCAGCCACTTGTTCTGAAGTTAAATTGCTCATTTTAGTTTTAAAAGCGTTGGTACAGAACTCTGACTTCGCACTTTAAAATTTGTCCGTATAGGAAGACTTTCAATAAACAACTGAACAAACCTTACACCTATGCATTTTTATAAATGTGTTCTTTTAGAAAAAAAAAGTAAAAAAGCTATGTTCCATGATTTTGTTAGTGTTTTTATAGTTCACATACACGAGGCAAACTTTTTGTGAACGTATAAAAATATCTTGGTTTATAAATGCCCTTTTTTAGTTTATGCGATACTTTTTTGGCGGAGTGTATATATATTTATACATATAATGGATAAGTAATTAGATAAATTTCAAATTCTTAGAAAAGGACGCATGAAAATTGATTGGAACAATGAAACGAAATCGACCCTTTCCAACAGTACTTTATCGGATACCCTACAAGCAGCCAGAGCATGGATGGAGATTCTCCCAGCGAAATTCAACAAATATTCGGGTGTGCTAAAAGTAGGAGAACCTGTATTGCTTATCGTAAAATCAACTTTACCAGGTAACACTTAAGCTTCTATTCTTGTAAAATTTAATTGTCATTATTGGTACTGCAGCTGGAATTGGATGGAGAGTTGTAGATTGTGTGGCACACGACGGTCTCGGCGATTCTTTTCAGACTCTATTGAATCAAAACGGATGCCCCATAGACGAACAGCTACTGCCAGCTTTTTCTAAGGGACCTCCCAAGCCGATTGCACTTATGAAACACCAAGAGGCGGTATCCAAATTTGCGGCTTTCAAATTTCCGGATAGGAACATACTTCATCTGAAGTGTAATCTGCAACTTTGTAAGAATGCTTGCCCTCAGGTAAGCGTATGCAACATTCTACACGAAGAAAATAGCGTTGAATAAATTTTATTGGGCGAAAATATGCAAATGTAGTTAGTCCTATAAACTTTGCGTTTAAACATTTTTTTTCAAATTGGCGTAACTCTAGAACTGGTAATCTGGGCATATTAATTTTCTATTAATTGCTAGTATCGTTATTAACACGTATTTTTTAATTAAAAAAAATAAATATTCTCTGAATTAATTTAACTGAACATAATTTTATATTAAGTAATACAGAATAGATTACAGGTATATATGAAAATTTAATCATTTGTTTGTCCCTATGCACTTATTATTTCTACGTAATTTCGAAGTTCTGCGTCTCCTCCTTCATGGTGGTTCATTTCTTTTGAAACGCAGTGTACTTCATTGTGGCCCGTAATGTAATCTTGATCACTGGACGTGGATTATTTTCAGCAGTAAAACAGAACTCAAGAACCAGATATGAACTCGTCAACGGTCAGATTTAACAATGAGTGAACTATGAAATTTTATGGATCCTAAGTCTGAATTTAATAAAATGTACTTAGTTTGTAATTTCCTGGCTGCTACAGTCAGTTTCTCCGATGATATCTGAACGTCCAGTCGCGATCGTAGTATAGTAGTAAATCGAATCGAACTTAAAATGTCATCAAAGGTAAATGCTAGACATAGATAGATAGATGCATTCATATGTTGGCCTGCCACTAAAATGCAATTGACTTCAGGACTAGTTTACCGACAATCTTCGTACAAAGATTCATATCTTGGGTTGTCCAAGATATATGCCATAGATACAACATCTATCCATATGCGATTCTACTATCGGAATACCTTTGACGTTCAAAGATTGGTACATTCTACCACTGCTGTACTGCGGTCGCCATTATACGTTCGGGTATAATAAATTTACTTCTTTCTTTGGTGTGTACGTGTTCAATGTACACAGTGTGTATATTAAAATTCAGGGCATTTTCTTTCAGAAAAATGCTTGGACGCCTATATTTTTTTTAACGCGCATTTTTTGAGACCAAATAGAAATGTACAGCGTGTCCCAAAATTGAGATATGACCCCTAAGTTGAAATTTTTAAATGAGAACCCCCATTTTTTGTTGGATTGGTGGATTCTAAGTAAAATTCTGAATATTTTTCATGTAGCATATCCTACGTCGATATTCAGCTGTTTTCAAAATTAAAAAAGGCGTTTAAAAAAATTACTACTACTACGTTACTTCTGGTAAAAGAAAATATTGGAACTGAAATCCTTCTTATACCTGGCAGTATCCCAAACGATCCATAAATTCATGCGGAATTTATTTTTTCATTAGCACGAGGAAATAAATTTCTTAAATTGAGAATTAGATATTGTTGTAAGAAATCAAGATATTGTGGACCGTTCAATGTCTCTTCAAGAAAGTAAGGCCCAATGATTTGATCTTTAACAATTCCTGTCCAAACATTAATTTTTTCAGGATTTTGGGTGTGTTGTTCTCTCATCCATCTGGGATTTTCTTTTGCACAATACCGGCCGTTTTGTTATTAACTTCCCCGGTTGATGTAAAAATTGATTTATCTCAGAACAAAATGTTTTCAGCATGACGAGGGAAATTGTGGCACATATCCATTAAGGTTTGAGAGAATTGCATTCGTTGATCTGGATCATCTTTATTTAATTCGTGTACCAGTTTCATTTTATAACGATGCCATTTTTCTAATCGTAAAACATTATGTACAGAGAAAGGAAGGGTATCGTGGATACGGCTGACTTGACGAATACTAATATATGAATTTTCTTCTACGTCTAGTAAATCATTTAGTTTGTTCTCCTCGTTGATCGCAAGACGTCCATTCTTTGGCTTATCTTCTACACCGACTACTGACTGGTTTATTGGACTGTCCGGATATTTGTTGTCCTGTTCGACCATTTTTCTGAAAGAAAATGCCCTGAATTTTAATCGAATTTATTCGTTACTTTATGTACACCGTGTATGTATGTATGTATACTATTTAAATTTTCCGTTTTGATTAGCCTTCACACTGGGTCCGTAAACACAGTCGCAATAATCAAATTTGCTAAATGCTAAACTATTGCATAGAATAATTTAGATTTTCCTATATTATGTGCCTGTTGGAATATAATCATTTAAGGGTGGCGAGGGCGATAACTTTCAGAATTTCGCGTTGTTTAAGTTCTTTATTTAGTTCGGAAACTTTTTCGTTTTATACCACTCCTAGTATTTATTTAATATTCATAATTCCAATTTAAAATTCAAAACTTTACAGTAAGAATTTCGAAATATTTCGATTTCTGAAATATTAGAAAGTAACAATTTTCAGTTAAGAGCGAATCTTGCGCCTGGAAATTGTATTCAAATGGTTTCGGGTGTTAATATAGTCCGATTACCATGACAACATCAACAGTAAATAAAACACACGGCATTATCGGTTCAAAAATTCGAGTTTAGGGAAAGAAAAGCTAAGCCATATGTGTAATTCATTTGTTAGGAGAGAACAGATGATGTCTATAACCGAAAATGTTTGTCAAATTAATCCTCTGATCATGTCACTAGAAATATTAATTCTGCTGATTTTGAAATAAAAAAAATAAAATATTAATGCATCTTTTCCGAGAAAAAAGACAAAGGAAATAATATTTTAATAAAAGTTAATGCAGACTAATAATAAGTAAGCCGCCTAAAAATAAAAAAAATCTAAAAAAAAATAAAGTCTTCTAAAGAATTTGGGTTTCCGGATTGAAGCCGCGTCGTAATTACATGAGAATGCCAACGTTTCGCTTTCAGTTGTATGAAGCTTCTTCTGGGTTGCTGCTGGTCGAAAAATGACATTCCTCGCACAGCAGCCTATTTACGTAGTAACCGTATTTACGCATTTACATTTATTTTTTTAAATAGATATGTATACCTCAATTTAGGCGATTGAAAATTGTAAATATCTCGAAATCTATTCGCTACTTATCAATCAGCCTGTATATACAGATATATTTATTTATGAAGGTACACTGTGGGGTATCTTATGTTATCAGAAAAAATTAGCTTTCTACCATTTACACCGCAAGCCCCAATTTTACAATCTCAAAGGATTGGTGTATCTGTATTTGATTCGCCTTCTTTCTTCTGCCTAAGTAACAATTTATTCTTTTCAGGTTGATTGCTCAAATTCGATTAATGCAAAAGATAATAGACTCGCTAGAACATTGAATAAAGGTCTCACGGTAGACGTTTTGGAAAATTTAAAAGTATTCAATAGTGTTGAAGTTAGAGCACCGGAGATTGAACTCCAAGAAGATTACATTAATTTTGAGGTCAACTATGGTAAGTGGGGGATGCATAAAGCTTTTGTAAATATACTTCAGCGTATTGTTTTATATTTTTTATTTTGTATTGTAAGTACATACAAATCTAAGATGAAAAAATATACTTTTGCACATATCTCTCTTTTATTTTTATGTACAGCACCTATTCTATCCTGTTTGTTGGAGAGGGATAAATTCCTTCATCTACTTAATATTTCTTGTGGTTGATGCCAAACACACTGTAAATACGACAACGAAGCAATAGGTGTCCAAAGAAATTAACGATACCAAGGCAAATTCTAACATGTAATATGTTGCCGAATTGTAAAATACATAATATCGTAATAACTAATAAGTAAATAGTACACGTAGATAATAACTTCAATAGCATCAGGTTTTCAATTGATTCAATTCAATTGATGAATATTTTATCAAAAGAACGATTCTATCGTTATTCTTTTTCGGAATCTTTGCGTTGTAGGTTTGGGGTTCTTCCGTTACTATTATGTAACACTTTCAGAATTTTTACAGTAAGAGAAAATAAAAGATAGCTAACTTGATTGAGATAAATAATATTTAATAATAGTTTGGTTATTGGTAGATCTATTTCTTTTGGTGTTGTAAATAAATGTATATACATCATACAGTCTAACTAAAATATTTTTATTGTGAAAAAGGACACCTCTTTAATCGTTTTCTGAGAAATAATTTGATTTAAATATGTACATACAGAGCGTCGAAAAATATATTAACATCTACAGTGTCCCAAAAAGATGTTAACACTTATATTGTTCCTATGTAACTAATTTTAGTTAAACGCGTATAAATATAACATGTAATATCGCATTTTAAATTTGAAAGAAAGCTATAATAGTTATTACGTGACTTTTAGCTACCGAGAATTATATAACGCAAAAGTTAACAATTTATGTCAATTAAAACAAGGAATTCAAGATATTGTAGGTAACATAACCTGAAATATGCAAACCTGCAGTGAAACCACCTTATATCGATTTGAGAAGTGTCGCGATGTTAATAGGTACAAGTCAAGAAATATGAGTGAAGAGGCACTGTTTTTAAGATGTCTTTGTTTCAAATTTCAAATGCTGTGTTATATTAGTTGTCTTTATGTACACTCAGTGACGTAACAATTACATGAGAGCCACTAACGCTTCAACATCTTTTTGGAATATCTGTATATAATGATGTGATCGTATATGAATATATTACGTTCTATATCTACCTAGCCAAATGTGATGCGCTCTCGGAAGAAAATAAATGGTGACTAATTTTTGTTTTAACTTCTTACTTATGTCATTAACTTTTTGTCTAAAATCAGTAAAGTTCAACACGTTCCGTGCGCTTCACAGGCGCCGCAGTGGAAGTGGTAGTTAGATTTGGAATCCCACGCGAGCGTAGCGAAGTGGTGCATATACGTTATAAGTAATAACATGTGAAGAAAGAACAGTTTATTCAAGATTTCCTGGATTCGGTGGCGCAGAAATAACATGTTTAGTTTGCGATATATCTCTAAAGTGTTGGTCAAAAACATATTGCCAAGACCACGTGGGAAGTGCCAAGTACAATAATAAGAAAACATGTGTATATCGGGAACGCTCTGTACCTAATTTATGTGTAACTATGATTGTGTGTAATCTGCCGTTTACTTTATTAAGCAACGAATTATATATTTCATTTCGGAAGAAATACGTCAATCCTACTTTACCGAGTCAGACAATGTTACGAAAATAAAAAGCTGTGGTTATGTGCAGACGGAACAAGTGACTGTAGAAAAATTCTGTATTTAATGTGAAGGCGCATAAAATGAAACCATCAACCATACATAATTTTCAATTTTGCTAGTACCCTGTATAACAACGTAATTTTGACAAAATTTGGAAAGTGGTATTAAATATTAGAAAAACTAGAAACTTTCGAGAGACCAAATTTTAATTTTGATAACAGGTGGTGCAGCAATTATGTATTCTGTAGGCCGGTCTCTAAAGAAGCAGTGTAGTAACTTTTTGCATATCCATGTTCTACATCTTGTAGCAGAACAGATTCGTGGATGTTATTCAGAGATAGATATATTAATAGCCAGTACAAAGGCAGTATTTTTCAAATCCCCAATACGTATTCCCGAGTTTTATGACTTGTGTCTCCATACCCTTGAACCATCACGGCTGTTTCTGACACGTTGAGGAACATGGTTAGGGGTGGGGTTTTACTACCATAAATATTTTGAAAAATAAAGAAAGTTGTTTCAGTATTCAATCTGAAACAAAGAGCAGTCAATATAAACAAGAAAAAAAATTCAAGCTGCTCGAATTAAAACAGAGATTTATTTAAGAATTACTTGGAATTAGAGGAAGCAATAACAACATTAGAAAATTTGTCATTGTCGTTAGAGGAATCAGTGCAAAACCTGAAAGATGTTCACGCACGACTATGTGCTGCGCAAAACATAATAATATAACGATAATACATATTTATGAAGATACGTCTATAGATGCGTTAAGTTTTTTCAAAGATTATTTTAATTATGTTAATATAACATTGCTAAGAGCAGAACACTCGTTTTCTGAATATAAGCATATTTTTTCTTAATGGCGGATACGTTTGGCAGAAATGACTGTGGAAACGTACGACGTTGAAAATGTACAACTGAGTTTCTCCAGTATGTCAATTCACGGAAAATGAGACTTATTTATAAAAAAAGGAAACTGGACGTGTTCTTATGTTAAACTCATCAATAGAGATGACAAAGGCAGGTGGAATTATTCCTTTTTTGTAGCGACTAGATAGACTCGCGTCTATTCGCCTTATGAGAATGGATTCGTGTTGCCTACTGGTGTCCCCGAGAGTCGACAAACCACGAGTCCGTCTAGTCTCTGCAAAAAAATAATAATTTCATCGGCCTTTGTCTTCTCTACTCATCAAATTTTCTAGTCAGGCTGAAATGTGGCAAATGTACAAAAAAAAAAACAAGCCGATTCTGCCAGCTGGCGAAAGTCTGTTTTATGAGATTACATGGAGAAAATGAGGACAATTATTTTACGGATTAGCGCTCTCATTTATCATATTCGTCAATTTTAGGATTGAGACATACCAAAAAATTTTTTGGAAATTCATAAACACTAAATGAATCTCTTTCAGAATTCCAGTTTATAGTTGTTGACCAATCTTCTAATATTAGACAGGCCTTTGCAAATATGTTCTCAAATGGATTTATTTTTTAGTTCAATACGTTTTGTATGCTTTGAAGAAACTTAAAACAACTTTGATTTGTAGATATTTTGCAATTCCAAGCTTATTAATTATTTATTATTGCTTTAATTCAATCCTACTTTCATGTTCGGTCATGGATTTCTGTTAGCCACATTAGTTGCTTTCAACGAAAGGATCCAATTTAGATCGCTTCTCTTTAACATTTACACAAATAATCTACTTTCATTGGATTGTGATACGCTTGCTCACGCTAACGATTTAAAAATTTACGGTAACATTTCTGATTCCTTAAGTTTACAGAGAAGTATTGCAGTTATTAATGATTAGTAGAGAGGACAAAGGCGGATGAAATTATTTCTTTTTTGTAGAGAGTAGACAGACTCGTGTTCGCATCTTTATATAACGACATAGATGTTCTTCTTGTTTTAATTAGTTTTTTGTTCCCAAATTAGAGAAAGTTAATGTTTCATGTTTATATTATATAGAATGTACCTTCATGTACTTAAAATCAAAATTAGAAGTCATATACTTCCGGTTCTTTAGTTATTTTCGAACCAAGTACGTGTGCATAAATTCGGGAAATGTTTCAGACACCAAGTTTGTTGTAGTTAGATTAGTTACAAAATTTTGTAAAGTTGGCAGTACTTGCCAGTTCAATCGGTATTTATTTGAATCATAATAGGTTGAATAGAAGATTACAATTTTAATCATTTTTTCCTACAATTATTTACTAAAAAGGAAAAACATGGACTCTGGTACATTGATGCTTTCATGTGAATTACCTTAAAAGTACGGTACAACATCTACTTATCTATTTATGTCTTTCTGTTTTATAACATAGCGGTATTGCAGTTGCATCACACATATAGGTTATATATTTAGTTTTACTTCTGTTACATTCAATAAGTACCAACTTTACTTCATGCACTAATGCTTAAAATAAGATTTCAGACGGTGACTTGAACGCGCGAAGTTGCGATTGTGGTTTACGAGTACAAAAAAATTATTTTAATGCTTTGAAAGAATAACGGAGACGTTTAAGAATCCTTTCACGATATTCGAGAGCTTTCATCATTATACTTGTATAGAAATTGTATATAAACCAAATTGTTATCCGTTATCACCCATCAATTAGAATTTGTGTAATTACCTTTTAGGTAAACACACGTCCCCGTTTGTCAACATTCCTGGAGACAGAACGTTCTGCATATCTCCCAGCAACATGGCACTAAGTTTTTGTTTAGTGGGATTAGTGCTCTTGTGTGCTATTTTAATAGCAGTATGGTCGTTAATAAGAATGAGAAGAACAGGTTCGAGCATCCCCTACTACACAAGAAGTTTATTCTCGAGTAGCGGCGGTTCTGGATTCGGGCGAGGGAAATCTATTTTACAGGAAACTCCTTATATGGTTTGCCATTCAAGAAACATACATGCTTACGGAAGAATGTATTAAGTCATTCGAACAATGTTTTTTTGTGCATAATTATCGAATTTTTGGTTTGATACAACGAAGGATAAGGTGATGGAAAAATATTGAACATGAATTTTCAAGGTGTAAACGAATTGTACTTGTTAACATTTTGAAAATTTTTTCGTTTAGAAAGGAAATATATATTAGCGATATTATTATGTGAAACTACTATATCAATATACATAATGTAGACACGTAAAGAATACAGAAAAGTACTGCCGCACATAAATATAACGATAGCGCCATACATGTATTTTTAGTTTCAGCTTAAGTGATCCTTTTTTAAATTAAAAAAATGTTAAACTTTATTCAGTATCTTTTGTATTTTTCATTTCTTCACTTAGTAATTTGTTTTTATTTTAAGCATTTTTCAGAGATTGTAATACGTTACTTTTAGTTATAATTAACTCACTGAAAATTCCTGCTTTCAACTAAATACTGCTGTTCTGACAAATTACGTAAAAACATACTCGTTCATTACTGTATTTCTTTTTATACAATATCCAAACAAATTACTCTTTCCTTCTGGTCCCTTGCAATAAAAATGATTTTCGAAGGGAATAAAATGTGCAATGTCAATAAAATTTGTTGCTTTCTTGTTCATTGGGGTAATGGAAACAAGCCCCAAATTAAAAGAAAACCTAAGGTAAACAATAAAATATACTGTTCCATATGGCAGAAGAATTTTGCTAAGGTATTTACTGAAAAAAATTAAGATTCCTTTATGTAGGTATAATTCAAATCACATTGATATTTTGTATTCATAAAGAATAGAATAAAATGTACTAGGTAATCATTTGTTTTATTTAGCAATACCAACAGGTAAGAGACCCTACTTTGGATTTTAACGTAAAATATAAGTACGTTAAAAAGTTAATGTGTTAGTGTCCTTTAACATTTTTGATCTTTATAATTTTTATTATTTATTAATTATTATTTATAGTCAGTTTACATAACTCAACTACAGAAGTGGTTTGTATTCTGATAATATGAATCCATACTGCAATAGACCCGAGGCGCATTAAAAAGGAGGTGCTTTGGTAGTTGCTAAAACTCCGATTACACTCATTTTCTATTCATTTCCATTCATTATTCAATTTTAAGTAGAATTCAAAAATTCAGTAAAGTATTAACATGTCGCTAGCTCCTATTCGTCTAAATCTTGTGCATTCATATCAACATTCACTAGTTATGTAATAGATAAGTAGATAGACAGCACACGTTTTAAAAGAATCAGTCGAGATGCAAGATTTCATATATCTTGTACGGGGGATGTTTCCAGAGTTCTAAGAATTGGATTCTAATACAATGAAATTCCGCAAAATGTTTAGGCAGTGCTAACAGTCTTGACATGTTGACGAAGTAAGCACATGTACTATTGGTTACCGTAATTTTGTCGCTGCTCCGTTACGAATACATTTTTGTACAGCTATTTTTCTAATTATGGAACATGCAAAGAAAAATCGTTTTGTTTTTGTGGAGGTTATCTGAGGTTTATTCAATGTTTACAAGGGATGTTTGGCGGGTCCGCAGAATCTAGGTAGATCGTTTTTTACGACGCCGAACTATCTTTATGCACTACTGCCGTGGAAAATATACTGAAAAACGTCAAACGAATAACTACTTATGAAATTACTATTCGCTTATTCGCTAGATTTGGTAATTTTCAACTATTTCAAAATTTCAAAAAAGTATTATAGTGTGTTTGACTTCGGAACTTAAATGAAGTGAAACGTATTATAAATTAGGGCGGATTGCGGAGAAAAATTCTTTGGGATGGTACATTTAGACGGGAACAATTTAAAAAATCAGATTGTAATATTGATCATAATGATAGCGGAATGAATATCAATGGTAGCTGATGAAAGACTGTGGCGTAGTACGGTAAACAACATACAAGTATCACACACAAGTTTAGTTATTATATAGTAATATATTATTATAATAACACTGGTCAACAAATTTCAACTTTTGATTTTGCCATAAAATAATTTATGCTAATTTCAATGGAAAACATATAAACATTTATTTTAATAAAAGGTAGAAGGTTAAGTCAGCTTGATTCTTTTTTATATTTCAATGAAAAGGTTTTTTAGATTAGATCATAATTTAATCTATATTTCAAATTATTAGAATTAGAAATGTGAAGTAATACTGCTCCGTCTCTTATAAACAATATATACAACATCTCTTCTTAACATCCAACAGTAATCTGCTAACATTCCATTTCCCCTGATACCGTTTTTCCATTCCCATGATGTCTTGGTGGAAGCGTCCGCCGTGTTCATCGCTAACGTCGCCCATATTTTCCGCACAAAAATCCAAGTGAGAATGTAGAATGTGCACTTTAAGGGACATATTACAGCCAGCAGCATGAAATGTTTGTAACATATCCATTACTAAAGTTTTATGGTTGTCAGTTTTTTTCTTTTTTCCTTCGCTGTTAATTTGGTTTCAAAGATTTCATCATTTACTATTTCTCATATCTGAAGTCCAACAAAAATACCTTGTTTCAGTTTCCCTCGTGTTAATTTTGGAAACTATTCACGAAGGTATTTAAAACTTTCACATTCGAGATCCAGTGCCTTTACAAAGTTTTTCATTAGTCCAAGTTTCACGTGGTATTATGATCTTTTCTTTTTTTACTAGAGGCTGATGTTGTACATTGTCTTTTCCTGGTATAAACTGTTGTCGTAGTGGTCACTCTTGCTTATGGTAATGTTTTTCCCTATTACGACTGTCCCAAAGACATAAAAAGCAACAGTATTTTGTATAACCAGATTGCATACCCAAACTAATTGCAATTACTTTAAAATCTGCGCAAATATTCCAGGAATAGTCTTTGTACTTTATCTTTTGTAATAATATGAATAATGCAACAAAACTGCTTTTAGGCTGGTCTTTGGTGAGTCTATGAATAATCTCCAAAAAGTGGGACCGTGATGTATTCCAAAAGCTTCAGAAAGTTTGTAAACTTTATTGCGGTAGACCAGATTACCGGCAATACTATAAAAATTAACAAAATTTTCATGTCCGCTGCGAAAATGTCTCGACCTGCATTTTCTTCAATGTTGCCGCTTTTCGAATCATTTTTACTTTATATATGCTGTTTAATTTCATCAGACTTAGGGTAAAACCTTGATGGTAAGTGTAATTAGTTCGGGACGGCCGTTTCGAAGACACGAATGGTCATCATCATCATCATCATCATTCGGTCAGCGGCTGATGATGAGGACCATTCGTGTTCTCGACACGGCCGTTCAGGACTAATTATTATATATTACTATATAATAAATAAACTTGTGTGGTGCGGAGGTGCTAACACTTATGTATTGTGTAATATAGATGAAAATTAACAAAATTGTAGAAAATCCCTAGAATTTTTGAAACAACCCTCGTATGTACCGTTGTTATATCGCTTTTCAATTTTGGATAATATGAAATTCTTAGTAATGTCACAAATATAATCATTTTAAACTAAATTTCATTACGCTAAAATGAAAAAAGAAATTATACATTATGCACATAGCTGCACATCAAAAATTATTAGGATTACATTTTTTTAATTATTGTATTATTCTGTTTAATGTATAATTGTTCTAATAATAAATACAGTTCAGAAAAAAACGAATTTTGGTTACCCCTGGTGGGACTCGAACCCACAGTCCCCGGCTTAGGAGGCCGATGCCTTATCCATTAGGCCACAGGGGCTTCCTATAAAAAATATAGGCAACATCATATATAAACAGAAGTATTTATTAAGAATTCAAATTTTCTTTAATATTTTCCAAATTATCGTAATAAATTGCAACAGAATCATTTCATCTTAACAATAAACTATAGGAGATTTTATCGTCAGCTTAGCAATTTCCTTTGACCTTTGTTTAGTACGATATTACAAACTTAAGAATACATTTTATCGAAGTAATCTTGCATGGAAGATTAAATTTTTACATTTACCACAAGGTTAATAGCTATTGTGTTGTAGTGAAAAGATGGAAAGATGGCAAGGTAAATATGAAATGGTTTAATCTCTTATTATCAGGATATTAACGTAAACTATCGTCTTAATGGCTGTATTTATTAATAAACCAGGAACATAGTACATGTTCTTAGGAAATAAACTATACGGATACTGCGCTAAGGAAAAAGTAGATGAAACTATTTGGGGGCAATATTCAAATTAACTAGTGTTTCAACAAAAGCAAGTGTGTGGTGTATAAAAAAAATACGAAATTGAAGGACAAATCGCTTCACAAAATGACAGAAATAATGAATATTTTTTAATCGATATTTTTAAGCTTAAAAAATGGTACAGTATTTATTACAAATAACGCACACGATACATGAAAGAGCGAATTTTTCCCCAGGATTGATGGTCAAACAACTAATTGAAAAGATATTTTTCAAAGAAGGTTCAATACGAGCAAAGAAATATTCCAATAGTTTGATTGTGATAGCAATTATAACTTAGAACTAGTTACCGAAACATTAAGCTACCAAAAAAAATATTGCTAATAAAACTGCTCATGGTACTGGCGGAATCACTCACGGCAAAAGCAGTACCAGAGCTCTAATCAGAGGATATGTTTCTGTTTACCTGATTCCATTAGTATGGTTGTACGAATAACTATCCTCATCACTAAAGTCGTGCTTACTCGTCTCATGAGTCATGAGAATCAGCACTGCTTTTCCCAAGAGTCGACAAGTAAGAAGAAGAATAAATAGAGGGTGGATAATTTTGTATGAGCAGATTCTGAGATTTTAGAGTGTTTCTTTGTTTTTAACCAGAAGCCTAAGTACCAAATTTCATAACTTTAAATTGAAAAAATACGAGATTCCTAAACAAATGTCTGCCATTTTACATCTTTAAGGACTAAATTTCCAAAAATTATTGCGTGCCTACACATAAAAGGAGAATCAGGGGTTCTCACTTTACAAAATTAGTAATAATAATAATAATAATAAATTGAATTTATTTTATTTTTTATAATCAGAAGGTCCAATAACAACAAGAAATGAGATATGTGTGCAATACATTGAAAAAAGAAAAGAAAATGTTAGAAATTAGAATTACGTTTATTAATAGTCGCTTGAATTAGTTTTGAAGCAAAAGATCAATAAAAAACATTCACGTAGTATTTAAAATTCTAATGTACCATGATGATAAAGTGACTGTTAGTTTGCGTAAATAAGGAGCTTATAAACCAATGCGTTCTCTAGTGCAGTGGTCGTGTAAGTGTGAGCGTTAATATTTGATGTAATTCATTTATGTGATGATAAGAAGCTCATTATTTATTTCCGTGCTCACTTTCAAATCAACAAATATGTAGGTTGGTACTATCCTTTTGCAGATCGTAAGATAGTGTTGCAAATTCGGCCTTTAAATGCATTTTTTTGTTTTTTCTAATTTTCATACCAAGCAAGTTTGTCGTTGTTTTATCGCAGTTGTGTCGTTCACGAAATAACAGCGATAAAGCATCGTGCTATATAAATAAATGTTCACTTTTCCTTCCGACACGATTGTTGCATGGCCACGACAAGAAATAGTACGTAAGCAGGGTAACACAACAACAAGGATGCCGCGATTATATCGTTTACAGTACTATTTTTTATCATCTTTCAGGAGCTCGCATTGATTTCTAGTTCAACACTTTTTTAATACAGAGGTAGAACAATAAAATGCTATAATGCTATATTCGCAAATGAATACAAAATAATTGATAATTAGAGAGGACAAAAGCGGATGAAATTGTTACTTTTTTACAGAAACTAGACAGAGTCGTGTTTTGTCGACTCTCGGACACATCAGTAGGCAACACGAACCCATTCTCATGAGGCGAATAGACACGAGTCGCTGTAAAAAAGGAATAATTCCACCTGCCTTTGTCATCTCTATTAACAAAACTGATAGAGCAATAAAACAACATGCTTACCTGGAAGATCTAGGGATAACTAATGCTTTCATCGATACTAAATGAGCACAAAATGATAGCGAATATGATATTTATGAATTTAATAGTGACGGGGCTGGAGACAGGCTAGACCCAGAATTCAAGGCGTTTGTGTTCTCTCATAAAACATTACAAAACGAAAACAAAATGATAGCGTATGGGAAATTTAAAAATTCGGAAGTGGCGAGGCTAGAGATATTGTTGAAACTAATGATTGATTGAATTAGACTTTTTACTAATTTACAAAAACAATTGTTAATTCTTCTTCTTCTTCTTATAGTTGTATTTAGTTAGGTTATTTAGTTTGTATGAAGAGAATTACTTGTGTATTGAACCGTCACTTCACCGTTAAAAGAAGATTGAGTTTTCTTGACCCTAACTGTAATTACAAACTCGTGATTTTCTGATCATCGCATGCAAAGCAGACTGTGATTATCGATAGGTATTTGTTCCGGCGTATTTTCGCTTCTCTTTCGCACACAGTTTTAAAGTAGAAAAAGAGCCAAAAACACTAACGTGCAATTAAAGTATTTAATTAAGATGAATCGTGAAGTTTTACCACAGTTTAAAGTTACATCTCAATCGAAAACGCAAATGATAGAATGAATATATGAGAACTACGAACAAGAGTGAAGTAATAGCGCTTTATATTTTAACCCTCTGCGATTTAATACCTACCCTAAAATTTTCTAAAATCGCTTAATATTCTCTCAATAGCATGTGAAGAGAGGCAGTTGCATTAGGCAACAGTTGACAAGATATTTTTAACACGATCTCATTCTAACCATTTAGGTATGATTTCTAGTCTTCTTTTTTATCAAACGTATCACTAGCAGTAGTACATTGTTGATGTTACTACGCCGTAAATCACAATTATAAGACAGCTCGGTTTAATTGTAACGGTATTTTCTTCTCACCATTAGAATGTTTTACGCTAAGATTCCTTTATTTCTGTCTAGTTTGTAAACAAAGGAATAAAAAATGTCACTAACATGCTGGTTAATTAAGCGATGTGGATATAATGATAAAAACAGTAAGTAGTTAAAGAAGATATATATATACAGTGTGAATGATGAATTTTTGGCCGATACGAAAATTTACTTAGTTGTGTATGTAAATAATAACAATTAATTGTTTTTATATATGAATGCTTTGTTACATTGGCCGCATCGTAGGTCCGGGTCAATGGGCGAATTCTTTCGTAGGTGGTTCTTGGTTAACGTTGAATACGACTTATGTAATAAAGGAGCTATATATACCATACAATTTGATAATCAATACACAGATTTCTCTGTTCAGCTTCCATGGCGTACAATATAACCTTTAAATGCGCTCCTTCAATTCATATCAACTTTCTTCAATAGTCCCTATACCCGTCTATATTAGTAAACAACACAGAAATATCAGCAATGATCGCACCATACAAGTTTAGATAATTAAGTAATAGTTAATCCAAAACAGCCGTTTAATTAGTTGTTATATAATAAATTAAACTTCTGTTGTGCGTAGGTTGCCAATACTTACACATATAACACCACAGTCCTAGCTATCATTATTATTTATCCATTTATATTAGTTTCAGAGATAATTGGGGTAATTTAAATTTGTTGCCAAATATCCCTATGCCTTTAATGATCAATTCAATTTCTTTTTTGATTGAATATTTCTTGGAATTTTCGGTAATTCATTATCACATTGTTTATAAGATATTGAAGACAAAATTATAAATATCCTAAAATTTATTAAAAATAGCCATTTTTTTAAAGTAAAAACTAAAAACGTACCAGATATTCTATTTGAAATAACAAAATTAGTGTCTCGCTTTGTATCAATTAATATACTACGTTGCAGTAGATGAACAATACGTTAGGGTGAAGTTATCCACAGTTTTCCAGCCGCAGTTCATGACATACAAAAACTTTCATATGGGATGGATCGCTATGTGAAATTAGTTGACCGCACGGAACGCCGCGGAAGAAATTGTGAATTGAACTAGTGCAAATTTTACATTTTTGGAAATGTTTAATATTAATACTTGACCTTGCTTTATTTACTCCAACAATCAGCGGACTATCAGTGTCTATGATTTAATTTCCTGTAAAATCACAAATAAAAACAAATGGATAGATAATGAACAGTATTAAACGGAAGTGGAGATTTTCATTTCTAGCGCTGCTACTGTTCCGTGTTCACAAAATATGACTTCAGGGCATATTCCAGTACGCCATTCCGGAAACAACCTCACCAGCAAACTTGATTGGATCGCCGTCGACGAGGGTGACAAAAATAAAAACCGATCGGAAGTGGAGTTTTTAATTTCTAGCGCCCTTAAGGTTTCGTGTTCACAATATATGACTTCAGAGCATATCTCCATCGCCATCCTGGAAAGAAACCAACAAGCAGACTCAATTGGATCGCCGTTGGGGCGGTAAAAAAAAAACCGACTGGAAATGTGAAGTGGAATGGAAGTGTTTAATTTCTGACACTCTTAATGTCACGTGTTCACAAAATACGACTTCAGAGCGTATTTCAGTAGGCCATCCTCGAAACAGTCTTACCAGCAAATTCGATTGAATCGCCGGCGTAGAGGATGAAAAAAATTAAAAACCGTGCGGAAGAGGAGTTTTTAATTTCTGCCGCTCTTAACGTTTCGTGTTCACAATATACGACTTCAAAACATATTTCAGTATGCCGTCTTGGAAACAACCCAACCAGCGAACTCGATTGGATCGCCTCCGGTGAGTAAATGAAAACTGAGTGGGAATGAAGTTTTCGACTTCTGGAGAGAACTACCGCTTTCTTATTTCTTTTTTATTCTTTCACAACGAATAAGATAAACTTCTGTAATTTTCTAATAATTCTGTTACATTTTTGTTTTATTACGCTGTTAGTAAGTATGTTTTTAATAATTCCGAACAATCTTTCTATGGGGGAATTTCTAAGTCGTCCACATTCCTACATCAATCCACTCTATAACAAAACATAAGATATGTCTCTTTTAAAGAAATTATTGAGAAATTTTGGACTACAAAATTTGATTTCAAGATTAGGCGAACACACTGAAATCGAATATGCTTTATTTTTTATAGCAAACTGTTTAAAGTATTTAAAAAACAATCTGGCTTTGTAAATAGCGATGCTACCAACGCAATTTTTATGTATATTAAAATCACTGTTGCATTCGTTGAAAGTTATTTCTTTGGCAGGTTCCTCGTTGAAATAATTAAATATATTGAAGGGAGCTTTTCTAAAAATTGACAACAAATGAGATAAAAATGTTTAAACCACGCAAGGAATACCAGTTATCTACTTATACTGGATTGCATTAATTTGTTTCATGATTTTTCTAGTACTAACATCGTGAAAATAATTATTCACATCTGTAGCCATTAGTTTAAACACATGTTGTTTAATTGGCATTTAAGAAAGCAAAACTAAAGTTATCCGCGACATTTCTATAAATTGGCCATCTCTTCTTAGCACTTATTACAAATATTTTGTATTTTAAATGCGAAACTGCTCCAATGTAATATTCAACATTAACCATTTCCACCACTGGATAAAGCTTTGAAGATAACTGTACTGTCACCGCATAGTAGTACACATTTTTGCCGGTTCCTGTTAGGCTTACGAATAACGCTTCCAGTTGCATAAACAATGCGAAATTTTTGACTGAATCTAGGAGTTGAAGTTGAATTGAGCTGTACATGTAAATATGCAAAGGAATTCCAACAAAACGTATATAATAGGAATTTTGTTGTTGCATTAGAATGAGGGTGAATATATTATCTTTATGACGATCATTCGTCGCACATTTATATACGTGCCATCTAGCTTAATACTTCCTAAATTTTTAGTCAGAAATTCTAATTTTGGTAAATGTAAAGCGTCATTTACGTATGCAGAGTACCCAGGACGTTGCCAAGATTTTAACTTTGGATTTAGAGTCCCCAAAGGTAATCTAACGCTTCCTTCTATTGTAACACATCCCTTGACGTACTTCTTCAGGGATAAGTTCTCTTTCAGATGTTAATATAACTTCGGCTGCTTGTTACATATCCACGTTCGTTTATTGTTGGAAAGAGTGTTAAGGAATATTGCAGTATCTTCTATAAAATAACATTGTTGAGGTATCGATCAGTTGACAGCTGAAAGATCTGGATTGACAAAAGAAAAAAAAGCTGTCCTTCCGACTTCAACGATTTTATAAATTATTTTTCATTTTCAAAAGGCAACATATTTCCGGGTACACGAAAGTATTTGAAAGGTAAGGCAATTTTTTCGGGTGTAAATTAGAACTGATTAAGGTATTAGAAAGGTTTTCTGATAAATTTGTATCTCCTAAGGTAGGACGGTCGTTATCAGTTTTTCCTTGCCCTTTAACAATATTAATTACTTTTCCGAAATGCCTTCTTAATACCTCATATACTGCCTTTCCGCCGTATTCTCGGACTGAATCTTTAAATAGGCACAGAGAAACATCAAGAAAAACCGTAACAGAATCGAAAGACGGAGGCGGTCCAATAGAGTTTGGTGGTAAGGTTGTTTCCAGGATGGCCTACCGAAATATGCCCTGAAGTCGTATTTTGTAAACACGAAACGTTAAGGGCGGTAGGAATTAGAAACTCCTCTTCCGGACGGTTTTTAATTTTTTTCACCCTCGCCGACGGCGATCCAATCGTATTTGCTGGTTGGGTTGTTTCCAAGATGGCATACTGAAATATGCCCTGAAGTCGTATTTTGTAAACACGAAACGTTAAGGACGGTAGAAATTCAAAACTCCACTTCCGGTCGGTATTTTTTTGACACCTTCGCCGACGGCGATCCAATTGCATTTGCTAGTAGGGTTGTTTTCGGGATGGCGTACTGAAATATGCCCTGAAGTGGTACTTTGTGAACACAAAACATTAAGAGCCTGAGAAATTAAAAACTTTTCTTTTCTTGCCTTTCTATATTCATAATAATACATAATAATAAAGTAATACAGTCCAGTATTATTAAAGAGATTTTTATCCCCACCAGTATAATGAGAAAGCTAATGTAATTCTACGGATATGATAGTTATGATTAATAGGATAAATTATGTAAACAAAATCTACTTGAAAGGAATAACCGTATAAAAAAAGATGACAACAAAGTCAAGGATCTAATTTTGGTCATTTAAAAACGCATTACTTAGCGGATTATTAACCCGCTCGTTTATTGTATTTGAAACGACAGTCCAGTGACTCTAACTAATTTTACGGAAAACAAATGGCATTACGACAACGGTAATAATAATTATTACTCTGACGAAACACTAATTTGAAAATCATTATTATTGTTAAAGCCACAGTATATATACACACTATATATACACTAAACTACAAAAAAGTATTGAATAATAATTAACTAAATGTCTAATGTAAGTTTCAATTCAGGTTTTAATATTAGTAATAAGTTACAGTGATACGTAATACCCTTAACTATGGATTACTATTTGAATTGGTATTGGGACTATTTCCATCTTTAATAAGACATTAACAGTTCGACGTATCAAACGTATAACGTTTACTAGTTTCCTACGTCCTTTTATTCTCACATGCAAAGGTCTATTAGTTTCCCCACAATGTCAAAAGATATATTCAGAAAAGAAAATTGGAGGTATCAAGCAACATAGGATTGTAGTAATCCTACTTGGGATGGAGATCACAACAGAAAATGGAACAACATGACGATTTTTGTAAAGTAAGTGCAGAGCACAAAGAGGAAAATAAAGAAAGCTGAGTACATGGTTGCAACGTCAAACCTATGAATGCACCAAGCCTAGCGGAAAAACGTCTGGTCGCCAGAAGTACTTTATGGTATTAAAAATTGTAAATGGAAAAATATTCCGCAACAACAGTGTTAAGGCGTTATGTAAAATATTTTTGAACTTGAATATCCCGCTTACCTAGAACCATCATAGTTGGTATACTGTTTAACGTCTTTTTTCTCTTGTATTTTTTTTTATAAGTTCTAGCAATAAAGAAGGGAGAGATGTAACGCTGCCATGTAACAGACGAGAGAGAACTACGAGACCAGATTGTCAAAAGTAGAAATAAATAAACAAACAGAAACAGAATTATTAGCACACCGTGCCATGCTACTGACCAAAAAAGGTACTTTGTGGGCTGACCCTCTACAAAGTTGAGGCGCGTGGTAAAATCAAGAATTTGACATGAATTCTAAAGTTATCCGGGAGGTAACAGTATTGGCATTGGCGATGCCTGATTATGCTAATTCTTTCTAATGCTTTTATTATCTAATTCATTCTTGGTCTTCGATAAATGTTGTGACTGTAGATTACATTACATAGATTCCAAATTGTCGATCAAAAATCAAAAAATCGAACCATTGGACTGTTCTAAAATGGCTAAACGTCATATTTACGATATATGCTAGGACAATAGTTATAAACGTATTAACTCGTACATTCGTAAAAGTATAATACATATAGTACGTATCTGGTGTCACACTGAGTTAAGCGTTTCGGTTGTTTCCGACCGGCCTGTATATTGCAACGTTTAATATGTTATATTACATTTTGTTGTGCTTTTGAACTGGTATTGTGAGATCATGGAAAAAATCCGAATTTTGTGGAATAAATTAGGAATTAACAGAATTTATTTTACGGTGTGATTTTAATTCGCAATCTGCGGTTTAGATGTGTATTTGTACAAATGTTACCATCATGATTTAAATCACACCCTGTATATTGAGGTTTACAATTTTAAACTAAACTTGTAAATCGTATATCCCAACTGTGTTTTGGAATTAAAATTACAACCTCTGTATTAAAACTTACGATTTTGAATTTAAATCACATCCTATAAATTAAAATGTGCGAAAAATCAGAAATATGAATGAAAATTACTCAAATCAAAAAATATTTTAGAATCGCACTTTGTATATTGATATTTACGATTGTGAATTTAAATCACTCTATACACGGAAAAAAATATTCTTCAAAATTTTCAAACAACGTTGTTATTTGTTGTAAATATAATAGGTGCTGTTGTAAAAATAATAGGTAGCGCGGTATCGAGGAAAAAACATAATTTTGTGCATATAATTATAGTGTAACCATATTAGTCACAGAGACCCTTGAACTGTTTATTTCCACATAAGTATCTAAGTGTAAACAAACAATCCTAAAACTATATATATTAGCCGTAGCTCTTAAGCCGATTATTATTCGTTGCGATATTGTAGTGTGTAAGACTAGTTCTTTACATTTTACATTGTAACAATAATCAATAAATTACTTGTACGTTTAAAAAGTTGTTTTTAAAAACTGTTTTACGTATCTTAGTAATAAAATTGGCGCAGTCAGTAGGATAAACAGGTTCGCAGATATACAAAAGAACAATTTGTGTCTGTGAATTTGGTCTCTACCATTAACCTCGATCTGAAAGAACCTACGGTTGCGGTGAGAAGAACCAAGAGGACGACGCTGAAGAGCTGTACCTACAAGGTTTCACCACCGATTGCCGACCTTTAGTACGTAAGTCGAACAATCCTTTGTTTCCCACACTTTTGCATGTATTTTGAACAAATTGAATTGAAATCGCTACGCATTATTAATTATATTCTACCGTAATCATAGTTATTAATATTTATGCAAGACGCTATCGACACTCTTGCTGAATCGTTAGGAAATATGTCTCTGACCCAGAACACCGCTCAAATAATTTCAGTCGCAAAAGCCATCGCGGACTGTTTACCGACATTCGACGGCGACAGTGGACAATTAGAGAGCTTCATATATAGATGCGATAAACTTTATAATACGTATGGACGCACGACAGACAACGGCGTAAACGACTTCTGTTTTAATGCCATATGCTCTAAACTAAGAGGCAATGTAATAAATTTCCTTATGTGTAGGCCTGATCTAACTACATGGCCCTTAATAAAAACTGCCCTTAGGGAACATTTTGGTGATAAGACGGACCGTCAAACGCTCACCCGTGAATTTTTACAACTAGCTAAAAATAGAAATGAAACAGCATTAGAGTTCCTCGAACGATTAAAAGTAATCAAATCGCGCGTAGAAGTAAAAATCCAAACGGATCCAAATCTCACAGCGGATCAAAAAGCGCTATTAATTGGTCAGAACGAACTAAACGCGCTTGACGTTCTCGCAGCAAACGCAGACAATACTCTAAGACTTTTACTTGACATCAGGCAACCTGCTACACTGGCAAACGCATCGGATATAGTATTACGACACTATCACAACGAAACGCGAATAAATACCCTAACTCAACGTCAAAATACGCAGGCCACGTCTAAATCTAATCCTCCCTCAAAACCTCCTATTAACCCGTTAGTTTATAGACCACCTTATATACAAACTGCACACATGCCATTCTCGTATCCTATTCGATCAATGCAAACTCCTCCATTTAATCCACCAATTTACCAATACCCGCGATACCCTGACCAACAAGGTTTTGCTAATCCTTTTACACAATATAATCCGAGGCCACAATTTCCCTCTCAACCTATACCTGTTCAACCCAGACCCGTAGTTAGAAATTTCCCTACAAACCAACAAGTTTTCGGAAAACCAAGAGCTCCATCAAATGTGTTCTCGCCAAAAAATTCGCACAAACCCTCTATACCACCTGAACCTATGGACACCTCTTCAGGTAACCGATCGAATTTCTTTCGCAAAACAGGCCCCAGTAATATCATTGTAGAAGAATTGCACAATACGGAATGTGTTCCGGATAACACTCCCGATCAATATGTCGAACACCAGTCGTTTGAGCCAGAATCATATCCTATAAATGAATATTACTACGCCGATGATGATACTCAAAATTTTCAAGAGGTTGTGGACGAAAACAATATCGGATAGATTTAAACAATATTGCCATTGCTAACTCTCTACCATTTATACAATTGAAGACAATCCCTCTTAAACTACTAATTGATACCGGATGCCACGGCTCCCTGTTACGACCATTTATCGCAGAAAAATATTTCCCCGAAACTATATATCAAAGTAACACGCCGATCACCACATGCGCCGGTACGAAACACAGTAGATTTAAAGCAAAAATTCCCCTATTACAGGAATTTAATATACCTGATTCATTTGAATTTATACTGTTTCCGTTTCATGAATATTTCGACGGTATAATAGGTATGAGAGATCTAAAGAGATTAGGCTTGAAAATGGACTTAACGAATCAAATAATGAGTAACGGTAACATCCAAATTCCTTTCTCATATAGAACCGATTTTCGCACACAAAAAATTGAAATTCCCCCTGAATCGATTGTTGTTAAAGACATCAACACCTCATTACCAGATAACACAGAAGTAGTAATCAAAGAGTTAATGTATAAGGATTCTGTTCGAATACCCGCGTGTATAACTAAAGTAAAAAATCAGGCAGCTAAAATAGAATTTCGTAACCCCACCAAAGAAACCCAAATTATAACAATAAACGCAGAATTCCTAAAACAATTTGGCACTATCTTTAATTCAGACGAATTTGAATGTTTCCACATAGGAAGCCCACAAGCCACGACAAATCACGACGGCGGTATAACCCTTCAGAACTTAAGGACGGAACACTTAAATTCAGAGGAAAAAAGGATGTTAGGCAAAATTATTTCCGAACATTCTGAAATCTTTCATGATAACTCCAACAAGCTAACGTTTACCAACAAAATCAAACACGAAATTAAAACCACAGACGACGTACCAATCCATACAAAATCGTATAGGTACCCGTACGTTCATAAAAACGAAGTATGCACACAGATTAATAAAATGCTTGACGACGGTATCATTAGACCAAGCCAATCACCTTGGAGCTCGCCCATCTGGATAGTTCCAAAGAAACTTGACGCCAGTGGTAAACAAAAATGGAGAATCGTGGTTGACTACAGAAAACTCAATGAAAAAACGATCGATGACAGGTATCCACTACCAAATATTAGTGATATCCTAGATAAACTCGGACGTTGTAATTACTTTACCACCCTAGATCTAGCCTCCGGTTTCCATCAGATTGAACTCCACCCGGAATCCGTACAGAAAACCGCGTTTAATGTGGAAAACGGACATTACGAGTTTGTTCGCATGCCGTTCGGGCTAAAAAACGCGCCCGCGACATTTCAAAGAGTAATGGATAATGTCCTAAAAGATCTACAGGGTAAGGTCTGCTTAGTTTACATGGACGATATAATAATTTTTTCGACCAGTTTACAAGAACACATTTCTAGCTTAAGAAAAGTTTTTGAACGCTTACGAGAAGCAGGATTAAAAGTCCAGCTAGACAAATCAGAGTTTCTCTGTAAGTCGGTTGAATTTCTAGGACACGTCGTAACGCCAGAAGGTGTAAAACCCAATCCAAGAAAGATAGAAGCCATAAAAAAATTCCCGATTCCAAAAACCGCCAAAGAAATTAAGTCGTTTCTAGGACTCGTCGGATATTACCGCAGATTTATAAAACACTTCGCGCATTTGACGAAACCGCTTACCCGCTGTTTAAAGAAAAATGTTCAAATTAAACATACGCCCGAATTCATTAAAAGTGTAGAAACATGTAAAAACATATTAATGGAAGACCCAATTCTGCAGTACCCGGATTTCTCAAAACCCTTTAATATTACGACGGACGCGTCGAATTTTGCTATAGGCGCTGTGCTATCACAAGGCACGATCGGTAAAGACTTACCAATCGCGTACGCAAGCCGCACGTTAAATCCCGCCGAGTGCAACTATAGCACGATAGAAAAAGAATTGCTCGCAGTCGTCTGGGCCACAAAATATTTCCGCCCTTACATCTACGGTACCAAATTTAATATTATCACAGACCATAAGCCGCTACAATGGCTATTTTCATTGAAAGAACCCAACTCAAAATTAGTACGCTGGCGCCTCAAGCTAGAGGAATACGATTATAAAATTATTTACAAAAAGGGCAGTACAAATACTAACGCCGATGCCCTTTCGAGAGTGGAGATACACCCCTTAGAAACAGGCGACAACCAGTCAGTAATCGTTAACGTAGGCGATAAAGATTTACCGGAGTTGAACGCAGATGAATTAAGCGCAATCCTCGATGATTTAGGAAACCCAGAGCAATCAAACGGTAATATACTCCCTCAAGCTATTCCTGAAACTTCTGAAAGTCAGAGCACGACCGACCACAGTAGCATAGCGGTTAGAGAACAAGACGAAGACCCCCTCGACAGTAACACGGTTCACACGGCTTTAGAAAATCCCAAAATCACACTTCCATACACCGAAAAATCGCTAAATGTTCACACCAATCAAATCGTCTTAGGTAGGTCCCCGTGCAAAACGTTCCAAGCACATTTCGAAAGAATTTTCAATAAAAAAAGGCATACATGGCTATTACACGAGACGCTTCTCAAGGACAATTCCAAATTAGAACCCATTCTTTATAAACTAATAAAAGAATACACGCGACCGAATCATACTTACTGTATATTCTTCAAATTCGCAGAACTCGAGAAACCTCTAATACGTTTCCTACAGAAATACTTCCAAAATAAAACGTTCACGTTAACTATTAGTCGAACCATGTTAGAAGACGTCACCATTCACGAGGAACAACAAGAGAAAATTAAGCTTTACCACGAAACCAAGACGTCACACCGTGGAATAACAGAAAATATTGCATCAATCAAGAAACGCTTTTATTGGCCAAATCTTGAAAACGACGTTCGAAATTATATAAACTCGTGCGAAATATGTCAGAAATCAAAGTACGAGAGACATCCGAACAAGTTAGTATTCAAAACGACTCCCATTGGATCAAGACCATTCGAACATCTCTATATCGACTCGTTTAAGATTTCTAACCAATATTTCATTACCATTATTGATAGTTTTTCAAAATTCGGCCAAGCGTATCCGATAACCTCCTTAAATGCAATCGAGACTACCAGCAAAATAATTCAATATTTTTCCTGTTTCGGGATACCTAGGAAAATTACTTGTGACAATGGTATCGAGTTTAGGAACAGGGTGTTTCAAGATCTGTGTAATTTATATGAGATCGAATTGCATTATGTAACTGCTTATAATCCCAATAGCAATAGTCCCATAGAACGTTTACACTCGAGCATTATCGAAGGTATACGAACCCTAAGAGAAGAAAAGCCAGGTAAAAACATCATAGACTTAATGAATTTCGCGATACTTTCGTACAACAACAGCGTACATTCGTCTACGGAGTACACTCCATTTCAAATTGCTAAAGGTCAAATAGATTTTAAAAATCCGTTCGAATTCACAAAAAATGAACAAATATCCAATTACATTATAGAACACACACAAATGTTAGAATTATTGTCGAACCAGCTGACCGAAACTCTAAAGAAAAAACAAACTCAGACGTTAGAACGCGAAAATCGCTACCGTAAACGATCTCTCACCTTGAACATGGAGCAACCATTGTACGCGAAAAACAATAACAAAACTCAAAAAGACCAACAGCCTTTTGTGAAATTAAACGATCCAAAAATTGTTGACGATAATAAAATCATAGCAAACGACAAGGTGATTCATCAAAGGCAATTAAAACCACAAAGGAAACTCATTGTTTCAGGTAATCTACGCGATGACGAGATCAACACTGATAGTGATCCTGACGATAACATCCCTCTGGCCCATATTCGCAATCCAAATCGAGACCCTGAAAAATCCGATTCTTCCCATACAATTAGGCAAGGCCCGTGTAATTGAGAAAGAACACACCTTCCTGTATCATGTAAACGTTAGTGTACCAGCTACAATCATTTCTAAAATCCAAAATAACATAATTCTATTAAAGAACTTTCTCGTTAGCAACCCCAATCACTTTTCGCTCTTACTGTCTCAAAAATTAGAAATTGCAAACACTCTGAACAATAGAATAAAAAATACTATATCCAGTGTACTTAGCGTCCGGCAGAAAAGAGCAGTTTTTGACGGTGTAGGTACTATATCGAAATATTTATTCGGTATCATGGATTCTAGCGATAGAAACTATGTTAATAGATATGTCGATACAATAAACAAAAACGAACTCAAGTTACAAAGTTCACTCTTAAACCAGCAAACTATCCTAAAGGAAATAATTTCCAAATATACTCATACATTTGAAACCATCCAAGATAATCAAAGCAAAATTATGATACAACTAAATCAATTCATTAGGAATGACAAGACACTACAAGAACACACAGAGATAATGTCTGTAAATTTAACAATGGATAAACTTATACTAGAACTGCAAGTACTATTAGACGTTATCAATAACTTGCAAACAGCATTATCTTTCGCTAACATGCACATTCTCCATACGTCGATAATTCAAACACATGAAATAGAAAGAATACTGAACATAATATACAATGATTACGGCTCAGAACATTCGCCGAACTTTAACCATCTGATTAATTATTATTCATTCTTTACCACTGATTTCATTGTTAGCGATAACGTAATATTGTTCAAAATACATGTGCCAATTGTATCCAAACCTTATAATTACTTTCATCTCTTTCCCGTATATCTAAATAACCACGCTATAATCCCCGAAGTACCTTACCTATTGTTCGACAATAATAACTATTGGAACTCGGAGAAGGAATGCGACCTGATTGGAAACATGTATTTTTGTAAACAAGAACACCTAATGAAGGGAGATCCATGCCTGAAGGATATGTTAACCCGCGTCGTTAATACCTGTCCCGTCACTGCGGTCACTCTTACTAAAACATTGGTACAGAAGATCGGTCCGACCAGGATCCTAATCAACCCAAGGGAGCCGACCACCGTCCATTCGACGTGCCCCCAAGACGGACTCGTTGTAGTACAGGACTCATCGATAATCAACTTAGGCGATTGCAGTATAGAAATTAATAATGAAAAATTCTTCCCAAATGAAGTTCTACCAGAAGGAAACGTCTTCAATCTACCAGACCTCAACGTGACTCTACCAAACAAACCGGAGCGGAAAACCCTATACGTATCCCCGATAAATCAGAAGGATATAAAAAACATAAAAATCCTAGCAGAAAATCTGCAACACGAGAATATTATTCCAATTACTGCGGTGAAACACTCGTGGGCGAATAGCATATCACTCGCCGTCCTATTCGCCGGAATAATCGCTATGATGGGATACTATGGATGGAAAACATACAAAACTTCGACAAATGCAGCCGAAGAAGCAAGAAACGAGCAAATCCAAAACCCTGTATTTGCTCATTCTAGCGATGGAGGAATTATAGTGTAACCATATTAGTCACAGAGACCCTTGAACTGTTTATTTCCACATAAGTATCTAAGTGTAAACAAACAATCCTAAAACTATATATATTAGCCGTAGCTCTTAAGCCGATTATTATTCGTTGCGATATTGTAGTGTGTAAGACTAGTTCTTTACATTTTACATTGTAACAATAATCAATAAATTACTTGTACGTTTAAAAAGTTGTTTTTAAAAACTGTTTTACGTATCTTAGTAATAAAATTATATGAACTTGTCTATAAATGACAATTCTGTCGTAAGCTGCACGTAAACATTATTACAAGAATCTCAACAACATTTTTCTTTTTAAAATCATATTTTCTTTTTTAGTAGGTGAAGTAAATTGTATTCAAACAAAATACAATTGTTAATTAATTTACCACAATCTAATAAAAGAATGCGTGTTTTCATTACAATGCCGTTAGAATCTCTATTGTTGAAATCGCTGACAGAGGGTTGTGATAATTTTTCGCGCTTTTTGCAGATCTTACTTTAACAGTAAGTATGAAAGTTTAATTTGGCAACATTCATTAGTAAGAAAATGTTAACAAGATTGTGTTAAAACGGTATGTTAAGATTGTCTTAAAATAGCACATAAAGTACAACATTTGATACAATTTTGTGACATTTGAGTTAGTACAATCTTGCACACTAACAACTTACAAATTGTTACCGTCCCTATATGTCTGGTAATTTGCAAGCAAAAATGCTACAATTGCGTTGACTCTCGCAACAATTTTTTTTCTGTGTTACGATTTAAATCACTCAATGTGTATGTTAAAATTGCCAATTATAATCAAATCAAATCACTCTGTATAATAAAATTGGTGAGTCTGAATTCAAATCGTATTCTGCATATCAATATTTCAAAATCGCATTCTATGTATTAAAACAGCCAAACACGACCGACCAGCACTGAACAAGACTACCGAGCCAAGCAGAACAACATCGATCGCATCTATGAAAGTCTATATTCTAGTTCGATGGACTTTCACACTTTCTAATGTATCTGCCACATAATAATTTAATTCAAAAATTTTGTGTTCATCATCTCAAAGGCCGAAGAATGAAATTTCAAAATCATATTTCATCGTATAAAGTATGTGTATGTGATAGCCAAATAGGGCTCCCAACTTAAGCGGAAAAACCAATACAATTAAGATAAGATATTCTCGGAAACAGCATTCCGGGATCTTGGTTAGTTAGGCTGTTTTTCGAGAGGACCAAATGTCATTTTTAACATCTTTCAACCAGTCTCGTCGTGACTATACCGCCCATTTTGATAGGTATATGAATATCTACAAAAAATACTTGGAAAACTACTATACGCTAATACAGGAATTACCGTAATTACGTTAATTAGTACCTACCCGAATGAATATGAAACACTTTTTCTATACTATTGTTTTCTCACCTTATTTAATCTGTAATTAATATCGGCGGGTATGAGTTGCGCTTTCCACAAACTCATACACGCCTTGCGTTTTATGCCCGATTCTGTCATAGCGCAAGGTGGCGCTACAATCTACTTAATATATTACCTTATATTATAGAGGAGGTAGGGTGCGAGAAATTGCTTTGGGCTACGAACTTACTTCTCCAGACTTTTTCCACGTATTACAATAATTACAACTTTTGTGCCTTGCTCGAAATAATAGAAACGTGATCTCGAGTAGAGTAAAATCTCTGTCGCTCTTCTTTGTTCAAACAGCAGCTTCAAAGAACAAATAAATAAAAATTACTGAGTTAAAATTAATGCTTTCGCTCTAATATGTTTTTTTTTCCTTTTGTTGCGAATCAAAAACAAATAGCATATTCATTATTTATTATAAAAAAGAATAGGAAAAAAACTCACGTTTTCATTGGTAATTATTGAGAGGGCAAGGCGGATGAAATTATTTCTTTTTTGCAAAGACTAGACAGACTCGTTTTGTATATTTTCGGGGACACCAGTAGGCAAGACGAATCCGTTCTTATGAGGCGAATAAACCCGAGTCTATCTAGTCGCTGCAAAAAAGGAATAATTCCACCTGCCTTTATCATCTCTAGTAATTATTTACTCTAAAATCTCTACCGGTAAGGAATCGAATCTGACATCTTCCATTTGCCGGACAGGCGTGCTAATTTGTCTGCGAATATCGTATTAACACAAGTAGAATCTACTTGCTGGAACTTCCATGCTGTAATGGTTAACATACTTGTCCGGCGAATGAGAGATTTCCTTACCAGAGATAGATTTTCTAAAATATTTAATTACGTTGGAAAAACATGAGCAGCAATTTCAAGTTTAATTTACTTGGGGCAAGTGGCAGAATATACATATGTATGTTCGTCATTTTTCTAAAATAATATTATATAAAAAGAGATAAATTCTAATGAAGACAATATTATGGTGAATTCAATTACTTCTTAGCATAAGTGAATCAAATTTTGGTTCGGATCTACTTACACCATTAAACGTATTTTTAATATACTGGGTATTCACTACTCAAGTACAAATTCAATCAACTTCAATTAGGCATATCTCCGTTTTTTTCTTTTTTAATAGGACATCTTGTGCATGTTTACATCATTAAATTCCTATTAATAAAACCCTTGAATTTTGTTGAGCATTTTATGTCTATCTCTTCTACTTTTCGAATTATTATGGTTTTCATTATTTTTTTATTATTCCGGTCAAGGTATCTAATTCTATCATTTCCATAATAAGCCGATGCTGTCATATTGTGTTCATGTCACGTGTCAACGACCTACACGTTATACCTTACTCCAATGTTGAAATGTACGTCAACAATAATAAAATTCGAAACAGCTTTTACTCAAAGATATTGATGGAGCCGTGGATCTTATTAATCGTGATCTAAATCAAATCTATAACTTTTTACCGACATGGGAAATAGGAAATCTTAGAGACAATAGCTCTCGCTTTAGAATGTACATCTCCAGCGTGCTTCGCATACAGCAGACTAAAACGATGATATCCGCTTAGGGTTAACTATAGTGCGCCCTTTTTGAATGCTGCTGAAAGAGGTCAGGTCTGAAAACCAGAGTACAATCTTCTCTGAAAAATCGTCAGTTTTTTGTAAATAAGCCGTTTCATCGCCGTCATTAATTGGGTCAGATGGCAGAGCATATGTTCGTCAATCACCAAAAATAGTATTATAGTTTAGATTCACAAAGAGAAGTCAATTGTGATAAAGACAATATTATAATGTGGATATATCTTTGTTAGTATGGAATCGCTCTGTATGATTTTATACTGGCTCAGTGAGGAGGAATGAACCAAATTTTAGGAATGTATTGCATACATGAAGTTGATGTAAAAAAATTCTATGTTCTCATTCGATTTTCATTCATTTCAAGATATGACGTAATTACAAATAAACTGAATATCATATTTTCTTAATCATAAATACATTTTCATTACATTTTAAATAATTTTCAGCAGCTGTAACATTCTTACTACAAAAATCATAAACAAATGTCACATTTGCACATTCTAAATTTGAATGATTGCGTGACAATTAAAAAAAAATGTACAAACTCGAAAATAAAGGTTAAATCGCTTCACAGTACGCCAACACTGATACATATTGACTGACTACATACTGATACACAAGAGCAACAAAATTCTTAAATGATTTTGAACCTAGATAGGATTGTGTCAAATAACCGACACGTCACACGTGTGACAAGTAAAAATGCAAAAATGAGTTACGCTCACGAAATTAGCAGAGACTAGACAGACAATGTCCACTAGTTTCACAAAAAGGTTTCCCCGAGAGTCGACGAAACCCTCTCTTTTGTCTGTTTAGTTTTACGTTCTCGTAGTTTGAAGAACAATGGCGCTAGTCGTCTGCTTCGGTGTATCTTTCTTATGAGGTGAAAGGACCAATTGTTTATATGTAATTTTTATATGCTTACTCGCTTAATTAGTTGCTCTTAAAATTAAACAGTACGTAGATATATAAAATATATTTATTAAATAAACGATTCCCTTGACAAAAAAAATGAAATAAATATGGTACTCTTTCGAATATATCAAAATTCAAATATATATGGATATCATAATTCGATTCTTCGCGTACGCATTCAAATGTTCAACATCGAACGCTACGGCCACCACCAAACTTTACTGACAAAAAAAAAGACCTTTAATGACACAAAAAGATGCTATACAAGTTACGGCTACCCAGACGCTCGCGTTCTTATTTGATACACCACCTCTAGTAACTTGCTCCGAGCTGCTATCCCCATGTCCCTAAGCGGAAAAGTCAGAAACCAACGATAGTGCGGGTTTAAGCGCTATCACACAAGCGAAAGAGTGACGGTAGGCAGTTGTGTCAGTTTGGATACTTTGTACGTATGTGTACGTTACTGGCGGAGATTCCCTGCCTAGCGCTCAATCCGATAAGTACATTAGCAGTAGCAACATGAAACGGACAGCAACAATAAATGACCAATCAAGATATTTTTTAATTAGAACATTGACGAATTTTATATTTTTGGCAAACTTTATAAGAAATTAAACGTATTTTTACATTAAATGCGTACACTTTTAAGTTAAAATTATGGTGATGACGAATTATTTAATTTAATTTATTATACTTTTATTCATTTTATTTAATTTATTATAATTTATTTATTATTAATTTAAATTTTATTATAAAATAGACATAAACAAAATTTTCCTTTTACAAAATAAACAAAATGGTTAAAGTTATAAAATAAAACAAAACAAAATAAAATGTTAAGTCTTTAACAGTTAGTTCCTGCTAATTTCGTGAAACGCACTCGTTTCTGCAGGCCTTGCGATAAGAAGCGAAAACATTTGATGTAGAACGTACCTGACTTTTGTTTTATATGGGTAGTTTTGTAGTGTGGGGTAGCTGACCAACAAGGTTTTTACTCTAAGTTAGTAACTAATGAAATTGAACAGCATATACATATAAAGTAAAAATGATTCGAAAGCGGCAACATTGGCTTAGCTCTGGTTGCAGAGAAAATGCCTTTATAGTATGGCCGGTAATCTGGTCTACTGCAATAACGTTTATAAACTTTCTGAAGGTTTTGGAATAGATTATGATGGCATTTCTTGGAGATTATTCATAGACTCATCAAAGATCAGTCTAAAAGCAGTTTTGTTACATAATGGAAACCATCATCCTTCTATTCCGATAGCTCATGCTGTTTCTATGAACGACAATCTGAAAATTTTATTAGAAAAGATAAAGTACAAAGACTATTCCTGGAATATTTGTGCAGATTTTAAACTAATTGCAATTATTTTGGGTATGCAATCTGGTTACACCAAGTACTGTTGCTTTTTATGTCTTTGGGACAGTCGTATCTGGGAAAAACATTACCATAAGCAAAAGTGGCTACTACGACAACAATTTATACCAGAAAAAGACAATGTACAACATCGGCCTCTAGTAGAAAGAGAAAAAATCATAATACCACCTCTCCGCGTGAAACTTGGGCTCATGAAAAACTTTGTAAAGGCACTGGATCTCGAAGGTGAAGGTTTTAAATGCATTCGTGAAAAGTTTCCAAAATTAAGACGAGGGAAACTGAAAGAAGGTATTTTTGTTGGACGTCAGATACGAGAAATAGTAAATGATGAAATCTTTGAAACCAAATTAACAGCGAAGGAAAAAACAAAGAAGTTGACAACTATAAAACTTTAGTAGTGGATATGTTACAAGCATTTCACGCTACTGGCTGTAATATGTCCCTTAAAGTGCATATTCTACATTCTCACTTGGATTTTTGTCCGGAAAATATGGGCGACGTTAGCGATGAACACGGCGGGCACTTCCACCAAGACATCATGGGAATGATGGCGATGGAAAAACGGTATCAGGGGAAATGGAATCCCGTTATGTTAGCAGATTACTGTTGGATGTTAAGAAGAGATGCTGTGTGTGTGTGTTATAAGAGACGGAGCAGTATTACTTCACATTTTTAATTATAATAATTTGAAATATACATTAAATTATGATCTAATCTAAAAAACCTTTTCATTGAAATATAAAAAAAATCGAGTTAACTTGACCCTCTACCTTTTATTAAAATAAATGTTTATACGTTTTCTCTTGAAATTTGTATAAATTATTTTATGGCAAAATCAAAAGTTGAAGTTTGTTGGCTAGTGTTATTGGTCTCTATCATCATAAATTAAATTACCAAGGATATATATATATCGTTTATTCATTCCCATATCTTAAGGGACCGCATGAAAACAACTTAAATCAAGGATATCTTTTTGGATGACATTCCTTCTTTTCCTTTCCATTTTAAATTTGTTTGTTTGGGCCGTTGGTCGCCGTTAATCATAATTTTAACTGTAGTTTGTAGTTTATTGTTTTATTACGGTATGGTATAGTAATTACACGACGATGGAAGTTCTAGAAATGTGAGTGACTTCGTTACATCGCCATTTAAAATCAACAGTTACAGGTATATACGTATGCGTAGGTTTCGTGAGAATACAAAATTCGGCTGTAGAATCTTACTTCCTATTTCCATTTTAAAATGGTGTGAAATTGCATCCGTTATGGGACGCAGCCTTGCCATCGGTTTACATGAGTAATACTTTATTTACGGTCGAGTATACAGTAGATAAATATACCGGCGTTCATAGTTATAGGTACAAAAGTACATTTGTATTACGATATATGAAAACAATCATCAATAAAATCAATTGCTTCGCAATAACATTTTGTAAATAGATGGCGTTGAAAATCTCAAATAACAAAAATTTCATTAAAGATAAATTTCTTTTATACAGAAAATCCGACAACAAATTTAACTTCTAAGGAGGTAATCTGATGGGGAACTTGATCACAATCAAATTTTATGATGAAGATTTTCTAAATCCATTAGAAGATTAGAATGCTGAAGTCGTTTATTATTTCACAGTTATGTTAAATGAGTTTTATGTATTGGTAGGAATGTAAAGTTTTCGATAACTAAATGTTTCTATGCCGCATTACGCAAGTAGGTAATTAATGAAGTTCTTACTGACAGCTGCCAAATTTTCTTCCATTCATTAATTGGAATTTATCAAATTTCGGGCTGCGAAAAAAGTATTAGGACAATTACTGCTTTATTCCCGAATTCAAATAATTACATCGATCTGTACCAATATACATATGTAGGCTTAAGGCATATATTCCAGCCACTAACCTCTCTATTTCTTTTATGAGACAAGTGCTAGTATAGCATTGTAATTAAGCATACAGGCCATTCAATTTCCGCTACACACGTTGCAAATTGGATATTTAACTCTTCTTAAATACCTCTTTTTAATGCATTTCAAGTTTTTTCAATAATTTCTAAACCTAGCCTAGTTGTTGATATAATTGATATAATTTAAAATTTTTGTAAAATGCCGCTCTATCAACGCTCTGTATCTTCATTCAAATTTTACTTGATTGAATATTTCTTGAAATTTTCAGAAAGTCGATTTACATACTAAAAGAAGGTCACTGAAATCACTGCTAAGCTTGATTTGTTGTTATTTCATTTTAAAATAGAATATCCAGTCTATTTTTCTGGGGGACACAAACTTTGTAACAATGTAAACATTTTCAACACTGACAATAAAAGGGAATACAGATTTGTTATAAAATAAGTAATGGAACGCTATAAACTTTTATTTTTCTACAGACATTAATAAATAGTGTGGAGAAGCTAGATAACTGCTGGAATTAATCATTTTCTTACTTAATTTGTCTAACAATTTAACAAGTGCGTATCAATAATAAATAGCGGACAAATATTGATTAAAATTCAATATTAAACGAATCGATTAATTTAAAATGTCACATACTAGTTTCTTTTTCTAAGCAAATCCTAGGCAAATTGTATGTGAATTCTAAGCAAATTTTAAGCAAACCCTACGAAAGTTCTAAGGAAACCTTACGTAAATTCCAAGCAAATCCATTGTAGATCCTAAGCAAATCCCTAGCAACATTAACGTAAGTGTTACACAAATTCTAAGCCAATCTCAGGCAAATTGTATGTAAAATCTAAGGGAATCTTATGCAAATCCTATGCAAATTCTAAATGAACCTTACGCAAATTCTAAGCAAATTCGGTGTAGATCTTAAGCAAATCCTAGGCAAATCTTATACAAATCCTACATAAGTCATAAGAAAATCCTAAGCAAATCTAGCACAAATATATACAAATAATAAGTTTCATGCTAATTCTAAGCAAATATTTCGACAAGCTTATCCAAATCCTAAGTAAATCTTATGCAAGTTCTAAGCAAACTTTGGACAAATTACAAGCAAACACTACGCAAATTTTAAACAATTCTAAAGCAAATATTACGTCAATATTACGCCTTTACCTGGCTTTGTTTCATCTTTTGTTACGTTTTATCTACCCACTGAAAGGCAGGTGAAATATATAATTTCAGAATAGTAAAAATGCAGTTTTGCTGTTTCATGAAAGCAAATTAACTTTGTACCAAGCCAAGATATTTTTATTAACGTTTTTTCTAATACGATTTCTTCGCAAACTGTTCTAGTAGTTGTAAATAATGTCCGTTTTAGTTGTACACGCCATAAACTCCATACAACACATCATATCTAGGATATTTCTTTTTTATCCAATGATTGTACGAACAACTAAGAAACAATGTGGACATAATCAGATGTATAATTGTAGGTATCTACTAGCGATGTTAGAAAGATATCTAATAATTATCTGTATAATGACTCTCCACCGGAGGTATGATAAAGCATTTCTAATGGATATAACATAAAAGCGGACATCCATTAAATGTTCAGATAATGAACAACAATTGAATGTTAACCTCGTGTGCTGTTTCATATTTCCCGCGTTTTTCGGCGTTTTATGTAACGTGCGTCTCTAAATTTAACGATTTAGTAAACGTTACCAACACATATGTATCTATCCGACCGTTTTAAAAATTACCAAACAATATTTGACCCAACACAAAGTTTTTTAAATCTGCGGTGTTAAAGTATCAACAAAAAGTTATGGTTTTTGGAAAAGAAAATATATATGGCATAAATCCGTTGTTTTTGGCGCGTGTACAAAAGGAAGAAGTTGTGAGAGTTCAGCTATAATTTCGGCAAGTTTCCACGCATGTACAAACGGTATTCTCGGAACACCCTTCAAAATTCAACCGAAATCTACTTTAAACATAACATTCATCAGTGCCGACGTCTTAGGTGTCACCTTAATCGGTTTATTAATACGGTTTTAGCATTTAGAGTTAATTAATAGAGAGTCATAATGAACATACGCAATTAGGTCTCCACTGAGATAATATGAGTTATGAATTTTGCTCTTCGCAATTACTATACTAAAGTGCATACTTCGTAGCTCTAGTTGCTGGCTTAGTATTGTGAGGTTACAACATAACCAATTAAAAACTGGGTGCGTGTATTTGAATTTGTGGTTTCTTTTTTGTTAGTGTATTGCTCAAAATAATTAAAATATATATATAGCAGCTTATTTTACCGTCAGTTAAGAGGTAATATAAAATCAGTATTAAACAAGATTTATTCCAAAATGAAATTGTCGACAAGAGACAGCAAGAGTTCTTATTTTCATCCGCATTAAATTTTTTGAACTTACCTTTCCAGATAAAAATATAACTTATTTATTTATTAGCGTATTTATTTCTATGAACTATTTAGTAAATCGTCACTAGAGAGAACAAAGGCAGGTGAAATCATTACTTTTTGCGGCGACTAGATAGACTCATGTCTATTCGCCTCATAAGAATGGATTCGTGTTGCCTATTGGTGTCCCCGAGAGTCGACAAAACTCGAGTGTGTCTAGTCTCTGTAAAAAAGTGATAATTTCATCCACCTTGATTATCACCTTTCAACAAAAATGGCCATCGACTTCGCAAATAGTCTTCAATAATGCCTAACAAATGCAAATATTTAGTAGCAATGATATGTTGCCGTCAACATATTTAATGCTAGTTGTTGCTGGGCCAGTATCTACAGATAACACAACGTAAAACCATAAGCTTGTCGATAAAAATTGTCTATATGGGAAAACGTACGGCTCAATGCTCTATTAGAACCAACAATTTTTCCTGTCAAGTTTATAGTTCTGTATCTATATCTGTATCTGTGGAGCTGATATCTTACTTTTATAACTGTTGATATTGCTCAGAAGTAGACTGGATGTCAGGTTTTGTGCCATGCGATGGTTAATAGAATGTATTTGACTCTTACTATAAGAAAACATCTCCTGGGTATTGAATTATTTTGTGGAGATATAATAGTTTGTGCTAATATTTTTCCATTAACATCAATTGATTCCATTTCATCAAGCAACATATCATGTTTTATAGTGTCAAATGCTTTTGATAAGCCTTAAAAAGAGCCAAAAGCTAGAGAGATGTTATTCGGATCCGGATAATTTATTCTCTGAATATTTGGTTTCGTTGTCCGAAATCTCAGAATCGAATTCGTGGTCCAAAACTTTGGACCCAGATCGGTTATCGAAGAATCTCAAATCTGGATTCGTTATCTGAAACCTCGAATTTGGATCCATTATCCGATATCTGGCACCCGGATCTATTATCTAAACCTTCTCCGATATCTTATGCGAAACCTCGTATCCAAATCTCTTACCCTTTTTTAATGCGGAGTCTTTATGTGAATCCATTACGCTTCAATACAATTATAAAATGTCGGACCTCACATCGAGAAAAAAGCTCTCAATTCTCAAAGACACAATCTTTGATGACTCACCTTGTATATATAATTTCTATGAGCGCCACTGTAAATGTATTTGCAACTATAACAATAGAAGCAAGTGTTTTAGTTTTGCAACATTCGAAAACACAAACAGCAGCGATTCGAATATGGTTTCGATTTTCTCCGACTTTGATTGAAGGTTATTTATAAGAATTATAAATACTCAAAGTCACACTAATTGAAAATCGCGTCATAGGTGTTTAGTTAAAAAATTTGGTAAGATGCAACAACATTCGTAAATTCCAACATTATTTTCCGCATTAAGCACCCTGTTCTGCCTCTTAGTGTAAAATATAATATTTAAAAACCTTTCTAACTGTTACTCTAGTAATAACTGAGCCCCCTTACATAATAAGGAACCATATAAGCAAGGTTAGTGTTTACTTTATTTTATAAAACAAATAACCATTTGTTCTTATATTAATACACCCTTGTATATCATTTTTATGCTTGTACACAATTCAAGAATTAAACTTAATATTTATCTATCAAGAGTGCATAAAAGCTGTAGAATTTAATGCATGTAATAGCAAATACAGATAAAAGCCAGCTAAACATTTACTATTAAAGCGCAACATCCTCGCTTACCGTCCAATGGTGGAATGCAAGCGAGGCCTGTGAAAGCTGCTTCGTTACATGTCGGCACTTCCCGGCCTTGTATGCTTCGTGCTCTGTGCAATACATATGGCAATGCGAAGTTGATAAGTGCAGGAATTAAACGGAAAGCATTAAAATTTCCAGACTTAATATGTGATGGTAAAGAAATCAAGCGTTTACTTTGCGATAAAAGTTTACTATGCTAGAAACCATATATGTGCAAGAACTATGTAAATAGCGCAACACATAAATGAAAAGAAAAACCGGAAGCAGACCGCATAAATAATTTCTAAGTGATTTAACGTTAAGTACGTGCAATATACCGTTTGCAGAAATTGGACAAACAATGTTTCGTCAGTTTTGGAAGAAATACAATCCAACGTGGGAAGTACTCAGTCTGCTGACGCTACGTAGCTATTTGCCGTCTTAGAGACATATAAAAACCACAGTAGAAAATGATCAGTTGTGGCTAACTATTGATAAAATTGTAGAAATTATGAAGTTCCATAGTCTCGATTGTGGCACGGACAATAATCTTTCAAGAACCGTCACAACCTTATTTGCTAGCCTGTTTTAAATAGCAAAGGTGTACTATCGAAGCTGTTCATAAAGCTCTTCGAAGTAAGTATTAATGATGATTACCGATGGTGATGCGGATATGCTTCACACTGGTCAATTATTCAACGAATTTGCTGAACATAACATATGTCTATTTCATGTTTTACACCTTGTAGCAGACACTATACGAAATTGTTGTTCCGATGTGGATGAACTAATAATACAGACGAAAGCGATTGTTCATAAATCACAGAAACTTCTTCGGCTATTTCGTTCGCAGTGTCCTGACATATCTGAACCGCCGCAGCCAATTCTAACACGACGGGGTACATGGTTAGAAGTAGCATTCCATTATCTTAAACGATTTGAAAATATCACATTAGTGATTTGATAACTGAATACTAAAGAAGTAGCTGCAATAAAGATAAGTCAAATGCAATTCCAATATCCTCAAGTTGCACCAGATTTAAAAACTATTAACGATAATTCCAGTAGCCGATGCAATAAAAAAATTGCAAAACACTTCGTTGTCCTTACGGGATTCGCGTGAAATTATTGACCACGTAGAAACATATTCGTGTTTTGTTGACTCTCGGGGAAACCAATAGGCACACGAACCCTTTCTCATGAGACGAACAGACGCGAGTCTGTCTAGTCGTCGCGAAAGACAAGCAATTCCATCCGCCTTTCTCCTCTCTACTTATTACATTGGTGTAATCTAACCAAAATCTACAAAATGTTGTTGAAATATCGAAATGAAGTAGTATTAAAATAAAAAATACTTATTTTTTTATTCTATTTATGTTCTTCTTTTAATGACGTTTCCACCTGGAAATGCAGTTCTTCGTTATAATCATCCATATTTTCATCCATATTTTCATCTCCTATAAAATTATTGTATATGATTTAATATCGTTGATTTTTACTTGAGCCACTTGGCTCTCCATTAGGCCACAGAGTTTTCAAATTCTCATGAAATATATTTTTAAATGTTGAATGCTTCTCCCCGTTTTCTTTTTTATAGTAATTTCTTTGTCATCTTCTTTCCTTTATAATCTTGATATCTTTTATATGAAGCCAGTTCGCTTTTACAACGTTTTCTGTCTTTTTATATATGAATTGATATTTTCCACGAGTAGAAATAAAATCCTTTTCATCCATTATATTGACTAAAATGAAATCAGTTCTGCAGATGTAGTCACACTCCAAGTCTCCAAAATGACTATTGTTTGGCGAGAAACTTTAATCGAATGCTTTCTGGGAAAAGTTTTTCTTCTAAAATGTATTTTAGTATTAAAACGATTTTTTAGCCGCCACATGATTCGCTCCATAAAACGTGTCTCTCTATTTTATTTCTAAGTTGTCGATTAGTATGTTTACTTAAGCAGGAACCAATGCGTTCCACACCCTGACTGTTCTTTTAATCGTATATTAAAAACTGATTTATTTTCTTTCCCAGTATGAATTTAACAATTAGGCAGCTATAGTTGTTTTTTATAAAAAAAAAACTTATGTTGGTAAAAAAAACCGCGGTAAGGGAAGTCTTCTGCATTTTTCAAAAAAATCAAAAGTTGGAGTTTCAATATTTTCCCTTTGAAGTGTTCGGATAACAAGTGTTGACTTCATTCATGATCCATACAATTTTATGATTTTGCTTGGTAACTGTCAAAATGTTTCTTTTTAGGTGTTTTTGTTTTTGTCTAGACATTCATCTTTATATAACCGGTACATATGTAAGTGACTGCTATTGGTAAGAACTTTTTATTGCTTTCACGACTGTGCAGGTTTATATCTGAGAAATTTATGAATGTGACTAATCACAGAGTAGTTTTTCATTGGGCATTTTGTAGCGTCCCCCAGCAATATTACGTTTGTCAGGAATTGTTAAACTTTCGGTTTTTCGAAAGGAATATTAACATGCTTTGGAGATATTTCTAGAGTTTTGATAAACATTTCTCTACACTTTTATTTATTGCATAAATTCTAGAATGAAACGCTTTTTAGGGTTCTTTACTTCAACTACTTTCTTTTCACGTCATTTAATCATGTCTCCTATACAATTACATAGTTTGAAGTTAGAAGTTTGTTTTGTGGCATTAGAACATTAAAAATTGATACTTTATCCAGCAATATACGAATACGAATTCGATATTCTAATGGAACCCACTAAAAAAATGTACCACAAACAACTAGTAGGTCTTGTACGCAAAGTACTTAACTCTATTATAGTCAGGTACAAACTTTCTTGTCACAGGCTTTGAAGTCATTAAATAATTGACGGAACTGACTAATAAAAATACCAAAAGGGTGTTAAAACAATAAATTGAATTATTTCCAATAAAACCGAATAAAACAAATATGTGCAAAATAATAAAAAAAACAGCACCTAAATTTAGAAAGATTACAAAAAAAGCATAAGTACTAGCTGACACAATTGTAACAACTGCTATGATAGAATTTATAGTGAAATGGCTTGATTGTAGTAATTCTTACTACATATGTAGATTGCTCAATATAAGCTTCCTAACCTCAAGTTTATATGAACGCTTACATGTTCACTTTGGATTTTTTAAATAAGGTAGGTACTGGGAGAGTCAAAGTCCATGAGTGTATTGTACATGAGAAAATAACGTATCCTGCATGTTCTTATCTGATTTGCATTTTTTTTTCAAGTTACAAATAAACAAAATCTTATACATTAAAACTTTTTAATCATAACATTTTCTAAACAAACATCACATTTGCATATTCTAAACTTGAATATCAATTATTAATTCGTAACTGACCGCTACCATGCACTATAATGTACAAATAAAATTAAGATCGAAAAATACGGCGAACATACATAAGTATATACCGTACAATACCCTGTAATTAAAAGAAACGGATTTGTAAGACTTCCTTTATTTCGCAGAACCCCGTGCAACCTTAACCCGAATATTTGAATGGTAATAGCAATTCTTTTCTTCGAAAGATCATGGATTGATAAAAATATCAACTTCCGACTACAGTCTTATGTACTTTGTAATTAATGCTGATTGTTTGATGTTATGTTTTGTCACTGCGTAAGATATTCATAAACAATTTATTATTAATTACGTACGTATGACGTGTAACATCTACGTTTTCATTATTTGTTTTAAATTATGAAAGATATCTACATCTAAGCACTAGCTATCTTGAAAATTCATAAATCACTGAGTAAAATCGACAAAAACAAATAAACTACGATCTGTAGGCGTACTGGAAACCTATTTTACAGTTATATGTGAAGTGTTTAAGCATCTTTCAATTCTCTATTTGCGTTTGCCTACAGTTTTGAATGGAATGCCTCTCGCCGTATTCACAAATTAGAGTGTTTATTTTTACTAACTAGACAAGGCTAACTTTGCTAACCAGTTAAACTTCAAACCTCAGGATAATATAATTCATTGCTTTATTATACACTACATATTCTGAGATATTCCAGTATAGTACTTTCTTTTGTTACTAACAAGTTTCTAACATAATAAATTATTTTCAGGTTCGTGTTACCTCCGGTGATACCGGCAGTCGTAATGAGTTTTGATATCTTTAATACAGTGACATATTTTTTATTGCGTTTTTGTTCAAAATCAAAAATCAAAATGACTCAAAATCCACTGGTTTTGAGTCATTTTGATCTTTGTGTTTCTTTTTTCTTTTACAATGTGCTCTTTAAACAAAAAAAGTATATTATCGTGATCGCCGTCGATGTAGATTAGGTCTCTATACCTCTTTTAAGAGTTCCAAACAATTGTCAATTAAAATTCTACGAAGAAATAAATGTAAACCAGTTGTCAAACTATAAATAAAGTATTTAAATAGCAAACTTTGATAAAAAAAAAAACTGTAAAAGAGCCAAACTGAATATTTTAGATTAATTTTACATGGATATGTGACAAAACGGATAATTGAATGAAAAGTACATAAATAGAAATTATAATTGTTCGAAATGTCCCCCAATCTATTGGAAACACTGCAAAATTCTCTTTTACACTTATGTTTTTGTAGCACTTCGTACTTCATCATGGTTAAAATGTCTAAAGCTTTCATGTTCTGTTTATGACGTCTTCTCTATTTTTACCAGGCGATCATTTCATAAAAAATATTAAAGTTGGTTACGACTTCCAGTATAAGTGGAAGTAACACAAGTCCAAAAATAATTTATTATAGTAGAGCAATTGCGCTTGTTATCTGCTACAAATTTTCAGAATTAGGCTAAGATGCTAACTACGAACTATGAAACATTAACATGGAGCTTAAAAGTTTCGACGATAGTATTACATCTCATGTTTCTGGAGTATAAAACCTTTGAAAACTACATGGTTTTGTTTCCAGCGTGTTAGGTCTGCAATTGCCTTAAGTCTTACCAATAGTGTGCTTCGATTTTCATTAACTACAATAGAATAATGAAATTAATAGTTAATATTTATTAGTATACCGTACTTTATTGAGTAAGGTCTTAATTTTCGTCTTTTGCTGGTAACGATTGCATGTAACAACATAAACTTATCTATTTTAAATTACAAAGGAGTTAACTGTTACCAAATTTATTTTGCTATCAATTTATTATAAAACATAAATTTTACGCTATATAATTATTTCGTAATATCGTTAAAGAACAAGTGTATACACTCATTCATTAATCATATTCTACTGTTATTAGGTGAAGGTTACTCCGTTGTTTCGAAGATAGTGTTAGTGAAAACAAAAGACGCAACACCATCCATAACACTTTACATAATAGTTATTCAACTGTGCTCTCTTATCTTCTTGAATTTAATTTAATTTAATTACAACTACACGGACCGATTGATTTATTCAACTAACGAAAAAGTGAATGCAGTAAATGAAATTGTCTGATAATCAACTATCTCAAAATAAAAACAGCATGAAAACACAGCGAACATACTAAACATAACAAAAACTCACGCATTCTTTAGGTGTCAATCTAAATCATTCGAAAAACAAAAAATAATTAATTCCAGTCTTTACGTGAATGTTGCTAAGGTTTAATGTCCATGTCCCAATATTTCTCACCAACGTAAGTTTAGAAAATTTCCTAATTTTGTCACTAATATTAAATGAGCTATTTATTGACTGTTCTTTAGTTTGTACATAGCTTTGACTATTTACGTTTTTCGAAAAATAGAGTATCCTTTTTTTCGTCTCTTTTTACAGTTGAAATTTAATACCAATATTCAAAGTACACTCCAAAAACTGTTAGCGAATTTTCCAAGCAAAACATAGATATAAATATTTTCTCGTTGGGCGGTTTTACGTTATTTAATAAATGAGGCTTCGTTATAAAGAGGATTTAATTATTTTTAAAATTACGTTTCCCTTTATTACCGTTATCTATTCTATGCCATTATAAAGGAATAATTACTCTCGTTTGGGGTGATGAAACTGGGAAAATTATTTACTCCTGTTTGGACGTCCTTTTCACAAAACCCATGTTTTATGCCATTTTACATGTCAGGTATCTATTTTCATATTTTTACCATTTATTTAGCATTAAAAGCAAGCACTCTTTTGAAAAGTCGTATTTTTAACAAAAAGAACAAGTTTATTTAATTCCATTAATCCTTCAGCCGATACTTTTTCCTTTTGTAAACATTGGCTTCATCCATCGTGGATTGACCACCTACAATTAGTCACATTGTAGGTGGTGGAGGGTGTCCTCCATTAAAATAATGAGAGGCCTCTAATCTGTCACTAAATAAATATTGAGATCAGGATTACAACCGGAGGCCTCCCTGGGATTGCAAAATGTTATTATGGGTCAAGCCGTTGTTTTTGCGACACACTATGTATGTAACAATAAGACATTCTTGTATTGATGTTCTCACCTAACGTATTAATGCTAAATCTGCTTGAATCCCCGCAGACTTTAATAAATTAATGGGGTATTAGTTATAAGATCGTGCGAGTAAAACGGTCAACCTACTTGTTAAAGAAATCATTACCTGCAAGAGTATATTTTCTACCCGTGTGAAGTATGTGATTACACGCTATTATAGTTTGTGTTAACCTATCGTCTTTACAGTTGCGCAATATGAATATTAAATGACTTATAGGAATCCGTGTGTGTTCTCACACTTTTCGGTTCGACTGAAAGGGCACTAATCCATGAAATTGCAACGTTTATATAATGTCATACATTCTCTGCAATTACTGAAAGTCTGTGCATTATTTCAGAACTTTCAATTTAAGTTCTTGTATCAATTTATAATCAGTCGGCAGTATTTCTTCTCTAATATTTACTAAGTGTTACGTTACTCGCCCCTTTTAGTTAATTTACTAGATTCGAATGGAATTGGGATGTTCCCTATTCGTATTTCTATTTGTTGCAAATCTGTGCTCATGTCGATTTTTGCAGTTTTTCAGATTTTCTTCATCGCACTGCAGTCTAGGTTCAAAATTCACTTTTGCAGGATGTCACAACCATCTGGAACTGTGAAATTTTACCTATTGTGTAAATAGTAGGAAGCTATAATTTTCTAAAGGCAAGTGCTCCTGCTGAAGTTAAGAATAATTGTTTTCCCTAATTATTATGGTACAAAAAATCACTTCGTATAGAAGGCAAGAAACTTTACTTCTGTTAACAAAACAAATATGGCATTTTCGTAGTATCTGCCTTTAAATCTAATGTTGATTGTAAATTTAATGTTGATTTTTAAGGAGGGCAAATGATTTAGTAGCAAGGATTTTTTTAAATTACATATGGGGCTTAGGATAGACCATTAATTATAATAAATTAGAAGCTACTAACGCTTCTAATCCAAATTTCATCTTTCTAAACTGAAAAAAATTACGAAACTCGCAAACGAGCTTCCCTATTTTATACCTTTAAGGGCAATATTTCCAAAAATTATTGCATTTACAAACAAAAGGGACGTAGTGTGATTATGATTTCATTAGTTTCAGCTCTGCGTTGATAAATCTGACAATCAGAGTCTCAGAGTATCTTTATAAAGTTATTACAAGCGGTAAAGAAGACTCGACAAAACACGAGTCAAGCTGATATTTTATTTGTTAAACGTTGTAAAAAACATGTGTTTCCAAAATGTATGAAAGTTCACATTTCCAGTAACTGCAAACCCTCAAGTATCATCTACCACGCTAAAAACAATGGTTACTAAATGAAATCAGATATGTGTATGTAAGACGTAGTCATTTAGAAGTAGAACTATTGAATTGCATCATAACATAACGCGCTTTTTAGATAGACACAGCTTTCCAAAGTGGTGTGATTTCCAAAGATGTTTAATAGAATAGATCAACCGTAAATTAAAATCAAAAATGCAAGCTCTCACTAAAAGATTCAGGAAAACTTGTCGAAAAAGAAAATAAAAACACCGTACGTTATATGGAGAACGCATCAGTGCACCACTCAATCGTCGAAGGCCTTCAGTAAAACTAAAATTGCACTGTTAAACAAGGGATTGAAATATTGTATTCGCGACTAGAAGGCTTCAATTAAATTGCGTCGATAGAAACATCTATAAAAAATTTAGATGCTACAATGAAAGATTACGTACGAAACGCATGCAAAGTGACTTAAAAAAACTTAGACGAAGTTAATACACTCCGCCAAAAAAGTATCGCATAATTTAGTTTTGAATCATAAAAGTATCGCATAATCTTTGTTTGTAGCATAAAGTTGTAAATATCTTCAAGACTGGGAAACTTTTAAGCCGAATCAACTTAAAAACTGACTGTTGACTGGTATTTAATGAACATGCTATAGCATGCACATGATTCTAAGCTTTGATTAGAAAATTGAGTAAATACTTATTGGTATCAAATAGTTGAATTATTATGCATACAAAAGCTAGCCTTTATCTAAGAAAGTGCTAACAAAAGCTTTTACTAGACATCATGTGTACGACCCAATAGCCTACATTTTCTACTCATCTAATATTGACTCGTAAAAGAGCTTTGTAACAGATCCTCATAAGCCGTTGTATAAAACACAGAGATAACTAACACTTAATGAACTTACGCGTTTTATATGTAACACACACGTTTAATTATTTCCACATTCTCAATGTACACGGTTACATTCATACTCGCTAGTTAGAGAAAACAATACCTACCTAATTAATTTTATTTTACAGTTACGGAAAAAATATTGATCCACATTTTTTCGCATTGTAATGCAAAGACAAAAATATTCTCTTCATTTCGAGATATGAATACAATGCTGACTCAACGTTTGTCTAGTTTATTCGCGCTTAACTGTTTAAAATGTTCTTGACACATAACAGTGAACTTCGGCTTTTTTAGCTTGATTTATTATCATTTTGTGTTTTTATTATTTTCACACAGGAAATACATTTTTCTTCGTACATTTAGATCTTTGTATATCCGTAAGTAGAGTTCAATACTTGGGGTTTATACACAAAGGCTGTGTATCGAATTTGTAAGATATAGAGAAATGCCATTTAATCTAGGTTAATGAGACTAGTTTATATTAGATCCTAAGACATCGGCCAATCTATTTTACCGTTACCATATTATTTATATTAAGTAACAAATTTCATAGGATCTTCCTTTATTTTTTAGGATAAAATAGAAACGAGTATATTAAGAATGCAGGACTTACATTGAAAATGTTCACTTTTTTACGTATCTTCAGAATAAAATGTGTTAGAAAAGCATGGTTTGTACAATAACTAAGCCTGTAGAAACGAATACACTTTCCGTGTGCTTCCCGAAATTAGCAGACACTAGACAGATTCGTGTTTTGTCGACTCTCGGAGACACCAGTGAGCAACACGAATTCTTTCTTATAAGACGAATAAACACGAGTCTATTTAGTCTCCGCTAATTTTATGAAGCGCAATTCGTTTCTGCAGGCTTAATAATAACTGTAGAAACTATTATTCAGGGTTCCCTACCATAAACGTGTACCTGTAGGTGGGCTGCTTCTAGTAGGTGTAAGTATCTAGTACTTAAACAACTGTTGTTTTAAAAAGTTTTAATGATTTGACCCTTTTGCTGTTCTAGACGAATACGTTCCCACGAGCTATCACATATTCTAAGTAGCGGCAAACAATATTTGCAGTTATTGTAGTTAGTTATATACACAACGTCAGTTTGTTGTTGGTGAAATCTCAGAATATGTTTGCTGAATTAAATGTTGTTATCTTAACTTTTATGGCTCAAAGACGAATTCTTTCTATGATGCAAAGGAAAACAATATTGCGATTTTTAATGATAGTGGCTGCAGGTTTCAGTCCTTCAGGAACAAAGAATTCCTGGACCTAATTACTGTTTGAGGATAATTACTGATGCTAAGCTAAGCGTAATGCTTAAAAGCAAAACATAATCGTAATGCATAACAAACTGTGTCTCACTTTACTCTGGCAGCGTTCAAATTTCAACGTCGCCACTGAAAATGCTGACCTATCTGTTTTCCCGTAGTCTTACTTCATCTTTAACTGAATCAATTTAGCTGTTTCGATCATACCGGTTTCTCAGTGTAACAATACGCATTTTTCCTTTTTCCAATTATGTATGGAATCATGATTTTAGGACAAATTCCTAATTTCACTAGCCATAATTGTTATTAGTTGTATATGCGACCATAAAATCGCATCTGGATTGATAAAACCAACGAGTATGGCGGTCGTTAGGAACTAACATGTCGTTAGAACGAACTGTCGGGATCACTAACTGTTTTAAATCTCATCAATATTTCGTTTTTATTCTCTAGTACTTCATCAGTGCCACAAAAGCTTTAAAAGTAAAAGCGAAACATTGATAATTTTTTTAAATCTTTGGTTTTCATTCCAAGAGCTAAATATATGTTAGTTCCTAATAACCACTACACTCGCTGGTGTTTCGTCATTCTAGAATGGATTCTATCTTGACATGTTTAATCTACATGGAATACGTATGGTCATTAAATCAGTTCCATAATCAACAAAATCTGCAGATAGCTAAGTGAATAATGAGAATTAATCGATCAATATTGAAGAATATGATCTTTCAAATTATTATTTAATAGCCGTGGTTGTTTGTTGGTAATCTCGATAACACAAAAAATAACAAGTAAATCTCCTGCTCTGACAAATAAAAAAAATAAAAACCTGTAAGACAACTAGCGCAACTAAAATTGCTCATCGAAATGTATTTGTTGTGTAATCAATTTAAAAGATACTCTATTATTATTATTTAAGCACCATCAAACGAACATTTTTACCTACTAATTGTAAATCGTTCATCTCGTTGCAGTCGCAATTAGATGCATGTTAAATATATTTATCGCATCCATTTGCTTAATTTTTTTCTTTATGCAAAGTTTCTTCGGTAGTGTCACGGTTGTGGTGTCGATTCTCCTTCTATAAAGCTTGAGGTTGACTCAGCGAAAATCACGGTAGTAGCCGTGAGAACTATCATAATAACAGCAACCGAAAAGACGGCAGAAGTAGCAATTTCTATCGACGCAAACAACTAAAAAACGTTTCAAAATACCATTTGGCAGTCCAAATGGCTAAATGATTCTATTTATTTAAAATAGTTTAAGTACCTCCAAGAAATGCACCGAGGAACATCCGGATGTTAATGTAGGAGAGAAACGATTGTAACGGCTCACAATTCTGTTGTACACTATACAGAATGTTTTGGAGAAATTAAACTCGTTGGGGGTCGAGGTGTTATTATTTTTATTGTTTGAGTACTTTACAGCAATTTGACAAAGACAAATAGTAGTCAGTAAAAAAAAATGAAAAGAAACTTACCAAGGTTTTAATGAAAACGTTATTAAGCGCAAAATATATAATTAAAGACAATAAACTCAGTTAAAAAAACAATAAGATGTTTAGTGGTGTGATAAAGATATACAGGCTGAGTCGCAAAGAATGGACTGAACTCTAGGAGTGTATTCTATAGGCGAAAATGATGTAAAAAAACTCAAATGTTGTTATCCGATTTTTATTTGCTTTCGAGTTATAGCGTAATTAAAAATAAACACAATTTCGTATATTAAAGTTTTGGTATTCTATCGGTATTATCGTTCCTGATAATATATTTTCAAAAATAGCGCCATTCATTTCTAAACATTTTATACATCGTCTACTAAGGGCGCTGGTCGCGTTTCTGATTACGTCAGATTGATGTTTAATATTGTCAGCAGTATTCCTAATTCGTTAAATTAGAACATCAGGAGCGTCCACTTTTACTTGATGCACTTCATTTTTTAACTAGTCCCGTAAGCAATAATCGAGTGGCGTGAGGTCTGGAGACCTAGGAGGCCAACGAATTTGACTACCGCGACCAATTCAATTCCCTAGAAACGTTTTATTCAAATATTGCCTGACCGCACGAGCGTAATGTGCAGGTGTTCCATCGTGTTGGTAGAACATTTGGATTCTGATGTTTATGGGAACATCTTCTAGCTGTCCGTGTAGTTCATTTTCTAAAAAATGTAAATAGGTGTAAGGACCCATTAAAAAACCATCGATCAGACCACACAACAGGTTTACCGAAAATTTATGATGAAAGTTACTTTCGACTGTTGCGTGTGGATTTTCGTCTGATGACACATGATGGTTATGACAATTATTAATACTGTCACGGTTGAATGTTGCTTCATCCGTAAATAGTATACGCGATACAAAACGAAGATTATCATTTATCCATCGACAAAATTCCATACGTCTACGATAATCATCTGGCTGTAGGTGCTGTACTCTTTATACATGGTACGGACGTAGGACTTCCTCGTGGAGTGTTTTTATTACCTTTGTCTGTTGAATGCCCAACCGAATACTGATGCTCCGTGAGCTGGAGTTGCGTCTTCTTCTGCTGCATCCAGAATATCTTCTACTTCTTGTGATTGTTGTCGACTGCTTCACACAATTTGTTGAATACACTAATAAATGCATGTTTATTAGGATGTCTATGGTGTGGAAACCGTTGACGATATTCATTAGCAGCAATTGTAGCAGTCCCATTACAAAATCCATAAACAAACATCATAATAGCATATTCTAAGTTAGAATAAGTGTGTAGCATTTTAGTTTGTTGCACTATCAAGTCAATGTCACAATACCCGAATAGCAATGTTATAATTTACTCCAAGGTATAGGGAACAATGACCTAGAGAGTGACATTAGACGCATTAGACATACAAAACACTCTACATTATTTCTCGACTGCCTCAAATCTTACTGAATACATGCATAAACATGATATAATAAACCGACATTTTTAATTACACAATAACTCGAAAACAAATAAAAATCGGATAGCTGCAAGAGCAAAAAAATTTTTTTTTATATTATTTTCACCTCAAGAATACACTCATAGTATTTAGTACATTCCTCACGACCCAACCTGTATATTCTTTGTACCTACACGGATTCCAGTCTTCTCTATTTTTGACAATGAATATTTTATAACTGTAACCTTTTCATTTACTGGGAATTAATCAATTTATTACTGTTCTAATTTAAGTCATTACAAGAGCATTAAAATGTTATTGATTATGCTTCTTAAACATTTTTGTACCCTTAAGAGTGGAATAACAACGTTTTGCCAACCGTAGACTCATATCGAAATCCAAGAATCTATTGAAATGTATAGGCATCAGAATTTAAGCTAGCACCGCCATTGTGGACGCAAATGAAAGTAATTATAGACACATTACTATTGTTCTTGTATATTTGTACGAGTGCTTAACGTGGTTTTGCAGTATAGTTGCTTTTTGGAGTTCTTTTTTGCATGTATTGTTACGTTTTATAACGTGTTAAAAATAATGTAGAAACAATGTTTTGTATTTATTTTTTTCCCTATATATTTCTGCATTAAGGTGGATTTTATACAGTAACGTTTTTAACCTTTGTGAACTAACTAAAATATATTTTCTACAAAGTTCTGGAGAAATGCCATATAGTACAGAAAGTGTAACACTGAAACAACTCTTTATTTCATAGTTAGTCAATGGAACTTTGTGTCTTGATAAACTTTAAATACAACTTAAAACAGCGTATTCAAGAACTTACAGTTATTAAACTATTTAATGCACTATCCGTACTTAACAAACTACATGACATATACAGTGTTATTCGGATATAGTACGAAAAAAAATTAGGTGAAAGAAACGCATGAGTAATGCCTAAATACAAAATATTATGGTTCTATGTGCACGTAGTAACGAGAAAATGATTTTTCTTTATTCGAGTCCGACTCTGTCTTAGTTAACATATGGGAATCACCGGCAGTCGCTGAAGCAGCGTTCGGATATCCATTTAGTATGCACATAGCATTCACCGTCATTACACGCAATTGCAATGGCATCCTATACGAATATCGAATACACCGATATGATTTTGATTTATGGCGAAACAGGACGAAATAGTCTTGCGGCAGAAAATTTGTACGCGGAACGGTTTCCCAATCGGCGGCATCCATCATCCGAGACAATTGTGAGAACCGTGTATCGACTTCGAGAAACAGGATCAGTAATTCCACGTTTCGAAGGTCGTGGCCGTCATATATCACGTAGAGTTCAGCAAGCAGAAGAGCATATTTTAAACATCGTTGAGGCGGAACCAGGCATAAGTACTACAACTTTAGCCCAGCAAGTAAATGTGTCCCAAACGACGGTGCATCGAATTTTGAAAAATAATTTACTTATTTACTTGGCCACCTCGTACTCCCGATCTAAATCCATTAGACTTTTTTCTGTGGGGATACATGAAAAGCTTGGTATATGATCGTCGCCCTGATATTGAAAATGTCGAAGATCTGCAAAATCGCATTTATGTTGCAGCTCAACGCATTCGCGAAGACATGGTAAATTTTACTCGTGTGCATCATAACTTTCGTCGCCGAATTGATGCCTGTATTAGAGCTCACGGTGGACATTTCGAACATTTTTTACATTAATAAATTATTTTGTCCTGTTTCGCCTAGATCGGTCCTTGTTAGGACCACCACAAATTTCATAAAAAGAAAAAGAATGTATAACTACAAATAACTCAAAACCCGACATTTCGGATGCATTAACTTTAAACATTAAGAACGCAAATCATATGGTTATCGGCATATTCAATGTAAACACATAAACACTTCGACATCAGCTGTACGACAGACTAATGCATTTCAATAGACTATTCACTATTCATAGCATCTACAATGCTTTATCGATTTTTATTTGCATCTGGGTTAACTTTGATTCATCAGCGGTATTTGTATAATATAGGAGAAACAAAGATATGGACCGGCTTTACCTGCATTTTGGGCCCTAAAATTTGAACAAAATGTATATGTAACAAATAAATTTCTTTTTAAATTTTCAGTAACACATTGATAGGTAGTCTTCAGATTTCGGTAGCTTACGTGCTATTTACAGGTAACCCTGTATATGTGCGCTTCGAAATCTCGATATGTTTTGGAACTATTGACTTTGGAGAAACTGCAATAAATTTTTTACAATTTCCAGAGAACTATATAGCGGTTTTCTATGTCAGCACAATCGTAGCAGCTTGTGTTATCCGCGAAATTTTCCTCTTTAAGATAACGTTTACTTCCGTCACAGGGCTCAGGCCCAACGTTATCGTTTCAAACTGTGTTCATTAGTCGTTCATCAGTTCACGCAGAACATCAGTCATATTACTTCTGTAAAAATAATCAGTGATAAACTTAATTCTAGGTTTCTTTTTGCTTATGAAGTATGCAGTAGCACGAAACGTATTCCTATTTTAAGGATTGATTTATATTCGAAAGAAAAGCTCAATAATAGGCGATAGTATATGTGTCAGTTGCTGTAATGTGTAGTTTGCAAAATGAACACCAGATCGTGTATTGATCACGTACGATTTTATGAATGTTGATACTGGCACAGATCTTCCAGACAGTTTTATTTTTATCTAATCAATAACATTTCCGTTTCCCATTGAAGCATTAAACGTGAAGTGAACATTAGGAAAGGTTAAATAAACACTCAGTTTTGGTTTAGAGTTTGAAATAGTTACCTGAAGATATAGTTATCCTTATTTGAAGACATTTCATGATGTAAAACAAAATACGTGTCTATCCTTAAGATTCAGTTGCTTTTTAGCCCAATACTGGAGGGTATTAAATTGAAATCGGAAATGCCTTAAGAGTTTTTAAGTGCCTTAAAAAATGACTCTTTATTAATCCACAAAAACAAAGTTGATCGTATTTACCAACATAAGGGAATTTACTAACCGCAGCAACATTAGACCGTTCTGGCAGAAGTATTTATGTACTGATACAAAACTGAACTGGAACAACTACTTGTCTAAAATAACGGATAGGGCGACACAATTGTTTTGGCGTTTCAAGAGAGTTGTTGGTAAAACCTGGGAATTACATTGGCTATTCACAATGGCGGCAAGCACTACTGGGAAGCAATGGGCCAATAAATCGCACAGAACTCACTACTTTCTTGAAGGCCCTTAGCTTTCTTGGAAGCCATATTGGAGCTTTATGTGAAGACGGAGGATATGACTGCAATCCTCAGATAAAAGTCAACAAAGGACAATATCAGAGCTCGACGGCACAATCATAGCACGAGGAGGGTCTTGGACAAGCATTTGTTATAAACGTCCGTGGCATCTGGCACCTAATATTATTTTTACTAACAAATTGAACATTTCAATACTGAATAGGGAACACAAACGCAGTAACTTCAATGTTTCTGATGACTGGTTTACGGGTGGAGCGCAATCCAGTTAAGGCATAGCGACCGGTATTTATGGGTTGAAACCTAGACTGAGGACATCATTTAGCCTGCGAAGGCACGCAATAGTTTTCCAAGCCGAACCATTCACAATTGCAAGCTGTGTTGAAGTCATCCCAAAGATAGGCCGCACGAGAGGAAAAATAAACTGTTGCTAGGTTGAAAAGATCGTATTGTGAACAGATTCTCCATAGATTAATACAATAAACTAAATTGCCGGACTTGAGTGGTAGATGAGGATACTGAGAGCAATATAATGACCGACAAACGAAGACAATTGATAAGACCAGAGTCCGTATGTCGAACCACTAGAAGAAGATCTGATCTAGGTTAGATAAAGAACACGTAAAAAAATGTTGTTTCAATGGATTTTGTAAAGTTCTTGAAACAACATTCTTGAAAATGTTTCTTCATAAATATAACTAATAACATAAAGAAGCAAAGGAATTTCTGCTTTAAGTGACAAAAACTACCGCAATAATCAACAATGTAGGAATAACATATGTTAACAAACACAGCAAGTTTCTCTTTTTTTAAATTGCTTTTCGAAATGAAATGTTTTAATAACTTAAGATGTTATATACGAAAATTGTACGCTATTCTTCAATAGATATCGGTTTTGCTGATAAGATATCCTGCAGCTTATTAAAGCATTATTTTTCACGTCTATATATTGCGTTAACATAAAAATTCAATTTCGTAATCAAAATCTTTTTAAAACGATAGAATAAAATACTCTATTCTTGTTTTTTCTGTATTTTCTTGTTTAAGTCAATACGTAAAAATATTAAACTCTTTAAGTTGTTGATTGAATATTGTTGACAGTTGCTTTTAATCAATGGCTATCACTTTGCATAATAAATTTTTTGCAAATTTTCGTCTTTTTCTAGAGTAATCAATATGAAAAAGAAGAAAATAAAGTACATTTTCAATAATGTGCAGTATAGTTGGCGTCCTGCATATAAAATATTTCAAGTTAAACATAAGCAGTTCATGTTTGTGTTCTTGCGGTAAAGAAGTTGTGATGTAAACTCCACACTTATCCTTGCTTCAAAACAACTAGAATAAAAGTTCTTTACCATTAGTATACAATGGTTAACAGTAAAAGAATATATTTTTGCAATTAAGTTTAACGGTTGTCTTTTTTTAAATTTAAATAAATATATTGACGATTACATGAGAATATTTTGAGCTTTCTCACGCGTAGAGGATCCATCTGAATTTTATTCATATAGCGTTATGCAAACCAGACGAAACACTTCACCCTATAACATGTAGTGGTGTACGAAGACTTTTTAAATGAAGAAACTAAAGCAGAGTGGGGATATTATGTATTGTGGCGCAATTTAAAAGATTCACCATAAGTCTTGCAGATTTCGCGTGATATCCTTCACGCACGCTAAATCTCTCTAATAGTTAGTGAACGCGAAGGAGTGTATTTAACAGTATAAGAAGGCAGTGTGTTTAAGACAATAGTGCGCCTAACAGACGATGATCAGAAACTTAAATTTCTTAATTAGGGAAACCGTATATCCAACCTCGTGGTAGATATTTTCCAAATTTATATCTATCACTTTCGACGATGTTTTCATAATAGTCTCAATTGAACTTCGATAACCATTCAAATAAGAAACGAAAGAACGTTGAAAACGGAAGCTATATTTAAAAATTTTCTCAGATCCGGTGTTTGTTAGTGCTACGCAAAGAAACTAACGGATATTACTTCAACTTGTCGGAGTAGATGTGCATCAACTGGTAGAGAGAAAAAAATAAAATGGAATTTAGTAACAGGTATTTACCATTTCTTTTACGAATAATAAAAGCGTACAATGCGATAAAAAAAACTACCCTCCCCGGCGGGGAATCGAACCCCGGTCTCCCGCGTGACAGGCGGGGATACTTACCACTATACTACCGAGGATTGATTCTATATATTTTCGAAATATAATAATATATTTTGAAGTAATATATTTCGAAATATATTACTATATTTGTATTATATAATAGTTATATAATATATTTCAATATGTAAATACGTTTTTAAAAAATTGTTTTTTACATGATTCATCATAAAATTCTGCATCGTGTATCTTCTTAATTTGGTCATTCTATGCCATTATTAGATATATAAACTTATCGCTTTAAGAATTTGTTTACGCGTTGATGGGGCTAGTGTAATTAAGAAATTGATAAATTATTGTTTGAATAATTTCTCCCTCCTATTTCCTCCTATTTCTTAAATTTATGAACTTGTTTAGGAATAGTGTACTGTCCAATATTGTCCTTCAAAGTAATAAATATTTCATGAAAGTAGTGTGACTTAAGTAGAATGAAACGTTTCCTACCAAATTTCCAACCAAACCAAAAAAAAACCAATACCAAATACTATGTGGTTAATTAGTATAATAGTAATATATGAATATCACATATGATCATATGATGATCTTTCAAGATGGTCTTTTAATGTTTGCATTTAAATTCGTAATTCTACAATTGTTAAAACAGATTCCACTTGACCGCGGTAAGTTGCCTCGCTGCAGCAACTTTTTGATTTAGATTCTGAATGATTATTGAAGAAAAATCAGACTTGGGAGTAGGTAGGATGCTATTAGAAATTCCAATTTTCTTCTAAATGTATTCTTCAACATATATCTTCACAACTGTCAAAGACTCGCTTTGTCTTCTAACACTGGCGAACTACTAACTTAGAATATTTTCCTATATCTATATTTCGTTAGTCTCAGCCTTTTAGACACATTATTTATTAATTTCTGGGAATCAAACCATTCCGTAAGATCTTTATGAGCAAATTCAAATAACTTGATCGATTTGTTAGGAATGAGTCGGGAAATTACACTTTTCGTTGTTGTGGACACTTCATATGGTAGATTTCCTTCGCTGCTTTCTGATAACATATTACAAGCGAATAGAAACCTATTCGCTTGCAATAACGATTATGATATTAAAAATAAAATATAAAAATTAAATATATATATAAATAAATTAAAATATGGGCAGTAAATTATACATTTCACGTCAAAATAATTAATTGTCAAAATTTTAGCTTTTCGTTTGAGTAATTTTTAAACTTCCAAACAGCTTTCGGAAAAAAATTATTTGATACTTGATCGTAAAATTCAATGACATTTCAATTTGAACAACTATTTCATTAATAAGTAGAGAAGACAAAGGCAGATGAAATTGCAGCGATTAGATAGACTCGTGTCTATTCGTCTCGTAAGAAGGGGTTGGTGTCGCCTACAGGTTTTTTCGAGAGTCGACAAAACACGAATCTGTCTAGTCGCTGCAAAAAAGTAACAATTCGACGTGCCTTTGTCCTCTCTACTAAGTAACATCTGTATTTCATACTTATACATATGGATGTTAATTTCATAAAATACGTGCGATGTCACGGACATTACCGAGAAACATATCCGATTCTCTATACCCGTCGGGGCTGGTATAAGCAGAGCAATACTAGTTCTAGTCTTTACGGTGCGCTGACTACCTGCTAAAATTTCAAATTTTATTTATTAAATAATCGCAACCCGAAATTCATACATATATATTAGCAAACCGAAAATGCTGCAGAAAAGAGGTTGAAATACTGCCTGTTCGTACAACGTTCCGAATGGGGCAATTTCAAGAATACGCATTTTCCTCTGAACAATTCAGATGTGTCATAAAACGGCACAAAAAATATTTTAGGAATTTTAAAGCGTGGCTAAAGTTTTAAACCACGAATTACCTTGAAAACGGCAAGAGCTCGGCGATTACGGAACAAAGTGATGTCACAGTTCAATTTTGAAAATTCGAAAGTGCGACTGTCAACTTTCCACACCTGAATAATTTTTGTTTTATTAATACCAACCATTTCATCGGTACATTTACCTCTAATATATTAAATAGAAAATCTACAAGAAAGAATGTAACATTCGTATATATGCAATTTTGAACCATGTACGTTATAGGAATACATTAATTATTTATTTATTTAATTTGTTATGAAATGTGATATATCACACTTAGTAATATTTTCTTTTTTTTTTTGTAGTTTGACGCTTGTTTTTTCTGTTTGTTACGCTTTCAGTACAAATAAAGAACTATTAAAAATGTTACAATTACTTTCTGTATAACTGCAAAGTCTTAGATATTTAAACATACAATGATATTTTAATTGAATAGTTCATGTAGGCTTTAGTATATCGCAGAGTTTTCAGGATCTTCCAATGTGTACTTCTTCATATGGATGGATGTAATTCCTCGTGAAATAGCTGTATATTATTTCATTGTACATAAACAAGTTCTGCTGCAATCAGAAGCTACACATCAGCCAAAATAGTTTAGCTAAATGACGCTCACTGATTTTAATAAGAAAAAATCCATTTGTTAAGGTAATCATTTGATGACGATAGTATAGTAGAAAAACGCATAAGCGCTCAGAACGTATACACCTAGTAATAACACTAATTGCATGTCGTACTGCCGTCACATAATTATCTCAAACAGTTAACTGCTAAAGAAAAGTAGATTATTCATTAATGTCTAGCAGTAAAAAGGTATTCATTCACACTCTTGCGTTGTTCGTAAATTTAACAACAATTATAATTTTTCACATGCTAGCGACCCACGCTGTAAATAAAGCAGTAAATGTGTCCAAACAAAGAAACAGAAAATGAAAACTGTTGAAAACTGTAAAAAAAATAATATAAAACAATGGTAAGTTACCGTATTGTGGAAGGCGAGGCATTATTAAATTATTATGCGAGGCATAATAATTTAAAATTTTAAAACATATTCTATCGATTTTAAAATCTTTTGAAAATAATTCGGTAATTATTGGAAGTTTCTAAAGTTACTAGATATCCAAGAAAATACTGAGACGTACACATAAGTAAATTAAAGAGAACAAACATTTTTGTACAAAGCGCTAGTGTTTGGCACCTATCCCTTTTCTATTACAATAGACAAAGTAGGATGCGGTGTATCAAAAAATGCCACGCTTTGAAAATTGGCGCATCTTAGACGTATAAAATCATTACCGCAACCGTGCAGGGTGAGTGAAAAAATTATTAATTTCTTTATTTTAAATATTTTTGAAGATTCTAATAGTGCTGTGAGTGATAAATTTACGCATATGAAGTTTAATTGGTTGATTTGTTAAAATGATATCGACGTTAAACCAACTAAAATTAGTCACATTATTTTGAAAACAGAAAGATCAAAAATCACGAAAAGCGCCCTTCAAACTTGTTAGGAATCGAAAAGTGACAAGCAGACAAATAGCTATCAAATCTTTATTCATTACTAATCCAAGACTAAGAGGATTGTAGATTAGCTGATAACAGAACACAACAAAAAGTATATGATTTATTCAATACCTTTTGAATTACACATATTGACAATAAATGAAATAGGAAGTGCGACAAACACCCATAGATCAAGCAGATCAAAAATACCATGGTGATAAAGCTATGAATATTCTAACTGACCTACAAAATAATATAAACTGATCATTTCGACAATTTAGACTAGACCACAGTACTAGTCAGTTGCAAATTTATTTAAAAACGGAACATTTCCGACAAAAGATGGTTCGAATCGACGACCAGTTTTGCAAAACTTTTTGGATAGGTGCAACGCTGTTTCCGATTTTTCCCATAACATTTTTTTTTGTTTATGAAACTACTTTTATGCTCAATGGCACCGTCAATAGGTGTGACTATAGATATTGGTTTGTAGTTACTCCCTTACGTAACGCCAAAATACACCTGAAAAAAAAAGAAAAAAATCATGTTTGGGAGGTTATTGTGGGTCATAACTAGAGATGATGAGGACAGGTGAAACTATTACTTTTTAGACTCGTGTTCGTGGGCAACACGAACTCTTTCTTATGAGACCAATAGACTCGAGTCTGTCTAGTCATAACATTATTGGACATTTAATAGTGCTTTACTTGAAGTTATGATGCGAACAAATTATTTCAACTATGAAATCGTTATCGAAACTGAATAGGTATCTGGTTTTAATAGAATAGTGAACAGGAAGGAAAAGCAAAGTTGAGTGGCCCGTCAAATCCTCAAATCTCATTTCTTTGAACCTCTCTTTGTGGTGTGATTTAAAGAATAAGTCGCTTCAAAGAATTAAACGAAGTAATGGATTGCTCTTTGTGAAACATTTTATTAAATGTTTCACTTGTGAAATTATTACCAAGTGTTTTTTTTTAATTCAATAAGACGCTTAATATTGAAGATTAAAGGCCCAAATTTAAAATTGTTACGTGAAATTTGCTAAGATATTTTTGACAATATTTTACGGAAATTAAGGAACATGCTTATTTATTATTTGGCTGACAATGGCGGACATTTTAAATATCTTATAAAGTAGTATCTGTCCAATTTTCAAATGTTTCTGATTTTAATCGTGTTAAATGTTTATTTAACACATCATAATGTAGATAAACACTATGTTTTAAAATTCTCTTGCTTTCTTCTTGAATTGAATTGACAATATTCTTTGCTTGCAGGTGTGAATTGGCAGTGGCTGTACTCGTACACTTTTTATTTGTGAGTGTATACTATTTGAAAACTTATCCTTTCGCCTTTTTAAAGCAGTGTTCAATGAATTGTAGCTTTGCAACTCACAGCGAATCGAGGAAGCTACAGAAGTGGAGAACGTTAGCAGTAACACGGGTATATCTTCTGATATCAGCAGCACACAGTTGGCAGATACGACAGACACCTCTGACGATATTGGTGTTCTAGAGTCCAATCATACAAGGGAAGCTTTATCTCATGATGCCAGCGAGCATGATTCGGTAAGATCTCCACATCCTATCTTGATTAATTTAAAAATAGCAGCCTCTTTAGCTCAGTGGCAGAGCACTGGTCTTGTAAACCAGGGGTCGTGAGTTCAATCCTCACAGGAGGCAAGGGGATCTCATGGCGTTTTTCCTTTTTTTTATATATACTAATACTGATACTTTCTATTTATATGATGTAATTGGCAATTTAAAATTAACCTACATTTATTATAGTTTTAAAGACTTATTTACATTTTTATACTTTTTAGTGTGTACATTTTTTTCGTTTTATTATCTTATTTCGTTTGTTAATTTATTTGCTTGTCGTTTTCAAACGAGCAAAACTTAGCTGCCAGGCGAAGCTTTTCAGTTTCGCCAAAACTTTAATATTTTCAAAGCTATAAATTTGTCAGTAATTTTTTGTTTTTTTTTTATTTTATTAATTTATGGCTTTGTTAATGTAGTATGTGTATGAATATATAAAATAAAATAACTCTTATAGCTATAAAATGAATATAGAAGATTTAAGGAAATCAAATGGATTTAAATACGTTTTCGTGGAGTCAATTGAATTGAATTGAAAATATTTATTGATCCTTTCTTACAAACTAGTTACATTCTATATATATATACTATTTTACATGTATGCTTAACCTAAGTTTTCCTAAATTCTAACAGTTCTTACAACCTAAGTTTCTTAAATACTAATATTTCAGTTCATTTCTGTCTTTGTTACGTTGAGCTCGCACACATAGTATTTCAATTATCGCACTACGCGCGCACACGCTCACCTCTCGCTGCCGTTTCACTCAGTTATTTTTTGTCTATTTGTCCGAGGAAAAATTCTAAAAAACCTCACTACGTCTCCGGTGGGGGTGGATTCGATTTCATATCCGCTAGGGGCGTGGAGTCAATAAATAGTATATTCTATTTCGAACGAAAAAAAATGTTTGTACCAACCCTGTAATTTAAAAAAATAACTACAATAATTATTAAAAAGAAACTTCGCGTGGAACACATGCGCGCTTACTGATTGCCTCCTGTGAGGATTGAACTCACGACCCCTGGTTTACAAGACCAGTGCTCTGCCACTGAGCTAAAGAGGCTTATAATATAAATTATTTTCATATAATATTAGAGGATTTGCATATTCTAAAGTATATGTGTTTATATATGTATGTGTGTGTGTGTGTGTATATATATATATATATATATATATATATATATTTATCTTGTAATAATTACAATTGAAATGAAATTATTTAAATGCGGAACCGTAAATAAAAATCGCAATTAATTTCTGTAGAGTACCTGTACTTGTACTACTTTATACACAACTTTTACTGTATAGCTGTTACATGCTTTTAATGTATTATACATTTTTGTTTTTTTTTTCACAAAAGTCAAAATAACAAACGGTAATCGATAGGTAAGATGTAGATATAAATTTGGCTTTAAAAGGCCTAGAACAATCTAAACATGCAACAAATAATGTAAGTTACTATTCATATCAAAGTTGGACATGATTTTTGATGTAACCGGAAGTGTGACATTCCTGAAGTTATTTTTTTCTAAATAGATCGTATGCGTAACCCCGAAGCTTTAAAATCAAAACATCTATATATGTATACCCCTAAGTTATAGTAAGCAGAAAGATTTAGAAAATACGTTTTTTCTTAAAGATTTATGCAGGTGAGGTAATATGCAATGAAAAACTCATATATTACAGAGAGAATTCAAAAAGTATCTTACCTGTTTGTCTATTTTGGAGTGGTTTTTACGAGTAACACACTAACAATAGGCAAAAATATGTGTTCGCTTGACAAATGTTTTTGCCTGATATTACCTCGTATCATAGCTATTAAAACTATCAATAACAGTCAATAACTTATGATAACAAACAATAATACCTGGAATATGGAAGGTAATATACAATTTATAATTTAGGAAGTTCTATGGCAGCAATAAGCACAAAATTAAAATAAATATGTTAATAGGACAAACTGGGCAACTATATAAAAATTCTTCAAAATATAGTATATTTCTTGTAACAATTCATTCTAGAGAATTAAAGAACGTTTCGCAAACAAAATACTTTTTGTTGATAAATATATACCCGGCAAAAAAGCGCCAGGTAACCAAAAAAATTAGTTATGTACTCATTTAAACTTGTCCCTCTCCACGGAAATCTTTAGTAAAAGGCAAAAGATTTATTCGCATTAAAGACAGACGTGAGTAAAAAAATGTAGTAAACGGGTGACTATTTAGTTATTCACATTTACACTACAATAGAAGTAACATACATTACATCAACATCCACAGTTTATACTCGATATAAAGAAGTTGAGATATAAATCATCAAGTTACATCTTAGAATTATAGATGGCGCTGCCTTGCCTTCAAAGATAAATATATTAATATTTGTAATTACTAATTAATATTTACAATGTGGAACGGAAATATTTCGAGAAATAACTAATTCATTTCTTCTATAATGATAAAACTCTATATATATATAGATAAATATTCATAAAGCGTAATATAGAATTAAAATGATTAGATATAATATTCCCTTAATAATAAGTTATTATTTATCTACACTCTGTAATATATTGTATGATTGTATTTATATGAAACAGAGTTCAAATAAAAATGAATCTGTACTTCCACCATTCAGTAAATGGAGAGCGCAGTATGTAACAAAATTATTTAGTTGAGAGATCAAGCAATCTATGCGTAAGGAGTAAGGATGATTCTCTGCCTTTTTAGATGCTATACAAACCTTGTTATTGCTCAGTCAAATGAAATATTTTAAAGGTCTACACGAAAATACATTAAAATTCACACTTTTTTGTTTGACTTTCCGTAGGTGGTCTTCATTGGAGACACAAGTGCATATTTACCACTACCATCATTGAGAGGAAGACATCCACCCCAACTAAATGATGATATAGATTGGAGGTTACCGATTGATGCGTGGGATAGAGAATACAGAAGGTTTAGGTTTAATGCAACCAAAGTGCAACGTAAGTGTTTTAAATTGTTTGAAAGAATATTAATAAATGTTGGTATATCGGATTATAAAATTAATTTCGTATATAAAATAATCCCCACGAAAAATTTTGAATATAAAAATGTTGTTTGTTCAACGGAAAATTAATTCTCGGATGATAAATATCCGGTTATGTAAACTGTGAAGATATGTCCAGTACAGAGAACTAAAGATTGTATCTTGTAATCTTGATGACCCACTTTAGTATTGTTTTACAAGCAAGATGTATGTACCTATATTGTGTTTCGTTTGATTTTGAAGTGAAAGAATTGCTGCTAATTAGTAGAAAATATTTTGGTATCAAGATTTTAGGCAATATACATAGTAAATACGTCTCCAGCAAATTATTAATTTGACGTAAAAATTCTAAACGATTTTGTCGTCTGTCAAAAGTGGTATTATTGATAAAAAAATAATGATAAAAATAAAATGGTCCCAAACGTTATACACAATTCTGCAGAAATTATTAGTATATATTTAATGTTGACTCGTATTTCTATTTCTTAAACTCTTTTTATTGCGTAACATTCGTCAAATTTAAAAAGGGTAAAAAAAATTTGTGTTCTGCCGTAAATTATTTCCGAATATAATTACTAGTAGCATCATCTTTAATATGAAAAACATAGTGTTGGCTGACTTGTCACTGTTTGTAATTCTGCACTATATCTTAATTTGAGTGGTCGTACTATGTTGCCTTGTGTGAATTTTGACGCTATACCTTCATTCTTAAATTAATTTTGCAGCATCCTATGTACACTCGCTTGCCTTAAAAAACGAGACAACTCGGAACCGATAATTTTATATATTTTTAAGCTGTTTGATACGCATTGATTTAATTTGTCATTATCAGTGTCAATACAGCAGTAATTGTAGAGAGCAAAAGTAATACGACTTTTACACAAATGCCACGACATGTTGATATCCAGACAAAATATCGCATTTTACAGTGTTTGGAAAATGGTTACTCCATACGAACAGGCCTTGGAGTAAATAGAAATACGGTTTTTAGAATTAAAATGAAACGGAGGCGGGAACAAAATTTAAGTGGAAAACAAGGTTCGGGAAGGCGACCAGTTACCACTAGGCAGGAAAATGAAACGTTATTTAATTATTTACGAATCAACCCATTCAAGACACCATTAGATGCTATTGAAGAAGTGAATTTTTCAACATCTGTAAGAACAGCTTTTCTACGAATTAAAAACAGTGAATTAAAAAATTGTGCCGCAGCTAGGCAAAAGCTATTTGAACGAGAACAAAAAAATCTCAGGATGCAGTTTTCTCTCGATTATGTAAACATGGATCCCCAGATGTGGAGAAATGTTATATTTTCTGATGAGAAAGTTTTTCAAAGTTATTATGATGGTCCTGTTCGTGTATATAGACCAGTAAACGCCAGATATGATGAAAGATATATTTATTCAGTAAAAAGAAGCGGACGTTTTACAGTTCATATATGGGCCTGGATTAGTTACCTTAGTCCTGGTGTATCTTATGATATTGAAGATCGATTAACTGGTCCTGTTTATACAAACATTTTAGAAAACATAATGCTTCCCTCTGTACTGATATTCTATCCAGAACCAGAAGAATTTATTTTCCACCATGATAATTCCTCCATTCACACTTCACGTGTAGCTCGCGAATGGCTTGAAGCAAATAAAATAAATGTTTTGAGATGGCCTTCTAATAGCCCAGTCTTAAACCCTATCGAAAATTTATGGGGACTATTAACTAAATCTATTTATAAAAGAAATTTCAGGCCCAGAAATAGAGAGGAATTGTTACATTCCATACAAGAATCATGGGACCAAACTGATAATAATTATGTTCAAAATGTTATAAATTCAATAGCAAGGCGCCTAGATAGCGTTATTCAAAATAATGGAGCTATAACCAAATATTGATATATATTCTTCCGTTTTATTTTGTATACCTATTTATTAAACATTTATGTAGTTGTGCAGTGCAGTGTGTAATTTTATATTTCGTGAAAAAATAAAAATTAGTTTTTTTCTCTGCGCCTGTTATTATGTATAAGTGGCATGAAATACAACTTTAATATTCAAATGACATTGATGACGGATAAACATCAAAAATTTAAAAACACACCATACCTATACTTATCATTAGCAAAGTTCGTGTCACATGCAGCTAATCTAAGTGTCTCGTTTTTTGTGGCAAGCGACAGCACACATGCCTGAATAATCAATTGTCAAAGAAATGTGATTGTCGACTTTTAATGAATTTGTTAAAAAAGCGAATGCTTTTGAAATCAGGTATTTTTACTTGGTTGCAATTTGCATGCGGCGCTGTAGTAAAACATGGAACTAATCCTGTCCGGGTATTAGAACAATTTTGGGTTAAACAATGTTTCAATAAAGTAAATCCCGCATTGTAATGTTTTTCGTATTATTAAACTATTAAATAATAGTTTAGTAGTAAAGTATTAAATTAATATTGGTATTAAGCTTTGTTATTACATATCATTCAGAATTGGCTCTTTTACCTCACCTCATAATAATAATTGTTACTGAACACTCTTCACTATAAACAACTCGATGGCCCGGTAGTAATGGACCTTATATTTACCTATTGCAAAGCTATGCCTTCTAGTCCCATCGGTGCCAAGTGGCAAAGTTTACTAGTAGGTCCATTAAAACTCCGAGTTACCATTCATACAACAGCTAATTTTCACCGTTTACTGCGAGGCGTGGTAGTAACAAAGCCATGGAACACTTTCAACATACCACTAACGCTCCAAGTTTTGAACGCCCCATTGGGCCGACACCATACAACAAAAATCCCTATATGTCATAGACTAGAAATTATTTTTTGCAGTCACTAGAAAAATTTGCCACCAATCAAAAGTGTGCAAAGGTGTCCCCTAAGACTCCCCATATGTCAATCGTACAATTACGCGCGAATTGGTACTGTGCCTGCCGAATCTGGAGGTGGTACTTCCCAGAATTATTTTGCGTAAGGGTTCTAAGTAAGCTACCAGATCTTTACATGTCAACAGTATTTGGGTGGTAGAACCACATGTGAATCGATGTGTTAAATCTATGTGATTTCGTAGGCACCGAGTGTGGATGAGCTGTCTTTGTACTTTTTATACCTCTTTCCGTAAAAGGTTCAAATAACACGTGCATAGTGTGAAACGGGACTATCTGGATCTAAACCTCAATTGTAATCTATCATGAAAGGATACATTTTGAAATAGTGATAGAGTGTTAAGAAACAATTTTCTGGAGGATTTATCATATCTCACTGATCACTATTCGTGGTTTCTAGGATTATTAAGTCCTCCTTAAGACTCTTTACGTCAAAATCACAATTTTTCAATATAAACGGGCAAAATATTCAAGTAGTTAACACCCTGTACATAAAACTACATCTTCTTTTGTTGAATATTTAAGATAACTTACAATTTTAATCTTTCAGATATTGAAGCGGAATGTCAGGATGATTACATGAAAATAAGAATTGGTTTCAATGGTACTTTCACAGGTTTAGTTTATTCAGCTGGTAAGTGTCGATTTGAAATATAATGAAACAAAAAAAAACTGATTGTCTCAAAATTTAACATCTTCGATAAATTGATCAATTCTAACTAAATGATCACACATACAGTAGTGGATTTCTTAATTTTATTTTTTCTACAAATAATCACATGTTGAATGATAATAATATACAACCTTCCCTTAATAAAACGAAGCCCCTTAAACTTTGCAAAACTTGATACCTTATATTATAAAATTGTAGATGTAACTTAGTATCCGGGGCCTTTAAGTCTACTTATAGGCGCTGAGCATTGCATCCACCGATTTTTCGCGTTGCGTTTGTGGAATGTTTTTCAACACTTCTTTTATTCTGAATTCAACTGATATTTTTGAAGAGTATTTGTAGCCTTCTGGTTGAGTTTCCTTGAAGTGCCACAAATACTCGATTGGAATTATGTATAAATGCAAAATGTGCAGACCATTCCAGGAGGTGGTACTATCCAACTTTTAGCTTTTCAAGCTTCGTGGCAAGGAGCGACGTCACATTGAAAAAAAAATGTAATTTTTGGTTATTCATGCGTCTATGACATGTAAACATGTCCACATGTTAGTCCTATACCTACTTATAGCTAACTGAAGAGGACGATGTGAACACAAAATTTTTCTCTTAATTTCACCTAACTGTCATTTTTTAAGTTATGTATTCGACTGTTGTTACTTTGGCACTATAACACTGAAACACTTCTCAATCTTCACATAGTATTTAACAAATTTCTGATTTTTCCGTGTTATCTACTTGATCTTTTTTGTTTTCTAGAAGGTATTTGACGTTGTTATTTGAAAAATAAACAATTTTTGGAACATTTTTAGAAAAGACTTTTTTTGAAAACCTTTCGTCGTAATTTGGAAAGAAGGGTAGTTTAACAATTTGTTATTACTATTGTTATTATCTTCTAAAGTGGTTATATATCTAATTATTATCCTGTTCTTATGTTTTAGTGTTATAAAAATCCGTTAAAGTTAGCAGTCTTGATAATCTCTTTGAGTTTGTTTTGGTACCAGTGTTTAATTAAAGGAAAATTAAGCAAACGATGCCCCAAAAAGTTAATAGCCGAAAGTTTGTGTTGCCAAAAATAATTAGAATCTTGTGGGATGAATGTCTCCTCACTAGTAGCTTTTCTATACACGTCGATTTCTAACATATTTCTATATCTTCTTATTAATATATCAAGGAAAGGAATCCTGTTGTCTTTTTCCTATTCATGGGTAAGGTTAGTAGAGGGAAGTTTAGAATTTAGTTGTTCTAAGAAATCGGTTATTGAAAATTTGCTAGTATCAAAAAGGCAAAAATATCACCGACATATCTGCTCCAAACCCGGGGAAAATAGTTCAAAATGTCTTAAATTTTAGTTTTAAATTTACCTATAAAAAGGTTAACGATAAAAGAAGGTGAGTTGTTACCCATTGCCGTTCCTTCAGTTTACTAATAAAACGTGTTGTTGATTTGAAAAAGATTTTGTCTTATACAAAGTTTGGTCATAGAAATTAGCAAGAAACTAACTTATCTCTTCACTATCCATCAGGTTATCAAACAAAAGTTTCTTTAAATATTCCAAATTCTAAATTGATCGGAACGTTACCAAATAGGGAACTTACATCAAAACAAATTAAAACTTCGTTCTCATTGTCAGTAATCTTTAATTTTATCTTTGATTTCCTCGCTAAACGCGTATGAGTTTTTAACTGAAAAATCAGCAATCTGTACTATTCATTTGTTCAGTTTGTCAGATAACCACGTGGAGAGCAAATAAGTAGGATTGTCGATGTTGGAAACAACAGGTCTCATCCTCTTTCCTGGCTTGTGTATGTTAGGTAGACAGTACAATCTAGGTAACGTAGGGTTTGATACCGTTAGTCTATATCTTAAACTGTCGCTCAGGATAGCTTTACAATTTAGCATAGTCTTTTTGGTTTCTGCAATCATCTATATAATAAACAATGTTTAATTAACCGGTACCCTTAGACGATCCCGATATCTTTCCGAAACAGAGCCCACGTTTTATTTAAAATTCTTAGATTGAACTTATACTAAATTGGCGAAGAACTTAAATGATATTTTTCAATGCAATAACATTAATTGCGAATAATTGTTCAAGTATTTATTTTAGGCGTAGGGAAACATAATACCATTTGGTTTCAATAGTCCATATTTATAGTTTGCGAACTCGTAACAATTAGTAATCAACTCTTTTGCATGCCAAAGAAATAAGCGATAAAGCCGATTTTACTGAAATCTCCATCGAAATCAAATTAGCTTTAAAATAGTCATTTTAAGAAAGAACTATCAAAATAGATCGAGTTTACTCCTAAATTAAAATGTTTTATAAAAATAAGTCTGCAAATTACAAATTTGGAACCTGCTTAATTTCTGATGTAGGGTCATCCTGTGACACTTTGTATCAATTTACTTAATAAAGTATATAGTCTCTGTAAAGGAAACAGAAATAAAAAAACCTCTGCTACATACAACCGGGCAAGCTACGTCCAGTATTGTTTGATCGAGCAGTACTAAACTTCCTATATAAATACATATTATATTGCTGTATTACTTATCGGTAGAGCGCAAGATTCTCGCCTGCCTTCCAGTAGTGTGTAACCGTGGAGAGGAAAGCTACCTCGTTACATGTCGGTACTTCCCGGCTTTCTTTGCTGTGAGTGTGTAAAACACATCGCAGTGTGAAGTTGATAAGCGTCGGAATTGAACAAAAAGGAATAAAAATAATAAAAATGCATCGAAATACATACACTTGTCTGCTAACAAGATAAATACGTATTTATGGCAAAAAAAAAAATAGTGCAAAACACAAGTTAAAAAAACACCGAAAAGAGACTGTATAAAACATTTCTGATAGTTACTGATGTTACTACGGTTCCACAGGTTAATTATTCAAAGCTGTTTCATCGAATTTGCCGAAGGTAACATGTCTACTTCATACTCGTAGCAGACGCTAGACGAAATTGCTATCGAACTATCGGCTATTCTATGCCGATGAACATAGATGAACCAGTAGCACTAACGAAAATGGTTGATCTTTACTTGAGCCACTTGGTTCTCCATTAGGCCACAGAGTTTTCAAATTCTCATGAAATCTATTTTTAAATATTGAAAGCTTCTCCCCGTTTTCTTTTTTATAGTAATTTCTTTGTAACCTTCTTTCTTTTATAATCTGGATATTTTTTATATGAAGCCAGTTCGCTTTTACAACGTTTTCTGTCTTTTGATATATGAATTGATATTTTCCATGAGTAGAAATAAAATCCTTTTCATCCAATATATTGACTAAAATGAGATCAGTTCTGCAGATGTAGTCACACTTCATGTCTCCAAAATTACTATTGTTTGGCGAGAAGTTATGTCCAAATACCAGAAACTTTAATCGAATGCTTTCTAGGAAAAGTTTTTCTTCTAAAACGTATTTTAGTTTCAATCCTCAAATTGCAGCAGAGTCAAAAACTATTAACACGTTCGCTACCAGCCGGCTCATATTTGAGCCATATGGTTTTCTTTAACAGACCAACGACTCATATTTGGGACGATGATATAGGCATAGTCATTTTATAATTTCTCATCGAGGTTTATAGCAATTGCATTGGTATTAAATAGTGGTCTATAGGAAGCTATGACTCACACTTGTGACGCGTGGTCTCAGGTTCTCAGTTATCGTTTCTAGGTTAATTCAACAATCAACAAAATGTAGAAACAAAAAAGACTCCAAAAATATCTCATTTTTTGAAGAAATTAGAGAAGAGAGTTAGGTGCAGGGTATGCAGTCAGAACAAAAAACGGAAGCAAACATAGTACATTTGTGACTCGTGTACAGATGAAAAGAATAACCCAGTAGGACTCTGCGTAAAGTGTTTTACTGTGTATCATAATGTATAACGTTATTTGATGTATTTTGAAATATAATAAAATAATTTTCTCTCATTCAAAATGCTTTTTCCTAGACAATTACCAATGAATATTGAGACTCATATATGAGCCAGTCGGTTCATTTAGTGAACCAAAGCATCTATAGACCTATGTCCCACATATGCGCCATAATAAAAAAAATATCAAATGCATATTTTTGGCTAAAATACACTTAAATTCTTGTAATAGAATTAGTTTTGTGTAATACTATTCAAAAATATATCATTGGTCTGTGGGAGACGGTACCCTTTTGCATAGTGGTAGTGAACGTGTTAACGACAATTACGTTCCAGTAGCTGACGCAATGAAAGAAATTGCAAACTAGTTCGTTATTCTTACGGAATTCGTGTGAAATTGTTGACGAATGTTTCAGAAAAAATACTGTTATTACGTTAAAATGTCTATTTTTCTAGATTACCACATCTTTTTAACAATAGTGTTGCGGAAGATCCGTAATACAAATTCAAAGACTACATTAAATACGCGAATATTACATCGCTAGATGTAGAACGAACGTAGAACGTTTCTGCGTACAAGCAGCTATATACGTCCCAATGGACGGACCGCTGGGGACAGGTACGCTAAGATGCACGTGTTAAAGGCCTCAGTTCCGGATTTCTTTCCAGCCATCTGAGCATAAGTTGTTTACTGTATTATGTTTGCGTTTTCATAAATCTACTTATTGTTTTTTGTTCTAAATAACGCATACCTTTATTTTGGATAAGGCAGCGCAGTGACGCTATTGCTTGGCAATCGATTTGTTGCGCTCTATTTATTTAGGGTTTAACGCAAGTATAAATCGGGAAACAGTAACGTTAAGCGATTTATTTATTTATAAATACTATACATATGTTGTAGCATTTATCTACGTAGTACAAACAGAATGAGATTGCTGAAAAGTAGCAAGATTGGGCGTTTGCTCTTTTGACTGGCTGAACTGCGTTCGATCTGATGAAAAGATGCTCTCACATTTTGAGAATGACCGTTCGACTTCTACGGATGTAACACAAGCATAATTAAAATAATCTTTGTAAATAGATAATGGATGAGATGCGCCATCACCAATTCGTATTAATCTGGTAAAATCAGAATCTTTGTTTATAACTTCCTAGAATTTTTCCACAATACACATACCTACCCTTTATAAGACTTATAGCACAGAGAAATGCGTGTACATACATCATTTTCAATTTGTACTGACCTCGCAAATGACAACTTAGTATATTGTGATCTATTTATCGCGTCAAATAAGCCGACATAATAGTCGTAAATAGTTATTAATTCTACTTCAACAGAAGTATCTTGAATTCTTATTTAACTTTCCTTAATAGCTGCAGCTTCGTTAGGATTAAATTATAAAACCACAAATTTTATTTGTTGGAAATATTTTGAATAACAAAAAGCTGCCTTCAACTATATGTGAGAATCGGTTTCGGTGATTAGGGAATACCGGTACCAGTGTTTGTGAAGGTCTCGAATTTGTTTGGGAGATTCCAAAAACGCCATTTTAGTACTTGAAATTAATGCATCCAACTAAGATGCATTAATTTCATCCATTCAATCCAACTAAGGATGTAAGCCATGAGCTTTACATGTCACATGTAAAAGTTGTTTACACCCTTGTTTTAGGAAACGGCCAGCGCAACACATTGTTGCCGTGCCATCACGTGCCACAACATCAATAGTTGATTAGCTGTCAAAAAGTTCAAACTTCTGTAACGTATCCAGCGCTACCTTCACCAATACACCCAGCATAACATGTACAATGGATTCCTTTCTCGATCTGTCGTTTCGTCTACGCTTAATCATAGCTACTTGTCTTTAACCATGACTTTGATCGTTTTTTCGTTTTACACACTACTTTAGTACTGTCATAATATAAATCCGGAAATTCACCGATATCCTTTTTCTACAATTTCAAGCGATGATCGCGTTTTGTGCTTCTTTTCGCCCGGCATAACTTATAAATTAGACAAACAACGTTGGACTAACTCGCATGGAGACCCTAGATGAACTAACACAAAAGTGATCGTTTTGCTTCCTGCGTTGCGCGGGATGTGCGTACTGGATATGGTACCAATACACAGGCAGGCTGGCCTGTTCTATTAATCAACTCCAGAAAACAAATGATTAAATTATTTATCCTGAGGCATAATTTTGTACGAAGTCGTTAGATATCCAGGAGCTAGTTAATCCAATTAGACCTGAGTAGCAACTATATTTTTTATTTTAAAAATAAAAATAGGCAATTGGCTACATACTTCGTTAGTTACGTTTGTGGTACATTATATTCGTAGCATGGTAAATAGATACAAAAAAAATTGAGCGCTCCGATCTAAAATTCATACATAAAACAACCAATTGTGTAAACCTTTTAAAAGAAAAAAAATAATTCCACCTGTTCCTCAGATTCCTTAATGTCCAAGAAGTTTTGATAAAATCCATGAGTTTTAAATAATATTATATATTGCAGGTTACGCATACGATCCAGATTGTATGTATATAAATGGTACAGGGCGAGATTATTATGAATTTTACATTCAGCTAAACCGTTGTGGCACATTAGGTAAAAATACTCATCATGAAGATAATAGAAAAAATCCTACCGTAAGTACAAGTAATGTAATACGCAATAATAATTATGTAATTTTACAAAAAAAGTGATGTGCCCGGGTAGCTCAGTCGGTAGAGCATTGGACTTTTAATCCAAGGGTCCAGGGTTCAAGTCCCTGCTCGGGCGATCGTTTTTTTTTTAATTTTCTACGAGCTTTCAGAGTTAATTTTTTTAGAAGAATTTTATGTGGAATACCATAACCGTTCAATATAATCCGCTAATAGAAGAAGAGTTTGACGAACATTTTAAGGTAACTTGCGAGTATGGTTATGATTTTTGGAAAACCGTAACGTTTCCATTCTTAGACGTTGAGTAAGTTATTTTTATAATTACCTTCTATCTATATTAATTTATTCTACTCATGTGTTCTTAGAGTAGCTACTGGAAATCCTGTAGTGTTTACTTTGACTCCTCCTGAATGCTATATGGAAATTAGGTATGGATACGGGACTTCTGGTAATAGAGTTACTGGGCCTGTAAGAGTGGGAGATCCCCTTACATTAATCATCTATATGAGGAGCAAATACGGTAATCGCAACAAGAGCAAAAATAATCAAGTTCTTATGTATACTGGATTTTGTATCGTCTTATTATTTACTTTTTAAGCAATATAAATGAATTAAAAATTGCTCGGGATCAAGTGGTCGACACTGTAAAAATATATTTGCATGTACAGGCTGTTCACCTTTGATAGTATGTTATGAGGATGATTCAGTTAAGGAATTCAATTTCTGAACAAACGAAATAAGGCGAGCAAGAAAGAAGATATCGGTATCCATTCCCGCTACGTGTCGATATCTTCTTTCTTGCTCATCTCGCCTCGTTTTTTTGGGAAATTAATTCCTTGCCCTTGTACGATAATACCTGCGCCAAGGAAGACAACGCAATTTTTTTGCGATTAGTAAATTTTCTTCTCCACCTAATTGGCTGTAGCTTTGTATAGTTAATGCAACGAATGTTTTAAATTTTTAAAGCTATCCGAATGGTAGGATATACCTAAACTGCAAATAGAATTATTTCGGCAATGACCTCTTCATTTGACGTAAACCGCTATCTACTAAACAGTTTTTCGTTTGGCAAAAGAAACAAATACCACTGGATGAAATCTATCGAATATGATACAGGAGGCACTAATTTGTATTGCAATTGGACTAGTTTTGCTACTGCAATTGTTGGTGAGTGGCCCGGGGGCGTTATGACGATGGTAGAGTAGATTTCTTCGTTAGGAGTCTTTCTCTTGATTTCAGTGTTAAATCGCTCCAATAAATCAGTATAGCACTTTTTGTGATTATTCTTTCCTTCATCGCTAGCCATTTTACTTTTTTTTGATGCACGTTCGCTGTAAAAAGGACGTTATTTTGCCGACTAAACTTTGGTTTTTATCGTGAAGTATCCATATCTCATTTACATTTACATATAACGTCGCAAAAGCTCCCTTGTACTGCGATTAAAGATGCCGAAACATTGTTAAACGATTGCTTTTTTTCTCAATGGTCAACAAATCTCGCCGATAGCTTGCTAATTTGGGATATTTTGGTTGTTTACCATATTTGAAGTCCCTTTTTGAGTTTCTGCGTTTGCGGTAGTCTTAATCGGTTTTAGGAACCGTTGAAAAAAGGACGTAAACTTAACGCATTAAATTTTTAAATTAATTAAATCTGATGGTAGTCTTATAAACGGCATCGAACTTCTCTTTGATTTTTCCCGTTCAAAAAAAGAAGTCGAATCACCAATTGGTATTGTCCAACTTGTTCACTTTTAACAGCTTTCAAAACGACAATACTTGATGAATCTCCTTGAAAATGTGATAGACTTCCACTAAAGCCCGTTTTACACATTAAAATTATTTAATCAATTATTTGGACAAGTTGATCGTATGGTACCGTGTAAGACAGCAATAATCTGTACGATTCCTTGAACAATTTTATCATACGAGTAATTCATTTAACGCAGTAACAGAAAGTTTAAAACAGAACAATTAAACAGAAAAATATTCCAGAATTTTGTTTAATGTTTTCAAGGCAAAGTAAACATTAATTTCGAAAATTTACGACGACTATCATATAGCGGACAATCTGAATTAATTAATTGCTAAACTAGTTTTATAAGCGGATGGAAATTTCCCAGTTAATGTAATGTAAAACGGCACATTTCTACCGATTCCACAATAAAAAATTTGTCAATTAAATCACGATATGCAAAGCAGATTTTGATATACAACACCAAATACGAGAACTTCCCATAACATCTTTGTACATAACTTTATTATTTTGAATCAAATATCCTGTGTTGCTGCATTCCTAGGTTTCTAGATGCAATATACCTCATCGATATGCCCTGCTTGAAATTTGAATTGCACTTTCTTTAAAAACCTTACGAATAAACACGAGTCTGTTTAGTCTCTGCTAACTTCGAGAAACGTAAGACGTTTCTTTAGATTTAGTTACATATGAAAAATAACCTATAACTAAAAAATATCAACTTTTGCTTTGTATCATGTATGTAACATATGTAACATGCATGGATTACAAAAACATACGCAGTTTTCATTTGTCGAAAACAAATGAAAACTGCGCGTTTTCATTATCTCAATACGAAGTAGTTGAACGATAAATATCAGGCCAAGACTGAAATTGGGAACGACAATATACAAACCTGTTTTATCCCGTAAGGGTTTCATGTAATTATTTTACTTTGATGTTGGCTTCATTAGTAAATGCTTATCTCTAACAAAATGATTTACGAAATGTGCAATTTTTCGTTGCTAACAGTAGAACTTGCGAAACATATCTGATTAGTTTGTTATAATGCTTTCGGAACGCGTAGTGTATGTTGATTTAAAACAAGTAAGGGCAACCTTGACATGTTGTTAGCCAGACTTTAGTGTGCAAATACGTTCGCGGGCCGCATTTGATAGTAGTGCATTTTAAAGTAGTGTTCATAATTTTTAGCGATAGATATCAGACATGAAATAATACGACAATGTTATTAGAATGTAATTTATTAGAATAAGAAAATGAAATGAAAAAAAATAGGTACAACATTATAATTAAATCGTGATATGTGGGATTATTACAAACTACGAAAGTTAAATAGCCACAACGAAATCGATGAGACACTTGAGATTGGATTTGGGAAACTAATCCATCGATCTTTGAATTAATTCCACTGATACAAAGACGTAAAGAATTATCCTAATCCTAATTATCGTCAGTCAGCCTTGTACGATATTTTGATTTATTAACTTTCATCGTTGAAAAGAACTGTTCGCATTTATAAGTACTGCCAAATGCACAAATGAATCTTCTTGGGAATTTTCTAAGCCCCGGAAAATGATCTTCTTCGAGGTATTTTTTGTAGAAATAGCACAACTCCACGTCTTTAAATTTAGATTTTAGGAGTGAGTCTTCTTGAAGCTCGATCAACTCCATTTGCAAGTGTATTGGAGCATTTTGTACATTACTTTTTGTTGGAGTAGCAAATAAATTGAAACTGTCTTATATGTTTTTAAAATCGCTAAATCTGTTCGAAAATTGCTCCGACAGTAACTAGAGTTCTTCAGCATATTGAGTATAAGCAGTATTTTCATATGGAGAGGGCGTGGTGAAATGGTAAGTGCTAACAGACAGCATCGGTGCCTCCCACAAGCGTGATTTTCTTCTGAAACGCTTTCAAACGGCTGTACACATCACTTACTAACTGTCCTTGTTTTTGAAGTTTCAAATTTAAATTATTCAAATGGCCTGAAAGGTCGATCAAAAATGCTAAGTCGCATATCCATTTTGGGTCACTCAATTCAGATAGTGGTTTATCTTTTATTTGCATAAAATCTGCTATCTATCTCATTTCGTAAGCTCGTAAAACCGTTTCAGAATGTTCATTTTGCTTAGCCATCTGTCTTCATAATGACATGTTACGTCCTCATATTCGGCTTATATTTCATCTAAAAACGCCTTGAACTGATGATAGTTAAGCCTTCGGGATCGAATAAAATTGATGGTTTTTACCACCACATTCATAACATTCTGGAGTCGAATGGACCTAGAACACAAGCTCTGTTGGTGGATAATGTAATGAAGGACTATCAAATCATCTTTTTGCGCCTTTAATTCAGTTGCTTTTTCATATAAAATTCCGATGAAACCTTTACGTAAGCCGACCATAGAAGGTGCACCATCTGTGCATACACAGATTTTTGGCAAGCCAAAACTTGTAAATACCTTTTGAACTTCATTAGAAATGTCCTCTCCTGTAATGGTTTCTTTTAGCGACCGTAAAGCAAGCAATTCCTCAGTAAAGTGAACTCTTTATCAACACCTCGAATAAATATAGCCAGTTGAGCTGTGTCAGACAAATCGGTGCTCTCGTCTAATGCTATGGAAAATGATTCAAAACCAGCCATATGGTCAGTCAAAGTTGTTCTTATATCATTAGCCATCATTTCTATACGTCGCGCAACAGTTCGTCTTGATAAACTAATTTTTTCAAATTCATTTTTCTTTTCAGAACACAAAACACTGCAAACTTCTAACATACACTCCTTGATAAATTTTCCTTGGGCAAATGGTTTCAATGACTTTGCCAATTTTGTACTAACTGTAAAACTAGCTTTCACAACATTATGAAGTTTATGAGACATTTGCTGCTGTTTTTCCAAATTTGCGGTAAGCTTCTGGGTTTTGTCTTTCCTTATTTGTTCTGTTAGTGAATGCAGCATAAGATCTTTCATCACTGAAATGGATTCATTACACAGCAAACAAATAGGCTTACCATCGTGCAAGATAAAAAAGAATTCTTCAGTCCGTTTTTCTTGAAACTGGCGACCTACTTTTCGTTTCTTTCCACCAGACATAATTTTCGTTTACTTTTCGTTCGATAAACTTAATAACAAAATGTAATTAGTAAGCACTCAAGATGCACGCGAAGTCAAAAAGCAAATTGACGGTGGCAAACATCAAAGGCTTTGATGTTTTGATCATTTTTTGAATAATTGATAATTGGCATTTATACATATTTTTGTTTCAGATGGATTTGATATTGTCGTCAACGATTGCTTTGCGCATAATGGTGCTACAAAAAAGATTCAGTTAATAGATGAATACGGGTAAGAACATTCTACGCAGAAACAGCACCGTAGGTATTGTTATGAAATATTTTCAGATGCCCCGTTGATGACAAGCTTATATCCCGCTTCAGAGGTTCTTGGTCCGAATCAGGAGTGTATGAGACACAAGTTTTCGCGTACATGAAAACATTTAGATTCACTGGTTCACCGGCTTTATATATAGAATGCGATGTTCGAATGTGTCATGGCAGATGTCCGGTAAGTATTTTCAAGCCCTTCTCGCTAACTGCATAAAATTTTATAAATATCCTAAGAACAATTGAAAAGGAATAATATTCTGTTTTGATACATATATCGATTTTATCGGGATTTATACTTAATAATATAATACCACGTCCTAATAATTGTAACGACTCAATAACTTACACTTAATAGTCATTATTCCAACATAATGCCATATATAACTAAAGATTTCAGCTTTTTTATCTATTTGGTTTAAAACGCTACGAAATTTGGTTAACAGTAAATGTAAATTTCTACTGAGTAATAGCATTTCTTTATATTCAACAGTAAAGCCAGCATATAAATAATAAACCTTCCAGAGATAGGGATAAAACACTATTGCACATTGTTTTTTTTTGTTAACATCTCGTCGTAATTTCAATCTTTGCCGGCTGCCCACCCTTAAAGCTGGTCAAGCCATATAAAAAAACGTAATTGATAGACGGACTATGCTTGTCCGTTCGTGCTTATTAATTGGACATATAAGTGTACAAATACAAGTACAAATTCTCGTCACAGATAGGTTCTATTTGAACAGATACGCTTGTTTTTTAAATTATCCGTAAATTCAGATTTTTTTAGCACATCAGAACGATAAAATCTATTGCATGGCATGTTTGTGGAACCGACAAAATAAGGTATTTTATTCATATCGTCAACTGTGTGACTCAACCCGTACGGCTTGACCAGCTTTGCTTGTTATGTACGAGTTATCACTAGAGAGAACAAAGACGGTTGAAATTATTAGTTTTTTTGCAGAGACGAGAAAGACTCGTCTTTTGTCGACTCTCGAGGACACCAGTAGGCAACACGAATCCATTCTCATGTTGCGAATAGACATGAGTTTCTCTAGTCGCTGCAAAAAAGGAATAATTTCACCTGTTTTTGTCATCTCTAGTCTTAACTAAAGAGCAGCGGTTTTACTGCTAGGCTAGCAACCAAACTCAACTCTCACGGCAGGGTGATTATCACAGTCGCTGAACAACTGGAACCGTGCTGGCCATACGCATTTTTATTAAAAATTATGAATAACAATACGTCATAAAAAGTCACAAATTTAGGAAAGAGTAATTAAATATTTTTCCAAATTTTCGTCAACAAATTGATTGAAATATTCTCTTCGAGGTAAATTTTTAAAACTCGGGAGGAGTTTTTCTACGTCGCAATTTGTTATTGGCACAAACGCTTAGTAGGGAACTAACGCAGAAACTTGTGAAAGAATGTCAGCAGCAACAAAATTATTTTGCGATATTTGTTATACTATTTTAAAATCTGTATTTCTTGTAATAATAGTATTAATGTTGTCTTGCAACTGATCTTGTAGTGACCATTTTATTCTTTTAGAAACTGCGGAAAGATGTAGACGGATTCGTACTAGACGTTTAACTAGCACCCTTTACCCATGTAATGCAAACTCCAGCTAAATTACTCATCCCTTCGCTTTACGAAATTAGCAGAGACTAGATAGATTCGTGTTTTGTCGACTCTTGGGGAAACCAGTAGGCAACTCGTGAGACGAGTAAACAGGAGCCTGTTTAGTTTCTATTAATTTTGTGAAGTGTAAGGAAAGTGGCGAACTTTACTTACCGCGCTCTCTTCGCGCACATGCAAAGTAAAGAAACCACGATAGTAATGACTCATGCAAAACGCAAACAATGCTGTACACTTCTTCAATCTCTATGTGCAGTTTTTTGCATATTTACACACAACTTAATTTTATTGGTGCTAGTAATTCCATCGACGTTTAAACGCATCATGAAGCTCTCATTGATTCAATATAACATAAAATTAATTGCCAAAATTAAACATCTTATTTTGCTATTTGAGTAGACTACTATTTTAAAATAGTAAGGCCTAAATATATTTGCATATTAAAAGATAAGTGCTATTAATTTTTTCAGACGCAACCATGTCATTGGCGCAACATCAAAACTGTAAAAAGGCGATCCGTTGAACAGACGAACATCACTAATACATCTCTATCGGAAAATATAAACTTATTCCAATCCTTAAGAGTTCTACAAGACAACGACAACGACGAGGAAAGAAATTCTTCAAATGTATACGCTAGTATGAAAGCTACGTTCTAATACCACAACTAAATTAATTAAATGCCTATTTTTGTAGATGTTCCAATGGATGCTAGTAACGTTTGCATGAAAACGGGTTGGTTTTCTGCTTTGTTAGCCTTGGCAGTTGGTACTGCTTGCTTGTTGGGTGGTGCCCTTTTGGTAACCTGCTCGAAAATGAAGAGAGCAGCCATAGATAAAATAACTAATACTAACCGTTTTCAAGGTTATATGACACATAAAGGAAGAATAAACTAATTGAATGTTTAATCAAGATCATTAATCATCAATATAACAACCATGGTCATTAACGTTCTTTTTTTACAAAAGACTTATGAAAGGTGTGATATTTCATAAAAGTACTCATAAAAATAACTTATAAGACTCATTATTTTTTATACAGATAACTCGACAGCTTTAGAATATTATTTATTATACGTATCAGATTGTGAAATATATGATCAATTCCTGTGAATTATTTCTTAGATTTAAACATGTTGGCGATATAAGTTAATGCTTTTTTCAGAAAGCAGCTTTCATCTATAAATGATTATTTAAAAATGGAGCTTTAATCTTGTTTTCTTTAAAAGAAAGATTTTCATCAACTATTTTCGATATCTTTCCTTTAATCAAATGTTTCATTTTCAAAATGTTCACAACATCTACTCCTTAAGAGTTCGTTTTTTTTTTTCTTAAGCATTTTTAAATAGATTCTTCGTAACGATTGTCTTTTCGGTGTTACAATATATATTGGCGTCATTCACCACGGTTAATAATTCATTAATTTATTTATTTACATAGAGGCATCGAAATCTTTGCTAGGATTGCGTACAGAATAATAAAATAACAATAAAAGAGCACAAACAACAGAGATATCCCAAAATAATGTTAAAGAACATGCAAATGTGAATTATTATCAATGGCACCGTTTGAGAAGGGCAAGAACAAGGAAAGAGGGAGCTTGACTCCTTGTTATTACTGTATGTAAGAATATACTATTTATGCACTTAATGAGTAGAGATGACAAAGGCAGGTGGAATTATTCCTTTTTCGCAGCGACTAGATAGACACGTGTCTATTCGCCTCATGAAAATGGATTGGTGTTGCCCACTGGTGTCCCCGAGAGTCGACAAAACACGAGTCTGTCTAGTCTCCGCAATAAAGTAATAATTTCATCCGCCTTTGTCCTCTCTACTAATGAGTTTCTTTTTTGCAACTTACTGCATAAGTTACTTCATAATTTTTTGATAGCCTAACTCATCTGAATTTTGCCTTAACGGTGCCGACGATAATTATGAATTATATTTTCAGTTCCATATGAAGTGCCTACATTTAATTGACTGATTTTCAAATTGGTATACATTCAAAGAAAACACATTTAAATGTTTAATTCTTTCAGTAACATGTCGCATAACTTCCGTTCCGTATATTATAATTTTAAAACACGTATATGGAGAACAAGGATAAATTTGCTTATACTTAATTAATTTCCTTCTTCTCCTATATGTGAATTATTGTAAGTATTTCTGCACATAGCTTGTGTGTGGAAATACCAATTACGTTTTGTACATAACTAAAGTGGCATTTTTATATATAAATATAACTATTATTATAATATATAATTATTACAAACAATAAATCATCATTCGCATGGAAATTATCATTATTTGTCCCAACTAAAGAATGGTCCTTATTGGAAATAGCTTACAAAAATAATTTTCCACAAACAAATTGCATTGGTCTTGGGGTATGGCATTAATCCCATTAAGCTTAAGTGTTTTAAATTTTAACTTTATCCTAGTATTACTAGTGTTAGACGATCTTTTTGATATTTACAATTGCCGAGATAAATAGGTCACGTTCTTTTTGACTAACAAGTCAAGTGTTTAAAGCTCAAAATTCAAACAATGCATACCAACGAACAAAACAAGAATAATATTAAAACAAATGCGACTACAAACTTAGAGAATACAACTGCAGCATGTAATGAAAAAATAGAGACAGAAATGAAAAAAACTAAAAGAAAATACACGGAATATATGGAGTCGAAGTTTATAGAAGCTTATTAAACATACAATATTAAAAATAGCATGGATGAAGAAAACTAAACAAAGCAAGAAAACAAACGGTAATGGTGAAATAAAAGCGTTAGAATGGAAGTGAAATTGAGAATCTTAAGACATTTTTTTTTAATACAACAAGATAATAAAGGAAGCCAAAAGTTATTCTAAAGTGATAAAAATCCTAGGAACAGATAAACAGAGCGAAACTATAGATGTAAAATCAAATTCAAAAGAAGAAAAGATTAAAGACGAAAAGGAAATAATGGAAAAATGGAAAGAGTATTTTTTTTGAAGATATACTTGGTACAGAACAAAAAAAAATTAAAATAAAATGAAGAAAATAAGAAACGTAAAGAAGATGGAGAAATATACAAAATGTAATGTAGATACATTACATATGTATATCACCCTTCTGAGTATTGTATCAAAAATTTACAACAAGGTTTTAGTATAGAGTAACCTCCGAATGGATTCAGAATGGCAGGGGGATACAGAACTACATATTTACGTTGAAGCAATTAATAGTGAAGAACATAACATCAACAAGAACATATGCATTTCGCTTTTATTGATGTGAAGAAAAGCATTTGACAGCGTCTCAAGAAAGAAAGTTTGGAATAATCTTTGGAATAGAGGAAATACTGCTTGCTAAACAACATTCATAAGAAATATTGCAGAAAACAAAAATAACAATCTACCGCACAATGTTCAAACCAATAATGACTTACTGAAGTTGGATATGAAATAATCAAATGAGAAATAAGATATAGGTCCTACAAATTAAACATTTGGGAATAGGCAAATAAAAGATCTGACTGAAATGAATGATCTGACGTAATCAGAGAAGAATTGAAAGTAGAACGCCATCGAGAGCAACATTTAAAATAGTTTGGTCACAGGAGAAACGATGAGATGGCCAAAAATATATTAACAAAATCAACACAAAAACAATCTAGAGCTACCTAGATCAAGATAACGATAGAAGATTGTTTAAAGAAGAGGAATTAACCTGGAACGATGGAAAAAGAATGGCAAAACAGAAAAAATTGACTCAATTTATTTATAAGTAGAGGACTTGCAAATATTCAAGTTTGTCAACTTTTGAATTTTATATACACGGCAATTTTTGCAAAAAATAACTTCAAATAATAAATTTCGGTAAGCAACACATAAGTATCGCCGACCTCCTCATCACACAAGTTTAATTTGTATAATTAGTTACATTTCCTCTAATTATAAGTAGAAGTAGATTTGACAAAGAACTTAAATTCATATACAACGTAGCTGTTTATCGATCGATCGATCGCATGCTTAAGTCCAACATTAAACTATGAACGTATGCTTAACTTCGCGTAATACATTTAAAAAACCTTCTCGGTAATCTTAAAGATAAACCGAAAATGGAAGAAAAGTCGGGTATTTAGAAAATTGCATGATGTAGTGATTGTAATAAAGCTTATGTTGGTCAAACGAAAAGAGCAATAGATAAGAAATAAGAGCAATGAATTGGACGCGACTAGAGTAGCACAAGATACAAATGAAATCGGGCATACTAGCATTCTATTAAATTAGAAAACTTAAAATTGATTACGAATATATGTAACTTCGCCGCGAAAATTATACTCACTCAAGACGGTTTACATAAAAAGTAATAAAAATCTTATAAACAGAAAGAATGGAGCATTATTGTACTCTGTCCTTTTGGCGTCTTCCTTTTCGGCTATCTTTCCGTGCTTTTTGCATGCCGTAGCTTTAAGGCGTATAGAGGGTAGAATAGGCACTTGTAAACAATATTTGTTCTTGGAAGAAAAAATAGTACATGCATGTTATTTTTTCGCATGTCGTAGTTTCAAGGCGTGCAGGGAATCGACACTTTTCTAGGAAATTGGGGTAATAAGCATGTTTAGCAGCTTTAGAAGTTTTTCACACCGGTTGATGACGAGGACCGAGGACGAGTGTCGAAGGGGGCGTCCTGGATTAACCATTATATTATGATATGGTTAATTAAAAACTTGTCGATGGTGCGGAGGTTGCCGATGCTTATGTGTTCCTTACCATACTACGCCACAGTCCTTGTTTTAATTCATAAATTTCGAATCAAATGTCGAATTTGAAGATTTCGACATGTGTTGCTGTAGAAATGAAGTTAATTCACTATACTTTGCATTATACAGGAAATAATTGGGTACAATTTATTATTTATCAAATAACCAAATGTACATAAAGCGTTGTAGTAGTGTCATCTAATGGCTAGTGGCAACTTTAACTATCCGTGAAGGTTATGTTATCAAAAATCAATTGTTTTTAAATAGTTGTCAGTTCATGTTAACTTTTATATGCAGCTGATGTGGTGATTCATATTTTTTTCCATTAACGAGTTGGATATATCTCGTTATTTTAAAGGGTTTTAGAAGGAAAATGTCCGTTAGTCAAGGTACATCCCTTACTTTAATTGACCTGCTATTGGAGAAACTGATTCATGCAAGTTATTTTATATTTTAGATAATCGACCTGAGCTCTATGAAGAAGTTAAATTATATCAAAATGCCAGAGAAAGAGAAAAGTATGATAATTTGGCTGATTTATTTGCTGTAATCAATACATTGCAGCAACTTGAGAAAGCGTATATCAGAGATTGCGTTACACCTAAAGAATATACTGGTGCATGCAGTAAATTATTAGTACAATACAAAGCCGCATTTCGACAAGTTAAGGGTGACGAATTTCCCAATGTAGATGCATTTGTTCGTAAGTACAGGGTACGTATTCCATTATTTATTATTAAAAACAACCCGATTGGTTTCGTTCAATATTAGTACTTTTGATATTCAGTAATCAAATTTATTAGTAGGCATACATGTACATTCCCAAGAAATAGTGTAAAGGCTTACTGCAGACTATTGACCTTTAATAAAATTGGATAAAGATTACATATCGATTTTAAATTGTTTAGTTCATAATTATTGTTTTAGTCGAAGTAAGGAAAAACATCGAATTTATTGAGTGCATTTTTGCTCTCTTAAAAACCACGCTGCCATAAGAAATTTATTGACTACCTAACTGTTTAGTCAATGGCATGTGCATGTATATATGTAATGTCATTTAAAACAAAGTATCCTACCTAACAAAGGAAAACAGGTAAGCTGAAAATTCAGAAACTGTAAGTTTGTAGCCTCGTATAATCTAAGAACATCTTTTGGGTGTAGGGCATTCTAGACGCAATACGGCCGCCTAATATTTGTGTTATTTTTCAATGACACAAATATTTTTGTGTACGTTTATCTTGTACTTTTTTAACTACAAGAAAAATGAAACAATTTTTTAGGTAACTTTTGAAGGTACTATATATTAGTATCCCTTTAGTGACTGCCTTTTGAGGGACTTCCTCTTCGCTTCCGCATTTTATTTTTTCAAAAAACAAAATTTCTATTCGCTTATGTACCACGAATTCACACATATACATTAAACTTGTCTTAATTTATTTCAATTTGTAGAGAACAAGCAAATTGAATAGTTACACCGCATGGTCGTGTCACATTTTTTAATCTATTCTGTGTGTTTCATATTAAAAGAAAAATATTCATTACTTATCGATACTCAGGAGGTTACTAAGTATTAACTGAATTCATAAGCGCGAGTTTAATGCTTCTTTCAACTGCATGCAAAGTTCCAAATATTCGTTGTACGGCCAGTGTTGTAGGTCGCTATGCACACGTATATTGCACATTGTTTGCATCGTGCAGAAAGATATATGTATTCTTTTTCTTGCTACGAATATCACACAGTAGTACAGTTTGTATTTTTATCGCAAAGTACAAATTTGCAGCAGCTAAACTGAAGAATTTTGATGATGACTAGAGAGGGCAGCAGCGAGTGAAATCATACATCTCTTTTTGCAGCGACAGAGTCGCGTCTATTCGTCTCATATGAAAGGGTTCGTGTTGCCTATTGGTTTCCCCGAGAGCAGACAAAGCACGAGTCTGTCTAGTCGCTGCAAAACAGGTGCGATTTCACTCGCTTTTGTCCTCTCTGGTTATGACAATTGATTATGAGTTAAAGATCGTATAGTGGTATTTTTTAATCCAAATGAAATGGAACTTACAGTTCCATTTCATCTGAAAATGAACCTTCCAAATCCATAAACACCTAATGGTTGTATCATTAACGTTTTTTTTTCTGGAGTTGTGGAAATATTTAACTCTTTTTTTTATTTTCACTTCAACAATGACCAGAATCTAATCGCAATATGCTTTCGGATCCAGCATTTATTGAGTCGTAACACCCATTATTTTTTTATATCTGTAAAGTCTATTCTGGCGATAGGGTTTTTACGTGAAAGAGCGCGAGTATCAGGCATGACACAGACACAATAAAACAGCATTTTATAATTATATCAAATTACTTACTTTAATTATTTACTTTAATTAATCTTGCCTGTTAATTCAATCTAATAATGATCTTATCATAAAAACGTTATCATTTTGGCATGATATCCAAACGACGACAGAAATATATATATATATAATTCTCCGGGCAGTAAACATACCGTTCAAGTATTGAATTTACTAGTTATGATTTTTTTTCTATACGAGGTACACTCGCTTGCCATAAAAAACGAGACGACTCGGAAGCGATAATTTTATATTTTTTAAGCTGTTTGATACGGATTGATTTAATTTGTAATTGTCAGTCTCAATACAGCAGTAGTAGTACAGTGCAAAAGTAATACGACTTTTACACAAATGCCGCGACATATTGATATCCAGACGAGATATCGCGTTTTACAATGTTTGGAAGATGGTTATTCCATACGAACAGTGTCAGAGCGTCTTGGGGCGAATAGAAATACGGTTTTTAGAATTAAAATGAAATGGAGACAGGAACAAAATTTAAGTAGAAAACAAGGTTCGGGAAGGCGACCAGTTACCGCTAGGCAGGAAAATGAAACGTTATTTAATTATTTACGAAACAACCCATTCAAAACACCAAGAAGTAAATTTTTCAGCATCTATTAGCAGAAAAATTACGGTACATTGTGCCGGAGATATTTTTTAAACAAATAAACTTTTGATTTTTGAAAAAAACAAAGGGGAAGGGAGCAATTCCCGAAAGGGGTAATGGTTAGAGGAATATCACTGACACTGCTATACAGTTTCGTCGAAATATGTTTCGACGAAATTATATGACAGTGCCAAACTACTAAAAAAGGTTTAAAAAGGTGTATTTTTAGTAGTTTCAGACATAGGATGATGGGTATCTAAAAGATTGTCGTTGTTTTCATGCTATCGGTCTAACTACAGTTTTACATTTTTTCTGAATTTTCGGATTATCAGTGTTACCTTGTAAGGCACAACATTAGATGTACCAATGTTTCGGTTTTAAAATTTTTAATTACAATTGCGGTTATACAGTTTACGAATTAGTTACATATTATTACAAACATTTATGGGACAGTATTTGTTTATTAGGTAGCGGACAGCTACGTGGAATGGTGTTGTTACTAGTTGAACAATATAACGATAAGTAATGATAGCAAGGATTGTGGCGTAGTATGACGAATAACACAAAAGTGTTGACATACTCTGCACCGCACAAATATAATTAATTAATTCGAAACGGCCGTTTCGAGGATACGTAGGATCCTCATTCTCAACCGATGACCGAATAATGTGGGAAACTTCTAAATCTAACATCCCTGTTCTATCCTCACTTTCGAGAGAATAGTATTTACAAGTACCTACTTTTACCGCCTACATCATGAACGATTCTAACCACTGTGGACAATACAAAATGGCCGCGATTAGTTTCTCAATTAATAAGTTAGTTAAATTTCCTAAAAGCAGAATAGGAATGTCTATGTGAAATCAAACGAAGAAAGAATACTGAAAGAGGAAAAAACATAATGAAGCGATGGAAAGAATGTTTTGAAGATTTACTCAACATAGAAATAACAGACACAGTAAACATACAGGAGGAAAATGAAATGTACACAGAGAACACTGAGACCGCAGAAGAAGATAAAATAGCAACAGAAGAAATATTAGAAATAATAAAGATATTAAAAAGAGGAAAAGCAGCTGGGCATGATGGAACTACGAGTGAAATGTTAAAAAACATGGGACAATCTGGAATGAAAGTTGTTAAGGTACTATACAATAATATATGGAAGGAGCAAAAAATACCCGAGGAGTGGAAACTAGGAATACTATAGGAGACAACAAAGAGTGTAAAAATTATGGCGGAATTCACTACTGAGTACTATGCTAAAGATATACGAGAAAATTCTTGAGAAAAGATTGAAAGTAACAACTGAAGCTCAACTGGAGGAGACACAGTGTGGTTTTAGGGAGGATAGAGGAGTATAAGATAATATATTCATATTGAAACAACTGGTAGAAAAAGCACGAGCGATGATAATGCATATGTAGCTTTTATAGACATAGAGAAGATTTTTGACTGTATATCACGAGATTTGATATGGAAAAGCCTTAGTAAAAGAGGAATAAATAGCAAACTAAAAAATGCAATTGCTAGTACATATAATAAAACCAGAAATTATGTAAGAGTGGGTGGAATGCAGTCGGAAAAATTTTTAACTAAGGAAGATCTGCGACAAGGGAGAGTACTTAGTACCCTACACTCTTTAATACAATACTTGATGACATTTTGAAAGAAATTACAGAGCAAACAAAGACCTGTGTACGCGGGGAATGTAAAGGATCTGCAAGCAAACTTGAATATTTGGGAAACAGCTTTTAAAAAGAGAAATATGAAGATAAATGCAGAGAATGCTAAAGTCATGTCAATAGGGAAACACGATGCGAAGATGATAATTTATATAGATGGAAAGCTTTTAGAACAAGTAGAAACATTCAAATATCTCGGAATAAATATACATCAGGAAGGTAAAGAGAAAGCAGAAATTAACAGCAGAATTGAAAGTAGAATAAAATTATATTATGCATTGAATAACGCTTTTTTAAAAAAAGAAGAAAATTTCAAAGAAGACAAAAATAACTGTGTTTAACATAATATTTAAACATATATTGACATACGCCAGTGAAAGTTGGATATTAAACAATCGAACTAAGTATAATACAAGCGTTGGAGATGAAATATTTAACAGCGGTTAAAGGAGTCACTCGAAAGGATAGATTAAAAAACGAGAAGATCAGAGAAGCATTGGGAGTAGAATCGATTCTAGGTAGTGTAGAGAGGCACAAACTCAAATGGTTTCGGCATATGGTACGGATGGAAGAAGAAAGACCGACGAAAAGAGTATGGCTGGCAAGTTCACGACACAAGAGAAAAAAAGGGAGGCCAAGAAAAACATGGAATAGCACAATAGCAGAAAGTTTGAGAAAAAGATGGATATCATCGAATGATGCAAGAAGAACGGCAAAAAATAAGAAAGAATAGACATCGCTTATTCATAATAAGAAATAAAAGCGCTAGAGTACAGAATTTACCTTTACACTCGTAGGGTAATTAAATTATCATTAATTATATAAAAAAAATGTAGCTGTTTACAATAGTTACTCTGCCATGGAAGTCGATTTTATACTTAAGGGAGTCTAACGTAGGTATTATGTGAGAAATTCCATGACCTTAATCCCGGTAAAAACTAAAGATAAGAAATTTGTAAAACTCCACCTCACAGCTTATCGAAAGGGATTAGTAAAGTTTTTAAAAGTCGAGATATGTATGTATATTTCAGTTCGCGTAGTACACGTAAAAACATTCTTCCAATCCGAAAGGTAAACCGGACATGAAGGAGAGGTCGAAAATTTATAAAATTGTACGAAGTGACTGTGACAAAGCATATATGGGTTAAACGGAAAGGCTGATAGGCACCAGATTCAAAGAACACTGAGGTCTTATTGATTTGCTAGATTAGATTTGTCAAATATAGCGCACACAAACGAAACCGGGCATAATACTAAATTAGAAAACTAGTTTATCCTAGTTTTAGAGTATGTAGGCGGTTAAAATGGGTACTTGTAAGTAATATTTTTCTTGCAAGTAGGCTAGAGCAGACGTTAAATCTTGTAGGTTTCTCACATCTCTCGGTCATTGGAATTTCATGCATCGTCGAAATGGCCATCCCAGATTGATCAGTTAAACTTGTGTGACGCGGAGTGTGTCGATAATTTTGTGTTGAATAAATATTATACCGACAGAATACTGAAAACAAATAATATTACTAACTCACTATTTAATCATATAATGCATAATTTAATTGTTTTTATTGTAGCTCGATTGCCCTGCTGCACTAGAGCGAATTAAGGAAGATAGACCGATAACTATTAAAGATGACAAAGGAAATACAAGCAAGTGTATTGCAGATATCGTATCTGTATGTTGAGTGTTACATGTTATGTTTTAGCCTCCACTATATACATTTTCATTGTTACAGTTGTTTATTACGTTAATGGATAAATTGAGATTGGAAATTAGAGCCATGGATGAACTACATCCGGAATTAAGCGACTTAGTAGACACGATGAACCGATTGAGTATATTGCCAGCAGATTTCGATGGGAAACAAAAAGTAACAGAATGGTTGGCAACTTTAAATTCGATGCAAGCATCCGATGAATTATCAGAAAGTCAAGTGAGACAACTATTGTTTGATTTGGATTCGGCATACAATGCGTTTAACAAAGTGTTACATAACAGCTCGTAACTTATCTATATGCATATAAAATTTTAATATCTTCTATTGTCGATTATTGATTTATAGTTAAGTACATATTACTATTATGTTCAATTAAGTGTATTCTTTAAGTGTATATTTTACATAAAATTTTACGCGTATGAGTTTCCTTTTTTGTAGTCCCGCTAATCTCAATAGCCCGTGTTACAGCATCTCCTCGCGAAAAGAAGCATTTCAGTTTTTAATTTAAGAAATAAAACAGGATTTTTTTAAACAAGTAAAAATAAGAAAATATGCTTTCTGCAATGTTAGAACATAACACAGAATCTCCACATTGGGATTTGAAACGACAACAATTGGAATTAGTAGAAACTGTGTCCAACGAGGAGATTTGTCGCCTTTACTCTGTCGTCTTATTTAAATGATTTACAAACAACGGATATGATCTGAAGAAATTGTTAGAACATAATGTTCTTACAAATTTTTTGCATGTTATATATGCAAAGCGCGCTTAAGAACATGTACAGATGGCGTTAGGTCATAACCAGCAAACAAATAATCAGAAAATTGCATTCCTCCTTTTTACTAAAAGAAAAGTCTATCGCCCTCCATAAAAAACTAACGATGAAGCTAAATATTCGGAAGTCAGATTAAAAAGATACCCTGGTAGGCTCACATCTCCAACTTATGGAAAAAAACCATACACGGCATCACTAATTTACTGAAAGCTGCATGTTAAGAACTGGGGTCTTAAGCGTCAAATGACCTTTTGGCTAATCAGATCTAACCTCACCTATGAGGTATAACATCTCTACCCGAATACCCATGGCGGTGCGCGATAATGCCGTAACATAGCGGAGGGCCGCGCACGATGATTCGACTTCCTCGATTATTTTTTGCATATTGTGAGCATTGTTTCGTCAAAATTTAACATTTTTGAATCTCGGTAGATGTGAACAACCGTTTTATGTGCGATTTGTTCATATTTGGTCAAATAATGACATTTTTTATTTATTTATATTACCAGACGAATATTTTGGAACATTTTTTACTTTGAAAATAGGGAAAGTTTCCATAAGGTACAAATTTTTTCAAGAATATTTTATAACAGCAAAAAATTAAAATCAAAATAAAAAAATTAAAATAAAATACAAGAATCTGTAACACATAATATTAGATAATCTTTATTTTAATTGTTGCTGGCATAATTTAATATTTACTGCAAGAAAACAACAATGATTTAATTTATAGAAAACATGTATTTTACAATTTATTTTCTATTCATATCGTCAATATTTACATTATTCGGTTCGGTGACTTCGAGTAAGAGGGCATGCGCGTGACTGGGCAGACTTGAGCGTTGGGAGTTCGAATCCCATTGGGATCAACAAATTTCGTTAGTGGGTCATCTGGTACGCACCGAAATCATCACTCGAAGTTGGCATATACAATTAACAGCGCTTCACTCTTTATAGCGAGGGGGTGACGATAACAAGGCCATGGAACGCTTTACATATACAACTCCAATTCAAAGCAAAAAGCTTATGTATGTGAGTCTAACTTGATACATTAACGTGTACAAATTCTAAGGTAAGCCGGACACAAAACCACGTTACGTTAAGGTGGGTCTCAAGCTATCGGCAAAATCGAGGGAATTGTAAGCTATCTTTAATACGATTAAATAGAAAAACTTCAAATATTCCGTGAATTCTAAAGTAGGAATAGGCAATTACATTTTCTCAGTAGATATTTTTATAGTTTACCCCGAATTTAAAATGGTAGTAACGAATTTATTTGCTAATCCCTTAATGTAGTACATCCGAATATACTCATTGTTGCACGAACGGCAAACTTAAAATGTCCATGAATTCTAAATTTTTTTTAGGGATAGTGAGAACTGCATCGATATTTGTTTTGTACGATACTGAACATTAAAAATGAACATTTATGAAATCAAACTCATGGGTTATGATGATGTTAATCCATTTTGCATGAGTAATATAGTTGTGTATCCACTAAATTGTTTCTAAAAGCGGATGTAAATAATTTTAATAAACTCCGTAATATTCACCTGTGACATATGACTGATTAAAAAATGAAAGGTTTCAAGACACACATAATCTGCCTCCTTTTAGATTATGTAATCAAGAATGAAGAAAAAGAGGGATATTAAATTTACATTTATCTATAAATTTCAATTCACAATTCTCAAATCAACCACCGGTACTTACAAATTCAAATTTGTTTGCCTAAATCAAGACTAATGCGACTTCTATAACAGTTTATAACTGTCCATAATCAAAATCTCAAAGCAATATTTAATTACTGATTCGTCTAATAAGAGAGCATATGAAATATACCATTTTCTAAAGATATAACGCGTAAGATGTACAATATTTTTAATATCGACAAGATTTATTTGGTTAAAAATAAAAAAGACAATCATTTGTGAATATAATAATGAAATCATTCATTTCTATAGATCAATTCAAAAATATGCATTATATGTACGTGCAAATTCTTTTATACTTCTTTACTATTTGTTGGGGAAGTAAAAACAATAAAATATTAATAATAGTTTATTCTATCAAAACAGTTACTCATTTGGGACTTCTATCAATCCACCATTTATTTCATCTATAACGTCATGAGGATTTTTGCCATCAATAGTGCATCCAACCGATTGCGCTGTTCCTAATACTTCTTTACATGTTCCAGCTAGAGATTTTGCCATAGAACGTGGCCTCATTTGCCGGGCAATGGCAATGATATCATCCATAGTGATGTTACCGCTATGCTTAACTATAAAAATAAATAACCTATAAGGGATTGAAACAAATAATAGAATGGAAATAATGCGCAATAGATTCAGAAACAGAAAGTTAATGTTGTTCATCTTCAGTAGTAACATATCTAGTATTTCGTAGAGATGGGTTGCAAATAAAAGATGGGATGATATAGCGCCTGGACAGTTAAAATAAAGTATTACTAACTTTACCCTCTAGTCTAGCGCCGAGAACTGTACACAAATTGAGAGTCTGTCCTATTGTTGCAGGTATCTTGATCGGATATATTCGGAACGGAACGGAAGACTGGAGGAATGGCTCAAATATTATTATGTTACGACCGATAACTGTTAGATGATTACAGTAGTCTAGTTATCTTCTTAATAGATTTACCAACGAAAATGGTAATACGTCAACACTAAGTCAACTGTAACCAACTGACAGTTAAACCATGGCCGAATATATCCGATTAAGGTAGGTGAAACAATATTCGACCGACCGATTCGTATATATTATTCGTATATATATCATTGCAAATAATAATGGTTTTTATTTCCTCCATATACATCTGCAATTTATGAAGTTATAGAGAAAGAAAAAAAATAAGAACAAAGAAAATATGCAAGAGCAATAGTACAAGTAATAAAACGTTTAAATATCATTTTTACCAAATTAGCAAATTGCTTATCTAGGTCACGTTAAGGATAAGATTAATTAACATCTTCACAAGAAACAACTATAACTGTAACAACCTAAACGAAAATTAACAAAAGAAATGAATGGATACGAACAATAATAAAAATATACATATACCAACTAAAATTTGATACGAAACTGTTTAATGTTAATGTTTGCATGCAACAACTACATTAAAGAGTAGTTGGAATAGTACAATGAATACAGACGTGATTATGGATTGTACACAATGTAATGCAAGGTGGTTATAAAATGGTTGAATGTTGTACGTAGATTAACAAGCAACAGAAAACGATATTTTTGCTGTATTATAAAGTAATATTAGCAGCAACTTCATAACAATGGTTAATCTCCCAGTACAAGAAGCAACAGCACTAGCAATATGGTTGGCAAACGAAAGTTGAGGATTAAGTATTATACAAAGGTGTCTAATTATGCTACAAAATATGATCATTACTACTAGAAAGGACAAAAGCGGATGAAATGATTACTTTTGTGCAAAGACTTAACAGACTCAGGTCTTATCGACTCTTGGGGACATCAGTAGCCAACACGAATCCATTTGCACGAGGCGAATAGACACGAGTCTATCTAGTGGCTGCAAAAAAGGAATAATTCCACCTGCCTTGTCCTCTCTAATTATTACTGTTTCAATATTATAGCTAGGACTACTGGAAATTGATACCACAATTCATAGAAATTACAAATAGCGAACATGGAAGAAATAGCAGTCTGGATGGAAACTGAATTAATTTTAAGGATATCATTTTTGTATGGGGCAATATAAATTTTGTTTTGCAATAACTTATCATTTATAAATTTTAAATACTAAACATAATTACTTACTGTTTTTCTGCTTTTTTCTATCACGAGGAGGTTCTTTCAGAGCTTTAATGATCAGCGATGCAGCAGATGGTACTACAGCGATTGTAGCCTGCCTGTTTTGGATTTTTAATTGTACAGTAATTTTAAGGCCCTTCCAATCAGCAGTACCCTTTGCAATATCATCACCTACTTTTTTCGGAGACTAAAAATAAAATTGGAGTTTAAGAATTTGTAGTAGACAATTCTGACTACTTACTAAACCTAGGGGACCGATTTTTGGGGCCAAAGAAGACGTCGCACCGACTTCTCCACCAACACATCTCAAATACACTGGAAGAATATCATTAATATAACCACACATTTAAGATGTCTGAATTATTATCTTACCATATTTAACTTCTGTAGGATCAAACTTCGGCGGCATTTTTACAAATTATTCTATGAAATACAACTAAAATAACCCTATAATATTAGGGATGATTTTAGATAAATATATTCCGTTCACGCCACCTACAATGGACGTCAACAAAAGAGAATTGTTTAGGTTTTTATGTTGGTACCAGCTGGCACTTCGAAGCGAAACGGAAGCACATGGTTACCAGGAGACGTAAACAACAAAAAAATGATTAGAGTCAGCGACGTATAAAGCGTTTAGGTGTGCGTAATATGAACTATCGTTTTAAAATTTCGGATAAAGTAAATAGAATTGTTGCTTTTTAAACTTGTGAAATCGATAGTTAAGGAATTCTTATGAAGCAAATTTGTGTAAAATAACGAATTTCCGAATCATATACCCCGAATTTATTAAACATTTTGCTGGGCACAGAGTGTGCTGATACCTTTTAGGGGCATTCGTATAGGGTCCTGCGAAACTTAGTGCAACATTTGTGATAACATTATCGGTGATACAATCGAAGCTCTGACACTATCATGGCATTGTATCAGTTTAATTTACATGTCAAGAGTACTGTGGAGATTGCGAATAACTGTTTCATTTAACTTTTCTGTGTTATTCCATGCTTTACAAAAGCAATTATGGACATCAACTGGTATGTTATGTCGAAGCAAATCATTGGTGCCAGGTGTATGTCAAATTAACGCGAAATTAATGCAAAAATTTGATAACCGACACCAATGATGTACTAACCTAAATTGGTCTGTTAATATTAACAATTTATTTTGTAATGTACGGAATTATACAGAAACGTTATATGTTATATATATATATATATATATATATATATATATATATATATATAGTATTTATTAGCAATTTCTGTAGCAATGACGTACAAATTTAAAAACAAATGTAGAGAGTATATAGGCAGAATTTATAAGCCACAACCTATGTGGTATGTAACGAGTTTCGCATTATACCAATTTTCCACTGTTTTTCATTACCGGCTACCTACAACCTCTTTCCCTTAATAGAGCAGATCAGTTTGAGTACAGTATTTTATGCAATCGTAAAGCTGATAATTAGTTACAATCGATCAAAATTCTACCCTGGGCCTGCTCCGCTCTATGAAAGGAAAGCGGCTTATGTGAACTGTGCCACTTTGGAACCTGAAATAAACGAAAAATTCACCACTCAATTACATATTTTGAAGCGGATTTTATATTTTCATATATTTTTAGTAGAAATTAGTTTTAATTTCGATATCAATATTCATTACAGCGGCCGATCACTTGTGGCTGCTATTCCTTGATGACAGCACTGTTGGTATCTAAATGTCACAGATGAATGGATCAAATCACAGAACAAACTGGTTGTGACACTTGATTAGGAACGTAGTTCAGACCGTTATAGAGTATTTCGAGTAGTTCTGAGAAACTCTGAGTGGCTCTGGCATATGATGTTTGCGTATTGTTGATATAACCTGTAATATTTAATATTTGTAAAATTTTATATCTTTTTTTCCGTCTAAATTTTTGTGCATTCATAAATATGGATGATGAGGCAGAAACTTACAAATTATGGCGAATTCGAAAAACTGTAATGCAAGTAAGTTTGTGTCATCTTAATAAAATCTCAGTTTTGAGGTTATTTCTTCTTTAGTTATGCCATGATCGTGGGTATTTAGTGACCCAGGATGAATTAGACCAAACGTTAGAGCAGTTTAAAGAACAGTTCGGTGATAAACCTAGGTAAGTTAATGATACTGCATTGTAGAATTATATACACATATATATTTTCTAAACACAGCGAGAAAAGGCCTTCGAGAAGTGATTTGATTGTTTTGGTTGCCCATAATGATGATCCCACTGATCAAATGTTCGTATTTTTCCCAGATGAACCTAAAATTGGAATCAAAACGATAAAAACATATTGCCAACGTATGCAAGATGAAAATATTCATAGGGCTATCATAGTGGTTCAGACAGGCATGACACCTTCTGCAAAACAATCACTTGTTGATATGGCACCAAAGTATATATTGGAACAGTTTTTAGAATCGGAATTATTGATAAACATTACTGAACATGAACTTGTTCCGGAACATGTGGTCATGACTCCTGAAGAGAAACAAGAGCTTTTAGCGAGATAGTATCCTTTTTTTTATCATACATTGTATTTAATCATATATGTATTATTCTTAATGAAAACAGTAAATTGAAAGAAAATATGCTGATGAGGATCCAAGCTGGTGATCCAGTTTCTCGATATTTTGGTCTTAAGAGAGGACAGGTATTTGTATGGTTTCAATATTTACCGGATAATCTATTTATTTTGCTCACCTAATTGTTTGCATCTAATTGTCTCGTTGCATATATATTCCTTTGCATTATTTAAATGATATTGCTGAATTATGATTTCTTCATAAATTTGTTAGATACAACAATTTTAATATATTTACACCAAAGTAGGTGTTGATAAGCGCCTAAATAAACATGGTATTTTGATAAGTTTTTGGATGGCATAACGAGAAATCTTATTTCAGTCGGCTTGTGTTTTTATTACAATTTTTTGGGTTATTAAATGTGGAATATTTGATGTAGACATCAATTTTGTAATTTTTGTATATGTACTTATATAAACTTAATATTCATTATGAAGAAGAACAAATAGGGAAACTCTATATAGATACCTATATACGTTTATTTAAAATGAATTATAATTGTAAATACATGCATTACCATTTCCTAAATTTCAAAATATTCTTACATGACCAGCCAAATAAACTTTAATGTAATACCGTAATAATTTTTGTCCAATAAGTAAAGCATACGTACACATGACGTGCATCACGCTTGTAGATTAAAGCTACAATTGTGAAAGAAAACTAACCCTACTCTACGCATATACGGCGTGCCCCCGGATTAGCGCATGGGTACAGGAAATTATTAAGTTGAAATTTCATCTCTTGCATTTAGCCATACTTAAATTAAGCAATTTGTGCCATAATTTTATTGTCTAAAAATCAATTAGGTCTTGGAGATTTCTATAGCAGATACGATAAGAGAATTATCGAAAAACAACGTTAAGAGTAATAAATGATACTATTATCAATTCACGTTAAAATTACAGTAAATAGTGCTATGATTGGTGCCCGTATTACACCGGAAAAATTTACTTGATAGAAAAATAGAGAATTCTAGGTTGATAGCGTCGTAAGCGTAAAAATTCGGTTATCAACATATTGTAGTAATACCAAAGTATAATATCGAATAAAATTATGGTTTTTCGTATTTTATTTGCAACATGTTGTTTATGATATGATAGCATAACACAGTAAAAATAAAAAAAGTGAATAAATTTCAATATAAATTTATATCCTTCAATTACCTGTTTGATTTGTTGGAGAGAATAGCTGGAGGTTGTTTAATTATATCAATAAATGAATGATCAATGGTCGGATGAGCTTAAATCAAAAATTAGTTACATAAAGCACGATATAATACTATTGTATCAAGACATGAGGTAAATCTCTTTGTTGGTAGGCTTATCAATTAAAAGAAGGAAAGTTTTAATGGTATAGTTGTGGAGTAAGTAATTCCACATGTATAAGACAAAGCCAATGTTCAACATTGCCATCGTATATTGAACGCTGTGTCCAAGAACTTCATACGTTTTCGGAACGCATTAGCACGCAACTAAATAAAAGACAGGAAGGTCTCTAAATCTTCTGTAGAATCTCGATGTTGTCATTGTTGTAGTTAGATTAAGGACAGAGTGAAAAAAACTGTTTCATTTTGGAGCGTACTTATCTACTATATCCAAGCCGTAGTAAAATCTATTTACAGTACAAATAAAGAAAAGTCTATAATTTAGTATTTGCATTCCCAACAGTACGGTCAATAAATAATTGCATCCATATCAATAATTACAATAAAATATCAAATGTGCTAATTAAATATTATTACAATCTGTTAAGGGTATCTACGTATTTCAGATTTATAGATTTCTCACTTTAATACTTGAATTAAGATAACACGTTTAAACGTTTTCCCTGCAGAATTCGTCACTCCCAAGTGCTTACCTTACAGGAAGTACTGTAACTTCCCCATTTATGGTTTATGACATGCATACATGTATTATTACATAACTACTGCGATAATTTTATTATAAAAACTGAACGACAATAAATGCAAACGATGTTTGACAAGTGATATTAGATATCGGTGATATTTTATTTTATCCAATTTAATTAATTGCTAAATAGAGATTTTTTCTGTGGGTGCATTTGCCTTGTCTATTAGCCAATCGCAAGCCGCGAACCCTGTACAATCCTGCACAAGATCGGAGTACTTTTATTTAAATTTAATAATTTTCTGTATGCTTGGCTAGATGTGTTACATTTTGGTAGAAACACTCGGTCACGTCTATACGTGAAATGGAGTAGGTATCGTATGGAATGGAGTAGGTATATAGAGACAAGATTTACCCTTTATCAGCAAATATAGTATTAGAAACTTGTCATCGTGTCGTGATATACACCTTTAGTGATTTTGATTCGTGGCTGGATAAATACTTACTAATTGTCGTTTGCCTAGTTTAACAAGTCAATATTCCAACTTCATCTTTTGACTTAAACTTCACTTCTATAATTCTGGCACGAGGATGCGTGAAATCGGTCGCCAACTTTTACATTATAGAATTTGTGAGAAAGTAGAACAATGATTAGCTGTCAGATTTTTTTTGTAGTGATTTTGAAGCTTTTTTTAAGCTTCTCATAACTTCAGGAATCTTCTAGTGTGTAAGTTGTTTGTGTAAAGTGTTCCATAGCTTTGTTACTGTTACCCCATCGCCGTAAAGGGTGTAGAGCAATTAATTATATCCCATGTGCGAATGGTGATTCGGGAATGTATCGGACCCACTAAGAAAACTTTTTGATCCTAGCGATACTCGAACACAGCGTTTAACTCTGGCTAGTCAAGGGTTCAGGTTCTCTTACCACTGGACCACCGAACTGTTTGTTTTTCAAATTATCAATATATTTAATGTTTAAAAATTAAACTACTCAAGAGTCCTGACGTTTACATACTCTACTCTCTGGGAACATGCGAGACTATGCGATTGACATCGTACCTATTTTTTTTTTATATATATATATAATCTTATATTATATTATATTATATTATATTATATTATATTCTCTTATCACTTATGGTGATTAGGAAAGACCTAGTTTCCACAGAATTATTTGTGCAAATTTTTCACTTTACATAAATGCACTACCCTGTATATTTTGACGTTTTTGGAAAGTCAATAGAAAGACGAAACATATACTTAGACATATATATGTATTCTCACTGTATGAAGCATTGAAGGTTTTGATAATCTGTTCTTGTTTTTATATGTAGTCGACTAAGAAAAAGCGCAAAATTTTCTCAGGTGGCTTCAGGTTATTTGCAGGAACTCGTTACTAAACAACGTAACGGTTAAATTGTTATTTAATACCACTTTTTTTATTATATTCCCTTTTTAATCTTATTATTGCCCTTTTTATTCTTATTCTTGTTATTGGTTTTTTCCTTACTTTCACCATTTTAATATTCAGTAATTCCAATAACAATTATAATTTTGTTTCCCATCGTTGCACAACAAATTGTCAAATAATTTGTTCTGCAACTAGTTAGGCTAGTAGATTTTGCCTTATCTCTCCTTGTCTGTTTTCATTTACACACATACTGTTTATTCCGTTCCACACCGATTCTGAAAATTGTCTCAAGTTAAGCGGTTCATGCATAAACCATAAAACCAAATGTCGGCTATTGAAATAAATTTATTGCACTTAATTAATTAATTTTTCTACATTAACGTTAACAATCAGCTTGATTAAAGAGCAGGTTTTTTCCAAATTAAATGTGAATGCCAGAAATTGAACATAAAATGCATATTTTAAAATAGTTTATTTACTCTGATGCCCATACAAAATAATACTAAATACGTATGTAATGCGATAACGTATAATTACTTAAACACCAGATTGCTGATAAGGATTTTTCAAATTCGACGTGATATGAGAGAGATGCGACACGGGCGCGACAACCGTAACTATTTTCTTATATACTCTTAAGTGTTATTAAGTTATTCTAAGTTAAGTTACACTTAACTTATTCAGTTAAGGAAAAGTCCAATATAGCAGAGTTTGGTTACAACTAGAGCAATTTTTGCACGCATTTGCCATTTCGCATAGATCGGTTATAATGAAGTTCAAAGCTTCAATAAAAAATATTTATTATGATCAGGATTTGTTTTGTGATAAGTAGTACGAGTTGGACCTACATTGCACATTCATCTTAAACCAGTGGCGGTGGTGACATAAACAGAAGATTTGTTATGGTATAGCGGACTTCAAGAATGTCGCTGTTCGTAAATACGAGAATGGTTTGATAAATACCTGGAATACAATTGTTTTGCATTTAGTAAATTTATTTCTTGACGCAGCTGTGTACACTTAGTTCAATGATATTTCAACCATTTAAGCCGTCCAAGTTGAACACTTCGAAATAGCTCTCTGTTTTGGCAATGCCTTCGTCATTTGACGTAGATTGCTCCCCAACCAAAGAAGTCATAGCCGAGTAAATGCGGGGAATATGACGAATGGAACACCGGTTCATACCGCAACTAAACTGGTTGTTCTGTTGCATTTGAGTAGGTCAAGACGTTATCATGATAGCGCATTTTTTTCATTGTGACGTGAGATTTTTTCTTCTTCAGTTCAGCGTTGAACCTGTCCAATAAATCAGGATAATTTTGTGCCGTCATTATCTTTTTCTTCTTCAAATAAAATCAATTAAGATGATGCATTGCAAACCCCAAAAAATTATCATAATTTTTCCCGGCTGATCAAATCATCTTCTATGCTACACGTTTAGTGGAAAAATAATTTTTTGCCGATTAACCATTGGTTTCAGGCGTGCAGTGACGTATCCATCACATAACGATCCGGATTTCGCTTAAATATATCCAAAGATTGTCATGCGATTCTGTTTTTGATCAAACGCCTGCACGTCTCTCCGATATCTTTTTCATACATCAGTTTTCGTGTACCTAACTTCTCTTTGATTTTTGTGCACGTTTTCCTATCCAAACAAATAAATTCATTGAGCGATATTGTGATTTTGTAAATAGATAAACTTGCTATTTTTCAACAGCTAATTTTCTTTCTTATATTTTTGATTCATCTTTTAGTGTTTATCGGAAACACCGGAGTTTTGCTTCTGTTAGCCGTGCTGATGGTGGAGCTTTGACTGCAATCAGCAATAATATTAGAATTACCCCTTTTGATGTTTTTCATCTATTAAATTTAATTCCTTCCATTGATTTTCTTGTAGATATTATGTTGGCACAGCTACTTTGTTTATTGTTAATATTTATCTTCCTCCATATGTTAGTTGTGATGATTACGAAATGTTTTTTTATGCCTTATGTTTGGTACTTCTCAACAAACAACTTGATTTTCGGTGACTTTAACTGTCCTAACTTTAATTCTTCTAGCAACTATCGCACAACTTGCACACTTAACAATTTCATATCAACTTTGGGACTCAAACAATATAACAACATTTAATTGTAATGATAGATTGCTTGATTTGGTTTTCTCCAACCTTGCTTACAGTATCACCGTTACTCACGATATCGATCTACTCCTACCTGTTGATTTGTTCCACCCGACATTAAATATTCTTGTGGACACAATTATTACTGCATCATTTAATAATAATTTTCCAACCAACAATAACTTAAAATACAACTTCTCTCGAGTTGACTTCTCTTGACTACGACAGTATTTCAAATATAGACTGATCTTTCCTTGTGGTATTTTCTAACGTGGACGATACTGTTTCTGGTTTCTACAATCGATTATATAGTTCCGTCGATCTCTTCGTCCCTAAGTTCCTCCGTGGTAAAATATCAATATTAGACGAAACTTGAAATTAAAACAATATTATCATAGTAAATGGAAATGGAACATTTTTTATACCAGAATTCAAGGATGATTAACACGTAATAATATCACTTTTAATCAACCCGCCGATTTTGTTCAAACTCTTGCCGATGAATTTTGTGACGTATTTGATTTTTTTTTATTTTGTATTTCCTCTGTTTCTAACGAATTTCCCGATTTGAATTGTTCCTTCAATATAAGTTATTTCACTTCTAATGAAGTTTTATGTGGTTTAAATGTGCACAATGTATGATGTGTGCGCATGATGCCTTGCCAAGCTTTCTTATTCGTGATTGTGCTTCTATACTTTGCAAACTACTATGTATTATTTTCGACTTGGTCAATCTTCCCTATTTATTGAAAAATTAGTCGAATCTCGCTTGCTTTCAAGAAAGGTGACCGAGGGGACAATCGTAATTACAGACTTATCAACATTCTGTCTAACTGCGCTAAGGTCTTTGTGCAGTTACTTTACGATAGGCTGTATGCCTGGCAATGTTAAGCCATGTTTATCTACCCATCAGTATGGTTTTATTAAGGCTCGATCTACTGCTACCAACTTGATTAAACTAACGCAGTGTATTAGCAAACGTGTTGATAATCGCTAGCAAGTAGACGTAATTTATACTGACTTTAGTAAAGCCTTTGATACGATAGATCATGCGATACTTTTGTCCTAATGCTGTAGCACTAATTAGTTGTTATCTCTGCAACCGTTCTTGCTAGGTTCGTTACGATGGATTTATTTCCCGGCCTTTCATTGCAACAAGTGACGTACTTCAGGGTTCTAACCTAGGTCCGCTTCTTTTTAATATTTACTTAAATGACCTTTTACTATCTCTGAATTGCAACATTCTCGCTTATGCAGACGATTTAAAGATCTTTAATAAAGTCATGCTTCCATCTGACTCCTTACATCTGTGTGTTGTAAGAACAGAATCCATTTAAACGTTGATAAATGCGCTATGCTCACCTTTACTCGTTCTTCGAACTCGCAAATATTTAGTTATTAACTATAATGTTGCAAATAATACCATCTGTAGGGTTAATTTGTTTAGTGATCTTGGTGTACTGTTCGACCCCAAACTGACATTTTCACCGCATATACATGCTATCCGTTCTTCAGCATCTAAATCGCTTGGCTTTTTATTTAGAACATACAAACATTTTTCCCTTGTCCGCTCAAAATTGGAATATGCATCGTTGGTTTGGTACCCTCATTATGATTGTCTTCAGCTAGAAATTGAATGTGTTCAGAAAAGATTTCTGAAATACCTTTCATTCAAATCGGATGGTACATACCCTCTTCGCGGCACTGATTACAACAGCTTATTCTGTAGACACAAAGTATTGACTCGCTATCTCGTCGAAGAGAGACATCTAGTGCCAAGTTCTTGTTGAGGCTGATGAACAATGCTGTCGATTCGCCGACTTTACTTTCCAAAATTTGCTTTGTAATTCCACGATGCAACCATAGATCTACTAGCACTTTTGAAACCTCTATGGCACATTCCTATATATTATATAAAGCACCGTTATCGCACATGTGCAGAAACGTCAACTTCCTGTCTAATGATCCATTCTTTCAGCATTAGTCCTATTCCCTTTTTCCTATTATTTTAAATTTTTCTTTGATTACTTTATAATTTAAGGAATACAATATATACTTTTTCTGTTTTATATTGTTATTTTTTATTTTTTTATATATTTCTGCATTTACTCAATTCATCTTTGTATTTAGCCTTGTTACTGGAGTTGTATTCCCTTGGGCAATAAAGATTTATTATCAGTATTATTATTACTTCTCTAATTGCATGTCGCACAGTACATATTGCTGTTGAAGTTGGATAACCACTTTAACGTACATTGTTATTTTACCTGTAATATTGATTTTTACGTTAGGTAAAGTTTTCTCAATGCTCCGAAAACTATTTTGAAGTGAAAACTCGTATTAGGTGCACACTCGCTTCTAATTTGTCAAAAAGTGTATATGCATTTAGCATGTGTGTATGTATAAGCGAGTGTATTTCTTACGTTTGAAATAAAACGGTGCACAAGTAATGAGGGTTAAAGTATACGGGTGACCGGTAGTGTATTAAAACGTTCTCTTCCTGACGTGTTGCAGGTGGTTAAGATTATCCGTCCATCGGAGACCGCCGGACGTTACATTTCCTATAGACTGGTTTGTTGAAAACGAATACACGTTTACACATTCAACACTTCCATAACGTAGCATATTTCGCTTACAAGACAGGAAACGCAATTTACTCTTGTCGCCAAGACCTGGTAAACTTTTTAGAAATAAGTACTCTAATAAAATACAATTTTAATTTCGAATGTACCTAATAATATTTTTTAATATTATTCCGGTTTACTCTTTTTTTCTTATTAATTTCTAAGGTTGTAGAATTAAATCTTAACTACAAATTCCGTTATTTTGTTGTAAATCGATGAATGTTCCATTTTCTATGTAATAGTCATCTAGTATGGTTCTTTGGAATATATAAAATAATTTACTGTGCTTTGGTATAATATGTAACTTCTTGTATATATATTTGATTAATTTTTATGCAAAATAAACATTATTCAACGATATTTTGTCCGTTTTGTTAACATATTTGGGTTAAAGCACATGCATCTAGGGAGTAAGCGATTATGAAGGTAAGTAAAATTAAATATTGTGTCTAAAAATGCTATTTTTAGACAAGTGAATATCGTTAGTTAGTGAAGTTATAGAACATCAACCATACTACAATTTACTTAAATATTTTGTTTACTAATTTTGGTATTTATATACCTTTTGCTTTTTATATCGTTTACATACTTAATTTAAATAATTCATCAAATTTAATTGTTGGCAGATGGTTTTTTTGCGCGATGGATTTGTGGCGAAGAAAAAATATGCTATTTCATAGTTTAATAAAAGTACAACTTATCAATTTTTTGAATGCATCTGTTGAACAGAAGACGCATGTTATTTTATAAGTAATTTAAGAAATCTGGATTCTCGGAAGTAGGAGCTGAAGACGAATCGATAAACAAAACATTTCGGCGCACGATGGGGCCACCGAAATCATCTCAAAAATACCAAAATTGAAACAATATTATGCGACATATATATTTTAATAGTAAATTAATTCTGGACTTTTATATCCCGGTTTGCATTTTTTTATTTAGAGTTACCTTTAGAGGGAAGTTACAGACTTGCAAAGTGGAAGGTTGTGTAACATTGAAATACACCTTTTTTGAAGTAGACAAATTTACTACTAATATGTCATCGAAGTACTGTCGCTTGCCACAAAAAGAAACGAGACCCTTAGATTAGCTGCATGTCACACGGACTTTGCTGTGATAGGTATAGGTATGGTGTGTTTTTAAATTTTTGTCATTTATCTGTCATCAGTGTCATTTGAATATTAAAGTTGTATTTCATGTCACTTATACATAATAACAGGCGCAGAGAAAAAAAGCTAATTTTTATTCTTTCATGAAATATAAAATAAATAGGTATACAAAATAAAACGGAAGAATATATATCAATATTTGGTCATAGCTCCATTCTTTTGAGTAACGCTAGCTAGGCGCGTTGGCATTGAATTTATAACATTTTGAACATAATTATTATCAGTTTGGTCCCATGATTTTTGTATGGAATGTAATAATTCCTCTCTATTTCTAGGCCTGACATTTTTTTGTAAATAGATTTCGTTAAGAGTCCCCATAAATTTTCGATGGGGCTTAAGTCTGGGCATTAGAAGGCTATCTCAAAACATTTATTTTATTTGCTTCGAGCCATTCGCGAGCTACACGTGAAGTGTGAATGGGGGAATTGTCATGCTGGAAAATAAATTCTTTTGGTTCTGGATAGAGTATCCGTACAGAGGGAAGGATTATGTTTTCTGAAATGTTCGTATAAACAGGACCGGTTACTCCATCTTCAATATCATGAGATACACCAGGACCACGGTAACTAATCCAGGTCCATGTATAAACTGAAAAACGTCCACTTCATTTTACTGGATGAATATATCTTTCATATCATTATATCTCGGTTTACTGGTCTATATACACGAATAGGACCATCGTAATAACTTCGAAAAACTTTCTTATCAGAAAATTTAACATATATCCACATCTGGGGATCCATGTTTACATAATCGAGAGAAAACTGCATCCTGAGATTTTTATTGTTCTCGTTCAAATAGTTTTTTCTAGCAGCGGCACAATTTTTTAATTCACTGTTTTTAATTCGTCGAAAAGCTGTTCTTACACATGTTGAAAAATTCACTTCTTCAATAGCATCTAATGGTGTCTTGAATGGGTTGATTCGTAAATAATTAAATAACGTTTCATTTTCCTGCCTAGTGGTAACTGATCGCCTTCTCGAACCTTGTTTTCGACTTAAATTTTGTTCCCGCCTCCGTTTCATTTTAATTCTAAAAACCGTATTTCTATTCACTCCAAGGCCTAAAGGCTAAAATTATCGCTTACGAATCGTTTCGTTTTTTTATGGTAATCAGTGTACATTTAATAAACTTTCTGAGGATGTCCGAGCAGCTCGAAGCAACTATCGGCAATGCAGATTGCATCATGCTACAAAGTGTATAAGATTTGCGACAAATGAAGACGTTTTTCACACTTTACACTGACTCGTACATACCAAGGTTAAGCATTTCTTCAAGGAAATAGATAATGCAATTTGATGAGGTAGCTACGCAATTACTGGCAGAGTAATTTGTTTGAATGTTAACTGTAAAATTCCAAGAATATAGAAACTTTAATATTATTTAGTACCTAACTTCGAAGTTTATTTAATTTTATTGAATTTCTGACCTATATATTATATATTTAGTACGCATATTTATTTTTTTAACGATAATATTTCTAGAAGTCGAATTTTTAATGGTGCCGAATGGTGTATAGTATAAGTAAGTTTTGTTTTATCATTTTACCACCGAATAAATAAAAATGCAAATAAAAATATCTTAGTGTTCTTATGTGACTGTGCCGTAAAACTTCTTATATATGCATATCAAATTACAATAACTTAAATAAATAAGAGTTATAGATTTTTTTGAGATAGTTTTCTGGGTCGAAGAAGAAACAGATATATCGCATTCATGTGTTTATTGTACATGGTGGCGCAGGGGAACGGAAAATTTTGAAATAACGTCATTTCCACGAATAAATTCATAAAGCTAGTAATTTATTAACGAAAGTGCATGTATGCAGCATGCCATTTATGTTTTTACAATTAAAATGTCCAAAAGTGTCTCTTTACTTTTTAAAGATGACATCGGAAGGATGTCCTTCCATTCGGCGTTCACACTCTAACAGCCTGTTATGAAAACTCTGGAATGCGCAGTGTAGCAAATCTTGCGGAATAGCAGTGATTTCTTGTTGAATGTTCTCCTTCAGTTCATGGATTGTTGCAGGTCGTGTACGGTACACCTTGCCTTTAAGATACCCCCACAGGAAGAAGTCGCACACACTAAGATCAGGGGATCTTGCAGGCCATTTACTGGCACCGTTATGTGAAATAATGCGTGGCTCCGTCCTGCTGAAACCACATGTTTTCCATGTTAAGATTAAACTCGTACAGTCTCGGTGTATAGAATGGATGATAAGGGCCGATAACACCATGACATGATACAGCACACCATATTGTGACCTTGTCGCTATGTAGTGGTCGCTGGTGTAACTCACAAGGATTGTCCTGGGCCCAATAACGAAAATTCTGTTTGTTTACGAAACCGTCCAGGTGAAAATGGGCTTCATCTGATATCCATATGTTACCAACGAAATTCGTGTCCTCCTTAATTTTAGCCAATATTGCCTACTAAACTCCATACGTGACGCTGGGTCTCGTTCATGTAATTGTTGCACAATCTGCATGTAAGCTTCGTCGCTTAATCCCTAGGGTAGATGCATGCTGTCGATTGCAGCTCTAACAGCCTCAATATTCTCTGGGGTACGTACCGTTCGAATGCCACCTGGAGCTTTCTTTTTCAAACAGATCCTGTTTCTTCAAAATTACGCACCCACGTTGTAATCGCATGCGCAGATGGGACACGTCCATGACGTCGAAGCTGGTAATGCTGTCGAAATATTCTCTGCGCGGCAGTCGCACTATCACCATTTTTATAAAACGCTCTCAGAGCTACTGCACATTCCGCACCAGTGCAACGATCGTTGATTACTAAATGGCAATGCGTTCACTACAATTGTGCAACGTTACGAACAACTGCCGGCTCTACAGTGCTGACAACTGTAACGTTCAAAATTTCCCGTTCCCCTGCGCCACTCTGTATTTCACGCGTTCGTAGGCGGCCAGACGAAGTGCGATCGCTTACAGACGAAGCGTACGAAATACCGACGAAAGTAGTAATATAATATCACAAAATTTTGTTCTAAATTGAAGTTGCGCTCAAAGCTGTAGTCTGAAGCCTACAGATTCGTACCTTTATGAGGATATTCTTAATTGTAGCGGAAGTTTTTAATAAATAAAACAATTTGTAAAGTTGATTAACTTATATATATAGAATAACTCACGACGAGATGTTTCGATTATATATGTATAATGATTTGAAATTCGATTTACTTTAAAAATTCGTCCTAGTATTACTAATTCAATTAAAATTAGCAATGTGAGATTTATATTAAAATGCTGAAATATTTAATAGGTACAATGTTAAACGTATGTGTTCAGCTTTTTATATATACACTGTGTACATAAAGTAAGGAATAAATTCCATTAAAATTCAGGACATTTTCTTTCAGAAAAATGCTCGGACACGTGTATTATTTTTTTAACGCGCATTTTTTGAGATAAAATTCAAATGTACAGCGTGTCCCAAAATTGAGATATGACTCCTAAGTTGAAATTTTCAAATGAGAACCTCATTTTGCGTTTATGGATTCTACGTAAAATTCTGAGTATTTTGCATGTAGCATACTCTATGTCGATATCCAGCTGTTTTCGAAGAAACAAAAAAAAATTATCTTTGTTTATGATAAAAGAGTCCGCAATACAGAGTCGGCTGGTATTTTGTACATTATCGGAAGTTGTGTTTATTTGTTTCTTTAGTAATTCTAATTGTATTCACTTCACAACAAGATTCCAATAACATAAACAATTTTGGATTACCTAATTTGTCAGTTTTGGTTTGACTTTATTTGAAAAATTAGTAATTTACAATACGTTTTTCGACAAAACAAATTCTTATGATGATTGGGTATAGTGATAGAGGGCGAACTCAACGTGAGGTGTGTGTTTTATTTAATAACAAATATCTGGACAGACCAATAAACCAGTCAGTCAGCAAAATTGAGAGAAAGTTTCGAGATACTGGTTCTGTAGAAGATAGGCCAAAGAATGGACGCCCTGCGATCAACGAGGGGAACACACTAAATGTTTTACTAGCCGTAGAAGAAAATCCACATATTAGCATTCGTCAAGTTAGCCGTATCCGCATATCCCTCCTTCCTCTGTACATAAAGTTTTACGATTAGAATTTTTAGACGAATTAAATGAAGATGATCCAGACCGACGAATGCAATTCTCTCAAACCTTGATGGATATATCTCACAATTTCCTCCGTCATGTTGAAAACGTTTTGTTCTCAGATGAATCAACTTTTACATTAGCCGTGGAAGTTAATAGACGAAACTGCCGGTGTTGCGCAAAAGAAAATCCCAGATGGATGAGAGAACAGCACACCCAATTTTTTACAACAGTATCTAATTCCCAATTTAAGAAATTTATTTCCTCGTGCTAATGACCCGATGTTACATGATGAAAATTTATGGTTCATGCAAGATGGTGCACCGTCACATTAGTTCAGGTTAGGCAATATCTCGATGGTGTAGCATTACCTAACAGATAGATTGGAAAGCGTAGATCGGTTGAATAGCAATCAAAGTCTTCCGATCTCAATCCTTGGGTTATTTTTGGTGGGATCATCTCAAAAATGTACACAAAACTAAACCTGAATCGCTTGACGACTTAAAAACTAGAATTAGGAGAGAACGTGCCGACATTAGTCATGAAACAATAAATAGGGTCCAGCATGAATTTAACGATCATTTGGGATACTGCCGGGCACAAGAAGGGTTTCAGTTTCAGCATTTAATTAAGTAAATAATTATGATTCCTTATTAATTTCAATGTTTCGATGAAACCATGTTATCTTTTTCCAGAAGTAAAATAGCAGCAGTAGTATTTTTTTAAAACGCCATTTCTTCGAAAACAACTCGAATATCAACATAGGATATGATAAATGGAAAATACTCAGAATTTTACGTAGAATCCATAAATGCAACAAAAAAATGGAGGTTTTTATTTGAAAATTTCAACTTAGGGATCGTATCTCAATTTTGAGACAACCTGTACATTTGAATTTTATCTCATTTTTCATATTTTATATGAAAAAAAATGCCCTGAATTTTAATCGAATTTATTCCTTGCTTTATAACATGTATGTTCATATTTGTGTGACTATGTTTTAGACCAATAGTAACATAAAGGAAATAAAAGTAGAAATGAGTGAATTTAAGACAAATAAATTTAAACATTGGTTAGCATTTTTATATTCAATAAAATTGCAAACACTTAATCACAGAGCTGGTTATAAATAAAAGAAATAATTAATATTTTGTTTATTTAAATAATTAATATGGCCTCCCTTAGCTCTGCGTACAGCAGCAATTCTTTTCGGAATTGATCGACATAATTTTATTATAAATTCATATGGGATATTTGCCCATTATTCTTGCAATACTTTGATGCACTCTTGGACACTTTTTGGCTGCCTTTTGTTCTTCTTCCGATGAAGATAAGGTCACACGTGTTCTATTATGTTTAAATCGAGACTCTGTGATAACTTCCAGGATTCCTTCTTCAGTAGGTTCTTCAATGTAGTTTTTAATAACTCGAAACGAATGCTTTGGGTCGTTATCGTGTTGAAACATAAAAATATGTCCGATTAACCACCGTCCAGAAGGTACAGCATGCTCTCTGAAAATGTCACGGTAACGTTCTCCAGTTAACCTTTCCTTAATTATTGTTAAATGCCCCGGTTATTTCGCCGAAATGCAACTAACACAGACCAGCCGCTGTGTTTCATAGTTGGATGTAAACATTTTACTGCCAAAAACTTCGAATCGTCACTGTATAGTACTCGACACCATATTTTTGGGATCCAATCTTCGTGTTCTCTTACATATCGCAAACGAATGGCAACACATTCCTCAAGACTCTGTTTAATCAAACGCCTTCTTACGCACGAAGCAGTTAGTGACACACCCGTAGCAGTTTTGAGATCAATCGTCAGCTCTTTTGAAGATTTTCTACGATTTCTGAATGATTGTATTTGCAAATATCTTTTGTGATTATTCCTAATTTTGGAAATTCGACCACTCTTTGGTTTCGTTAAGTTTTTTGATCAACTCCCTAACTGCAATTTTCGAAAATTTTGTTTTTTTAGCTATTTGTCACCGTATCTATCCTTCATCATATAACGTTATTATCCTGTAACGTTCATTAATAGGTATTTTTCCCATTATAAAGGTGTAAATACGAATGCTGAATGAAACCCTCTAAATAGCACCAAAAGATGAGAATAGGAAGAAAGAATCTTCAACAGTTTAATAATTATTTCTAGGTGAAAATTACATGTACTGAATCCAGTACTAAACTAAATATGTAAGAAGAAATCCTGAAATACTGCCTTCCTTCAACCGTTCAATAAATAAAAGATTTCTGGCGAACGAACGAACAGTGGCGAAATTATAATTTTCGTGATCGGTCTAAAATATATTTACACTTCTGTATATATACTGCTGCAGGAAACCAAAAGCTATTTTATGGAGTGTTAAAAAGCATAAGAAAAGGCAAGCAGGATAGGAATATCTATGTAAGATCAAAGAAAGGAAAAATACTGAAAGAGGAAAAAACACAATGAAACGATGGAAAGAATATTTATTTACTCAATATGAAAATATCAGACACAGTAAACATACAGGAGGAAAATGAAATGAACACAGAAAACAGTGAGAACGCAGAAGAAGATGAAATAGCGATAGAAGAAATATTAGAAATAATAAAGATATTAAAAAGAGGAAACGCAGCTGGACATGATGGAATTACGAGTGAAATGTTAAAAAACATGGGCCAATCCGGAATGGAAGTTGTTAAGGTACTATGTAATAAGATGTGGAAGGAGCAAAAAATACCCGATGATTGGAAAGTAGGAATACTGGTAATAGGAATACTGGTACCCTTGTACAAAAAAGAAGATAACAAAGGGTGTAAAAATTATCGAGGAATTACACTACTGAGTACTATGCTAAAGATATACGAGAGAATTCTTGCGAAAAGATTGAAAGTAACAACTGAAGCTCAACTGGAGGAGGCATAGTGTGCTTTTAGGAAGGGTCGAGGAGTACAAGGTAATATATTCATATTGAAGCAACTGGTAGAAAAAACACGAGCGATGAAAATATATATGTAGCTTTTATAGACATAGAGAAGGCTTTTGACTGTATATCACGAGATTTGATATGGAAAAGCCTTAGTAAAAGAGGAATAAATAGCAAACTAAAAAACGCAATTGCTAGTACATATAATAAAACCAGAAATAAAGTAAGAGTGGGTGGAATGCAGTCGGAAGAATTTTTAATTAAGGAAGGTCCGCGACAAGGGGGAGTACTTAGCCCCACACTCTTTAATATAATACTTAATGACATTTTGGAAGAAATTAAAGGGCAAACAAAGAAACTACAAATAGGGTATAAAAACATGAGGATGGTGGAAATCGCGGAAAGCGCCTTTGCCGACGACTTGGTAGTGTACGCGGGCAATGTAAAGGATCTCCAAGCAAACTTGAATATTTGGGAAACAGCTTTAGAAAAGAGAAATATGAAGATAAATGCAGAGAAGACTAAAGTTATGTCAATAGGGAAACACGATGCGAAGATGATAATTTATATAGATGGAAAGGTTATAGAACAAGTAGAAATACTCAAATATTTCGGAATAAATATACATCAGGAAGGTAAAGAGAAAGCAGAAATTAACAGCAGAATTGAAAGTGGAATAAAATTATATTATGCATTGAACAGCGTTTTTATAAAAAAGAAGGAAATTTCAAAGAAGGCAAAAATAACTGTGTTTAGCATAATATTTAAACCTATATTGACATACGGCAGTGAAAGTTGGATATTAAACAATCGAACTAAGAGTAGAATACAAGCATTGGAAATGAAATATTTAAGAGCGGTTAAAGGGGTCACTCGAAAAGATAGAATAAAAAACGAGAAGATCGGAGAAGAATTAGGAGTAGAGTCGATTCTAGATAGTACGGGGTGCTCAGTCTCTGAGGTAGAAACTCAAATGGTTTGGGCATATGGTACGGATGGAAGAAGAAAGACTAATGAAAAGAGTATGGCTGATAAAAACACAAGACACAAGAGAAAAAGAGAAAGGCCAAGAAAAACATGGGATAATACAATAGAAGAAAGCTTGAGAAAAAGAGGGATATCGTGGAATGATGCAACAAGAAGAACGGCAAAAAATAAGAAAGAATAGGCATCGCTTATTTACAATAAGAAATAAAAGCACTATAGGTGCTACCTAGTGCTGCTAAACTGGGTAGTTTGAATTCTGGGTTCCGTACATTCTTTTTTCCGTCTGCGTTCTTCTGCGAATGAATGCGCGTATACATGCAAAATATACTAAGATTGCTGTGTTTAGCATAACAAATAAGCAAGCTGTGAATGTGGTACTAAAGAACGCATTGTACAAGATTCGTTCACTCTATCTTTTGGTGTACTTTCCAAACAGTGTTTGAACGAGGCCGGTAAATGAACAAAGTGCTCATTCCAAGACTACTTGTAAGGTAAGCTAAATAATAGCTAATACTAAAACACAACTCCTTGAAAGAATACAAATATTGGAAATGATACATCTTGAAAGAAACTAAATATGTAATGAAAATGTTAGCAGATGAAGAACGATACAAAAAAAAACTATGTTAGTGGGTGATATACAGTAATTCTGCGGCAATGTGTAGCAGACTTTTTCGACGAGTTGCGTCTGATCGGAGAGATTGCTGTTATCCAATGTATGATGCACGAGCGCAGTCTCCTTATCAAGCAAGGCATAAAATTATGGAAACTTCGAATTAGTACAAGATCCACCGTATTTATCGAATATGCGCCCTGGTGACTTTTTTATATTTTCAAATTTGAGAAATGGCTCGACGAGGAAGTCGTCGCTAACAGATGCCTATTCTGACTACCTTCCAAAATCTTACTTTTTGGAGCGCTTAAGAAAGCTGGGGAAGCGCTAGAAAAAGTATATAAATTGTTTTTGTTTATATGCTGTATATATTGTTTATACATTGTTTCTTTGCATCTTTATCTAAGGACTTATTGAACGACCCTTGTATTTGCTGTTCAATAAGAACTCCTAGAATCATTCGGAATGGAATTTGGATTACAAATTGTGTCCGATTCGAACAGGGAATTAAGGATCCTCAGATTTGTAATTCTAGAACGTACTCCTAATAACCATGGGCACTAGTTCTGAAATTAGTCAGAACTGCGGATTCGAACAAAGGTAATAAATTACTTTATGCGAGTAAAACAAACATTAGAAATAAAATCAATACCCCTAAAACTAATATTATTACTTATTGCAGTACTCTTATTTCTGTCCATTATATTTCCTGTTCCTATGTGTAATTTCACCGTAGCTATGGGTTAATTTAGAACTGGGTGAATACTTTGTTAATGATTTAATATAATTAATATAAATTCTTAAATGACTAAAAAATACTAAGGTTTCCACAGTCAGAGTCAATTGCACAATTGCACATATTCAGGACAATCTACACTGGAATGTTCATTGTGATCACTTAATGAAAGTGTTACACACTAAGATGTTTCTATTTCGTAACTGGAAGGACCAACTACCCTTACACGTGTTGATATCTGCATATCATACGGAAATTGAGTCGCAGCTGAGATATGGGATACTCCTCTGGGGATACTCATCTATGGCTTCTAGAGTCTTTGTGGCACAGAAGAAATTTGTTAAAATATCAGGCGGACTAAAACCAACAGGATCATGTAAATCACTTTTTCAGAGGCTGTCTATTCTAACTCTTCTGTCTCTATACATCCTTGAAGCGGTACGCTATCATAGTCACAAGGAAGAATATACTGTTATAAAAGACATACATACCTACGAAACCAGGTAAAGAGGTGATCTTTACATTTCCAGATGCGCATTGCATATTACGGATAAAGGATTTACGGGAATTGGAAAAAAGTTATATGTATAATATATTACCTCGTGAAATAAGAGTTAGCGCCAAATTTAAGAAGTTTAGAAGAATTTCTTAACCACAGCAATTAATCTACATACAGGATTAAGTCACCCCTTCGGTACGTTACTGCCTCTTTGTTTAGTATAATGTTATATTTTGTTTTTGTTTTGTTTCCTTTCTTGTCACATTAATTCATCTTTTTTTGTATTATTTCTTTGTCTGAATTTTTCTTTCATTTTTGTATGTGACTACTGATTTATTATCCATCTGGATACAAATAATTAATAAAGTATTATTATTATTATACTTTACGGCACTTTAAAACAATTATTATTATTATTATTATTATTATGTTTTGGGGTTTGTGTCACTATAAAAAAAATGGAACAAGAAACCTAGAACCAATTGCGGACATTTATAATAATGCTCTAAACCATTTCCCACATTTTAATAATTACTGTTTTTGTAAAGATATTTACTCTTCGTTTTGTTGTTGACATAAAATTTGTACTTTCAATGGACGATCAGTGCTCAAGGATCTTGGAATAGTAGGAACGGTTCTCTACGATTAAAAGTTAAGCCAACATAAAACCAAGTTATTTACAATCAATCTTCCAAGGGAGGAGGTAAAACAGGACATCTTTGTCCTTTCTTATTATATATAATTCGTGATAATTTCAATTTTTCCTTGGCGATTGCCGACCGTTTACCTTTAGCGTCGATATCGCATGCTGTGTTAAAGAACGTGTTTGTTATTATTGTTTATTTTCATTAAATTATTGTTCTGTGTATATTTTTCTAATCCTATTATGCGTAAATGCCATTCTATAATTTTACAGTGAAAGCCATTCATTGCTGTTATGGAGACAAAATAATACTTGCATACAAAATCGATGTTACGTAGAGGCTATTCATATCTGCGGTTATCCGCGGATAAATTGCGGATATTCGGTAAATTTTTACAAACGAGGAAGTGCTGTCTATTTGTATCCGCCCTTAATGATTTTTGTTATTATTAACTATTATTTTATAAAGTTGTGGAAACCGACACGTATGAATGGAGGATACGAATCAAATGCCGATGGTGCGGATGTAGTTTGGATACGGATAAATATAATTATATTGAGTTCTCCACTTCGTACAGTAATTAGCATGTGATCTTACTTCTAATTGTCCAAGTTTTTTGATACTGTCCAAAAAAAGAAAGCATTTTCACTACAATGCAGGAGTTTTTACTATTACAGGACACAGATAAAAGTACGGCGTCAGATCTAACACTGTCTGCTTGCTTCTTCGCGTCCATTTCCGCAAATAGTTAGCAATTTAATGGTATTGCCTTAAGACCGTAGCATGAAATATGATTTTTTTCAATGAAAAATTTCTCCGTTTCGGTAAAAAATGTCTTTGTTTCGGCCAAAAATTTCGCTAATGTTAATGTTGAACCAAGAAAGCGAATGTGATTGTAAATTTATTTAAAATATGAGCCAGATTTATTAAATCCAGAAAATAGGTGCTCAAATTCAGCAACAATTGAAATTAAACTTTAAGCAAAACAAATACAAGTGAATAAATAAATAAAAAAACAGTAAATGAAATTGCACATAAGCAAGATACTAACATGAAGTGAACTAATCAAATGAAACGGGAGAAAAGTATATAAATTGCAATATATACAAATATTTATGTTTAATAAAACAGTATAAGATTGATCAGCCAAACAGTGTGAGTGAATAGATTGCAATAACTCGAATAAACAAAAAAATATATGATAATTATTGCAAATGCATATTATAGCATCCGATACAACGCTACAAAAAAGAATAGTTACAAAAGGAATTATATGTTAGGTGGGTTCACATATTTTTACAAGTCTGCTAACAGGAGGTCGAATATTAAACAAACAGACAAGCAGCTTGAGGCTGCTGCGGAAAGTAACATGCAGATTTGAGGAAGAAAGTATTTATGCCCTGTACTACAACATCAGCAAAAGATAATTCAGAGAAATAAACTCCTCCTAGTGATGAGATCAACGCTAGGAATATGAAAGATTCTCGAGTTAATTTACAAAATATTAAAACCGTATTTGTAAAATATGTAGTTGGCTACTAATAATAACGAAAGATATATGAAGCTGCTGCCCAAGTAAATTGCCAACGTACATGCGCATAAAAATAGTGGAATCATTTCGAAGAATTATCCCACCATTAGAGACAACACACAATAATAGAACAAGTTCAAAATTTAAAAAACTACTACGTATCCTATGTTTATTGATTTCGAAATGGTTTATTGTAGTTGAAAACATCAGAAATATAGAGAATGTTGCTAAAATCTATGTTGAAAACTAGAAAAAACGAACATAGTTCACATGTTTCAGATATGACGAGTCATTGCTACCGGAACTACGTACTGTTGGAGAATACCTAGATAAAATGCAAAATTTGTTCTGCAAAACTTACAAAAATGTATATATTACAAACAGTGGCCTGTTTGTTTTGTCTTCCCCGTGCAAGGACTAAATATCGATACTACCTTCCTCGCAGCAATACCAGGTACACAGGTTCAACTTGGATCACAGGTAGAAGAAAAGCAGTACATGATTATCATTATTGAGGAACGTCTTAGAGTAATTATACTTTATTAACACATTTAAAGGACAAAGAGATTTCACTTAGGATACTTTTGCATACATTAATTTCTTGTTGTCGTCCCAGACTTAGTTTAATTAGCTTCTCTACGTACAATAAGTATTTATGCCTAATCTAAGCTTAGTTTATTCGATGTCGAATAAATTAAGAATGTCCAGGGTGGGCCAAATTCGATACTTTTATTAGGAAACTTATATTTCTAAAGGAATTAAACAAAAACTGACCCTAACTTCTGGAGCTCAATTCTAAAGAGAAATCGAAAATCAAGAAATATAAAACGTAATTTTATGTGCTTCTTAAAAGTGTAAACATATACAGGCTCTTCCATATAAAAAAACAAAAATTTTGATAATATCTCAAAAAATATGTGTTTTAAAAAAGAGAAAATTAGAGCATAGGATTCTGCGTCAAAACGCAGCGGGAACGGGAAACTTTGAACGTTGCAGTTGTCAGCACTGTAGAGCCGGCAGTTGTTCGTAACGTCGCACAATTGTTGTAAACGCATTGCCATTTGGTAATCATGGATCGTTGGACTGGTGCGGAACGTGTAGTAGCTGTGAGAGCGTTTTATAAAAATGGTAATAGTGCGACTGCCGCGCAGAGAATATTTCGACAGCACTACCAGCTTCGACGTCATGGACGTGTCCCATCTGCGTCATTTTGAAGAAACAGGATCTGTCTTGAAAAAGAAAGCTCCAGGTGGCATTCGAACGGTACGTACCCCAGAGAACATTGAGGCTGTTAGAGCTGCAATCAAGAGAAGTCCTCGCCGATCCGTTCGACAGCATGCATCTACGCTAGGGATTAAGCGACGAAGCTTACAAAGAATACTGCACGAATTACATTTCCATCCCTATAAGTTGCAGATTGTGCAGCAATTACATGAACGAGACCCAGCGTCATGTATGGAGTTTAGTAGGCAGATATTGGCTAAAATTAACGAGGACGCGAATTTCGTTGGTATCATATTGATATCAGATGAAGCCCATTTCCACCTGAACGATTTCGTAAACTAACAGAACTTTCGTTATTGGACCCAGGACAATCCTTGTGAGTTACACCAGCGACCACTACATAGCGACAAGGTCACAATATGGTGTGCTGTATCATGTCATGGTGTTATCGGCCCTTATTTTTTTTGCACGGGAGGATGGTAGTGCAGCGACAGTAACATCCGCTCGATATGTTGAAATGCTTCAAACATTCTTTACACCGAGATTGTACGAGCTTAATCTTAACATGGAAGACATGCGGTTTCAGCAGGACGGAGCCACTTCACACACTGCTCGACATTCGATGGCGGCAGTTCGTCAATTGTTTGGAAGACGCATTATTTCACGTAACGGTGACAGTGAATGGCCTGCGAGATCCCCTGATCTTAGTGTGTGCGACCTCTTCCTGTGGGGGTATCTTAAAGGCAAGGTGTACCGTACACGACCTGCAACAATCCATGAACCGAAGGAGAACATTCAACAAGAAATCACTGCCATTCCCCAAGATTTGCTACACCGTGCATTCCAGAGTTTTCATAACAGGCTGTTAGAGTGTGAACGCCGAATGGGAGGACATCTTTCCGATGTCATCTTTAAAAAGTAAAGAGACACTTTTGGACATTTTGATTGTAAAAACATAAATGGCATGCTGCATACATGCACTTTCGTTAATAAATTACTAGTTTTATGAATTTATTCGTGGAAATGACGCTATTTCAAAATTTACCGTTCCCCTGCGCCACTCTGTATAAATCAAGTATTTTCACAAATAAAAAAGTTACAAACGTTTTTAAAAATTGTACATTTTAAGAGAACCCTTTTTATCTCTTATATCATGCGAATATTATGTGAATAAAAGTGCAAAACCGCGTTTATTGCGAACATCCATCATAAATTAAAACAGGAGTAATAAAAATTACCTGCGAATTTTAAAATGATTCAAGTGTACAGGTACAAGTGGTTGAAAGTCATCATCGTCTCAGGGGGAGACGAAAAAAATGAAAATGTCACTGTATATGGAACGTTCTTATCTTAAATAGTACATTCCACACATTTAATACAAAATAAATTTAATTTGGATAACAGTGTATAGCCAATAAAAAATTTTATTTATGTTAATAAAATTGAATGCATTATACATCAATATTAAAAAAGAAACCTACGTAATTACTTACTATTTTAGTTGTATTCAAAAATTCGCTGCGGTATTATATCATTGGCTTCTATTGATGACTCGATCTTACTCCTATGCAAAGTGGAAAATATCTTGGTTTATTTGGAAAATGGGTGTGCTGCCGTCTAATGATGTGATTTTCGCACTTAGTGTTTTCTAATTTGGAAATAGCATCTAAAAGAATCGAATGATTTTTGGGAATTTGTTCTATTTTAGTATGGATTCCGGAATCTGAAGCTAGCCGCTGGCTTACTCAAATTACTTGTGCTTTTTGCGGATATCCATTCAAGACATATGGTTTAATAATGTGTAAAAAGGTCTCGTATGTAAAACAACTTTAGGCTACGTTCCCTATCTTATCAATACCGGCTGTCGCAATTAGGGAATGCCAAGGCTGTTTAAACTCACGAATGCGTTTTGGAGATTTAATAAAAACATTTTGGTAGAAACTATTAATTGATCTACTTTTAAATAACTGTTGCTAATAAATTCAGCTACAAGATGACATGCATGGAGTAAATAGGTTACGCGAAGCAATTGAAGATGATATTGTTTTAGTAACTATCCAGCTCTAACCATGTTTGAACCCCCATCTGTATCCAATATTACAAATTGGGTTACCGATATACTGAACATCCCAACGGTATTTGTTATAGTTTTTACTATCGTTTCCACGTTTCCCTTGTGTAATATTGTAAAAGAAGCACGGATGCCACATCACCTTTAAAAGTGCGCACTAACACAATTCTTTCTTGCTTCCGTTGTTTCATCCATCGTCAGCTATATATTTTTTATTCGACTAGATAGACTCGTATCTAGTCGCCTCGTGAGAATGGATTCGTGTTGCCTACTGGTGTCCCCGAGAGTCGACAAAACACGAGTCTGTCTAGTCTCTGCAAAAAGTAATAATTTCATCCGCCTTTGTCCTCTCTACTAATCACATAAAGTACAATCATATTCTTTCTCCATTTGGGGTACTAAAAAAGCAACTACTTGCTAGTTAGCTATGTAACTAAACTACGGAGTATATTTACATTATTACGAAGACCCCTAACACCGGCTCTTTTTACTCCGCATAATTTTTATATCTGTAGGTATACAACTGTTGATATAGAGCACCATGAAAATAGCAATGTAACCAATCCTCCCAAAGATGCAAAAATTGAAAACCAAAAATGTAACACGAAATATACCTATTATAAGAGTAAATAAGTTGGCTTTCCACGCCCCTATTTGTATTTGTTTTTTCTAATGGTGTATCGGAGGTTATTGAAGGTCCTATTGTTTCCAAGTTCGTTTTTTAACAGATGTCATTTATAAAACTGCTATTTAAAAAATGGAAGTACAATATAAATAGACGAACAATAACAATTTCAAAACCACCTTCGCAAAATCAATGTTTTATTTGGTAAATGACACCGCAATGTTTTGTATCAGATAGTGTCAGGAAATCTTGCGCATATCTACGTCTTTCTTAAAAAAATGTGTACACATTAGTTCATAAGGCACTGTGCTCATCAAAAACTGCATTCTGACGATTTGCTGGTGTTCATGAATGAGACACATATTGGCTTTCAATAACCGTCCTTAATTCACAAATTTAGGGTAATTACAAATAATTTACAACATCCAACGTAGTTGAGAATGTAGCTGTCGGTACACAGAAAAAAATTGTTGCGAGAATTAACGCAATTGTAACATTTTTGCTTGCAAATTACCAGACATATAGGGACGGTAACAATTTGCAACTTGTTAGCGTGCAAGATTGTACGAACTCAAATGTCACAAAATTGAGTCAAATGTGGTTGTACTTTATGGGCTATTTTAAAACAACCTCAACATACCGTTTTTACACAATCTTATTAACATTTTCTTATTAATGAATGTTGCCAACTTTCATACTTATTGTTAAAGTAAGATCTGCAAAGAGCGCGAAAAATTATCGCAACCCTCTGTCAGCGATTTCAACAATACAGATTCTAACGGCATTGTAATGAAAGCATGCATTCTTTTATTAAATTGTCGTAAATTAATTAACAATTGTATTTTGTTCGAATATAATTTACTTCACCTTACTAAAGAAGAAAATATGCATTTTAAAGAGAAAAATGTTGTTGAGATTCTTATAATAATGTTTATGTACTGCTTACAATGGAGTTGGCATTTGTAGACAATTTCATATGCACAAAATTATGTTTTTTCCGCAATACAGCGCTACCTATTGTTTTTACAATTATACGTGTTCTTGACACAAATTGTTGTAAAAAATGGGTAACACAACGTTGTTTGAAAATTTCGGACAATATTTTTTCTGTGTATCACCACGTACAGAGTGGGTCAAATTCTTCTTTGATAATGATAATACCGGCAGTACTAATGGAAACTGACATTTCGGAACATTTAGACAATATAAAATAAATACGTGTACTGCTTAACTACCATCCATAGCCATCTTGAAATAGTATGAAATGCAGAAAAACAAAAAAAGACGATTTAAATAAAACATCAAGTTTGTTATTTGAAAGGTAATTTTTATATGCTTTTTAATAGTGTAAAAATATATAGAATGTTCCATATAAGAAAACACAAGTCTTGATAATATCTAAAAAAAATAGGAGTTCAAAGAAAGAAAAAATTACAACATAGGGTGTCAAAAAGCGCCCTAATATAAACCAATCATTTTCAAAAAATAAAAAAGTTACAAGGGGTATTTAAAAATCGCATATTTTAAGAAAACCCTCTGTATTACCTATATTAAGGAAGATATGAAAGTAGGGATTTCATCAATCAATTTCTCTTTAATGTCGAGCTCTAAAAGCTTTTGTCAGTTTTTGTCTAATTCCTTTAGAAATATAAGTTCTTTATTAAAAGTATCGAATTTGACACCACGAATATGTCCAACCGTTCCACATTAGTCCTTTTTGTTCTGTTTCTAACTGCCTTTACTGTCTATTACAAGTGTTAGGAGATTTATATGAGTTCACTCAATGACTATCATGGTGGAATAGGTCTTCTGTCTATTCTCTTCATTTCCTAAATTATCAAATTTGATGGAATATGTTTATACATTAATTTAAAGAATAAACTTAGTCGTAGGTCGTAATTTCGAAAATGAAATATTTCTAGTTGAAAAGTTGCCGTGTCCATTAGGAAGAGTCAATTTTAGGAGGTTGCTCACAACGTCAAAAGTCAGAATATCATAAAGTCAGTTATTCATTTTGGTCCTCACATACTGTCGTGCCGCGGATGTCAGCCGTTTGTGTTCAGAATGAAAACTGTCGCCCCTTACTCTAGTTAGTTTTACTAATGCTGTTAAGGAAAACTCTCTAGGTGCCAAATTTAGAATCGGATGAAACTTATAGGTATGCAGGGGAATTTCTTTTTCGGGGGGATTCACTTTAAAGGAGTGAAATACATAAGTTGATTAATTTTTAATTTCTTTCAATATGCATACATAATTCTCGAACGGTTCTTCTTCATATCGAATTCATACTGTAGTAGAGGCGCTTTTCGCGTGCACACTTGAATGTTTGGTGTTATATATTTCTGAAACACTCAGTATAACTAGAGACTCTAAGTAAAATTTGTTATTATTACAAATATGCCTATCACACCGATGTTACGAGTTATGCCACTTTGTAAGGGATTCCTGAAATCTTAATCACCACCCTGATGATTATAATTAATATATTCAAATAGTATATGCAGGCCTAGAGCATAGTTCTTTTATACAGCGGTGAAAATCCAAGAGCGTGTAATAGGTTTGTCTAGGTGGCCAGTTCCAGGGTCTGCGTGGGCCAATCCACCGATCCTGGAACATCAAGGTCAACTGTTGATATATAGCTGTAGTAGAATGTGAGCACCATCCAGTTGATAGCAACTATTGTTTACTTAGTAACACTTAGGAAATCACTAACATATCTTCAGACTATCTCCAGATATCTAGCGCTATTTAAATGTTACATACATGATATGCTACTCTATTGTCTATAACTAAACAAAAGCATTAAAATTAAAGTGGTGCTGATGATTATTGTCTTTTATAATTATGATATGTGGATTATATCGTACTCTGTAGTGATTATTTCGGTGATTTATAATTCCTTGAAAAATCTCGGATATTCGGTCATTTTTATGCACATGAACTCGCAAAAGTCGGCTTGTCTTCCATCGCCACAAGGCATAATTCGTGTACAGTTGTCTCAGAAAAAGGACGAATTTTTATATTTTCTTAATATTCTGTGGATCGATGCTTTTGAAATATCCAATACCAGCCCTGCTGCTGTAGTTGAACTCCGTGTAGATAAGGTTGAAAAGAAGCAAAAACATTCATTCGATTATCTTAATTATCTATTACGGGCTTTCGGTAATTTCGAGTTGCCCTTCGAGCTTCGACTTATGCGAATTTTCTGGGAGTCATTGTTGGTAGGTCTGGATATCGTTAATAATCTGCATGTTCGTCACAATTCGTCCACATTAACCATGCGTATAAAACAAATTTAACAAATCATTTTTGGAATATCCTTCAATATTCTCCATTATAGACTGCACTTGAGAAAGTTAACAAAATCACTAGAATTGTAAATAGATATCTCACGAATCTGTGGGCTTAGACTGCTTTGAGATAAAATCAACCTATTACTAGATAGGAGTTTTGTAGTTTCACCGGCTTATGATGAAGAATATGGAATAACAACAAAACACTTGGAGATATGTATAGAGAAAGGTATAGGGAATCCATGCAAAATTAAACGGAAACTTCTAACGAACGTCTACCGTTAGAAACCCTGTATATAAATATGTATATCCATGAATTTTTTCTTTTCCCTTTTTTTATTCACTTTTCCCGTTTGCCATTTGTTTATAATTATGTACAATTTGTTTCAAAATTAATGTCATATCCCCGTAGACGTGATATCAAACCTTGTTCTTTGTTGGAGTGGCCTATATGGCGAATGGTCCCTTATTTACTGATTCATGTATATACTTAAATCAGTTCCCTTTCAAATGAAATATAGGAGAATTTCTATATATTTTTAATGTCATTGTATACCTGGAAAGAAGCAACAGACATTAGCAAAAGATATGTTCTTATCAATTAAGAAGTGTATCTAAGGAAATTTTGATATTCTAGTAATGGTAATATATATTCCATAAAGAATTATTTTATTACAGTTGCAAGAAACATTTATCTCAAACGGGTATTACAATAAGACGAGTTTACCTAGTAGGCATAAGTGGAGCCAAATTTGAATGAATGCGGAATTTATATTTTTCCAATATAAAATAAATTTGTTCTGTTGTAACACTTTATTACGTTTAACATCTGATCGATCAAATTTATATGATGGTTCTTCATTGAATTTGGAATACAATCTATTATAATTATTGTGTATTATATATGTATCTATTATTTATAACTATTATAATGTATTCTGTGAAGCTTGGTATTTTGTGACCTAACTAAAGTTTATTCCCTTACCTAATTCTAAAGATTATAAAATAAAATAACCCATCCACCGCAAAAGTCTGCTGTTACAAGTTACATAATCCTATTTTCAGGTAAGAATATTGTTGTGATATATTTCATTTTACATTATTAATTTATACATTAAAACCGCGACAATCAGCTGTATTTGTTTATCAAAGTTATGAAGAGAAGCAGTGTTGGACACCTCTTCTCTCGAATTTTCTTATTTTGGAATATGATCCATAAGTTGATTTGGATTTCAAATTAAGAAAATGTTAAATTGGAAAAAAAGAAGAGATATATTGTTATAACTATTGTCTGGAATTACGAAATTATTTGAAAATTATTAAAAATGTTATTTGAATGAAGAAAGGATTTATATTAAATAAACAATCAGGCTAATTTGTTCTTCTTGATGCAAGCAAGCATCAAAACTTAATCAATCAAACAATTGGTGCAATTGTATGAGGAACAGAGGACAGTGGCTGAAAAGATAGTAAGAAATGCAAACTCATTGAAGAAGTGAAAGGAGTTGATGTGAGTAGTATTAAGACTTTTTATTATTTGGTCAACATAAACAATCATAGTTCTACCTATCTTTATCTATTATTTAAAATACTTACCTAATTCTAGCAAATTTGTTTCATTTAAATCAACATTCAATATTTTTAAGAAAATACAATTTAAATAATTTTACTTGTAAAAAACTATAACTCTTGTTTGTACCAAAATTTGTCTACTTGAGCCTAAATTTAAGAAAACTTGAAAAATTATAATTACTGAATCGTTGTTTGACGTAGTTTTTGAAAAAAAAAACAGAAATTGCATATTTTAACTTAGAGCCTCACTACAATATATTTTGAAAACTTGTAGTTTCAACTACATAGCGTATATTCAATACGAAACGTTAAACGAGGAGGTTAGAAATTGAATAAGGATCATTATAAAAAGGGATTAAAGATGACCAGTGTTCCAAACGCATATACATAAGTAATTCCGTAACTAACTAAACCAGAACGATTCGCTCCTATTAAACCTGTAAAAACAAGTAACGCTTCATGATATTAGCAAAGACTAAACAGGCTAGTATTTATTGGACTAGACACACTCGTGTTTTGTCTCGGAGAAACCAGTAGGCAATACAAACCCTTTCTTATGAGGCGAATAGACACGAGTTTGTCTAGTTTAGCTGCAATTTCATCTGCCTTTGTCCTCTCTACTCATAAGGCTGCGTTAGAGTTGCCTACTGGTTTCTGCGAGAGTCGACAAAACACGAACACCGGGAGATGTGGGATCGAATTCTACCGGAGTAGAAAGTTTAATTTCAATTTTTATCTCACAATAGTCTGTAATTGACTTAGATAATTGCAACTAAAACAAAGTTTCATTGCTATCCAAATCGCAAAACACATTGTTTAATATATGATTGAAATCAAGATGCAATAAATTACAAAAATAAATATAGCAATTCTAAAAAATAAATACAACAATTCTGAACATAATTTCTTAAAAGTAATAATTAAAAATAAGATATCATAAAGTAAAAAAAAAAGAAAACTTTGAACAAAACATTCTAAAAGTGTAACAATACACATATCAATCAATACTGAAATTGTCCGAAAGACATTTTTTAATTCATATTTTGCTTATGTATTTGGCTTTTTCCCACCTATACAGTGACACTTAAGATACATAGAAATATGCGCATATTTCATTTCCACAAGGAAAAGGGTTTGATATCACGTCCATCCGGGTATGACATAAATTTTGCAACAAATAGTACATACCTAACTACAATCCTGGTGCAACGCGCAGAAATGCCAGCTCTAATGATAACTAACAAAACACACGAAATGGCGCATATATAACGGCGCATTTATATTTTCCAAATGTTAGCCACTATACTGATATTGGATACCGAAAAATGAACCAATTATTCAATTGTTCAGATTCTGAGCTTTCGTAGTTAGTTTGTTGCTTCATCGGAAACTATTAATGTGAGTTTCGATCGGCAGAAAACTAGCCACTATAATCAATTACAACGTGAAAAACTTTGACTTTTGCCGTGCTCTTTACGCGTGCCTAGACGCACAAATCTTGTTTTTTTTTTAATGTTAGCTTTTACTATATTTTTAAAATAACCACGATGTAATTGATTGTAATGTCTGTTTTTCTATCAATTCACATTTGCATTGGTATTCATCGATAAGGTAAACAAACTAATTGCGAAAGCTACACAATTGAGTGATTATTTTACTTCTTTTATTTTTATTTTTACAATTTGTGCGTTAAAAAGCTTTCTATAACCATCTCATATTATTTTCGAAAGTTCAAAACTTCCCAAGGAAATAAAGGTATTTTGTCACTTGTTGTGTGTAAAAAGCTAATGATTGGGTTATTTGTATATTTTTGAAGGATTATTAAATATTTGTTTTAACTTTTTACACTTCATATACTGACATAAAAGAAATATTTCTATTTGAACCACAACCATCTATCAATTAGAATAATATTCCAAATTAATTGCTGTGAGATAGGATAATAAACCGAAGATGCAAAATAAGTCTCTCTTGATAAATTTTTATTTTATTTATATACGTAAATGTACATTTCGTGTGAATCATATACATACACAAATATCTCCCGGAGATCTGCATTGATCCATGTATAAAAATTCTGAAAATTCGATAGTAAACTAAAGCCGACATGTGCTATTATGCTATTAAACTAAAATACTTTGGACGAGTTTTATAGCTGTGGAAATATTTCACTTGAAAAATTAAAATTTTGCAGAACTGTTGACCCTGTAGGGTAGTATTAGAAGTTTTATTACATATATACATAAAATTCATTAATGAAACGTTAAATTTTTCCGTTTTAAATACGTGGGTATTGTCCATTCATTGTAAATTTATCTTCGTGTGTCCAAATAACGTCATCTAAAAATAATTCGTGCTATTGAGACCATATTAAAATAAATTCCTAGAAACTATGTTTTTGAATTTTTATGTTGTGTTTTTTATTTTATTTTTTTTTTATTTTTATGTTTTTGTATTGTATTTGATGAAGATTTCCATTTTTGTGGATACCGGACAGCAAGAGTATCGCAAGCCCTTGATCGTATTCTCCATAAATATTAAACAAGTTTAAACAGTCTTCATTCCTGTAGTTTAAACGTGCCGGTATTGTTTATAATTGAAAACTAAATGATATTTCACCAATTTTGGATTGTTTCGTAAATTTCGAACTATTATAAAAAACCATATCGAACACAGTTCATCCTGGGCTGATCATTTCGCCCAACCGGGACAAACTGTTATTCCTTTATTAAAGAGTAGCGTATTTGGAAATTTGGATAAGTTTGAATCTATACATACAAAAAGGCAAAAATTACTTAATTGGTAACGATTTCGCTCCAATAGCTAATGTTTTTATTAAATCTTGGAAAATCTGTTTCACACACGTACACGTTTGTTTTCTCGGTTCAATTTTTTAAACATTTTTAATGCTGTTTTGCACGTGCTTGGTTTTATTTGACTATGTCGTTTTAGTTTACTGATTCGTGCAATGCACACGAAATGTTAACTAAATACAAATTTAAGAAAACGGATTTATTGTTTCTTGAAATAGATAAAAAAAACTTCACTAGCTCCAATTTTAGTTGTTAACTACCTTCAGATTAACACAAGATGTAATGAACAAAGCAATAATTTTTTTTCTCTAAATGGATTTAACATTGAAATGAATTAATTTTAAAGTCCTCTGAATGTATATTATTTACTTCAAGAGGCAAAGTGCACTTAACTCCGGCTCAAAAATGTACAATCCCGTTAATTTGTTATGAGACATGTTTTTTACTTTTTGCAAAATAACTAAGAACACCTTAGCACCTTCCAAAAATAAACGACTCCAGTAATCCAGAAAACCGGTTCTTTTGTACCAGGTGCTGGGAATGGTTTTCTTTTAGTTCTAGTGAGGAACAGATAGTGACGGGCTACCTATGCCTCTTGCCAGATTAGATATTGTTGAGAGGAGGAGTAGGAGAAGTAGTATCTGCACGAGAACAGAACCCCGGTCCGCTATCGATTAACAATAAGTGATAAACTTTGCATAATTCGTAACGGGCCAGACCGTGGGGAGGATGTGAGCAACGGTGGGGTCAGAGGTGGTATCGATCCCGTGTCATTCTCATGCAAGTATTGCCAATCAATGTGGGTGCAATTACGGCGGTTCCTCCATTGGCCGCCGCGACATCAGCGACTAAACCTTGGCGAGTGCTCTAGCGGTTGCTCGCTGGCTCTCGCCCGCGGTTACGAGACCGCCGTAACAACTATTGAAGTTCGAAAAGAATAGATTTCCAGATGAATTAAGAGGAGGGCTTCAATAACACTCCGACCTATGTTAACACTATTGTTCTGTAAGCAGAGATACGTGATTACCAACAATTTCGTGCCATGTAATAGCAAGTAACTAAAATAACCAACCTGCTATACAGTTTTTTCTAATTTGATTAAATATGCAATATTGGTACTCGCAGTCGTTGAAATTGCATGCTCTCCCTGTATATACAATGTTCGTATATTTCTGCCAATTGTCAAACGGATACATTTTGTATTTTCAGTAGTGTGCTGAAATTGATATATCTGTTTTATTACAACTAAACCATGTCCAAAATGGCCGAAGGAGTTAACAGTTTCATTAGTCGCGTATTTCGAAGCAGAATGGGTTATATCGGGCTATTACTGCAGTTATCTTCTGTACGGGTGGTTTACAGATATGCTAAATATTATTGTTAACAGTATTTCATTGTTACAGGGTAGCGAGTGCTCTAAATATCCCATAAAGAAAATGTTTGATGAGGATGTAACATGCAATACGAATGATGTCTATTGGTACAGATAGATGATGCGAACTGGTCCGGCCACAGAAATTGTCAACTTGTCAGATTTTGAAGTAACTTTAACCAACAATATAACGCGAAATATACATATTATAAGAGTAAATAAACTGGCCTTCCACACCCCTATTTATATTTTTTATTTTTAATGGTGTATCGGAGGTTTTTGAAGGTCCTATTGTTTTCAAGTTCGTTTTTTAACAGATGTCATTGAAATAGTAATGATTCGAAAGAGCATTTTATAAAACTGCCATTTAAAAAATGGAAGTACAATATAAATAGACAACGAACAATAACAATTTCAAAACTACCTTCGCAAAATCAATGTTTTATTTGGTAAATGACACCACAATATTTTATATCAGGTAGTGAAGAAATCTTGCGCATATCTACGTCTTTCTTAAAAAAATGTGTACACATTAGTTCATAAGATACTGTGCTCATCAAAAACTGCATTCTGACGATTTGCTGGTTCATGTTCATGAGACACATATTGGCTTTCAATAACCGTCCTTAATTCACAAATTTAGGGTAATTACAAATAATTTACAACATCCAACGTAGTTGAGAATGTAGCTGTCGGTACCACCACGTGCAGAGTGGGTTAAATTCTTTTTTTGATAATGACAACACCAGCAATACTAATGAAAACTGACATTTCCGAACATTTAGACAATATAAAATAAATACGTGTACTGCTTAATTACCATCCATAGCCATCTTAAAAAATATGAAATGAAGAAAAACAAAAAATGGTTTAAATAAATTATCAAATGTGTTATATCATAACTTCAGATTAAATGGACAAAAAAAATTGAAACTTAAGCAAATTTATGTATTTACTTCTTTCTTTCATTCAGTTTTAAAATCCACTTTCGACTGCCTCTCTACGTTTTTTTTTTTTTTTTTTTTTGCTGAGAAATACAAGAAATTATCTCGAAAATTTTTCATTAATTTAAATTCATCGCATTGGAAATTTTGATCTAGCCTGTTAGAATCCCTAGACACCTTAACCTCCAATTGTTAAAACATTGCTTGTTATTATATTTTGGCACAAACGTTTAGCGAAATGACTTGAATAGCTGACCACAAATCTCCAGATAGGGTTTCCAAATTCAAATGGTAGATCTAATATGGCGGCCGCAACTGCTGCCATATGTAATTGAATAACTCAAATTCCCCCAAAATCGTTCGAAGAAGATTACTTAAGATTACTAGATTAATGGTTTTCAAGGTTTGAGTTTTAAGATGGTCCATCTAAATTTGACATCACAATCTTGTACTAGCATGTATAAATCATGTTCTGGATGTTTTATCAACGTACGATTCCTTGCCTCTTACTTTCGGGGTGCCTTATTATCGTGAGTTCTCTTGCCTCTCACGTTCAGAGCATCTGTTGATTTGTCGTCTATATTATTGTCTCGTATATGCCTGTAATATATTATTTAGCTTCAATAATAATGATAACTTTTCGTTTGTGAAATTCATTGTCTGGCTTAAGATACTAATAGTAACCTGTCAGCATATTTTTTTTATATTTTGGAAAATAATCCAAAAAAGTCAAAAAACAGCAGTTCTACACTCATGATGCGCCAGGAATTTTTGTAACTTTTCAGCACTTTTTGAACAATATATCTGAAAAGTATTATAAATTAAAGTAAAAGAAATTGTACAACGGCAATCAAAAATGCATTTCAAAGTTGAAGGCTAGTACTATGCTATGCCATCTCCTGAAAAAATAGAAAAAGATCAGTTCTCTCTCACAATAAACTCATTTATTTAGTCAAAATTGTAATTTTTTGACCATTTAACCTAAAGCTACTTCAAAACCTAGCGTATTATACCATTTTTGCAGCAGAATCTGTTTTCAGTCTCAAAAAATCTAGGAAATTTTTGTAACTAAACCAAGCAAGACTACATAATTTAAGCTTTTGAACTATCATTATTCAAGTTATTAAATTATGCAGATTGAGAGTTAGTTTAGGTGCAGTCATAAATCCTATTACAAATATTATTAAGGAATTCTTGGTTAGTATACCTATACAGTTACTGCAACCTAACAAGGTCTATTGCAATAGTCTGGCTAAGCTTTTGGGGATCCTTAATTACTCTATCGGTCTTCATTTGTCCCATATATGGTGAAACTGCTTACTCAGAATTGATGTTTGCAATTGATGGAAAATTGTAAAGTATATGTGTTTCTGGTTCCTCTAATTAATATTTTAAAAGTGCACGTTTTGCTAGTTATTCTGATACTACTTTAATTGATGAACTTGATGAAGTTGATTTGAATGTGAGAAAATTAAGGAAATACCTGAAGAAGTCTAAGATACTGATGAAAGTAGAAACCGAATATTTATCAGCTCCTAATGAACTTTGATGTAAGTTAACTGAAAGTTACAGATTTTTCATTAGATGTATTAATAATAGATATAATTTGCAAGGAAATACAGGCCGCTGTTGCAGACGTTCTTCTGCGATGATTTTAGTTAATTCTAGAGCCGAAATTGTCCCAATCAAAAGACATGGGATATGGGATGGATATCTACTTCAGTTGTGAACGTACAGCGACGATTCTGTTGTAAATAAAATTCAAGAAAATGGTCGACATTTTTGATTCCTTAATTTGAGTAATTAGAATTTATATTAAAAGGTTACCTTACCTAAGACGTCTGGAATAAACTTGATAAAACTGCAATATTGGGTACTTCAGTATGCTATTTTTTAATAAAGAAAATAGTGGTATTTGGTTAGTATTGAATAGTAAAATTTGTGTAATCGATATATACGATCATACAGGCGCATGATACAATAATGCAATTTTCTACCCGTTTTTTTTTTCAACTTCACACATTTCGAAAGATTTTAAAGCAGAAATAGACGAAAAAATAATATAATCCACCTAACTTGTACGTCTCTTCTACAATTGTCTGAATCGCTATAATATTGGATAGCAAATTCCTTATTTTGTCAGATAAATTTATTTAATGATTACTAAATATGAAACCAGCATCGTTGGATTGGTGTATTCGGCTGTAGTACAGACTAGGACGACGAATAAGACAACATAGATGCTGGCACAACAACAACAATAACAACAGGCTACAACAACTGGGACTTTTTAGGTCTATATAAGCGGATGGAGGTCATACACAGTATATTATACATAATATATACAGCATTTTATTTTTTATTGTTTTATATTCAATAAATTTTATTTTGTCATAATATACTTTGTGTTTTTTATATAAAATAAAATTAAAATTGTTTTTCACTGCTTACTGTTAATTAAATACTAATTCAAAGCTACATACTGAAAATTACTAATCATAGAAGAAGCGATAAAGATAGGGTACAAAATACGTGTAATTTTTCAAAAGAGAATTCAATTCTACATTACCTGGTGTAAAAATATACAGGCCATTTCAAAAAAACACTCTGAGTATTAAGAAGTTAGGCCAAATCGACCCTAGGTTGTGGCACAACCAGTATAATGTTGTTTACTTTCTATGCCTTCGTTAAATAATAGAGTACCTGCATTCTTTACAATTCTTCTGTTTTTTACTGTATAGCTGTTACACGCCTTTAATGCACCGTAACTTTCTTTGGTTTTTTTTTATAAAAGTCAAAATAATTAAAATGTTTTATAAATTGACTTTAAAATGCCCAGTAGAATCTAAAAATACAAACAAAAAATGTGTTTCTATTTATGATATCAATGTTGGCTATGACTTTTCATGTAATCGGAAGTGCGACAACGAAGAACCTATTTTTTCTAAATAGATCATAGCTAACTACGCATACCCCTAAATTTCAAACTCGAGATATTATTGCAAATTCAAGAACTTTAGAGGATGGATTCAGTAAATCACCCTCCATAGTTGATAAAGATAAATAAGTATATTTATAGGAAAATGCTTCGATTTTCTCGGGTATTTGTTGTTAAAAACAATGAATACAATGCCCACGAGGTGCAACGGAAATGCACGACCGAATTAAAATCTTATCCTTAACTTTTTCACCTGTATTTAAATGTAGCTGCGAATTCCGACACTACAAATGCAGACGGCGAAAAGCGTCTGTGTATTGTAGTGCTTTTACATTAATATTAATTAACTTATTCAGATACTTTTATCTACACATGTTGCCAGACAATTTAATTAGAAAAGTTACATGAAACTAAAAATTCGCTTCATTTTATAGGCACATCACCCCCACGCAAGCGTTTCGACCATCTAGCCAAGTTTCGTATGTCGTTGGTGGGAATTATTCAAGCGGTCCGTGTAAGAGTGTGTACATAAGTCCGAGAGAACGAGCGAGCGTTTATGTGTGCGTGTATGCGAGCAGTCGACTGGTTGTCGCTGTTCGTTCGGGCGGCCGGTCGGCGCTCCCCTGCACCTTGCGCCATGTGGCGAATATAAACAAACGACATTACGCACGCGGGGGTCCCATCAGCTGTGTCGAAGGTGGGGATTGGGCGCGCAGGCGCAGTGTTGGGCGGTGCGGGCAGTTTTCGCGTTGGCCTTTTAGTCAGTGAGAGTGCGGCGTCGATGGCAGTGGCCAGGCGGTTGTGTTGCTCCCGGGCGACAGTTGGGCCCCCCCTGTTACTCAGGGACCCCGGCGTACATAGTCCGGACACACTACTAGACATAACGGCCCGCATTGTGGCCGAAAACATACCCTTCCAAAGGATCGAGGAACGGTACGATAGGATACCAGAACCGGTTCAACGGAGGATAATATACTGGTCGTTCCCGAGGAACGAGAGAGATATATGCATGTACTCTTCTTTATCGCGAGTGCCCCCCGTGAACTCCAGTGGTGAACCTCAAAATTTGTCGTTCTGTAAAGGATTAAAATTGTTGGAGACGGGATGTGTCGACAGCGTGCTTCAAGTTGGTATGTAATCCAGTATATGTCGTTCAAGAGTATCCATAAAGCAAGGAGAACAAAACGAATGAGAAAGGAAAAGGAATGAGAAAGGGGATCCAAAGAGAGCAAATAAAACTACAGCAAACAATTTAAATATAAATCTTAACATGCTAAAGAAAAACGCTCAAAAGAATAATGTATCTATATGTATACACATACGTTTAGCTTAATTATATACGCTCCTATTCATCGTATGTATATTGGAATAAGCGAACAAGAACAAATGGTGGATGTAGTGGTTCAAGGTTTTCTTTATTTATTTAAGCCATCCGGCCCGGTAATAGACACACCAGAGGCGATAAGTATCTGGATATACAGTTCGTAAAATATTGACCTTCACTATTTTAATTTACTATCGTTCGTAGAATCGTAACAAGTCTAAGTATCTAATGGAGTTTTTGATAGTTTTGAATCCACTTTTTAGCGAAATTATTTTTTACACAGTGCTAACAACTGTGACACTTAACGTATCTATCCTGGCCATAACTTTTTAAAACCAGTTTTATAAGGATTTTTACTGCAATGAAGATATGAAAATATATATTTTTATTCCTAAAACTGATTTGGTGTCACCATTTAGTCCTCGAAATATGTTTCTTAATCGATTTTCTTATCTTTCGAATCAATTTTTGTTTTGTGCTTTTTATATGTGCAAGTACTGGAAAATATGAAACGTACTTCATTTTCAGCAAAAAATGGCAAAGGATTTGTAATTCATTACAGATACACCATACACCAACTTGTTAACTTTTTTTTTATTAAGAAAGAGGAAGTAGTCCTTTTTGAATATGTTCTGATAGAAATAATTATTTATTATAACTTTCCATATTTTCATTTTGAAATTTATGAAAAACTACCTGTACGAAGCCTATCAAATTCAATTTACTATTTATACAAGCGTAAAGTAGTGTTAAATGCTCCTGGATATAATCTTCTATTTTTGTAAAGGACATGGCTTAAAAAATCATTTTATGTTAGAGATTCTAAACTGTCTAATTGGTAATTACCTAAATAAATTTGTTGTTAAATAGAATTCACCTTGGCTCTACTTATAGGTATTGCAACAACTTTGAAGAGTAACCTATTAATAAATATCGCGAGGAAGTAAAAATTTTAAATAGATATTACACCCTTAAATTTAATTTATAGTTTTATCGCGTCAATGGTAGCCAATCTTGGCTTGCTGCTGGAAAACATTTGGAGGATTACAACATCACCTTTTATTTTGCAAATTTGATTGTGGATAAAGGTTGTTACTCTAGCATTTTTCCCTATCGCCGTTGTTTAATGTTTACTTAAAATAAATGTAGATTCTGCACTCACACATACTATTTATATGCATTGGTGCCACGCATTTTACTAAGTACATTACATTTACATATACAAATTGTAATACCTACTCGTTTCCTTTACGACATCCGCAATCTATATTTAATATGCATTTATTTCGTGAAAGGACTCAATATATGTATTTTAATACCGTACGTTAATTAGTTCATATACACGATGACTGAAATATCGTTTTCCGGAAAACCAATTCCACTTGCATATTTACAGTTAGCTTCTTTAATTTCACGTTTGAAGGTTAGATTTTTTTGCGTTACAGTTGAGATTGTACGTGTTTTTGAAGTTAGCAATAGAATTCGGGAATAGATTCTTTTGGGGAAATCGATTCCAAATTCAACGTAATCACGTTTTGTGAACAAAATCAGTTCAACAGAGTCTAGACTAGACGATTTTGTTATAAACAATGGAAGCTCCCAACCTTTGTCTCCGTTCTATAGTTCCTAGTAATTAAACGCGCTGCTATAAACTATTTGTTTTGACAACGTTTCCAATACTTTAATCAAAATTTCTCAGCATAGTCATGTTGAATATTGTTCGGCGATCGCTTTATTAGAGTATAAAAATTGCAATATTATTGTAACAATTTTTATGATCACCAAAGTTAACCGTCACAACCATATGAACGCCCTGCTATAAACTTTGTTTGGACAACGTTCACGTTATTTAAATCCACAATTGTGCTGAGCAATCTTCGGAGATCGTTTTAGCAAACTGTAAAAATGACAATGTTCTTATAGCAAATTCTACACGCAATTAAAGTTCGCCGTCCCGACTTACCTATTTCCGTAATGATCAAATAACCTCCACCATGCCGCAAATGGACATTTGGATCGTGAGTGTTCCTTGGTGGAAAATAGTAGTTATAACTAACTGAAATTAAGTTAGTGGCAAATGCTGTGGCTTATGCCTGTATATATTGGGTGCTGGATTTTGTATCACTATTAAAATAGGTAATGTCTACAATGGCGCAGCCATCTAGTTAAGAGGGCCCTGCAGATAATCTTCAAAAAATATTGTAATTTTTATGTTTTGTTAACACGATCTCCGCATATTCCTCAACACGACCATGGAAATAAATTATTATAGTGCACGAACATTATCAAAACATAGCAACAACAATAAAAAATATTCTCAAAATGATTGTCGAGTTGTGAATTGATTATTCAGCATTCATCAAAAATTTTCTACTTGAAATTGTAGTAAAATAATAGAAAATTCCTAGCATAACAATAAAAAGTAAAATTGTTAAATGTTACAAAGATCAGACAATAATTCAAAAAGCTCTATCTTTTTTTTCTTCTTGTAACATCTATTTAGAAATTCGATATTTTTTCTGTGAAAATGCAATAATAAATACGTATACCCCTCGGTTGGTCTACAGAACCGCTGTTTAAATACTCTCGCATAGAAAAAAAAACCTTACCTCTCCAATAATAAATGTTCTACCTATTGCATAAGGTCGGAAGGGTCTATAGTTCGTATACATAAAGACAGTGTATTTTCTCTGCTTTTCGTGTATCTTCATCCTGAAACGTGTAAAGGTAGCGTAGTAAGACCGTCCTCAACCCCAAAAATATCGACCGTCTAAATAAACAAGTGGCCTCTCAGGTATCTTTTTTGCTCCATGTGCATCATTCTCTGCGATTCTACGTACATAGTCGCGGACAAATGATTTTTATTCTGCTCTCTGTTCAATTCTATCGGAATAGGAATTATATGGTTTATTCTCAAATTGATTATGTATCTGCTGTTCAATCTGCTGTTGGTTCTTTTTTTTTTCAAGACTGTGGGATGTTCTGTATATTTTATTATTATAGTATGCGGAGTTATTCTAAATAGTGGTCGTTATATACACTACCGTTAAAAGTTTGGAGGCAAGCTGAAATTCGTTTAAAATACTACAACCAATAGGTAGATCGTGAAATCGTTAATCCCTATTTTAATTTAATATATGCAAATATGAAATTGTTACACATATCCGCAAATTGCAAACATTCATGTAAAATTTTCACCGGATTAAATTTTATTGCTCTCTTCCAAGAATATGACTATTGTTTAAACTATTGTTTGATTATTGGATGGTGTAAAGTAGTACCCGCAGTAATTACTTTCGGTCAATGGATTTAGTACTACTTCGGTAATAAATTATTAACGATTATTACTAATAATTGAGAGCATGTGATAAATTTATTAAACCTTAGCGTTCTACTCTTTTGCGTGCATAATTAGTTTTTTGAAATGAATTGTAACATTGCCTCATTGTAACAATTTGATTGAATACTGGGAGTCAAAATGCCTAAACGTAGACAATTGTCAGTAGAACAACATTCCACTATCTGCACCCTTCGGGATGAAGGATATACCGAGAGAGAAATTGCTCTACGGCTAGGTATTTCACCGACAGGACTGCATTACACATTGGCTCGGAGAAGAGAGACAGGGCAAAATATTGATAGAAGGCGTAGGGGACGGCTACAGGTGGCTTCTGGACCTGAAGATCTATATATCGTAACAATTTCGAAACGAAATCAACGTCTAACCACTCCGGATATTGTAACGTGCGTTAATAAACAACGACAAACAAATGTTTCTGTCACGACTATGCACAGAAAAAATATTTTTCGAAAATTTCAAACAACGTTGTGTTATCCATTTTTTACAACAATTTGTGTCAAGAATACGTATAATTCTAAAACCAATAGGTAGCGCTGTATTGAGAAAGTAACATAATTTTGTGCATATGAAATTGTCTATAAATACCAATTCCATTGTAAGTTGTACATAAACATTATTACAAGAATCTCAACATTTTTCTCTTTAAAATACATATTTTCTTGTTTAGTAAGGTGAAGAAAATTATATTCAAACAAAATACGATTGTTAATTAATTTACCACAATCTAACAAAAAAATGCGTGCTTTCATTACAGTGCCGTTAGAATCTCTATTGGTGAAATCGCTGACAGAGAATTGCGATAATTTTTCGCGCTCTTTGCAGATCTTACTTTAACAGTAAGTATGAACGTTTAATATGACAACATTCATTAGTAAGAAAATGTTAAGAAGATTGTGTAAAAACGGTATGTCGGTTGTTTTAAAATAGCGCATAAAGTGCAACCACATTTGACACAATTTTGTGACATTTGAGTTAGTACAATCTTAACAATTTACAAATTGCTACCGTACCTATATGTCTAGTAATTTGTAAGCAAAAACGCTACAATTTTTTTCTGTGTGAAGAGGCGATTATTGGCAGCCGGTTTAAAGGGATGTATCGGCTGTAAAAAATCGTATTTAAAACGTGTGCAGAAGCAGAAACGGTTGAGGTGGGCAAGAGCGCATGCGAACTGATCATTGGACGAATGGAATACAGTTTTACGGACCGACGAATCGAAATTCGAGATTTTTGGTACAAAACTGCAAGTTTGCAACTGCAAAAAAAACTAGTGAGGCCTGTTTGGTGCCGTCCGTCAAACATGGAGGTGGTAGTGTTATGGTGTGAGGTTGTTTTGCTAGCACAACACCAGGCGATTTGACGAAAATTCATGGCACAATGCGAAAAGAAGAATATTTAGATATTTTACAAAATCATGCCATTCTATGTGGAAGCCATCTTGTTGGTAGGCCGTTTGTGTTCCAGCTAGACGATGACCCCAAACATACGGCTCGAATATGTAAAAACTTTCTGGAGGAAAAAACAGCAACAAATGAGATAAAATTAATGGTTTGGCCTCCTCAGAGTCCTGATTTGTTTCCCATTCAGTTCTTATGGGAGTAACTTGATCGGAGGGCCAGACAGCGGCAACCCCAGAATGCTCAACAGCTATTGGATTATTTGCAAAACGGCTAGCTAATAACAAATTGACACGGACTGCCTCCAAAAATTGCTGAGAAGAATGCCTAAAATTTGTGCAGCGGTTATTAAAGCAAAAGGAGATCCTACAGATGAAAACAAACTTATGAACTAAATAATGCATGAACATAGATTGTTTTAATTTATCTATCTTTATTCGATGATACTAATTTATATCGTATATAAATTCATTAATAATCAATATAAAATTCTACTATATTTGCGATTTTTTGTAAAATCTCTCCCTGCTTCCAAACTTTTGGACGGTAGTGTACATGACAATGTATAGTTTGGATTTCGGTGTACTTGTCTAGTGTGATCTGGGACGAACTCTGCGTCTCTAATCTCTACGTGAAAATAGAGAAGGCTCTCGTATTTTCGCCTAAAACATAGGGTAGACGTATTAATGGCGAGACAATGAGCCTGTTTAACGCAAGTTACGGTAAGCAAGAAATCACTTCTTAAATAGATATTACTACTTGTCTGCAAATATGTAATTATATTTAGAAAGTCATATATCCTACATTAGTTACACACGCAATTCACCGACAGAAGCCAACACATATTATTCAAATAAATACACTAACGAAAATCTAAGAAACAAGTAACCAATCTATAAAGTGGTCATTACTTGTGTTAAAGTTAATCCGCAGTCTCAATTATTACAATTCACAAACACAATTCTTTTGTCAGCAAGTTTGCAGATATTATTTATACTACATTGCATTTAATCCCGCTTAACTAGCTATCCATTAATGTCACCAACAAGACAGTGTTTCCCATAATCCCACCATAAATTTTGAATAAAATTAGACGAACATTACCAAACAGTTTCAAGTTTAAAGTTTCTAGGATAAATAGATAGAAAAAACATGGCGCAGGATCAGAATATATATAAATAAATAGTAATAGTCTCTTCATTATTTATATACGCTGGTTGATAGATTACACCAATTTATTAAATCAGCATAAATTTTAAAACAAGGTTATTATTGTTTATAACAATTTTCTCCAAAATTTTGGAATTTGTGGTTTTAAAGTTAATAGCAGAGAATCTACCAACCAAACCCTCGAATACGTTTGAGTCGGCAAAGGCACTTTTTTCCCCTTTTACCTGCCAAAAAATTCGAAGACTTTTTAAAAAGTCTTTGATTATACAGCTTTTATACAAACTAACATAATTATTAATTTTGAGTTAGATTAAAATGGCAGGTGGAATGTGACAATTGCAGTAAATTAGAGGCAGAAAGACGGTCGCATTCTACCTGTTGTTTTAATTTAATTCGAGGGTATTTTTCAATTCGTTTTAGTGCAATTGGTCTGTCGTTAATTTATTACTTTACATTCTGAGGGACGTAAATTTCTATTACTTTCCGCTGTCAAGGGCAACTAAGGTAAATCGCGCCTATCTAGCTGGCTTTGCTGGATAACCAAGGTTCACTACTCGGGATGCTGCAAATAATATGTTATAAGTAGAGAGGACAAGGGCAGGTGGAATTATTCCTTTTCTGCAGCGACTAGATAAACTCACCTCTATTTAAATAAAATTTGATGAGTTTATACGCTAAATTTAATCCAATACGATGCTTCCTTGTGGCGATAGCTTAGAAGCTACAAGAAACACGAATAAAAAAACAACTACCACATTTGCTGTCCATTAATATGATTGTCACGAATTTAAATATAAATCGACAACAATTTGGAAAACAAATAAAGATGCAAGAGTTTATAGACATAGTTACATACAGAGATATGTATTAGCCACGCATGGGAAATTCTATGATATTGGAAACAAATAAATTTTCAGACTACACTTACATACACAGACAGAGCCAAATTATTAATAATTTGGGTAATTTACATAATTATAAGATAAGAAAGGAAGAATTTCTATTTAGAGAGGTTTTGCATTTCTAAACTGTTGTTGAAGAGCAGGTGTTCAGAAATAGATATCTAAAACATTTTAGGACATTAAATTTAAAACATTAAATTTGAAGGCCAAAATGAAATGATCTATGACATTGAGGAGAAAAGCTTTTCAAAAAAAAGTGCGATCTACTAGTAATTTGCAGATTGAAACGAAAAGAACTGGTAATAGTTAAAATAGAGAACCGTTTTGGTTAGATATGTCTGCTGCTAAATGGTTTGAATGGACACTTCTTGTCTTCAATTTGAGTAAATGGTTGGCATATTACAATTTAATTTATTTCCATTTATTCAGAAAGCAGAAGACAACCTTCAACTATGTAGTTATATTGTTTCGAATTAGTATTTTTAGTTTCGATAAGTTGAAGTAATAACAGTTTTAGTAAATCTTACGTCCATATTCAAATGAATTTCTTTTTCTGTGAATAGGAATGAAATTTCAAAATATAATTGTTTGCTTACTATCAAAAACGTTGGTTGCACGTCTGCATGGCATTGCTTGAAAACTCTACTTAGTAACACAGTACTTAGGGTCTAATCGGAACTCGTTGATTTTTGGTAGAGAAATTATATTTTACATATGTTTGTTTTTGGTTGTTTGACCGTCAATTGATATTATTTGACTAAACCCGAACAATATTATTGTAGCTTCAGGCAAGGCTCATACAATGTTAATAATGTCTAAAATTTTCCATGGCAGTTCCTTTGCCCTAAATTATAGGAATAAAGTAACCATAAGTGTAGAAAACAATTGCATTGTTCCATTTGTACAATAGAACACAGTAGAAGAAGGAAACATTAATTGTTTCACCGGTGTGAAGTTAGCAGCAAATTTTAGCAATAGATTTTCTTCTGGGGAAATCGGCTCCAAATGTAATATAATCACATTGTCCACACAAGATCAGTTCAGAAAACATTCCAGCAAAGTATAGAACTTATAAATAGTTGAAGCTCGTAACTGTTATTGATCTAGATAATCGCATTACTTTATTTTGATATCGTTAGCTGCCTTTTAGCTCAAATTTCTTTTGGGAGTTGTATTGTTGAATGCTCGGCGAACATTTTTACAAAATATAAAAACGACAATATTTTTATAATAATTTCTATAGTCAATCAAAGTTAACCGTCCCGACTAGATGAGCGCGTAATCTTATTTTGAGAGCGTTGGCTGCTTTTTATTGCAAATTTCTTTACACCGCAATGTTGAGAAATGTTAGAACCCCCTAACAAAATATAAAAATTACAACTTTCACACGATCAAAATTGCCCGTTTCGATTTAAATGAGTGCGCTACCGTAAATATTACTTATTTCGACAACTACATGTCGGTATTTATGTTCCACAGCAGCGATATTTGAGAGGACAAGGAGAGTAGAATCTGTTTCTTAACTGAGGTTCCATTTTCTTTTTTGTGTAGTGTATTACCTAGAACTTTAGCCGTAATGAATTTTTAGTAAAATTGGCCATTTTCTGTGCGCTTCATAGGCGTCGGCGTGGGAGTAGTCGTTTGAGCGCGATTCGTAATATATGCGCAAATTTATGCTTCGCATATTAGACTAGGTGAAGGAATGTGGTTACCGATGTAAGTATAGAGAAGTAGAGAGATTTATTTTATGTGGAAGAATTAAATGTACATTAATTAATTAATTAATTTGGTTTTCTGCTATTAAAGCAATATGCATAAACATACGAAAAATAAGAATAGTATGTATAATAGCAACGTTGTATGTACAAATAGAATTGATAATGTATACAATTATTGATTTCGGAGTTGTGATGCGTGTGTGAGTTGGAGTACGGAACAGAGAAAAAAAAACTTGCCGTTTTAAACATCTTTCGTGAATTGACATGCGCGCGAAACTCGATTGTATATTTACAACATCAAGCATGTTTCCATAGTTATTTTTGCAAATCGTATCCGATGTGAAAAAAATTGCTTATATTCAGAAAACGAGCGTTCTACATCTAGTGATGTTTGCATATTTGCATAATTAAAAAAAATCTTTGAAACTTAACGCATCTGTAGACGAATCTTCACAGATTTGTCTAAGGGGAGCAAAATCTGAATCTTTGCCTAAAGCACTTAATCGGAACACTCATTCTTTGCGTCTTCTATCGAACAAAGTTGTGCGTGTACAGGTTTCACAATTTGCGGTGATTCCTCCAACGACAATGAAGAATTTTGTAATTTTTCTATTGCTTTCACTACTCCCATGTAATTTCCGTGAATAGTTTGACTTCAAATGTTTTTCTGAGTTCTTTTGAGAGCTGCACATTCCTTCGAATTAGAAAACGGAAACAACTTAACCCATCCCATAGATGTACCTACACAAATATATGTGTATTAAATTGTCAAAATCTTAAAAACTTTCATTTTTTTCGTCTTCCACAGCACATAGTTGTGCGTGAACATCTTTCACGATTCTCACCGATTCCTCTAACCACAGCAACGAATTGTCTAATGTTGTTATTGATTTCTCTAGTCCCAAGTAATTCTTATGAACATGTTGTAAATTTGCTTTAATCTGAATAGCTTGAATTTTGTTCTAGCTTATATTGATAGCTGCGCTTTGTTTCGCATCGAATAATAAAAGCACGTTCTTTATATTTTCAAAATACTCACGGTAGTAAAACTCCACCCAAAATCATGTTTGCTAATGTGTTATAACCTGCTGTGGTAGTTCAAGGGCGTGGGGAGAAAAGTGAAATTCGCGAATACTGGGGATTTGAGGAATATTGCCTTTGTACTCGCTATTAATGCATCTACCTCTGGATAATATCCATGAATCTGTTCCGTTACAATATGTAGAGCATGGATTTTTTTGCATAAAGTTACCACACTGCTTGAGAGACCGGCCTATAGAACACATAGTTGCTGCACCATCTGTTCTAAAAAGCAAAACAATTTTTTTCATTGCATTTAATATCAATTTTGAATTTTTTTCGACATTGCATTGTTCTACTCGTCTGGATGTTAACAAAATGGAAGATGATGGTTGATGTGGTTCCGTTTTACGTGCCAACACATTAAGTATAGAATCATTGATTTGATACATTATTGATTTTATTTATACGCTCAACGCTGCTATAATACGTACTATTCTTAGTTTCGTATGTTTATACGTATTGCTTTAATAGCAGAAAGCCAAATGCACATTTAATTCTTCCATATAAAATAAACCTCTCTACTTCTATACTTACATCGGTAACAAGGTTGTTTCGCGTCCCCACTCCATCCCACAGTCTAGAATGCGTAGCAAAACTTTGCGCATATATTACCTCAAATACTGCTCCCACACCGACGCATGTGAAGCGCTCGGATTGTGGCGAACTTAAATTATTAGTAAGGGTTCTTCTATCAAACAATATAGCCTGATTATACTGATAATATAATCAGTACATAATGAGGAATTTTATGGTTCAGGTATTAGGAGCTATCCTACTGTGTGATTCTCATTAAGTCTGTGGTCGATTTCTAGAATTAAATTGCTTGAAGTATCCTTTATCAGAAAATACATAAAATTATTTATCGCGTGTTCGTGAGTGATATTTAATGTGCCTATAAATCATAAAAGAATACAAGATAGGAAAGAGTTTTAGTGTAGAACTCCCATTTAATATTTTCTATTATGTTTACAGTTTCAGTTTTTTATTGTGAATTATTTCAAGTATAATGTAATATATTTGCTTTAATAATTTGTAAATACTAATAATAATATAATACGGACGTAACTGGGTATTATATATAATTCTAGAAATTGGAGAACAATTTTATAATTTGCCCCATGTAATAAAATATCTCTTTTCTACATTTAAAAATGATATTCTCTCTGCAATGAATGCATAACCATTGTAAATAGGTCATTACATTTGTAATTTTCAATAAATCCCCAAGCCGTTTAATGTTGTGATATATACATGATTTTTATTTTTCTCGCTGCTCGTTTCTTATAAAAACTTTAGGCACGACATACGACAATTTACTGGAATTAGTTTTTGGACAATCTACAGTGTAAATTATCTAAAAAAAAATGTATATCGATATCGGATTAAACAATTCGTACTGATACACGCTATCGGGAAAAAAATGTTCTCCACAGATACTAATACTCGGTTTGCTCAAAAAAATGTTTTATTTTCGTAGATGAAAAGAAAAGAATTTTCAAATCAATAAAAGGTAGTTTCTGAGAATATTGTACTTTTGACTAGACATTTTTAATAATAAAAAAAAAATAGAATTAACCTAGACATTTTAATTTTTTTAACATATTTATTTTCAATTATTACAAACGCGAAAATCTATATCTCAATATGTGTAGTTGTAAATCAAATTAAAAAAAAATGGTTATATGGTGCTACACTACATATATCTAATACAAGTACATATAACACATATTCAGGTATATTCGGTGTATACATGCATTCGATATAATATATTGTTGTGAATTTTGAAACAGAGAACAGAACATTGCTATTGGAGTGCTTACCGCGAATGTAAGTTTGGTATTATTATCTGTTATTGTTTATTTTATAAATACTTTCATTGTCATTCTAATGGTTTATTTTATTACAGTTTATAATTTTCTGGTTTGTGCGGTTTTAAAACTGATCAAGAAACTGAGTCTTTATTCCTTTTTAGTAATTCATCATAGATTACTTCGTATGATTAAGCTTTGTTGTGTCATTAAGTAACCGGCTTTATATTTGTTTTGTATGAAATGTTATTGTGGTAGATTTAACAACTTTTTGATTCTTTTAACTGTTTGTATTAAGTTACCCTATTTTTTTCACGTAATTCTTAACACATACTCTTACAAAAATAATGAAGCTTAGGTTACTATTTTTCTGTATTGTAAATAAAATGCTTTTTGTCTTTGATTTAAGGGACGCTAGCTCTGTTAGAGAATTAACTATTAATTCTTGAATGCAATTAAATCTAAAAAAAAAGAATGTATAAAAGTCATTTGATCAACCGGATTTATCCCCTTACTGTCTTACAATTGTGATGAATGATATGTCAACATTTCCTGTACATATCTAACTTACAGGTAACTCGAAAATTCAAAAAAAAGTGAAACTTTCTGAACTAATATAGCGTCGGAACAGCTTCGTGTGCGATATGTAACAATTGCGAAACTATGACACATATTAAAAAACATTTGGAGGGGACAATTTTTTATTAAGGCTGACAAATTGGATATTTGTTTGAAAGTAGTTAATTAGAAGGCTATTTGAGGAATAAGGTCGTATGTACTACTGAATTAAAATGGTGTTAATACAAAAACACTTGCGGTTATACCGGAAATAGCTGTCAACTTCGTTATCTTAAATAGAGCATCGAAGTGTAGTGAATATATATATAACACTTTTTTGATATTTTCGTAAGAGCGATTTGATAAAACAAAGTGGTAGTTAGTTGATATTTTTGAAAAAATGAATTTTAACCGTTTTCATTTGATAGAGTAGTCGGAATTGTCGGACTCGTGTACTGTTTTCTAAAAATTTATACTAATACTGCCCCCAATATGATTAACAGTTCTGAAATCAAAATTTTACTTTTTTCAAGTTGAATACTTCCAATTATGAAAGTTTATATGCACTCGTTCATCTCCCAAAATTTTTCAAAAAATGCAAATATTTCAAACATGGTTAGAAATAGCAATATAGTAAGTTTCATAAAATCTTAAAATTTAATAAAGAATCCAAAATGTAATGGTATAGGATATTTCATTTAAGATATCAAAGTTTTTAGCGATTTTCGGTATAACCGAAAGTGTCAAATTATTAAAATTATTTGAATTTAATATTATATTAATATTTACCAAGTTTTCCAGAATTTTGTGTATGCTCCAATATGTAATATTGGAACATTAAGAGTTTGTAATTGGCAAACATGGTGTAATATTCATTGAAGAATTTATATGAATAGAATTGTATCTTACATTTGATCCCTCCCTATTATTCTTATTAGCAATACAACTGAAAGTTTTAAATAAAAAGTGTGAGTGTACAATATAAAATCTTTATAAAACGTAATGAAAAGTCGAACGGCGGTAATAAGATATACAAATATATATTTTTTAAGTAGAATATCTATTACAGATTTTCGAATGGATTTGTTGATTTGAAACACATTATACACTTTAAAGAGGGTTTCCTAAACTAACTTGTAAAGTCGATTGCAATTTTATTACGATTTTACGTAATATGTAGAATTCATGGCGTCTTGCAAATTTACTGTTGTAGTAAGTAAATTTGAAAATTTTAATATTTAGTGCATATGTAATTTTCGTGGGTAATATTTAGTAATCAAATTACAAATTAATGTTGCTTTTATGTGAGGTACCGATATTATGAAAATTGCAGTGCTACTCGTGTTGAATGAATATTAAACATTTTGCTGCTGGATTATTACAACAAATTTTTTCCGGGGAAATTCTTCAAGTGTTTTTCCATCCTAATAATTAAAAAAATTAGAATTTTGATTAAATATTTTTATCGTATATGAAAATTCCCTTAAAAGATAAGTAAACTAAAATTTATATCACTTTTCGTTGTAAATTTGAAACGTAACGTACTAAGTAGTACTAGTAATGTTACTAAGTTACTAAGTAATAAAATTCATGTGTTACGTAGATAAGCGTATTTTATCTATAGGTGCTTATTGTTTGGTGGCCACCATATATATACATACATATATTACTTTTCAAACTATTTCAGCAAAATAATATTTGAATGTTCCCGAACATTTTACCACAACAACCACATAATGTTAAACAAGTTTAGCAAGTCGCGCAAATTATCATCCGAGAACAATCATTCCAGTAGATACCAGGTGATACGATTTCATGCGTTTCTATTTTGAAGTATGCCTAACTAGATGCGGATGGGTTTTCTGCCAGATATTTTAATATTTGTAACATTTCTTCGTTTACGGTTTTACTGCGACATAGTAACCTTTGATTCATTAATTAGTACACTTGGTTCATATAGAGTAGTGCGAAATTAGTACAAAAGTCAAGGCGTAGCCAAATCAATACGGCCGTTCACGTAGGTATGTAGTGGAGAATTAGTCTGGTACGAAATACATCTCCAACTTTTTTTTTGTTAATTCTTTTCACGTTCACGTTCGCTACTAACGGTTAAGGTACAAAATACCTAGACTAATGCTTTTTAAGAAATCACGAAAACCTATTTGTAACTTTGACGTGCCAGTTACCACTGAGTGTTAGAAACTATAGGGTGGTATTAGACAAATAACCAGGATCAGTGAAAAAATAACGTAACTGATATAATAAATTTATTTAAAAGAAACAACAGATTATGCGTGTACCTAAACAGTTCTGTTGGTGTGGATATATCTTCTTAAGGAAGTGCAGTAATTTAATCTAATTAGGCTAACTGCAAGAACCTCTTGCTTGTAGGGCGTTTGTTTTGCTATAACTTGATTCATAAGAAGTTCATGTTGTGGTGCTCGTTATGATCGTACGGTATTGATTATAAAACGGGCGACGGGACAAATAAAAAATAATAGCCGCCCTAATGTATTCTCATAAATTGCCAATAACTGTTTTATTTCGAAAAAATACGAGATACATACAAAATTCGTTATGTGTGCGTGATAAAAATTACGGTTTGTATAGCCCGCGGTATCGTTTTCTCTAATTAATCGTCGATATAAATTTTATATTTGACACGGTCATCCAGTACATTAACGGTCTGAAGACCTACATATGTATACGTAAATACTATGTACGTATATACATATGTATTCCCATACATAGTGGAGATTGTAAATTTACGGCTATATACAGCGTTATATCATCGCTCATTAATAAAATGATATTTTTAAATATAATCTCACGTTTTCAGTGAATGCCCATATTGGAATCATGATCCTTTTTCACCTGAAGATCCAGTTAAGGTTTATGGGTTAACTTGAGAATGTACTTGGAAACGAAACCGTTTGAGTTCGAGATTGACCGATAATTGCTGATATGCCAAAAACTAGTAATTATTACTAATGCTAAAGTATGTGCTATCGGTATATAGTATATATCGGTATACTATAATATACCGATTATATATTGTAATATAATTACATTATTTTACATTACATTTACATACATAATCTACATGTTATGTATATATATATATATATATATATATATATATATATATATATATATATATACGTAATAGTTCTGACCTATTTTTTTTTCCTCAAATGGCGTTGTATGATTTTTACTTCATTTTTGGATAGGCGTTGTTATTCTCTGACAATGGCATTTAAGCAATAATCATACCTTACATAAGAAAGTTTTTGAGGAAAATTTTAAAGTTTCAAACAATTTATTCAAAAACAACTGTTGAAAAAGTGTTGGCCTATTACTTCTAGAGTGTGAGAGACATTTCACATATTTCATTTCGCATTCGCTGTTGCAATTCCTTCATGTTGTGAGATTTAGTAACGTATATTTTATTCTTTAAGTAACCCTGCAAGAAGTAATCAAGGAGTTCGGTGGGGAGATTCCGCTGGCCAGCGGATTGACAGTCTCTTCTCGATCCATCATCGGTTTGGAAACGTGGTAATATGGCGGAGGGCCTGTACATCCTTCCCATATTCTCTGGTTGGGTAAATTGGATTTTTTTACTGGGGTAGAGTACTGCTAAAAAGAGAACGAAATTTCAATTTTATTGCAATAAATTACATATGGTACAGTATTTAAAATAAATAATTAAATATTAACCATTAATGGAATTTGTAATTTAATCAGTTAATAACATACATTACCTGTTTGAAAATTAACAATGGATTTTTTTTAGAGAATCTGTTACTATACAGTATTTATTAAATATTAGATGAAAACCCAAATCCTAAAGGTTTGGCGAAAAACATTTTTTTTGTTGGCGTTGTTGGGTTGTTTGGCGAACAACAGCAACCAAATGCAGTTTCCCCAATCGAATAGATTTTCATCCGTTATACAATAGTAGAGCAAGTTACAGCAAAAATTACAATATTAACAGATTTGCAATGTTTTGCGTGTGTGTCTTAATTTCTACAATATATTAGGTGTATTGGTTGTAACCTCTATCCAATAAAAACGCGAAAACCAACCAAAATATTTGTTACAATGTTCCTTTAGATTGTTAAAATATCTCACCGGATATTTTTTACTCGCCCTTCTGTAGGGTTATTTTACATTTTGTCCACGACATCTTGTTGATATTATTATGTTTACAATGATCTTTTTTATTGAAGGAAAATTCTACGGATGTACAGAAATTAAACAGTTAAACAGGAATTAAATATCTTTTCCAATGTGCTGGTAATCAAGTCTCCACTCTATAGTAAACAACACATATGTAAGTATCGGCACCCAACGCGCCACACAAGTTTAATTTATTATATGTATATTATAGTAATATAGTAATTAGTCCGGGACGGCCGTTTTGAAGACACGAATGGTTCTCATCATCAACCGGTGACCGAATGATGAGGACTATTCGTGTCCTCGAATCGGCCGTCCCGGACTAATTATTGTATATTACTATATACTTGTGTAATGCAGAGGTGCCGATACTTATGTGTTGTTTACCATACTACGCCACAGTCCTTGCTATCATTACTCAACTATATATTATAATATAATCAGAAAAATTAATTGCTCTCTTCACATTTGTTAACGATACTTTTTTCCCGACGAATATAGATTTACCATGGATCGATAATGAATGAAATTTCGGGATACTTGAAAACAAGAATAAATATCTATTCTCCTTGCAGATTTTTCAATTTAAAATACGCAAGGTTTAATTATACTCGTATATTACGTCGAGAAATACTTATCCTCCTAAGTATTGACACATCGGGCTTTCAAAATTTATTTATTGTTTTTAGTTACAGAAAACGTAGATACTAAGCTAATGTAATATTAAAGTTCAAATGAAATAAGTCTAAGATTCAATCGACAATTGAATTTTTCGCTAATCTGTTAAAAATTGCTTTTTAACTTACACAAATATTATTCCGGTCACACCACATACAGTTTCATTTAATCAGACGGAAATGAAGCAGTGCTTGTATTTCCTTCTTTCGATGTTGAAGAAAACAAAATATTGTGTTTTGCAGTGGTCTACAAAACATATCTGATGTTTATCGTACTGCTCAACATTGCTCTCGACGATTATTCACCAATTGGATTTCTTCTCCAGCGAAAGGGACTTCTTAATATGGCATCCTTTACGTTACCTAAGATGGTCTATCAGAATTGAGATTCAACCCTTAATGGAAATGTGAAGCTGGCAATTTATTAAACGGAACCCAAATATACAATTAATGGAGTGAAACAATAATTTACCTTTTATTGTTGTTATGCTGTTGTTTTATGATTTATTCTTATCACTCATTCATCTTGCAATTAACCGTACATTTTTTTCTGCGTTTCGCTGTGGTTATTCACATTGTTCTAGATTAATTTCAGCGATTACTTGACTAATGAATTTTTTTATTATCAAGACACTACAAAAATTTATAAAGAAGTTTAGAAGTATATTTTGGTAAAATACAATTATTATCGTATTATCATATTATCAAACTTACCGCATTATTTTATTTATTAGTTAGGCTGTATCGAACCAAATGAAACTAACATATGAAACAATCTGTAAATATGCAGTTGTCACCTATACAGTATATATGTGCAGGAAGATTTTCTCTTGTGTAGTAATTAATAAATACGTGTGTTTGATATAGCACACACATTAGCTCTCTCTCTAAATGTAAATACAGAAATTTTCAAACATTAAGGCACAGTAAAGACATCTGCAAAGAAGTACTGAATCATAATAGTCTTATTAAACGTATGTATCTCCACATTTAGCCACAATTCTACGCTATCCTTTGTTACAAACTAGCAACAAAATATGCCTCTTAGGTTATTTTTATATATGCAGTGGGCCGAACTTACTGCTAGTGACTACCCTGGCTTAATATGTTACCATAGCCATCGTTTCTTGGAAACGGTTGTAGCAACGAAATCAATTCTTGGGCAACAAATTAGCAACAAAATATGTTGTTTAGCTGGTGTTAATATTTGCATTTGACTCAAAAGTTGCAGCGATTGGCTATCTAGTTTAATTTGCTAGCCTGGTTATAGTTTCTTGGAAACGATTGTAGCAATAAAGTCAATTCTTGGGCAACAAATTACCAACTAAATGGCAACAAAATATACTGCTTAGTTCGTGTTGATATGTGCAGTGAGCCGAAAGTTACACGTTGTTTCTTGCAAACAACGGCAACAACAAAATCAGTTCATGGCTAACAAATTAGCAAGAAAATATGCAGCTGGCTTACCAAAGAAATCGTTGGGACGTTGAACATGGAAATTAGAATCTGCAAAGATGGAGATTATGTCTTTTCACTGACGGAATTCGAGGTGTGGTGAAAATTTCAGTCAGAGAGTTAATGTGTGTTTGTCTTGTCGAGCGTGCAGATTTGATTGTCTAAATTAATGCAATCATGACATCGTTAAGGTATCATAACATGTTTCTAGAACCAAGTATTGTACCATTTGTTGCTGTCATCGGTAAAAATTTTACTTTAATCGGCGATAATGACCGACTCCACAGCGCCAGGATAGCTAACGTCCGCATAGAAAATAGTGGTATCCACCGAGTAGATTGACCAAGTTGTTCTCGGGATATGAATTCCATTGAACATATCTATAGAGTTGTAATCTAATCGACTAGAACAAGCAGACTAACCATTATAGCAGCTTGCCAATGATTTACGGGATACTTGCCAAAACATTCCTTGGCATTTCATTAACGATTAAATTGAAAGAATGCCGAATAGAGTGAAGACAATATGGAATATCAAATTGATATTTTTATGAACAATAAAGATCGAAATCTAGAATATTCTTGTCTTTGTACATTTCTATATTTTTGTATTTCTTTATATATATATATGGTACATGTATGTTGAACGTGTTTAAAAGAATCTAATAATAAATTAAAAGGACAATAAATCTACGATTCCTTATTTTCTTTATTAAAACATTTTCTATCGTGCAAACCAATCTCGAATTATAATTGCATTAAGAGAATAATAGGAGCTATTATGAAGATCTTTATTGCAAAATGCAAATCACTATTAACAATAAAAGTACAGAATATAATGCTTCTATTAAATTTACATTAGTTTTCTATTTTCTTTAATCGTTACTAAATAAATGTAGAATTTAACGTTGAATAGAATCTTGGGCGCAGAGAAAGATAAAATAAAAACAAAATAGTTACGTTCTTCAAGTTTAGTTAGTAATTCTCCTAGAACAATGCCGTTAGTCGTCTGCTTCGGTGTATCTTTCTTGTGTGGATATACGTGGATATACAAAATATATTTATTAAATAAACAATTCCCTTGACAAAAAAATTAAATGAATGGATTATGGATTTCATAATTCGATTCTTTGCGTACACATTCACATGTTTAATATCGAACGTTAGGGCCACCATCAAACCCTACCGGAGCATGAACGTCTGGTTAGGCGACGGCAGTAAATAGCCGATTACTACCGCAAAAAGATGCTGTACAACTCACGATTATCCAGACACTCGCATTCTTATTTGATACACTACCTCTAGTACCTTGCTCCAAGCTGCTGTCCCCATGTATAAGGGGAAAAATCAAAAACCAACGATAGTGCGGCGCTGGGCGCTGCGTGACACAAGCAAAAGAGCGACGGCAGTCGTGTCAGTTCGTACCTTCGACTTCCGTAGTTTGGAACTTTGTACGTACGTGTACGTTTACTAGCGGGAGACTCCGTGCCTAGCGCTTGATCCAATACGCGCATTAGCAGTAGCAATACAACAAAGGATTAATAAAGATATTTTTAAATTAGAAGATTGACAAATTTTATATTTTTTGCAAACTTTACGAGAAATTAAATGAATTTTTCGTTGCGTACATGTCTAAATTTAAATGATGCTGAATACGAATTATATGAATTTATGTAAAGTATAAAACAAATGAAACAATTAATTTATCCTAAAATAGACATAAACAAAATATTACTTTTACGAAATAAATAAAAATAGTTAAAGTTATAAAATAAAATAAATCAAAATCAAATGTTAAGTCCTTAACAAAAATTGTGTTTAGATATGATTGAAAACCTACGTATTGGGTCACTTTGACAATAGCGACTGTTTATTAAAGGAAATTGCATTCCATAACAATGGAAACTATTAATAATTAACCTTGTTACCGTCGTAATTTTCGCTATTAAAGTATTTTTAAAATTTTTGTATATTGTCATGGAGTTATGGGGAACAATATGGCTTTGGTTTATTCCATTTCAGCGAATAATCCGCGGTTTTGCCCTATTAACTATAATGTTCGTTATTTTTGTCTATTGATGCGGGTACCGTGGAATAATTCAACGCATTTCGTCTACATTTCACATTTCCTGTGTTTCAATTAATTTCCAATACACTATCGAGTTAACACCTACATGGGGAGAAATTTACAAGCGCATTCCTGAAAAATATTTGTATGGCCCTCTTGTACTGTATACGATGATTGCATCAATGGTACAGCCAGTATCCGAATAAATGTGCAATTTGGTAATGCGATGTATTAATCTTGAAATTATCTTAAACTATTATTCAGTTGTCAAATAAAACACTATTTCATAATGGTTAACCAATTTAATTCGACTTTTACCTTTGAAGTTTTGTTTTAATTTGTAGTCTTGGCATATGTACATAGTTTTCTTTCACAACACATTCTTTGAGTTTTAACTTATGACTATGACCGTATCTATCGATCAGAACCACCCTTTCTTTTTCAAATCTTAAATTTAATTTTGTTCTTTAACATTAATTGAATTGGCGGTAGTTGTTCTAATATTCTGTGTTCGGTCCCATATACACTAAATTTTACTTTTTTTAAAAATCAATATTTGTTAAGTAATGTACTGCTGTTATACAAACATACACTTTTTTTAATTCATGAATTTCACAAAGAATTTTTTTTCCACCATATATTGCTCTCTATTTTGTTATATTTTATAAATTTAAGTAATTATTTACAATTAGTTTTAGTTTATTATTTATGTTTGTCACAATATCCATTAAAATAATTAATTTACTAAAATATTTCTTGCCAATATGTATTCCGATGTACAGACTGTGGAAATTACAGGATCACCTCACAAATGTGTAATTCTACAAGAAAGCCACTTCTTATCATGCGCTGAACAAAGAGCAATACAGTACACTACCCAGCTTAGAAACTACTTTTTTTCCTTCTCTAATGCTTATACTATAACATCAGATACTGGATGTCTTTTGTTCTGTGCAGGCTTTGCTGCTTCATAATAAGGCCACTTATAAATGAGTGCTTAGTCATTGTAGTTATTAAATTCTAACACGGAAAAAATACGCGAGGTTTGAATTGCAGTTTTATTGATCGGTTAGCTACCCTAAATCAGTAGAGGCAATGCAGTGAACTTTAATAATTCGGCAATTGTCAGGAAAGGTTAGCGTTGTACCACTTTCGCGGTGTAAGAACAGAGATCGGCTCCTTGCATTCTTACGAAAACTTCCGTGATCTTTTTACTGGAATTTGTACAATTAACAGCATTCTCTATGATTTCTGACATACACAATAACAAACATGTGGTGGCATGTATGTATATATTAATTATAATAACATTAAAAATTACAACATTGAACATCCACTAGTTCGACATGTGGCAGTGTTGAACTGTACTAATTTATTTTTCGAATTCTTCAGCTGCTTAATCGTGTTCTCTCTCTCCTTGTCCCTAGCCTTGCTATTTTATTAGCAAATTATATCCCCATTCAACGATAGTCGCAATGAAATGGCTAAATAACTCATCTCAATTCCATTTTCTTCACGCCATAAATGTTTGTTGTTGGTGTTGGTTGTGATTTGACAAATCATAATCGCAGGAGCCTTTTTAGTATATAAGGTGTTTCATGGTCTTGCTAGTAGCATCCCCTCCGCTTCATGGTACTTTGATTGCAAATGATGACTCGGGAGTACTAGAACCATAAAGAACATTTTTTAATCCTAGCGGTACTTGACTAACTCGGTTCAGTCAAGCGCAGGACTTACTGGACCAGCGAGCCGTTTATACTATATAATCTATGTTTCAGGATACCGCCGCTGTCACAATGGTAAAGAATAATCACATGAAACACGAAGTTTATAGAACGTTAAATCACCAGATTTAAAATAATTTTACGAATGTAATTGTCATAATCAACGAATTTGCATTGTAAGTAATACAATATTGTACTACACTTCACTTTTCACTTTCATTCAATCACTTTTTTTTCTAAAGTTATTCATTAAAAATAATATGTGAAATTTATTTTACCGTTCAATTTCGCCATCTATACGAAATGACCACCACTTCCTTGCATACGTGATTATTTATGTTTTGTTGTAAAAGATATTATTTACTAATATTTTTTAAATTTTTTCTATAGTGCATTACCTTAAGAAATTCATTTGGCCGAATATTTATAACCATTTTTATTCGGCCAAATTGGATTATTTCAAGCAGCTACCAATGTTTTCATGTTTATTTTTGACTGACGAAAACCATTTAGTGTGTGATGCTTGAAATGGTTTGTTTGCTTATTTTTGGTATTTATTATTATTATTATACGTGCTTGGTAGACAATGTATGTAGAAAAATTATGGTAGAAAGGAGCCGCATCAATTATAGATTCTTTTGACTGAGTATTTGTAATAAGCTTCATCCTTTGTTCATATAACAGAATTTCTCATATTTTTCACACAAATATCAAATTTTGATTCATGACTGATAAATAACGCCTTTTCATTGTTCCTGGGCGCAGCTCAAGTGCACTTTTGGCTTCCCTTTAGCTATGTGAGAAGAGAAACTATGACTAAAAAAAAAGAAAATTGTTAACATATAAAAATTTTTTCAGTTTTTTTTTTTTTTTTTTTTTTTTTTTTTTTTTTAATAATAAACTACTAATATCGCTTATTATTGGAAAACAATTAGAACTTTTCCGGTTATTACAAAACCCGTTTCGGCACATTTTTCAATTACATCGGCGACTGTGGAAGATGATAGTTTTAATTAACTTGGGATCTTTCGTTTGGTTCTCCACATTTGCACATTTTAGCAATCACTTTTCGAAGACTATTAACAAAGCGCCGCCATGTTTCTACGAACTGCACTTGACACGCCATGCGTTAATGAGTTAGTCGAATACCATGAACTTGCATATTCCCTAATTTTTTTAGATGTCCGAGGGTATGTTGAATGTTGAATATGGTTTGTTACGTCTTTGGTAAATATTAATTAAATATGGCACCTCAAGATATTTCATAGGAATGCAACGTACATTTCTACGTTATGATATATAAAATACTTATTTGCTTATTACATTCAGATTTTAATTTTAGATTAATGAAATGGAACTTATTAGAAAAAAAACACATTTACGCGTTATTTGTAATGAATCTCAAAACAAAAGTTTATAGTATTTTGTCGCAGCGCTATGTATTTTAGCAAAAAGCTTATTTGCAAAGTTTCATATTAAAATCACGCCTTAAAATGACGTGGACTAAACATGCCAACGCTTTCGATTGCCATCTTCTGGAATCTAGTTAATTTATTGTCAAAAACTCGAAGATATACTCATTTAAGTAAAATCTGAATCACCGTTTTATAGTGTAACTTTAACTTTCAATTGAATTATGTTTAGTTAACTTTTACTCACGGGCTATCTAAACACTATAGATTTAATTAAATATTGTCTGTTAATGTAATGTCTAATTAAAGATTTAATTACAATATACACCTAAACATGACTCATAAATGTAAACCAAATAAATGATTGGAATGCAGCTGCTTAATAACTATCATGAATATATTATTGTCATAGTAATTTTTGTAAAATTCAGAGTTTAAAACCATTATAGGCTCGTTCTATATTTACGTTTCTAGATTATTGACATTCGCGTCACTATTACTAGAAAGTGTTTTGAGCAATGTTTGTCTTTTGTTATCTCAAACTAAACAATTACTATTTGCACTTCATTACTTTGTTTTTTTATCTATTTATATTAATGAAGTCATGCAGGTTAATAAAAGATTATGCATTTCAACTTTGTACAAATCGATCTTCCCCGAAAAGATGAATGTACTTCCCTAGAGTCTAGCCCTGTGCTTCCCAATAAATATCTTTTAAACTAGTTCCTGAACATCTGCAAACTTTAATATTTGAACAACATTTGTTAGTTTTCAATGCAATTGAGTATGTTCACGAAAAGACACTACGCGGAATCACTAGTTGTCCTCTAAACCTAGCGTTGAAAAGCCGTTAATTTAAACTTATGGCACATCTTGTAAGTATGTAAAATAAATGGAAAGACCTTTTTATGAAATTCAAATGATTTCGAAGACACCACACAGTCGACCTGAGAAAAATCAAATTGCACTAATTTTATTGTATAGCGACTGCTAATTGTAAAAAAAAGGAATTAAATACGTCAGAAATCGGAGTGTATTGTAGTTTTGCTATTACTATTGTACTTTGATCTTGCCTTATTTGAATTTATTTTCAAATTTTATCAACACGTACATATTTGATTCACACGTGTTCTATTTACGCTGCAATAACGTGATGATGTAATTTATGATAGTATTTGTATTGTGTAATTATTCGAAAATAATTTAAATCGGGCAATCCGAAAAGGTTATCCGAAAAATGCTGATTTTGCCCAAAATGGTTGTTCACTTCTTTGATTTATAGTCGTAAAAAACTACTATCAAAGATAGCAGACCTTGCTGTGATGTGACGTGATGTACTTTGCCTTCGTTGCGTTTTATCACGATTGAATTGAAAAAACCTTAAGCACATTAAGATTAAAATTGTTTTTTTTTGTGATTGTGTAGATTGAAGAACAGATAAACAAAGAAAAAATTATATACAGTAAACAAATTCGTCTTTCGTGTGGTTATTTAGAAAAAGTACTATTTACAATACGGTGTATATATACTAAGCTAAGTGTTCTTATACAGACTATAATTTGTGCAACATGATTCAAGGCATATCGAACACCGCAGTTGTATGTTAGTATAAAGGAGAAGATCTGTTCCACAATTTAATTCGAGCATAAGAAAAGCTTGTGCTAATTGGTGCAATAATATATTCGAAAGGTATAAAAATATTCTAATAGGTGACAACATTTGGATATACAGCGTGTGTATATATTGTCGCAAAAGCTACACGTAGCGACGCATTTCGTTCGATTTTGAAAATCTCAATGCTAAAATGTTGTGCCGCGTTTTATACGTTTTCGAAGATCACTTGAAAGTAACGCATATGTGGCAATGCAGCAATTACTAAAAATAGTAGGTACAATACAAAATTGTCGAAGTGAAATTACAAATGACAAATTGGAAAACACAATTGATACATAGGAAAAAGCAATAGCAAAACACTTTGTTAAAGCAGAGTTAATAGTTTTGATGTTTCGGACACATCTCTTGTAAAGAAATTAGCGGCAATTATTACGTATGCACTTGTTCAAATTGATATCTGTCTGTAAGCACAGTTGTAATCTACGAGGTATTGTCTATATTGGAGAGAGTTAATTCAGATAAATGTCAACGTTTGAGAGTAATGATTTTGATTGAAATGAAATTAGAATACAAATTCATTGTCCTTCAACGTTGCCAAATGTGTTTTTCATGAGAGGATGTTAATGAAGAAATGTTGAAAACAGACTATGAAATTAAAAAGAATCTGTTTACCAAAAAAAATAAGAATAAAAAGTCGCATTAAAAAACCGACATTCAAGAACCTCGCGAAGACGTATGATGCAATATTTTACCATTTAAATTTTCGATTCACAAACGAACGAAGTGGGTTACTACGTGTAGCTTTTGCTAATGGCAGGTCTCACGCAGCACATCAAATAATCGATTATTTGAAGGTGTTCACTTGATCCATCGCCTAATGACTTCTTTTTGTTCATAAATGCCAAACAGAAAAACTCCACAAGAAGCTGCTGATGTCCTTGAATTTGGAAATACTACTTTTACAACGGAAAAAAATGTTTTGCGAATTGGTTCGAACGCATGCAAAAGTATAGAAGTCTTAATGGCGAATACTTTAAAACCAAAATGACTTGGTTTTTCTTTCAATATTTCTCGTATTAGATTTAAAAATGAAATCACATATTTATTACATAGTTGGGTGACTTGCAGAGCTTATTTTGTCCAAAATTGCGACGTTTCAGGAAAATGTATAAATGGCCCGAATTATCGATTTCTATTTTCACCAAAACATCTGTTTGTAAAATGTTAAGTTATTGTTATTTATGCACCATGCATTTTGCATATCTGCTATGGGCAAATTTTATTTTGTTGGTTTCTGTCATAGTTATTCCAATTAGAATGTCCTACAGTAGTTACAAAACAGAAATAAAAACGTTTAATCTGTGCTCATAATTGTTATTATGACAGATATTACGGAGGTAAAATAAAAGTAGATAAAAAAATTATTTCTTCAATATTAATTTAATATTAATTAATTCTTAATTTGAAGACCTAGTGATAGTTTTGGCGGAGTAAATTATTTTGAATCTTTCCGAGGCTGCAGGAATGATTCCAACTTTTTGGAGTCGTCACTTGCTTATCTACCAGAAATGGACAAACGTCAGTTGGCATGTTTAGGCATATCTTTCCGGTGTATTTTAAGAATACAAAATTTGTTTTGAACATCTATGATCGGGTGAGATTATATATGCAACTACTAGGAATCGAATGCCACCATGTTCAATTCCGAAAAGAATGGACAAGTACGTTTTCCAAGTCTACAAATATTTCCTTGGCTAGACTTTTTATTCATGAATTAACACATCGTTTTACTAGTCATTTAGAAATTATCATTTATAAATACAACCTGGGATAATGAAAAGGCTCCAAATTTAAGTGTTCAAAAGTACTTATGCAAAGAAAAAAAAAAAAACGATCAAAATACAACGTAGCATACGATACGTGACGCCGTGAAGAACGCAGTTGACATCACGCAGTCACGTGACATTGCGAGATATAAATTAAGCAAACCTTGTAACGTTTATTATCCTGGAACTAGGTACTGCTACATAGTCATACACATACATTGGCGGCCCGTTTCCGTATTTCCTTTTTGAAGTTCTTAGTGTATTAATTTCTTTCTTTGTACATTGAATAAGCATATCAACTTGGAAACTTCACTTAAATAAAATTTGACACTTGTGTTAAAACTGTCTTTAATTTTAGAACAAAATAAATTTCTTGTGAAAAATACATTTATGTTCTATGCTTTTAAAATAGATTATTTTGAGGCGCATTTATTTGCATGCTTTCTGGATTTTAAAGTAAATTCTTTTTTAAGAATGTGCAGAGTAGAAGTGATTGTATATGTTAATTAACTGCCCTTACGTAATTGCAGTAAAAAGTTTTAGAAAAGTTCAGGGATAAGCTATTCCAAAGCAATCAATGCTTTGGAATAGCTTTCTGCGATAAAAAGTGGATTAATTACTCCCAAAATATAGCAGTTGTTCTATATGAAAATAGGTTTATACGAAAAAAAGTGAAACTTTTTGTACAGTATTTCAAAAACTTACCACGCATCCAACCAACACCAACCAATATTAACATGTTTAATATGTTGCATTAAATTTTGTTGTCCTTTTGAGCCTCTTACAGGTAGCAGATTTTAGATTGTAAATTTATTGTCTGTAAAGTAAAAATTTTAAGTCAAATTGAAAATTCCTATTTACTGGGTGACGACGTTATAGATATGTATGTTAGATGGTAATTATATCGGAATATCTTTTGCATGGGAGGATTTATAAACGATGTGTATTTTGTGAAAATCGGGGAGTGGATTCGAAGCCTAGTATCCGGATATCCAGATAGTTTTAGATACGGATATATAGATCTGGATTTCTCTTTTCGAATTCCTATAATACCGAATTATTTGGTTTAAATTTATACATTTTTAACGTGGTGGTAGGTCTAAATTCTTAGAGGGTTGAGATCGGCCAATCTGGCTGAAAGTTGAATTTAGTAAATAAGGATCATTATCATCTGGAGAAAGGCTGATTTATAAATTTTTCTCTAGTAAGACCTTCATCAAAGCGAAAATTGTTCTTAATATACAGCTGCCGAGCCGTATATTAAGAACAATTCAGTATCAACCGTCATATCAGCCGTCTCCCTAAGTAAACGACTGATAGCTGTGAGTAGTTGTAAAATAACACTGACCAAGGTTTTTACCCTAAGTTAGTAACTGTTTAACAGCGTATATAAAGTAAAAATGATTCGAAAAGCGGCAACATTGGCTTAGCTCTGGTTACAGAGAAAATGCCTTTATAGTATGGCCGGTAATCTGGTCTACTGCAATAATGTTTATAAACTTTCTGAAGCTTTTGGAATACATCATGATCCCAGTCCCTATTCTGATAGGTCATGTTTCTATGACAAAAACTTACGAAAATCTGAAAATTTTATTAGCAAAGATAAAGTGCAAAGACTATTCCTGGAATATTTGTGTAGATTTTAAAGTAATTGCAATTATTTTGGGTATGCGATCTGGTTACACCAAATACTGTTGCTTTTTATGTCTTTGGGGAAAACATTACCATAAGCAAGAGTGGCCATTACGACAACAAGCAACAGACAACGCGGAGACAACACTCTTCGCGTGAAACTTGGGCTCATGAAAAACTTTGTAAAAGCACTGGATCTCGAAGGTGAAGGTTTTAAATACCTTTGTGAAAAATTTCCAAAATTAACACAAGGGAAACTGAAAGAAGGTATTTTTGTTGGACCTCAGATAGGAGAAATAGTAAATGATGAAATCTTTGAAATCAAATTATCAGCGAAGGAAAAAACAAATTGGCTCCCCGTGGTACAAGTTTTCACGAATTTCTTGGGAAACAAAAAAGCTGACAACTATAGGACTTTAGTAATGGATATGTTACAAGCATTTCACGCTGCTGGCTGTAATATGTCCCTTAAAGTGCACATTCTACATTCTCACTTGGATTTTTGTCCAGAGAATATAGGCGACGTTAGCCATGAACACGGTAAGCGCTACCACCAAGACATCATGGGAACGGACAAACGGTATCAGGGGAAATGGGGTCCTGTTATGTTAGCAGATTACTGTTGGATGTTAAGAAGAGATCCTGTAAATATTGTTTATAAGAGACGGAGCAGTATTACTTCACATTTCTAATTATAATAATTTGAAATATACATTAAATTATGATCTAATCTAAAAAAACCTTTTCATTGAAATATAAAAAGAAATCGAACTAACTTGACCTTCTACCTTTTATTAAAATAAATGTTATATGTTATATGTTTTCTATTGAAATTAGTATAAATTATTTCACGGCAAGATCAAAAGTTGAAATTTGTTGGCTAGTGTAATTTGTCATCAATTTCTGCTTTTCTCCATACATTGTTGTAAGCTAAAGCTAACAGCTAAAATCATATATTTTTTACAATGGCGCTCTCCTCGCCAATCTATATGTTCAAATCTGGAGTTAATATCTGTGGTATTTATTAAACAACTTATAGCCTGTATTTTCTCAGATTTCTTTTGAAAAGTTATTCGTAGGAATCATACGGGCTTTTTGAGTCCGCACTCTTCTGATGGTAGACGAGGTTCTTATGCCCGTTTTAATACAACAGCGACGATTTTAAATACACAAGACTAGTTCTTGAAGTCTGCTGTTGCGACGGGGAATGCTAACAATACGCGCTATTCTAGCGATAACGATTCATATGGTAAGTGAGTCAGTGGCATGAGCGTTCATGGAAGGAATCGACGAGAAGCAAAAACACACTGTTAGCCGTGAGAAATGCAATTCACATTACATGACGATTTTTACGTATGTGTAATCGCGCTCGTGTGTATTCGTGTGTGCCACTACGTATTCGTGAGAGAGTGTGTAAATCAGCTGTTTGCTTGCCGTTGTATGTCGTCGCCGCTATCGCGTACACTCGTTCTCCCTTCCTTTTCTTTTTCACTTTCTTTCTCTTATCCATTTTCTACCGCTAACGCCTCGTTACTTTGTTGAAATATTTTCTGGGCGTGTATCTCTCCAACAATCCGACTTCGCTCGATTGACGAAATTCTACCCGTTCTCAATAGCGAGCTATTTAATTGAAACTACAACAATGTTTGTTCTTAGTAGGCTTTGATGTAATGTTCGCTAATCTACATGTACAGTGACGAGCAGTCGAAAGTTAACGGGTATTTATTTGTTTATTTATCGGGAACAATTGCGGTTTGCTGAATATAATTCTTCACGATTGGTGTCATAAATTTGGTATGTGCATATGAGATGGGCGTCTTCTCGTCCAGTTATAAATGTAAATTCGGTCAACCTTGCTGCTTCTGTTTGGCAACTTTTTATTGTTACAAATTCAAAAGTGTTGCAGTGTTTACTAGACAGTGTAATTTTTTTAAATTGCTTTAAATTGAATGATCATAATCGTTCGACTTGTTGCCAGATCATATTCGTTTAGTGAATAACATACTTGCCACAATAATTAAAGCTTCCTGTTAACATGATAAAGTTATCATGTACCAACGTGTGTATTGAGGCGTGTAGCAGATTTACATGTATGAGGCTATTTTCGATTCTTCTTCTTCTAGAGTCAGGCGGAAGCCTATTAACTTCTATACAGAATGATGGTCTGCAATGAATCACTATTTGATAAGTTAACGTAGGGAATTCAGATGGAAAAAAAGATGTTACATTGTCTCGTGTGCGGATTCTATCACGCGCTCGAATCACTCAGCTACTGGGAAGGGGAAGATTCCAGGTCGCTTGCTTAGAACGGTTGTGTGTTGCGGCTACGCCAGGAATGAAAATGTAATTAGCCTAAGCATTTCGTTTTGTCAAACGAGCCTATTGAGATAACTCTGAGATTCTCTCAACTAAGCCACAGCATCATAAGTTAGAATGGGCCTAATCAAGGCTAGCAATTTAGTAACAAGCTGCTTTTTTTTACAGTAGAGGGACGTCAACATGTTTCTGACCTTTACATATACAAAATAATGGGAAGTCTCTAAGCTGGTCGCTGGACTATCAGAAGACCCAGATATTTCACCAATAGAGGATATAAGCCCCTTTTGTAAATATATATTTGCCTGTCTTCCTACTACTTACACATGCAGTTAAAAACGTTTTGAAATTATATTAAATTATGTATTTAAAAATAAATTCAGAAAGAGACGTTCACATCGACGAGCAATTCCATATAGACAGGACAGTAATAAATTAATTAAATAAAAAAAATATATATAAGTTGTCTATTTGACCACCGGTATCCAGGCAAAATATAATCGCAACATACCTAGTGATAACAGAGAAATAATAATATTACTTATTATAATTATAACATTTAGATGTATAATCAACTCAGACCAACAAGTTATAGAAAATGTAAGTTAAGAAATTTTCTTAGCTACGCGAGTTTGACTCCTTAATCATAAGTTTGTGTTCTACTTATCGGTTATTTTGGGATGCGTCAGAAAGGAAGTATGGACTTTTTGTTTATTTACGTGGTGAAATCGCCGTGGGGAATTTGTTCTATTTGTTTTCCACGGTTTTATATTGCGCGGTTTCTGCATCAACGGAAATTAAACTGGCCAAAACATGGACAACCGTTAGAGTTAAATGTGGCTTGGGATTTTACAGGTTTAGCTGTAGCAATTTAATTCTTACCATTGTTTTCTAATACTAGCGTGTTATCTTAGATAAAATACCTAGAAGTACTATACTCTCTATACGTGGGTATTTGGATGGATATATCGTTTCCAAACAGACCCAACGAGTAATTGCAATTTTACTAAATATAACTGCTAATATAGAATACCTTCACAATAAGAAATAAACTTAAAGACTTCGTTCCTTCAATAGGAATTGATTTGGAAGAAAATGTGTACAACCGTAATCTGTAAATCAACTTAAGCTGCATCGAATTATTTATGAGTATCTACCTTAGCCACTATTATATAATATTGTAGTATCCTCTGATAACGGTCTAGAATATTTCGGTCCTGACCACTGATCGCTACACAAGATAGAAACAAATTCAACCTGGCAATATTTCCTGATAAGTGGAGAAATTTACCAATTTCTTATTTATTTAATAAATGTATAAGTTGAAAAAGGAATAAATAACAACAAAGAATTGCGATACCGACGTGAAAAATATCCCATCAATTCTGGTAATTTTTCTACCGTGATGTGGCATATTACTGCTTTATGGGAAAGCCTTCAACAAACGGTAAATTTCGAACTTTTTTTGCTGAGATTTATTTTCAAATCAATACAGTACATATATGTATGTATGTATGATAAGTGATTAAAATTATTTATAAGTAACAATATTCGTATCCAGTAATTTAAATGATAAAATAGTTGAAATTAGATAGCAGCTCGAATGCAACTTTTATTTATATTTAGAAGATTACATTTTCGTTAGAATATTTATCTGAAGGTAACATTAATTTTTCTATCATTAATCTAGGCTTCGATTATGCGATTAATGCGTACTAATCGATATAATATGTAAATGCGTACTTTGATGTATTCTATTTCAGAAAGAGTTGTTATTTTGAAAAGATTTTATATATAATTTCCGTATCTTATGCAACTGTGGTTGGATAATGTTTAGGATTTTCAACCTAAAAAAATGGTCGACTTTGGGATGTTTTATCAATATATATATATTTGCTATATAAAATGATATTCGCAATCTTATTTTCATTCATATCATTCGCATTGTCTATGCATGTTTGAAGATAGATTTTAACTGTGTAGATAATCGTATCCAGTTAAGATTATTATTTACATGCCTTTATATCTATTGTGCCGATAAACTAAGCAAATATTCTCATAGTTTGGTGATTGTCGATAAAAAAAGGTCGCACCGCAAAATATATTTTCGTCATGTTTGTATTATATTATCAGCAATTGGAATTACCGTAGTTTTAAATAGGAAGCCATATACGTGCTGGTTTTGTTTCTCGCATGGAAAATGGATTAAAAATAACATACTTCAATATTCGTATGTGGAAGTGTCATGCATGTGTAGACACATGCTATTAAAGTTAAATAAACGAAGTTTGGGTTATTGTCTTTCTTATATACTACCAGACTGTGGACATTATTAACCCATTTCAACTGGAACATCGATCAGTCACTTAAACTCCCTACCTCTAGTATCCAGTTGGACACGGAAATTCATCCCTATGGAATATAATTGGTTCAAGAATTATTTGAAGATTTCTTAGCAGACGAGATAAATTTTGTGAAATAATGATGGAGGTAACAGATAATAACCCAAGATTTTTTCAAAGAATTTGTTCTTCTAATGAAACTACTTTTTTCTTTAAACAGTCAGGCTAGTAAACAAAACTACTAGGCGGAAGACAATCCCCTCATTGTCTGGAAGAAAACCACACATAATGAAGAAATTAATGTTCCGTCGGACATTGTTCAAAGTACTGTAATCGAACTACTAATGTTTTATCTTTCTCATTATTACAGTTACTGGTACTCACTGGAGAATTGGAATTCTACATTTTACTTAGGCATGTTACTTAATCATGAATTACACTGGCCAATAAATTTCAACTTTTGATTTTGCTATAAAATAATTTATACTAATTTCAATAGAAAACATATAAACATTTATTTTAATAAATGATGGAAGGTCAAGTCAGCTCGATTTTTTTTTATATTTCAATGAAAAGGTTTTTTAGATTAGATCATAATTAAATGTATATTTCAAATTATTACAATTAGAAATGTGAAGTAATACTGCTCCGTCTCTTATAAACAATATCTACAGCATCTCTTCTTAACATCCAACAGTAATTTGCTAACATAACAGGATTCCATTTCCCCTGATACCGTTTTTCCATTCCCATGATGTCTTGGTGGAAGCGCTCGCCGTGTTCATCGCTAACGTCGCCCATATTTTCCGGACAAAAATCCAAGTGAGAATATAGAATGTGCACTTTAAGGGACATATTACAGTCAGCAGCGTGAATTGCTTGTAACATATCCATTACTAAAGTTTTATAGTTGTTAGCTTTTTTCTTTTCCAAGAAATTCGTGAAAACTTGTACGATGGAGAGCCAAACTGTTTTTTCCTTCGCTATTAATTTGGTTTCAAAGATTTCATCATTTGCTATCTCTCGTATCTGAGGTCCAACAAAAATACCTTTTTTCAATTTCCCTTGTGTTAATTTTGAAAACATTTCACGAAGCTATTTAAAACCTTGACCTTCGAGATCCAGTGCCTTTACAAAGTTTTTCGTGAGCCCAAGTTTCACGCGGGGAAGTGGTATTATGATCGTTTCTTTTTCTACTAGAGGCTGATGTTGTACATTGTCTTTTCCTGGTATAAAGTGTTGTCGTAGTGGCCACTCTTGCTTATGGTAATATTTTTCCCTATCACGGCTATCCCAAAGATATTAAAGGCTACAAATATTTCATTAAAATGTGCACAAATATTCTAGGAATAGTTTTTGTACTTTACATTTTCTAATAAGATTTTCAAATTTTCCCAAGTTTCTTTCGTAGAAGCAGCATAGCCTATCGGAATAGAAGAGTAATGGTTTCCATTATGCAACAAAACTGCTTTTAGACTGGTCTTTGATGAGTCTACGAATAATTTCCAAGAACTGGGATCATGATGTATTCCAAAAGCTTCAGAAAGTTTATAAACATTATTGCAGTAGACCAGATTACCGGCCATACTATAAAGGCATTTTCTCCGTAACCAGAGTTAAGCCAATGTTGCCACTTTTCGAATCATTTTTGCTTTATATATGCTATTCAATTTCATCAGTTACTAACTTAGGGTGAAAACCTTGTTGGTCAGTGTTATTTTACAACTACTCACAGGTATCAGACGTTTCCTTAGGAAGACGGCTGATATGACGGTTGATACTGAATTGTTCTTAATATACGGCTCGGCACCTGTATATTAAGAACAATTTTCGCTTTGATGAAGGTCTTACTAGAGAAAAATTTATAAATCACGCTTTCTCCAGATGATAATGATCTTTATTTACTAAATTCAACTTTCAGCCGGATTGAAATGTATGTATGTTGAATGTATGTATGTTAAAAATGTATACATTTAAACCAAATAATTCGGTATTATAGAAATTCGAAAAAGGAAATCAAGATCTGTATATCCGTATCTAAAACTATCTAGATATCCAGATACTAGGATTCGAATCCACTCCCCGATTTTCATATCCAGACCATCATTCGATTCTTGGATCTACATCTACAAGTTTGGGAAAATTGCAACGAAATTCATTTATACCTTCGATAATTCGACAACATCGTAATGTATAATTGAAAGACATACTATATGATTTCCCATATAAGAAATTAAGTAGATTTATATATTAGCTATCAGGTTTTTAAAGGCGGATTCGTCAGAAAACGCCGAAGTCAGTGTTTTTGTACAATTTTTCCAAAATTATCCTTTGTTTTATTTTCTTTTTCGTATTATTAGAATTATTTGTGGATTTGTTTAAATATGGTACTTTATGGACCAAACAAAACTGAGAATCAAGTAACAATTTTATTTATATATTGTAAATGTTATTTGCAAACCTAAATGTCTTTTCTCTTTTTATTCAAAGTTTCATACTTTCTTATTTTTAGCAAATGTCTTAATTAAAATGATTATATTTTATAATAAAATAATCGATCGAAGTTCTCAATACGGAATAATTAATGTTATTAGTATGCTCTGCTTTCTTTTCCCTTTCTTTTTATCAATATTCTTTATTGTAAAAGATGATTCATTTGATATTCCGCTTCGAATTATTGACTGTTTTGAAAAAATGCCCATAAAAATTTATTACGCCCAAATATTCATTTAAATTAGAGCGCCTTTGACTTCATAAGTATCGGAGGGTCTCTTAGAACGTGCTGTGCATGGAAAGTTTCCCGTCTATAAATTATGGACAAAAATAACTCGAATCTCATTATCGCTGTTTTGGGCCCAAACTGTACTTCTCTAATAGAAATGAATTTTTCGATGCGATACTGAATAAAACCTTGCTAACGAATGATAGCAAGAGGCTATGATCTTTCTTGAATGGATAATAGTAGAAGCGTTACTACTACTTTGAAATTTGATTTCTATGCATCAGATTAGAGCGGAAAAATATGCTGAGAAAATAAAGTCGGTATCGGACCAACTGCGGGGAATGGAGCCGTCAGAAAATGTTGGAAACTTGGTCTCCTTAAGACGCAATTTAAGCGCATAAAAAAATTAAAATAAATTCAACAAACGGTTCTGCCTTTCTATATTTTAATAAGTATGTTTACATTAGATGGAAGTTGAAAGAAACCTAAGTTCTTATGAGAACAATAAATCTAATAAAAACAACGATATCATCTCCTTAATCCTTGTAATTTTTTTTTCTTTCGAAATACAGAATTACAGTTATAATTAGAGTTTAATGGTGGCATATAATCTGCACAAGTATATAAATTATTGCAAGACCCACTTCTGTTTTTTTTAACAACGGGCTTCTTTTCGCTATTTTATCTATGACGTCTCTTCCGTACAAGTTATCAACTGTTTTTACGTTTTTAAGTTACAAGGGCGATGACAGGTGATCTTCTTTTGACGATTGTCGAAATCAAAAATCATTTGAGTCCACTATCAGTGTTGCCACATCACCGCAAAATGGTATGGAGTAACAAGGGAAAAGTGTTCCTGTTGGCCAATCCGACACATGGCATAATGGATAAATAAATAAATTTATAGAGAAATATACCAATGATTGCGATAAAGGAAAGTCAACTGCGCATGTTATTTTTATTTGTTAATTTATTATTTACTTTCTAAACGAAATCGATGATGTTTGGATGTAACGACATGTCTTTTAAAGTCCATTAATGGTCGCTCTACAACGCGGTAGACTTCAGCAGATTGGAGTAAATGGATGGAGTAAACGGACTTCAGCAGACATGGATGGACATAAAATCGTTTGCTTGCGTGCCTTTGTGCGGACGTAAAATATGCGTTCACTACATTAGCTAATGTTGGAATTCCTAGGTTGCATGTAGTCTAATTAGTCCCAGGGTCCCGAGCTATAGGGGCCCTATACATGTATAAGTAAAAATTGGAAAATCTTAAATTGATAGAGGAAGATTTGGTGATAGCCTTAAGATTGCGAACGAAAAGTAATATTTAAATTGGGGCCATTTAAACTACAAGAACTATTTTCAAGCATCCAACCTTTCATTACTCGTATTTAAATAAGGCCGGTGTCAACATTGTGAGACTATGGTCACTTAGCCATTGCTAAGTAGGCCACTTGCTTGGTACTGCAGTAAAGGAAAATATTGCTTTGGAAATTGAAAAGCCCCATTTCTGGCGATTACCTTGGATACTTCACTTCCTGTGGTTTTCCGATATATTCCGATAACAAAAAATGATAAAAACCTGGGAGTCCCTTTTAGCGTTGATGTCAGTAGCCAATTTTAGTTCAGAAAGGCTTAATACTTGGCATAAAAGAATATGGAATTAATTTGTCGAAATGTAGAAGACAGGATAACGATGGAATAAATTTTATGTCGGGTGTATATGGAGGATTATAAATGTCTGTTAAATGATGCTGCGAAATATTCCAGAGGTGTAACAATTTTTTGTTAATTTTGACAGAAATATATATATATATATTTTTGGCAATAGTGTCAATGTTGACAACCAAAAAAGTCGAATGTAAAATTATAATTAAAATGTTACAGAGCTTCGTTTGTGGCCTTTTTTTCTTCAGTATTTGAATAAAAAATAATATTTTTTATTTTTTAATAATGTTAATATTAATTAATGTTAATATTTTGCTAATATTATAAATCTTTTGAATAGACTTATAAAAATAAGAAATCAACATTAATTTTATTGTTTGCGAAACAAGTCCAAATATCTAACTAAAGAGTGGGGGTAACAATTGTTTTCAAAAATAAAATATCGAAGCACTTTTTTGGCGAGTTGTTAGAAGATGAGAGAATTTCATACTCAATGCGTATTACTTCTGGTTAGATATATTAATTTCTCAAACTAAACAGAGATTTCAGAGCCTCTATGATCTGAATTATATGCTCGAAATCTTATAACCAGATGAATTCTTATCCTTTTCAAACGACATAATAAAAGAGGAAGTCAAAAAACTAACCGATAAATACAATAAAGACATGTTAGTTGATCTATGTGAAGAATTCAATGCTTTGAAAACCTGTTTGAAATGAAAAATTTAGAAAATTTGTTTCTTTACGATTCTCACAGAATTATTGTTGGTAAAATTCAATAGCATAACCTACAGATTTCCGGAGGTAATCACAGCATACTTCCTATTTTCCTTCCGGTTACAACTGCAACAAGTGAAAGAAGCTTTTCTAAGATCAAGCCGATTAAAAATTACATATCTTAGAATTTCTACGGGACAAAAACGGTTCTCGGACTCATCAATATAGTCCACAGAAGCAGAAACTCTTGAAAAACTAAAATTGTGTTCGGCTGTGGATGTTTTCATATATTGAATATTAGTTCATTATTAGTTAAATATACCTATTTAACTAATTTGGATCCTGAGATCATTATACTTTTAAATATATTTATTCTGTTAATGCTTTTATTTATTTTGTAAAAAAAGATTCTCCTTTTGGGCTTCGCCGCAGTGGAATAAAAAGCGCGCCCTAAAATTTTTTGATACAGAGCCCATTTAGGACAAGTTACGCCTCCGAATCTGATCTTAATTAAACAGAACTCTTGAATATTGTCCATTAAATTGGTAAGCTAGTAGTATTTTTAGTGTTGTTATTAACGAAGAAAACGATTACTTAAATCATTACGAAGAAAATCGAAACTTATAAGTTTTAATCAGATATGTTTCGTTGCTTAAAATTCTTATGTGTTATGTGTTTTATAAAGCAAATTAAATAGTATACCGTTGAAGGTACTCTCGGTATAGATATTTAACATCTTTATGACAGTAGACTAAATTACTAAAACCACGTAACACATATAACGATATTATTGCTTAGTTCAGAACTATCTATTGATTCTTAGTATCGTAACCAATTCTAAAATATTTTGAAATCTACAAAGATTAACAATGTTAGGGAAGAATTTTTATATCCGGTGACTTTTTGTTTTTTGTATATTACTACTACCACGAATCATCACGGGTCTAGTATTATCAGTAGATAGTTTAGACTATACGTAAAAACAGTTTATGTTGTTTTTTAATAAATAAAATAGTAAAGGTGCTCAATTGGTACGAGTTATAAGTGCCACCCAAATCACACGCTTGTTTCTAAATAGCACCAGTTTATAACACAGGGGCAAATTCAAGAAATAAAATTTAAATATTTTAAAGAAGACGCATTAATTTATCGTTCTTTTTTTTGCAAAGTTTTCCTTTTTTTTTAATATTCAGTTCTTCTTTGAGATTATTTTTGTAGGTGGATTCTGTCAAAACTTTTGAGAGTAATAGTACTTGAGAAATCCTCTTTTGATACGTTTTATTGCCTTTTTGGAATAGAAAAAATTTCGTGGAACGATGCTCCAAATGAATTGCGCCCCACTTTGGCCTTTTCTTTCTTTTGCTTTATTGGATGTCGATTCCTCATCAAGCGAGTTCTGCGAATCTTTAAATGGGTTAAATCCTGCTTGATTAGAACATTTCACATCTCTTGAAGACTCCGTTTTTCATACTATTGTTTCGTTTGTGACGTTATACACAAAACTTTCCTTTTTGAAAATTAAATTCTTTTAGGAAAAATAATTTCCATATTCACACCTGCAGAGATTTGGTCTACAGCACATTAATGAATGCGGTCCACCTTTTTGTAGCTTTCAATTGCAAATGTGAATATACTTTCATTGGCAGCATTACCTAAAAAAAATGAGAGGAGAAATACTTTTAATTTCTAAGTCTGCGCCACCTTTCATAAACTGTTTGCAAATTACATCAAACCACTAACAATTTTTTTATTAAATAGTTGCTTACATGTCCACCATGGCATAGAAAGTGAATTTCAGGAATTTATACGAGATAATTTGAGACGAAATGAGTAGATATCACCATTTTTCAGTAGCTTTGGCTAGAATAAAGGTGCACTAAGCAGAAAGTATGTTGAATTTCATTGAATTTTTATTTGGATTAGTGAACTCACAGCTGGTCTAATGATGTGTTTGTTTTGTAGATAAAGAATAGAAGAAAACCATTTTATTCAATCTTTTACCTTTAAATTTATTGCTGCCCTTCATACGATTACAATTTTTAATTCAAAATTTGATATGTTGTATATCAAGGCTACAAAATAAAAGCATGACTAAATATTTAATAAGTATGCAGTTTTGGCGGTTTTGGTATTTATATTAATATTTTACATGATTCCTACATATAAATACATAAATGATAAAATATATATAAAATATGAAACCACAAAATAGTTAATCCAATCATGAATGCTTATCGAGTCTAGTTAGACAACACACAAACTTCTTTCAAACAAAGTCTTTCAGTTATAAAATCAGAACATTTGGTACCTTGAGAAACGTTGGCCGTTAGCGTTTAACGTAAAGATAATATTAAGTTGAACAAATTAAAATGTTAGGTATATAAGAAGATTAACCGTACCAACAGTAAAGAATGTATTAGATATTATTTTACGTACGATGTAGGGTGTACTACTACGCGCGTAGCAAAATGTAAATAATACAAATAATGCAAGTTACTTATCTTCAAATCCTCCACAATAGTCTTGAAATCCTCATATTCGAAGCAGATTTATAACGGCTTCATCGCCCATAGTGCAACATTTTGTGCAAATTTTATCAACCAAGTTCAACTACGCAAGCGGGGTAAGACTTGTGTGACTGGTGAATGGTAATGAAATAACAACTGCTTTATTTGGAATAGGTAAACACTTTTAATATAAGGAAAGGATTGATCATTTAATAGTTCAGGTCAATAAATAAATATTTAATTGGCACAAGTAAACTTTAATTATATTTTATACAGAGAATTTTTTTTATGTCTTGTGGCGCCCCAACGGGGTGTATAAGCTTTTCTTTTAAGCTTGTCATAACCTCAGGGGCCTTTTAGTGTGTAGGTTGTGTGTGTAAGGTGTTCCATTGCCTTGTTACTATCAGCCCCTGGCCGTAAAGGATGAAGCGCAGTTAATTCGGGAGTGTATCGGACCCACTAAGAAAATTTGTTTATTCTAGCGGGACTCGAACACACTGCCCTTAACCCTGCCCAATCAGGCTCTGGCCCCTCGAACCGTCATTGATACAGTTAGTTTTATTAAACTGGTTTATTTACATGAGATGCCAGCGGCACTGGGTAATGTCGTAATGGTGGGTCGCGCACAACAATTCGACTTCTTCGTGTATTTCCGTTGCATAGTGCAATGTATATAATATGCAAAGAAAATATACGAGGAAGTCGAATCGTCGTGTGCGCCTTATGTTGCGTCACTACCTCTGTTATCAAATGCTCACATGAACAGTTCATTTACTTACTGTCTATTTGTGGTAGCTATACTTCTTTTACTAATTTTATGTGAACCTTTCTTTTGCCACAAATGAAAAGTCTCAACTAAATCGGTTTAATTCCGGGGAAAATAAACCTATCTGCAATAAGTTGACATTTATTAGGAGCAAATGAGGTGCGGTGCAGTTCAAGCTACTTTTCCTTATACAATCTTGTTGATTTCGGTATCTCTACATTCCACATACTGATCTAACCTATTCTATAACTTCACAAACAAAAAAGTAAATAACTGGTAATGCCTGTAATAGGGGGAATTGTTTTTATAATTCTTATTAGATTTTCCAAGAATATTTTTTATGGTATTCTTAAGTTGCTTTCGTGTTTGTTGAAGATGAATACCTAACGCTAGTTCTTATTATACTCTCAACGTAAACGTATTTCACTTCAAACGTACGTATATGCACACCATGGTGCAGAGCGTATACACTGTATGGCCGGCACATCGTGCAAAATAAATATTTTTAAATAGTTTGTTCTGTTTGATAGCGTCCGTAAACATATCCGTATGTATACGTTCCCGTTTATACGAACACATAGACTGTATCTGTTCCGCCATAGGCGTAGAATTTCTCATTACGTCTCAAATATTTGTCGAGATAATATGAAAATATAATGTAGCATATGTTTACTCACATTTATATATATACTATATGCACACGTACGTGTAAGAGGTCGCAGATAGAGCGCATACAGCAGACACATGGATACGCGGGACATGACGGCGATAAACGAAATTTTATTACAAAATACTTCACGCTAATGTTGAATATTACGGTTACGTGAACGTATGTACCTATATACATGCAATATTGGTTTGATTTTCTAAAAATTTACCATTTTAATTTGGCTATTTACTTCGATTTGGTTTTTTTATCTTGTTACATATGCACCGTATAAATTAAAAATTATCACGACTAAAAGGTACGATAATTATAATTTTACATTCTTTTAATTCGCAACAATTATCAATATATTCAGGGTAGATTTTCTATAATTATCAAATTATTTTCGAAAACTGTTGAGATAATAGGTTTATTTCTCTTCTACATTGAACCAACTTTGACCTGCTGAAAATGGTTAAAATGGTCAACAACACTGTACTCTTTTTTTTCGAGTTGGTTCATCCACACATATTCGCTAATAACCCTGAACCCTGAAAAGTGCGGGCAAAATATCGGTAGAAGATAATCGCGCGGTTTCAGGCCGTGAACTCAGAATATAGTATTGCAATAAGGCTGTCGAGCACATTAGAAATAGCACAAAACTTTTTTTATTTTTATTTTTATTTGTTATTTACAATACTTATTTTCTAAAGGAAAGAAAAACTTCTGGTACTGAGAAAATTTGCGTGCCATTTTTCAAAATCTAATGCATACAAGAAATCTTATGACTTGAGAAGTTACATACATTTATAAAGAGAATAAGAGAGTAAATTCCAAAAAATAACAAATAAAGGAGAAAAAAGTAATTTTCAAGAATATTTGTTCGCTGTATTAAAAACTAAATTCTAAAAAATCTATTGGAAAATGATGCAAACAAGTGAAGTGTCTCATATTTTATCAGGGAAAAAACTTATCTCAAGTCAGCCAAACAAATTGTATTATTATTGACGTGACTCAAAGCGTGAGAAGAAGCAAATCTTTAAAACTAAGCCTGCAGAAGCGAGTTGCGCTACGCAAAATTAGCAGAAATGAGACACGTGTTTATTCGTTTCGTAAGAATGGGTTCGTACTGCCTGCTGGTTTCACCGAAAGTCAAGTCAGACCAAACACGAGTCTGTCCAGTCTCTGCTAATTTCGTAAAGCATACTTGTTATGCTTCGCACAGGGCAATTATTCAAAGCTGTTGCAGCAGACACTATACGAAAATGTTATCCCTACATGGATCAACTAATAGCACAGACGAAAGCACTTTTTCGTATATCAGCGAAACATATTCGGTTATTTCATTCACAGTGCCCTGATATATCGGAACCCCCGCAGCTAATTCCTACGCGATGAGGTACATCGTTAGAAGCAGCATTCTCTTATTTTAAACATTTTGAAAAGATCAAATTAGGGGTTTTGCAATTGAACGTTAAAGAAGCAGCTGCAATAAGGCTAAGTCAAACACAATTCCAAATTCTTCAAGTTGCAGCAGATTTAAAAGCTATTAACGACAATTAAGTTCCAATAGCCGATGCATAAAAAAATTACAAAACACTTCGCTGTCCGTACGGGATTCGTGTGAAATTGTTGACCACGTACAAACATTGCTGCATATTTTAAATGACGAAAAAAGTATTTCAGTCAGAAAAAAATTTAATGCGTTTTTTTCGGGATTACGCAATCTTTTTAGCAATAGTGTTGCGGAACATTCATTGTACGAATTCAAAGACCACTTTTAGTACGCGAATATTACATCGCTAGATGAAGAACGATCTTTTCCTGCGTATAAGCAGATATATTCGCCGCAATGAACACTACTGTAGGAACGTACGCTATGATACAATGAAGTTGTTTTGCTATATTGTGTTTGCGTTTTCATAAATTCTTTTATCGTTTTTTAAAATAACGGGCACGTTTATTTCGGTTAACACGGGGCAGTTACACTACTGCTAGGCAATCGACATGTTGAGCTCTAGCTGAAAGTTAGATTTTATCGATAAGGTAAACAACATATAAGGCCTGGCAATCTCTGTATCACAATTTTTTTTTGTTTAATTTATTATACAGTAATATAATAATTAGTCCGGGATGGCCATTTCGAGGACTCGAATGGTTCTTATCATCAACCGGTGACCCAATTGTTTTGGCATGGTTGCGGCCACTGGTTGATGATGAAGACCATTCGTGTCCTCCAAGCAGCCGTCCTTGACTAATTACACTGGCCAACAAATTTCAACTTTTGATTTTGCCATAAAATAATTTATACTAATTTCAATAGAAACAATATAAACATTTATTTTAATAAAAGGTAGAAGATCAAGTTAGCTCGATTTTTTTATATTTCAATGAAAAGGTTTTTTTAGGTTAGATCATAATTTAATGTATATTTCAAATAATTAGAAATGTGAAGTAATACTGCTCCGTCTCTTATAAACAATATCTACAGCATCTCTTCTTAACATCCAACAGTAATCTGCTAACATAACATGATTCCGTTTCCCCTGATACCGTTTTTCCATTCCCATGATGTCTTGGCGGAAGCGCTCACCATGTTCATCGCTAACGTCGCTCATATTTTCCGGACAAAAATCCAAGTGAGAATATAGAATGTGCACTTTAAGAGACATATTACAGCCAGCAAATGCTTGTAACATACCCATTACAAACGTTTTATAGTTGTTAGCTTTTTTGTTTCGTTTCAAGAAATTCGTGAGAAATTCGCCATTTTCCGACATTCGCCATGGAGAGCGAAGCTGTTTTTTTCTTCGCTGTCAATTTGGTTTCAAAGATTTCATCATTTACTATTTCTCGTATCTGAGGTCCAACAAAAATATCTTCTTTCAGTTTCTCTTGTGTTAATTTTGGAAACTTTTCACGAAGGTATTTAAAACCTTCACCCTCGAGATCCTTCGAGCCTTTACAAAGTTTTTCGTGAGCCAAAGTTTCACGTGGAGAGGTGGTATTATGATCTTTTTTTCTACTAGAGACCGATGTTGTACATTGTCTTTTCCTGGTATAAACTGTTGTCGTAGTGGTCACTCTTGCTTATGGTAGTGTTCTTCCGAAAGACATAAAAAGCAACAGTATTTGGTATAACCAAATTGCATACCTAAAATAATTGCAATTACTTTAAAATCTGTACAAATAATCCAGGAATTTTCTAATAAACTGGGATCATGATGTATTCCAAAAGTTTTAGAAGGTTTATAAACATTATTGCAGTAGAGCAGATTACCGGCCATACTCCAAAGACATTTTCTCTGTAACTAAAGCTAAGCCAATGTTGCCGCTTTTTGAATCATGTTTACTTTATATATGCTGTTCAGTTTGATAAATTTCATCAACTTAAGGTAAAAACCTTGTTGGTCAGTGTTATTATATAATAAATTAAACTTGTGTGATGCGGTGGCAATTGATACATATGCGTTGTTTACCATCGTACGCCACAGTCGTTGCTATCATTATTTATCCCCAAAAAGTTAAAATTATTTTAGCATCGCAAAGGATATAAACAAACTTGAAAAAAATGTAACTCCCAAACTCCAAACGTGTCGTTGTGGGAGTTGTGATTTGGTTGTCAACCATAATATAGGTTTACGATTTGTATTGGAGGTCGGAATGCTTTCATATATGTTTATATAATACATAATACTGTGCATAATAAAAATATATTTTTTTCATTTATGTTCGTATTAATGCCAGATTCGATCACAAAATTAATAATATACTGCCCAGAATTCTCTTTAGAAACGAAAAATGAAAATGGGTACAAGAATTATATTGTACGCATATTATCGTACATGCAATAAATCCCTCTCGCGTAATATTAATGGGATTGTTGCGATAACAGTTTTGTGCTCGTTAGCTGAACTCTAATTTCGTACACTTGCAATATAAAATTGCGTGGACGCATAAGAAAGAAGGAACAATACGGCGCGGTCTCTCCATATAGCAAAACGGCTGAGTACTTTGAATTCGATAGGCAACATTTTATTCACATTCGAAGATGTCCGATTAGTATTTAATTATCAACGTATGGTACATTTAAACTTCTAATATATATTAACATTATATACATAAATAACAATGATCAATACGGCATACTTCTGATAACTTTTTCTCTTAATGACAGGTAGCGCTAACGTACTTGAATAACCTTTTTCTCGGAAATCAAGAATACCTTTCCATTATAAGAAAGGCAGTGATTTGTTTAAAATTTTGTATTTGTAGAAATTATCAAACAAATACTTTAACCACTCTTACACTTCTGTGAGCTTTATTAAATTGTTTCTTGAGTTGTTACTGTTGCCGACGCTCATGGACATGGACAAGTGAAAAACCGTATTTTCTCATTTCTTTTACATTAAAAGACATGTACAAAAAAATTGCACTTTCGAACTACTTTAATTTTAAATATAAGAAAAAAACGTTTGCTTTTGAAAGATACAGAAGAGAGTAAACGATAACCATCAAGTATACTTTTGCTACTTGTTATGACTGATCCATCACCATCGTCTATTGAAAAATAGTAATTTAAAATCTTAAGCGTGCATGGTGGTGTTCCCTGTTAGTTTTTTAATTGGTTATCCTATAAAAACGTACAAGTTCATTTTTGAAATATTTATGTTTCAATTCTATTATTTTCTTACATTTTCTCGTACGTTACTAAATTCTGATGATAAGGAATATATATAAACTTCGTCGCTCAGTTTATAGCGGAATGGATTTTGATTAAAGTACAAGAAAGGAGGCTGCTGTCTGTATTATCGTTGCTGCTTTATGCTGCAATATCTAATTTAAATTTCGCGTGGGATTTCGCTTTCCGACTAGTTTATAATCCATTGAAATTCAAGTAATAATTCAGTTTGGATAATTATACACAACTGCTCTTGCGCTTGCTGCAACACCCGATATTATGGTATTAATTACAGTTACACGTATTGAATTGTAGCATATTCATCTTTGAGCACATACGTAAGTATTTCTGTACGGTCAGTGGATATTCATTATCTGTTCCCAAAATTTAATTTTGAAGTTAATAGTAGCCAATATTTATTACAACTAGCAAACAATAATTCAAATATTTTCGAAAACATATTTGCCCAGCTTGGATGCATCTTTTAGTCCATTAAAAACTGCTTATGTAGGTAACATTGAACTTTGAACAGTGACTACAAACTAAAAATTCTAAATTTAATATAAATTAAAAATAAATTATTGGCAAAGCATCGGTCACCACACTGGCTACTCATATCCAAATTGTTTGTCAAACATGCAATTCTATTTTCTTTAAGAATGATTTGTAATTAAAACTTTTATGTTCGTTTAGTAAACCGTTAATATTCGCAGGGAACTATTTTGAACTGAATTCGATTGATAGCGAAACTATCGAGACATGCATTTAAGAAGATTTCGAAATTTTTAGAAAATTATTATATTTATACTTAGCCCTACACTATTTAATATAATACTTGATGACATTTTGAAAGAAATTAAAGAGCAAACAAAGAAACTACAAATGGGGTATAAAAACATGAGGACAGTGGAAATCGCGCAAAGTGCCTTTGCCGACGACTTGGTAGTGTACGCGGGGAATGTAAAGGATCCGTAAGCAAACTCGAACATTTGGGAAACAGCTTTAAAAAAGAGAAATATGAAGACAAATGCAGAGAAGACTAAAGACATGTCAATGGAGAAACACGATGCGAAGATGATAATTTTTATAGATGAAAAGGTTTTAGAACAAGTAGAAATACTCAAATATCTCGGAATAAATATACATCAGGAAGGTAAAGAGGAAGCAGAAATTAACAGCAGGATTGGAAGTAGGATAAAATTATTATGCATTGAATAACGCTTTTATAAAAAAGAAGGAATTTTCAAAGGAGACAAAGATGTTTAACACAATATTTAAACCTATATTGACATACGGCAGTGAAAGTTGGATCGTAAACAATCAAACTAAGAGTAGAATACAAGCATTGGAAATGAGCGAAATGAAATTTAAGAGCGGTTCAAGGGGTCACTCGAAAAGATAGAATAAAAAACGAAAAGATCAGAGAAGAATTAGGAGTAGAGTCGATTCTAGATAGTATAGAGAGGCAGAAACTCAAATGATTTGGGCATATGGTACGGATGGAAGAAGAAGGATTGACGAAAAGAGTATGGCTGGCAAGATCACAATAGAAGAAAGCTTGAGAAAAAGAGGGATATCGGAATGATGTAAGAATGGCCAAAAACAAAAAAAGAATGGACATCGCTTATTTACAATAAGAAATAAAAGCGCTAGAGTACAGAATTTACCTTATATATATATATAGATATATATATATAATATATATAATTAATAATATAATATATATATATATATAATATATATATATATTACTATCCTAAATTCAGTATATATATATTTTAATTTAGGATCGTGAAATTTGGGAGTACTTCTAAATGTATTTTCGGAAATTTAAAAATTTTAATGGATGAATTTACCTTTTTATTTACTATCGTTGACTGAACTTATAGGAAAGGAATTTTCCTTCCTTTCGGAATCGGGCTTTCTACCACTAGAGCGATCTTTGTTCTCTATAGATGGACAAATTGAAATGACGAGAAGTGATGTGTCTGTTTGTAACATTACAATATTTGCTATTTGTAATTTGCATTGAATAAGAGTCTCAGATTTTCACCCGTTTACATAACAAAGTATTGGTCAACTTTAACAGCTTTTATCTAGGATAAGCCATCAGTTACATTTTTTCATGCGCAGTAAGTTTGATTTCACATAAGTATCAACGATCGCTGATCTAAACCCATATCTTTTAGAATGTTTAATTATGTTAGTTAAACCTTTGTTCGTAGTTGTCAATATATCATCGGTTAGTTTTAATAATAATGTTGTACTACAACCGAAGCCTTCTCTAAACTCTAATTGGTTATCTGGAATCAAATTTTATGTGTTAATAAATTGTGTTGATTGTAGTTACAAAACTTTCGATATTTTTAGATTTTAGGTTTCCTTAAAATCCAATAAGAAAACTCTTGTACGTTTTAATAAAATAGACAATACCAGATATATCATACCTAGGAAATAATAAAGTTTATTATATCCGTCATTATCTAGAAACAGTCAGATTTTTTAAATTAAAAAGCGCGTTGCAGATATGAAAAGGTAATGAAGGTTATTAACATGATGATAAAGATTATTGGGTCCTTGTTGTGTGTTTATGTATTCTATTTAGTGTACATTTATTCAGTCTAGGCGAATGATACAACTCAACAAGAAAGCATTAGGTAACGGAACACGCGGGTAGAGTTAATAAAACATTGACAAGGTAATTACTTATAAAAGAACTGATTTTGAAAGGTTTACAAAATTAATATAAAAGCAATTAGTTATAAATGAATCTAATCAATTCTTTCTTGTTTCTAACAATGTTTCTTCCTTCGTTCCAAGACTTTCCTCGTTTCTTCAGATATTCTACCACTTTACTAACCCACGTTTTTCTGAGTTTTTGAAGTTTTTCCTAGCCATTCCTTTTTCATTTGCCTATCTTTTCCCACACGCAACATTTGCTGAAACCATTTAATCCATTTTGTGATTGTGTATTGGAGTGATTCATTCCTGATTTATTCTGAATACTGCAGGTTTATTCCGTTGCATTTCTAATGTGAAAATAAGTGGAATACATCATTTACACAGTCACCTTTATTTATTTGTCCATGTTGTATCAGCGCTATTAAAATTTATATGATTATTTGCATTATGTTATGTTCACATAACCAACAAAGTAAACAAAAGATAAAAATCATTCATGTTTTTACATTGGAACTTCCAAGAAACGGTTTTCCAAAAAGACGACATTAATTTCTTGCTTTTTGAACTGTTCAAAGCCATCACCATCTTATTTTAACAAAAAGCTTTTATTAACCGACGTCAAACAAAATACAAAACTTCTCCACTCTATCAAGCTAATATTATCAGGTACTAGCTGTTGCTTTCTATTGTAATATACATATGTTGGCGTTGGAGGTTTTTCATAATTTCTGATTAGTAACATCACCTAAAAGCATGCATTTAATATTTGACTGATTTTCTTTCATTTTTGTAGACACTAACTGTTACACATCTTGAATACGAATATGTTAAGAAAAATAGGATGCTATCTTTGATAAAAAAATAAAACTTACAAATGATGTATCATCTCCGCAATTCCATTTGTAAATTTTACAGAAAGATTATAAAATTTTTATCCTAATTTCATGTTAGGAATATTCGCTTTAGAAGCAAACATTTCTTGGTATTCTTCCCAGATTACTCGATTAAAATTACAAATTTAATTCAAACTTAATTATATACAAATTGGTGCATAGAAATTAAATATCCACACGAAGATATGGTTGGTTTAGGATAAGACGAGCATGTATTGTAAAAGCCAAGTTTATACTCCTTAAAAAGTATTGGGTCATGTGAAATAAATAGAATACATTTCGTTAGTTTAATACGTGTAGCTTGGCGAATTGTTTTTGACTATAAAGTACGGGTATAATTTCCACCTCCCTCCGAAGACTGCAGTAACAAAAAGCCACATAAAAGTAAAATATTACTGCCGCTGGATGCTCAGACGTGACTTACGGCCGCCAACTAGATTTCTACATATAATATGGCATGCGCACTCCTTAACAAAAATGCGGTCCGTATTTCAAATAACATCCGATGACAAAAGAATACCTACCACCCCGCCGAAAATGTATATGCGGACCCTTGGCGTTGTGAAATTTAAACTGGAATTACCAACTATAGCGAACAATATAGCTAATATATCTACGTGATGAAGATACGTATGTACATATATACGTACAAACAAAATTCTTAAAAAAAATATCTGAATAGTAGGTGACATAGTAATTCCTTCTCGTTACATTCTTGAAGTGATTACTTTTTAATTAGTATTATAATGTTAAATATATATATAAAAAAAATAGAATCTCAAACACGTCGGCTATTGTATTTCGAACAATTCTTACTATAATTTCTTGTGCAAATATGCTAATAATTTGGTTAAAAAACATACACAGGTATAAAAGCTCGGACAATACACGGAATCAGCCGAGGAATATTTACGAAGTAGACCTTTTATGTATATCGCCAAACATTAAAACAAAAGCTGCATAGCATAAGCAACTAAGCCGCGGTCACGCAGGATAGATGGAGCCCCTTCGATAACTTCAACGAAGATTTTGTGGTACAGTTTGACAGGAACAATGGTGTGATATAATTTAAAGAAATATCTTTTACTAGTCAATCCTAACGCAAAACGTATGTAAATTTATTTTAACAGTTTTCAGCAACACATTCAAAACTGAACGGGTTATGTGAGAATATAGTTATTTTTTTTATTTTTAATTTTTGTATAAATATAAATATATTTTTTTTGAATGAATGAAAAGCATTATTCACCGAGTTTCTTTTAATTTTTTTTAATCACCGATTACAACCTATTTGTTATTTTACCAATTTACGCTTGTGAAATTCATAAAAAAGGTTTTAACGGGAAGCTACTTTTCAAATTTGCAGAAATTACAGTACTTTCCCACAAAGCAACAACAATATAAACCATAAACTGAAATTAGACGAACAAGGATGGTGTAGTAAGGAGCTAACCACAGAAATAAAGTGATGTATGGCTACTAATCCTGCCTGATATGCCTCAGATTTTTCCTAAATTCTCGGCCGATATTTTGGCAATACAATAAATTTTCTCTAATAAGTTAGAGACTAGTTAGAAGTAAAATATTTATACATTGAAAGTGGTGTATAAAATTCGCAATCTGACTAAATAGAAACGTTTGTAAATATGTTAGCGGATGTTTAACAAAATATGAGGGTAGCCTAAGAAGTTGTAAGTAGAGAGAACAAAAGCAGGTAGAATTACTCCTTTTTTGCAGCGACTAGATAGACACGTGTCTATTCGCCTGATGAGAATGGATTCGTGTTGTCTACTGGTATCCCCGACAGTCGACAAAGCACGAGTCTGTCTAGTCTGTGCAAAAAAAATAATAATTTCATCCGCCTTTGTCCTCTCTAATAACGAGGCGGCTGGCATTAAAATATTGGAAATGATCCTTTCTTGCGGTTTAGGTTCATTCAGATAGACGGACTAGATGAAGAGCAGTTTTTGGGAAATATTTATTGCGGCTGTCATAAAATATGATAACAGACGACACGAGCATTTCAATATAATAAAAAATATTGTTTACATTCAGTTTTCCCATTGCGAGCAGCGAATAGTGAAGAGTTTGTGGAGCTTTAAAATAGCCAGTAAAATTAAAATAATGTCGGCAAGAAAAGAATTATCAACAGAAACGCGTATTAAAATAGTGGCATATCACAATATCGGTAAAGTAACCGAAAAATTGCTACATTGTTGAAATTAAACCGTAGAATCGTAAATCATAACGTGAAAAAGTATCAAGCAAGTGGTGGTGTATCGAATAAACGGCGATCCTGACGGCCAAAAATAATACAACACTAACAGAAGATCGTGCTATGGTAATGATAAGCAATCAAAACAGGAAGAAAGTACTCTGGACCGACGAATTTAAATTTCTTACTTTTGGTTCAAACAGGACATTTGTCCGTAAATCGAGACGGGAACGAGCACTTGGATCCTGCGTTATACCTGCAATAAAACACGGAGGAGGATCAGTTATAATTTGGGCTTGTTTTGACAGTGCCTCTGCGGGAGATTTGGTCAAAATAAATGATATCCTGAGAAAAGAAGGCTATATAAAGGTTTTGGAGAGGAACGCTATTCCATCTGGAACACGATTAATCGGTGAGAACTTCTTGTTTCGGTACGATCCGGAACACAGTGCCAGATATGCCGTGACTATTTAGAACAGCTGAAGCACCGAAACTAAATTATTGTTATGAAATAATCAATTCGATCGAGCTTTTGCGGGAGGAACTTGATCGACAGGTTCGAAAATCTGATCCAACATGGGCAACAGTAGTTTGGACGCAACTACGGGATACGTGGAGAAAAATAGAGCTACTAACACTAGCGAAGCCGTTAAAAAGAATATCGAAATTGTGTGTGTCTGTAATTAGAAGGAAAAGTGGACATATTAGACGAATCCCAAATTTAAGTTAATTCATGATTATCGTTGTTAGAAAATAGGCCAGCACATTGTTTTTATAACTGTTAAAATACTTTCTATAAGCATAGAATAAAGATTTGTTTTATAATTAATATTTGACTTGTTTTTGTAATATTTTAAGGGTGGGTAAACACTTACGGTTGGTAGTGTATATACTAAGCAAGAACTATCATTTCCAACAATCCGCGGATTTCGGGTAGCAAACAAGGTAAATGGGGCCACGTTTTTCAAAAATAATGCCAAAATATGGCACCAGGCCGAAGAGTAAATACAATCATGCAAATACCTACAGTCCTAGCAAAAAGCGAGTCGCCCAATGTGATTGTTCCAAAAAGAAAGAAACGCACCACTTTTGGAATCATTGGTGCTATTGATGTTACAATTCCATCGCTTTACGTGTTTCCATATGCCATAATAAAAGATAGCACGTAAGAAATCTCAATTCAATGCTAAACAACAAAGCTCATGTTTCACTGCAAAGATAACGGGCCAGTGATGCTTTCTTTCCCGTCACATCGTAAAATACTGATGCTGGAAAGTTACATGCAAGTGATCATTCAGTCGTTAGACTGGTGTCCCCGAGAGTCGACAAAACACGCGTCTATCTAGTTTTTCCATTAATTCCATTCGGCTTTGTCCTCTCTAGTTATAGGCCTCAACATGAAGGTGGCGTTACAGGCGTCTTCAGGCGTAAACGCGTTACTATTTGAACGGATTAAAGAGATTGGATTGGATCTAGGAAGATTATACAAACTTACAAGGAGACTGTGTTGAGCTGAGTTTGACAAAATAAATACTTCTTCTGTGTTTGGCTGGAAACTTTTCAGACTACCTCCGTATAAAGAAATGCATTACAGTTTGTATGAACAAGAATGGTGCTTACTAGTAGATGTTGATTTGTATGCAGAGATTATTACAAATTTTTAATGCATATTTTTATAAAACTAAAGTTTATAATATTTTGTCACAGCAACCTGATCATTACCTAAAGAACGATGCATGTTAGGTGTATGTATCAACTTTCTCAAAAACAAACTATCTGCAGTATAGAGTAACAATATACAGAATTCTCTATTTAAAAAACCAAAAGGAAAATGAACACCTGCATTTGTGAATATTTACATATCTAATAAAATTACACAACATTAGTAAAAAGAAACTGACATCCTGGTAACCGGCTGATTTGAAACAACACATCAGTGGGAGACTACCACGCAGCTTTTCCTAAATTTAAATGCGAGAGCCGTTGAAAAAGATAATTATTAACGAATGATTGATTCCTATTAGTTCGTAAAAGGAATTGTTAATTGCTTTAATTATAATGTAAATTTATTTATTTACTTATTTGCCGAACGTGGAAATCATGTTTACTAGTGCTAATGTTTTTTTTTTCTTTGGGCTGCAACAGTTTAACTATAAAATAAACACCTACAAAAATATTGTACGTACCTCATTCAATTGTCTATTTTTACATGGTATATCAACAATTTTAGAGGCTATCCCAACGTCTCACCACTAGTTGCAAACGACACCAATCTCTAACTACTTACTAAGCACTAAGTGGCAATGATTTGAAAAATTGAACGATTTGTATTTTCTATTACTAATTCACTACTATAAAATAATGTACAACGTTCTGATGATTAATTGTGTAAAGTATACCGTGTTTCAGAATCTTTACTCGAACTTTAAATAGACAAATCTTAATTTAAAACTTTAGGAGCATTTTTTTGATGGAGTAACATAACATACAATGCTTAAATGTTATTTCTGGAGTTATTGGTGAATTATTATGGTGGATATTAACTTTGCGAAGATGCTTAAACTGTTGCTCTTTCGGTATGTTCGGTTTAATTTATGCCTACTTAATTTATTTTACTACACCTCAAGCAGTGGCAAGTTTTGGTGAGCAAACAGCGTAAAATAGGTTGTTGTTGTAGGATTGTTATATAAATTATTAAATGTATTGAAGTTGATAAGAGGTATTTTGTGTAGATAACGATAAATTTAGAATTAATAAATATCATATTAATGGAATTTTTTACATTGTAATATTCTATTGATCTAGCAGCAACAACATTGCCAAGTTTGCTTCCTTCTTTGTTTCATCGGCGAAAAGTTTTGTTTGAAGTTTTCAATTTGAAAAGTAGAGGGAGTACGTTACTGCCAGAAGCTAAAGTTGTAAATATAAAACCACCTGTATGTCCAGGTGATACCTTCCTTCGTTCATTCTTATACAGCTCTGAAAGATGTATAGGAACGAATAAAAAACTAGCGTGGTTTTTCCACTGTCGAAAATACTAGAATAATCCATATTTTTTTACGCAGTCTGCGTATATGGTTCATTTTTCCCGACGTATAATACCATCTATATGCTAATGCAGAGATCAATACACCATGGAATTCAACTCTAACGGCGAACGAAAAATAACAAAGATATGGCGTATAAGCTATCAAGCTATCATTGATATGTAGATCTGTATAAAAGAAAAACATCTGTATTTAACAAAGGGCAAATTAAGTGGCAAAAAAACTTAATCTGAGTCATACTTCATTTCTATTGAAATTAATCACAAAAGCGAGGCTCAGTTTACAATGAAATGTACTGATAACGCTTAGTAATTATCTCACGGCACCAAGCTATCTCAGGTGGTGCTGTTCCGGGGTCAAATGCTAATAATCAAAAAGAATTAGATTCAGAAGTTTTATTAAAGATTATTGATGATGAAATAAATTACGTTTAATCACAGTAAATTCAAAGGAAGAAAGAAAAATATGTGAAAATAAGATTTACTATAAAAATAAAGAGGTTTACTGGGTAAAAATGAATATCCCAAAAATAAAATAACTGAATATTAACGATATTGAACAACGAGAATTTATAATTAGGTATGTCTTACTATAATAAAACGTACGATTCTAGCCAGGAAATGGTCACCTCAATTTTTTTAGTACATTTTTTTGAGCACCTATTCACCCCTATTAAGGCTTTGGTTAATGCCTTACATATGTCGTAATTATATTGCAAGATAAATTTCCTTTCGGCGCTTCTTTAGCCGCGATATATTGCTACTGTTTATTCTCTGATGAGGGTAAAAGAAGTAATTACCCTTTATCTTCTTTTTTTGGCAGTTTAGGTTTGTTACAGCCAATTGTCGTTGCATGGGACGCTGGTCATACGTCCGCTCTCTTTGGCCGTTAGGCGAAACATTTTTTCCGATGATGATGCTGGGGATGATATCACTCCTATCATGTATTTTTGCCCAGAATATCGTCGCACTGCTCATTTTGTACCAACTATGAGTCGCACAACAGATCCATGAACGATAAAATGAATACTTAACCGAAACATGTATTCCATACCATATATATAGCGAAAAACTGTTGCGAGAAATATGCGACACTTTTATACAGGGGTGAATAAAATAATACATTTTTAAACATAAATATATTCAGTATGAGTGAATAATTTTGTTGGGTACTAATAATATACATATAAATTTAATAATATACATACTGTTACTCGTTACAAGTTCGGGAGTTGGTTACTTCTTTTCTATTTTTATCATTTTTTCAAATCAACTTTACTTTATGAGTGTTGTTTAATCACGCCAGCGATTGTTTTACTTCCACAGCAAATTCTGGTAATTTTCTTATCTAAAAACTATATTGATGTTGAAACTAACTTTTTTTACTTTCTAAGTAGAATTATAGGGGGTTCTGGGAATTTCCAAAACTCCATAACTTTTCCTTTGAAGCAACTTTTTTTAGTAATATATTGGCGCAGTGTAAACGGGAAAAAATGAATCGAAATCGACAAATGAAGAATTTTATCAAAGTAGGCCGTTAATTCAGAAAATTTGCCTACTTGATTTTGAAGAGTCTAAAACACGGCAGAAATGTGAATCAGACCAAGCAGGAATTTTCTTAAATGCTAAATTTCAACTCAAAAATGTGTCCATCATATTTATTGTCAACAACATTCGTAAGTAGATTGTATGTATTTACTGGACAATATAAAGTCATCACTATTATAATAATACATATATATTTGGTAATAAATGATGATAAAAAGGATTGTCGATTAGAATAGCAAACAACACTAAAGTATCAGTGCACTCCACATAAGTTTAATTAATAAGTTCGGAACAACTCGGGGATACGTAGTTCAACCATATGATCGAATGATGTGAGCAAAAGACTTATTCTAACATGCCTATTCTATCTCTATTCTCGAGAAAAGATTTTTGTTTGCAACTATCTACTTTTGCAAACTACACGCTATAAATCTAAGACATGCGAAAAATACGGAGAAACGCAAAATATTTCTAATCTTCACGCGCCGGTCTTGCAGCTTGCAACTTGGCATTATGAACTTTTTGATCATATCGTCGGTGGTCGCGACTCAATGGGCCACGCTTAGTTCATTGAACCAGTATGTGCGGGTAATTATTGATGATGAATGCCTTTTTGATTTCTACACGTTTTCTCATCCAAAAAGGAAATCGCAGAACGGTATTGTTTTTTTCGTGATTCCCGTGATTATCTTGCTCACCTTGCACAGGTCTCGAAACGACACTACTCGACGAAGCTCTCCCAAATTTTGACAAACGTCGGCACTTACAGCCGGTAACATAGATTTTGATATAAAGTGCTCCCTGTCTTCAAACTTAGATCTTATTACACCATCTTGTATCATTTTTTCTCATTTCATGAAGTGATTAAAATCATGACAGCCTAATGAAACTAGGAAAAAAAATTTCCACTTTTATGTTCAAGAAAATTTTTAAATACAGAAAGTATATTTACTATTTTTGCAATCAAAGTTTTTAACCACAATTAAAATAATTAATGTATACACTTCTTCCAACTGCTTTCGTTTTGAAAGCTTCCTATAAGAACAAGTTTATTGAATAAAATGTTGAACACGAGCATTACTTTTTATGTACCGAAATGTAGATAGCGTGGTTGTGTGATATATATTTTGTTTACTGATTTTAAACGTGCTCATGTGTCGCAACCTTAAGTTTACTTTATGTAACATGTACAAATTCGAATTTGTAATCGGAACATTTTTCTGTATCAACATGGACATTTATTGGGACGTTGCCCAACCTTACGTTTAGAAAGTTGTACTAGGCTTATGCCTTTGAGGCTTAATGTTCGTAAGTGTTATAAGGGTACAAATTGTTTTTATATTTATTTGAATATTTTGGGAATACTTGTTTATTTTGGATAAAGTTTTAAATTATCTTTTAAAAAATTTATTTCCTATTGTAATCCTTATCCGCTAACTAATTTTTTTGAATCGGATATTAACTTTAGAAATTGAAACAATTTATGTATTATTTTCGCCAATTTTCGGTAACTGTAATGCCATAATCTTCAAATCCAAATTCAGAAATGCTTCCCAAACTTGAAATCCTTGTGAACCCAGATTCGATTTATCCAAATTTTTCCAACGCCGTAGGTGATGAAATTTTATTTAATAAAAAGTCCAAATGGTAATACTGAGTGTTAACTTGAACTGTTGAAGAAGATTCCATTGAAATATTTAATCGCTAACTTTTTCTTGAGGAATTTCGAAAAAGTTGTTGTTAAACAAAAGATTTATTTTCTCGATTATGTCCTGGTACATTAAACTGATATTGTTCATCATAAAGATGACTGGCCAAGGATTATACGAACAACACTGCACTCAAATGATTGAAAAATTTTTATAAAAAGAAACATAATTGTGATTTATGTTAGTCTCGCAACACAAGTTGTTTATCTTGGAACACTTTGCAATCTAAATAAACAATATCATAGTAATCTATCTATCATATTATATGTTATTATGTAAGGAAAAATAGAGAAAACATTTTATGCTTTTCGGAAATTATTTAGATGAAATTAACACTCTTTCAACAATTTAAAATTGATTAATGAAACTTTAAATAAGATGTAGACAATTAACCTTATTTATCGAAAGTCCGCTTCATAAATACCATGTTCCTTTGCTTCTATATAAAATTCACAGTCAGTTACTTTTAATTCGCTTTTGAATTCTAATTTGAAATCTTCAAATAACCACCTTTTAACCGGAGGTTAAATTCAAATTTAATTCAAATGTATTTCTATTCTGTCAGGAACGTCACTGGGAATAATACGTCGTTAATATCTTCAATATCCGAGACGATATCGACCTTATCAGGAGAAAGTTCAACAATATCAACAGTAGCAACATTACTGTCACTTTCTAAATAATTGTGGTCATTTGTGATGTCTTATAATTCAGTAAGCATAAAAAATCCATTCTCATAGAATAAGAAAAATTTCTATAAAGAGAAAAAAAATAATAAAAGCGTAAGCTTCCTCGGCCAAAGTCAATTGATACTAAATCTCGAACACGTTCCAGGTTTGAAGCGTGTCATGTCGTTTGGTTAAAATAAAAAACTCGACGTTTCGCCCACAATCGTATGCGGCTTCTTCAGAAGAGTAATAGGAAACAACTGTCACGGTAACTCAACGTGTAAACCACGCCAGAGGCGAAACTAACCGAGGGGGAAGCAGTCGATCACGTTAACTCAGCGTGTGAATTATGTCAGAGGCCAAAACCAACCGCAGCAGTTTCCGACGTGGGGCTTCGTCTAATTGATGAAAATTTTGTATTCGCTCAGCAGTGATATGTAAACATTCTTGAAAGAGGAACAAATTAATGGCACTTTACAAGTAATGACATGGCCGCCGCAAAGCCCCGATCTGTACCTCATCGAGCTGTTATGAGATGAATTGGATAGGAGAGTCCGAAAAGTATTCCCTACCACAGTAGGCCATCTGTAGAACATTTTACAAGAGGAATGAACCAATACGCCAATAGGATCCTTGAAAAACTGGTAGAGCGGATGCCTTGGATTGTGAAAGCTGTTCTTCGCGCAAAAAGGAGTTTCTTTAATGAACGGAATGTTTAAGAAGTTTTTGTTTATTTTTCGTTAGAATTACTTTTTTTTACTTTTATACTTCAATTTTAACCGCTATTAATAAAATGCAATAAAAATTTTGGAAAAATGAGTTTGATTATTTATTTATTTGGTTGTCTGAGCTAATATGGACTGTAGTGAATGTCAAAGTGACATATTATTTTGCTAACAAGTATTCTTTGATTCGTACTGTTCTTCGTTTATGTACCATTTGCAATACTAGCGAACAGGTGAACTTAGAATTTACGAACCACCTGCAATTCGTCTAAACAGGTCACAATGGTAAAAATTTTCCTGTATCACCCTCCTCGTTTACAAAACCTCTTTTTTTCTCTTCTTTTTCCTACCTTTTATCCTGACTCAGGGTCTCTACTGTAGGTCTGTGTCATTTTGACACTTAGGGTGGTAGGCGCTTCGTTTAGGGGACCGTCGACGTTGCACACTGCGAAATCATCGCCGCCGTTGCCCCGAACCGCGTATACTACCTTCCATGATCCCACTTGTGGATTCCGTACGCATCGTCGTTTTGCTCCCTTCAGCCGGGAACTCACAACATAATATTGCATTTTATTTTTCCATTCTTCGTGCTGACTTAATTTAGTCCCAAAGAATTGTTTTCTGGCGATAGAGATTTTTTTTTCTTTTTTTTTTCTAACGTGAAATTTAAAATTATTAGATGCACCTGTTTCGGTATATGTAACGAAATTCGAATTCCACATAGGGCGAAGAACGTTTCGCTACTACACAGTAAGAACCAACACTTTGGATCAATATAAATTAAACTTGTTAATCTGAAGCAAAAAATGATCGGAACAACTAGAAAAATTTATTTTTGTTTGGTTACGTTTCAATCTGCAATCCATTATAAAAAAAAATCCTTTTGTTTGGTTACCTTTCAACAGACGCTGTAAGTTCGTCATCACCCATTCCTGAGATTTGAAAACAAAAAATAGTCACACATAGTTTTTTTTAAATTTGGATGTTGTTACTAATTCGAACTTTAATTCCATAATTTTGGCCATCAAAACGGCGCAGGTGCGCACCTGTGCATTGTCTTGATGAAAAAGGATTTTTTGTTTTTCAAATGAAAAATTTTTTCTCGATTCCTTCGCTCAACCGGTCCAATAACGACGCATAATATTTTCCAGTTATTATTGTGCTTTTTGCAAGTAGTCAGTGGTTCCGCGTGCATTCTAAAAAAGCTTGGCTGTCCTTGCCTTCTTCGAAGCCCATTCGTCTTCAAAAGCCCGCTGTTTTGACTGTTTCTTTGTCTCCCGAATGAAACTCGTCGTCGACGAAAAAACGCCAAACAGTCTCAGACTCAACCGCACGAATGCCTTCATTTTTTCATCGACAACAAACGCGGTATTCATCTTTCAGATGTTTTTGACACCCAATTTTTCATGCAAAAGTCAAAGCGCTATTCCTTGCTATATGCCTGTTGTTTCAACTCTTTCGCGTACTTGATTAGTCGATTATTTAAAGACGATATCGTGGATTTTGTCGATCATTCCCGGAGTCGTTACACTGAACGTCCAGAACCATGTTCAACTCATTTACCCAAAAAACCTTTTTATTTTCAACAGCTATGTATAACAAGACTGAAAATCAAAAAAAAAAGCATATGGCTGATCTAATTAAAAATGGATATGTGCAATTAGCCAACTTAATATATTACAGGTAGCAGATCAAAATAATATTAGAAAAAAAAAGAAAATAATACATGAAACAAAGTTACGTATTTTCGATAATCTTGCTATATCGTACTATGAGTACTTTCGCCTGTATTCGTCCTGGAACATTTCCCCGTACAAGCCTTTTGATTATCTTTTCGTGTCTTTACTGTTTCTTTTATGTACCTTTTTTTTGGAGACTACAAGTCTACAAGATTAAAGATGTTCGTTGATTCTTCGGCCAGCTTATTTGCCTTTTCATTTCCTTCGATACCTTCGTGGCTTGGGACTCACTGCAAAGTAACGTAGTTACTATGTCCTAATTATCTCAGATTGTGTACTTATTCGTGTATTAGACCAGATTTGTATGTATAGGCCTTAATAACCTTTAGGGCTGTCTGATTGTCACTGAATATATTTATAGTTGCGCCTCTTTATGGGGCACAGTTAACGCATCGAACAATCTAATCATTAATTTAAACGAAGACCCCTGAGGGAGACCAGATCCAGAAATAAATGTTTTCGATAAAATACTGACGGTGCTCAATGAGGTAGCGCCGAATTCCGAAAGGTGGGTCGGAATGTTTACTCCGATATTTTCTGTGCGGATCTGTGTAGATTCCATCAACTTGCCCTTGTTTGACTGAAGTTTCTAAAAGGTATTGTGTGAAACAGCTGAGGTTGGTCATAGTGGATCCTTTGCAAACGCATCCATCTTGTGCTGGAGACAAAAAGTGTTTGAAAGGACTATATGTATTTGTGTTCAAAAATTTCAGGGAAGTTGCATAGGATAGAAATGGCTTTATAATTATCCATTTTCTATACCTCACCGTTTTTATATATTGAACATATGTTTGTGTGAAATTTTCTATAAGATGGTAAATTTCGATTCGTTTAAAATTAAATGAAATAAATGAAGATACTTTATAAATGGTTGAGCACACTTTAGTGGGGCGAGGCTAGGAATACCATCAACGCGCGACGAAAGCAACTGGATAATCCAGAAATTTAGCCAGGATTATTTACTAAATTTTTGCATAACGATCGAAAGTGTTTGAAGCATTCATAATGAAGATTGTTGTCATATTTTTTACGATGTGTTTTGTATTTGTCTGATAACACTGGCCAACAAATTTCAACTTTTGATTTTACCATAAAATAATTTATACTAATTTCAATAGAAACCATATAAACATTTATTTTAATAAAAGGTAGAAGGCAAAGTTAGCTCGATTTTTTTTTCATTTCAATGAAAAGGTTTTTTAGGTTAGATCATAATTTAATGTATATTTCAAATTATTATAATTAGAAATGTGAAGTAGTACTGCTCCGTCTCTTATAAACAATATCTACAGCACCTCTTCTTAACATCCAACAGTAATCTGCTAACATAACAATATTCCATTTCCCCTGATACCGTTTTTTCATTCCCATGATGTCTTGGTGGAAGCGCTCACCGTATTCATCCCTACGTCGCCCATATTTTCCGGACAAAAATCCAAGTAAGAATGTAGAATGTGCACTTTAAGGGACATATTACAGCCAGCAACGTGAAATGCTTGTAACATATCCATTACTAAAGTTTTATAGTTGTCTGCTTTTTTGTTTCCGAAGAAATTCGTGAAATCTTGTACCACGGAGAGCCAAACTCTTTTTTCCTTCGCTATGAATTTGTTTTCAAAGATTTCATCATTTGCTATTTCTCCTATCTGAGGTGCAACAAAAATACCTTCTTTCAGTTTCCCTTGTATTCATTTTGGAAACTTTTCACGAAGGTATTTAAAACCTTCATCTTCGATTTCCAGTGCTTTTACAAAGTTATTCATGAGCCCAAGTTTCACATGGAGAGGTGGTATCATGATCTTTTTTTTGTACTAGAGGCTGATGTTGTACATTGTCTTTTCCTGGTATAAACTGTTGTCGTAGTGGCCACTCTTGCTTATGGTAATGTTCTTCCCAAAGACATAAAAAGCAACAGTATTTGTTGTAACCAGATTGCATACCTAAAATAATTGCAATTACTTTAAAATCTGCACAAATACTTCATGAATGGTCTTTGTACTTTACCTTTTCTAATAAAATCTTCAGATTTTCCTAAGTTTCTTTCATAGAAACAGCATGACCTATCGGAATAGAAGGATAATGGTTTTTCTTGGAAGAATCTCCAAGAACTGGGATCATGATGTATTCCAAAAGCTTCAGAAAGTTTATAAACATTATTGCAGTAGACCAGATTATCGGCCATACTGTAAAGGCATTTTCTCTGTAATCAGAGCTAAGGCAATGTTGTTGCCCCTTTTCGAATCATTTTTTACTTTACATATGCTGTTCAATTTCATCAGTTACTATCTTAGGGTAAAAACCTTGTTAGTCAGTGTAATCAATTAATATTTTTATTGAATCCTAAATCATTCATAGATAAAGACACCTCATGGAATTATACATGAACAGAAACTGCAAACAACATAAACTGAAAAAAGAAAAAAACGTACTTGCATTAACTAATAACTAGATCGACACTATAACAATTTTTTATGCGAGTTTCTACATTTATGTTGACATATTTCTGGGGAGTCTAATAAATATCTAATTGTTCCAACTGTTTTTAAAGTCGGTGAAGATAAGTATGGAAGTGGTTAGAACAAGCGCGTCAGTAATTTTATCGGCCATTGTTTTCTGTTTAGTAAAGATCGATAGATAACGCTAGCGTAGGTAATATATATGTGCTTATTGTGTATATTATGTATTATAAAGATATTTCATGCAACTTCTACCAAGTCGTCTCTCTTGGTTAAAGCAAGAGTGATGATGTGAACAAACGCGATGTATAAAAAAACAACCGCTGTATTGCAAATCCATAACAACTTCTCTACTTATTCTGTAAATTTATAACGACATTATTTTAACGGTCAGCCCTTAGAAAAGAGAGTGAATCAATCGGGTTTTGGAATATTTATCCAAAGTTTACAGGATTTACTATTACTCGTGCCATTCTTATATTCCAATGTGCACAATTTGCGTTAATTTTTAATTTGTACCCATCGATCAAGCCGTTGCGCCGGATAATTCCTGGATTTTCAGAACGTGAGTCAGGGTTGATTTCCCCAACAGATTACGCACCACTTACCCCTCGGGTCATAAAACTGGTAGGCGGGCTAAGAAACGCGTTCGCGACTCATAGATCTCTTTCCTCCTTAGATTTATGTTCTAATCTACAACGTGACTACTAGTTCATCCGTCGACTCCTAACATTTAACGGTATCGCTGGGAATTAAAACCCAATTAATGCACTGCGTAGGGTGTACGTGTAAGATAAGTTTGTATTGTTTTTCAATGAGAATAGTACCGCACAAATCCTAAATTTTTTCGGGCTAGTTCTAGTTACCTAACGTTAGCTAATTGTAATTGATTCCAGAAACCCAACATAATATACTTTGGAAATTTGAATGAATGTAGGAGAATTTTATGCGAGTGTTCGCAAACCTAAACCTATTGAAAAAGGATTAGCATGTCCCTCATTTTTAAAAGAAAAAAAATAGTCAAATGTATATTCCGTTTTTTTCGTTTTGTTACAAAATGTTTGGTAAACGTTGTAACGTTTAGGATACGTTAAAAGCCGTACGTATAAGTATTTGCATCGATTACCGATTAGTTTTCAACTATGCAAGACGTGTTTATTTTTGTTTATGTTGAATCAAGGAAAAAATAATAATATAAAGAGTTGCAAGACCTACTTGTTCGCTAAAAGCATTCTCATCACGAGACTAACAAACATAAGAAACCATTAGATGATGTGCTTTTGTTTATTATTACAACCTTTATGAAGTCATGAGTTAAGTCCAGTTTAGCAATTCAACCACTCTATTAAGATTTATGTTATTTCAGCATAATAAAATATAAGGTCTTATAAAAACTGAACAAGAACATCTCTGAAACAACTTTGAATATGTTTTGCAAGCGTTTGCAGCACTTTGTTACATGGCGAGCTTGATGAAAATTAATGACAGTGACAGATTTAATGAAAGAAAACATGTTGAACTTTGGAAAATTCTTCCACTTTAGAGAACAACTAAAAATGAGTCTCGGTCTTCTTCAGCAGGTTGCTTTATCATGGAATAATATCTCACATTTTGAAGCTAAAAGAATTTAATAGTCTGTATATAATGGATTATAATAATAAAGTAAAACATAGTTAGTAACTAGAAAATTACATTCGGTCCGCAAAAAACATTACTTACGAGATCTATAATTGATTGTTATGTAATGTTTAATCGTTAAGTAGCAAGAATTCAAATAATTTTCATAGATTACTTTGTTTTGAATTGTTGCATGAAGTAACTACTTAAAAAACAAGTGGCTCTTAAATAAGACATTCCTAATGTGGATGCTAGGGTCATATTTTTTTAGTATTTCTCTTTTCTAATAAATTTTTTTCTTTTTTAATTTAAACCAGAGGTTCCCAACCTTGTTTAGACCACCACCCTCTTTAATTTTAAAATATTATCTGTGACCGTTTATTTATCTATTTAAAATCATGAAGTAGAATTAATAGAAAGTATTAGCAGTAAGTAAACCTTCGTGTTTTGTAAGGACTGCTGATAATGTGGAAAAGCGTTTGTATATATCTTTCGTTTGGATAGAAGAAATTTTCTCGCAAAAGCGGAAAATATTTTTTGTTTTAATTAAATAAGGTTTTCCTCAATGTTTCTTCTCTGTCTCCAACAAGGTCCAGGCGTTTAGACAAATAGATTGAAAAAACGATTTAGGCAATCACCGTCGGCTCTCTAAAACGTCCTTTGTGCGCAGCGTAATTTTCATCGTTTTCACCACAAAGCTCACCAAATAATCGGTCATTCAATGAATTGCTTCGAATGTTATTAATTGCTGTAATAACGTGATGGAACGACGTACATATACACGTGATAAATAATGCAATACAGCGAACAAGTACATTTGATACTGCTTATTTCAAATGCACTATAAAACGCTTGTGATGCACTAGCAATATCATTAGCAACTAACAGAATACTACATATGTATAAGAATTTATTTCTTTTTAAAAAACGTAAGCATGTTCTTAAATATAGATTTTCCCTGTGAATCAGTTTCCAAATTTTTAGGAAATAATAACTTCCGATGAATATTTTTTTCTTTTACAATCGTAGGTATGAGAGTAGAACTTGATTATTTGGTAGAGTTGATTCATCGAGTTGAACAGAAAATTTCAAAAGAAATTTCAAAGAAAAACAAAACTTTTCTGACAAGAGCAGGCGGTGGCTTATGATGAAGAACAGTTTTTATTATCTCTTTTACTCCCCGCAAAATTAATTCCTCGCCAATTGTATGTGGTTCTCCTGCTTCTGCGATTAACAATGGATAAAAACGATGTATCAGGCTCGTAGTCCATCATCATTTTGTTTAGAAGACGACGCAAGAAAGTTTAATACAGTTGGCTGTTTTAAATATTGCTTTGCTAGTCCTTAAAAATAGGATAAATGCTTATTCTTATCACTAGTATGCATTTTATTTAAATGCTCTTGTGATCTAGAAAGTTTCATAGCTTCATTTGAAAAAACCTGAAAGATAAATTAGTAGGCTGTTTCGACTCGCATCATATACACCTAGCAGCATACTACTTAGCAATTAAGCGAATTTTAAGCTTAAGGTTTATCGCTTTATTCTATTTTATTGCACATTTATCTGTTGCACTTATTACATAATACCTTTCTGAAATTGCTGGACTTTCCAAGATTTTCCAGATTTAATAGTTTATATTGCTGTGTAGTCTCAGTAAAGTTTCACGTTGTAGTGTTGTATGTTGTATAAAATGTCACCAGAGAAAATAGAATCTCAACTTCAGTTGTATTCCTGCATTATGTTACACAAAAAATAATTCGTTTCGGCATATTTCGACACCAATACATGTTAAATGGTAAAAGTAATTAAAAGTGGCTATATAATTAAAACAATCGGTAACACCATTAAACAGTGGCACTAAAGAACGCTAATTTTATATTTAACTTTCACCCTGTTATCCAAATAACTTGTGCCTAGATAAATTTCCAGTTAATGTCCAGTTAGGTAGTTATTTGAAAATAGAATTCAAAAATGGCTTAGATAATTATTCAGAGTTTCGATAAATACATAAAAATGTTAATAGAAGGCGGAATTTCAATAAATAGTGCTCGCTTAAATTTTTATATCTGATTCCAAGATTCATTTATCAATTCAAATAAAATTTAGAATTGCGGAAAGAGGGTTTTTAGTTAGCAACAGTTAGCACAGTAACTTAACGTGTAAACCACGCCAGAGGCAAAAACCAACTGCTGCAGTTGGTAAATAATCGTTAATCACAACAGATATTAATCATCAAACGTTTTATCATGATTGACAATTATTCTTGAATTGACATATTGACAAAAACAGGAGAAAACATTCGTATCAGGGTTGGTTAAATAGCAAAAATAGTGCTATCGTTCAGCAAAGGGGACTTTAGATTACTGGCCGGATTTCTGACAGGTCATACTAACCTAAAATATCACCTATCCAATCTAGAAAAAGCTGAAGACCGAATCTCGTTTATGTCTAGATGATCTGCGGACGGCCGAACACATTCTTTGCAAATATGTTGCTATCAGTCGCACTCGACAACAACATTTCGGTAAACCATTTTTGAAATCTACGGAACTAAAGGACGAAGGTCCTAGATTAATATTAAGGTTTGTTAAGAGCTTTCCTGTACATTTTGTTATTTGTTGTGGTCGCAGTAATTAAAGGCATTTGTGCCATTATCCAATGATATTAATACTAATACTAACACACTACTGCTATTACCTATCAACAACAGCTCGAAACCTATATTTGTGATCCCCATTTAACAAGTAAGTCGGTATTTAGTAATTGTTATTTATGAATAATGGTCGATCATGACTAAAGGTCAATGAACAAGGCTTAGTCATGACTAATAACTTAAGTTCACTACTTTTCATGCACATCACAAAATAACTTAGTAGATTGGACAGGTTCGCGTTGCGTACTGGTTTCCCCGAGAGTCGACAAAACATAAGTCTGTTTAATCTCTCCTAATTTCGTGTGCATCGAAAGTTACTAGAACTTTACAAAATGTTACTAAACGATTAAATGTTGTTCATGAATAATGGTCAGCCATAAGTAACACATAATCAATTGTTCTTCGTTCATAAATTTATGATTATTGACTTTAGTCCTTAGTTGTCTTGATGGTTATGAGTTTTATGATTATGATCTTTAACCATAATTATTAGTGGATTATGGTGGATACCCATCTCTGGTGTACAAGAGGGAACATTTTGTTTACTGTTAATTTTGTATTTTTTACTTGTCGTATATCCCTAACTAAAATTAAACACGTACACTCGGAACGAAATGTATCCGGACACTCTCAAGAAAGAGAAAAGGACGCCCTCGGCCGCTTGGTGTGTGAGGACAGCCCCCGATATTATTCTCTCTTTTTTGGGTGTCCGGTTACTTTTTATTGCAAGTGTACGTGTTGTTTTCATTGTAGATTAATATTTCGACCAAAAAGATTTTGTAATCTATATTAAATACCTCCCACGCATTTTTTCATTAACATAAAATAGCACATCTAACCATATTTGCGCTAAACAAACACGTAACTCGTGTAGGTAGTTCATTCAAGTAAATCGTCGTGAATTTTAAAAGATGAATTAATTCTAAATAAAAATTTAAATTGGCTGTGATTATATATACGCAACAGTCGTATACATATTTACATCTATATGCATAACGGTAATGTATTCTAATTTAATCGGAAATTGCATCCCACCATACAAAGTTTTATTGCCATTGGGATTTAAGGTACAGCAAAATACTTTAATAATTCCTTCTAAGTGTTGGTAGCTTATAATCGTCATGATGCTGTATATTTTTTGTGGTGCGTTGTACTTTACTAACATGTTTTTTTCTTTTTCAGGTAAGTCTTATATTTAAACACAACACGTCGAAAGAGGAGTTAAGGAAAGGAATGCAGAAAATTCGCGCACGATCTAGTTCCATTCATGACATTTTCATAAAACTATTTACTAAACACATCTGTACGCTTTACGGAAGAATTGGTGAGTTTGTCAAATGACAATGAATTGATTTGTGCGAAATTGTAGTGTTAATAAAAATCAGTTTATTTTCATGTACATGCAATTGCATTTTATTTAATTTATAAATTACATAGTGATACATACGAGGTGGTTATAAAAATCGCTCGATGTTCGCCTAAATTTCACTTGCAAATAATTTTTGCGGTCTTAAAACCTCACATTTTTTCGTGCAATCGTGTCCGAAACTGGACGTAGTATACAATAATAATTGTTTATCCTGGTAGTCCGAACATATGATACACGAAGGATGCTATCAGCACGATCTTCACATTTAACTTGGTCGCCTGTGGAGAAGTGGGATGTGTCACTTGTATACAACACCCAATTCTCGGCAATCTCCGTATCTAAAAAACCAAGATCAGATGTGAAACGCTTAAACAATTCAGAGGCAATTTCCTTGCGCGCGTCCATTTGTTTCTGCGTCAACATGTGCGGCACAAACTTCGCGCACACGCGCCTCATTCCTAGTTGGTCTGTTATCACAGCGTCAGCAAGTTAATGGACGGATTTGTAATAGTTGCCTTAATATATATAAAATCTTTGACAACCACCTTTGCGAGATATTTCAATTTCTTATTCCACTTAATTATATTTACTAATTAGTATATATTTAACTGCAGATAAACATCTTTGCGAAATTATTACAGCGTGCCTACGATTTAATTGCACATTTTGCTAGGAAATTGTTCTTATTATATTTTTTTCCCTGGTTTATTACACTTCTTTGTTACCACTATTTATTATTTGTTACATGGCTTTATAATGATTACTAGTTACTCAACTAACGACAGAGTACCCAGAAAACAGAAATTTTATAAATACAGAGCGGAATTGCATTAAAAATGAGAAAAATAAAAATAAATATAATCTAAAATTACTCTCCTACCACACTTTTTCCCGATAAGCTAGCTTTCAAAAGTAATTATTATTACTATTTTTGTTACATATTCGTAGTCGGTCAGTAATCTTCGGACTTTATCGAGGGTTTGGGAGAAGGAAATAATTTTTTGTATTTTTTAACATATGAAAAAGGGAGTAGAGGCGATACAATTGTGTCTGTTCACTTTTTAAAATAAAACAAACAAAATACACCGATTTTATTTGGGAGATATATGACAAATTTATTGTAATAAAATAAACACGTAATTAGTCAACTTATTCCATAATAGCAGTGACGCTTAAAATGTCAGTGTATTAATAAGTGTTAGATATTAGAGCAACTATTATAAATCAGTAGAAATATGTAGCATGTTCCATTAAAAAAAATTATTTGCACCTGACTATAAATGATAATTTTTTTTAGACTTCACCGATTAATAATCACTGTGGAGGTCCACATACATAAAATTTTATCTTTATTTTGAGAATAAATGAACTTTCATTATCTTTCTATCTGAACAAACATGTTTTCCATGTTTATATCTATTTATGAAACATTGGGGTATCCGTCTTCGCGATTGAAGTTGCGATGCTTGCATGTAACATCTCACCTCCATTCACAACAGAAGAGATTCCTCATCAACACATTGTTAAGAAGAGCGGAGAAAATTAGCGACGAACATCACAGAGATACAACACGTCAAAACGCTTTGCAGAAGCGGCTACCTATAAGGAAACTACGAGATCGGAAAAGGACGAAGACCGACAACAACCAGCAGGATACGTATACCTTCAATACATAACCGGAGTCACCGACAGGATGTAAGAGACCATAGGAGAAAAGAACATCCCCGCATGATTCAACACGGTGATCAAAATCGACCAGCTACTCCCTCCCAACAAGGACGTGTTACCGAAACTACAAGACGTACTGAAATGCCAATGTGGAAGAAGCTACATCGTTCAAACAAGACGAAGTATTCAGAGAGCTGCACGAACTAGATCAGCAACACGTGGAAGTTAGCACTACATAGTCGTCATATAGTGAACGACACGATTCATCGGAGCGGAACGGTTATGGATCATCAAGGCGGAACAAAAATGATATATGTAATGAGGAGCAAGAGACAACAACACCAATCTTCAGAAATCCCCTGAAGAAGCTGACAGCATGATCAGTGAAACGTCAAGTCAAACATAAGTACGCAACAACACCCGAAAGTAATAGTATAACGCTTCTTCACTTCTTTAGATAAGCAACTGTACAGGTGGCGCAATATTCTAGAATTACAAAATTAATTGTAACGCGCCTGCGTCATAGAAATAAAGGTTATCCAAATGGTCGTGGTCTTTCGCACGTAGGCAGAATTCCAGGGACGAATGTCTTCAGATATTGCTGGTTCATTGTGCTATAAATAGGGCATCTGAAAATAAACCGTGTCAGAGTGTTCAAGTGTCCCAGGTTACATATTATATACAAATATACCATTTTTTCCTTTTCGCTATTTGTCGAATGCCCTGTATATGCGACAATATTTTTGAGAGTTGCTGTATAATGTCTACTAGGTTATTAGAAAATTTTCTTCGTACCATTTACACAACAGGCGCAACATTACAATTCTATAAGGTTGGGACACTTGTAAATACAAATGTTACAAACGTAAACTTATAGTATTAAGTATCATCCGTAGGTTAAAAGAAAAAAAAAACGTTATAGGAAGCAGCAGTAAAACTGTATCGATTTAATCATCACTATCAACTATCAAATGCGACGGCAACAGGGACAGGCGGCGATCCCATCCGGTCTTAATTTGTTCTTAGCTCGTGGCCAACACATACACATTGACATACATACATATATATACATACATGTTAGTTGTACTGTACGTATACCTGACGTACGTTGGCAAATTATGTAACCTGATTGATTTGCTTGATGGCTTGTGTACCGTCATATACGTTATATTATAACTTCCTGTATCACGCGCGCTCTTGAAACTACACGGGTTTTCCGTAATGGCATTAATTCCTTTAATTACCTATATGGTCTACATGTACACTACTGCTCATAAATATCTGTACGTCCCTGCAGATTGCAACAAATGATTGTTTCAAATAAGACAAGCGTATACGGCAAAATAAAACAAAACGTCACGTATAAATATTTGGAAATCTGCAAAGTAAATGAAAACATTGAAAAGTATTGAGATTGATTCAGGGTGAATTCATGTTAATGGACAGATATTGTAAAGTAATTGTACGTAGGGTAAGTGGTACGCATAAAATGAAGGAACTAAAACGTAAAAACATGTAGGTGAAGAGTCAGATGAAATTACCGGGTTTGAACCGTGTCATGTCATTTTGGTTAAAATAAAACCTCGACGTTTCGCCCGCAATCGAATGGGGTTCCTTCAGAAGAGTGGAAAGCAGTTGGTGTTCGTCTTTGGCATGAGTTATGGTATTCAACTGTTTTCCTCTCAGTTAGTTTCGCCTTTGGCGTGATTTACACGTTGAGTTACCGTGCTAACTGTTGCCATTCTCCTGAAGAAGCCCCATACGATTGCGAGCGAAACGTCGAGTTTAACTAAAACGACATGACACGGTTCAAACCCGGAACACGTTTAGTCACAACATAATAGTTACCTAATCTGCAATCGTGGACTATGTAGTAGTTATTTGTGCAGAATAAGCTTAAAAAATAGTAGCTGATATGAATGTTGAGAAATAGAAATATTATAACATGTCCTCTCATTAAGTGGAATATACAAAAACGACAGACAAATTTATAATTCTTTTGACTATGCGTCATTATTCAAGTTGCAAAATTTAGAGGTGCATGAAGAAATTTTTAGATTTTGGTGTCGATTAAGATGTTTGTATGAAAAACGTTTGTAACGAGCGAATGTGCAAATCTTTAGTTTCTCCTTTGTGGGTTTTTTCTTGTTCCAAGGTTCTTACCCTTTTGTTGCCCCCGTCGTGAATTCCTGGGCTAAAAGCGATTATTTTCTTCTTTGAATCCATTGAATAACTTAAATTAAAAAGGAATTTAATTTAACGCAGCAGCTACTTATATACAGAAATACAGTGATTATTAAATATAACCCAAATTTGTATCTAAATGGAGTTTGTATTGACGACCGTTCAGATAACATGCGACGTTGTTTTGTAGCGCTGCAATGTGGCGCTGTGTTGCAGCCCTGCATCGCGGCTACGACCTTTGCTGCAATATTTTGTGTAAAAATTGAATTCTTTGGGACTTAATAATTCTTAGTAAATACAGAACAAGTTCGACAAAGGTGCCCGAAGTGTGGCAGGTGGGATATTCCCAAATGTTATTCGACAGAGTCTGATACAATATTGTATATTATTACTGGTGGTGCGAGTGGCTAATAATATTATAAAGACTTAATATCATATACTGATAGATTGCATTTCAGTTCAGTGTACTCATATTTCTTACAAATTACACAACAATAAACGTACAGGCGAAATAAACCTAAATCTATCGAACTTATCAGCTTTCATCGTATTCGCTTTGCTTAAACTTTTACCAACTTTCAAGATGTTCGTAAATACATTCATTGCTGCTTAAATGCTTATTAAGACATACGCAGGTGCACAGATAAAAATTTCTAGGAGTAAAAGGGACGGCGTTAAATTTCTTCGTATTAATGTAAATATACCCCGTAGTTTAGTTAAATCGTCACTTATTTTGTGTTAAAGCAACACCGTTGTAGAGAAAACTACTAACAGCTAGTTGCTTTTTTTAGTATCGCAAGGAATTGGAAAGGATATAATTTTATATGCATAATGCTAAATATTTTAAGCTTTGTGTAGTTAGTAATCTCTCATTTCTTTATTAGAAATTCACACAGAGGTAAAGTAACACAGTTCAGTTGTTAATCGCATGCCGTTATGCGTTTGGCGGTTTCTCTTCTGGACACAGCTGCACAACAACGAGGAAGGATGTAGGTAATTTTAATTCGGCACTGATGGGCACTACACATCTAATAAGATTAAATTGTTGGGCAAGCGTTATTTCTCAGAATAAAGTATGAAAATAGAAAGAAATAAATCGAACATAGCTGACCAAGTAATCATCAATGTCAATGTAATTAATAACAGGTAGGTGATGAAATGATTCTTACTATGTATATCCAACGGATTTTCGTATTTGCAAGCCTTTTTTATTTAGAGTCGTGTCGCACCGCAATTAGTGTATTTATTACTTCTTACCAGTGTATGTCATACTACTCACATACGTATAAATGCTTTTGTTGGCTATGCACGGTTATCCAAATTAAATTTGTCTATTAGTTGTGTGGTTTTATATGAAATGTTTTATTTAAAATAATACAATTGATTTCCCAAGCTATTCTTGTTTGCAATATGATACTAGATGTTAACGTTTTGCAATAATAATCACATTTTTTTTGTTTATATTTCGAGTTACTGCAATTCTACTATTTAGCTGATCAATCCTAAACGAAAATATTTGTATATACATTATTTACGTTATATTTCTCCCGTCTGATTTGACTAATTCCCCTTCTGCTAGTACTTTGCTTATATGCTGTTTCACTTACTATTTTTTTAATTTTTAAATCACAGGCTGCGTTTTTTTTGTTTTTCATTTTCCAATTCTCTGAAGGCACCAACCTTAGAACTTGAACGCCAGGAAACCAAGCTGATTTTCAACCTCCAGCAACTTGCCGGATTATTATTTCCTTATCATAAGTTAAACATTATCAGTATTCAATCAGCAGTCTTGAGGACGGTTTGCACTTTTCCTTCTAAAAATACGTAAAATTCGTTCTCTCGTATCGAGATTTACTGGCTTATTGAAAACAAAAATATACAAAGATTGTTCCGCAACTCAATTTTTTTATATATTAGAACAAAAATATTTTACATTGCGATGGAATCTGAAATGGAAGATTTTGTAGCTGAATTGTAGCTGAGACATTTAGGACCTGGAGAAAGTTTTCACTGAAACGGTGGGATTTTTTAGCAAAACGGTGAGATATTTTACTAAGAAGGTTCATAACAACACTGGAATTATTGTTCCTATTCAAAAACAACTACAAAATCTGATTTTTTAAAAATTTTCTGATTTTCAATGTCTTCGATTTTTGAAAAAATAGATCTTTGTTAGTACATTCTAGATTCCTTTATCCGGCACTGGCGCAATGCGTTCGTAGATTGGAGCTGGTTATTCGCCTGTTTCTGTACAGAACATTTGTTGCTTATATACAGGGTGAGTCGTGAAGAATGGACTAAACTCTAGGAGTATATTCTACATGTGAAAATAATGTAAAGAAACTCAAATGTTGTTATCCGATTTTTATTTGTTTTCGGGTTATAGTGTAATTAAAAATGTCGATTTAATATATCTGTTTATGTATGTATTCGTCGGTATGAGATTGAAAGCTGTCGACAAAGAGTGTAGAGTGTTTTATATGTCTAATGCGTCTAATGTCACTACCTCTAGGTCATTGTTGACATAGTGAGGGCACTGCCATCATAAAAAATGGTTCCCTATACCATTACAAACGAATGAGCAAGTATATTCATTTGTAGCTATGGACTATGCAATTTCGGCTGCGCACCCGAATTTGAATGCGAAACAGTAATCAGTAGAGATGACAAAGGCAGATGGAATTATTCTTTTTTTTTTGCAGCGACTAGATAGACTCGTGTCTATTCGCCTCATGAGAATGGATTCATGTTGCTTACTGGTATCCCCGAGAGAGTCGACAAAACACGAGTTTGTCTAGTCTCTGAAAAAAAGTAATTATTTCATCCGCTTTTGTCCTTTCTACTAATCAGTATCTAGTTCGCTGCCGCCTGCAGTGTACGTAATAGTAGCGGCGAAGTACTCTATGTTCTGTTTTCAATAATGTCGACAGTGAATAAGTTCATTAAGGATTATCCGGATTTTACTTACGACGGCGTAATAATTAAATGTTTAGTGAGCAATATATGTCTAGCATGTTGGTCACATACACATTGTAAACGGCACATGCAAAGTGTAAATCATAGTAATATCAAAACCGGTGTCACGCAAAATACGAGCAATTCTTATTTGATTTATGTACAATGATGATTTGGTGTAATCTGGCGTTTACATTGTTAAACAACGATTCATTTATTTCACTTTGGAAAAAATACGCAAATATTACATTAACGAGCAGGACTACGTTACGAAATTATTTACCATCTGTGCGTGTACGTTTAGAATATAAGATGAAGGTTGAACTGAAAAATAAAAAAGCGTGCTTGTGTGTGGATGAAACAAGTGACTACAAAAAAGATTTGTACTTAATGTGCGCAAAAAATTGTGTTAGGCGCATTGGAAAAATCTTAAATATCCGGAGATCAAGTCAATGTTTACGACAGATGTTGCCGTAACCATGCTTTCTGTAGGCCGGTCTCTTAAGAAACCATGTGGAAAGTTTTTACATAGTGATGAGTCTTAGATATCACATACCGCAGGTGAATGCTCTAATTGCGAGTACAAAAGCAGTATTTCTGAAATTCCCAAAACTTTTTATGAAATTCGCGAATTTCATGGACTGTCATCCCTGAACCACCACAACCGATCCTTACATGTTGGGAAACATGTTTACGAGTGGCATTTTACTATCATAAATACTTTGAGATTATAAAGAAGGTGATTCTATTATTCAATCCGAAGGAACGTGCAGCTCTCTTAAAAATGAAGAAAAAAAATTTGAACATAGCCAAGTTAAAAGTAATTTACAAAGTATTCATAGCGATTACATCGGAATAGTGAAACCAATGGAAAAATTACAAAATTCTTCACTGTCGTTAGAAGAATCACTGCAAATTCTGAAAGATGTACACGCATAGCTTTCTTCGGCAGAATACGCAAAAAATGAATGTGTTTTAATTTCTAAGTATTTTAGACAAAGATTCAGATTTTGCGACCGTTAGACAATGGTAATGGTTTGTCTATAGATGCGTTAAGTTGTTCCAAAGATTTTTTTAATTATGCAAATATAACATTACTAGATGTAGAGCGATCGTTTTCTTTATACAAGAACATATTTTTTTTCTGGCGGCAGACGCGTTTAGCAGTTCTTGGTCCGTAATAGTCTGGGCAAACAAAAGACCATACGTATTTATCCCTGAAAAATATTAATTATTCTCATGTTCTTCCGATAAATTAAAAATGTTCTTGGTAAGACAATACTATAAACATTTGAAAGTATTTTTAGAAGATTGTAAATTTTATAAATCCAGAGGATTATTCGTATAGTTTCGAATAGATAACTGGACAAAACAGCTAAACATTTACCTAGTCGTTTATTGTACTAACTGTACAAAAATTTAATTTGTTACAATCGCATATATGAGCTGCAGAGATGTCGAAGTAGGTTTGCTTCTTTGCATTTGGGAGCACTTGTCAGTTGTTTACAAGTTATGAACCAAAATCTTCATACTACTAGCAATATCAACATCTTCCACATACAAAAAAAAAACAATATCTAACCACGTGCCTAATCTCTTTTAGTATTAGAAAGTATGTATTACAATAATAAAAGTTTTAAAATATAAACTAAATTAGAACAATGGCGTGTACTTTCATAGCAATAATTAATTGTCTTTTTGACGAGACGCTTAATGCAGCGGAATCATTATACACTCTGCAAGCTTTTCTGCGCAGAAAACATTGGAAATACTCAATGAAACGTTATTAAAACCCTGGCACAATATGAGTCAACGCCGAGACCCCATTGCAACCGTGCTATTATTCTATGCGGACAAAGGGATCTTTTATTCAACTCATTCTTCCCCATAAATGATATGCAAATAATTACGTTGCGTATCGACTCGATCTAATTCCGTATGCCAACCCTATTGGAAGCCATCTGATAAGAGTACATCGAATGCGGCAGCAAGAGCATCAGCAGCGGTAGCAGCTACCTCTTTTGCATCGCGATCGTCGATATTATACACCTCGCGCACAATCTTCCATTAGCCTTCTAAATAGCGCAGTACGAGCTTGCGTATATTGCTACTTCAAGAAACGAAGCAGATTCGAAATTTTGAATAACCATAAATTTGTTTGAATAAAGGTATAGGAATGTTATGAACAAGTGAAGATTGAAAAATAATACGATTAAATTTAATGTAATGTAATTATAAAAAGGAAATTAATCAACGGGGTCGTGTTTCTTTAACTATTTTTTATGTTGGTTGCAATTACATCATCACATCACATCGTATAAATCAATAATAACAAAGCCAGCACGATAAAAAATATTTTCTAATGAAAATAAAAGAAAAATTCCGTAAACACGTAGAGTAAATGCTCAAAGTGATCTTCGTCTGTTGGAGTCAATGAAGCTCCTTGTGCTATCTTAGAATTTTGTCTCAATATTAATCCTTACTCCTCCTGTCAAAAATATCTTAAATTGTTTCAGTTAAGTTCCTGTATTGTGTGTGTTGCATCTTTAAAGATGGTATATTTAGGCATGATAAAATAATGTGATTTAAAATAGTTGGATATGAAGAACCAGAGGAAAATTTATCAAAATATTCATATTGTTTGTAGCGTTTTATCAACGATGGCATTGTCTTGTTGGAAGTATGCATCCTTTAGTTTGCCATCATGTTGCTGGTTTAGAAAAGGTCGTAATACATTATTACGGTATCTTTTGCGGTTACCGTTTCATGAAAAAATAACCGGCCACGAACGAATCTTATGTGGATATTTTGGAAAATCTTTTCTAGAAATATGCTGACAAGGATCAAATTGTTATATACCAATTTTAATTTTATTAGTATTACGCTGATCCAGTCGTACATTTCTAAATTTGCCATTACAACCTATATGTCTAATAAACAAGACGTACCTATCCGATAACAAGAAACGTTAGAATAAGATAGTATCGATTTGTATCGAGTAGAGTAAAAGCTGATAGTAACCACCATAACCTTAAGTCATTGTAACCAGAATCCCTATCCATTTTTTTAATGTTTTTAATGTTAAGTAAGAGTTCGTCCAGTAAGATACAGCTAGCAATAAACTTGTATTACAAAAGTCGAAAGTGTGTCATTCCACTAGAGTCCCACAATAATATGACAAATTAGGTTCCTGCTTTCTAATTTACTTTTCAGGTGGATCCGTGGCCCTTCGTAACCTCTTTTCCGGTTATTTTCTTCCATTCATAGAACAATTTATTGATACAAATCAAGACATGAAGAATTTGGAAATCAAAAACGAAGTTTTGTCCGTTACGAAAATAGCTTTCAGTGGTGATCTACAGTAAACATGCTTCAATTTTGTAAGATAAGAGTTAATAAATATCAAACGTTTTTTGAATTACCAAACTTATTAATATAGGCCAAACATAACTTAAGGATTATTATAATAATAATCATAATAATATAATAATAAAAAAATATTATAATTCAATCTTGAATTTAATTGTCAGATGTACAAAGTTGCAACTCACATAAAAATAGAAAAAGCAAACCTTCTCGATTGGGCTTGCTATGGTATTTGCAGTCCATACTTTCCCTTTTTTGTGAAATGCCACGAATATATCACACATCAAAACGTGTGATATGATCGTGGATATTTTTGTTTGATTACTTTGTTTCTGTCGATAAATATATTGTAATGAGACTTTTCAAAAAATAACAATTGAATTGTTAAATAAATAGGATCTAAATTTATTAATAAGCTTAAAGTTAAATCAAACAATATCTCAATGCTTAAAAAAGTATATAATTTATTATATTGACAATAATTGTATTAATTTGACATTTATTTTATAAAGGTGCTTTTCAAATTTTGAATTAATTGGCCATCTACCTACTTCTACTATTTAAGTAAATATATTAATTGAACTTCTTTCCGAAATGCCTATGTTGTCATTACTTCTAAGTCTGACTAAAACATTCCAATTTGTAGTTTTAATTGTATTCGTGTCTGCATCAAATTTTCGTTTTTAACTCGTTAATAAGTTACGTTGGTTTTCCTCTAGACAAAATGTTTAAATCCCCTCTTCTATTGTTTTTTCTTTTAACCAACATCCACGTTGTAACTACAGTTTTAATTTGTACGCCGAAAAGTATCTGGTTCCACAGCAACACATGCCAAAATTTTGAAGTACGTAAGTAAACTGACTGCTCATTCGTGAAATATCTTTCCGCGCACTTGTTTCGTAATTAACTATTATCTTGTGATTATTCTGTTACAATACAAAATTTTGTTATTGATGAACGCCAAAGAGAGAACGGAAGAATCAATAAATGTTGAATTGTCGCAAAAAAATGCTCGCAGAAGTGATTAAGACTCTACAAATCCTACTAAATGCATATTAGTATTATCGAGTGGATAGAAATATGTTGAAGATATTTCGTAAAAGAGGAAGTTGTTGGTAATATATACCACCAACACCTCCGCGACGCAGGCGTAAACTTTATTCCTTCTCGCGAATGCTGCCAGCTATCATTGCCTATTGTTTCTTCGTGGACAGTAATACATCGTTATGGGTCCTGGAGTGAATATCAAGCACTTCCCGCGTCAGTCGAAGAATTAAATTATCAGTTCAATGACCTTTGTGTTTCAGATAGGGGAGAGCGCACTGTACTTTTAGTACACATGCATTTTAATGCATGCATTTGATATGAACGTATTAACGATTACGCTTTCATATTGATAAATTTGCAATGCGCATACATACATGATGAATTATTTCATCGTGAAACAATAAATCGTTTACTTTACTACAAATCTTAAGTGCAGAGTATATAGTTAAGCAATTTGCAAGTCTTTTGAAAAAGGCGGAAAACATTGCACACTTAACAAAGAAAAGAATCAAAAACAAATATATTTATACACCTCATTAAATTTGATATAATAAAATTTGTTTAATATATATTTGATATTAATAAAAGTTTGATATTAATCTGTTACTTATGGGCAGGTACTAGTAGTCCTTAAAAAAAATTCATTCTACATACAGTAATACCTGCTTAATCCAAACATTCAATAGTCCGGATGATTCAGTAAATCGGATCTCTTATTTTTTATATTGTGTACCTTATAGTCCATAATCTGGATTTTTACACTTTATTTAAAGTAAACGGGATTTATTTGTTTTAACGTATCTGCAACATGTAACATGCAATATGATTCCAAAAACAAGCTACGTAACTTTACACGTCCAGGAAGAACATGAAATATTTAAAAAACTAAAGCTGGTATGAGTGATGCGAGTTTCGTAAAAAAAATATAATGTTGAAATGTTGACAATTTCTGATATCAAGAAAAATAAATCGAAAATAAAATAGTCCGTTGGCCATTGTTACATGCCAGCAAGTCTCTACTGGGAATAACAAGCGGAGTACGCAAACATGGGAAAACGATTTTACAACTGGTTTTGAATGTAGACGGTCATTCCCGTTTCTTTTGCCATTTTCACTGTCATGGGGAAAACTTTATTCAGAATTTCACGGCAGAGACCATTTCGTAACAAAGAGAGGATAGTTACTAGAATTAAATCTAGGTATGGTTTGAGACAACTGCGAGTTTGTGGAAAAAAATATCAAGTAATGTCAAAAAGAAAATATTAGAACTAGAACTTTTAATAGTTGAGTGTAGGCTTTCACGACCGTAATCCATAATAGAAATTTGTTTCGTTTTTTTTCGTGTAATTAATATTTTCAGAGCTAGAGCTTTAGAACCTTCTAGTCTTCTAATAGAGTCTTCAAAAATCTTCTGAAGAAGCTGACAGCATAGTCAGCGAAACGTCAAGAAAAATATTAATTACACGACAAAACCCGAATGAAATTTCAACAAGAACTTTTTTTTTAATTATAGAACGGTATTTTTAAGATCTTAAAGATACATTACCTAGCAATAGTATTAAGTTCCTTTTAATCATTTAGTTTTATTATTATAGTTTTGCGGAAAGAATTTTTTTCTTCGTATAATTCATATAATTTTGAAGGAATTACAATTTCGTTTATTTATGATTTATTTACAATTATTTATTAATAACTTTCTCTCTACTTTCTCGATATATCTTCGGTACACTTACTTTGTAACTCATCTAAAACGTTATGAAATGTATGTAGTTCTGGGAAACAACTTCCACATTAAATGTCCTTCAATAAATGGCGGCACTTTTTAAATTGTTATATGCGTTGGTTTCTTAAAACGATCACGATAGAAATAAGTATTCAGATTTCTAGAATAAATACTCTTAATTTTAATTCCCGTATAAAAGCCCAACGCATTTTATAGGTCACTAGAAAATGGTAAGAAATTATAGCAGCGATTTGCTAATAATGTTTATACCCATTTAAAAAACAAACATATGGCGAGATCTTGTGAAAGTTCATAAATTATTGATATCTACATCGAATATTCGTAGATACCATTAAATATCCGGTTCGCATATCAAAAAAAAAGAAAAAAACTATTAAATAAATTAACCTCTCGCGCCATACATATGCATACGTATGCCTTACATAAAGAAGCTGTGATTCAAGATCTACCGCACTACCATTCACTGGTTGGCTGAGACAAATTGATTATTATTGAAAGCTGTCCAATTCCGTTACACCATCCTCATTGATACGACTTTCTTCGTCTTAAATAACCCATATGTTGATTTATTAACGTGAAACGCTAACGGTTCGTTAGTTAAATTAGTCGTAATTGCAGCCAATAAGCAGAAAGTAATTTCAGGCGGCCGCTATGCACAGTTAAGGTAGACGCCAGTGGTATTATTTCACTTATATTTGACTGTGTTAAAATGTAAATCGATAGGTGTTATCACAGTTACAAAGTAGTTATTAAACTATCAATTAAAGGGAAGCAGTTACCTTCCTGTAATTATAGTGTTTGAAGCAGTACAGGAAACGTTGGCACTTCGTTAAATTTGTAAAAAAAATAAAAATAATTTTAATTAGAAAACAGTATAAACCAATGTAATAATTACTGTTGCATATCGACGAATATCCGTTTAAAATGAGTAAAGAGGTATTTATTTATTTTCATATTGCAAAAGAATTGTGTTGGTGCATTTTTTTCTTTAAAATGTTTTAAATGTAAGAATTAGACAAGTACGTGATAATAATAGTAGTCTTCTCCCAGCGGCCTAAACGTTAGGACGTATAGCCAGCTATAATCGGCATTCCATCGTGGCCAGAAGAACCACAGTGAAAAGTATAAGAGATTACGTGATGTTACACCATTGTTATAATGTACAAAGATACACCGGAGTGCACCGCGAAATAAAGGCGTTATCCACAACCTAAATAATGGTTTTAAGTGAGTTCATAAGTGCATAAAATGGCTACCATTATCACCATCAGGAGAGCGCAAAGACGTTACTCTCTCCCGCCAGTAAAACGTTGTCGGTTTCCCCGTCAATGGACTGCACCTATCATCCGATATATTCTTTTATGTATTACAAAGAAAGAATTTGTATTTTTGTCTAATTTTAATAGTTGTATTGTCTTTTTGGTCTAGCAAGTGGGATACCCTCCATCTTTGTTCCTTCCGTCTACCAAATGGCACGCCGATATTTTTACTTGATATATTGGATCATTTTTTTCTACGGCATACTTACGATTTACCAATGTTCATCTATTGATGTATTAACGTAATACTTACATGTTTGCTAAATTTATTTGTACATGTTTTTACAAAATGTATTATATATAACAATACCTAGTTTTCTTTATTATCAAAAATGAAAACATTATCTTCAAGGTTTATGGTTCCACTTATTTTGTTTGTATGATACAGATATATTATATGTTCTTTATGGTTACAGCATACGTACTTATAACCTTTGCAATCATATAATACACGAAATGTCTAAGTACTCGTTTAGCAAAATAGCAAAAAGATATCAAACCAACATTATTTTCACTATTTCTCAACAAACACTTTTATCTTTTAATAGTTGTTTTTATATTACTTTAATAATGACTCATTAAGCGTAAATATGTATATATACAATCATATCAGCTGCGTTGCTATCCTATGATTACGTTTTCTCAGGTTATTCGGTTCGAGTTGACTAGTCAGTTCTCCTCGTTTTTGTCTTCTTCTCTATATTTCCGACGTGGAGAATTCCCCTACTCCCAAAGTATGTTCCGTGATATCCAGAGTGCTCGGGACAGTCGCCGGCCAAAGCTAGAGATTCGGATCTTCCGGTTCACTTTCAATACTCGCTACCGCTACAGCTACAACTATCCCATACAAAACGCAGTCCGTTTCGTTTCATCTGATCCTTTTCAGTTTAACCAAACCATCTCCTTTAATTCGTCCGTGTTTTCATGGATAAATCTTTTCCTGTCTGTTGCCAAGATTCATTTTGCCCCATTTTCTCGCAAATGTAAACTAAAGTCTTGGATTGTTTCCGTTTATGATTTTATTCTTTTTTTTTTGTTCCGTTATTACTGCAATTTTTGTTAAACTTGTGGAACTTTAGTTTAACTTTTGTGTACATGTTTACACGTTAATTACGTATTCCAATGTTGTCCCTTCGGTTTTTAAACTGATAGATTGCTACTAGATTCTACAGCTTGTAATTTTGTAATTCCTGGATACCCGCTTTTATCTGATTCATATAGCGAGCATTCTTGTGTTCTTCGAATTCATATTTATATAATTTACTTCTATTTGATGAAAGTGCGTTTAGCTAATTTAAGAAAGAAAAAATGCCGAACTGTATTAGCTTTAAGCTGACGAAGAACTCAATATATTTAAATATATTAAGTCAAACATAAACGCTTATATTGATTTATAACATTTGGAGATCAGAACAGGATTTCTAAAACAAAAGTTCTGAATTTGTATAATATCTGAAAGTACAAAATAGCACTTTAAGATATTCGATCAAATTTAATTTAAAATATATATGTAGCCACTGTATATGGGCATCAAATTGAAAAACCCACCAAGCAGTATTAAAGCTTACACGCATATCCCATGACCTCGATTTTTTCTCGAGTCAGTCGATATTTTAAAGCCAACCATTCTGCGAACATATCGCTTTTGGCAGCGTACATATGAATGACCCTTTTTCTTTAGTACTAATCAATAACTTGTTTAAATTAGGATAATACTCTTAAAATAGCGACAGAAAAGCAATAAATCAAGAACGTGTTCCACAATTTACACTAGCGTAGGTATATAATTCGGAACCTTGTTTTCTTGAGCTTTTTCAAACTTCCCAGACATAAAAATAAATTTAAAGAAAGGGCATTATGTAATGGTGGCGCCGGCTCTTTGATATTGAGACGCTAATAATTTTGCAGACCAATAATCGTTGGAGGAGACTTGTAAAGGCAAAAACTCTAACGCATTGTAATCGTACGCCAAGTATAGCTTTTGGTATATAATTATCCGAGCTTCTAACCACATTAAGTAGACACTTTCGAATAAATACATGGTTATATTTTGCCGTGTATATAATATTAAGTTATACTATTTTTACTGCTAAGTAGTACTAATTGAAATTAATCACTTGCTACTAGGAAGTTATATTTATCAGAAATATTAGCAAAATAAAAATGCAATGCAAAAAACTAGGCAAGGGTTGCAATCTAGTAGATGTCTATGGCGACTTGATCTACAGATGAAATACGTTTTCATATAAGTTTCAAATAAGTTCTAAATTGAAGAACTAAAAATATGCTAATCGATGACTGCAATGAAATTATTGTAAGAGAAGATAAAAACGTTCATGTGATGTGGTGACTCTAGATCTTAAACAGTTAAAACTAGAAGATGCGACTAATATATAAGGTTCTCGGTGAAATTCAATTACTCTACTAGTAATTGAATTTCAATTTCAATCCACGATCTGAAGAGAGCGATGATGTCACTTTCTCTTTTTCTTTCAGAGTAAAACTGGAAGAGTCAGCAGGAACAAATGGATTGCTTAACCAATCGAGCTGTTCCGTGTCTAATAATAGAAAATATTTCACATGTTACAAATATAATAATCGATGTCATTATTCACAGAAACGATTAACGACAAAATAATCGTGAATACCGACTAATTACCCAATAATAAGGAATCAGGAAGGACAGTAATATGTGAATAGGAAACATAAACTACTCGTGTAATCATGATTAATTATTACTTAAAAGTACTTATAATTTCGGCGAAGATGATTACTTTCGAATGAATTACATTTGATGTATTCACGAATAATGAATAACGTGAATCGTGAACGCATGTAATCCCAAATAAAATAATCGTAAGAATTTCCGGCTATTTCTTCTTCGTGATTACTAGAGATGACAAAGGCAAGTGAAATTATTACTTTTGTTCAGAGACTAGATAGACTCGTGCTTTGTCGATTTTCGGGCAAACCATTAGGCAACATAAACCCTTTCTTATAAGACGGATAGATACTAGTTGGTGCAAAAAGTAATTATTTCATTTGCCTTGGTCATTCCTAGTGGTTACATCTTTAATCGAATAATGCTCAAGTCTGGTCATTACATATGACAACTACACACATATATATGTATGTGTTGAGGTTATCACCAAAACTTCTATGTCTCAAAATGATTACAATAGGCGGAATTACCTATGTATGTGAAGCTAGCAACGCTTTTCTTTTCCATCTGCGTCTCAAAGACAATCATTTTCGTTCGTTTCTGGTCACTCGATGTAACTCTATCCTGCCAGTAAGCACATACTTCTAAATATAATCAACTTAGGAGTATCTTTTCAAATTAGCCACGCTAACAGTAATAAACGTGGACAAAATGGAATTGATTTACTTAATTCAAAACACTAGAATAAGGCTTTAATTGCTACTAATTAATTAACAATTAATAAGTAGAGATGATCATTTGTATTTGCGCGTTTGGCAAACAATAAGCTACACTGAGAAGTAACCATTATGCCATATTGAAAAGATCAGAGAGAGATTTTACAGTTCAATCATTTATTCTGGAAAGACAACACTTATTTTGGAATACAATTTTATCAACTTCTTTTTAAACACGAACATTGTATGTTGCGTACACACTAACATTCTGTCGCAATCTGTACATATATCTTCCATACGTTACACATAGTACTTACTCTTGTCTATTCGATAGATATACTGTACGTGCGTTGTTAATCACTGTAGAGCCTAAACCCTTGTAAGTTACGGCGCATGTTGAATATTAACTACCCCTGCCGGGGCGTACCATCTGATGAATCATCAGGACATAAACTACGCACAGTCACTGTACGGAATTATCCTTTCTCTCTTGTGTATTCAGATACTATAACATGATAAAGTTAGGATTCGCCTAAATGTTGTATAGGGTGTGTAGAAATTAACTTTAAAGCTTTGCGTTGCACGGTTCTTTGGTGAACCTTGAGAAGAAAATGTTGGCTTATACACGCTTTTATTTGGATACACGAAGAACTCACTAAAACTATTATTTAAACATTTATACTGAAACTTAATCTTCTTAAGATCATTATCATTTAAATCGTTAAACAATTAACATCTATGATTTATTTATTAAGTTTAATTGTTAAATAACGCAAGAATACTCCCACAATATAGTTAAACATAATAATTTCGGTAAATGTCCCAAGAAAACTCATGAAGATTAATCAGACGTTGTTTTTTCTACGTTGATGTCTAAAAAAGGGCGCTACACAAATTTGCACAGACCACATTCAGTGATGAACGAGGTACGAGAAATAACTACTTTTGCGGCCAACAAAGCCCTGGTGGTATTGCACCATCGCTTTAACATAAAAAGGTATGCTAGGTGCCTCTCAAAGCAAGGATATTTATCACAGCTAAAATAGTGATTTGAATTAAGTGTACAAAATGAACTCGATCATCAGCACCAGAAGAATCGCAACTCGGCGCCACCGTTACCACCAGGAGGGTGAGGAAACACTGCTCTTTTTCCGCCAGCGGGCCGCACCCACAATCACGATACGTCGCAACTATTTCTTTTGTTTATTTATTTGTTGTGAATTTTAGTTATTTTTACCTACTTTTCTAGGTCTTAAATTATATTTGTTGTTATTAATTTCAATATGCTTCGAGCTTTCTGTCCTTTTGTAGTAAAACTCATTGTTATTTTTTAAAGTCAATTCTTTTATTTCTTTGTGCATGACTACTCGTTACTCGAAAACCCACAGCACTTGAGAAAGTTGCATGCTACGAGATGATAAAGAGAATCTCAATTCATTTTAAAAATAACCATTTTAAAAGTAAGTAGTTATTTTTACTAAAATTTTCAATCAACACCATTACAACTTACCGCCAAACGGTTAGGCAGGAACATTATATCATTAGCAAAATTATCATTAATCATTAGCAATCTCATACCTTGCATATTGGTATACACCTTCACTTAAAAATGAAGAATTTCGTAGGTATTCAAATCGTTTCCAAATATTCGCATTTACATTATCCGTAACTATGTTTTAATTGGATTTTTTCTTTCTTATTTAAAACAGCAAAGAAAATGTTTACTTAAAATATTGCATGTACGTATAATAAAACCTATTATACATATGCATAAAATACGTAATTTATATACTTACTGGGGAATGGTATTTCGAGGGGAAACAGGGGAATTTAAATATTTTGGACGCTGTTTATGAGTAGAAACTGCTCAAAGTAATATTTTAAATTACGTGGGGATTAGCGGGAAAAAATCGCAGCAATACATAAACTTCAGCCAAACACAAAACAGTAGATTAATCACTGACGCTGGGTGTGTCAGCGGCGCTTCGCTTTAAAAAGTTTTATGAAAAATATTGAAATATTAGGGCATATTTTAGGGAAAAATAAATGAGTTGTATTTCTGACTCATTTTATTAATAGTGGAAACGTTTCCGACGAATTTTCTTCAGGATCGATAGACGTATGGACGTTTTCTATGTTTTTCAGATTGGTCAAAAAAATTATAGAGGTTATTTACAATTCTACTTTTATATTTTGTATTTATTTACTCGTTTTGAATGTAAATTGGAGACTATTGTGGTAATTTAGTTTATAACTTGTTAAATAAAGCCATATAATGTGGTTATAATTTATGGGCTATTTTAAAACAACCTTAACATACTGTTTTTACACAATCTTTTTATTTTGATATTTTTTCATATTTTAATTAACTTGTTAATTAATAAACTTGTAAATTTTCTTAACATTACTAACATCAAATTAATCTTTCAACTTACTGTTAAAGTAATTTGCAAAGAGCGGGAAAAATTATCACAACCCTCTGTCATTCTTTTATTAGATTGTCGTAAATTAATTAACAGTTGTATTTTGTTTAAATACAATTTACTTCACCTTACTAAACAAGAAAATATGTATTTTAAAGAGACAAATGTTGAAATTCTTGTAATAATGTTTGTGATGTAATAATATACAGCTTACAACGGAGTTGGCTTTTATATACAATTTGATGCACAAAATTATATTATTTCCTCAATACACCGCTACCTATTGTTTTTACAATTATCGGTATTCTTGAAACAAATTGTAGTAAAAAATGGATAACACAACGTTGTTTGAAAATTTCGGACAATATTTTTTTCTGTGTACAGAACTCTATTTTAGCGAGAATTACCATACACAAAACATTAAAAGAAACGAATACTATGAGACACTAGTTGAAAAAGTGAATAAAAAGGGACTACTTTTGAGATTTTGTAATCTTAAGTTAAATAAATGAATCGTTCCAAGTGCCTAAACAATCATTCAGCTTTGCGTACCTTATAATATATTATTATATAAGCAATTCGCGTTAGTGTTCATGATTGCAATAGTTTTTCCCAAGAAATTATGCAGCTCCCAACAATGTTAGCTTTTGTTAAGTGTAGGCTTTCACGACCGTATAATTTATAGTAGAAATATCTTTCGAGTGTTGTCGCGTAATTAATATTTTACTTGACGTTTCGCTGATCATCAGCTTCTTCAAATATCTAAAAAAAATCTGGATATTAATTGCGCGGCAACATCCGAAAGACACTTCTATTATGTTGGCTTTTAGTACCTGAATCGAATCGAAAATTCTTAGAACATTTTCCATTTTCCTTTAGTTCGTAGATACGTAGATACATACATATTGTTATGAATACTTTTGAGTTGTTCCCTTTCCAAACGTACGCCGAAAACCCTGAGTGCCGGGGATTTAGAGGAAGACAGATGAATTCGAAACGATGTATACGTTATTCAATCTTGCTAGCAGCAGTAGTCACATTAACAATGCCTTTTTTCTTTTCGTGTCTTTTTGATCGTATTTTTTCCTTTTCGGGGGAATAATAGAGGAAAAGTATCGATCTGTATTCTGCCAGGATTACGTAAGATTTTATGTTATGGGTGTTCTTCCTTAAGTAGAATTCCCGAATTTATGCGTTGAATTTTACTGAATATTCCATTTGCGAGTCGTACGCAATTTTGTGAAGCGGCTTACATAAAAAAATCCTCCAAGAAGGATTATAGGCGACATGCGCTTAATGGTACAGGTACCTTTTTACCTCGTGTAATTGATTCACATGTTACTGTACACAGTGTTGTTATTGCATTTTTAAATGGCTACAGTGGCGGTACAAATTTTGTTCGATTACGTATTTCTTAAAGTCCGCATGAGTAAATTGTAATCGTTTTCAACTATTTTTTTTTTTACAAGGCTCGTACATTTCCAACTCGATTCTATAAAAAAATCCAGAAGTTGGTACTGGAATCATTGATGGAAAACGAAAAGTTGTATATTCTTCGAAAGACCATCAAAACCGTAAACCTACCTAATCCATTAATAGGAAGTCTATGTTTAAAAATCGTAACGCATGGAATAAAAAAAGTTTTTTTCTTACGAAACGAAATTGCAAATAAAAGCAAGTGAAATTTAAGCAAAAGACTTTCCAGTAAACATCGCTGTAGAAATAGAATATATTTATAAACTACATAGTAAAACATGTACATAGTATGTAATTATGTATTATTATAGAAAACGGAATAATGTGCGAATATTACTACACTGGTTTGAAAAATTTATCAATTGTTTGTTTTTTAATACGAAACTTTTCTGCAATTAGTTCTTCTATATGAGATACAACATCGATAATTTTTCTGTTTTTATTATATCTTTCGAAATATAAAAAAAATGCGATTCTTTTAACTTTTCTATAAGCGCCTTTAATATCAATCACTTCCACACGTATTACTTCTTCATAATCACTATTACGTTTAGATGTTTGCAGAAACTTTTCTGTACATACTTCTGTGGATGTTCTCAAACTTTCCATGCAAAGATCGTTGTCAATTTCTATATAATTCGAAAAGGAATGTCATTAAGATTGAGTTAAAAAAAAGTATTGAAAACGTGTGCGCTTGTGAATGTAAATTCTACTCAACAAAAAGGTTTATCGTTGGACTGTTCCGTTGGGAAATATAATAAATGGTTGTAATCCCTTTAACATGCCCAGAAACAATAACAATAACTTTAACATATTGTACATAATATATTTATATGTAATATTTCATTGTCACAGTATTTCTTAAGAACCACTTGCTTATGAATTTAAAATACGAATGGAACTAAGCTCGGGAACACATAGTGGAATAATAACTTTGTGCAGACAAATTTTAAGTACGTGTCGTTACGAAAAAGTAACCATTCATTTATCGGGCAGTATTTTTTTACTCATTGTGTCCGCATGGGGAAATTTTTGCTATGCGTGCCCATTATTGAGAATGCACAGAAAAAATATTGTTCGAAGTTTTCAAACGTTGTGTTTTTCTACAGCCATTTTTTACAACAATTTGTGTCAAGAATACGTATAATTGTAAAAACAATAGGTAGCGCTGTATTGAGAAAAATAACATAATTTTGTACATATGAAATTGTCTATAAATGCCAATTCTATTGTAAGCTGTACATAAACATTATTACAAGAATCTCAACAGCATTTTTCTTTTTAAAATGCATATTTTCTTGTTCAGTTAGGTGAAGGAAATTGTATTCAAACAAAATACGATTGTTAATTAATTAATAACAATCTAATAAAGATATGCGTGCTTTCATTGCAATGCCGTTAGAATCTCTATTGGTGAAATCGCCTCTATTGTGATAATTTTTCGCGCTCTTTGCAGATCTTACTTTAACAGTAAGTATGAAAGTTTAATTTGACAACATTCATTAGTAAGAAAACGTTAAGAAGATTGTGTAAAAACGATATGTTAAGGTTTTGATTATGTAGTAGGAATATTTAATTAGTTAGCAAGTTATACGTACAAAACGATCATCTTTGAAGAGTAATGTTGACATTGTGCAAAAAGCAAATAGATCTTCCCGAAAGAAAAGTTTTGTTTTACATCTCACCTTTCTAGACGTTATAGTAATGCATTACATTTCTAAAGTATTCCGTAATTTCCTCGATGAAAATTATAAATTCGTCCTGTAGTTGACTAACTTTGTATATTCGAAAGGTGCGTCTTCTTCGTGAAATGAACGGCCAAGTGGTTTTTATGGATAATTGCGGCAATTAGTTTCACCGAAATCATCCCATAAAGAGCAATTCCGCAAACAATAAACGATTCCGTACCGAATGCTAAACGTCTTTACGTTGATATAACGTACAATTATGTCGATAACGACTTTTCAGAGCGGATACAAAACGATAATATCAATCGGAAAGTATGCTTGATATTTAAACCTATCTAATTATGTACTTATTATTACAGAAAATCTTTAACTATATAAATAACCAGCAAGCCATTGTCGAACGTGAGAGCTACGCTACCTCGGCGAATTCGCATAACAACTAAGTATTTATGTGGTATATTTCATATGCGGTAAACATCAACTTCTCTAGAGCAACGTGTATGCATGTTTATAAGATTGAAAACCACACACACTACTTTCTGCATGTTTATTCGCTATGTTAAACTATTTTTAGATAAGTACTATCCTGGTCCATTCTTTATTATGTTGAAGTTCTCTAAACGAGAAAATAAGATCTCAAAATTTTGTTTATGCCTCTGTCTACTTATGTACTAAACACTCTTTCAGTTGTTAGGATTTTGTAGCATGTTTAAACTCTGGCGAAAATTTTATCGAAAAGTATTAGGCTCAAACTCCCTCATTTAAGCCTTTAAGCAGGAGTTAACTTTTTCATACCGAGACACCACAAAAAACAGTTTCTTTGATTTTAAAAAATTTTTAAATAAAATTACCATTTCCTTGCTGATTATGACATGCTGGAGCGAAAACTACTTTTTATTTTATGATATAATAATAATAATGTTTATTGTCTACTAGATCTTTACAAAAACGCTTAAAACAAGTCAAGAAAAGAAATCTAGATAGAGGTCAAAAATATCGACAGAAACAAAAGTACTTTAAACATACTTTATTATTTTCCCGAAGTCTTAATATTCGCAGTGTTTTTAATAAATTCGGGAGTGCTATTATACAGTTTAATTCCAATGTAATAGGAAGATTTTTCAAACGTCTCTAGCCTACGTATTGGGTAGCAAAGCTGATATATTATTCATATTGGACTGAAAAGAAGTGTCAATTCGTCCATAACAAATAACTATCAGTTACTCTTATTTTAAGCAAATTCGAGCCGTTTTAGAAAATTGGTAAACAGTCGGCCTAGTAACGTATACATACAAAGATTATTGGAGATACTTGGTTTACATTTAGCATGCTTATAATTTAAATTACTATTGCATATTGCAAACTCTGAATCTTCCAAAAATGCGCATAACACATATGGTTTTGCGACCAAAAATGGACCAATATGGTTTTTACCCTAAGTTAGTAACTGATGAAATTCAACAGCGTATATAAAATAAAAATGACTCGAAAAGCGGCAACATTGAAAATGCTTTTATACTATGGCCGGTAATCGGGTCTACTACAATAATGTTTATAAACTTTCTGAAGCTTTTGGAATACATCATGATCCCAGTTCTTGGAGATTATTCATAGACTCATCAAAGATCAGCCTAAAAGCAGTTTTGTTGCATAATGGAAACCATTATCCTTCTATTCCGATAGGTCATGCTGTTTCTATGAGAGAAACTTACGAAAATCTGAAAATTTTATTAGAAAAGATAAAGTACAAAGACTATTCCTGGAATATTTGTGCAGATTTTAAAGTAATTGCAATTATTTTGGGTATGCAATCTGGTTACACCAAATACTGTTGCTTTTTATGTCTTTGGGAAAAACATAACCATAAGCAAGAGTGGCCACTAAGACAACAAGTTTATAACAGGAAAGGACAATATGCAACATCATCTTCTAGTACAAAAAAAATATCATAACACGACCTCTCCACGTAAAACTTGGGATCACGAAAAACTTTGTAAAGGCACTGGAGCTCGAAGGTGAAGGTTTTTTTGAATATCTTCGTGAAAAGTTTCCAAAATTAACACAAGGGAAACTGAAAGAAGGTATTTTTGTTGGACCTCAGATACGAGAAATAGTAAATGATGAAATCTTTGAAGCCAAATTAACAACGAAGGAGAAAATAACTTGGTTCTCCAGGGTACAAATTTTCACGAATTTCTTGGGAAACAAAGAAGCCGACAACTATAAAACTTTAGTAATAGATATGTCACAAGCATTTCACGCTGCTGGCTGTAATATGTCCCTTAAAGTGCACATTCTACATTCTCACTTGGTTCTTTGTCCGGAAAATATGGGCGACGTTAGCGATGAACACGGTGAACGCTTCCACCAGGACATCATGGGAATGGAGAAACGGTATCAAGGGAAACGGAATCCTGTTATGTTAGCAGATTACTGTTGGATGTTAAGAAGAGATGCTGTAGATATTGTTTATAAGAGACGGAGCAGTATTACTTCATATTTCTAATTATAATAATCTGAAATATACATCAAATTATGATCTAATCTAAAAAAACCTTTTCATTGAAATATAAAAAAAATCGAGCTAACTTGACCTTCTACCTTTTATTAAAATAGGTGTTTAGATGTTTTCTATTGAAATTAGTATAAATTATTTTATGGCAAAATCAAAAGTTGAAATTTGTTGGCCAGTGTAATTAAGATGAGATTTGACGTTTTGGAAATAAACGAAATAACGAACGAATATACATCAGATATGACAAAATAGGCGTGTCAGTATCTCCATGCTTTATTTTAACATACCTATTACTGCTAATTCGTGAAAATATTTTTCCATTCTTAATTATTAAATAATTGCTTAAACATCAACGCAATGGTGCAATTTATAACAATTATGTACAACATAATTCTGCATAGTGTATGCGTTCATTGTATTTTTTAATTCATCGTCAATCAGGAATCATGTGTAAATGTCTATAAGATTTCTATAATAACTTTGCTGCATTTTGGTTTGCTGATTTAGGCCATCATAAATCATAATTGTTGTATGCATAATTGTTTGTCGCGTAAAACTGTCAGTTCTTCATACTCGATATCTGTGCGCATTTTTCTTTCTGTCAATTCTTAAAAGGGAATTACTTCGAAATAAAAAATCTGCAAAGAACACGAGATATAAGGTAAACATAACGTAATATTATGGGAAGAGATGGAAGTCGAAAAGAGATTAGAAGTGATGAATCGCTTTGAACATATTTTCAAAATTGCTTTTTTAATATCATAAAAAGGGAAATGCGTCATCTTTCCGGCAGGCAAATTGAGTTTCAAACAATTAGAAAGGACTGAAAGTGTAGCGCGCACCTCTAGCGGAGCTGGTGCTATTACTGTAACTATACTCTTGGATCCACACCTAATACTATTAACATGAGCAGACCAAAAAGAAAGACCCGGGGACACGATCTGCTGCTACGTTCTGCGCGATGTTTTAGCGATGATGAATCAAGGGACACGCACAACGGCCGTTAGTAAGCAGAAGAAGTTTCGTTAATACATTCGTTTGCTCTCAGCCGAGGTCGTTGCTGGCTCTGATAAAATTACAATTTAAAGGATAGAAGATGCATCTAACAACCCCTAAGTGCTTATTTATTGCCCTCCAGTTGGCAGAAGAGCCCGAGAGATGGCTAGCAGATGCGCATATGTAATTGGAGAGGATATATGTACATGCTACATACAGCCACTCGCAAAAGTGCTCATACAAAATGCTTTAAATTTTCACGTGTATAATATATTTTAGATCACATTCTTCCTAAGATCCTGATCCACAAGTCATAAAACTTAGGTACACGGTATTACAGAGTTGATATAATTAATGTAATTCGATAATTACATTAATTATCCACGAAGTATCCACGAAGATAAAATATTATGTTTCGGGGATTTGAATATTAATACGTAGTTGTATAAATTTCAAAAAAAATGTTTCTCTCTGTTGGTTGTTTGTTCTACATTTTAAGATGATTCAGATCACTACCTTCGTTGCCACATTCGCATTCCGTAAGTTCCACCATTTATAATTTATACAAATGAACAGGCTATTGACTTTAGCTTTCCAATCTGGTAATTAGATAAAAGCCTCTAAAACGGCCTATCATCTACATCGGGATACAGTAAGGTGTATCGTGCGGGCACTTTAACAATTTAACTCTCTTCTTACTAAGCTTAACGTATCTCTCCAGGCTGTTGAGATCTGCTTCATAATAGCGTTTTTTTGAAAAATATTCAGCTATGAAAGAAGGTCCCATTATCCTGAATATCTGAATAGTTTCCCCTTCTGCTGAAAAAGATTATAGATTAAGATTGAATTGGAACATGTTCCTGTAATAGTTTGCTGAAGCATCTATCATGCTCATTTTTTGTGCTTGTTTCGTCACTTTATTGTAATAGAGGAGTTAGAAGGTGATAACGTTGTAAAGGGATTCGTTGCTTTCGACAAATAAACTAATAAATTTCAAAATTTCTCGAAGAAAGAACATCATTTTCCAAAACATTCGTATATTTGTCATATTCTTAATTAATTGTTAACTAGCAGGGCCATGATTACTCCAATATAGGCATTTCAATATATTATAGAGATGTTAAATTAATTACACCGATAATTGACGTTTCCAACGATATATTCACACGCTAAGAGAGAAATTACTTTGCAATAGTTCAGTTTTGGGATCTTGTGATATAAATACGATATTGGTTGCGACTTATAATAGACGCGAATTGTTTATCCAAATTTCTAATCCAAAAGATAACGTTTGGTACTATTAATTAAGGCATAAGATATCTTCTATTATTTGTTTAATATTCCAAAACGATTCTTACCACAAAAGACCGTTGTCTTAAAAAATTCAGCTACTTCAAAATTTTAAATATAATTCCCTGAAATAATTTTTTTTTAACGTAAAGAAAATAAAAAATCAAATAATTTGTACTGAATTAACTCATATAATTGCGTAAATACAGCTACAACAGTTTCATAAAATAGCGTTTCCATAATAAGGTAAGGCGAAATTATCGGTAGAAATAACGGGAAATTATTTGCAATATTGAGCCGTAATTCTTACAATTAAAATAATTTCGTGACGTATTGACAACTAATATCTTACTTTATTTTGTTGTACATAATCGTAATTTCTTTCTTAATAGACACAAAAAGTTGATACACAGTATTTTGTGCAATAATCTCTACAAACAATTCTCCGCTGGCGCGTACGCCTCATCAACATTCAGAAGAAACAAGATTAAAATAATTACCTTGATTCCCTTTTCTTATATACAGGAATGAATGTTAATTTATTTGGAAGTTTGTTAAAAATAGTAGAATTAAATCAACGATTTGCCAACTATTTCCAGAATCATTTGTCTATTCCGTCTCCCAATTGCACAATTACGACAATAAAAACAATAAAACAAGTATGGGCAGTGTTCACAAGGTTCACTTTCGCACAGATTTACTGCTTATCGTCCATGTTTGCTTTAATGGCATTATATATGGGAAGTGTAACAATTTATATCTTTTAAATCTATATAGTTAGAAACTGTTATATTGCTTCTAAATGTAATTATTAACTTACATCTTCGTATATTTTGATATAGTTCCTTTGTAAAATGTATATATAATACAATGTAGGTACACTAAGTAATTAAGGCTGTTATCATGTACAAATATGCATAAAATTATCTTATATGAGATAACCAAATATGTGTTTGGAAAGAATAAAATAATGTGCACGGTACGTAAACAATGAAATGTCAGGCAGAAATTATGATTACGAGGAATTACGAATAGAATCAACAATATTCAATCTAACTTTACCCCCACTCAAGGAGGCAAAGATGTAAATATTTTTGCTGTATGATTCTTTAATTTGATCGACTTGACCCTAGCCGATCAATTTCACACATAAATATTAAATTAAGTCCACATATTATATTAGTTCAGTAAAACCAGCGTTTTCTAAATAGCCGATTCGACCCATCTAATATAAATTTTTGCTGATCATTACCGTTATACTAAAGACATTTCAATTACAATTACAAACATGAATGTATAATTACTGATGTACGTATACCTTTGAAGTTGCGTATAGTTGTATGTATGTATTTTGTAGATCCAGTGAAATAAATAAATTAGCTCCCTTTGCAAATACAGATAAAAATTGATATTGTCTCCGTTTTATTTATCGATATATTGAATTAGTAATGCGTTATGGTGGCTCCTTGCAACAATACTCATTTACAAAGCTCAGATGTGTTATACGGAACGTTCCAACCTTCTAGAATAATAAAATTGCAAATAATGCGAACATAATTGACATCATAGAGTACCTTTACGAAATATTTTCGTATGTACAGGTTGATCGACAAACGGTGAATAAAGCAGGCTGTATATTTATGTTTTTAGTTACTTGCAACAGAAATTGACGTTCTTAAACTGTTGATTTCGAATGCAAGTTGAGTTAGGTAAATAGGTTTGTATGTATTTTTAAATTATCAAAGATATCTATCTACACACTATATTTGAAAGATATACAAAAATGTACCGTATCCATATTGATATACTTTTTATGTCAATACTAATAAATGAATGCCGAAACGAAATACGATACGCACGGTGCAGAAATGTGTTTGAAGTAAGATATCCAACAAAATGTGACAGCTTGATGCAATAACTGAATTTAAAGTTATTGAATAGCTTTCTATACGTGAGAAAGACGTAAGATCCACCGGCAAAATTGTAACCTAATCTAGGACGGCAAAATTGTAACTTAATCATTTTATACTCTCAATTTTTAGCCGAAAAAAAAACACAATTGTATTGAACAAGACGAATTGTAGACGGAATCGATTAAAATTAATCATTCGTGACCACTTTTATCCTAAATTATAGGATCGGAAATTAATAATGAATAAGATATTCGAACATTTGTAAGATAACTTATCTCAAAATAATTACACTTTTATTTAACACTAGTTTGTAATGTGAGAACCTTAAAAAATACAGAATGAAGAAATACGTTCAAATAAAAGATCGCATTATTCATGGAGTAAAAGAAGAGAGAGTGGTAAAAGTTGAAGGAAAATAATTTTCGTTTCAATAATACAAGTAATTTTTAAATCAAATTTAATTACTTTCTCTAAAAACATCTTACACTGCAGAATGTTATGATACGTTGTTAGGAAACAATTCGCTCTTGTGTAACTGCTAACTATCGCTACCAGTTTGTAATAGTTAATCAGTATCAATGGAGGCCCCCAGATTCCGTAGGAGTTCATGTATTGGACCATACAACAACAACTAAACATATACGGTATGATAAATATTTGCATTAAGAAAGAACGCAATTGTTTTGCATTTAGTAAATTTATTACTCCACATTATCTTATTGTAGTTCTATACATTTACAATTAGTTCGACGATGTTCAGATAATAGGATTTGCAGAACTCTGCGAAATAAGTCTCAGTAATTTCTTAATTTGACGCGAGCTGCCAAAGCCATTTTTTTCAAATTTAGAAAGACAAGCAAGCGTAACTGAGTTAGTTTTACTATTGCACCATTGAGTAGGGCGAGCTTTCGTCATAATGGTAGAAAACGCTAAGAAATCGAGACTATAACTTTTTCGGTTGGTGGGATCATCTTCGCCTTCTTTGGTGCACGTTCCTTGGGAAAAAACATTTTGTCGACGAAATATATCACGCAATTCTGTTTTTGATCAATCGTGAGCAGAATTCGCCAATAGCTTTCTCATACTCAATTTTTCGTGAAAAACATTCTGCACATGTTAAATTAAAATATTTACCATCAGCAATTTTCTTAATCTTCACCCGGCGAAGAATGAACTTTATTCATTATATCATCCGCAGTCATCTCAAATGGACTAGCTACTAGCTGATCCTCATAAAAGACATATATTCGGCTACACTTAAATTCGTTAAACCATATCTGATGGTAGTAGCCGAAGGTAGGTGATCCTCATATCCGCATAAATAAAATAAACCAAGAAAGAAATCGAATCACTGAGCGATACTGTTTTTTTTTATGATCTATGAGAAGCTCACAAAACAACACGACGAATCTCTCAGAAATTTTGGTACATGTGGCTTATAAAATAATACTCACAGTCGCAGATAATGCAGATTTGGCACAGAGCGCGGTTTTCCTCACACAACGACTAATTGTTTCTAAGTTTCTACAAATTTGTATTAGATCTTATAATATATTTCCGTTAGTGCCATTCACCGAATATCTACATTACGGTCCGATTCTCAAAAGGTTCAATTATTTATATGATAATGACCTCTATTATTATCATTTTTTTCTGTTCGTTTTTTTTATAGTCATTATTTCCCTGATTGATCACTTCAATTCAAAAAGAAAAATTTACTTTTATAATTATCCTTTGCACAACCACTTATTTACTCTTTCAACATTCAGTCTTTAATAATCAACAAATTTTCTTAGTTTCGGTTGCCAACGGTTTAATTTCATTGATTTCTATTATAATTTATTTTTAATAATTTAAAATACCCACTCATTCAATTTGACTTCCGATACGAACTGTTTTGATGTAGTATTACTGATGGACGCGACTGCTTACGATACTCTGTGTTCTACGAGAACACAGATGTACATGTGCAACACTACAACGTTAGATGTTACTGAGAATTTTGATGAAACAATAAGAGAGATACTTAATTTATATTGTTAACCAATTTTCAATCAACATATCCCCTGGAACGTACTGTTGAATTTTCTTATGTTAACGCTCGAAAAGGAATTAAAATATATAAATATGTAGTTAGTTAATGTAAGTCTTCCCTACGCTTTTCGTTAACTGGACTTATATTAATCTTCCATATTAACTCTCTCATTTCTACGCCACAAAGATATTTGGCTCAAAACAGGATTCTTTTCACTAGGTGGGGGCTTGCTGCCAACAGATGGACCCTCATACCCGATATTTGTACACAGTGAATTTAGTTAATAAGAAGTGACAACAACGCCGATGACAGCGTATAATATGCAATATTATAACCTATTATATATTATATTAAATATTATATTATTTTATTTATACATATATATTTATTATATACATATATACAGATATATAATATATATTATATATAACATTATATATATATATATATATATATATATATATATATATATATATATAGTAAAATATAAAATAATATAATATATTTATATTATTTTATTTATATACATTTTTTATATATATAATATAATTATTATATATATACATATATATATATAAATATATATTTGTATATATATGTAACATATACAAATATATATTTATACTATAAAGTATAGCAAGTTTCGAAATATCTCTTGAAACCTGTATATAATCTATTACCCAACACCTACTTGTCAACAGCAAGTTAATCTAAGCTTTAATGGGAAGTTGCAGAAACGTAAAAACAGTTTACTAGTTCAAAGTATATTGGCATGCTGGGAAAACTGATACACAAAGTAACAGCTTTTTTAAACTGATAACCAAAACTAGCAGTAACAAGTTGTCGCTACTATCCCAAAGAAACAATTCTACACAAACATGCATATTAAGTATTATAAAGGGCGTCAAAGAACAATGGCTATTTTGAACAGTAGCCTATTTTAAATGTATGCGAAAAACAACACAAAAATCAGGACTTATCGTGTCAATAATGATTGTAACGTAAGGAAGTAACAAAAGCAGAATGAATTAAGTTAACATTTTTGCAATTGACTCAAGAACATATAATACCAATCAGCATCGTGCAATATTAGCTACGATTTTTCTCTTGAACGCAATTAATTACTCCTTATATTACGCGATATAAAATACATCCTCGTACAAAGACAAAAATTTGTCTTTAAAGCAATATTAATTTTTTGAACATAATTTTATAAGCTCAATTAAATAAAAATTTTATACATGACGAGCAAATTAATTATCAAATAATAAATTGCTTGCCTTTTAAAACTAAAACTGGAGATACCATTTATTCAACTTTTCATATTCGAGGTTTTGTTAATCTCATTACAAAATTAGTATATATGGATTTTATCAAAAATAAATCTATCTTGTTTTTAAAAAGAATTTATTTCTTAATTAAAATACCCAAGAGACTAGACGATTATAAATATACTACTCAAGAATTTTAAAGCGTTGTATAAATATTATCATAAATTTCATAATAAACATTGGAAGGTCGCGGTATGGCGGACTATTGTTTCATTTAACGAATGATGCGCTACAGAAACGAAACTTCATTTACCCCCTCTTCGAATAATTAAGCAACCCTTTTTCAATAACAGTAACCATATGTTGGACAATACATGCACCCATATTCAAATCGTTTCCATAGAATTAACTAAATTATTATTTATTCAAAATTAATTTTCGGATAGGAGATGGTGTAATTCAATTACCTTTTAAATGTATAAATTTAATCCACTTGATGATTTGATGAATGTATAATAGGTTATTATCAAAGGTACTTTTTTAACACAATGTAACAGAATTTGTGTTATATAATACCGCAATGAAGTCAACATATGGTGGATTTTATACAACCTCCGTGCACTCACTGCCGTATGCTAGAATATTTCCAGGAAAAACATACAATAGTGATTTAATAAGAACAAACATATACAAGTGAAGACTTAGTTGTCTTTTTAAGCTGCCATAGCAATAGATTCTGGAAACAAGTGTATTTTTTAATCCTGCTGATCTATTATTTTCTCGAAATGCCATTATCAGATTTTTTGTATCTGTTCTGGTTTTCCAGATAACTCGTTGAAACATCAAATATATATGTTCCGTGTAAGGTAGCTTAATAAAGATATATTGTTTATTGATGGTATTATGCTATCAATAGGGCATTGTAACAGTTTTTCCACCGAAAAACAAAATTAAAAGGTTGTTTGGCAGGCTTTTGAAAATGGAGAGGCTATAATGTTTTATTCAATATCTATGCTTTTGTGGTGATTATTAGTCCAGAAGTAATAAAATTAGTACTTGAGTTTTTTTTTATTGTACCTTTACAATCGATGCATCTTTCCTCGTAATGCTTTTCATTGCTTTATTTTATGTGTTCTATCCCCCTAAGAAAGTAAATTTATTATACATATACATATGTGCTATATTAACGTTAAACATTCAGGTTATCAAAGGTTTTAATAATTTACATCTATTTTTATGCAAAATTGGCTAAGAAAAAACGCCAAATTGTCGTGTGTGATAACCCTTCGCGAAGAATTCGTTGCTAGATAACGAATGTTAAAGTTGTTTCAAGTTCTTGTATAGGCCATCGTAAAACAAAATAATAATAATAATAATAAACTGGCACATTTGCATAACACCACTTAATAAGCTTAATAAGTTTAGCAGAATTTAATAACAATAAATAACAAGATTAATTTCTCTTTCAAAAAGTAGCGTTATCTAAGACAATTTGATACTTTTTCCTACCCAACCTAGTGTAGAAACATTAACATACTATCAATACCTTTATTGTTGCATATCGTGATTCCTAAATTCAGAAGTAGATGAACAGTTTGCGGCAATTTTTCAGATAAAACTATTTTTTCAAAATAAATCGTAATTCATAATCAATCATCAAGGTTGGTATCAGGTGAAATATAAATGTTTACGATATACAACAAATGGAATATTTGACATTTAAACGCCACGGTGCAAGATCTGCCAACGCTAAAATATCAACTAGAGTTGCATTAATAGTTTCAGTAAATGCCTCTGCCCGTTGACCGGTTAACCAGGTTAAACTTTCTAAACACTGTGAATAATGGGTAAAAAAGCGCACTTGTACTAATATGAATCTTTACTTAGCCATATTTCATTAAGTAATACTGAATTCGCATCCATGTTACACTGTGTTGACTAAACGTTACTAGTGTTTGAATGGAAAGCAGAAACGGATAAAGCATGTGCAACGTAGCAGTACTATTGGTGGTAACAATATCCGTTTCTCCTTCTTCCCAACACATAGTAAACCCGATATCACTATCTAACAGGCCACCCAATTAAATAAGCGCATGATGTAAATAGAGTATGTACAAATTGTCAAAATATTTCGCCTATCGTTTCATATACTTACCCACTTCTCACATCAAACCTAACTTCTACCCCCGTATATGGCAACGACAATGCAAATCGTGTTTTCAGGTCCAAACAAGTTCCAAGTTGAAAAGCACAATAACGACGCTAAATAGAGAATTGACCTGCTATTAACACCCCGGTTTATAATTAGAGGTTTAAAGGGGATGGAGCAAAATGGGAAGAGCGTGTCATGGCTACATGGGGGGAAGTTCAGTGTGTCAGTACATCCCCTTTAAAAGCGACCGGGGTCGTCCGTATATATACACCGTCTGGGATAATCGTTTTCTGGCGTCCCAGGCCAGTCAACGACGTCGGTCGGTTGTCCCGAGTCGTGAGCTGTCGCCCCACCGTTCGACGCTTTATCCTTCAGAATTACACTTGTCATAATCTTCTCTCGAACACAATGCGCTACTAACTGATTTTTAATTTCGTTTCTCTCCCTCCTTTCGTTCCTACACACTCGGCATTCTCTCTTTCTTCTTCTTACGTTCTACTTTTTCTCGTTCTGTTGCAGAGAAACAATGCAACATGAGAACGATGCTTTTATTTGAAAAACAAGCAAAGTAATCTTGTTTCGTTCCTAATCTAACTATCTAGATTAAATTACGGTAGTATTATTTAGGTTAATATTGATCTCAAAGTTATTTGAGGTTAGAATTTACTCCATCGAATTCAATACTGGACATTGTTTCAAGTTAAAAAAAAAGGTTTCAAGGCTTTTAGACAATGCGTCGTCGAATGGACCTCACTCTTATAAACTTGGGATAGAACGTACATGGCGTTGTCAAAATCATCACATCATAACTAATTTAATTTTGTCAAGCAAGTGTTAGAATAACACGTTTATTCGCCTTTTACCTCACAGCATTGGAACTACATATTTTATTAGCTTGAATATATGTGTATTCCATTCTTAGTATAAGTTGCTATTATATCAAAGTTACATGGCTTGCTGTTGCAACATTTTTCTCCGTGTACATACAGGAGGCTGAACCACTTAAAGTGGTATATCCAAATAACAAAGAAAGAAAGCAAATATTGCTGCTATTCTAAGTAGACATAATTAGTATGCACGGCGGGAGTCACATTTCTACTAGAACAAATAATCTTAATTATTTAACATTACGTCACAACTTACATTTTTTTTAATCGAATGTATTTTTTTGCCTTTATTGAAAGAGACCGTCGTTTGGAACACATCGTATACTTTACATTAATTTTTAATAGTTTTTTCTTAATTCGTTGAAACTATAAATATTATATGTTTATTCCCGTCGTTTAAAACATGACATGAATTTTTACGCAAAATATTGTGGTACACCACCAATCTTATATAGATAAACAAAGCCTCTATAATACACTGACTGAGCAGCACCTAACCACATACGCCTTCATGGTATTTGTTATGAATGTTTACATTTTTTGGAATAACTGTCACAGTCGGGAATCTTTATTACAATGATTTAACATTAAAGCAAGGTTAATATAATTTTATTTCGTCTCCATATACATTTTTTACTTACTAGCTGTATAAATGTAAATTTTATTAATAAAATTGTTAAATCTATACAATACTTGTTTTTATTGTTATGCTAGTTTCTTTGCGTTCCGCGCATTTAGTAGTTTGCTGAATTTTTAAATACGGAATCATTGCCTTAGTAGCAAAATATTCTCACAGATTTCAGGTAGTATGTTATGACTCGAGATGTCAAAGGCGGTTGGAATTAGTACTTTTTTGCAGAGACTAGATAGACTCGTGTTTCGTCGACTCTCGGCGACACCAGTACGAAACATGGATCTATTCTTATGAGTATGAGGCGAATAGACACGAGTCTATCTAGTCACTACAAAAAAGGAATAATTCCACCTGCCTTTGTGATCTTTAGTTATGACATATGAGGAGTTGTTGGTAGCTCTTTATCTAATTTTTCTGTAACCCCATAGAAAGGATTCTAAAATTGCGAAAACTGGTGCCCTAGCTGGCCACGAAAATGCTCTACCTTTACCTATTCTAAAGGTTTGGAAATACTTCATAAAAGTATACATAGGAGATCTGTTTTGCTAGAAAGTCAATTGTCTTCTTATGTCTGCTTATATTATAAGTTTACATTTTCCAATAATACTGATGAAATATTTCTTGGAAAATCGACATACACACCTAATAGATGTTAATATCTCTTCAAAAAAGCCACACCAACCATTTATTTCTCATCGATTCCGCGTATCTTCTCTTGTTCAATGTCGATTTCGGCTACTCCAATAAACCAAATTGTGTTTATTTACCATATCGACGTCATGAAAACAACTTTCGTCCGAAAAAAGGACATTCCTAAAATATCTTATAAATTCTTTCGTAACAGCGCAATACTTCGGTTACGAAACTCCAGTCTACGTGGAAAATTACTTTCAGTATATTCTTTCAATAGCATCATATGCATATGATACTGATTTTTTTTTAATGCGTACTATTCTTAATTAACTTGGTCCAGAATCTTCAGCTAATTTCCTTGTGAATACATGAGGAGTATTTCCAATAGCAACTAGTACATCTATTTGTTTCTTGTCGCCTAGCACGAATTCGTTTCTTAACTTGTAGTTTCCCGTTTCAAGATCTAGCAACCAAACGTGCTATTGTTGCTGAATTGGGAATAGCGCAATTGGGATATCGCTTTGCATAAAGCAGGAAAGCTTGGTCATAATTTTTGTGGCATTCATACCATGTATATTATGAAATATAAAACCTAAAACTAAAATTTTATCAACTAATTCGGATGGGGAATACACCATGATTCCAGAAGCGTAACCTGAAACAAATGTAGTTTTATTGTAGTAGTTTTTTTTTTTTTAGCTTTTAGATGTTCAATAGCACAATATGGCTCACTTAATATCCTTGCTGTCAATGACAATTCCGTTTAACTTTGCATCTAAGCATGCGATTTAATCCTTTTCCTACATTATGTTACTCACCTTTAACGTGAACCAGTCCTGTTAAACCGGCACTGAAATAAACTAACAATAACAAATGGATACACGAACAAAGCTAAACAACATCCAAATATAGTTAACGTACGGGTTATATTTATCAAAATATTAACCTGTAGCAAATTTACCTCTGCTACTTGTATACGGGTTCATTCCGGGTACGTCGTGTTCAATAAGTATATGACATTGCAAGCATATCTATTCTATTCTACGCGTGCAGTACAATCATCGTAAGGACACTTTAAATATTGGAAAGATATTTAAAAATTATCGATTTTTATTTTTGGCTGGTTTATGCTAAGATACTTGTTACTTTCTCCTAGTTTGAAAAACAATGCCGCTAGTCGTCTGCTTCGGTCAACTGCTTTTATGTATTTCTTATGTGTTAACTCGCTTAATCAGTTGCTCTTAAAATTAAACGCAATACGTAGATATACAAACTATATTTATTAAGTAAAAAAATTTCCCTTGACAAAAATGAAATAAATATGGTACTGCTTCGTATATCAACATTCATATACACAAATATCATGTATGGATTTCATAAATTTGTTCCTTCTTTGCGTACGCATTCGAATGTACAATGTCTAACGCTAGGGCCACCACCAAACCCTACCGGAACATGGGCGATAGCAGCAAATACCCGATCACTATCGCAAAAAGATGCTATACAACTCACGACTACCCAGACGCTCGCGTTCTCATTTAATGCACCACCTCTAGTATATTGCTTCGAGCTGCTGTCCTCATGGATAAGCGGAAAAATCAGAAACCAACAGATATAAATAAATATTTTTTATTTAGAACATTGACGAATTTTATATTTTTGCAAAGCTTATAAGAAATTAAACGTACTTTTACATTAAATGCGTACAGGTCAAAGTTTAAACGATGCTGAATACAATTTATATTAATTTATACAAAGCAAAACAAATGAAACATTCAATTTATTATAAAATAGACATAAATAAAATATTACTTTTACAAATAAATAAAACTGGTTAAACTTACAAAATAAAATGTTAAGTCCTTAACAATACTCGTAAAAATACGTAGATTTTGCACAGACTTTGCGATGTTTGCTTTCTTTCTGTTATTTGCGTCTATGACTAAGTGGTACATTTATTTATTAATATTATTTTATAGGAAGTTTTAATTAATTCAAAATGTATTTCGAGATAATTGCTAGTAATAGTCATTAAGACGTTTCGACTTCAACTGAACAAACAGAAAAAATGGCTTTTCTGAAATATTGTTGTGAAATGTTTCTTTTCGGATAATGTTTCGGAAATGTATAAATGTATATAAATGGCAAGGTAAAATAATATAATATTGTTGATATGTACATATTTTAAACTTAATTTGAACATTTATACTACCTACTGGTCTGTCGAACCACGGATCATATAATATGCGGTACCGCGAATTGTGAGCCACCTATATCATATAGTCCATGGTCCGAGGTTCGTCAGATCACGTTCATAAAACCACGGATCGTGTAACTGGGCCTTTAGAATACGCTACTGCAAGTAAGCCAGTTATAGATTCTTTTGATTTGTTTTAATTTGGATTTATATCTAATCGCAAGTATTAAATTAGAAAGAGCGTGTATCGAACAAAGTGCAATTTTTAAATACATATGCGCTGTTAAAATTTTTGGGTTAGATCGGTAAGTCTGTACATATTTGGTGTCCTTCTTGTTTAATTTGAAAGTAAACAAACTTAAAGTTGTATCGCATTGCCATCTCCCTAATACCAAAATTTTAAAACTAAGTATAGAGAGCGTTTACATCTTCTTTTGCTTGAGAATTTTTAGACTGAAGATAAAATAAAAATGGATGCCGATTTAGTAACAACAGCAATAAGGAAGCTTTAATCAATAAACTGACAGGTAAAACAAAAGAGAAATGCTTTAATTGTTCGCTGTAGATGTTAAAAATAATTCAGTTCGAAATCCCCAAAACGACATTATTACTACTTAAACCTGATTTCTAACATATGTAAGGTAACATATGTTTGTAAAATTTGAATTGGATTTTAAGACTTCCCAATAACGCTAACGTTGTAGTCTACACTAATTTACAAATTTTTGGGGATTATTAAGCAAGAAAATGTTTTACTCTATATTAGATAAGATTGCCAAAAAGACTACAGTTGTAGCCCAGTGTTTTAGAATCTCCTATTGCTATCGAATATCAATCTTAATCTACCATTTCTGCGTTCATAATCATGAGCTGAATATATCCAACCAGATATACCTCTCTAGTAGTATAGTAAAGCTTCGGGATAACTTTTTGTCAGTTTCGAATAAGATGTAATATTCAAAACTAGGAAAAGCATTAATCTAAAATTAAAATGAGTAGCAAATAGGACAAATTAGCAAGAATGAATCAAGACTCATCGAGTTGCATTTCAGTTATGTTTCGGCGTCACACTACAAAAGTCAAAACATAAAGCTAGCCACCATTCAATGCTTTAAGCATCCGTACCAATTACATTTCTTCTTCTTAATTATGTTTCAACGAACATTATATAGTTTTATCTATGGTATTCTACAATAGTAAAAACTAATCTTATGGTTCTTTTAATAAGTACGTTATTTTCTTAATCCACTTTTCTTTTCTATTTCTTTTCACTAGATGATTAACAATAAACATTAGATAACCCGTAAGAATTTGCACGACGAATCGAGGACTTTCTTTCAGTCTTTAGAATTAGGATGATACAATTTGAACATTAAAAATAAAGCGCCATTTTCCGAGAATGGTGATCATCTTTTATAAAAATAAATGTGCACACTTGCAACATTTACATGTATCCTGAACAATTTCATTTTCACGGTTATGGGAAGTAACGATCGATGGGAACTCCCCCTACAGCACAATGCCGCTAACATTTAAATTCTCTGTCGATCCGTTGTAATTGCTTTTGATTACCTTGCGCATTAAAGTAGATATTCCGTTTATGGAGAATTTTGTTGTTGCCGTTGTTTTCGCCGGCTACTGTATCACACGGATTTATTTCGGCTTTTCACGCTTACACTTCAACCTCGATTTTAAAGTGATCGTCACGCTTTTGTTTTATTTGCGAGTGGTAAATCAATAATACTTATGGGGGTTATAATCTCTTCATTCTAAAAAATATTTTTTTTATTTTATTGGTATCGTTTAGATATTAGTGTTGGAGTATTTATTATTATAAAATCAGTTATTTCATCGATCTTACTGGATTTAATCTTGCTTTTCCAGTTTCCAATCTGTTTTAAACTGAGGGAAGGTTATCCAAATAGACGTAACTACAATATCGAAAAATGAATATTTAAGGAATATAAGCTGTTTAGTTTCCGTCGATGGGCACTATACAAGTTTGAATTTTTAAACATCTATTATTACGCTTTTGGCTATCCTTGGTTTTATGCTTCATTCTCTACACTTCCCTGACAGTTTTTGAAATCATTTGAAATATTTGTTAAATGCCGTTTTTTTTTTTTTAATTTTCGATATATAAAAGCCTTGCATTGAGTATTTCTTGGAGTTTTTTTCATTTCATTTACCATCTTTTATATTAACTACACTCCGCCAAAAAAGTATCGCATAAACTAAAAAAGGGCATTTATAAACCAAGATATTTTTATACGTTCACAAAAAGTTTGCCTCGTGTATGTGAACTATAAAAACACTAACAAAATCATGAAACATAGCTTTTTTACTTTTTTTTTTTTTTCTAAAAGAACACATTTAGAAAAATGCATATGTGTAAGATTTGTTCAGTTGTTTATTGAAAGTCTTCCTATACGGACAAATTTTAAAGTGCGAAGTCAGAGTTCTGTACCAACACTTTTAAAACTAAAATAAGCAATTTAACTTCAGAACAAGTGGCTGCTATAGTTGCTTTAATCGAAGATGGACGATCTCAAGCATACGTTGCTAATTTGATGAACATCAATCAGTCAAGTGTTTCTAGAGCCGTAGCCAGATATAGGGAAACAGACAATTACAGTAGAAGACCTGTACCAGGTCGCCCAAGATGTTCTACTCGCGAAGATGACCGCTATTTACTACTACAAGCATTACGTCGAAGACATGTAACTGCGAGACAATTGCAGAACGACTTGGCTAGAGTCAGAAATATTCGTGTGCGTACTCAAACTATTCGGAATAGGTTACGACAGAGTGGATTAAGAGCTAGAGTAGCTGTAACAGCCCCTCGTCTCACTAGGAACCACCGAGTGGCTCGCTTAAGGTTTGCCAGAGAACATGTAAATTGGAACATTAATGACTGGGCCAATATACTTTTCACAGATGAGTCAAGATTTGGTCTTTACACCTCAGATAGGCGTATCTCAGTGTACAGACGAGACGGTGAGCGCTATTCGCAGTGTAATATTAGATCTAGACCTAATTTCGCTGGTGGCTCTATTATGGTTTAGGGAGGCATCTGTTTAACAGGTCGTACAGAGTTAGTACCAGTAGACAGAGGTACACTGACTGCCCACAGGTATATAACGGACATTTTAGAAGAACATGTAGTACCATATGCGCCAATTATAGGAAACGAATTCATGTTAATGCACGATAATGCACGACCGCATGCCGCAATAATCGTCCAGGAATACCTTAACGATGTTGGTATTCCAGTTTTAGATTGGCCTGCGGTAAGTCCGGACATGAACCCTATCGAGCACGTGTGGGACCTCCTTCACAGACGGATACGAACCCAAAATGTTGCCCCAACGGACCTGCATGGACTAGAAAATGCTCTCCGTGACGAGTGGGAGAATTTGGATCAGGCTTATATACGGAGGTTAATCGAATCTCTGCCAAACCGTATGCGAGCGGTCATAAGAGCCAAAGGTGGCAATACTCAGTATTAAAAGCTACTGTTATGACATTTTTCTTTCCAAAATTATAATTTCTTGTTTTAATAAAAATCTCAAGTATGAGTTCTTGTTTTTATTTGGTCTGTATTTTATTTAAACAATCAGAAATTATATGTTAGAGCGCATTAAAGTATATTTACAACTTTATGCTACAAACAAAGATTATGCGATACTTTTATGATTCAAAACTAAATTATGCGATACTTTTTTGGTGGAGTGTAGATTTATAAATGTGTACTTTTTGTAAATCTGGTAAACTCTTTTAGAAACGTTTCCTTATTACGTTCTTTTTTTTAATAAGCTATGCAAACAAGTTTTTTGCTAAAAAAATACTATTTATATATGCGACAAAATACTATTTATTTTTCCAAAAACATTCATTAAAAATAATTTGTAAGGTTTATGTTGTGCGATGAAGTAATCACAATTCTGTTGCGATAAGGCATATTTCTTGTATTTTGTTGGACATCATCTAACATTTCGAAAGATATTTTGTAGGTCCACGTTAAATTAAAAAAATTATCTACGTTTTTATCCTAAATATTTTTGTTTAGGTAAATTTTTAAACAACTTTTTACGGTATCTTCATGGTCCAACAAGATGTATAAGCTTTTAAAATGTTTGTCACAACCTTAGAAGCTTTTTTCAATCTAGTTAATCACAAGCCTTTTTACCACTGCAGTTGTTTGCTCATTCTTCATCAAACAACTAATTTGTCCTGTACAAAACTGACATTCTTCATCATATTTACGGTTACGTAGTTTGCTTTAATGGTATATTTATTGTTATTCTGCATATAAGTGACTCCCTAAAAGTATCGCTACTACGTAATTTTTGTCAATTATGAATTACTTTGTCGAACCATCCATCCGAAGGATCAGTTTTTATTGTCAACCACTTGCGCTCATGATTCTGCAGTTTTATTCTAATACTTTTTCGGTACTCTCACACGTTCGGTGTTCTAATGTTTAACAAGTATTAGTATTATATTCAAAAGTAAAGAGTTTGTATAATTTTGTTGGTAGTTATTTATAGGTTCGTTCCAACACGGCTGATAAAACCGTAAATCGACTCCGAAACCGGCTCCGACTTCTTATTCTATAAATATCAATTACTGTACGGTTGCATCCGTAATGCATCTTTTTTAATAGTGATACACAATCGATTTCACAAAGCGTTCCAACATTTAAGACATCATTTACTAATTCACATCAAACCCACCAGGCAATAATCGATGCGTGAATCTGATATCTAAAAATCGATAATTGGAACAAGTCTTAAATCTTCTAGGAGTTATACGTTTCTTTGTCACTTACGATTATTCACAAAAGCTTATTCAAATTTTTTATAGTTCAATTCTTCGATAGAAAAAGGGGTTATGATACATTTTTAGCAATTGTATTATAAGCACGGCTTCTACAAGAGGCTTTTGTTATTCGTAGGTAGATAGACAGTGTTTGGCAAGAGTGTGGAAACTCCTATTGTTACGAAATTTAGTACTTGTTTGTAACTGATTATCGGAACTAATAGAAATAGCGGTACTTTAATCTGACCTTACTACTTTCCCGTATCTAGAAGTACTGAATTTCATAGTTTTACCTGCGATATCATTGGAGATATTAAATGTTTCCGGTTTCTTGCCTATCACTGTGTATATAAGATATGTGATAAATTACCCCCATTTATTTTTGTTGCAAACGAACATTAGCATAGATTTATTATCTGCTACTAATTCGCTCAATTTTATATGAAGCATGTGAAAGCGACATCTATTGTCGCTAATGATATACTACACAATATAGTAGCTGAAGCTTCATGTAGAATCCCTTTGGGATAACATATTCTCCTTCTCCAATAAAATTCATGGCATATACTGTATGGTGTAGCTTATCAGTTTGTCAGTTACTAACTACATCGATTCAGTTTTGGCTAGTTTCCTTAGTAGCGTTATTAAAAGCCACGTAGATTTTCTCTTGTTAAAAAGAAATTACCAGTTTTTTTTTTAATATTTGTCATATGATGTAATTCAGTCGAAAAACATAAAATTTTTTAAAATCTAGCACTCGACCGGGTAAAACTTTGCCCATATTGTAACACTAACTGAACGAATAATAATTTAATGACTATACAAGTATATAAAAATAATAGATGTTCGTTATTATGTCCTATTCCATGTTACCATTCGGTTAATAAGATTACATTTACATCATACTTATAGATTTTAGTAAGTTACTGCAATTGCTTTATTATCCCCTATATTCAAAAATAAAAATCCTGCAAAGAAAGAACGTAAATTTAAGGAAAATTGATTGTGATTAAATTATTTAATACGGATAATTATGAATAACATTTAATTATTTTATTAGACATGATATTACATATTATCAGTATTATTGTTTAGCGTATACGCAAATATTAGGAGAGAAGATGACGATAAATCTGCGTGTGACGAGAAATATATAGTAGTTCGCCACTTAATTGTTAGAACATTTTTTATTTGTTTTATATCAGTAAAATTTAGAAACAAACAAAAACTAGTTACGTTAAGCAAGTATTTTCATCAAACCTCTTTTATTGATTGATTCTTCTGTAAGTTTTTCTTTCTTTCATCTTTAAATGAAATCACCATCACGCAGTTGTAACATCATCATACGAAGCCAGTACGAGATACTTTCTTGCACGTTTCGATATTAGCACATGAACGCAGAAGTGTAAGAAACCGTATGGTTCTTTATGATTATTATTCTTTGTTCTCGTCTTGAATACAAGGTCTCATATGATCCTCTATTTAGAAAACCTGTTGTATGTATGTACTGGGCGAAACCGGTAAACATAATAAAGATATTTAGAATGCCACGGATATATTTAAACACGAATATGGTACGATAAAACTAAACGTAAATCCCTTAGAACGAGTGTATATAGTATATAAAGTGGTTTCATCGTGTGTTGTTCAAATAGTACCAGTCGAAACCATAGTATTCTTAGAAAAAACATGAAATGGATCTAGTTTTTTAATGAAACGTTTTATTCTACAAGCATATAATGCACACAAAAACAACCCAGTTTACTTCAAAATATTTCAAAACTTGCTTTAAGAACTAACGTTTTCAAATTTGTTCTTTCCATAAAGGTTGTAAAAAAAAAACAAATTTAAGTTTACAGATCAAAATAAATTTTTTACACATTACAAATAAGACTGTACAGTTAGGCATAATAAGTTCATAAGCAAGATTAATCCGAATAATGTTTTATTATTGAAAAAACAAACAGAGGAAAGGATAAATTTTGTGTTAATTATAAGATACTATGCAAGAATATTATAAAATTGTTCGCAAAGTAATCATAGTTTAGTCAGACTTAATTTGAAGGATAGAAAGAAATTCATAACTAAAATCCTGCTAATATGAACCTATTTAAGTGACTGTGATCCCTCTAATTGGTTAACATTTACTTTAGGAAAAAAAGCTAGTGTGTCACTGTATTCGTGATCAAGTGTAACTGCTATAAATAATAATGTAGTTCTGTAATTTAAGAAATGTGTTGTCTTTTTTCACCTATGAAAGCTCTTATGTTCCTATGTAAATTATAATACTATAATGTAAATATATTCTATACTACATTCGGTCACCGATTGATGATGAGGACCATTCATGTCTCCGAAACAGCCGTCCCGGACTAATTACACTGGCCGACAAATTTCAACTTTTAGTTGTCATCAAAAAAATTATACTGATTTGAATAGAAAATATGTAAACATTTATTTTAATAGAAGGGAGAAGGTCAAGTTAGCTCGATTTTTTTCTATATTTCAATGAGAAGGCTTTTTGGATTAGATCATAATTCAATGTATATTTCAAATTATTATAATTAGAAATGTGAAGTAATACTGCTCCGTCTCTTATAAACAATATCTACAGCATCTCTTCTTAACATCCAACAGTAATCTGCTAACATAACATGATTCCGTTTCCCCTGATACCGTTTTTCCATTCCCATGATGTCTTGGCGGAAGCGCTCACCGTGTTCATCGCTAACGTCGCCCATATTTTCCGGACAAAAATCCAAGTGAGAATGTAAAATGTGCACTTTAAGGGACATATTACAGTCAGCAGCGTGAAATGCTTGTAACATATCCATTACTAAAGCTTTATAGTTGTCAGCTTTTTTGTTTCCCAAGAAATTCGTGAAAACTTGTACCATGAAGAGCCAAGCTGTTTTTTCCTTCGCTGTTAATTTGGTTTCAAAGATTTCATCATTTACTATTTCTCGTATTTGAGGTCCTACAAAAATACTTTCTTTCAGTTGCTCTTGTGTTAATTTTGGAAACTTTTCACGAAGGTATTAAAACCTTCACCTTCGAGCTCCAATGCCTTCACAAAGTTCTTCATGAGCCCAAGTTTCACGTGGATTGGTGGTATTGTGATCCCTTCTTTTTCTACTAGAGGCTGATGTTGTATATTGTGTTTTCCTGGCATAAACTGTTGTCGCAGTGACCACTCTTGCTTATGGTAATGTTTTTTCCAAAGACATAAAAATCAACAATATTTGGTGTAACCAGATTGCATACCCAAAATAATTGCAATTCATTTTTTCTAATAAAATTTTCAGATTTTCGTAAGTTTCTTTCATAGAAACGGCATGACTTATTGGAATAGAAGGATAATGGTTTCCATTATGCAACAAAACTGCTTTTAGGCTGGTCTTTGATGAGTCTATGAATAATCTCCAAGAACTGGGATCATGATGTATTCTGAAAGCTTCAGAAAGTTTATAAACATTATTACAGTAGACCAGATTACCGGCCATACTATAAAGGCATTTTTTCTGCAACCAGAGCTAAGCCAATGTTGCCGCTTTTCGAATCATTTTTACTTTATTATTGCTACTTTATTATTAATTGCTGTTCAATTTCACCAGTTACTAACTTAGGGTAAAAACCTTGTTGGTCAATGTTATTGTACATTGCTATGTAATAAATTAAACTTGTGTGGTGCGGAGGTTACCAATATTTAGTGTTGTTTACCATACTACGCCACAGTCCTTGCTGTCACTATTCTATACTATATGTCTAGTTTTAGATTGTTAAGAAAATTCGCTGTTTTCTTTAGAGTTTGTAGCAACTAATCAATATGAAAAAATACTATTACTTTCTTTCGCAGCATTCTAGTGTATTACATAATCGATGAATGATACGATTATATAATGTGCTTTAACACGTTGCTTGCTCTATTACAGTGCAACAGTAAGCGGTATCAAGGGTAAATATTTCACTTCGCATTACATACATAATGATTTACTGAATTGAAGAATTTTATTTTTACTAGGGTTCGCAAAGCCGGTACCAGATCACGAGCATATAAAGAGGCGGGTAATATTCCGGTAATACTATGCGTCGTACAAGTAAAGAAAGTTATTGCGCACATACCCGAAAAAGGAAAAACTTAACAGTCGTGTAAAGAATATCAATCGCCAGATATCATTTCGATTCCGTCGACGTTATTCTGCTTTACCAGAAAATCCAAGTGAAAAAATAATTCGCTTGGCAAATTATAAAACATAAACTAAATACTTGCGACTTCTATTGAGTAATGTTAATAACCAGTTCTGTTTGTGCTTTTATCGAATTACTTTCTCCGACACAATGTTAAATAATGCTGTGGATAATGGATCACATTGTTTTATGGTTCTAGTCACTTCGAGAGATTCGGATGTCTCTCTAGTAAACTTCGCTGCACATGTAGTCCTCAATCTCATATCTATCAAACTTATAGTTTTCTCATGCACTTTGAGTTCTGGGCGCGCCTGAATAAATTTACCCGTTTCTATTGTATATAAATCTGGCCCGTTGTTGATTTGTTTTTACAGAATCCTGCCCGATACTCATCAGCAATACACCGAACCTCTTATTGATGAAATTGTAACAAATTCATCCCACTCGAATGCCTATTAACATATTGCTAAATAGGTTTTAGTTGTTTTTTTAATAATACAAATCACGTTCTAAATGCAATAATTTTGATGTTATTACTTCGATTTACTAAATTATTTACTAAAAATGTCCAGGAAAAATAATATACATAATATATATATATAATATATATAATAATTAATCGATTGAATCGTGTAGACATTCATTGAATAGCACAAACAGTAAAATTACTATAAGTTCTAATGCAAAGTTGTAGAAAGCTAAAAACAGCTTGGCGGTTTAATGTATATCGCTACGTAAGAAAAACTATTACGAAAAGTAGCAGCTTTCTTAAATTCTAACCAAAAGTACTAGTAGCTAGAGTTTTTAGTGACTAACAGAAATACCCAGTTTTTCAAATCCCTGTTTTTATAATTCAAGCGTACCTACTGTGATTGTTAGGTTTTTGTGTATAAATAGCCGGAGCAAATTCTTTGAGAACTTTATTTGTTAGTTAATTGTTTTCTTTAAATTAAGAAGTCAAAATGTTCCTGATGAATTCAAAATTTCTACGGTAATATTAATCAAATGACTTGCTTAATTTAAAGATTTAGGGCTGGTAATTGCTTTTAACACAAATAAACGTTTTAATCTAAAATATATACTGCTAACATTGGTAGTTAAATTAGCGTCACATTGCAAAATTCAAATAGGTTAATAGGAGGGTACCCATTAAAAATATCTTTCAATTATTTAAAAGATTTCAAATATTTTCTATAAATTGCAAAATGGAACCCAACAAAGCGTTACATATAATGCATATAATTTCGAAGTTTTTACAAGTAGCCTTATTAATTTCTTCAACATCGACGGTTGACATAGTTGGAAGCATTTTGCAGCAAAACATATCATCAACTTGTTCTCTTAAATATGAAATTAGAAAAGGAAGAGTATGCGGTAACATTTATACAATATTTATCGACCATTACAAAGAATAGTTGTATACATTGCTTCCTTTTAAATAATGCATATACGGTTCGTTAGATAATAACACCTGCCGTTTAAAATCCACCTGCACAAATTACGCTATTCTTTGTACTTTTAACATATCGTTGTAACCGTCGTTGTGGAAAAAATAGACAGTTCAAATATCTACTACATGACATTGTATATGAAACATATGTACGAACATACATAATTTTGTGAATTTTCATTTATTATACCGATTCAAATAAAAGTTCTTTTATACAGGCTTCGTTAACGAAACGAGAATTTTCTAAAAATGGATTAGTTTGTTGTTAACACCGGGCATGCGGGAAATAAAGCGACATTTTATAATAAAGTTCTATTAAACTTACGAGATCTTTGTCCGAACATTAAAAAAAAAATAAAATTTTTATTCCATGTTAATACTTACAAGGGTTTGTATGTATTTACTGCAAATATACAGTGTCCGGCAAATATAATACATTAGTCTAATATTTCTGTAAATATAAGCGTGTTATTAACAAAATTTGTTTAACAAGTTGTTTCCTTCTGTTTTCCATCATTTGCGTTTTTTTTCAAGTAATTTCTTATGGAACATATCAGACTGTAAAGCTGAAGCATGTTCGTGTGTAGTCCTCTTTTCTTCCTCCTTGCATTGCATTTGCCGTAAATCACTACATTAATATTATTTTAGCATTATTTTTTGGTTATTACTTAAAGTAATAAAATATATCTGTTTAAATGACAGCCTTTCCTAACCGTTGAGGAGGAGTGATCGTTGTTGAACACACGGCTTCGTAATGAGAACGTTACTTGTCACCATTTCCGACCGTTATGAGGCTTTCCATTCTTTCATTTATTTTGACAACTGAATAAAACACCTTTGCGTTGCGAATTGTTTTATTGAGATTTTTTGACAGACGTTTTTTCTAACTAGATTTGGCCCAATACGTTAAAACCAACTCGAACCATAAGAACGAGCGCGATCCAATATTGAAATATTTTTTTCTAAAATTCATATTTATAGAAATATTAGACTAATACTTTACTTTTACCGAGCCTGTATGTAATTACAGATGAGCTTAGTTTCGCACTCAAAGTTAAAGTTCGCAAGCTGCAAACATTCACTTCGAAGTAAAACTTGGATTTGCATAATGTTTTTGCAAAGTATTCTAAGCTATTTGCAACCAACCATTCTAAAACATATTTTTTTATTTTGGAATGGTTGATGGAAGAAAATAAATTATACTGTAGTGTTAACTTTAATCTAATAACTTAAATGTTATGAACTTTTGATATTTGTAGTAGTAACTATATTAAATTATTCTGAAATCGCAACAAAGGACTTCAATTAATAAAATTGCAATAGATGAAATTACTGTTTCAATTGCCTGGGATTGGAAGTAATTAGTAATGGAAAAGTAATGGAAGTAATACTGTATCAAATGCAATATTGTACGTACGTACGTACATTACATTATACCGTGTGTTGACGATCAGGTGCGAATGTAAGAATTCAACATGTAATTTAGCTTTATGCGATTTTCCGTTCTTTCGTTCATTTTACGACAAAAGCTGTGGGATGTAAATTGTTAAAAATGTTGCGTATAAAACTGTTTCTGTTTTTTATTCAGTTTTTGATTTCTTCGCAATTTCAGTAAGAAATTTCATTTTTTACTGAAATAATCGTGACTTTTTCTCTGTTTCCCAAACATTATTTATAATCATCAACCACCAACCTAGCTCATTAGCTAAAATTAAACAAAACATATTTGTAATATTAACAAGACATTTATTTGTCACAATTTAATAGCTGGAGATTTGTTTCTCCATCTCCTTAATTTAGTTCAAAGCGAACCGAGCACCCATCCTGCTGGAGCCAAGTATCCTGATCTGTACCAACTGTAGTTAGATGGTTTATAACTTCAAATTGCCCTATTATTCTGTTGTGAAGAATTCCAACGCAAATATTAATTTTTTGAAAATATTGCGAGTTTGTATAAGCTGGTAATCAGGAATTTCCTTTGGACCCTACACCAATATTTTGAACATTTTTATTATATACATTTTATTTGATTTTATTTATAACATTATTTAAAACAAAATGTACTTATCCGCAAAACAAATGGATGAAATAATGTGCCCTTCACGATTTGCCTTCTGTTGCATAATTTTACAAAAATTGTTTCTGTTTTCAAAAAAAGTTGATGCAAAAAAGTTCTTGGTGGGTGTAAAAATTCGAGTATTTATAGCCATACTTTAAATCGATTTTGGAAATAGTTGAATAGCCAAACCACTCTCAGACGCAATATGTCTTACTATGCTACATAAAGAATTTTCATGTATCATATTCAGTAGGATTTCTTCACTTTGTCATGACATCTTTTAATACTATTATTATCTTCATAGCCTCCGTTCACAGTTGCATTAGATCATTAGATACGTTCTTAAATTGATCAAAAAGTTACCAAATTGCTGATATTCTTAAGATTAGTTTCAATTTCTTACTCTTCTATAATTATTACTAAAATAATGATTGTTAAAATCGAAGGCACGTTCTTCCTTCATATAAATATCCATTATTACGTTAGGACATAAATATTTGACATGTTCAATAAAATATATTTTTTATTATATTATATATGTTTTTTGAAATCATGGTTATTACTACTGATAAAAAATAAAATTTATAATTTAAAATTATCAACATATCAAAAATTTAATAAAAACCATAAAAAGAATTTTGAATTACAACTCCTAATTGTAAACATGTTCACGCCCTACAGTTTTTGCCGTAAAACGAATAGAAGGGCAGAAAATCGCATAAAAAATGTTAAATTCCTACCTCCGCACCTGACCGCCAACACTCAGTACAACTTTTAATGAGCCCAATCACGTTCAAAACTAAAGGAATTTCCCTAACTATATTTATTAATTTGTTTGTGCATGGTATCCGGTATAAAAAATAAGTTGATAGGAAACGGTGAAAATTCGTTATTTGAATTTTTCTGAAATCTCCCACTTGGCGGTAGTTTGGTGCCGCCGCGCCCTTTCAAACAAACTTAATGACAGAAGTGTTTTGCAACTATTTCGAATCGTACATGGAAAAACTTAGCTGCGTTTGTACAACTGGCAAGGCGCGTTGTGCCGTCGAAAAGGGCAGACGAACAATGACCCTACTTATTTAAAATACAAATATTTACCTCTAACACACATCAGACATCAAACTCCATCGTTACACATACACAGCTGTCTGGAAAAAACGGCCAATCCAATCAAGAACAAGAACCTTTATCTGTAAGTCCGTTAATAAACCGAGCACACTCGTAGACTGTTTAAGTCCTGTAAACACGGAGCTTCGCAATACCAGTACAGTAATTCAATATTTAAATACGTAGGTATACGTACCTTTTATCGGCGGAATGCCAAAACGTTGTTGGTAACCTCGCGCAATGCGTTTCAAGTCAAATTAGATATTTAGATAAGGTGATCATTAAAAGCCATTACACGTGTGAATAGTTAATCATAAATGTTAATGATAATTTTAGTGTACTATCTTTTTCAAATTAAATGCGAATAAGCATATCTAGCGATGCGTAATTCCCAATTCACTGGCTTGAAAATTAAGTTCTTACTGAAAAATATCAAATTTAGGGTCTTTTTGAAATACAGCAGCCATTGTAGTGAACAGAAAAATATTAACATTAACTTTTGAATAGTAAACAAATTGTGCTTCACTAGAATGAATCGTACAAATACGTACATACACACGTTCCCCTCCCTTCCCAAAGTTAAACGTGACAATAAATGTATAGCTAATACGCTTATTTCCACAGTTGTCCTTCTGAAAGGAGCGTTTGAGCGAATGTTTTTATAGAGTAAAATAATTTCATTTTGTGTGTCTATTGTGTTTGTTTATCATAATTTTCAATCTAAAAGAAAACGCATAAAATTGTAAGAAAAGTTAAATATCATAGAATTGTTATAACGAGATGCAGCGTCTGTACAGTTAAGTAGTTGAATTTGGCTTGGAGAAAAATTAGAAAATGTCAAAATATTTTACCGCAAAAAAAACGAAGAAATCACTCCTTTAAGCGTTTTCAAATTACGAAAGCACAATATAAAATTATGGTTATGATTATGAATCTTGATGTAAGTGAACAAAAAATGTACAGGTATGTGATCGGAATGATGTTGAAAGTTGAAACGAAGATCACCAGATCTAGTTGGTGATCATTTGCAACAGACAAAATAATTTCTACTGTAATATTGAAATCCTTAAATAATGTTATTCTGGTGGGCGGAAGAACCCGAATGAAATAAATACTCTTGTATAGTTGTTCTTCAAGATTTAAGAGCCTACGTTGGCTCAAAATCTGAATAATAAACCAACAATCCAAACTACACTCCGCCAAAAAAGTATCGCATAATTTAGTTTTGGATCATAAAAGTATCGCATAATCTTTGTTTGTAGCATAAAGTTGTAAATATACTTTAATGCGCTCTAAGATATAATTTCTATGATTGTTTAAATAAAATACAGGCCAAATAAAAACAAGAACTCATACTTGAGATTTTTATTAAAACAAGAAATTATAATTTTGGAAAGAAAAATGTCATAACAGTAGCTTTTAATACTGAGTATTGCCACCTCTGGCTCTTATGACCGCTCGCATACGGTTTGGCAGAGATCCGGTTAACCTCCGTATATAAGCCTGATCCAAATTCTCCCACTCCATACAGGTCCGCTGGGGCAACATTTTGGGTTCGTATCCGTCTGTGAAGGAGGTCCCACACGTGCTCGATAGGGTTCATGTCCGGACTTACCGCAGGCCAATCTAAAACTGGAATACCAACATCGTTAAGGTATCCCTGGACGATTATTGCAACATGCGGTCGTGCATTATCGTGCATTAACATGAATTAGTATCAGTATTAGCAGAACTATAATTGGCGCATATGGTACTACATGTTCTTCTAAAATGTCCGTTATATACCTGTGGGCAGTCAGTGTACCTCTGTCTACTGGTACTAACTCTGTACGACCTGTTAAACAGATGCCTCCCCAAACCATAATAGAGCCACTAGCGAAATTAGGTCTAGGTCTGATATTACACTGCGAATAGCGCTCACCGTCTCGTCTGTACACTGAGATACGCCTATCGGAGGTGTAAAGACCAAATCTTGACTCATCTGTGAAGAGTATATTGGCCCAGTCATTAATGTTCCAATTTACATGTTCACTGGCAAACCTTAAGCGAGCCACTCGGTGGTTCCTAGTGAGACGAGGGGCTGTTACAGCTATTCTAGCTCTTAATCCACTCTGTCGTAACCTATTCCGAATAGTTTGAGCACTCGCACGAGTATTTCTGACTCTAGCCAAGTCGTTCTGCAATTATCTCGCAGTTACATATCTCCGACGTAATGCTTGTAGTAGTAAATAGCGGTCATCTTGGCGAGTAGAACATCTTGGACGACCTGGTACAGGTCTTCTACTGTAATTGCCTGTTTCCCTATATCTGGCTACGGGTCTAGAAACACTTGACTGATTGATGTTCATCAAATTAGCAACGTATGCTTGAGATCGTCCATCTTCGATTAAAGCAACTATAGCAGCCACTTGCTCTGAAGTTAAATCGCTCATTTTAGTTTTAAAAGCGTTGGTACAGAACTCTGACTTCGCACTTTAAATTTGTCCGTATAGGAAGACTTTCAATAAACAACTGAACAAACCGTTATCGTGATTGAAGACGATTTATCGTTGTGGGTTGGTTTTTCGGAAAACAGCGATCACTGTTATTTAACAAACAATTCTTTCAAAGGTATTGTAGCAACATATCCGGATTCGAAATTAAGACGAATGCTGCAACCATTTTCTTCGACGCGTTTCGAGAACGAATAATTTTTCGGGGTTTTCCCTCATCTTGAAACACCCATACAGCGGATTGACGTTTGATTTCAGGTTCATAAGAATAATTTAATCATTCGTTACTACCATTGTACCATAGCTGGCTTCAGTTAAAAGATATGGGATTGTATGGGAAATTACACAGATAAAAATACGGCTTCAGATTTAACATCTTCTGGTTGTTCTCTCGCGTTCATTTGCGCAAGTACTTAAAATCGACGAAGTTGCTTCAATACTATCGCGTAGTAAGCGGAGTTGCGTAAGAAAAAAAAACTTTGACTCCGTTTCACTGGAAACTTCCCCCATTGTGGTGAAACATGTTTCGTTTCGGTGAAAAATGTCTCCGTTTTGATGAAAAAAATGCTTTCCTCTGTGGACTAGAACTTATCCTCTTCTACGTTAAAATGTTTCACCTGCACTCAAATATACCACTTACGTATTGAAATTTATTAACAAAATCTCCAGTTGGGTGCTATATGTTTCACCCGCATTAGAAAAATTCTCAATTTCATAATACATTGGGTTGTAAAATATTTTTGTTCTAATCTAAAACAAAATAGAGTTGCGGAGAATAACGAGTAAGTACTAGAATGAAATGAATTAACCAAATCAAATTGAAGAAAAGTGCATATCTAAATTGCAATTTAATGTAAAAGCTTATAGTTTTGTTTATCAGAACAATATAAGATTGATCAACCATAAAGAATAACCAATTACATATACGGCAACACATTTGTAGAATATTCTTATTTCAAATGGAACATTCTGTACATAACGATACACTCACAGAAAGCAGATTTAATTTGGATAACACTGTACAGCCATTGAAAAAATTCTATTTTGCGTTAATAAAATTTAATGCATTGCTATGCGAGTAATATCGTATGCACTGGTAAGAATATGTGAATGTAGTAAATACGGCAAGAATCCAAACAATAAGACGTCTAAATGCGTTATTAAAAAGAAAATCCGTCGGATATAGCGAGAATAATTTCACCACTTACTGTATTTCTTGATCAGTTACCCCAATCTATTTCATTCTATTTTGGAAGTTTTATTCTGATAAATGTGTTTACCAAAACCGAATGAAAACTACCTACACTCGCTACCACACAATAGCCGCTAAGTGTACAATGTTGGTGTTCCTTTAACTCTTTCTAATTAAGAAATGTTATTACAAATTACTAACTATACGAAATATAAAATATTGAGCGTTCTAGATATAAAATTATATTCTTTGCTAGGATAAACTTTTCAGCGGTTAGGATATTGAAAAAAGCAACCGCTAGTTAGTTATTTTTCATCACTTTAACATAAAAGAGGTAGCGAGTTAATTAAATTGCGAGGTGTAATTACATTATTGCGGAGAAATTTAACACCATCCCCTTTCACCCCGAGAACTTTTTATCTATGATGTTCACAGATGTTTGTCAACGCATATCTGGGATATTGGGCCGTTACACATGAAATTGAAAAATTAAGGCTCACAATATAACCTGAATTTATCCATCCTCTTGTTATCTTCCTTATGCTTTCATAAGTAGAGTGGCGACGTTGAGTGCAGCTTGTCATTGGCGTTACGTTAGGTAGCAAGTGTGTAATTCACCACGTAGGAGACAGGCAGAGAGCCACGGCATACTGGCCAGTACGTAGTTAGTAACCGAGTGGAGAGCATCGTAGCGATGTTCAGCTTAAAATATCTACATATTTGGCATTTCATTTTGTAGATGTCCTTTTTGGCATATTTTGTTACTATGCGATTTTAAGAGTGCTTTTATCATTTATTTCATTACTGCCATGCTTTAAAAACTTTGGTTTTGCTTTATATTGAAACTATACTGATCTAGAAGTGTTATTTTTCGTTTATTTAGTCAGCGCCCTTTTTTACAAGTTTCATGTTTTGCTTATTTTGTTAGCTAGCCTTGTATTTTTGGGATATCCTTTCGAGTTTATATTCCGTTTTATAGTGTTATAATGTATTTGATCTTTATTTAATATTCACTTGTTCCGTACTCTTTTGTTTTATTTTAGTAGTTCTTAGTTTATCATCAACAATGCCGAGAATAATGATTACAAGGAGTATGGCGTAGTATGAGTAGAGAATGTCAAGCATTGTTTAAGAATATACCACTATTTTCGTTGTCATTACCAAAAAATGAAGTACTTTGCAAGAAATATGTCCGAATGTACCTTTACCGCCAGAACCTGTATTAACACGATGGAGTACATGGTTAGAAGCCGCATTTTTTTATGTCTATCACTTTTGTATTTTAACACCGATTGTACAGGGTGGCGCAGGAGAACGGGAAATTTTGAAATAACGTCATTTCCACGAATAAATTCATAAAACTAGTAATTTATTAACGAAAGTGCATGTATGCAGCATGCCATTTATGTTTTTACAATCAAAATGTCCAAAAGTGCCTCTTTACTTTTTAAAGATGACATCGGAAGGATGTCCTCCCATTCGGCGTTCACACTCTAACAGCCTGTTATGAAAACTCTGGAATGCGCGGTGTAGCAAATCTTGGGGAATGGCAGTGATTTCTTGTTGAATGTTCTCCTTCAGTTCATGGATTGTTGCAGGTCGTGTACGGTACACCTAGCCTTTAAGATACCCGCACAGGAAGGAGTCGCACACACTAAGATCAAGGGATCTCGCAGGCCATTCAATGTCACCGTTACGTGAAATAATGCGTCTTCCAAACAATTGACGAACTGGTGCCATCGAATGTCGAGCAGTGTGTGACGTGGCTCCGTCCTGCTGAAACCGCATGTTTTCCATGTTAAGATTAAGCTCGTACAGTCTCGGTGTAAAGAATGTTTGAAGCATTTCAACATAACATTTTTATAAAACGCTCTCACAGCTACTGCACGTTTCGCACCAGTCAAATGATCCATGATTACTAAATGGCAATGCGTTCACATCAGTTGTGCGACGTTACGAACAACTGACGGCTCTACAGTGCTGATAACTGTAACGTTCAAAATTTCCCGTTCCCCTGCGCCACCCTGTACTAAAGTTAAACCTTCTACAACTTCTTGTAGAAATTGTAGTTAGATGCTTTAAGCTTTTAAATGCTGTAAAAGAAGATTTAGTCAGGCAATTAGAATTTGCTAATAAACAGTTCTCAAGCGTAACAAAAACGATCAAGTTTATAGAAAACAAAAAATTTAAATTAACTGAATCCATTCAACGCTTAGAATGATTGTTCTGTAATTTAAAAAGTATAATGGGATCGGTTTTACAAAGAAATTCAGATCATGTGCTATTAAAAGAAATTTCCAATAGCATTTTACTACCCATAATGAAAGTTTATGTTTAAAATATAAGGATTTAATTGCAGACTTCCATTTCGCACCAGTTACTTAATGTTACGTAGAAAGATCTTTCTCTAAATTTACAAATATATTAACCTACTAGCGAAATCAATTTAGAACGAACAATTTAGAAAAATATATTATTCCTATTACAATCGTATCGAAAATGTACTTTAACTTTCAATTTATCTACGCTACTGCGTATACCCGATGGACGCTTAGCTGATCAACACTCGGTACAAAACTGCACCGAACGTCCTCACTGTACCTGTCCTACCGTAAGAATATATCTAAAAATTATTACGATTACTGTATTAGTCTCCTACTAGGAAGTTACCGATGAGAGGTTTTTAGGTGGTGAACCAAAATAAGGTGTATATTAAGTTGTACTTTTATAGAAAAAACAATCTAACGTAAATACATGTTTGACTTTTACAGTGCGCTGAAGAATTGATTATACATTGCGTAACACTGATATTTTGCTTTCCATTTTAACCTATAAAAGAATCTTTTCACTTAGCTCCTGATCATAAGCCATTTCAGGCAATATATCTATATATTTTGTTTTACGTGGGCTGCCCTACATTCTGACTCGCTGATGAGATGTTGGTTAATTATGTAAAATATCGCAGTAAAATATAAAACGTTTCAATTTTAACACGGTCGTGTTCCCGTTTATCTATTACTTCTTCAAATTTTATAGTATTGGGCTGTTTTAACAGTCTCTATACTTCATTCGTTGCAAGATTGCAGTGATAGAATAGATAAGCGACAAGCTCCTGGCTTTTGACAGGCTAATAGACCAAGTAAATTCACACACACACAATATTCCATTCGGCAAATGAATAAAACAAAATATCACCAATATCTAAAATTATTTACGGATTATTTGTCAAACGTTTTTGTTGGTTTTAGTTTCGATTTCAGTTTTGTATTTATTGCTTTTCATTGTCGTTCGGTGTGGTCTTCATAAGCAAATTGTCCCAAATAATTATTATTAAAGCTGTACTTGCTACTATTCCACATTTGAAAATATTGCTATGTAAAATAAAATAAATAAATAAAGTAATACTGATAAAATAAATAATTAAAGTGATACTGATAACATATTATTTGTTACAATAGTTTTGATATGGCTAATGAAGAGATACTTTGTCCACCAGCAGGACCACCAATAGTGTCCGGGAAAATGTATTTTAACTAAGCAAATGTTAATGGCTTATAGTTTGTATTTGGTTTGTAAAGAAAACAAAATTGAATCGCGCGCCAAAAAGGGAGTAGAGAGAGAGAGAGACAGTAGAGTTAAGGGTGTGTGATTAATGTGAGTAATGCACGAGTAATCAATGTATTTGCTGTAATTGTCTAATGTAAAACTAACCTATATAACACCTTGTAAAAATACAACAAAATAAAACAGTATTTGAATCTTAAACAGGAATTCTAAGTCGCCAGCTGTTAAATTGGTTGCAAGGCAGCTTGGATTAGGCAAGAGAATAGTGTAGTAACATACAGTGAGTAACATTGTAAAAGAAATTGACATCTCATATGACTTAGATCGTCCCAAAAACGTCTTCATCGTACAATATAATAATAATAGTAATAGTATGGTTCTGTAGACGAAACACAGAAGTTAACTGTGAGAAGACACGCACATTCCTTTTTCTTGAAGAACGAATTATCACCATGCACAAAAATATTGGAAAATTTCGATTTTTTTTGTGCTTTTCAGAAATTATTGAAATGAAATTAAATTAAATTAGGAAATTTTGTGTACATAATGGAAAATGTGATATTGATATTTGTACATAAGCGGGAAGACATTACTTGTTTTGCCCACTGTGCGTAGGTTTTACTGCAGTGAGTACACTTGAAATAGGTCATCTAACCACACTGCCAATAATTCTGTAGAAGATTTAGATCTCCCTATTATATGTTGGTATATGTTTTGAAGCTGTTCGACGTGCTGAGATATAACTCCGTTGAGACCATTATATATTGTTTGCATAATTAGTAATACTAAATATGGTTACCTGTTCCAGTTTCTCTTGTATATATGGAACTGCTCACTCTTCAACCATACTATTGAAACTTTCTTCTTTTAAAATTTATGGAGTTTAACAAATTTAATGCTATTTAATGCTAATAATTATACAAGCTCCAACTACTACAACAAATCAACCAAATGATTAACTTAATTTGAGATGTGATTTTACTTTATCATCCTAACCGTAACATATTGCACAAAATACGAAAAACTATAGTTCCAATCAATATTATACTTCGCTGTTTACTAGATTTGGGTAGCCAAACCTTAATGGTTTCGACACATTTTCGAATTCCGAATTCGCCACTATTTTCTCATCGGATGAATTTCACCGGTAACAGTATTGGGCAAGGTAGGGGAAATAACAAAATTTTCAATGCGGCCAGGCAGACTCATGTTTTGTCGACTCTTGAGGAAACCGCTAGACCACACCAACCCCTTGTTATGAGACGGATGGACACGAGCGTATCTAGTCGCTTCAAAAATTTAGTAATTTCCTATCACTGCCCGGTGTAATATAGACGCCGATCATAGCACACTCTTATTCCGTTAATTCTGTTAACTATAGATTTTTACCCATCAGATGTGATTTTCATAACTCTTCGAATATAATTGATTTCCATACATTCAAATCCAATGTTTTTTGTGTTAGCCATAATTACATTGACCAACAAGGTCTTTTTGTTAAGTTTTTGATTTCTTCGCAATTTCAGTAAGAAATTTCACTTTTTGTTAAATAGTAGCAATAATCGTGACTTTCCCTCTGTTTCTCATACATTATTATAATCATCAACCACCAACCTAGCTCATTAGTTAAAATTAAACAAAACATATTTGCTAATATTAACAGGACATTTATTTGTCACAATTTAATAGCTGGAGATTTATTTCTCCATCTCCTTAATTTAGTTTAAACCGAACCGAGCACCCATCCTGCTGGAACCAAGTATCCTGATCTGTACCGATTGTAGTCAGATGGTTTCTAACTTCAAATCGCCCTATTATTCTGTTGTGAAAAATTCCAACGCAAATATTAATTTTTTGAAAATATTGGGTGTTTGTATAAGCAGGTAATCAAGAATTTCCTTTGGACCCTACACCAATATTTTGAACATTTTTATTATACATATTTTATTTTATTATATTTATAACATTATTTAATATAAAATGTATTTATCCGTAAAACAAATGAATGAAATAATGTGCCCTTCACGATTTGTCTTCTGTTGTATATTTTTTTAATTTACTAATTTACTTTATGAATTTACTAATCAAAAAAGTTATCTACAGTTTTTACTGCCCCTGTTATAAATCTGTTATTTTTAGAGTTTGTACATTGCAAGTAGTTAAACAATTATTCTTCAGAGTAGAGATAAGAAACACGTTTTTGAAGTAAATGAATAACATACGAAGTAAATCTTAAAAACCGTCAAATCACCGGTCACCATTTACACGGGTCATCAAATACCGCAACCATTTACACAGTGAACGCACAGTAGATCAATTACACTGACCAACAAGGTTTTAACTAGTTAGTAACTGATGAAATTGAACAGCATATATAAAGTAAAAATGATTCGAAAAGCGTCAACATTGGCTTAGCTCTGGTTACAGAGAAAATTTATAGTATGGCCGGTAATCTGGTCTACTGCAATAATGTTTATAAACTTTCTGAAGCTTTCGGAATACATCATGATCCTAGTTCTTGGAGATTATTCATAGACTCATCAAAGACCAGCCTAAAAGCAGTTTTGTTGCATAATGGAAACCATTATCCTTCCATTCCGATAAGTCATGCCGTTTCTATGAAAGAAACTTACGTAAATCTGAAAATTTTGTTAGAAAAGATAAAGTACAAAGACCATTCCTGAAATATTTGTGCAGATTTTAAAGTAATTGCAATTATTTTGGGTATGCGATCTGATTACACCAAATACTGTTGCTTTCTATGTCTTTGGGAAAAACATTACCATAAGCAAGAGTGGCCACTACGACAACAGTTTATGCCAGGAAAAGACAATGTACAACATCAGCCTCTAGTAGAAAACGAAAAGATCATAATACCACCTTTCCATGTGAAACTTGGGCTCATGAAAAACTTTGTGAAGGCACTGGATCTCGAAGGTGAAGGTTTTAACCTTCACCTTCGAGAAAGAAAGAAGGTATTTTTGTTGGACTTCAGATACGAGAAATAGTAAATGATGAAATCTTTGAAACCAAATTAACAGCGAAGGAGCTTTGGCTCTCCATGCTACAAATTTTCACGAATTTCTTGGGAAACAAAAAAGCTGACAACTATAAAACTTTAGTAATGGATATGTTACAAGCATTTCACGCTGCTGGCTGTAATATGTCTCTTAAAGTGCACATTCTACATTCTCACTTGAATTTTTATCCGGAAATATGGGCGACGTTAGCGACGAACACGGTGAGCGCTTCCACCAAGACATCATGGAAAGACGGTATCAAAGGAAATGGAATCCTGTTATGTTAGCAGATTACTGTTGGATGTTAAGAAGAGATGCTGTAGATATTGTTTATCAGAGAAGGAGCAGTATTGCTTCACATTTCTAATTATAATAATTTCAAATATACATTAAATTATGATCGAATCTAAAAAACCTTTTCATTGAAATATAAAAAGAATCCAGCTAACTTGACCTTCTACCTTTTATTAAAATAAATGTTGATATGTTTTCTATTGCAATTAGTATAAATTATTTTATGGCAAAATCAAAAGTTGAATCTACTTTTAACATGTGACTATTCCTACGTGGGAAAACTAAACCTGCTATATACTATACTACAAATAGCACTTAAAAAGTATACAAAAAAAAAAACAATTATATTTTTTTATCGGGTTTCTTGTTAACGAAAATATCTATCTGCTACTTATAGCTACCTCTATAAGGTAGTTTATTTCCACAGCGTGACCTATTAACCAACAAGTTTTTTTTTGGTTTACACTGTATGTGTCACAACAATTTTAAATTACATACGCACATTTCCAATAGTAAAGGTATTATCGTTTGGAATGGAACTCTAACATATTTTTAATTAGATGACAATTCAGTACGATATACGTACCTGCATAATTTAAAAACAATAGAAATAAACTCAGATACTCTTTTATAGCTCCAGATACACTTTTATAGCTCCATAAACGCTATCAACTCAAAATCTATGCAAGTGATACTTGCGTATATATGCGTGTCTATATTATTCACAAATATTCTAATGCAACGGCTTTAATATTAAGTGCACGTTATAATTATTTACTCCCCCTTCAGCGATTATGTAAAATTACAGCTCGTAACAATAACGTAAGAATCTACGCTAAACTCTTCATCGTATTGACAGTTCAGATAACGTAGATCCGTGTACATGGTGTATCCCGCATTTTCCCAGAATTATATTCAAACCACCACTTTCGTTCGTTCCAAGCCATCGTAATAACACTGTGGCTTTCGATCCACTGACTCTGGTCGAATCCGGTTTTCATTGTGGACCAAGCTGGCTTGAAAACCTCCACCATTTAAATACGTTGTGTAATCGAATTTCAGCAAAAAGATCATTACAATCTTTACGGATTTAATATGGGACTTCGAAACACCAGGACATCTCAAAATGTGGTTGAATTCAATTACAAAGTGAATTCTTCGTTTTGGCGTCTAAGTAGCCTAAAGATTACATTACATTACATTACATTACATTACAAGATTTGTTTCGGAAGAGGGATTATGTTATTCGTTGATTACAGGAAGAAGGTATTCTTTGCGAAATCGCGTATATATTTTAATAAAGCAAAAGTACATAGATTTTTTTACATAAGGTTCAGTATGTTGTACTGAAGGTGTACTGAAGGATTAGTTAAGTACGACCTACTACCACTTAACTAATCCTTTAACTAAAACTTATTTAGGATCAATTCAATACAGTGAAATATCTTTCTTTGTATACATCTTTAGTTGTCACATATTTAATATTTATATTAAATGGCATAGCATACGTTATATTTTCGTGCGAAAGCTATACTTACCCACTTAACAATATTTTGGCATGTCTGTTGCTTTTGGTTACACCAGAAGTTACTGATGTTAAGTAGAAAGACTTGTGCGCATTTTTAAATCAAAACATACAAATTAAAGAATTTTAAATATTTCTGATTTGATGACAGAGTATTTCGTAGAGACAGCTCCATTATTGAAATACTTTTAGCTACAGGTGTCTGTAGTTTTGTTCGCAAAGTACATTTCGAATTAACCAAAGCAGCCTAAACCAATGAAATAGCGCGATTTCAGCCGGATTTCAGTTGCGTATTTCTATTCGACGTCTCACTGATTTGTAATTGCTCTGCGAAATTCCTCATTCCTAAGATACAACCTTATTAATTATTATTACAGTACTTTATTGTATTTTTCTTAAATAAATACCACGCTAAATTGATCTTTATAGGGAGACACAACTATTTACTTACTCTGTAAACGTAGTAATACGTAACATTTGAAATGCTGCTAAACGGTTTTGTTGTTATGCACTGTTCTTTTACAAAAGTAAGGCTACGATATTGTGTACATGTCTTCGAAGGCAATGTTTTTCAATAGTTGATATCCACCATAGTTAAAATTTTTCGATCAAACATAACAACTTGCCGGACATGACATTTGCATTCTCTAAATAACTAGAAGGTACTTGGTATTGATGTTCGAAATGGAGCATTAAGCTTTGATCGAATACTTCTGAGGTTTTCATGGGTATATCTCAGAATATATCGTAGAAATTTCCGTTTCTACAAGATGATTATCGACATCGGTAATAAGTTTTTAATATTATTTCATACAACGACTGAACATTTATTGAGAATCTGATTTTTATAACCGTTTCCATACAAGTAAAATATGTCGTTCTTTAATAAATTATGTACGAAAGCTATAATAATTGTTCGTCTAAAAGCAGAATGCTGCTAAACACTATATTTTTTTAAAGTGTGGTGACGGCCCAACGGGGTGTATAAGCTGTTTTTCAAGGTTGTCATAACCTCAAGAGCCTTTTAGTGTGTAAGTTGTGTGTTTAAAGTGTGTTCCATGGCTGTGTTTAAAGTGTGTTCCATGGCAATCTCGCTCTTTACGGCGAGGGGGTGACAGTAATAAGTTATTACTGTTAATAACTAAATGAATATATATATAAATATAAATGGCAGTAATAAGTAAAGAGTCCAAACGATGTGCCCGACCATCGCGCACATCCGGATATTTCTGCAACAATGTAAACATGTTAGGTAAGTTATTTATGTTTTTTCTTAACGTTTTGTAAAGTGATTCAATATATTTATTTTTAAATAAGCGCACTGTTATTCTGGTAAACTTTCTCGGGCTCGGGCACATCGTTTGGACTCTTTAGTAATAAGTTATATCACCATACGCAGTTGGAGTATAATTATCTGCGAAGCGCAGATAATTATACTCCAACTGCGAATGGTGACTCGGGAGTGTACCGGAACCTCTAAAAAAATTTGTCGATTCTTGCGGGACTCGAACACACACAAATGAAAATAAATATAAATAAATAAGTAAATAATGCTAAATACTAAAAATACTATAAATCTTTGTCCCGCTAGAATACTTAGTAAAATAAATGTGTAACCGTTATGTTCCCCTAGCTTTAAACGAAATATGTATGTATTAATCTACAGAATGTTCCGTTTATTAAAATTATATATTATTTAGTGTAGAGCAGTCTTTTATTATCACCAAACTACTACTATCAAATCTACTATCAAATAATCTCACCCTGTCGTAGTAATATGATCATCATAGTAATCTTCTATAATTCATAATTTTCCATTTCCCATAGGATCTTGCAATACTTCATGGTAAATTCAGATCTAATTCCTAGATTACAAACGTGTTTCAACTTAAGACACAGGTATTGTGGCAAAACAAGGGAAGAATATTTTTTTACTTTTATTTTTCAGTTGCTTCGCAATGAAATGTATTAAAAATTATATGTCGATCTTATGTCAAATTGATCTCAGAAAATCACTTCCTTCAATAATTCCATTAACTTGTATCTGTTCCATTTATTTCTACATGTACATTATAAAAAATTAGTTGAGACCGTTAATTAAAAAGAATTTAAATCTAAAGCCGTTTATTGTATATTTACACATACATACATAGGATACATACTACACCAAGAATGCGCGTAAATAAATTAGGAACAGTTTGTGTAGTGGATCATTCATAAGTGCTCCTGACGTCATTATTCGCTAAGATCAATAAGTGAGTATGCTATCAGCGCCATCTTCCAGTACGTCCGAAGGGCGCAGACGCTGACATTTAAACCAACAATCACATGGCAGCGAATGAGTACGATAGACATGAAAAAATAAAAAAAGGCAATCATCGATCGGCCCCGTCAAAATTATGTTCACTTTTTGCAATGTAAATTATCGATTATTAGAACGTAATTAAGAACTATTTAATCGAAGGGTGAGTGGATATAGCCTGAATAAGGTAATTACATGTGCTAAAAAGTTATTAAGTAGATTTATTGCAATATACTTATTGTCAGAAACGTTATTTTTTAAACTTTTCTTAACATTTTGTATTTTTTCGGAAAATAATTTTTATATAAAATTTTATTAGTACCACAAATTTAATTTTGTACGTGAAAGATGTTTCAAATTCGTCAAATTTACAATTACCATGATGAAATTAATTTGTGTGGAAATATTATATTATTTCACGATTCAGTGTAGCAATATGCAAAAGATAAGATTTGGATATATGTACGATTTATATTAATTAAGTATTGAACTAATTGTTTTTTTTTTTTTGTCAACTTTTTGTCAAAAATATGTATAATATTAGTGTCACCGATTAATTCACTTCTACTTTTGACGTGGTGATAACGGTCCGACGTTAACCAACTTTAGTTTTTTAATTCATTTGATTATTGTTTTAACTTTTTGAGGTATTAAATTTACTTTCCCTTATTTTTGTGATTTTTTTCGACTAATTTACAGTACCGCATCAAAGTATTTATCATATCGTTTTTCTCCGATGGTATAAAAAAACAGCATAAGTACAACATGAAAAATTTCCTATTACGAAATGAATTTCAATTCTAATTTTATCGCAAATTCATTTAGAAATCGATTTTCATTTCGACAAAACGTACACGACGACATTACTTAATATTTATTAATTAGATATGTTTTCATGCGCACCACATTTACATAAATCGCGACTTATAAAATATTTTTTTGCCCAACAGTAATTAACTAGGCACAATTAAATACAACCATAAAATCAAACAAATATATTTAATTCACACTAACTGATATATGTATACATCGCAGTACTCTGCCAGCAATAGGATTTGCCTCAGAACTTTCTTCAGAAGTTCGTGGGTACTCACTACTTTGATATTATTACTGAGGATGCTGAGCTTAGCTTTCGAAACGTGCTTTCAGTGAGGTCTATAATTTTAGGGCCGCGGTCGATGATTTCGCTACCCTGGTGGATATTCGAGGCCACCTCATTTTAATGAGATGGATGTCAAGGTCCATTACCTTGTATTGTTTATAAGAAGATTAACATTTGATTATAACAATATTCCGAAATTACTTCTGTTATCCATTATAATACGGCATTTATCTTGTATTGTTTAATATTCGTTGAGGTGCATATGTACATGGTTATCTTTAATCTAATAATTCTTTTATATATTACATTTTAATCGTTATATTTTAATGTGTTATGCACACAACAATGTCCAGCTACCAAAACTCTTGTGCGAGAAAGAAACTTACGAGAGTCCTGACACTTGGGATGGGCATTGCTGTACGTGTAATACAATACAATTGTATGCGTCTAGTTTATATGTCTTCTGTATACACCGTGTATATAGGTAGATCCCTTTATAAGCCATTTGCCTTTTAGACCATTTCAAAACAAGATTTATGTATTTTCAATGGATACATCCTTGCTTCCCTTAAAATTCACCTGCACTATGATACTGTTGTATTTCACATTCTTTCCAGTTTTCGTTAAACTTTTGAATATTTTCTTTTGTGCCGTCAAATAAGCAGTACCAGCTGTCCGCGGTAGATTAAGACGTAGGTGTAACTCCCAAATATGTATTTCGTGGTGACCCCAAAAATCCAAAAATAATATTTAAATTTTACCCGTTTTATAAAAAATGACCGTGTGGCCCCCAGTATTGTTGTTGTAAGGGTTCTAATAACGGCGTCTGTTTTCCAGTGCCATAGAAGAATTAACGTTAACAAAGTAGAATATATTTACTTTGATCTCGATTTTATTATTCATATACATAGTTGCTTTTGCAAGTACGTCAAGACAAAGTCTTGTGATGTGTTATGTGCGTTCGTTAAGTTTATATTCTGTGACGAAAATTAATTATTAATATAATAATCACTTATTTTCAATGTTTTCCTTATTTTCTTATGAACATTTTATATGGATACGGATATTTCTTTTTTCAGTAATGTAAATTCTCAGGTTTCCATTTCCAAATTTTGTAAAAATTACTCACAGTTTCCTATAGCAGTACACATTCCTTAATAGAACATCTTATCCTTTCGAAAGATACTTCTATAAGAATAGTTATACATGAGGTTCGATCCTGCTAACAGGATCACCCTGCTTATGTGGTCAAGTACGGCGAAACAAAAAATAAAATTCTCCGATAAAAGCAAAAATGCATTTGCGAAATCCTCTCTGTACCACGGAAAAGAGGAACGACGCACGAGTTAAGAAGGTCCGTGATAAGTGAATAAGATCAAATGCAATGACCCGTTTGCTTTCGACTACGCTAATAAATAGACGGCCATTTTTTCGTTTCATCTATAATTAAGGCCGCTACCAGGATTAGAAGGGCTTTTAAATTGAAAGTAAACGTGGTACGACCACAAATACTTCTTGTCGTTCTGAGAAGACCCGCTACATTCAATCGATCGAAAATTAGCATTTCTTAATTAACCCCGTTTCTTTTTTTTTCAAATTTTGCTTTAGAACCATCGAATGTCAATAGATGAGTAAAGGAAAATTGTTTAGCACGATATAATAAGAAATACTACATACTTGCAAAAACACCATAAATTAATGAATCGGTACATCTGGTTGCCTAATCTAATCTATCTAAATTCCCCACTGTACCTCGTCTGGTTTGAGTACTTAACTAATTGATAAATAAGTAACCTTTATACATAAGTGTACCTAATTTCTTTTAAATATCGCTGTATTTACTACAGACAATAATCTTTATTACATAATTTATGCATTAGTGCTTTTTATTCATGCTGATATGTATATTGGTATTATTTTATTTCCTTTCAATCGAATCACGAATCTTAATTTACGGTGTAATAGCATCCTATTGCAAGCCTTTATTTTTCAACCAAATCGGTACTTTTTTATTTCTTTCTTTTCTCATTATACGCAACGTCTACAGATATTTCGTCCAACCTTTAAAAATATCCATAATAAAGGATATAATAGGTGAGTATGAGTAATGCCCGTTATTAGTACTGATTTACGGGTATTCCAGAAAATATATGAGCCTATTTGTTTTATTTATCAAGATATACTAACCGTATTTTTCTTCACTTGAGCACCGTTCTGGCGAGCGCGATTTTTCAGAAGCGGAACGGAACAGAACCTGGCCATCAAGCTCAACGCCCGCCCGACCACTTTCTACCTAAAAAAACACACGCCGCTATTCGAGGAAGAAGTAAAATATAATAACGTTACGAAAATCATCGAAATTTCGGAACGTTGGATCGTTTTCCTTTCTACTGTTCTCCGACTTCATAATTTTTCTCTTAAATTATTCAAGGAATGCCAAACGTTGTACGTATTTCTATATATCTGGCCAACGCAACGGTGGAATTCGCGTTTTGGGAGAAAATAAATTGTTGTGTTTCACCGTTTTATTTTAAGCTTTTATGATTCTTATATAAATTTGGCTGTCGAGCTTTAGGTAGAAGTTAGTGTAATTAGTCATATGAAATGTGTTTCCTGCCCAAAACGAAACAATTAAAAGATGTAAAGAATTCGGAGATTACGATACTTTTTCAGACCAGTACCACGGTTGTACGAATAAACATGTGCAAAGGAACAGTAGCTTTTTTTATTTATTTACATTTATTTTATTATATAATTTTTTTACTGAAATCGCTTAGGAAATTATCGAAGATTGCAATCAGTCCATTTTTTTGGATCTGCAATAAAATACTAACATATTACTTTTATTGTTTATTAATAATCGTTTGGTGTCTACGTATACTATAGTAATAAAATCAGAATCATCATTCATTCCACCCTAACATAACTTACTTGTGGCTACTGCTATTTTTATGTATACGTATGTTCTATTGTATGTTGGGCAATTCTCTAGTTATGCGAACTTTTTCGCGTAAAATGAAACTACTGAAACTACTACATTTTTGTTAAAATTTCGGATTCAATTAAAAGCACCACATACTTGAATTTTTTGTTCCACAAATTTAATCAGTACAGTCATATGTGGTAGTGTATATGAAAATATTAGCAGTAACATAATTTCTATAAAATTAAATACTACTGCTTACTACTACTTCTCATTAAAACAATAAGATTGGGCAATAAATCTTAGTAGCACATCTTTATAAAATACATATTTTTAGTCTTGCAAACAAAAATGCAATACTTCTTCCTATTATAGTTACTGCCTCAATGAAAGGAATACAAGTGCAATTTACCTTAGTAGCCCTTGACAAAGGAATGTAATGGAATTTTACGTCGCTCAGGATATCAAATATTAAAATACCGTTGACATACGATATTGCAAAATTAATGCAAAACTACTAAAAATTAAAACTATACGCGCGTCAAACGTTAACATTATTCTCAGCATTTGTTTTGGCATCTGTATCATGATTACTGCAGAAACGAGTAATAAATATTCATGTAACGTTTTCGTGTAATTCCACACATTACAAAAACAATTGTTAATATCACTTGTCAAATTCTTACGTTACCCCAACTTAACACATTAGCATAGCAGTAGGTGTCCAAATAAATAACAGAAATCTGCAATAATAACGTAGGCTTCCACGGCAATAGTCAGTTAAAACTAAATGTGTTCCGGGTTCGGACCGTGTTTTTATCAAGTGAAAACTCGCCCATAATCACCGCCCGGCAGTTGATTGTCGCCACTTGCATGGTTCACATGTTATGATACCACGATTAACTGTTTTCCGCTCAGTTAGTTTCGCCTCTGGCGAGGTTTACATGTTGAGTTTCCTTCTTCCGAAGAAGCCCCGTATAATTGTGGGCGAAACTTCGAGTTTTTGACATTAATTAATATCCTCAAAACATATTTAAATTTGTCATATTTCACTTGTAAAAACACAAAGTACTCTTGCTTATTTAATTCTCGTTTTTCCATATTTTCGGTTATTTTTGCTTTGTTAATAATTAACAACAAGTTATATGTCCAGTTATAGAACTTTGTTGAAATTAATTCTTTATGGCATTTTTTTTATTTATCCGTTTTTGGTGAATAATATGATGCTATGTTGTTGCTTTTTAAAACGCCCCCTGCAATATAAAATTCCTTGAATTTTAATAATAATTAAAATTGAAATCTAGGCTTAAAAAAATCTCTAATATATTTCCAACTCTACGGATTCATGAAATTCAACGTACTTTTGAAAGTTTTTGCCAGATTCACCAAAATTACCAGTTTGTTTTTTTTTTTGTTTGTTATAATTGATTATTTAAATGTTATAAATAAAAGTTACTGTTGTTAACTTCTATCACCAATTCTAATTAAACGTATAAAAGAAATGCTAATCACAATAATCTATTCACTCTTAAAAATTATAGTAATCATAAAGAATAACATTGTCTAAGATCATCTATTTTCTGTTTCAGGTAAGTGCGATTTTAGAAAAAAGCATATGGCCTAACTTTATCCTACCAATAAGTATTATAATAATATTAGTATACGATGTGACTTCTTACTCTATATAACATATACATAGGTGCATGTAAGAAAATCCTACTACCAATGTCCGCTTTCAAAAGTTGCACATCAATTGTACAATGAACACTCGACTTTAGGAACCACCGGCTGTCGATTTGGCGGTAAAATGTAGCTTAATAAACCAAAACCTTTAATCAAAGAATTGATACTAATGTAGCTTCCATGTATTCTCACAGGCTTACCAGAATGTATTAGCAGAACATATCAGAAAATGCCTAGAAACAATAATAACCAAGAAAATGGTGCTAATATAACTTCTTCATGATATGGCTATTGCTTTTCTCTTCTCACATTGCTTTTGTCGTGAATATATTAGCATTACTTTTTTGCTAATTATTTCTAGGCATTTTCTAATATTTTCAGAATCTTTAAACCTCACGGGCAATTTCATTAATAATTTTAAATGTTTTAAAACAGATATAAGCAACAATTTAAGTTGACAGTTTTGGCAATAGCGCATAAAAATCTACTTGGTTTAAAAGATAAATAACAAATGAATTATTTACCTTAAAAATGAAAAATTAAAATATTGTGGGAGTAATAGACAACAGATAACATATGCTAATGGAATACAACAGTAAAACCGACAATTATAGTTCCCTTTTAGATAGCTAATTTCCAACTTGTAAATGAAAGTAAATTTTGAGATATCAACCTTGGTGATATCCTTTTTCAATCTTTTGGGGTCTTCCAATGCTATTATTACTAACCCGATTTCTTTGTAATGTGCTGGTGTTCATTTTACAACTACTGTATTACAGCGATACAGTAAGATCACAATCTTAAAGAAATTTATCAATTTAATATATACACATAAAATTCTCCTTTCACCTTGTGTTAATCTTAAACAATCCTTCACATTTGTGCACTACATTTATTATTGGTAAAAGTGAGGCATTGGATGTATTTAGATCTCCAGAGTATTAACTATTAATTAATCAAATCCATCTCTTAAGAATATGATCATAATCAATACGTTAATACGTATAAGTTGTTTCGATGCATTAGAAAGGCTATTGATATTTTTATCCAATAAGAAAACGTTCAAATGAAATCTTGTGCAAACTTTTATTAATAGGTTACCAATCGGTTTACGGTTCCCTAAAATAGCTACAGCTGAATAATTGTTGTAATAAGTGTGAAACTAAAATAAATTAATATATTGTAATATACTTGCGTGATTCATTTAATGTAATTTTCTAAATTTTAGTAAATATCAGAAATTTACCAAAGTTAGTGGTCGTGAATCTGGGACACTTTTTCGGCAAAAATGAAAAATGTTGTTGAGGGATAGTCTTGGAACATAAATCGAGGAATGAAATAGCCACTAACCTTACATCTCGTAGTGCTGCTATTTAGAAACGCCGGTTTTATATCTCTTGTATACCACTTTCCAATTCAAAGTGCGCTTTTTTGAACACTCTTAACATAATATTCAACACAAAACTTTTAATACACTTCGCCAAAAAAGTATCGCATAATTTAGTTTTCAATCATAAAAGTATCGCATAATCTTTGTTTGTAGCATAAAGTTGTAAATATACTTTAATGCGCCCTAAGATATAATTTCTATGATTGTTTAAATAAAATACAGGCCAAATAAAAACAAGAACTCATACTTGAGATTTTTATTAAGACAAGAAATTATAATTTTGGAAAGAAAAATGTCATAACAGTAGCTTTTAATACTGAGTATTGCCACCTCTGGCTCTTAAGACCGCTCGCATACGGTTTGGCAGAGATTCGATTAACCTCCGTATATAAGCCTGATCCAAATTCTCCCACCCGTCACGGAGAGCATTTTCTAATCCATGCAGGTCCGCTGGGGCAACATTTTGGGTTCATATACGTCTGTGAAGGAGGTCCCACACGTGCTCGATAGGGTTCATGTCCGGACTTACCGCAGGCCAATCTAAAACTGGAATACCAACATCGTTAAGGTATTCCCGGACGATTATTGCAACATGCGGTCGTGCATTATCGTGCATTAACATGAATTCGTTTCCTATAATTGGCGCATATGGTACTACATGTTCTTCTAAAATGTCCGTTATATACCTCTGGGCAGTCAGTATACCTCTGTCTACTGGTACTAACAAACCATAATAGAGCCACCAGCGAAATTAGGTCTAGGTCTGATATTACACTGCGAATAGCGCTCACCGTCTCGTCTGTACACTGAGATACGCCTATCTGAGGTGTAAAGACCAAATCTTGACTCATCTGTGAAGAGTATATTGGCCCAGTCATTAACGTTCCAATTTACATGTTCTCTGGCAAACCTTAAGCGAGCCACTCGGTGGTTCCTAGTGAGACGAGGGGCTGTTACAGCTACTCTAGCTCTTAATCCACTCTGTCGTAACCTATTCCGAATAGTTTGAGTACTCACACGAGTATTTCTGACTCTAGCCAAGTCGTTCTGCAATTGTCTCGCAGTTACATGTCTTCGACGTAATGCTTGTAGTAGTAAATAGCGGTAATCTTGGCGAGTAGAACATCTTGGACGACCTGGTACAGGTCTTCTGTTGTAATTGCCTGTTTCCCTATATCTGGCTACGGCTCTAGAAACACTTGGCTGATTGATGTTCATCAAATTAGTAACGTATGTTTGAGATCGTCCATCTTCGATTAAAGCAACTATAACAGCCACTTGTTCTGAAGTTAAATTGCTCATTTTAGTTTTAAAAGCGTTGGTACAGAACTCTGACTTCGCACTTTGAAATTTGTCCGTATAGGAAGACTTTCAGTAAACAACTGAACAAACCTTACACATATGCGTTTTTCTAAATGTGTTCTTTTAGAAAAAAAAGTAAGAAAGCTATGTTCCATGATTTTGTTAGTGTTTTTATAGTTCACATACACGAGGCAAACTTTTTGTGAACGTATAAAAATATCTTGGTTTATAAATGCCCTTTTTTAGTTTATGCGATACTTTTTTTGCGGAGTGTATAATATATCTTAATAATCTCACGACATAAAGTCACTTATAATAAATAATTATCCTTAGTTTCCGTTGCCAACGGTTTAATTTCATTGATATCTATGATAATTTTTAATAATTTAGAATATACAATTATCTAAGTGGATTCTGAGACGAACTATTTTGCTGTAGAGTAACGTAGGGACGCAATTGCTGACGATATTTTTTGTTCTGGGAGGACATATTTGAACACATGCAACACCACAACGTTAAATTGTACTGAGAATTTAGATGATACAAAACGGGAGACATTTTATTGATATACTAGGAGGTTCTACAGATACTAACGTATCCCCCAGAACTTGCTGTAGAAATTTATGTTAACAATCGAGAAAGAGAGTGATACATATAAGTAGTTAATATACATCTTCCCCACGCTTGTGGTTCGCTGGACTTATATATTATTTTCTATATTAACTTTTACGCCTCAAAAGATATTTGACTCAAAGCAGGATTCTTTTATTTAGGCCGAAGTCCGATGATGAGGACACGAATGATCTTCATCGTCAACCGGTGACCGAAACGACCGTCCCGGACTAATTATTATATATTACTATATAATAAATTAAGCTTGAGTGGTGCGGAAGGTGCCGATACTTATGTGTTGTTTACCATACTACGCCACAGTCTAACATTATTTATATATTAAGCAAACAATATTTTTATACATGTCATTTTTTTATAGAGCAAAATATTTAAACTTATTTGAGCGATTAATTAAGAAGTCATTCTAAGAACATTTTAGACTAATAACGGGCTTTTAATATATTATCCTTGTTGTCAATGTCGTTGCAAATCGCGTTCCCTGGACATAATCATATAATTTCTGTTTACATGTATCATTTTAATAACTAAATTTTGTAATAATAAATAAGTAGCTTAATGTTTGTGCAGTTATTGTTTCAAATTGAAATTTGTTTGAATTTCAGCATGTATTTCTTGAGGAATATACACTTTACATTGGTAATGAAAGGTCATATATAACGTGCTCTTATTAATGAAAAGATCATAATGCATATACTTGCACGCACACACTTTTTAAAGATGCGGTTAACCTTTGTACCGTTAGACCTTTGATATCCTACCCAATCCTTTATTCTGTCGTAATTTAATTTTGTGATCGATAAAGAGCTCGATGGTGAATTCTGAAAAACGAAAAAATATTCAATTAGCGACCTTTTAAAGAGCATCTGTTACAGTACTATTGATAGCCGAACCAGCTAAATGCATTATGCATCTAGTTCGATGTTATAGACGCTGCAACTAATTGTTAATTCTATTATAATTCGGTCGTATCCCAATGATGAATCTTCCGGTCCTATACTCCTCTCGTCTCCGGAACATAATTACTAGAGATGACAAAGGCAGGTGGAATTATTAGTTTTTTGCGGCAACTAAACTCGTGTTTTGTCGACTCCCGGGGAAACCAGTAGGCAACACGAATCCGTTCTCATGAGGCGAATAGGCACGAGTCTGTCTAGCCGCTGCAATTTCATCTGCTTTTGTCCTCTCTAATAATTACTTTGATTTCCTCCTTTCAAAACATTCTGTTATCAAAGCCTATCAGTCAATAAAGTGATCCATTTAGCACAATCTTTGATGGGCAGGTATTTTTTATTCGCCTTTTCTATTGTTTATTTTACCTTAGGCTATCATATTTTTATATTTTACAGCACATGCACATATTGCTATGATTTTTACACGTATGTATGTAATTAAAAAACACTTCCTTGATTAATTTTTTTTATCGCATCCAGATGTTTTCTAATTTTAAGAATGCATTCGTTTGTCGACTGCGCAGACAAACAGCGGCTAGTTTTTAATTATTGGATCAGTTAGTAGTTAATAATTTAAAATCAGAGTATTCGCAAACAATTTACTAATGTGTGTCACGAGGGGAAATTTTGACGGAAACTAACCTTTTCCTTGATACTGATAATGCAACATAAGTTTTTACAAATATATCTGGGTATTGTGGAAACGTAAGAAACTTGTTTTCAAAAGGAATATGCACTATATTAGGACTAGTTGTGACTGAATGTTTTGTCACGTTTTACAATTACAAAGGTTACATGTATATACATGTAACGTCGAATAACACACGAGCTATACAGCTCGAAATTTCTCGAAATTTATATTCACTGTTTAATTTATTTCGTTGTACAGTACGAGATTTGCCCTCTTTTAATTTTGAAACCATTATTGTATTTATCTAACTTCTCGTGGTAAAACAAAATAATGTTAAAGAATACAATAACCAAAATTAGAGGTACGCCCTCGAAGTCCTAAAAAAACACTTAATCATCACGTACTCATTGTCAGACAATTTGACCGGCCATAATTTTTCATAATTTTTACACCGTTTCAAACTAATTAAAATATTGAAACTTCACAAGCACTTCTTTTAACTAAAATATTTATTAAATTTGTTAGGTGTTAAAAGTATTTCCGGAAATAACTAAAGTATCGTTGTTAAAGTTTAGGTAAATAATATTACAAGTAATACGTATTTCTTAGTAATAATTTCAACTTTATAACACGTGATTTAACGTAAAACAAATATCAACTTTCTTATTTTGTGTGGTACCACTGGTAAATTGGATTAGATTCTTTAGGTAGACGTTTCGAATTAAAATTCAACGATATATGTAGGATATACAATTGCGCCATTGATAAATGCAGAGCTTAACTTAATCGTCAATCTTTTCTATTCGATACTACCCATGCAGTCTAGTTTTGATAATGTTATTGGCAACATTTATCATTCACTTAAGCACAACCTAGTCAATTCTTGATGTTTATTGGTAACAGATAACGAATTAATTTGAATGTTGGAAGTAAGATGGATATTTTCAAGTAGATTGCATTCATTGTTAAAAATGAGGAAAGCATATACAAAAATACAAAAGTATTATAATAATATTTTAATTTACAAAAACTATGTAAGTGATGAACATTCACCAACATTAACCCTTAGAATTCTCATGCCAGTTGTATGATGTAAATGTAAGTAATTACATTTTTGAACATGTAATGTATATAAACATTCCTTGTTTTTAAATTCGTGATGTTGATTTTGTATCGAATTTATCCAGTACGAAATCCTTTATTCAACTTGATCAAACCTTTAAATTCGTGAGTTTTCCAATTATTGATAACATGTTTCCGTATCAAGGTGATACTTGATACATAAAAATATGCAATAAACGCACAAAATGTAAGAAAGTAAATCTATAATAAATTAAACTTGTGTGGTGCGGAAGTGCCGATACCTATGTGTTGTTTAATATTGTGTTATGTAATCAAAATACACGAGCAAGTTAAATCTTTGTGCGCGTCCCTGTTTACATCTTCATCCATAGCCGTCGTCCTATGTTCATAGGAAACCTGCAGAAGCGAGTGCCCTGAGCAGAGACTAAACAGACTCGTGTTTTGTCCACTCGTGTTCTGTCAACTATTTTCTAACCATTTTTGAATCAAGTAAACAACACATAAGTATCGGCACCCTCCGCACCATACAAGTTTAATTTACTACATAGCCATATATAATAACACTGGCCAACAAATTAATACTTTTGCTTTTGCCATAAAATAATTTGTATTAATTTAAACCGAAAACATATAAACATTTATTTTAATAAAAGGTAGAGGGTCAAGTTAGCTCGATTTTTTTAAATATTTCAATGAAAAGGTTTTTTAGATTAGATCATAATTTAATGTATATTTCAAATTATTATAATTAGAAATGTGAAGTAATACTGCTCCGCCTCTTATAAACAATATCTACAGCATCTCTTCTAAACATCCAACAGTAATCTGCTAACATAACAGGATTCCATTTCCCCCGAGACCGTTTTTCCATTCCCATGATGTCTTACTGGAAGCGCTCACCGTGTTCATCGCTAACGTCGCCCATATTTTCCGGACAAAAATCCAAGGGAGAATGTAGAATGTGCACATTAAGGGACATATTACAGCCAGCACCGTGAAATGCTTGTAACATATCCATTACTAAAGTTGTATAGTTGTCAGCTTTTTTGTTTCCCAAGAAATTCGTGAAAACTTGCACCAAAGAGAGCCAAGCTTCGCTGTTAATTTGGTTTCAGAGATTTTATTATTTACTATTTCTCGTATCAGAGGTCCAACAAAAGTACCTTCTTTCAGTTTCCCATGTGTTAATTTTGGAAACTTTTCACGAAGGTATTTAAAACCTTCACCCTTGAGATCCAGTGCCTTTACAAATTTTTGCATGAGCCCAAGTTTTTGATGATCTTTTCTTTTTTTTGCCAGAGTCTGATGTTGTACATTGTCTTTTCCTGGTATAAACTGTTGTCGTAGTGGCCACTCTTGCTTATGGTAATGTTTTTCCCAAAGACATAAAAAGCAACAATATTTGGTATAACCAGATTGCATCTCCAAACTAGTTGCATTTACTTTAAAATCTGCACAAATATTCCAGGAATAGTCTTTGTACTTTGTCTTTACTAATAAAATTTTTAGATTTTCGTAAGTTTCTTTTATAGAAACAGCTTCACCTATCCGAATAGAAGGATGATGGTCTCCATTATGCAATAAAACTGCTTTTAGGCTAGTCTTTGATGAGCTGATATTATGATCTTTTCTTTTTCTACTAGAGTCTGATGTTGTACATTGTCTTTTCCTGGTACAAACTGTTGTTGTAGTGGCCGCTCTTGCTTACGGTAATGTTTTTCCCAAAAGACATAAAAAGCTACAGTATTTGGTGTAACCAGATCGCATACACAAAATAATTGCAATTACTTTAAAATGTGCACAAATATTTCAGGAATGGTCTTTGTACTTTATCTTTTCTAATAAAATTTTCAGATTTTCGTAAGTTTCTTTCATAGAAACAGCTTGACCTATCGGAATAGAAGGATGATGGTCTCCATTATGCAACAAAACTGCTTTTAGGCTGGTCTTTGATGAGTCTATGAATAATCTCCAAGAACTGGGATCATGATATATTCCAAAAGCGTCAGAAAATTTATGAACATTATTGCAGTAGACCGGATTACCGGCCGTACTGTAAAGGCATTTTCTCTGTAACCAGTGCTAAATCAATGTTGCCGCTTTTCGAAACATTTTTACTTTATATATGCTGCAGTTAGTTACTCACGCTAAGTTTTTACGCTCAGTTACTAACTTAGAGTAAAAACCTTGTCGGTCAGTGTAACTAGCTCGGGACGACCGTTTCAAGGACACGAATTGTTCTCATCATCAACGATTGACCGAATCATTCGGTCACCGGTTGATGATGAGAACCATTCGTGTCCTCGAAACGGTCGTCACAGACTAATTATTACATATTACTATATAATAAATTAAACTTATGTGGTAGGGAGGGTGCCGATACTTAGGGGTGTTGTTTACCATATTATGCCACAATCCTTGCTATCATTATTTTTAAATTCATATCGTTAATAATTTTCAGTAACCTAGAAATAACACGTTTTTTAATTTGCGTATACTATCGGATTCAGTATTTTTCTTCCCTCGTCTTGTGTCTTCCCTCTTAAAGCATTACAGGCAACCTTGTCTCCCTTCTCCTTCCCGTTCACTTATATCTAGTTTTCAGTGACTGACATAAAAGCATGGATACAGTACTTAGCCGAATAACGAACGGGATCCTTCATACAAACGCTAACAATAATATGCAACTACAAATGTCGAATCGAAGGCCAGCTGCACGATGATTTCGACCTGCGGTCCGGATATTTGATACAGTTTAATGGAAGGCATGCCAGCTGCAGTAATATGTCAGGTATCCGTCTCCATCAGGTGAAATTGCCGAATGGCATGCTTAAATCATTGCCTTAATTTTTTTTATGAATATCAATGATTTTGCTTTACATTAAACTTATTGGAGAGTTGATTGAAATTTTCTCATATACACTTTTATTTTTAATTCTATTTATCGAGTATATAACACGCAGCACCGCAGCGGAATTATTGTCTTATGTCTATATGTCTTTAAATGTCTATAAATATGTCTTTATTTATGCGATACGTGGCGCTGGTTGGTACAGCTTATTGTACCGAAGTATATATAGTTCAATGCAAATAGATGTACGATTAATTAGCGCCAAGAATTTAGATACCGAGCAAGATCAGAGAGACTTACCCCAGCGGACACAGACATGCACGCGTCTATACCTATTACATGATCAACTGTGATTCCTCAGCTGGGTAAGTATTTGTAAAAAAAAATTAATACGCAGTGGCGCACTGTTTCCTTTCGTAGCTGTTTAAATCATATTAATGCGTTAGATTACGTTTGTAATAAAAGGTCGCACGTATTGTTATTTTTTCCCATCGATGCGAATACACATTCAAACGTTGAATTGGTTCATGATAATGGGTAAAATTTAAATATTATAAATAATCGAAACTGCAAGGTCCATGTCGCTAATATCAAATAAAAATGCAAAATTCTCGCTCACTCCATACAATTTATTATATCTACATAAAATTTATATTTATAAACATAAACTGTAAACAGCATATCCAATTAAATATGCAATTGTAAAAGTTCTTCGTAAGCATCAAAAAAGTAAAATAAAACGACTCGGTGGCCCAGTGGTAAGAGAGCCAGCGCTTGACCGGGCAGAGCTAAACGCAGCGTGTACAAGTCCCGCTTGAATCGACAAATCTTCTTAATGGATCCGGTACACACTAAGGTAGGCAATGGAACACACTTTACACACACAACTTACACATTAAAAGGCTCCTGAGGTTATGACAAGCTTGAAAAAAGCTTATACACCCCGTTGGGCCGTCACCACGCTTAAAAAAACCATCCGTTTACTGTGGATAATTTCCTTTCTAAGCAATTTAGAGGAAAAGCTAATGCTGCATAATATGAAATTGTATTCAAGTATACAGGATGTTTAATTTCCGCTACGCACGATGCAATGACACTGTATATTATTAGCATTTTAGATGTCTCTTTTCAATTCGTGCCAACATTCATCAATATTCCTTATATCTATTTATCTTAACCTTTGAGATAATTACCACACTTTGAAGTGTTTGCGAAGAGAAACTGAGACCCTTGTTTTTAATTTAAATAGAGGGAGAAGTCATCAACACTGCTTCGCCTCGCAATAAAACAGTATAAACAAGTCAATCTGAAACATTTTCCAAAGCAAGGAAACATCTCCGCAGTATATTTAATCTGATAATAATATATTTCAGTATCGTAAAAATAAAATAAAATCATCTTTTTAAAAAGGTATATGCCTCGGCTATAGAATTTATTGAATAAGTTTATTAGAATTTATTATCTTCTGACGAAGTACCTTTTTGTTTGTCTGCATCGTATTTTCAGCATTCTATGTCAGAAGAAGTAGAGTAGAAGTAGGTAGGGTGAAATACAAGATTGCAAAAGATACCCGTGCAGCAGACAACACAGCGTTCAGCATTGGACATTTCGCTTATCCAGCAATGTACATAATGTATTTCAGCAGATTTTTTTAATATTACATGGGATTTCACAGCGAAATTCTAGCGTGTCTAGCGTTTACGGTGATAAATAAAACTAGTCTACAAAAGTCCATTTTATTATTTATAGACTAAATTAAATGTATACGTATGTGTACAAATAACGTTGTTCGTTGCAATCTATCAGACTTCATATTTGTGTTCGAAATTGAATGGTTTAATGGGGAATACGTGTTTGATGTTATATACAGTAAATTGAATGTGGAAGTTAATATAAATAGAGCGGTAATGAATAATAATCATAACGTATATAATAACGTTATGAAACGAACGAGGGCGAGAAGCATTCGATTTTGAAATCCGTTAACAATTCAGTGCGTGATTTGCGGGATGATTATTTAATATCGTAGGACATAAATAAATTAGTCTCGAATATTTCGGCAATGGAAATATTTATCGAATAATAGTCATGCTATAGATACAACACTTGCATTAAAGTATGTCTGCAAAACAGAAAATGTTTTCTAGATTTCAGTAGAGTTCGTTCAAATCAATTTACTTGTAATTCAACACAAATCAGCATATGCTCTAATTTGGAGGCTGCTACTGCAATATAGGTAAAGTTATTTTGTTCGTTTTTGCAGTACTTTATATTACTGCTCACATTTACTTTTGCGTCAACATTGTTTTATACTGAAGCAACCCTATATTTAGAGCTATTCTAATGTTTAAATAACTGAAATTCTTTACTTTTCGTCCATTTCATAAAACTAGCAGAGACTAGACAGCCTCATGTCATGTTTTGTCGACTCTTTGGAAAATCAATAGGCACCCACGAAAATTTCATGAACCGCATGGAAAGTAGCCAATTTTACAAATAACCAATGTGTAGTATGTCTTAATATGTGCGTATTAAATTAGGAAGCCTCCCGCGCCGATGTGTACGCAAAAGATTGCTTTTCTTTTACCTCTGTAGACGCAAACAATAACATATTTCGTGTTATGTAGCCATTGTCTAGTCAAACTGCTGGACTACATTATATTTGCCGAAGATAATATAATATTAACGATAAATTAGTGTTGGATCAAAAAAAAAATGATGTTGCTTCAATATAAAACGCCAACACAAAAAGTAGCATTGAATCAAGTATAATCACTTCAAGGTATCACTTCAAACTCCAACTCTCGCATTTTTACTGTAGCTATCATCGACGTTGAAACGGTGCATTGCTTTAGTGAAATGAAACGTTTCTCCTCTCTCAAATGCCTTCTGTTGGACAGAGGGAAACAAGCAATTGAAAATATTTAGTTAATATAGCAATTAATTATTGTTCCATTAAGCAGCAGCATTTGACAAACTCTTTCAGGTACATTTTTTTAACCTTACGAAAATCGATACCTGCACATATTAACATTTCGCATGCTTTCAGTACTTCATTACACATTCAACTATTTTTACAGGAGTAATAAAATGAATATGTAAATAATCCGCTGTTTTGTTCAAAATTCATTATTGTTAAATTAGCTTACACTCGGTAACTTTTCGCAGTTAAATTTACAAATTGGTTCATATTGACAAAAAAGCAAATCTATGTCTTACATTAACTTTTGGACAATTCTTCGTCCTTCGTCCTCCAAAAGTAAAATACCAAAGAAATTGTATTTAATTGTAACTAATTGTATCTAGTTAAATCATCTCGAAATATAAATGCATATAAACAATAAAGATTAATTTAATCCAAAATTCAAAATGTTCTGTAAATCGGGGATCACACTTTTCTTTGATTTTAATTCTTTAATTTTATATTAAATATATATATATTTGTTGTACACAGTAAGGGGAGGATCATCAAAGAAAAATGACACGATTTATGCGGCAAAAAAAGGAATAGCAATTATGTTTACCTAACAAAATATATCGAAAATCAATACACGATCTGCGTAGGCTTTGAGTCTTTGAAAGATTTCGGTCAGACAAATTGTTGTATAATCTTGACCATATTTCAGCCCCAGCTCGCCATTGTGTGGGCGTCCTACGCACCGCACTCAATATGTTTTCGCCACCCTCAAATTTAAACGTCGTTGTACCGAACCGGAAAATATTTTTTGCTGGTTCGTTTTTCTCCCCTTCTACACAGTGTTGAAATAAGTTTTACAAAGATACGGGTCTATGGCAAATACATTTTATTTTAATGTATTTAGCAAAGAATAACTTTTTCCTAAATCTTTAGAACTATAGTTCTAAAGATTTATTTTTGTATTTTTGGATTTAAATGTTACTTTTACGGTTAGTAATCTATGAATAAAATTGCACGAGTTGCATGATTCGATATCTTTATCTCTCCAATTTAAATCCATAGAATCTATATATATCTTTTTCACACATAAATAAAAAGTCAGAATTACTTCCGTAATTTTAGCAGACACCATTACAACTAATTACAGGATCACTGACGAGATCCACTCTGTAGCTGTTTGTGAAACAGAATTGTAGGAAGCAAGAGTGACGTAAGAATTGCATTTGATACAACAAACTTGCATATCTTTCAATAATTATGTGATTTGATATCAATAGGTACCACTTTTATTCAGTAAGAATGGATGAAAAAGCGAATGGACGAAATAACAATAGTTAATCCATATTTTCGCGTCTCTATTAGCTTTCGCTATTTGCAGAATGTAGCGGCCAATTACGCCCACGCTGGTACAGGGTCTTAAGATGTTTACCCCTGAAACTGTTATTAAAATTTAAGGGTATGGCCGGCACTTAGCATCCCCCCACTGCTTACTATATAAAAAAAAAAACAAATATATCGCAGTGTACATTCTGACACTGAAAGGGAATCTGAAAGGGAAAGAAATTCTACATGTAAGCAATTGTTACGCGTATGGGTGCGGAATAGCTGCATCTTCTAAGGTTGACGAGTGTCGGACCGAATGCTATCAGTTAGAGTTGAACCGGTTAATTGCATTTTGCAAGCTTTGCTTTATATAGTTATACATAAATATAATATATAGTGTATGTAATGTATTTCTTTAATTTATTTAAAGTTTAGGGTAAATCCGGGAATGTCTTTCGACACTCTTTTGGCAAATGAAAATTTCCTTTGGAGGATAGTTTTTATAATGTAAATTGAAGAATCAAGTATTCAGTAACCTTATCTGTTGTAGTGCTCCTGTATTTATTTGAAACGCCTCTTTTTATATTCCGCTTCAATTCAAAAAGAAAAATCACTTTTATAATTATCCTTTTCACAATCACTTATTCACTCCTTCGACATTCAGTCTTTAATAATCCACAAATTTTCTTAGTTTCGGTTGCCAACGGTTTAATTTCATTGATTTCTATGATAATTTCTTTTAAAAATTTAAAATATACACTCATTCCATTTGACTTCCGAAACGAACTGTTTTGATGTAGTATTATTACTTATGGATGCAAGTGCTTACGTTACTCTGTGTTCTATGAGAACACAGATGTACATGTGCAACACTACAACGTTAGACGTTACTGAGAATTTTTATGAAAGAATAAGAGAAATAGTTAATTTACATTGTTAACCGATTTTCAACCAACAATACATAGGTCGATGTATGTCACCTGGTGCGTAAGGGAGAACATAACATGTTTCGTCAGTGTTTGTTCATTTGAATAATATGATGATAATGATAATTGATGATGAGAACCATTTGTGTCCTCGAAACAGCCATCTCGGACTAATTTATATATTGCTATATAATAAATTAAACTTGTGTGGTGCGGAGGTGCCGATACTTACGTATTGTTTTGTTCATGTGTATGCTGGAATCATGGATTATTAAAGAACCATTGTTTGTAACTATATCTTACAAGTATCGTTAAGAGAAGCAATATCAGCAGTGGTACATACCCTATTCTAAATATGTCTTTCAAATTTTAACTAGTAGCGTCATCAACTACTAAAGAAGAAGATAGTTTCAATTACATATTAAACTCAAAAAGAAGTTCTCTCACATTAAGGGAAACAATTTTTATTAATCTGTACATGCCTAAATATACTATCGTTACACTTCTCTCTTGGCAAGGTTCTTGTTTTGCGAGGAAAGTACAGTGGTAGTAGTAAAGGCGATAACAATAAATATTGATATGCAGTAAGAAAGGTTTGGGTAATCTATTTCTATTGCTATGCAAAGTTAGCTAGAAAAAGATTGTTGTTAGGCAACGTAAATATAACTGTCAATTCTCAGTTCTAAAAGAGTAAATTATTCTCGTTATTTATTTACTGCATTTTAGATCATATTTTCATTCCTTATTCTTATTGTTTTCTTATTTTTACTTGTTTTGTCAATCGCTGTTACTTTTTTACTTAATCAGACTTTATTGCAAATTATTAATTATGACAGATTCATTTAAATGGTTATTTTTCAATCGTCATATTTGATAATTTGATAAATATAGCAACATTTGCCAGGTAGTGGAACCAGAATTTTGCGCTGAGAGAGGGTTGGGATAAAATCTACAAAGCACATTACTTTGATGGCAGGTAATAAGATTTAGTACAATCAGCGGAACGTATGAGAACTAAGAAAACTACATTAGTCGGTCCACCTCACGTCATACCACATTAGTTTACCGATAAGAAAAACTCATGTTAAAGTAAGTAATCGTTCGAGATCGCCATATGTATTACTCCATTTGTTTTCTGTTGATTGTTACGGTTTCCAATATGCATGCGTGTATTTCTATAAATAATTGTGAAGCGAAGAAAAGACAACCGACTAATTTTACATTAATTAAATATAACATCAAACTTACCTTCAAAGGTGAATACCAGCACTTCTAATCCCCATTTTTTTTTAGCCTTCAGCAACAGTCACCTTTCTACGTCCCACACTTTTATGCATCTTCAGCTTACATACAACAGAAAATAATAAATGTAAGCTGAAGCTAGTAAGTGTCATATTCCAAGTAAAACTAATGATACATAATTACTAGCGATTGGATAAAATATTACCGCTTCTGCCGACATTTTTATGACTGGTTAGCTCTAATGTAGTTGTGTGTAAATAGTATTATATAATATATATAGTTGGAAAACGAATTGTTGTTAAGCTAATGATAATTTTGCGTTGTATTAGGGAAAACTACATTATCATAGAACAATTATTATGTCGTTCCATTTTTTTTTTGTTCTTCTAACACAAAACACTTGCGTTAATAAAATAAAAAAATAGCAAAATTAAATTTATGTTGGATTTGATATTGATGTCCATGTCAATAGAAAATTGTTGCTGATGTAACAAGCGATCTTCTCTGTGTGTGCTACCACCGTTTTGGCGAAATTAGACTTTCTCTTTAAATACCACCGTTCTCGCAATTTTTGGTTTTAGCAAGTCAAGCAGTAATGTGTAGTATTTTCTTTTTCAACATAGCTGATTAACACAATTCCATGACAATCTCAAAAAAAAAGTCGCTTTCCCTGCCGATGAAAGAATAGTCTTCGTCCTTTTTGAAATCCGTTCACCCTTCGCCAAAACTCCCATTTATTTCACTTCACAAGCTGCTTCAACAAACGCTTCCAACGTTCTTACAGTTGTTTTTATTTTAAATATTTTTATGCATAGACGAAGTTGCATGGGAAGTAAAATCGTTTCTTTTTTTTTATTAATAAATAATCTTTAATGATAAAGCACCATAGTTGTGTATTGTGTTTGATTATTTGAAATCTTAGGAAACAATTCGCTGTAGTAATTCAAGCACTTTAAAGAACGGATTTTTATCGTCATTTTGTACCATACGATACAAACATGTGATATATAAAAATTAGAAATATACAAATGTCCCAATCATAGATAAATATAAAAATGTTACGGACTTGGGGAATAAATGTTAATCTTGTTCTAGAAATTATTATTTAAAAATTAGTAAAAGATCAGGGATTTCGAAGTAAGAAAGTTAATATTATCAACTCGTGTATAAGAAATCACAGCTCTTTCATTTCTATTAATACTTAACCGTAAAACATTGCTTAACTTTATTCTATTTAAAATTGATTAGTAACATGGAATGTGAGATCAATTACATAAAGTTTAATAATGTTTGCGTCGAAATATTGGCTTTATTCCCAATAGTATCTCTTACAAGCTCAAACGGTCTATAAGAAAGAGATAAGAAAAAACATTGTACAAAATTTGAGTTTCACTTAATTGAATTGCCCTAGTTTGCAATCAGTAAGAATTGTGCCTTGTTAGTAATTCTAGTCTTTAGTTGGAAGCTACGCACGAGAAATGCACATAAGGTTTCCTGGAAAGTTCAATTACGAAATCTTCATATCGTGAGACATTGTAAAAGATTTGTATGATGTAAACCATGCTTGAAAGACAAGCAATGGTCATAAGATCGAAAGATTTCCTTATTTATTTTGCCCTTATTTCTCACTAAATAAAACAATTTAAAGTGATATCTAAACTACGAATCCAAGAGATACATTTTTTAGAGAAATGTTTACAAAAAAAAGTTCTATAAAACCTTACCTCTCACATTATAGAAGCGGAACTTTTTAAAGCAATTGCAACAACATGAATCAAACTGAGCAACGATATCGATAGCTATGTTGTACAATCTGGCCGCTATAAATATTAAAGCTATTAATATATAAAAATTAAAGAAACGTCAAGTGTGCAGAAATCACACAATATAAATGGCAGTACGCGAAAATCTTTCTTGGGGATTCTGGGAATGGAATAAATGGTATTATAGATACATTAATGATTAATTATTATATTATTATTATAATATTATTATAGATACATTAATTAAAGGTATCGCCGAAATAAATGGAAATGTTGTGACTTGTTGCTACAACTGAATGAACAGCGTTTTACTCAAATGTTTCGTTTCATTTTCAATCAAATAAACGCTGATCCATTATTTCATGATCAAATCGTGTCTCTTCAGTTCCTGTACAGATTAAGTTACCAATGGTTTTATATCGCCTGGATTCTAGAGGCGAAGCTGCTTCTATTCATAAAATTACAGCTTGCATTTGGTATAGGTGATGAAGTACTATTGATAGAATAACACACGGAGTATTTAAAGTATAAATTTTGTCTTTTGTAACAATAAGCTCTAATATTTCCATATCATTACCTTTAGGCCACCCTGACATTAAAGAAGAAGTATATTAACCAAATACTTTAAAGAGAAAGCAGTTAGTGTAATCGTCCTATGATCCTTATTATATATGTTGTTTTAATTCATGCAAAATAAGCTAGTCCCTCTGAACAGTATTTTACTACACCTGAAAGGATTGCAACTAATTCAACATATATGAGAAACAAGAACAGTGATTGCACCATAAAAAAAAAACACAAGCGCATGAAATATTTAAAAAAGGATTTAATTATTACAAATTCTGATATAGCTGATGGACTGGATTATTACAAAATCTAATATGTGTGAAATATATGAATACACTATTATACGACATTTATTATAGAATAAAAAATATTTGTTTAAACATAAAAGACTGCGAAAAATAATTTTTAATTCTTTACTTTATATTTTTTTAATAATAAAAAAAAATTATTAAAATTATTATAAAGAGGAAAAGCAGCTGGACATGATGGAATTGCGAGTGGAATGTTAAAAAACATGAGACAATCCGGAATGGAAGTTGTTAAGGTACTATATAGTAAAATTGGAAGGAGCAAAAAATACCGGATATGATTGGAAAGTAGGAATACTGATACCCTTGTACAAAAAAGGAGTGTAAAAATTATCGAGGAATTACACTACTGAGTATTATGCTAAAGACATGCGAGAGAATTCTTAAGAAAAGATTGAAAGTAACAACTGAAGCTCAACTGGAGGAGGCACAGTGTGCTTTTAGGAAGGGTCGAGGAGTACAAGACAATATATTCATATTGAAACAACTGGTGAAAAAAAAACGGGAGTGGTGAAAATATATATGTAGCTTTTATAGACATAGAGAAGGCTTTTGACTGTATATCACGAGATTTAATATGGAAAAGCTTTAGTAAAAGAGGAATAAATAGCAAACTAAAAAACGCAATTGCTAGTACATGCAATAAGACCAGAAATTATGTAAGAGTGGGTGGAATGCAGTCGGAAGAATTTTTAACTAAGGAAGGTCTACTACAAGAGGGAGTACTTAGCCCTACACTCTTTAATATAATACTTAATGACATTTGGAAATAAATTAAAGAGCAAACAAATAAACTACAAATAGGGTATAAAAACATGATGGTGGAAATCGCGGAAAGTGCCTTTACCAACGACGAATGTAAAGGATCTGCAAGCAAACTTGAATATTTGAGAAACAGCTTTTAAAAAGAGAAATATGAAGATAAATGCAGAAAAGACTAAAGTCATGTTAATAGGGCGATACAGAATGCGAAGACTTATGTAGACGGAAAGGTTATAGAACAAGTAGAAACATTCAAATATCTCGGAATAAATATACACCAGAAAGGTAAAGAGGAAGCAGAAATTAACAGCAGAATTGAAAGTGGAATGAAATTATATTATCCATTGAACAACGCTTTTCTAAAAAAGAAGAAAATTTCAAAGAAGGCAAAAATAACTGTGTTTAGCATAATATTTAAACCTGTATTGACATACGACAGTGAAAGTTGGATCTTAAACAATCGAACTAAGAGTAGAATATAAGCGTTGGAGATGAAATATTTAAGAACGGTTAAAGGGATTACTCGAAAGGATAGAAAAAAAACGAGATCAGGGAAGAATTAGGAGTAGAGTCGATTTCAGATAGTGTAGAGAAGCAGAAGCTCAAATGGTTTGGGCATATGGTACGGATGGAAGAAGAAAGACTGTCGAAAAGAATATGGTCGGCAAGATCAAGACACAAGAGAAAAAGAAGAGGGCCAAGAAAAACATGGAATAGCACAATAGAAGAAAGTTTGACAAAATGATATCGTGGAAAGATGCAAGAAAAATGGCAAAAAATAGGAAAGAATGGACATCGTTTATCTACAATAAGAAATAAAAGCGCTAGAGTACAGAATTTAGCTTTACACCTGTGTAGTGATTAAGGTTAATAATTATATATATACTTTATATTTACATTCAGTTTCATATCTTGCTATTCTCTCTTATTTCTCTAGTGTTAGCATGTGCATGCTTTCCTATGAAAGAAGGTTTTCTTTTTTAAGTTCTAATTGTTGCTTTTGAAGTTGAATAACTTGTAATCTAGCCTCTTTTACAACGCAATTTAATCTTTTGCATTTCTGGTCTACTATTTTGTAAATCTGTTAATGAATGCGGTGGAAGCTTTCATAATATATTTTTTTCTTTACAGCAATTGATTCCTTACTCAATTTCCTTGCAAAATTATTAAATACATTATCACCAGCATTAACATGTATTCTGTTCACTGTCTTTCTGAAGGTGAAGCTGTATTATCATCTGTAAGTGGTTATTGGGATATTGCAGAATTTCCAATTCTTCATTGTCTGTTGGAATTGAATATGCTTCATTGGTATCGCCCTCTTCTGCCACACCTTTTTTTGAATTTAGAACGTCTTGCGCATATGGTATGGATGTTGCTCTTTGTGCTCAATATTTCATCAAGTATATCGTGTCTATTTGTTTACTAGCTTTTATAGATTCTAACAGATAATTTAGTATTTTAATAGTGTCATTTTGTCTATCTTTTAGTTGGACCCTTTTTAATTGGACGCTTTTCATTACCGGAGCAAAACTAAAATGGAAGTATAACATTTGACATAATAAAGTATTAACACGATAATATGCTTTATTTTTAATCGAGTATTTTGAATTTCGATTTTATTTAAAACTGTGTACGATTGTTTGTTTAAGCATTTCAGCACTAATTGTTGTAACTATGCACGTATAAATGGTGTGTATATTGAAGAATCAATGAGAAATCGAAAATTTTTACTTATATTGCGTGTGAGTGTGTAGATTTTTAGGAATTTATTAAAATGCACGCGTATTCAACAGCTCGTCAATTTCCCTATTGTCTGTATCGTTATTATTATAGATACTTAAACTAAAAGTTAAAATCTTCTTGCCAGGGGAAAAATCTTTCCGTACCAATATGTAGTTGCAAAATTTTCTGGGTAATGATTAATATCCCGACAATAACCAACATTCGATCACAGTGCACAATAGAATTCTATTTATCATGTGATTTCTATATCATTTGTGTTGATTTGCACTCTGTGAAGCGATAGCAGAATAGGTAAGTATGTCGTTTAGAAATCTACAGTAGCAGTTGATCGATCAGAAAAAGAAGGCCTGATGAGTAAGGACACGCAATAGCAGATTAGTTAAAAGTTAGTTGATTGGTAAGAATGAATCAAAAACTGATATTTAATCGTTATCGCTCAATTTAATTAGCTCTCATTGAATAATATTTCTATTGCTATGTTCAGTACTCTCTGTACGCAGAATTTATTCTTAAAAATAACACAAAACGATTTTGAAAAAAAATATATCGCAAAAGTGTCTCAAATTGGAACAAATAACCCAATCTGGCAACACTGCTACAAAATTGATATATAAAAAATACAACCAAATAATGCTGTAAAATAAAAGAAGAATAACATTAAATTTTAGTATTTTACAGTCAATTTGTCATACCTAAAGATAATACATACAAAAATTAATCCTTCTTATCCTTGTCGTTATTCTATTCATAACGCTGTAAATATCTATCGCATAAAAAGTTGATTAAAAAAAATGCATATTATCATTTTGGACACAAGTAAGACGTTTCGATATAATATTATATTTTGAATTAATTTTTTCTAAATTTCGGTTAGTTACTTATAAAAATGTATGTATATAGTAGTATAATAAGAAAAATGATTTTTTGACAAAAATCTATGTTAAATACTTGTAGAATATAATAATGTTTTAATAGTAGAATTTAAGCTGTTTAATCATAATTACGTATAACCAACTTTCATAGTTCAGCAGGTTAATTCAAATACACCCACAGCTACAGAACGATCCTCGTCCGGTCCTGGGTAATAGGGGCGTGTGCCTCGATGTCTCTCAGCTTTAAAGCGGCACTGCCATTCGAACGGCGAGGCTCGCGTGCAGTTCGGCTTTAATTACAGTACATTCGCTTTAAAGACTTAATAGCTGGTGTGGTTTTTGTCACTTTGTAACGTTTAGTGACTGCCGTTGTCTTTCCATGGGAACTCGACTTCTCACCTACTTACATACGATATCACTGCTACAGCAGCAGCAATACAAACATACAAAAAGCAGAACGCGAACAAAATTACGATGTTGTCTTGTTTAGGATGTTTGAGCACAATCGATGTAGTTGGTCGCTCTGAATGAAAAGTTCGCAACTCGGTGGGCGTGCAGATTTATCGAATTCTATTAGATAGGAAAGCCTTTATATATACTTTTCAGATGTTTTTTTCAGTCTCTATAGAGCCGTCTGTGACATTTCCAGAATTCTTGGATTCTTATTGCTTAAAAACTACGAATATAAATACTTAAACGTGCAGGTATATATTACGTTCTTATTTAGATCCGCAGAGTAAGCCGTTTCATATTTGGGAGGTATTCTTTTGCTCAGTGTTAAAAATAGAAAGTAGCTGTTTATGAAGTAAAAGATTTTTAATTCGCGAACAATTTATATCCGTCCATTAATGAAGCTACAACTTTAATTTTCAAGGAAATTTAAAAATTTCTACGGGAGTATTTGCCAACTGTTGGTCCATGTATTAGTTCTCGTTCTAAATGATTGGACACAAAATGTAAGACTACTGCGATTACACATATCATAAGGGAGATACTGCGCCTATGCTAAAATTGTAATCAAAATTAAAATTGTGATGTTTGATGACTAGAAAAAATAATTCCGCTGTAGACTTATATAAGTCACTAATACCAATTTCAAAACTGCAAAGCATAAAGGCTTCGCAAAATATTTTTTTTTTATATTAATTTAAAAGAGAAATTAGGGGTGTTGAGTAAAAAATATACGTTTTGGGTGTTCTTTTATTTAGTATATTCGGTTTACTATTGTGTTCAAAGGCTTTTCATCGAATGGACAGGGTGTCGTTTAATTTGTTTATTATTATTTTCTCCGATAATTTATTCAACGAAATAAACTGTATCAATACTTATATTATGTTACCCTAGAGTACTGTAGAACTGTTATTAACCACTATGAAAAAAGTAGAAAAACACTGCGGTCATGCGGTCCATTCAAAAAATAATATTTACTAGATAGTTTATCCCATCTTATCTGAAAGACAAACTTTGTTATTAATTAGCTTGGTTTTCTTTTTTCTTAGCTTTATAACTTACTAACGCTTAGTTTTGTAGCTTACTAAGGCTGTGATCACATAGGGTAGTCAAAATTAATACAAAAATTTAATAACTAAGACTAATTGCTCTCCTAACCTAAATTTATGCATTGATATTAATAACAACAATATTGGTTTTGTAATGCACGGAATTTCACGAAAACGTTGTTTATTATTTCATGTTGTTTATTAGAAGTTTTTAAAACACAAATTCAAAATCAACTGCAGACAATAATGTTAAAGTTTAACGTATCCATTGTTTCGCCTTACACTACTCTATCTGAATGCTGCTTAAACAACATCCAAAATGTATATTAACCATTCACTGTGCTTTAAATTACACTGACCAACAAGGTTTTTACCCTAAGTTAGTAACTGATGAAATTGAACAGCACATATAAAGTAAAAATGATTCGAAAAGCGGCAACATTGGCTCAGCTCTGGTTATAGACAAAATGCTTTTATAGTATCTGTTACTGCAATAATGTTTATAAACTTTCTGAAGCTTTTGGAATACATCATGATCCCAATTCTTGGAGGTTATTCATAGACTCATCAAAGACCAGCCTAAAAGCAGGTTAGTTACATAATGGAAACCATTATCCTTCTATTCCGATAGGTCATACTGTTTCTATGAAAGAAACTTACGAAAATCTGAAAATTTTATTAGAAAAGATGAAGTACAAAGACTATTCCTGAAATATTTGTGCAGATTTTAAAGTAATTGCAATTATTTTGGGTATGCAATCTGGTTATACCAAATACTGTTGCTTTTTATGTCTTTGGAAAAAAAAAACATTACCATAAGCAAGAGTGGCGGTAAGAGGACAACGGTTTATACCAGGAAAAGACAATATACAACATCAGCCTCTAGTAGAAAAAGAAAAGATCATAATACCGCCTCTTCGCGTAAAACTTGGGCTCAGTTTCGAAAATTTGCACAAGGAAAAGAAGGTATTTTTGTTGGACCTCAGATCCGGGAAGTACTAAATGATGAAATCTTAGAAACCAAATTAACAGCGAAGGAAAAAACAGCTTGGCTCTCCATAATACATGTTTTCACGAATTTCTTGGGAAACAAAAAAGCGGACAACTATAAAACGTTACTAATGGATATGTTACAAGCATTTCACGCTGCTGACCGTAATATGTCCCTTAAAGTGCACATTCTACATTCTCGCTTGGATTTTTGTCCGGAAAATATGGGCGACGTTAGCGATGAACACGGTGAGCGCTTCCACCAAGACATCATGGAAAGACGGTGATGGAATCCTGTTATGTTAGGACATTACTGTTGGATGTTAAGAAGAGATGCTGTAGATATTATTTATAAGAGACGGAGCAGTATTACTTCACATTTCTAATTATAATAATTTGAAATATGCATTAAATTATGATCTAATCTAAAAAACCTTTTCATCGAAGTATAAAAAAATCGAGCTAGCCTGACCTTCCACCTTTTATTAAAATAAATGTTTATATGTTTTCTATTGAAATCAGTATAAATTATTTTATGGCAAAATCAACAGTTGAAGTTTGTTGGCTAATGTTATCAAAGATTTCATGCAGTCTTATAAAACAGCTTACTAACAAATGATATAGGTATAACAGTATAACTAATTTTTATTTGCATGTTGTGCACTTTTCAGTTTGTCAGAGCTTGCCTTTCGTTGCTGACAGAGCGAAAATCATAAGACACAGATCATAGCAGCAGTAAACAAACAGTAGAAGATCAGGAAAGTGAAGTGATTCGGAAAATATCTGGCTCTACTGTCATAAGTAAAGTTCGGCACTCCGGGCTGGTTGTTCGGGTGTGTCATGCACAAGTAATCTTATTGCAGTAACCACACATCCAGTGTTTGGTTCCCATACGTTTGGGTATTTGAGAAACTTCAAAATTCTAAAACAAAATTTCTATTTGAATTTTTTCAAGTAGAAAGAAGAAGAAATTTAGAAATGTTTTTCAATTTGGGCCGACAAAATTTCTAATGTTTTCGGGGGTAAAATTTAAAATTTCGAAATTTTTCAAAAACAAGTAAAAATTTCGTTTTAACATTTTGACATTTTATTTAAACATGAGGGCGCCAAACACATAGTTACTACTGTAGCACGGAAAGTAGCGAATTATAACCCTTTCCCTTTGTGATGTATCTAAAGAAAAATCTAAAATAGATCGCTAACAAAATTAAATTGTTTAAATTAAATTGGTGTTTGTACGCCGGACTTAATTTTATTGACGTGCTAGACCAACTATGTATAGGCAGAACCACCTTATATACGAAAGATAGTTGATATTCGATTTATGTACCTGCCATTAGGAAATATAATTTCTATTCTAGGTTAATATTAAGAGCTTGTACATATTAAGCGCTTTGTAAGAAATCATACGAATGTATGCAAACGACAAACGTAGAACACATTCCTGTATTCAATTCGTATGAGTAACTTACGTACAGCATATTTAGCATTTTAAAATGTATTTCCTGTCACAAAAATCGATTACCATGCCTTTTGTGATTTCGAATTCGTCGAAAGAGTTGTATGAATTATGAATAAAAATTGTCCGATTACTATATAAGCAGATGTTTATTCAATAATGAGAACGGCTTGGATTAGTTGCTGATTTTATTGTATTTGTGACATTTATGTTAATGAGAATATTAGAAACGATTCGATTTTCTCGGTTATCTTTTCATGTGGTGTTAAAAGCAATAAATGTTAATTATAGAAATTAACTGTGATAAGCAATATATTATTCATTTATCAATAATCGAAAACTATAGGCATGCAACGTGGAAAAACGTTCGTGTACAGCGTGCCCACCGAATGCATGGGACGAAAATAACTCCTTTTCCGAATTATTACGGGTGAACATTTTCAAATAAAAAATATTGGAAGTCAGGTATTGCGCAACATAAAACTTTACCTAAGTAAACAGGATATTTAACTGAATGCTCTGTATATTATTACGTTTTTGAATGTCTTTCCAATTCCAACCAACTTTGCAATTACAAGATCCTCCTCTTCTTATTTTGATCTAACAATAAGCCCATCGATTGTCGATATCTCTAGATATAGGGACATTTTCATTCATTGTTATCAAAGGTATGGAACACGTTACTGCTAACACAACCATTCGTGCTTACCAGTAGAAACTAAGAGTGCCTCGTATAGATAGTGGAAGGTTTCGCAGCATTCAGATATCAAATTCTATTTGTACACATAGGTAGCTCCGTTGTCTTTCATATTATTGTAGGTTTAGATTTTTATCATACATATATGTAAAAGATAAAGTGTAAAAGATAAAGTCTACTATGGAAGCTGCAAGAATAGCATATTCGTCAGGCATTCAGACACCTAGTTGAGGCAAAATTAATGTTAAGTAGATTTATTTAGGTGCGCAGCAGTATCTGTAGTTAGTTAGAAATTGTATTTCGCAAAAAAAAGAAAACATTCCTGATGAAAAGCTCTGCATGACTTGCAGATTCATAGTCAAGTACAAATTTGTTAAAACATTTGCCAGAATACAAGGAAAATCAAAATTATGATTTGGAGTGAGAGTAAAATATGTATAAACTTGTGCAGATAAAATATTATTACATCGCTAGATCCCGTTAGGACGTGTAATAAATAAATTCAAGAGTTCTTTTTCTTTTGTTATATATAAATATATATGTATATTATATTCAGCCATCTATCTTTATATGTGTATATTTATGTCTTTTATGTCTATAAGAAATCGGTATGTGGATGTATGTATATTAACAAGTAGATGTAAAGTGACACACTAAATAAAATGTCGTGGTATAAAACCGTAGTATTATTTATAATATAAGGTGCAAATGGAAGTATTGACAATAAATTTTGAAAGAAACATCGGCCATGGGTTGATGCTGATCCATGGTGGGTTGATCATGGTAGAAATGAAGATATTGAAAGTGATGTGATCCAATCGGCCAAAATATTCACTTTGAAGAAGATCAAATTTGTAAAATGTAAGTAAAGTCTACAATTGCAGGAATTTTAGATGCCAATAAATTTAAACCATACAAACTCCAATTTACCCATACTTTAAAAGAAGGAAATGTTGAACGAAGGTTCGAATTTTGTCCTCGTATCCAAATTGGAACTGGAAGATAACAGATTTATGACACGATATTTACGTTGCTAACCAAAGATCAATATTCATTTAAAACTAATGTGTGGTATGGCATTTACAAAGACAGAATTGTTGGACTGCTCTCTTTTCAAATTCCATGAATGGAGAAGGATACCTACAATTTTTAAATAATCAGTTGTCGGACTTTCCTGATAAACTACCACTAAATAAACGAGGAAAAATGTAGTACCAACAGGATTGAGCACCATGTTACTCTAACAGAAATATTCGGGATTTTCTCCTGTAGTCCTTGAGAGATACATGGAGTTTCTTTGGCCTCCTTTTTGTGGAGTTACTTTTAAAAAAGTATACCTTCAAAGTGCATTTCAAGATGTCTTTCAAGAATCATTAGAGAAACATGTGACGCTATAATTCCAAATGTTCTTAATGGAATTTAATCAACGAACAATCACCTGTTTAGAAATAAGCCGGAAGTTCCGCAGTATCTAAAAAATTTTATATGTTCCTAATAAAATTTATTTCTTGCGTATTATTTATTTTTGATAAATTTATAACGAGGTTGTTAATTTCTTATCATGTTTTATTCGTTTGTATATTTCGTTAAAGTTTGTACGTATTTTACTCTTACTCCAATCATAATTTTGATTTTCCGTGTATTTTAGCCAATGTTTTAAACATTTTGTACTTGATTATAAATCTGCAAGTCATGCAGAGCTTTTCACCAAGAATTTTTTTTTCTTTGTGAAATGTAATATAAACTCTCTGTCTTGTTGTAAGATAAAATTCTTGATTTCTATAATTTTTTTTGGGACACATTGTATATTACCTCTACAACAAAAACTTGCTCTTTTTAGTTTCGAGTTAGATATGATCTGATACGGTAGCAATATAAGAAAAAATGGGTGGTGCAGGTATGCAACGACCCATTTGCAAATTTTACATCTTTGCATCGTACAACAAAAATCATCTTTCAAAACTGCTTTATACGTGTGTTACGGGTTGTTACTTCTTATGTTTAAAGAAACAATTTTTTTTTGTTTTATTTGTATTATTTTATCGCAGCAGAATAGAAGAAGATATAATTTGCTCAGGGGCTCTCAATAAACAGTGTCGTTGACTCCCCTAAGTGTGCTATGGCATTATAGCATTTCGTAGATTTATTAGTATATTACTTCTAGCATTTTTATTTAACTACACAGAGAAAAACTGAAAACACATTCTCAAAGTTACTTTCGATAAGCGTATGTTGACAAAAATCTCCATTATGTCTTGTTCAATTGACCAAAAATACCTTTTAAAGGTGGCCATAAAATTTCGAAAATTGTCAGATATTAACGAAGAGAAACTAAATATGTTATGTATTTTTATTCGATGAATCCAAATACAACAATAGCCAGAAAAAATTGTATTCGGGAGCATAACAACCACATTGTATCATTTTTTTAGACCTTGACAGAAGCTCAGTCGACAAAGGATCATTTACCAACCCGTGCGTAATGTTTATGCTAACAGGAATTTCTTTTTCGCTTTTTTTTTAAATATCGAACGTCATTTGTCATACATCCATTTTTTCGTAAAGTTTATAATGCAGTAATCATAATTTAAAACTTGAGCTTGCTACATTCTTGTAAGTTGCCAAAAAACTACAGATTGGATTTAGTGACATAAACCAAATTAAAAGGATTTCCTACAATATCAAACAAAATTTAATAACTTTGCCAAATTTACACCTACATCTTATCTCAAATCATAAGCAAGATTCTATGGTGACGGTCAAAAATGCATCAGCCTGTATAGTAACACGTATAGGGTCGTTTAATAAAAAGTAACGTTTTTCTTTTCAGTAATCCGTATATTTCAGTAAAGTAAGACTACTTAGGTTTTACTCCGTAAAGGCACGGGCTCGCACCAACCGATGAAAAAGTGCAAATGTAGCCAGTGTTACCAAGTTTTTCGAGAATTGTTTAATACAATTGAACAAATTTCTTAACTCCAAATATCCCGAGTTTTTGGCCTGATTCTGAGACCAGCAAGTCTTTGTTTCCCATTTGTCTCTACGTTTCCGCTCAATCTCCTAGATGAATGGTGATTGAGATTTCTCTTTTCATTGTGAGTGTACCTAAAACGTTTCAACCTCGCCGAAGTGCAATTTTCCGCTCTTCGTCTTGTAAAGTGTCTTGGAATTTACTAATCTTTAACAGTCATCCGACTCTACATTTCCCCTCATCAGACTCCTACTAGTCACTTCTTAGTCCTCTTCTACGTTTGAAGACACCAAGTAAAACCTATACAAAAGTGAACTAGCTTGTTGCTGACTTCATTGACATCTATTGACGTCTATCTTTTATTCATCGCGAAAGCGAGATACGTCATCTTTTTCCATTTGAGTACCATCCACTGAAATATTAATAGGGGCATCTTTTGTTTTATAGGTAAATCTTTCCATGACAGGCTTGGTAGAATCAATAGTAGGTGTTCAGTTTTTTGTCCACTTAACAAACGGCTCGGTGGTCCAATGGCGAGAGGAACTGCGCTTAACTGGACAGAGTTAGATGCTGTGGGGAGTACAATTAACTGCGATTCACCCTTCACGGCGAAGGGATGGCAGTAACAAGTTCATAGGACACTACACACCAAGAGGTTCCTGAGGTTATGGATAAACTTTAAAAATGTATATACTCCGTCGGTCCATCAGCTCACTAAAAAATAAAAAAAAAAATCCTGCGAAGGACGTCTCCATTGTGGTGTTAATATATCAAAATCACTCTTAAAGTAATCTTAATAAACGAGGCCCATTGTATATACATATATCTTGACTAATGCTGCGATGCATTATTTCAAATCGCAAATATACTCTTGTGATCCATACAACAATTTAAGAGTGCAAGTATGAAGCAATAAATCACAATAGTTTATTACACGTTACTATTATTGCAAAGTTAAAATTTATAATGGTAAACTATTCAGTACATTCATTTATCATTAAACTGCCATCAATAGGCCATCGTTTTTGGTATTACAAATAAAAATGTTTACCGAAAGGAATACAAGCAAAACGAATTATATAACGGACCACGGAGGGCAAGTTGAGGTCGAGAGATCATGAGAACAATATCCCCTGTGAGAAGTAGACGAAGACGGAAAAGGGTTGCCATTCTTCTGATTCAAGGTCGTCTACTGTTAGAACTTCACCATTATTCCGACAATGTGCGCGAATACATGCGAGGCAATGCAATTAGAATATGATGGGAGAAGCCGTTCATATTTTTCGTCATTTTCTGTTTTTTTTATTTTCATATTCGAAGCCTTCCCTGTGCTTTTATATTAGTTGAAATAACGTAGAGTTAAATATTTTCCAAAAACAAAGTAAAAATAACCTCTTCCTTGCGTAATATAGCAGGTTCCTCGCTATATTGCACATTCTTGTTAACATCGTCAACATTAATTGGGGTGCATTCATTTTAGAATGCTTTTTGTAAACTTTGTTATTCGGAAATGAGCGATGTACATTTTTTGTGTGAAAAATTAGTTTTTATCGCAATATTGTTTAGAATCGTGAAATAAAACGCTTTCAAAACATTCTTCGCGTTACACGAATATTATATTTTGATAGATCTGTGGTTCATATTCGAAACTTAAAAAATAAATCACGATACCTGGTGTAGGTAAAAGCGTAAATAAATAGCATAGTATTAAATAGTTGTTGCTGGTTCATTATAGCCTTTTTATCGTATAATTTTGAAACTGGTGGCCGCATTAGTGGCGACATACAGGAGCATACAAATGTCCCACGTTTGATTGTACAAACTTCGTACTGTTTCTCCGGAACGGTTAGAGCAAGAAAATAAATTTTTGTAAAAACAAAATCTTCATTACTTAAGAAAGTAAAAAATGTTTAATACTCAATTTAAATTTGCGAAGATATTGATGACGATTTTTTTTTACCCAACACCTCACGATTTTCGGGTGTAGATCCTAGGAGCTACAAATTAAAAGCAGAAAATTCTTGGGTAGCGAATTATTAACAGATTATTTGCTTGCAGGTTTGCTTTCGGATTTATAAAGCAGTTATGTCAGCTTAGTAGACCTAATCCATTTAACATGCAGTACCGATTAATAAAATATTAAATAAAGCAACAAAACTCAGGTATATTCTCATTTCAATCCCCAAATCGCGATGAGACTGTGGATTGTGATCCTGCCATGCTTTAACGTAAAATGTATTTTGTCTAGAATCCTGCTAATATGTGTTTATGTAATTTTATGTTTTAATATTTGTGTTATATGAATTGAAGGGAATTTTAAGTAAACAGGACGCATTGATAATGCTCCGGTATATCCAGGAGCGTCAAAATATGCATCTACGTCTTTGGCCAGAATGACTATTCTGCTAAATTATTCTACAATCTTTATTGATGTGTCATTAATTTACCCCATCTGGCAATCCGGAAACGTTGCCTGAAAAATATTGGATTCTACTCAATATGGCTTAGTAAATTAGCAACTGTCATTTTCGGTACGATTTTTATATTGGCGTGGCTGCTATTCCCAAAAAGCTATATTCTGATATTTTAAAGCTTGTAAAGCTGGCCAACAAATTTCAACTTTTAATTTTGCCATAAAATAATTTATACTAATTTCAATAGAAAACATATAAACATTTATTTTCATAAAAGGTAGAAGGTCTGGCTAGCTCCATTTTTTTTTATTTCAATGAAAAAGTTTTTTAGATTAGATCATAATTTAAAGTATATTTCAAATTATTATAATTAGAAATGTAAAGTAATACTGCTCCGTCTCTTATAAACAATATCTACAGCATCTCTTCTTAACATCCAACAGTAATCTGCTAACATAACAGGATTCCATTTCCACTGATACCGTTTTTTCATTCCCATGATGTCTTGGTGGAAGCGCTCACCGTGTTCATCGCCCATATTTTCCGGTCAAAAGTCCAAGTGAGAATGTAGAATGTGCACTTTAAGGGACGTATTACAGCCAGCAGAGTGAAATGCTTGTAACGTACCCATTACTAAAGTTTTATAGTTATCGGCATTTTTGTTTCCCAAGAAATTCGTGGAAACTTGTACTATGGAGAGCCAAACTGTTTTTTCCTTCGCTGTTAATTCGGTTTCAAAGATTTCATCGCTTACTATTTCTCGTATCTGAGGACAAAAATACCTTCTTTCAGTTTCCCTTGTGTTAATTTTGGAAACTTTTCACGAAGATATTTAAAACCATCACCTTCAAGATCCAGTGCCTTTACAAAGTTTTTCCATGAGCCCAAGTTTCACGTGGAGAGGTGGTATTATGATCTTTCCTTTTTCTACTAAACTAGATGTTGTTCATTGTCTTTTCCTGGTGTAAACTGTTGTAGTGGCCACTCTTGCTTATGGTAATGGTTTTTCCCTGTCACGACTGTACCAAAGACATAAAAAGCAACAGTATTTGCTGTAACCAGATTGCATGTCTAAAATAATTGCAATTACTTTAAAATCTGCACAAATATTCCAGGAATAGTCTTTGTACTTTATTTTTTCTAATAACATTTTCAGACTTTCGTAAGTTTCTTTCATAGAAACAGCATGACCTATCGGAATAGAAAGATAATGGTTTCCATTATGCAACAAAACTGCCTTTAGCCTGGTGTTTGATGAGTCTATGTATAATCTCCAAGAACTGGGATCATGATGTATTCCAAAAGCTTCAGAAAGTTTATAAAGATTATTGCAGTAGACCAGATTACCGGCCATACTATAAAGGCATTTTCTTTGTAACTAGAGCTAAGCCAATGTTGCCGCTTTTCGAATCATTTTTACTTTATATATGCTGTTCAATTTCATCAGTTACTAACTAGTTAAAACCTTGTTGGTCAGTGTAATTGATCTACTGTGCGTTCACTGTGTAAATGGTTGCGGTATTTGATGACCCGTGTAAATGGTGACCGGTGATTTGACGGTTTTTAAGATTTACTTCGTATGTTATTCATTTACTTCAAAAACGTGTTTCTTATCTCTACTCTGAAGAATAATTGTTTAACTACTTGCAATGTACAAACTCTAAAAATAACAGATTTATAACAGGGGCAGTAAAAACTGTAGATAACTTTTTTGATTAGTAAATTCTGAAAGAAATAGATGGGGATGTGTTGTCAACGTTTACATAAGTCTTATATACTTATATACCAGTCCGAAGTTTTACACTTCTTTTTCGTGAGCCGTATTTCTTTTAAAACTTGTAGGTCAAAAATACTCATTTGCATTATTTTGTATTTTTTTACTTTTAAAAATATAAACGAGAGCAAAAAGAGCAACCAAAAGTGATTCAGGAGAGTTTTATGGAGTCTGTTCAGATGAAAGCATTAAATTAAGTAAAATTAAAGCAGTTCTTATGGTAAGTACTTTCGCAAGAATATTAATTGGTGTTGTTAAATGAAATGTTGGATTCCTACAGCTAATACCAAAAAATAAGCAAATAATTTTGGAGGGATTTAATCCTGGAATTAGGAATAAAAACACTTGGATATTTTTTTAATGTGTTATTATTACATTGAATCGGTCATCTTCGCTGAAGTTTGGTGGATTCTGTGAAAGGTAAAATTTATTATTTGAAGAGTGCATTTAAATGAAGAAGGACTGTAGAAATGTGTAGAAAGGAAAACTTCGTATATTTAAGAGCGTTTCTTGTTAGTGTTTATGTTGGTTAACAAAATAAAGGACTAATATATCTGTAAAATTAGAACGAGCAAAATATATAAATAAGTTAATCGTTCGGAAGAAGCAAATTAAATATGAAAAATATGTACCATGAATTTTCATCGTACAGGTGTATGTGCACTCTATATTACGATTATTTTATTTCGCCATGTTCACCTTTGACGGGCATCGTATATACATTCATACGTGCATTGGTGTGTGTGTGCGCGCATGGGAGGTGCGGACGTCGCCAGGTTTTCTGCCCGCTAACCGCTTTCCTCGAGCCGACTGCTCACTCTTGCTTCTGCCGTTCTCCTACTATACTTCCCCTTTAATTCAGACCATGGCCGGTCTGACTGGGTCTAGGTCACCCCACCGCACCTCTCCTCCCACTGAGACGGAATCTCAAGGCTAACTTTGTTTATACCTGCACACGACACATTTACACATATGCACTTTCAAGTCACACGATGTACACATAGACACAGCACGCATACAAGTTCGTGATCACGACCATTCGGAAAGAAACAGACAAGGAAAAAAACAGCGATTTCGTCGAACCAAATTATACGGTGGGATGTGTGCAATTAATGGTGAAGTGGTTCTTCTGGCGCCACGATCAGTGCGCTATTATAGTCTGTCTATTCATCCTTCCCATTAAAAGCAGTAGAATACTAACTCAAGACCAAACAATGTTAATGAACTTCTACTTCCAGGTGAAATGGGAAATAAGAGCTTATTTGTTGATAATGTTTTTTAGTATATGCATTTATCTGTAATTTACAAAAAAAAATGTAAACGCATTCAGCACCGCTTAATAAAAAAAAATTACATTCACTCTATTCAATAACTCTTTTAAAATATGATTGCTTAACCTTCATAAAACCAGGGTCAGAAACCTACATTTAATACTAGGTGAGGTGCGAACGTATCTTGAGAAGCAAAGCTCATCATAACTCAGTACGATATTTTTATATTTATCGTATAAATAAATAATTTGTATTCATACAAGTTAAGACGGCTGTGCTCGTTATATACTGCATATACTGTTGCTGCAGACTGCAACCACCACATAACTTACAGCGACGTTAAAGTATTAGCCAGGACCGCCAGGAATAATACGCGAATCGGTAGAAATAATGAAGATTACTAACAGCTTCAATCGTGAAGACGGATACAAAATCAGCAACACGTGGAAGTTAGCACTGCGGAGTCATCATACAGCAAACGGTGCGATTCATCGGAGCGGAACAGGTGTGGATCAGCAAAGTGAAACAGAAATGGGGTATATAATGAGGAGCAAGAGATAGTCTTTAGAAATCCTCTAAGAAAGCTGAAGAAGCATGATCAGCGAAACGTCAAGTCAAACATCAACACCCGAAAGACATTTCTACTTTGGATTACGGTCGTGAAAGCCTACACTTAACTATAGTTAAGTGTAAGTCTACCTATAGGTAGACAGTGTTGCGTAAGACGAATATTATTTATTTAAAGTATCGCCCTCAGCGGTAAAAGAAAACAGGAGGTGACTTAAAAATTGCCCAATTTAATTTAGAGGAAATGGATAATTTTCTAACCTAACGTGCATTTTTAAAATTGTACAAAATATAACTCTCGAAATGTTAGTAAATGTTCAACAAAGTACAAAGAATTCCATTATAGTTTGCATGAAACTTAACTTACATACATATGTATGTACGTATAGTTATGTTCGACTATAATATCGAAAATTCCATAAATTCTTCGCTCGATCTGGAAATGTTACATTTACATTAGAAAAGTGATCAACTGTAATGGATCACTTACACTTGCAAAATATTCGGTGCGCCGACTAAACGAACTTCATTCGAAAATATTTTGAGCACACTTGAGTCGGACATGAGTAAAGGCTGGATCCTAATCTCATTTATTATTTTTGTTTTTGTAAATTTCGATGCCTTCATAACCTTTTACCTTATATTATCAACATTATGATATCTTCAAACCTATGCGGTCAATACAAGGCTCATCAAATTATCCGAGGTGAACCAAATGCGCTTTGTACCTAACTCTGTTTGATCATATTGTCTGCCCAATATGCATTTAATTGTGAAATTTTATAAATTCCTGATTGATTTATTTGTGTTATCTGGCTTTTGGGTGTTCTGAAGGTTTTTGAAAAAACAATTGTGCAGTCAAATTTAGAAAAGATTTTTTCAAAACCTTTCACGTAATTTAGATAATAAGGTTACGTTAACATATTTCCTATTACTAGTGTCAATACATCTTAGTAAGTTCATATTTCTGGTGTCAAAGATATTTAAAAAAAAACATATCCGTTAAAAGCTTAGGAAAATAGGGAAAAATGTGTATTCTTTAGATAATTCTCAAATTTACCTGAAAGAAATTGTCCATAAAAAGGAGATAGTCTTTTAGACTATCTCCTTTTAGATCTATCTTTTAGACTATCTCCTGATAGAGAGAGTCTTTCGTGCAAAACTTTTCCAAGAAAATTGAAGTAGTAACCTCTCTGTTGTCCATTTCGCTATCCAACAAACAGTGTATTGACATGAAAGGACACTAAACTTTATTATCAGTAAGCAACACCATGTCCTTAATTTTCTTAATGCAAGCGTAAGAATTTGTAGTAACCAAATCAAAAATTGTACCAGCAACTTGTTAAGTTTATGAGATATGTGTTGGAAAGTAAGTTAGTTGAACTGGATTTTATACCGTTACCTGCGTCTTTTAAGTAAAAAATACATTATAGGTATCACTGAGTTTGATATCGTTACTTCATATCTTATACTATCGCTAATGCCAGCCCTACATTCTACCATGATCTTTTTGATTTTTGTGTTAGTATTTGACAGAGAATTTTTGGTTAATTTCACATAGTATACGAAAATGTTGTATTGACTTAATTGAAATAATCATCCTTATCTATAAGATGACCATAGTATTACGTTTATCATATTTTAAATAAAACAGTTTATTAGCAACGATTAGATTTTTGCTCGTAACGTCGTATAGTTTGTTTCTGGTTTAACAGAATTTGAGATCTCCATCGTTATCATCAAAAGTACTGATCGCGTTTTCCACTCTTAAATCAACATAACATTTATTTCCTTATATACGAACACATAATTTAGTTGACTCAACTCGATGCGGTCTTTAGTGTAGTTATATACAAGATTGCGATTAATGCCTCAGAGCATTTCTCCAAAAACATCATAAAATATCCGAGGTGTATATAAAATGTTCAATTTCTACATCGCTCGATACAAGTTTGTTATTTTAAATGGAACACCCCGTATATTATTATATTTTTAGATACATGTCCTCAGTTCGTGTCAACTTTCTCCAATATTCCCTGTACTCACCTCTCGATTGAGTATTCCTGGCGTTTCATATCTTCTTATTAGATTGTCGATACATACTAACAATTACAATTAATAACTGAAGCTTGGAATATAAATTTTTGACTGGTGCAATTAATAAATCGTAAAGAACTACAATTAATCGTAACCTTTTTCAAGTTGATCCATTCTTAGTCGTGCCCTTTTTTGGAAAGATATCTCACACGCAGTTCTTGTTTTCGTTGCAATGCTGCATGGTTCCGTATAGCTAATAATACATCTTCAGTGTGACGATACATAAATTTTATGATGAAATGCACAAACCAAACTGGCCATATTTTTAACGGCAAGCACAAATCATGCGATTATTTATTAGCCAGCTTCGTGTTTTGACAGGACGATTATTATACGAACGGCGGCCATCTTCTACCCAAATTATGTATGGTGTTGGATATTTTATTGTTGGCAGTACAGTTTGATCCATTTCAATCGATTCGAGAATGACGTTTTAAAAGTTTTGCCATCAAGCTTTTTTTATTAAAAGATTTTAGCAAACACCAAAGTAATAGCGATATAGCTACAGGCAGTTTTAATTTTTTTTTATTTATTTTTATTTTTCTTAGTAATTGAATGCATTGAGTTCCCCATTTTCAGTATCTTCGTCATTATTTTAAATTTGTGAATGTCTAAAGTTGTACATATGTAATTACCTTTTAAAATTCTATTAGATCCTGGGAAAATATACACGGTGTTGCATTTAATGCAATTGAAGTTACATACATACATTAAGTATGGCAACGGTTTTAATTGTAATTTTGTAGACGCTAGTTAATATAAACATGTTTTTTGTATATTATCGAAAATTCAATCAAATAAAATTTGAATCGTAAAAGGCGTTTAAATCTAACCACCATGATTCTCTCTGAATCTATTTGACTAAGCATTTCTTGAAGACAATACATAAAAACTACCACCGAAATCTTTGCCATGTTATTTCAATTTCTTTAAATGGAACACCATGTATATTTTTTTCAGAAAGTGAAATTGTTCTAAAATCCCTTTAGAAAGCTTTTTTGTGTACCTAAAATATACTTTCTTTAGAAAATATAGATAAGTTTTTCGTTTAAAAACATTGGTACTGATAGGAAATATTAGCTTTTATTTCGCTAAAATTATTCATTAAAGCTAATACGTAAAAGTAATATTTGTCCTTTTAACCGTTTCAGAATTTGTTTGCATTTTTTTTTGTCTAACTCAACAACAATACTTAAACAACGTTACTTGAAAATTCCGCCATTATTGTGCAATAATAATTGAAACTAACTTTAAGTACAATTTTACGATATAAGACAACATATCAACGTCCATTTATCACTCAGCACGCCCTAAATCGTTATTTGTCTACTTTTCAGGTTTCCATCTGAGCGGAGTCGTAACTGCTTGCAGAGCATCTCCTCCTCCTACATTAACCTGTGGAGCTCCGGAACCTCCTCAAAAGTTCAAAGTATCCGTTAGTTTTGACAGGTAAGATATCGTAGAGGATTTCGCAAGCATCTAAACAAAAGAAAAGACAGATTTTGCTCGGAGAGATAGAAAAATAGATGGCACGAACGAACAAGTTAAATAAAAAAGCGTAATGCTAAAATTAAATTTCTGAAAAGCGCAATTTAACACTCCATGAAACTTATTCGGGTTAAATGTATTACGCCCTTAAATGTTTTCTTTTTTTTTGTTTCAGAAAAAGTAGTTGGAAGAAAATAAGTATGTTCATACTTGGCAATTTTTAAAATATATCCTCTTTAAACTGAAAAGTTGTGTAAAATATATTTTAAAGCATAATGTGAGAATACGAAATTATCTATATTTTTTTCAAAAATATGTACGTTAAAAGAGTTTGTCGAGTGTCTATCTAAATTTCATATTTAGATATATTCTTATTAATTTCATTCTCATTAAAGCGCTACTTGTTTTTGAGGGAAAAAAAGAGGAACAACTGAGGAAAAAAACAAAAAAAAATGTTTGTCTCGACCAGCTTTATTTGTTAAATATACTCAACATTCCATGTTTTAAAGCAAAAGCATATACTGGATTGAATCTTTTGAATTCCAATAAATGTACATTCAACTTACATTAAAATATTGGTAGAAAGCAACAAAAGGTCTAAGCGTGGAATCAAAAATAAATAGGCGTGCATACACACAGACACAAATACCGGTTCGATTTAACAAAAATAATTGAACCAAAGTTAGTGTGTTCTGTCAAGTTGCAAGGTAAATTAGGTATACTCGTTTGAGTGATAATAATAGGCTTTTAGTTAAATGAACACAAATGTGCAATACTTGTTGGGTAAACTAATTCGTTCCTCTGGGTGTAGAAAAGTCCGTAAGTAAGTTATTTACCTGCTTTAATATACATATCGTCTTTTTTTTTGCAAAATGCCTTAAATCACGAGGAAATTATTCTAATTTCCAGATTTAAAAATAAACCAGTATTGTCGTTCCTTCTTTTTAGGAGGTTTAGTCAAAAGTACATTTAAATAATTGAACCATGTTATCAACCAAATAAATGAGTATTTACGTAAATCTCCACTTAACAGAAATACTGTACGGGCATATCCCTAAATATAAAAACGTGGTTTTCGTCTGATAAATTTTTGATGATATTAATTTGTAATTAATAATAATGTTCTTTAACTGAAACCTAATTTCAGCAGACACTCGCATTTATTATTGAACGACAATGATTGTTTCTAATGCTAATTACTTTAGAATAAAAGAAGTATTACCTAAAAAAAAAAGAACCTCTCTGCTTAGAATATACAATTTACGTTATACATGGTCAGAAAATCAAAAGAAGAAATAGTCATAATTTATTTATTTGTGAAAGTAACTATGTCAAGTATTATATCGTTGAAATGCCTTTTCTTTGAAGTCATGAGCGACTGTGCTTTCCATTAAATAACACCGTACCTCAAAAATTATTGCCAAGATAAAATGTTCAGTTAGACAATCTTATTCAACACATAATTACCTGCTTTCCAGTGTTTTTCTTCAAATTAATAATTACAGTTTATGGGCTTGAACGAAATAAGTTCCAATTTTTATAGGATGCCCAATTTATTTTATTTATCACACAAAAGATAATACAATAATATCACAAATTCATTTTAATAAATATGTTTAGTAAACATTGAAAATGTAAATATTAGGCAAAATTATCGGTATCTTCTACGTTAAATTTCCAAAAACAATTGGGCACAACAGACTAATTTAAATATTGCCCTTAAGAAGTTAATTTTTTCCATTTAACTATAAAAGTTCATTAAAAGCAGTGTTAATACAAAATTGATAGTTTTAAATGTTTTGATAGTACTGAGCCTTAGAGAGCAGTTAACGTACGACTGAGATCCATACTTAAAAAAGCTGTGAACGTAGTAGCAATGATTCATTGTTAGACAAATATTCTTTAAAAAAATTGTCTTTATTTAAGGAGCGGTGTCGTCTATTAGAATAATTTATTGAACACGTGATGTTTGTTGCTATATTGTTATGAGTACAGCCTATATAAATACTTACTAAGTATTAATTATTCCATCGTAAAACTAAATACGGAATGTATGTTTCAAGTTACTATTTCAAGCTATAACATATTTAATATTCGGAGGTCTCTTTTCCAGGTGTAAAATAACGTCAGTAACATGCAGTTGCGAAACTAAGGATATTTTTTGGTGCCAGCATGTTGTTGCATTATCACTTTATCGAATACGCAATGCGGAGAGCGTTAGGCTGCGAGTTCCAATTTCAGGTAAGTTAAAAGAACTATCTTCGCAAAATTAAACTAAGAAACTCATAAACTTACCTAAAAAATACCTTGAACATTGTAATAACCATGATTCTGGTTAAAGTGCTCATGTAAGGAAACTTTTGAGTTTCTCGCAAAACTAAAAAAGACAAAAATATCTGAAAAAAGCAATAAATTAAACTTCAACTGTCCACCTGGTGCGCAGGTGAAAAATTTCCTTCCCTGAGCGATCGAAAGTTTTCAAATAAAAAATGTGTTCCTCTCAACATAGTTTTGTCGACATATACAAAAGTGTTTAGTTTTGCGGCCTATGGCACGATAGGGACTTTCCTATACAAATCTAGCTCAGCTTTTGAAATAATCGACATAATTTGCGATGTTTGCGAAATAACACTACTTTAAATACCACGATATCGATTACCATCTTGTAAATCCTAGTCGATACAAAAAAAAGTTTCAATTGTATTGCGGAACATTCAAATAAATGCTCAGTCGAGTAAAATTTGAAGCATATAAGGCGTCCAGGATATCAGTTTTTAAGAAAAACTGTGATATTTCGCTAAAATCCCGAACGATATCAATTCTTTCAAAAACTAAGATAACATGGAATTAAAATACGGAGTAGTGATTAACATGAATTGGAGAAGACAATAACCTTCATGGGGCGCTGCGAAAGCTGAACATTCTGTATACTTGAATACTTAGAATTACATACTATGAAAGGAACTACAATTACTTTTTAGTTTTAACGTAAACAATGCAAGAATCCAAGAATGCTAAAAGTAGAGGAAAACTAAAGTAATGTAATCGAACTTATTTTTATTTGCTTCTAAAATGTATATTGTTCGCTGAACCAACCGTACACTAACAGATGGAAGATATTCAAATGGAAACACTGTTACAAATAATACATTAAATTAATATACATGTAAAAATTAATTAATATTAATATTTTCATTTGCTCATATTTGAAAGAGAAATTGGCATTTTCTTTCAGATTAACAAGATAATATATATTTTTTCAAATTACCTAAAACGATCGCTTTCCGACAGCTATGTAATTTAATTAAATGTATTTAAGTATTTAAAATGTATGTGAGCATTTTAAATTTGAGTTCTTGAATTTACTTATTTATTTGAGTTTTCGAAATTGATTTACATTTATTTAACCAAATAATGACTCTTGCAACTAGGTACTAGTTCTTCAATTGGAAATTCTAATTCCCTAATGTTTTGTGGGAGATCCAAATAACTTCCTAGCTTTTTAGCGTAAATTCGCATTGGATTCAAATAATACAGGTTTGGACGTGGTTTTCACTTCGCGTCAATAAAAGTGATTTTAACCTGTTATCATCGTCGAACATTCACGATTCATGCCTGGATATTAAAGTTTCTCGAAGTGATTCTGATTGGAAATATAATTTTAAAAGAACTTGTTATCGTTCAATAAATTCTCAACAATTACTACATATCTCAATGTATAGCATTTTATATAGCGCTTACGAAAAACTTATACCTAAATACTAGGGGTTTGTATTGGGGCAAAGTCAACTGTTTTCAAGATATATACGATCATGTTGAAATTTTAGAGATGTCGCACATACTGTACCATGGTTACTAAATTTCATACATAAGTTCGTAAACTATTCCCAACTGTTCCGCATCAATTTATATTAAGGCTAGATATGCCTATTTTTAATAATTTTGTATATATATTGTAATCTAATTTGTTTAATTTATTAAAGTTTAAGGTCGTAAATTCGGGAATATCTTTCGGCACTCTTTTGGCAAATGAAAATTTATTTTGAAGAATAGCTTTTTATAATGTAAATCCAGGAATGAAATATTCACTAACCTTACCTTATCTGTTGTGGTGCTGCTATATTTATTTTAAACACCTCTTTTTATAACCCACTTCAATTCAAAAAGAAAAAAATCATTTTTATAATTCTCCTTTGCACAATTGCTTATTTACCCTTTCGAGATTTAGTCTTTAATAATCAACAAATTTGCTTAGTGTCGGTTGCCAACGGTTTAATTTAATTGATTTCTACGATAATTTATTTTTAATAATTTAAAATACTCACTCATTCAATTTGACTTCCGAAACGAACTGTTTTGATGTAGTATTACTGATGGACACGACTGCTTACGATGCTCTGTGTTCTATGAGAACACAGATGCTCATGTGCAACACTACAACGTTAGATGTTACTGAGAATTTCAATGAAACAATAAGAGAGAGATTTAATTTATATTGTTAACCAATTTTCAATCAACATATCCCCTGGAACGTACTGTTGAATTTTCTTTTGTTAACGGTTGTCAAAAGGAATTAAAATATATAAATATGTAGTTAGTTAATGTAAGTCTTTCCTACGCTTATCGTTAACTGGACTTATATTAATCATCCTTATTAACTCTTTTATTTCTATGCCCCAAAGATCTTTGGCTCAAAATAGGATTCTTTTCACTGGCTGGGGGCCTCCTACCAATAGATGGACCCTCACACCCGATATTTGTACACAGTGAATTTAGTTAATAAGAAGTGACTACGACGCTGATGACAGCAAACCTTCTTGAGGTTATAACATTACAATATATATACATTTATATATATTCACTAGTAATTAAATCCACGAATATTAAAGGCAGACCTAATATTTGCCAAAACCCCTGTTTTACTATGCAATCTATATACCTAAGAATAGACCCTTCTATTTCGTATTCGATAAAGCAGGTAGTTATAATATATCCTACACATCACTATCTCCTTCTTTACTCGCAGACCACGGTTATGAAATTCTGTCATCGTACATTAATATCCACGTAACCATGAAGTTATGGTTTCCACCAAATAAAGTTATTGAATATAGAGTAAAAAAAATTAACCTACTGTATAATTCATATGGTATATGAGTGTATTATATGGTTTGGGTGCCTTAATATACAACAAAATAAACACCAGCAGCTATTAGTAGCATTCTATGCGTAAATATATGAATATAATTTATCGAAAAATATGTAAGAGTTTATTAGGTAAATGAACATGTGATACGGTTCTTCTCTTGACCAGCTAGGCGTTTCCCCATTTTCCTATATCTAACACTTACTGCTGTCGCCGCAGCAGGTGTCTTTGTTTCATGGCGATAAATGGATAACTAAACTAACTTACTAACTGCGTGTAGGCAGCTACATCGGTGTACAACGTAAACCACACAAATTTTACCTTAACGAAATGCACTTACGCTACTGTAGGCTGGCAAAACGATCCATCTCTACATATACTAGTCCTACTTTCCTTAATGAATAATGAACTATGTTACTGTTTGGACAAAAAAAAATAGAACTACAATTAATATCGATATGAATGTTAATAGCTAAACTAGCAGCATTACTAAGAAAAAATATTTATAAGTAATAATTGCAATGAAATTTCTATGTTATGTTATAACTGGGGATTTCATGGCAGTTGTGTTCTTGCTAGTGTAGCGTTTTTTTTTTTCTTACTTGTATCAAGAGAAACGTGACGAATGAAAACCATTATAAAAAATGAGGATACATTGTGCACTATTAAAATAAAATTACATGCATAAACATTCACTAAATCAGTTTTTAATAATAAATTTAATATTTGATGGCACCACCATTTGCTTTAATAACAGCATTTAACCGTTTAGGCATTGACGCCAGTAAATGTAAACAAACTTCAGGTGAAAATGCCTCCCACTCCTGTACAATGTTGTTCCTTAGGTCATTTTTGTTACTGAATTTGTAACTGAAAAGCTTTACCTTCAGCATGCGCCACAAATTTTTTATAGGCGACAGATTTATTGACTGTGCCGGTCATTCAAGTAAACGGATCTCATTCTCACGAAACCACTCTACCACAAATCCAGATTCTCGGGATTTGTAACAGGGCGCGTTGTCCTGTTGGAATAAATATTCTGCTTCATCAACACTGATGCTTCTAATACCTCTTCTAGCATCGAGATATATCGCTCGCTGTTCATCCTACCATCACACACAAACACTTCTCCTACGCCATTTGTGAACATGCATCCCCAAATCATGACGCTGCCACCGCCATGTTTGACCGTTGGGGTGATACAATCAGCACGAAATGCCTCCTCAGGTCTACGGCAGACAAACTGAGCTCTAGAAGTACCTGAATCTGAATTGGATAATTAACAATAACTACTTTTTTTAATTTAACAAATTGGTGGTATGTGTATACATTTTTGCAAATTTTGTGTAACAAAGGAACAAAAAAGGATTGATTAACATACCTCTATGTTTGATTCGTGAGATCATATGACCTTCGACCAATCCTCGACAGTCCAATCCTAATATTTTCTTGCACTTTCCGGCCCTTCAAATTCACATTTGCCAACCTTCAGACAGTTCTGTAACATACAGAAACGTCTTGTTCGACTGATAGGTCAGCGGCTGTTCAGGTGTTTGGAAGCGATTCCGTAAAGCTAAACACTCCAAATAGCGATCCTATCTCGCAGTGGTTTTGCGTTTCCTCACACTTTTTCGTCGATTTTCATACGATCCAGTTTCCCGAAATCGTTTAGTGGATTATTGTATCGCATGTCGCGAACGCTTCATTGTTTACGCAATTTTTTTTGCGAAATATCCCGCGAATGTAGCAACACTATTTGACTGCTTTCTGCAACAGTCAGTTCCCGTCTTTTAGGCATCTTCATACAATCCACTGTAGGCAAGTAGAACACAACACTCAACACACTCAAATAATAAAAAAATAACGCTCTAGAAACCCCTTTCAACCGCAAACGTATCAATATTGATTAAGTTCTTGAAATAAACAATAGACCGATATTTATGTAAATAAGGGATTATAAAACCAAATTCCGCGTTTCAACGTCATAAAATATGCATTAGTAAATAAAAGTTCTTGTGGAATATAGGTAATCCTGGTGCGGTAACGTACAATGAAAGCTTTTATGGGTGCCCCAGAAAAATGTCCAAGGCTGTAGATTAACATTATTATTTTGGTTTACCGTATGGTGTTAAGAGAGAACATTTATGCCTACGAATAAATTAAATCAATTCATTGGATAGAAAACTACATCCAGTCACCTGTTATCGTCGTTTCTGTTCTTGTCATTTACCATATACGCACCTCCACACATACATCGCATATGCACGTAATTGATAAAAGAACACAAGCACGGTGTGCATCGCTCATGTTCCTACCCGTATTCTCAGTTGTAGAAGCGTGAAAGCTACAGTACATTATACTAAACATAGCAGATCGTAATCCCTAAACGGCTCCGTCCATAACTACCACCTTTCCATGCGTGTACTCGTCCCAGCAAATTTTCACATTTCGTATCTCGGCGGTATCCCTGCTTACCATCGAGAAGGATAAACATATTTGATGAATAATTCCGGTGGTATAACGGCGAGAGATTGGAAGGATACAGAGCTTCTTCGTTACATACGGGCATATTCCCGGCCTTCTATGATGTGTAGAGATCACAAAGGCGAGTGAAATTATTAACACGTATCCTTTCTTATGCGACGAATAGACACTAATCTATCTAGTCATTGCAAAAAAGAATAATTTCGCTTGCCTATGTCATATCTAGCTATGTGTAATACATACCGCAGTGCGAAATTGGTAAGCGTCGGGATTGAACGGAAAGCATTAAAAATGTTGAAGATACATTGATGCGCCCTCCACATGTTGAACGCTGTCTCCGTTTTTACAATTCCTTCATTAAACGATATAACCGAATGGAAGTAGGGTGTAGGTGCTGTACTACACAGACCAGTATTATTATCATTCTTCTCTAAATGTCTAAATTTCTATGAAAGGAGCAGCTCGAATATTTCTCATTATACTTTTTCATACCTCAATGCGGAACGCAACCCATTTATCACCAGGACAAATGGAATTGATGTTTTTCGTACTACGTACAAACAACTATGTGTCATAGTAGTTCTATATTAAGATTATCCTTTTCCTAGCGTTTGTCTTCATCTACTCGTTACATAGCACGTACATATGTCACACCTCTTAATATGTTAAAAAAGAGCAATGCGAGTAATCGTGTAGCTAGAAAAACAGCACAACCAAACAGCGAAGACCCGTAATTTATTCAGGAAGTAGCATGCAGCCGGATCACATTAGAGGGAAGTCTCATATTGTACTAGTCAAATAACCACTGTCCACACCTACAAACATAACTTTATATTATTATATACGTTGTGTGTAAAAAAACAGAGCAGATGCATTCGTTGTAATGTTGAGAACTATCGGCCTATTATGGTAAAATCTGTCTTTGCCAAAATTTTTGAAAAAATTAGAAATAATAGACTAATCGATTACTTACACCGCGATAATCTAATCTCGCCTACGCAGTTCGGCTTTGTGTCTGAGAGATGCACCACTGACGCTCTGTGCCATGGATTACGTATATACGGCGTTCCATGAAAAGAAGTGCGTCGGAGGAATATTTTTTGATCTAAGTAAAGTCTTTGACATAATCGATCATCGTGCTTTACTACATAAGATAGAAGCGTATGAAATACGAGGGGTAGCTTGTGAGTTACTTCGTTCCTATCTCTGGCTGGCAGAGAGAATTATGTTTGTGTAAGGGGGCTGTAGGATGGTACAACCAATCTTTATACCTCACCAAGTATGCAATTAAAATGTGGCGTTCCGCAGGGCTCTGTTCTCGCCCCGACCCTACTTACGCTTTACGTTAATGATCAGAATACTATAATGATTCTCTATATACTATCTCAGTACGCGGACGACGCCAGTGTAATAGTATCTGGAACTAATGTGGAGGAATGTGAATGGAGCGTTGGTGTGATGAGTGGAGTATTGTGCTGAACGATCAAAAAACGCATATAATACAATTTAGACCAACGTTGCCTGCTTTATCTAGTGTTTAAAGGTAAATCCCTACTGGAATGCTCGTTTGCGAGTTGTCTGGGAATGACTGTGGATGCGCATCTTAGATGGCAAGAACACTGCGATGAACTGGGGCGTAGACTGTGTACGGGTTTATATGGTATACGACAACTGCCAAAAATGTCTATTTAGATTCTGTCAGAATGTTTTACTTCATCCATATGGAGTCAAGGATGCGATATGGCCTAATCTTCTTGGGCTCTTCAAGGAAGGCTAATAACTTATTTGTTCTTCAGAAGAGGGTTGTGAGGTGTATGGTGGGGGTCTCTCAAGTAACTTGTTGTAGGCCATGCTTTAGGCAATTAAATATACTCCCTCTACCCTCATTGTACATTCTTGAGATCTTACTATTTTGCAAGAAAAGCGAGCGAAAATTTATCTTTATCTAATAGCCACTCGCGGCTCGGGTAATTTGAACGTGCCTCCACATAGGACAACTCTGTTTGAGGAAAGTCCTCACTATAGAGCCATACAATATTGCAACGGCTTCCACATGATCTGAAAGGCTGCTTAACACTTCGCCAGTTCAAAAATAAACTGAAGCTGTATCTACGTGACAAATTATTTTATAGTGTGACCGAGTTTCTTCGTAGGTAGCACCTATTCCTTTGTTGTTATTTTTCTGGTATCCGTGTTCTTATTTCATACTCATATTTTATCCATATATAGGTTTATTTAGAAATTCATTAACATCTAAAATTAAAATCATACCTTTTTTTATAAGTTGTACCTTTAATTCCGCACCATTTTAGTAGTACTTGTTTGTATTGTAACAGAGCTCAAAAGCTAATTGTTTTGCTTTTAATAATAATGTATGAATTATACATATTTTTATGTGATGCTCTAGATATATTCCAAGTTAGTTTCGACTTTCTATGCTTTTGTTCAAATCGCATACTCCAAAGTACATACAATCTACATATATCCTAAAGGAAGCTTGAAACTGGAAAATGAATTCATGTATATTTGAATATCGGTAGTTCCTAAATACCGCATTCGACTTTTCGTAGTAGTTTACCATCTTCCTTCGACTTCTGTGAATGGGTTGCTATTATTCTTTACTTTTTTTATTCTTTTTTTATCTCCATCTCCTTCATTTTCAACTAACTCAGTTTCTAATGTATCTGTAAATAAAACAGTACCTATGTATAACATAAATTGCATAGTATTCTATGATGAAAACTTTATTAAGTCATTACTAAATAGTTACCTAGTTTCAACAAACCTTTTATCAGATGAATTTTTTAGTTCGTGTCGAATTATAAGTTCAGCTAATTTTTCCCGCAAGAAAGGTGTTTTTTGGTATACGTAACTTGTAGCAATCGGCTTACTCTCTTCCGTAGTCTCTATAAGCTTTTGAACAGTCTAAAAATCATATTTCAATATTTTACATATTCATAGATGGCGCAAACCAAACATACAGATGATGCTGGAAATTGTTGTATATAACTTCGTATGGTAGACCGAAAGTTGCTCCTTGCGTATAATGAATCTCCTGTACATTTGAATCCAATTCGTCTGTGGTTAATGTACTATTTGTAGATGTCGATGATAAGAGTAATCTAATGTATCCTCCTCAATGCGCTAAAATTTATGAACTTGTAATTATGATAGTAGCTCATTTGGAAGAAAGTACTTACACTTGAATAGAAAATGAACACTCATACCATTAAAAAGTACAGTCACCATATCGTACAATTCCCAACTCATCGGAATATCTTTCACGAAATCATTAATTTTTACAAAATGTCCTCTTACCTTTGTGTGCTGCAATCTACAATGTCGCTACAATGACAAGAAACACGGAAATAACGTGCACTTACGCGCATGCGGAAATACATTAGTTAGTACAACCATGAATATAAGAACAAAAGAACACAAATAGAAACATAGAAGCAGTACAGAACTCATCACATTTTTATATTATGTTAAACACATCTCCTGATAACGTATTGCATAAGAACGAAAATGCAAAATTATAGTTCTATAGAAATTATCTACAATTGCTTCTAGTTAAGCAAATTCGTGTGTATAATATCATTGCATCTTGAATATTACAATTTTTTAGGTTTTTTTGCTACATCGGTACACATATAAGAATTATAAAAATAATAAGGGTAGCTACAAAAAAGTATTTACAAAATTGTAGTAAACAGTACACAATGATTTTTTACCATGTACTATTCTAATTAGAAGGATTAAAGCTCAGTCGTAATTTAATGTCAGCTACCGATTTCGTACGTTCTTTTCTGCACGTATATCCTCTCCTGTCATATAATATATTACCCTGAGAATATGCGTATAGAAATAACGAAATCGGTAGCTAAGCATTAAGTTTGTGAGATTAGTGTTTTTGTTGCCCTTTTCCCAATTATATTTCTAAATATTACAATCAACGAAATACATCTCTCGGAAAATCAATTAAAATATACGCTAAATTAGTTAGAAGGGATTAACAGTACAAGAATTGCAATAGAATTTATACAAATAATGCTATGAAATCAAGGGGGGTTTTAATGTCGCTTACGCATCGAGTAGTTTTGTGCCCCAGAAAATAAGATGCACGTAGTCTAGCTCACACTCACCCTGTCTATTTTCTCGTTTGCGGGTTTCGATATCTTACCGGCAGAGCTATTCCTTGAGTGTAAGTAAATTTTCGACGATCTCGTGTATTCTGTGTTCTACCCCTGTCAATGTTTTCCTTTACCGTTCGCTATCTACATTTGCAGATGAACAAAGCAAGGAATGGAATAAGTTTGCATACATCACAAAAAAGATTGACCTTTTTTTGAGATGTATCGAAATATATCTGTCGATGATTTAATTGCGATATCGAAAGCAACGGTATTAATAATACAAAGGCTAACTGCAATATATATAAACAGATATTCTGTATTTTAGATCTTAGTACTTCTCTCACTTATACAAAGATCTTCAGATGAACGTATATGTAAATGTACGCCGGGAACACGTTTGATCAATCAACGTTAACCCAATAAAATATATATGGTGATACAAACGTTATCCGAATAATGTACGGTTTAAATGATAAATTAATTCCTATCCTGGGGCTATGAAACCATTCAATACTGTGAATAGACTGATTGAATTACCTACACACAATACCGGGCTGCTTTGATGTGCCTGCGCCGTTCGAGGAGACCTTCGTTTTCCCCAACGCAAGGGCGAATAACAAACAGGTTGTATCATTTCACCCGCGAACGAACTGAAATGAAACATTTCAAGTGATACGTATGCATTAACAGCAAATTCGCCCGAAATCAGTTATTAAAAAATCTAACGTACTTAATAAGTTGCAAAATAATTGTTACAGATTTTTGTAGGTAACCTTTGATTATTGCAAATATATTTTTGTCTGCAATAAATATATAATTTGTTTTCAGTCACGATGCATTTTAGATAGTTGGTTATAATTTACAATTGTAAATGTATATTGCAACACGAACGCTAAATTTATTAGAAAACGAACTAGTTTCGAGGATAGCTTGTATGTGTGCACTTTAAGAATTATTATCCGTTATTTGTCAGGACAGTCCGACCAGTTGGGCCGTCAATTTCACCGGTTGCCGTTCCAAAGGTTTTCTTTTTTTAGCAAAACGCTGTTCTAATTTAAACAATTACTTTTTTGTGTGGCGAATACTTGAAAAATTTCAACATAACATCTCCAAGGAAGCGAAAGTCATTTTTGGTGGATGTCGAAAATAGAAAGAATGTTATTTGATTTATTTGATATCGTAAACTTTAGATGGATGAAATACGAAACTATTTTTGTACGTATACTTACGTACGTACAAACACTCAAAAATGTTAAGAAACCGAATACAATTTTAAGTATAACAAGTTTCAAAATTTTGTCAAAAAGAGCTGCAATTTTTAAATTCAGTGTACGCTTCAACATTTCACAAAATTTTCATTCAATTTCTCTTCGCAAAATAAAATTAAATGAAATCTCACACTTTATATTATTTATATGTTACGTTATGCTCTTTTAAAACGTTACCTTTGAGAAGTTTAACTTCAGTTTCATTATATGTATCTTGCAAATAAGAGTTATTTTATATAATATTAACATATACATTCATTTCGCAATGAAATTATATTTTATATTGTTTATTTTAAGAAAGATCCACATCAAGTTAACATTGTTAAGTACAGATACAGTAGTTTACATATGTACATAAATAGTTACAAATTAATTCGGTACAATTTTACTGTACGCGTCTTATTAATTAAATATACCTAGCGGTTGCTATAGCCTCTATTTTAGTCAACGTACAAAGTGACATAGTAAACTTAGTAATGTACAAAACAATCGAGAATCAACTCAACTATGATTGCGTTAATTGAACGCAAATAATGTATTACCATTTTTGTGTTGATTTAACTGAAAATTCCATTGGCTTTACTCCTGATTATATTTGATTCAATGCTATTTTTTTGTGTTGGAGCAACACTATTTTATTTTGATCCAACACTAATTTATCATTGATATTATATTATTTTCGCGAAATATAATGCAGTCCAGCAGTTTAACTATCCGTAACTAGACAACATGGATATGCCATAGTTTGTGTCTACAGAGACAATCTCCGTGAACATATCGGCTCGGTTGATTCAAAATGTTGTGTGCACATTTTTAATTCGTATTACACATTAGTTATTTGAACATTGGAGTGGCTCTAAATGTAGTGTTGCTCCAGCATAAAATAATGCTGACGCAACATTAAATGTCAACAAAATTTTATGTATTGAATCAACACGCCAGTTGCGTTGCTTATATAAGCTACTAAAAATGTGTTGGGCCAACGCCTTTTGCGTTCACCGAATTTTTTTCTGTGTGGTATTTAATATTATTGCACACATAATGCATTTGTTCTCTCCAAATGTGTTCAGTATTTCATTCGATTAGAGCGATTTCGTATGTTTGTTCAATTTCATGTATTTTTTTTGTGGTAGAAAATCTCCAAATTTTATTTAGATTATTACTTGAATAATCTTAGGAAGTACATATATGAAATTCAAGCAGCTCTAACTATTACTTCAATGTGCTGGTAACAAGACATGGAATTAGTCGTTTCAAAGTTCAACGGGTGTGTAAACGTCATGAGAGGGCGAGTACACGGATCAAAATGGAAAAAATCCCACTTTTCAGCGTGATGATTGCTTTTATTGTACTTACTGCGTTGCGAAACGTCGTCCGTAACTGCTTAGGCGAGGTGCATAAAGCCAATGTAAGTGAGTGTGCAGCAAGAAGAAGATTGAACGAAGTGAACTTAACTGAAGTAAACTCGTTGACTAACGACTGCTTGAATTCATCGAAACTGCTCTTTACCGCAAGTCGGGTGGAGTGACGTTTTCTCGCATCGTGTTAGTTTTCAAGGAAATAGAGAATTTCTTTTGAAGCCCTTAACAGAATTAGTCTTTATCAATAGAAACTCTACTGTAACAAAGCAATACATAGAAAGCATCCTAGAATTAATATATTGTGCTTTTATGAGCACAATATATGAGTGATCAAATCGATCGATATACATTTAGGACAAACACGTTCGAGTACGAAATCTCTCGACATTCAACGTCCATGAATTGAAAAATTACAGTAATGTGGAAAGCTATGGCTTAAGAATTTATCCAAAGCGCTACGGGAACTGTGAATGGAAGAATGCAAGCGGTAATGACAAAAAGAAGAGGAAACACGTTTTATTAAAATACACAAATAATGTGTTTTAATTTGTTAATATTTAAACGGTTACAACGTGTTCAACATTAAATAAAATTAACTTGGATTAATTTTGTTGCTCGCAAGGTATTTACTGATTATTCATTTAATTCGAACAAGTAACATATGCTGTGGTGGCTATATAAATAACACGGGTAAACCGATATAAATTAATTGATAAATTTGTAGATGTTAACAAGTGATTTATTTAACTTAGCTTAACAAGAATGTAGTAGATGGCATGCAATTTATAATAAACACATAATATTTTATAAACTTCAAAACAATTTATTTATTAATTTTAAGATAAACAAACAACAAGATAAATTTAAAATGTTGCGATAAACATACTGATCCATTTTTCCTTGAATTCTGAATATAGCCCCTACACGACGCCATGACATATAAGCCCATACCATTACGTTTCCTCCACCGTGTTTAAATGTTTTTATAGCGTACCTAGTGTACCTTTGTAGTAGACTCAAGTCGGCTGTACTTGCTTAATCTTATTTTTTTTTAATATTTTTCCCTATCAAATTATCAGTGCACTTGACTTACATATTATTAAATTAAAAGTAGGAATAATATTTATATTTATTACGACTTCTCAGAACGTAAGCTTGGGAAGAATAAGTTTAAATTTCAAGCCAGAATATATAAAATCTACAGCGATCGGGCTAGGTGGACAATTCTATTTCAAAAAAGCCCGGCTATGCCGGCATTACCCTCACTTAACCATTCACGCCCCTAATAACGTAGTATTTTGCTATTTTTCTAGAAACAGTAATATGAACGCGACGCATTCTAAGTTTTACTTATGTGCATGTTATTTAATAACGATGTTAACCGCCAGGCAACATCGTCAGGCGTAAATATCGTCTAGTCTGAGGCCTACGCCCCGTGGCTCTAACGATTTCATATTACTCTGTTTTTCTGAGAGCGCAGGGACCCAATAGAAGCTCCCGGGGAGCAAAAAACTATAAAGTTTTGCCATAAAATTGTAATATTACACTACACAGGTTGCAACGAGGGTTTCGTATCGATCGGAGCACTTCGGCAACGTTCGCCATCGGTTGTCCGATTTCGTCTATCCCCTTTAAGGACAAAGAAAATCTTGGAAAATCATCAAAATATACACATCTACTTCTATTTTCTAATATATATGAAGGATATCAACATTATCCGGATTAAATTTTTATATTTTGTTTCATCTTTTGTGCGTTGTTGAAACTTTTTATTGGTCTAAAAAGATTTAAATTCGCTAAAGGGCACTTATGTATATCTTATGAAACATTACAATTTCAGATGAGACTTTTGAAGCTTCGCCTTTGAAAAATACTTTTATTTTACACGTCCTAGGTGAATTTGAGCCCAAGGTTTTGCTATCTTTACTTGTACCTGGATTACTGCTACTACATAAATAAATATAATCACATCAAATATTTTAATCTTCCTGATGAACTGCTCTGATCGTTACGGCATTCATTTGTATGTGATATAGGCGCTGCTTATTTATTATTATAGGAAATTTCAAAGTTCAAAATTAATGAAGAATATCATAACACTTAAAAATACGCATAAAAATTAAAATGTGTAGTTTTGCGATACATTAATTCTTAATTCCGCGGTACACCGCTCTGTAAACGATCATATTTAAACACGTTGCGTCAACGTTCTTAATTCCTGCCTTACTGTCACGTTATCCTAGATGAACGCACCTTCTTAGTGTACGTACGATTTTTTTTTAATTTCACGTGAACTCCGAAAAAATACTTCAGAAACTAAAACGGAAATAAAAATTTTCAAAATTCTTTATTAAAATAATCACTCGTTAATTTTTTAACTAACTCTACATACATCATGATACGAACAATAAATTCGTAAACACTCAAGTATGCTCCGAAACAAAATCAAGTAAGGTTTTAGAAATTTTGTCATAAAAATTGTTAGTAGTTTTTCTCCATTTCCTCTACTACACCATTATTGTTTTCCGTAAAAAGTAGCGTAAACTATTGGTGAAAGGGTGCAAATTATCTTGATCTACGGTACCGAGTTGTAAGAGTTTTTTATCATCCAGATGGGGACGTGAAGCACTAATGCATACTATACATACACTTGTACAAAAATTTGGTGCAAAATTTGATAGCGAACAGAAGACATGGTAGTAAAATGGAACATGAAATGAAGTTGTTGAAAACTTTATCATGAATCCAGCCAACTCTCAAAGCTGCATAAATTTCACCCATATAAAACAAAGATAGTACAAAAACTTAGTAGAGCCGATTATAAACAGACTACCGACCAATAACCGCCTTTATTACTTCGCATAGATAGAGACGTACCGATTTATATACATATGTTCGTTAGTCAAGCCACTCCCCATTCCGCACTTCACCCAAGCCGTGTTCATGTATGGGAAGGAAATTCTCTTTTTTAGAGGGATTTTTGAAGGTTAGAGGGAAGAAAGGAAGTTTTTTAGTGAATTACCTATTTTATAAGGAATTATTGTTTGGCCTACGTACTTAGCGAATTACATTCGTTATCATAAAGTATGGCAATCATGTACTGTCGCTTGCGATACTTAGATTAGCTGCATGTGACACGGATTTTGCTGTGATAGGTATAGGTATGGTGTGTTTTTAAATTTTTGTCATTTGAACATTAAAATTGTATTTCATACCACCTATACATAATAACAGGCGCAAAGAAAAAAAGGAATTTTTATTTTTTCATGAAATATAAAATCACACACTGCATTTAACATCCACAACTACATAAGTATTTAATAAATAGGTATACAAAATAAAACGGAAGAATATATATCAATATTTGGTCATAGCTCCATTATTTTGAATAACGCTAACTAGGCGCCTTGGCATCGAACTTATAACATTTTTAACATAATTATTATCAATTTGGTCCCATGATTCTTGTATGGAATGTAATAATTCCTTTCTATTTCTAGGCCTGAAATTTCTTTTGTAACTAGATTTAGTTAGTAGTTCCCATACATTTTCGATGGGGTTTAAGTCTGGACTTTCAGAAGGCCATCTCAAAACATTTATATTATTTGCTTCAAGCCATTCGGGAGTTACACGTGAAGTGTGAATGGGGGCATTGCCATGCTGGAAAATAAATTCCTCTGGTTCTGGATACAGTATCCATATAGAGGGAAGCATTATGTTTTCTAAAGTGTTTGTATAAACAAGACGAGTTAATCGATCTTTAATATCATAAGATACACCAGGACCACGGTAACTAATCCAGGCCCATATATGAATTGAAAAACGTCTACTTCTTTTTACTGGACGAATATATCTTTCATGATATCTCGTGTTTACTGGTCTATATGCACGAATACGACCATTGTACTAACTTTGGAAAGCATTCTCATCAGAAAATATAAAATTTCTCCCCATCTAGGGACCCATGTTTACATAATCGAGGGAAAACTGTATCCTGAGATTTTTATTGTCCTCGTCCAAATAGTTTTTTCTAGCTGCGGCACAATTTTTTAATTCACTGTTTTTAATTCGTCGAAAAGCTGTTCTTATAGATGCTGAAAAATTCACTTCTTCTATAGCATCTATCAGTAGGTGCCTTAAATGGGTTGTTTCGTAAATAATTAAATAACGTTTCATTTTCTTGCCTAGGTAACTGGTCGCCTTCCCGAACCTTGTTTTCTACTTAAAATTTGTTCCTGTCTCCATTTCATTTTAATTCTAAAAACCGCATTTCTATTCACCCCAAGACGCTCTGACACTGTTCGTATGGAGTAACCATCTTCCAGACATTGTAAAACGCGATATCTCTTCTGGATATCAATATGTCGTTGCATTTGTGTAAAAGTCGTATTACTTTTGCACAGTACTACTACTGCTGTATTGACACTGACAATGACAAATTAAATCAATCCGTATCAAACAGCTTAAAAAAATATAAAATTATCGCTTACCAGTCATCTCGTTTTTTATGGCAAGCGAATGTACTTACAGATACAATACTTTTATAGACATAAATTAATTTTAGAATAAAACTTATATAAGTTAATGGTTTCTAATAAAAAGACATTTTGGATAACTTTTGAATATGTGTCCGCGCAGAATTAGTAGTCGCTCCTGAGAAAAATGTTATCAAAAGAATTTTAGTATTCTTTCATACACATGTCTCATTTTAGATTATGGTATTCGTACACTTGCATGTTAATAAAATGCAAGTGTAAACTAATAAAAGGTCTTAAAATAATAACTAATAACTAATGATAAGGAGGCAATTGTAGCTTAACAGATGTTGCGAATTAAGGAAGGAGAAAATGAAGAGCAACAATTTAAAGATTGTTTGTTAGAGTTACCTGTAACTAAACTGCCTACACTAAAAATCTTGTTAGCCATTGCAACTAAGTATAAATGAAATAGATGTAAAGCGCCCATTCTTGAATGGCAATATTGAGACAGAAGGAATGTCTTAAAATTGAACAAATATTTGTATGGTTGTGGAAATCACCGAAAATATGGAATGATAAATTTTAATCAAGGAAACTACTGCCTTTACCACAAAGAAGGAAAAAATTATTTGTGTTTAACCTCAGATGGACATGGAATCATGACGTAGCAATTAAGCTAAATTTAGACATAAGATTTGTTACTTTATTTTATTTTATTGCATATTTATTCTATTTATTACATGAAACCTTTTCGATATTCGGAATTTCCAATAATATCCGGATTTAATCATTTATATCGCTGTACACATGTTCATCTGGTTGTAGATGATTCAGAATAAGAATTTTTAATATCCAGTGAAATTCCCAGCCAATTCCATCTGCTAGGGACAATAATTCTAATCGTAATATCGGTTACAACCTGAATGTTTTGTATTGTATAAATGTCTCAAGTTTAAAACTAGAGAGAACAAAGACGGATGAAATTATTATTTTTTTTTGCAGAGAATAGGCAACACGAATCCATTCTCACGATGCGAATAAACACGAGTCTATCTGGTCGTTGCAAAAAAGGAATAATTTCACGTGCCTTTATCATCACTATTTATAACTATCAAAAAATGTACGTGTCATTTAGAAATGAAGGTTTTACCCATAGTATATTTGTACTTTTAAGGTAAATTGCACTTTGCTGCACATCAGTAATCACCACGGAATTATGGGCGGAACAATGCTCATTTAAATAGCATTCAAAAAGCAGTCTAACAAGCAATGTAATAAGTACAATTCTTTAGTTGCTAATTTGCTAATAAACGCGTAAAGCATTAAATACGAAAGTGTTTCATTTCGTGGGTGTCCATTTTCTTCAATTACGTATTGTAACTAATAGTTATATAGTTCTTCGAACCTCAGAATAAAAGAGACGTGCCATCGATAAATCCATTGCAACCATCAAGATATTCAGTCGCAACAGTTTATATTTATTTATGTTGACAGTAAACGACAATGAGATAGAAATGAGTAAATTGAAATTATCTTTAAATAAAGATTTAAAATAATTAAAATGCAACCTCGGGAACCTTTTTAGTGAGTAAAGTGTTCGATGCTCTTATACTGCTTGTTACTATGATATTTCAGAAAGCAGCAATGTGTGCCACTGTCAGCATAGCAGAGTATATTGTTTTAGGGAAAGATGTAGCTGAAGAGTGTTGGATTTGGAATTTGTTGGACGAAGTAAGACTAGCATGTAAACAAATAGTATTATGTGAAAACAATCACTCAGCTATTCACATCATGAAAAATCGAGCTCTTAAAATACATCGATTTAAAATACCATTTTGTAAAGTTATGTACCTTTTGATAAGCAATTACTAGAGAGGACAAAAGCGAGTGAAATCATACTTGTTTTGTGGCGACTAGACAGACTCGTGCTTTATCGACATTCGAAGAAACCAGTAAACGCGAACCCTTTCTTATGAGACGAATAGACACGAGTCTGTATAATCGCTTCAAAAAAGGTATGATTTCACTCGCTTTTGTCCTCTCTAGTAATTACGCGATACTACTAAATGGGAGTATATTTGTATATTTTTAAACACAACGACTAGAAATTATTTCCTTTTTTTTGTAACTGGTAAGATTTCTTCTAACTGATTGCGTACAAAAATTCGTTTATTAGACTTTTGTTTTAGCTCAAGTATGATGTATATCTATTGTAATATTTATATGTATCATAATCATAACAGACCCATTCTATTATTGTTTCACTTAGCGTATTTCCTTTTCTATTCAACTCCACTGTTTACCGTTTCATTTTGAGCTTGTTTGCCTAACGTATCCGTACGACTGTGTGATATTTTTCTACCTTCTTTCATTGCCATTGTTAATTCTCCAGGTATATGCGTAGGTTATTTAAATAAATTAACAACGAAAAATATGCTAACAACACGACTGCAGCAGCAGTAAAGACACGTCCTGAAGCTCGAATTGCGGAGAAGCGGTATATTGTTTCACTTGCAGACGGCGGATTGAACGTGTTATTTTATTAAAGGGGAACTGAAGCTAGGAGACGGTAAAGCTGCAGTAGGCAGGGCGTCTCTCTGTCTACCTTACCGTTATGTACGAGCTTATTTTCCGTATTTATACGTGTAACCTATTTACTTACACTTGCCTATGTAATCAATTTCAGTTCAACAAAATCATTCCTCTAGATAATACAAGATTTTATTTATTTTATTTTATTGAATAATTTTAGAAATAGAAAGTTTTACTAATCCTTTAATCGTACACATTATTGTATTTTCAAACACGCTCGTAACTTTATCAAGTGTATATTACCAAAAAACAATTGAACATTTTAGAGTTTGTAAATAAAATGACAATTTTATCTTGTGCGTTATATTAGCGTTTGGAATAAAATCGACTATGATGAACTTTAACTAATGCGAAGCTTAGATGCTTGCTATGGAAGCAAATGATTACAATTTGTGTCAAACGTTCAGTTATCACTGTCTGTTGCAAATATCACTTAAGCTGCGTAATTTTTGCGCATTAAGATGTTAAGTTAAGTTGATGCGTCGAAAATTTGCTGTAAGAGCAAAAAAATATTAAGAGCAGTTATTCCCACCATGATAGTCGATATCTCTTGAAACTTTCAGAGTTCAAAAATAATGAAAATTCCTAAGAAACAGGTGTAGATAATTAGTGAGACAGTAGAAACAGTAGTTACTGCTTATTTTGAAACCTATTCCGAGAATTTGTTTAGAGACATTGCTAGGGATAAGTTTACGGAATGGTGTAAGTATAAATTCATTCCCAATAAGCTGCTCAAACATTATTACCAGGGAATCCTAAAACAAGAATGGTTTCTTGTTATTGGTGTATCATCTGTTGTCAGCGGAATGTCAATAATAGCCGAAATATTCTATAAAGCGACAAGGTAAACTTTTCTATTTGTGGAATATTTAGCAGAAGACTGGTCAAGAAATAAGCACTATAAATGCTGTAGTTGATTTAATGGAATATTATTATCCAAGAATTTGTCGTAATATATAATTGGTTTCTGCATGAGACGCATTTCTGCATTTCTCAAAATGCGTGTCCGAACGTTTAATCCAAAACGATGTTCTGATCTACTTGCTCTGTTTGTTTTGAACTGTATTGTGCAATATTGCTCCGTTGCTAAAGACTCCATAATTTGTAAATTTCGATTCGCTTGACCCGACGATTTTTATAAAAAAAATGTTCGTTTTCCAATCTTCCCGCTAAGTTTCAATATTTTAGTCGTCTTAAATTATATGATTTAAACTTACTTCGATACAGCTTTTCAATACTCGAATCTAGAGCAGTTAATTCTAACACCACTTCGCGTGTAGATGTTGATGAATTGTTATTTCATTAGAAAATACAACACACACATTTAATTTACCATTTGTAAGCTATCCCGGTGATTTTCATTGATGTTCCTGTTAACGTAAACTTTACGCGTCTTGGTAAGAAACGATCCAACTTCGACCACGTATCTCTTAAAATCTAGAAAAATTATACGATCGTTCTGGATACGATGTAAATACTTCGTACTCGCTATTGTTGTATTTCGGTTGAATGAACAAAAACATTTCTTTTCGTTGGCGTACACAATTATGTAAAACTTTTGTCAACATGTCAACATACATCGTTGAAATCAGAAAAAACTCTCCGATTGTGTCAAAATCCAATACGATCAGATCCTCATGAAAGTCGAAAATAAATCCGTAAAATTGTAAATATACTTGGTCCTTTATCCAATATTATACATAATATAATATAATGTAATAATTATGCAAATAATATGGCAACGTCGCAAGTTTTGCTGCTCTAAAGCATGCGCGAAGTGTTCTAAAGCTAACCGTTCGACGTTGGACGAAAGTATAATCGAAGTCTGAAAAAGTACAAACGTTAAGTTTTTCTCGCTACATATCATCAAATTTGTTCAAAAAAATATTAAGGTCCAAAATCTAGTAGTCTCAATTTTTTTCAAGTGTAACTCATTGATAATCTTATATTACTAAAGTTGTCATAAAAAAATATGATGACGTCATAACTTTAAAAACACATAACATAACAAGATAACAACGATGTAATATAACGTAACATTATTGAAATCGCTATACCCCTTCGAAATTTTTTCAAAAAAATAAATATTAACAAAAATAATGATTTTATTCCTTACTTTTCTTCCACACTGTATATTCCGAATACGTCATAAAAGAAGCTCAAATATACTACAGTAAAATGAAAAATTCTCATTTAAGCGACAACTTACTTTTAGGTCTAGCTCTCTTGTGTTGTAGACGAAAAATACGTAATAGTAGTTTTTTATTGTTGCTACAATAACAAAACTAATCATGACTTTAAGCTAAAAGGAAGTCCAAACACAGGTCACTAAACCCGATAGGTTTTTGATTTTTTTCATAAACAGATTAAAAATAGTAAAATAGTTTCGTTTGAGATACTGAATAATTTTATAGCTTATCAAAAACTTATTACGATACAGGCTGCACTGACGTTCTAGTGTGAATGACACTATTTAGCAAATGAACACTGTTTATATAACACTAACGCTAGCAAATGAACAATATATGTGCAGCCACCGTAAAACAACACACCTAATTTGTCCGCTGTTATGAAACCTACGTAAATATTTTCTCCAAAATGTGCTCAACTTCTTTAGCAGCGCTATTCATAAAAACAACTAATAAAAATATTGGAGCACATTCTTTACCTCTTAGTAACCCGTTCAAAATGAAAAAATTGCATTGTAACAGATATTAATGCGTAAATGTACAAGAAAACAATATAACAAAGTAATATACAACCTGCCCACTTAACTTAACTTACCACTGCCCTTCCTGGGGAACTTTTTGAGATAATTGACTCAATTATCTCAAATACTTCTACTAAAATATTTCGAAATGCCAGTGTTTCTCCTATGTTCTAAACTTCTTGCACGCGAGATCTGCGGTCCAAATTTTATGCGATTAAGAATATCATGCAGTTTTCAGCAATATATCATATTTTTTTACGAGATGGTTATTGACATTATCTGCTCCAAATAACCATCATTTTCCATCAAAATAGTCTCTATACTTGAGTCAAATGCTGTGCAGCATGTTTTTTTGAATATTTTTTGTTTGAAAATTTTTCCCCCAAATTACTTGGGCAAAAAAGCAAAGTAATAACCAGCAAATTGGCAACAATTGACGGAGTTACCATATATAGTGTTTTATGTAACTATAGATAATAAATGACTAAAGATGACGTTTACAATTTGTGTTTCAGAAACTCTTCTGCAAATGGACCGACAGCAGCTTCAAAAATTCGTACAGTACCTGATATCTGAACATCACACGGAAGTTTTGCCAACCGCTCAGAAATTAGCCGACGAAATCCTACAGCAGCGATCTGAAATAAATCAGATACCCGGAGCTCCGGATCCAACAGCCGGAGCTTCGGCCGACGACGATCACTCGTGGCATTTGGACGAAGAACAAGTTTGCGAACAAGTCAAATCGTATTTATCCCAAGGAACGTATTATAACGCTAACAAACAACTGAATTCCCTGTTTTCGAAGGTAATAAAATGCGTAAATATTAAGGCTATTTGGTAGAAACTGTATAATTTCGTACATCTTTGTAGGTACGAGAAATGCTACGAGCCCAAGATTCGAATGGCGCTCGAATGCTGACCTTAATCACCGAACAATTCCTATCTGATCCTAGATTACAATTATGGAAAAATCAAGGAACTCCGATGACTGATAAATGCAGACAGCTATGGGATCAACTCGGTAAGTCGCTTCGTTTCTGGGATATGTTTTATAGGATGGGTTTTTTAGACTTAGTTTAAAGAATTTAGTTTAAATTCTTTTACAATATAATTATACTCGACTAAAATCCCGACTAATTCTTGTAATCCGGATAATTGAAAATGTCACTGTTGGAATGATTTCAAATAATTATAACAAATCAAGAACATTTATAGTTGTACGTGTATTATGTGTTTCAGTATTTCAGTGAAATCGCAAATTCGTCAGATTAAAACGACAAAAAAAAAAAAAAAAAAAACCAACCGTTTGCTGACCGATTTCCCAATATATAGAGCACATTTTTAAAAAAGCCCGCGCGTTCTGTTCAAAATTGTTATTATTTCATGTTCGCGGCAATCAATAACTTGGGCTTGTGGCAATTCGCTTAAACAACCGTAAAAGGTTTATTTCAATAAAAATCACAAGCTAATTAGACGCGATACGATTGGCTGAAGAAAATTCGAAACTATTTTCTGACTTCACCATATTGTGACTGAATCTACCTAGTTTGTGATTTCTGTTGGAACAGAGCTTAAATATTTAGCTGATTTTCTATCACGTTCAAAGAGCAATCGACCTAAACTATGCAAACATTACACAGGTAGTCCATATCGACTTAAGCGTGATTGAACTCAAAAACATTCCTGTCTATGATCAAAGTCATCTTTTGCCAACTCTTAAACCAATTGTAGTTTATACGGTAGAAATTTTTGAACTTTAAAAAATTTTAAAACCGAAGCGTGGTAATCAAAAAAAAATGTTCCTGCTGATTAAATGTGCATTATTTTCAATTTCTAAAAGCACGCACGTCTTCGTTTAATGCCACCGAGCGTCCACTTTTCGGAAGATTCTTTACATTACCGTGTTCTCCAAATTTGTTTTCGATTCTAGTAACGGTAGATTGACTTATGGGCTGATTCGAATACTTACCTCTAAAAACTTGACACACTTCTTGATGTGATTTGACTCTGCCGCCTTAACCGATCATCATTAACACTTCGATTCTTTATTCCTTACTTAATTGTGCCATTTTTTTTATTGATAAAAGAGCTTACCAAAGGTGAAATCTTTATCTTTCTTTAGAACAAGCAAATTGCAATAATTTTACTATACGTTAATTGCGTTTAATTAATTTTTAATGTTCGACCTTTTACAATGTTTTTCTCAATTTTTTTCAGTTGTAACATAATAATTTTATACCGTTGAAATCGGAATAAAAAGTGCTACTGAAAGCATTATTGAAAAATATAAGTTGTCATTAAAAAAACATTTGGTGACGTAAGATGACAACGAATACGTAGTACAACGTAAAATAATTGACATTGCTATACCCTTTATTCGTTACTTTCCTTCCACACTGTATAACAAATCAGCTGTCTCGCAAAAAAAAGAGGTAAAAGAGAATAGAACACCCTCTAGAAAAAATTGAACTCCGTTCATAAGAATCGAACTCAAAATTCATATTACAACATACATTATATGCTCTAAATGAGATCAAATTCAGACTATCGGTAATGCCAATATATTATCGCGAATTTCGGATTATGGAGGACTTTGATTAGCGAAATCCTACCATGCACGGTTTAACGTTTCACTACACTGTTTCACATCCGCAACTGTTTTTGGAAAGCAATGTGAATAATTAGCTAGCGTTTAAAGTTGATACTAATCCAAATCTCCTAAAATGATCTTATTTTAGGATCTTTGTGGGTATGCATCGTGTTAAATCCAAATTGCACTCAACATGAAAAACAACAATGGAAAACTCTCTTGGAGAAGTGGACTAGAATCGATGTGTGTCCGCCGGAAGATCCGGATTTTCGTTATCAACAACCTGGCCATCCATCTCAGCGTGATTCGGTAAATAATGACTACATTCATATGTGTGTATCTTAACATTTCTGCAGAAGCATAATATCGAGTAAAATATAACTCAGGCCCCAATTGCTTGTAGTTTTATGCACTAAACATTGCAAAACACAGCATACTTAATGCAAATTGCACTTGGAAGAAATGTACAACATTCTTGAAAACTTGTTTTCCATATTCTGAGCAAACATGTTTTGTATTTTCAATTGATACTTTTTTTTATAATTGTTTTAGCAGATAAAAATCAGGAAAAACCTTGATTTATTAAAGAAACCTTTGTAAATGTTTTTACCTGTTCCAAAACCCTTAATTAGCAACCTAAATTTTCAGAATAAATTTTTAATACTTCGCAAAATGGCTGATTTTTTTTAATATGCGATATTAATAAATAAAAAAAATAATATCGCAAACAAACGTTACATTCAATGCAACTACATGTATAGATATTACTATAATATTAATTCACTTAAAGAATTACAAAAGTAGCATTTTGACTCACTATTAAGAAACAAAAAATTATATAAAGAATTTTTGCTCTATAAATCCTCAATAATTTCTTTCCTTACGACACTTATCCGACAACATACAGGTGGCGCAGGCGAACGGGAAATTTTGAAATAACGTCATTTCCACGAATAAATTCATAAAACTAGTAATTTATTAACGAAAGTCCATGTATGCAGCATGCCATTTATGTTTTTACAATCAAAATGTCCAAAAGTGTCTCTCTACTTTTTAAAGATGACATCGGAAAGATGTCCTTCCATTCGGCGGTCACACTCTAACAGTCTGTTATGAAAACTCTGGAATGCGCGGTGTAGCAAATCTTGGGGAATGGCAGTGATTTCTTGTTGAATGTTCTCCTTCAGTTCATGGATTGTTGCAGGTCGTGTACGGTACACCTTGCCTTTAAGATACCCCCACAGGAAGAAGTCGCACACACTAAGATCAGGGGATCTCGTAGGCCATTCAATGTCACCGTTACGTGAAATAATGCATCTTCCAAACAATTGACGAACTGCCGCCATCGAATGTCCAGCAGTGTGACGTGGCTCCGTCCTGCTGAAACCGCATATTTTCTATGTTAAGATTAAGCTCGTACAGTCTCGGTGTAAAGAATGTTTGAAGCATTTCAACATATCGAGCGGATGTTACTGTCGCTGCACTACCATCCTCACGTGCAAAAAAAGAAGGGCCGATAACACCATGACATGATACAGCCCACCATATTGTGACCTTGTCGCTAGGTAGTGGTCGCTGGTGTAACTCGCAAGGATTATCCTGAGCCCAATAACGAAAATTCTGTTTGTTTACGAAACCGTTCAGGTGGAAATGGGCTTCATCTGATATCCATATGTTACCAACGAAATTCGCATCCTCGTTAATTTTAGCCAATATCTGCCTACTAAACTCCAAACGTGAATCTGGGTCTCGTTCATATAATTGTTGCACAATCTGCAACTTATAGCGATGGAAATGTAATTCGTGCAGTATTCTTTGTAAGCTTCGTCGCTTAATCCCTAGCGTAGATGCTTGCTGTCGAACGGAGCGGCGAAGACTTTTCTCGATTGCAGCTCTAACAGCCTCAATGTTCACCTGGAGTTTTCTTTTTCAAGACAGATCCTGTTTCTTCAAAATTAGGCACCCACGTTGTAATCGCATGCGCAGATGGGACACGTCCATGACGTCGAAGCTGGTAATGCTGTCGAAATATTCTCTGCGCGGCAGTCGCCATTTTTATGTTCCCCTGCGCCACCCTGTACTAGTACTTAAGTAGACAGAATGTCACAAGACGAACTTACTTTACCCGTACATCAGAAACCATTCGATCAACATTCTTACATGCCGAGTTAAATAAGCGATAAAGTAGTACGATGAATTTATTGAAAACTTCATAAAAGAATCAAGTTATGTTTAGAGCCCTAGTGTTTAGGCATATCCAAATAGACTGACTTTAGGACAAATTAATTACTGAATTCAAATGTTGGGGCAATCCATTTAAGAAAATTAAGTGTTGGTGAAGTCGGTTAAATAGACATCCCAGTATTTTCAAAAACTCAGCCCCACTCAGAACAAAATAAGTCCGCAACCCGCTCAGTTTGTTATAAACGGCTAACGTAAGGTCATCCTATGACTCCCTGTATATGTACATATACTATCGTCCAAAAGTTTAGAAGCAAGCTGAAATTCGTTTACAATACTACAACGGATAGGTATATCGTGAAAATTTAATTCCTATTTTAATTTTGTATATGTAAATATGAAATTATTACACATATGCGCAAATTGCAAACTTTCAGGTAAAACTTTCACGGGATTAAATTTTACTGCTCTTTCCCAAGAATACGACTATTGTTTGAACAGGATGGTGTAAGGTACCTGCAGTAATTATTTTCGGTTAATGGATGTTGTACTACTTCGATAATCATTGAGTGTATATGGTAAATTTATTAAACCTTAGCGTTCTATCCTTTCGCGTGCAGAATTAGTTTTTTGAAATCAGTGCCTCATTGTAACAATTTGATTGAATACTGGGCATCAAGATGCCTAAACGCAAACAATTGACAGTAGAATAACTGTACTCTTCCGGATGAAGGATATACCGAGAGAGAAATTGTTCTACGGCTACGCATTTCACCGAAAGGAGTGCATTACACATTGGCTCGGAGAAGAGGGACAAGGCAAAATATTGATAGAAGGCGTAACGGGTGACTTCTGGACTTGAAGATCGATATATCGTAACAATTTCGAAACGAAATCGACGTCTAACGGCCCCAGATATTGCAACGCGCATTAATAGACAACGACAAACAAATGTTTCTATTACTACCCTGAAGAGGCGATTATTGGAAGCCTGTTTAAGGGGATGTATCGGCCGTAAAAAAACCGTTTTTAAAACGTGTGCACAAGCAGATCATATTGGACTAATAGAACGCAGTCTTATGGACCGACGAATCCGATTTCGAGATTTTTAGTACAAAACGGCGAGTCTTCGTTCGTCGATGATCGGGTGAAAGAGCTAGTGAGGTCAGTTTGGTGTTGTCATCAAACATAAGGGTGGTAGTGTTATGGCATGGGGTAGTTTTGTTGGCACAACACCAGGCTATTTGACGAAAATTCGTGGCACAACGCGAAAAAAAGAATATTTGGATATTTTACAAAATCATGCCATTCCATGTGGAAGCCGCCTTGTTGGTAGCCCGTTTGTGTTCCAGTAAGACAATAACCCCAAACATACGGCTCGAATATGTAAAAACTTTCTGGAGGAGAAAGCAGCTACAAATGAGGTAAACCATTAATTAATGGTTTCGCCCCCTCAGAGTCCTGATTTGTCCCCCATTGAGCTCTTATGGGATGAACTTAATCGGAGGGCCAGAAAGCGGCAACCCTAAAATGCTCAACAGCTGTGGGATTATTTGCAAAACGCTTGGGAACAAACTAACACGGACTGCCTCAAAAAATTGTTAAGAAGAATGCCTAAAATTTGTTTATAGGTTATTAAAGCAAAAGGAGGTCCTATAGACGAAAACAAACTTGTGAACTAAATAATGCATGAACATCGATTGTTTTAATTTATTTACTTTTATTAGACGACACTTATTTATATTATGCATGAATTCAGTACTAATCAATATAAATTCTACTATATTTGTGATTTTTCTAAAATCTGTTCCTGCTTCCAAACTTTTGGGCAGTAGTGAATGTTTGTTTGATAATAGGTTATTTAAGTTGAGGTTAATAATAATAACTAGAGCTCCCCAACTGCGTGGCGCACCATAGGCGTCGATAAGGAACATAAGTAAAGTACATAAAAACAAAAGAAATAAAGAATTTTAAAACGCTTACTTTTGTAATTAGCCGTATCCAATATAGTGGGTGTTAATGCACAAGGAAAATAGTATTAGTCAGCACACGAGGAGGTAGGCACATTAAAACTGTTACCGTAAGCGCAATCCGATTTCTCAAACATCTGAAGCATTAGGAATGTTTCCACAGTCGTTTCTTTCAAGGATGTTCGTCGTTCTGAAAAAATGTTTTTATATCTTGAAAATGAACGCTCGACGTCTAATGATGTAATACACGCGTAATTAAAATAATCTTTGAATTTAGTCACCGGATCAGTAGAGTTACCTTCCCAAACTTGTCTTAACCTGCTAAAATTTGTATCTTTCTTCATAACACTTTCAAAATTTCTTGTAACGATATCATTTTTTTTTGTTATTTATACAGTGTAGGAGTGTGTTAACGTAATCTAATATTTGTACTGACTCCGTCAGGGACAGTGCACTATTTTGTAATTTATTTATTGCCTCAAGTACTTCTCTATAATTGTTGTAAACGGTTTTCCTTAACAGCCGCAGATTCGTTGGGATTGAATTGTAAGACGACTAATTTTATTTGCCGGAAGTATTTAAAATAATAAAACGCTGCCTTCAGCCATGTCCCCCAACGCGTAAGAATCGGCTCTGGTGGTTCGGGAATACCGGGACACTGTTTATGAAATTCACTGGTACGTTTGGGAGATTTGAGAAACACTCGTTTCGTATTTGTTATTAATGCATTTACCTCAGGGAAATTTACACGAATAGTTTCAGCCACAATATGCAGAGCATGAAGTTTACAAGTAATATGTAACATCATCCCATAATGTTCTTGAAGAGAACGACCTACACAACGCATTGTCGCGGCACCATCGGTCATGAAAATTAATACTTGAGTAGTGGCAATTTCAAATGTTTGTAAAGTATCAACGACTACGCTCTCGATAGCGTCGGCAGTACACGATTTTAGTCTTTTACTAGCTAATAAAATTCCCTTTGTAGGTTGACGAGGTTCCAGTATACGTACAATCACATTCAAAATAGAATGTTTTTTACGGTCTGTCGTTTCGTCAATACATAACCACAGTAGTTTATTTTTTATTGCAGATCTGATCCTGTTTTCAATTTCGGTACGTACACTTGGCACACATCTCCTTAAGCTTGTTTCCGACGGTAACTCAAAGTCTGGATTATATTTATTCCAAAATTCACGGAATGGTTTCTTCCTGAGTAAGGAAAACGGTAAATTACACGCAGTCAGCATATAAAATAAATCAATTATAAATTGAGTTGCCTCAGTCGGTGATACACCCAGTTTTTTATTTTTGTGTTGCTGACTATTTACATGTCTTCTACAGCCATATTTATCATTGCACATCAGAGGAATATTACAAATTTTACATATAATCTTACTTCCATTATATATTAAGTCAGGAAATTCTCCACAGAACTTTTTCACTTTGTCGGCCTTTGGGCGTTTCTTACTACGCGCGTCCGCCATACCGTCACAACCCGATCGCATACGGTAATAAACTACCGAAATGCGATGCGAGTTATTTGCTTATATATTACATTACATATCCCCCGGCCCACGCCCGGCGGTACGCCTTCTGACTTGCCACGCACTTTGGGGAGCTCTAATAATAACACTTAAACAATATTTCCGGAAGTAACATTACCGTTGATGAGTTTTCTAATTCATTCATAAACTATTCGGGTACACACAGTAATTAGTTTTTGTAGTAGTTACAGCCCTAAAAATGCCATAGTACACCTCCCGAAAATATTCTTCGAGTTATGGTCATCTATTTGCTGCTTGTTACAAATACTGTGTTATTATTAACCCAAAAATTAACAACATATTAAAATTTCTTTATTATTGTGCAAACCTAACAAGAAATAATGCCACATTGTATAAACACTGCAAACAGTCCAGAGAGTATTACTAACGGCAAAGCCAAGCGGCAAGAGTAGTAATATCAAATATAGAAATGGAGGTCGTATAACTAATGTTTCCTCAAAACATCTGGATTTATACCGTGTTCCATGCCAGAGTCGGTGGCAATTAGCGTATACGAAAAAATGAACAGAAACCTTGGACATCATGAATGAAGACTGACGCAAAATCTAAATAAACATTACAAATAATTACTTATAAATTAAATTAAGTTCGTAGATGCGCAATATGGCCAACTTCCCCACCGCCATTTTGATATTTTGCACTGCAAGAAAATCAATCCAAATCAATATAGTTTAAACTATGTAAAGGCCTCAATTGTTATAAGGCGAAACTCTGCGTTCCGCTGATTTCTGCGTATTAAATTTAAAATTAAAATTGTCATTATGCACGATTTAATTCGCACTTCGTAAAATTAATCTTACATTTCAATTTGACAGTACGTCAGCAGGGATAGGGACAGGTATTACAATGACCGGGACAGAGAAAGAGATCGTTATGCTGATCGGGACAGAGAAAGAAGGGAAAGAAGAGAAAGAGATAGAGACAGAGGTAGACCCGTATTTGATTCATCCAGTAGCTCAGAGGAGGAAGACGGGGATTCCAATAGTTCTTATAGTCATAGAAGCAGCAAACGATTAAGATTATCTGGTGGCCATTCTAAGTCATACGCATCCGTTTTACCTAGAACAGTATTCCATAGGTAATTAGCGACGTTATTATGAACTTAAACGAGTAATATCCCTTTCATTTTCAGAGCATTAGATGCTGTAGTCAATATGTCTTGGGACAATATGCATTTAAAAAATATATTATCTAGTGATACTTATTGTTCTCATGTGCCAGATAATTCCAGTTCGGGAAGTTTTAATTCACAAGGGCAACCATTATGGCACGGTAAGTAATATTTATCTAAATCGTTGTTAAAACAAGAATGTTAATCATGTGGTGAATAATTAAAAGAAAATGGAACACATTCGCGCATTTTTTTTTCTAAAAGTTTGAATAAACCTTTACACATGCTATAATCTTCATACCTTTACCACTCAATTTGTTTCTACCAAGTATCGCCAACATTTTCAGTGATTTCCAAAGATCTTACTAACTATTAATTACAGCTGGTTTAGGATAACCACAGAAGATTTTTAAAAAGGTGCTATGACTCAATGCTAGTATTCTTCATCTTAATACATATTTGAAAACGTATTTAACTAATACGGAAAAGCATTACTGTATTGATGGTGAAATGGTATGATGTCAGAATAAGGCTCTATCGAAAAGTAGTGTGCCCGCACTACTATGCGGGGTTAATTAAAAGTATGAAGATGGCGATTCATTATCCTTAATATTCATTTGAAATAATTATGTTGAATGTAAAAGTTTTTGAAATTTTTATCTACATTTGAAAATGCTTGTATTTTTTCAGTTACGCATGTCCGTGTATTTTTTTTAATGAGAGTCTGCAAATTTTGTTTTAACATTCGATAGAGCATTATTTTTCTTTACAATAATATTCTTTTTAACATGTTTGTAAGAAAATGATAGTTCAAATACTTAATAAATGATAGGTACTTCTTGACCTTAGTGTCATTAGATTTTATTTTCACACATTTGTTTGAAAAAGTGCATTTTATCGTCGCAGAAAAAAAATTACAAATTTTTTGTTTCCGTCCTTTTAAAAAACGACATAGATATACTCCAAGAGAAATAACCATCGATATTCAAGGAAAATATTTGCAGTATATCGATCACTATTTTATCATTAAAACCAAATTATTAAGTAAGCGTACATTGTTTTCATGTATAGCGCCTAGCACAAGCAGGTATAATTCTGCAGTAACTGAAAGTTTGGAGCCAAGTAAGGTAAAATTATCATTGATGAAAGAATGACGAATATTAATATCTGCAGTTATGTCTACTTACTTTACCGGTAATGCAAAAAGTAGCTTCGAAAGAAATGTTGCTAATAAAATTTTCATTATTATTGCAAGTATATGAGATTTTTTCACAAAAATGTAATCATGTAATAAAGTATACATACATTTTCTTATCTTATTATGTAAAATATTTTCGACTTGTTGTTTTGACTTGATTTCGAGTTGCTCAAATTTCGAACTGTGAACTAATTCCTTAAAGCCAAGTATTTATAATTCCTTTTCTAGTACCAACACTAAATTTATCGTTATTCTGTTCCACAGTAATACCAATTACATCTGCAGGATCATCTTTGCCTCCGTCAAATTTACTAATCCTCACAAATACGTTGCCTCTAACTTTCAACTTACACAATTTCTTTCTGCCAACATTTTCTGTGCTTGAACGAACATGCTTTCGAAGTTGTATTTCTACATAAAACAGCAACTGCTTCATTTGCAAAGATGCCGGCTGTTTCTGGCAAAAAGTTTTTCGTTTTACGTAACTCTGTCTTCCGGTATTATACCAATTTCATTATCTTGTAGTACCATCAATCTTAAAGCTATTTATTTTTCAATGTTACGATCACAAAAAGGTTTCCCGCATTCTCATTTGCTTCAGTAATATTGGCATTGACTGTGCTCCCAATATATTCGAATTTATTAAGTTTATCATATCTTTTTCCAAAACTCCACTAAAAATTCTCGGAGAACATTGGACCTTGATACAATTTTTGGCTTTTGGCCGAACAAAGTTTAATACAGTTTCATCCTGCAGTCCAAGATGTATTATTATCGCGCAACAAAGCGAATAAAGAATCCTTTAATGTTTGATACTTTGATCCACTGAACCTTGCATCTGCGAACGTCTAGGTCTACCGTTGACTAGCACTAGTTCGAGCCTCAAACTTGCGAATTCGCAAATATCTGCCCTAAATTCACGTCCGTACCTGACTAATGAATATATGGAGAACGGAAGTACAAGCAAAACGATTCCTTAGCGATTCTTTGGTTTCTTACAAGTAATCGGTATTAAGTTTTCTCTACATATTCTCTATAATGTAAAATGAACTTGGTCCATCGGGCAAACTTTGGAAATCAATTTAGTTCAGTCTAGTTAACTGTTATTGGACATACAACATGACCTGCAATCGACATTTTCTTTATTTTTTTTTATCCGTGCATCTTTCCGATTAATCTATAGATTTTACAACATAGTAAAGTAATTGTCGTGTTTTTTTTTTATTATGATGACCTAGCTAGAAACTTTCTGAGTGGTGGTACCTGCAATCGACATTTTCTTTATTTTTTTTTTATCCGTGCATCTTTCCGATTAATCTATAGATTTTACAACATAGTAAAGTAATTGTCGTGTTTTTTTTTTTATTATGATTACCTAGCTAGAAACTTTCTGAGTGGTGGTACCTGCAATCGACATTTTCTTTATTTTTTTTTTATCCGTGCATCTTTCCGATTAATCTATAGATTTTACAACATGGTAAAGTAATTGTCGTGTTTTTTTTTATTATGATGACCTAGCTAGAAACTTTCTGAGTGGTGGTACTGCGATGCTAGGCATAGAGCTCCATGTACTAATATTGTGGGAGTAGCGTAACGATGTTGTTAGAGTTACGCGTTATGAAATCTTCCCATAAACATTTTTTTAAAGAGCTTCCAGTGTGTTCTTATTTTTTTAGCGTAGCATAATTTCAATATATCTATTTTGTTTTATGCCGAATTCGAATCAACGTTTTTCTGCTTGTTTTTCCCTACGTATCATTTACACCTGCTTATTAACTTTGTGGACAATGTATGCAAGAAAACATGTAAATTGTACGCATAAAATTACTTTTGCACATTGTTTTTAATATGTAACTTTTAGAGAAATATATGTAGAGAAGTAAGATACCGAATATTAAAGAGACGTCGGTATTCCGCAATGATCTGAATTTATCTCAATTATCCCCAGAAACGCGAAAACTAGCGGAAACTGCAGGTTCTGTACACTTGATGATAGCTTTATGTTATGCAGGACTTGCTTCTGAATAAATTTTACTTTAAAAGTCTTTCTAAATTGCTAACAAAAGAAATTATTTTTCACAATTTGATAGAATAGATATTCTTTTCAATGAGAAAACAGATCTGAGACAAATGCCGTTTGAGATTTTTGAAAAAGAAACTAAAAAAGTTAATTTGGTTTTGCAGAAGGAAACTGAAGACATTCTCAAGCCTCAATCTCCTATCTAATGATATACTCGAAATCCTCATACAACGTTTCGTATTTTTTTTTCTTGGTTATCACCAACTTTATTATTTCTTGTAGGCACTCTATTTGGACTTCAATGTCGTCAGAAAGGGACTTGATATATGTTGCACGTGTAGACCTTAATGAATTATTATTTATCTAGAAGATTCAGGATTTACATGAAGACACATAATTTGTAAAGTTTCCCATTGATTTTCATTCAAATTCCTTGTTAATGTGGTTAGCTAAATGATCCAGTCTCGACCAAATTTCTAACAACGTTTACAAAAATGACACGATGTGGCCGTTGTCAATATGGATACAATAATTGTGTATCCATCATTCCTGTCGGTTCGCTGAATAAAAAACACTTGACACGTCTCAAGACTCTTTCTGATGGCATTAAAATCCAATATGGCGTATATAAGAAATAAGAAAATTGACAATTGACATGATCATATAAAAATTTCGATTACAGTATTAGACAGAAAATTAAAAATAGCCCTAAATTTAAATAAAGCTAGCTTGAGGCAAAAGAAAAAATTGGCTTAATTTTTTTTTTATCTCAGATTTATAACAAACACAAAACTTGGCAAGTTTGTAAAATAAGCAAGATCTCCATAGTGACGGTTCAAAATAGATAAGCTTATGCTTTACAATACGCCATATCCTCAAGCGCCTAATGTAACTATCTAAAGCAATTGTTGATTTTAACTTCATTCAGACCTTCTAGTCGTTATCTTTTTAAAGACTTTTTAGATTTTAGAACATAGAAATCAATAACAGTTACGTTGGAGAAGGTGAATATGTAATAAATGTCGCCAATTATATTCAAAATTAAAAATTTCGTTTACACTTCCTGCAGCCTTTATTAGTAATATCATCTAAACTTCAATATTATTCATGTTATTTCTAAAATTTCAGAACCTATAGCCTTGTGCGCAGCAAGAGTCGATTCTTTGAGGTCTCATGGTCACATAGAAGCAGCTCTAAGATTAGCGGTGTCAGTTGTGCGAACTATGAAACAGCAACAGCTGAATGCTCAAAGGCACTGGCACGAAAGTCAGCAAACTGCCAGTACAAGCAGCAAACCTCAACCAGTAAAACCTTGTACCTCACGCTGTAGCGGACAATGCTCCACTTTTTGTTCAACAACGTCGATCAACGCAGCCACGAACACCGATGGTTGGGTAGGACATCCGCTAGATCCAATAGGCTGTCTTTTCGATACGTTAGCTGACGCATCAATTATAACCGAAGATCAAAGACCTAGAACACCTAGTTATTTAGGTATCTAGTTATCTTACCTAAAACAGTTACTATTTCTAACATTAACCTAGCAGAACACAGACCTCAACACTGCACCGAACGACAAACAGAACACCAAGCAGAACGGCAAACGAAACATCAATTTGATCGGGACTACGAACGCGTCTGGTAACAAATTTGCAAGTCTTGCCATAAATTGTCGGCTTTTTAATAAATTAATGTAATACATCAAAAGGCAGCGTACGAATGCGGTTGCAAATTTGGACAAATAAAACGGCGAATACGCCCATAATGCTGGAAAGCGAAGAATTGGCGCTAAGGCTATATTGAGTTTTTCTTAGTACAGTATCTCACATCTTATAATTATTATAATGAATATAAAAATACGTCACTGTAGGTTCCATTAGTTGTTAATGTCGATTCTCCATTCTCTTTAATATTCTGTTTATTGTTCTGTTTGTGATTCGGTACAGAATTTAGCAACATATCTATTTAACATTACCTGTGGTATTAGAAGGAGGGTGTATAGAACATTTCCATTGCAAAATGTGTGTTTACATATGTATTTGATTGTTTCTAGACTTAGTAAATATGGAAGATCAACATGGAAACATACGACCTTTATATCACCACGTCCCAGTTGTTGGAACGAGAGATAGATCCGAAACTTATTTGACTTTGGCATTTGAAGTTGCGCTAATTGGGTTAGGCCAGCAAAGGATCATGCCAGTAGGTTTATATGCGCAAGTAAGAGACAAAATCAATAGCCACCATTTTGACAGGTCCTAATATTCTTGAAAATATATCTTACAAATTATTACAGCAAAGTGATGCATCGGTTTACGATAGTACTCTGAAGAAATCTTCGGATTAAAATGCTGATTACATCTTTTACAGATTGAATAGAATTTCCTTGCGATTTGCTAAAGAACAACGAGCGATCGTTTGGGTTGCTAGCAACTATTCCACCGTTTCATCATAATTACTATTAAATTTTATTTTATTACTACTCAAATCTAAAATTTTGCAATTACTTCCAAACAATTTCTTACTTTGCCCTTTCATTTACATAGGGTACCTTATTAAAAGTACTGTATGTAAAGGAAATTATTTCTTTTTAGTTTCAATTATGCCAGTTTTTATTATTGTATAATTCTCTATGTAACATTGTTTTCTACGTGTTAAACTATATGTTTATAAGAACAGGCTACTTTTATTTCCTTTACTTCTGTTAAGAAAATTTAATTTCACTTCAAAAACTTCGGATTACCAAATATTTTTTCGCAACAATTTTATTTCGTAAATCGAGGTACCACTGTGTAAGACAAGCTATAAAGGTTTTTTTAGTTACTTTATAAATTATTATCTTGCCGACAAGCTTTGTAGGAATACGAATGTGATTTTCGATGAATGTTAATACTATGAACCCCGCCTAATGTGGTTGCAGTTAACGTAATCACCCGCTTATTGCTTTCGTTTTAACAATGCCGCCATATGTACATATTTTCATTATCACAGGTTAAGATATTATCACGTTTTGGCTGTACGAAGTTCAATTTAAAATGAATTACGGAAAGGCATAAACATGTTTATGTTGTGAAATAATTTTTATTTGAAATTTTTCTCTAAATCGCTTAGGGATTATTATCTTGCACCCACGAAGTATATTATAATTATACAATAAATAAATTTTCAGGCTTATCACGGTAACTCAGCATGTGAACCATGCCAGAGGCGAAAACCAACTGCAGTGAAATAAATAGACTGCCACGGAATATAAAAAATATTACAAATGAGAAACTATTTCGCAAACATGTTAAGGATTACTTATTGCAATATTGTTTCTGCGTAACAGAATTGATAATTAATAGGATAAATGCAGGTTATATTCTCTTAGTTGTGTTATGTTAGAATTATAGTGGATTGATTGTTACATAATTTTATCGTCGCTTATGTTCTTCTATGTACTGTCTTTTGTACATTATTTTTTATGGATTCTGGGATGAAATTATTATTATTGTTAGGCAGTGACAGTTGGTGGTGACATAAATGGAAGATCAAAGACAACGCTTTGATTCCCTGGTATACTTTCGTTGCAAGCGTTGTTTATGACCTCCCATGTACACTCGCTTGCCATAAAAAACTAGACGACTCGTAAGCGATAATTTTATATTTTTTTAAGCTGTTTGATACGGATTGATTTGATTTGTCACTGTGAGTGTCAGTACAACAGCAGTAGTACAGTGCAAAAGTAATACGACTTTTACACAAATGTCACGACATATTGATATCCAGACGAGATATCGCGTTTTACAATGTCTGGAAGATGGTTACTCCATACGAACAGTGTCGGAGCATCTTGGGGTAAATACAAATACGGTTTTTAGAATTAAAATGAAATGGAGGCAGGAAACAAATTTAACTAGAAAACAAGGTTCGGGAAGGCGACCAGTTACCACTAGGCAGGAAAATGAAACGTTATTTATTTACGAAATAACCCATTCAAGACACTATTAGATGCTATTGAAAAAGTGAATTTTTCAGCATCTATAAGAACAGGTTTTCGACGAATTAAAAAATTGTGCCGCAGCTAGGCAAAAGCTATTTGAACGAGGACAATAAAAATCTCAGGATGCAGTTTGCCCTCGATTATGTAAACATGGCTCCCCAGATGTGGTAAAATGTTGCAAATATTTTCTGATGAGAAAGTTTTTCAAAGTTATTACGATGGTCCTATTCATGTATATAGACCAGTAAACCGAGATATAGTGATATGAAAGATATATTCATCCAGTAAAATGAAGTGGACGTTTTTCAATTCAGTCCTGGTGTATCTTATGATATTGAAGATCGTCTAACTGGTCCTGTTTATACAAACATTTTAGAAAACGTAATGCCTCCCTCTGTACGGATACTCTATCCAGAACCAAAAGAATTTATTTTTCAGCGTGACAATTCCCCCATCCACACCTCACGTGTAGCTCGCGAATGGCTTGAAGCAAATAATATAAATGTTTTGAGATGGCCTTCTAAATAGCCCAGACTTAAACTCCATCGAAAATTTATGGGAACTACTAACTAAATCTTTTTACAAAAAAAATTTCAGACCTAGAAATAGAGAGGAATTATTACATTCCATATAAGAATCATGGGACCAAATTGATAATAATTATGTTAAAAATGTTATAAATTCAATGCCAAGGCGCCTAGCAAGCGGTATTCAAAAGAATGGAGCTATGACCAAATATTGATATATATTCTTCCGTTTTATTTTGTATACTTATTTATTAAATATTTATGTAGTTGTGGATATTGTATGCAGTGTGTGATTTTATATCCCATGAAAAAATAAAAATTAGTTTTTTTTTCTTTGCGCCTGTTATTGTGTAGAAGTTGCATGAAATACAACTTTAATATTCAAATGACAAAAATTTAAAAACAGACCATACCCGTACCTATCACAGCAAAGTCCGTATCACATGCAGCTAATCTAAGTATTTCGTTTTTTGTGCAAAGGACAGTACGTTATCTGTCGCTACTGGTATGATTCTATGTTAAGAGGCAAATGAGCATATGTTTTATTATTATCAATAATTATTTAGCTACACAGCTACTTTCAAAGTTGCGACTACAAAAGTTGCGTATCCTGTTCACTCACAGCCCAAAAGTATGTAGAACATGCAACAACCCTGTAAAACTGCCTGTAAAAATGTTACAATGGTGTTCAGCACAGCAGTCATCGCGGAATCAACAACTACATTATTTTAGAATCCCTATATAATACCCCGTGGTGTTCGCCTCTGATTGCTATACTACAGTATAAATAGAGTTTGAAAGTAAAAAATGTATATTCAGAGAAATATCGGTGTAATCGTTGAATAAATAGTACTATCTGGAACATGTCTATTGTTTTTATTAAAACGGAGACTTCGCGGACGTGTAATAATAAGAAAAAAAGAAAGGAAACAAAAAACAGGTACAAAATAGAGAAAACAATGGAACTATGAACAATTTGGTAGAAGTTGCGCAAAGAGAATGCTGTATGTTACAAATCCTTTTTTTTAATGGTTGCTGTAGATTAGAAATATGTGTTTATTACATGCATTTTTCCGATTAATTCTGAGTTTTGATATTCGTTCACACGTACAGTTACGTCCTAAAGCCATCTGTAAACCCTGTTAAAAATTTCCGTTCACACGTAGTTACTTTTTGCGCTGCACACAACGAAGAAATACTGCAAGCATCCAAATTGCACATACAACTTTTAAGGCTGCAAAAGTATTAACATAAGGAATCACTTGTAATATGCAGCGCATTCAAAGTAGCTGCGTGTGATCTTAGCTTAAGTCCCAAAGTGACTGCAATATGCGAGGTTCAGTATAAAAATTGATTAGATATAATCACCAGAACTTAATCTAACCATTTTATTTTAAATTAAGATTTAATAATATTGTACTAAAAAAATACACTCCGCCAAAAAAGTATCGCATAAACTAAAAAATAAATAAAAAAAATAAACCAAGATATTTTTATACGTTCACAAAAAGTTTGCCTCGTGTATGTGAACTATAAAAACACTAACAAAATCATGGAACATAGCTTTTTTACTTTTTTTTTTCTAAAAGAACACATTTAGAAAAACGCATATGTGTAAGGTTTGTTCAGTTGTTTATTGAAAGTCTTCCTATACGGACAAATTTTAAAGTGTGAAGTCAGAGTTCTGTACCAACGCTTTTAAAACTAAAATGAGCAATTTAACTTCAGAACAAGTGGCTGCTATAGTTGCTTTAATCGAAGATGGACGATCTCAAGCATACGTTGCTAATTTGATGAACATCAATCAGTTAAGTGTTTCTAGAGCCGTAGCCAGATATAGGGAAACAGGCAATTACAGCAGAAGACCTGTACCAGGTCGTCCAAGATGTTCTACTCGCCAAGATGACCGCTATTTACTACTACAAGCATTACGTCGAAGACATGTAACTGCGAGACAATTGCAGAACGACTTGGCTAGAATCAGAAATACTCGTGTGAGTACTCAAACTATTCGGAATAGGTTACGACAGAGTGGATTAAGAGCTAGAGTAGCTGTAACAGCCCCTCGTCTCACTAGGAACCACCGGGTGGCTCGCTTAAGGTTTGCCAGAGAAAATGTAAATTGGAACGTTAATGACTGGGCCAATATAGTCTTCACAGATGAGTCAAGATTTGGTCTTTACACCTCAAATAGGCGTATCTCAGTGTACAGACGAGACGGTGAGCGCTATTCGCAGTGTAATATCAGACCTAGACCTAATTTCGCTGGTGGCTCTATTATGGTTTGTTAGTACCAGTAGACAGAGGTACACTGACTGCCCACAGGTATATAACGGACATTTTAGAAGAACATGTAGTACCATATGCGCCAATTATAGGAAACGAATTCATGTTAATGCACGATAATGCACGACCGCATGTTACAATAATCGTCCAGGAATACCTTAACGATGTTGGTATTCCAGTTTTAGATTGGCCTGCGGTAAGTCCGGACATGAACCCTATCGAGCACGTGTGGGACCTCCTTCACAGACGAATATGAACCCAAAATGTTGCCCCAGCGGACCTGCATGGATTAGAAAATGCTCTCCGTGACGAGTGGGAGAATTTGGATCAGGCTTATATACGGAGGTTAATCGAATCTCTGCCAAACCGTATGCGAGCGGTCTTAAGAGCCAGAGGTGGCAATACTCAGTATTAAAAGCTACTGTTATGACATTTTCCTTTCCAAAATTATAATTTCTTGTTTTAATAAAAATCTCAAGTATGAGTTCTTGTTTTTATTTGGCCTGTATTTTATTTAAACAATCATAGAAATTATATCTCAGAGCGCATTAAAGCATATTTACAACTTTATGCTACGAACAAAGATTATGCGATACTTTTATGATTCAAAACTAAATTATGCGATACTTTTTTGGCGGAGTGTACTTAAATTTGTATGTATAAGTTTTATTAAATACAGTTATAAAATTTGATACTAAGTTGCAACATTATTCTTCGTAGGAAAAATCATGCAAGCAAGAAGATAGACTAATCGCAAAACTGCAAGAAATTGAATTAGATAATAGCCTCGTGGCTGTGTTAAGAAGACAAGCTATTATTCTGCTTGAAGGAGGACCAACCAGCGGCTTAGGGATCGGGATCCATCCGGAAAGCGTTCCAATGCACACTTTCGCGAGGTTTCTCTTTCTCTCTCTGTTAAATTATTATCCAGATCTCGCCTACGAAGTCGGCTTACGGGCAATGAGGTTACCTCTTTTAGAAGAACGCGAAGACTTCGAGGATCCGCTAGGAGGAAATTCATCTAGTCCGTTGATGATGAGTAGATCACCCAGATGGTTTACTCTAGGTCACATCGAAACTCAGCAGTGTACACTAAGTTCAACAATGTTGAGTGCCGCTAAAGGTAAATACCGAAATGTCAAATAATAATTAATGTTATTAATAGCATTTGTTCCTTATGTATCTATAGGCGAAGTAATGCGTTTAAGAACCGTTCTCGAATCTTCGCAAAGACACATACATAGTTCCTCACATCTGTTCAAACTTGCCCAAGACGCGTTTCGTTTTGCTACCCCTGAAAGCGGACCTAGACATCCTACACTTCTTAATGTTGCGTTTGAGCTCGGCTTACAGGTAAGTTTTCTTTTTTTTCTGGGATCTAACTAATATGCGTAATGTACATATGTATACGAAACAATTAATCAAGTAATATGTTGTAATATTACTATGCTTGAATATATCTTAACAGAAACAAAAATGCGAAGTAAAGCAGTATTTTCTCTATCCTATTTTGATATGTCTACCTTATACATCACTGTAAGAACCTGATCAGCAACAAAAATGGCGGCGTAAGCCGAAATTTAGCTTAATTGTCTAGGTTTTTATAAAACTTATTAAATGCATTTTGTGATTGTGCAAATATTACCATATGTAGGCGCTGGGATTTTACTGTACTTCAAAATTAACTCGTGTCGTTGTGGATATTCGGGACTTTCGGGGTACGAACTAGAAGTGTAATATAGCGTTCACAAAAGGTAGTGCAAAATTAGTGCAATGCGAAACACGTGAAATTTTAATATTATTTTCTGAATTTGTTTTTGTATTTGCATGATTAGTACAGACATTGCTAATAAACATACAATGCCACATTTCTGTGCATTTCCGTGCATTATAAGTTTAAAGCGCGAGCTATCAGGTGAGGGCTTTATGGCTGCGAATTTAAGAAATATACAGTATCTTTTGTACGAATAACTAATACTCTTAACGAAAAAATAAATACGTAGTTAGATTAATTACAAAATTTTAAGTTTACACTCGCACTACTTTCGGTGTTACCTTACATGATTGCACTTCTCTATATGAACTTACGATTATTGTTATAACCATTGGCGCGCTGTTGTAGCAACAACTATGGTGGGAAGGGTTTTTATAAATAAATCGCGTGTTTTTACGGTTTTTCCAATGTGCAATGAGAGCAAAAATCGAATTTGCTATTAACAAGGCCAAGATATTGTACTCCCCACCCTCCTTCTTTAAATGTATAAAAGTGCGTTCACATAGTGCAACGTGAAAATAAGGAAAGAATCAAGAAAGTTGGTACCATGTAATTGAATACGATCATTCATACAGCGGTGTACCGCAGAATTAAGAATTAGTGTACGACGAAACCGTACACAAATTAAATGATGGCGCTACTACACTACAGGTAGCTACTATATTTATAATTTATCAAGTCCGCGCTAATTGCTGTACATACTATTGAGGTTATGATACTCTCTTGATTAGAATAGAATGGTATCAGCATGATTTAAAATATTTGATGTAATTGTATTTATTTATATAGCAATAATCTAAGTACTCGTAAGATTGTAGGATTGTGAATCAACAATTTGTTGGGCTCAAATTTACATAGGAAGTGTAAGCTGAAAATAATTCTGAAGACCGAAACTTCAGAAAATTGCAACAAGCATTACTGGCGACTTAAACATTTCATGTATGTAACATTTTTATCCCCCGAATTAGTAAATTAACATTGATTGTAAAATTTCAGCTGGAACACAAAGATGCAGAGTTAGATATTTAACCCCTACCGATAATTTCGCGGTGCCCTACATGAACGCTACATAACGCGTCATTCATTTGATCTACTGGCAGCGGCGCACGGTTAATTACAAACAACCACAGACTCACTCCTGTGCATTGTGAATTATTCAGTTGCGCATCACGCATTAAGCAAACTAGAGATTTATATTTTTTTTACTAAAAGATAACTCAACATTTATTACTGTGGTTAAAAGTTGGAAATGTTAGTGAAATAAGTGTTTAATCGTATCTCCCTGAACTCATTACAAAGGGTTTTTAAGCAAATATATCATTTTTGAGCAAGTTACGCAGTATTCTCAGGGCAGGAGTTCGAAAAACATTTCGTGCGCTAGTTATTTTGAAAAAAAACTAGTTTTCATAATTTCATGTTTGGGGGTGATACTTACCAATTCAAAAATTTGGTCACAATCTTCATATACCAATTTTCAATTCTTGCAAAGTTTATTTTCAATACGCAATATATTTTATTGATAAAGTTCTTATCACATACTGTATGTACTATTATACTAACCAACAAGGTTTTTACCCTAAGTTATAACTGATGAAATTGAACAGCATATATAAAGCAAAAATGAGTCGAAAAGCGGCAACATTGGCTTAGCTCTGGTTACAGAGAAAATGCCTTTATAGAATGGCCGGTAATCTGGCCTACTGCAGTAATGTTTATAAACTTTCTGAAGCTTTTGGAATACATCATGATCCCAGTTCTTGGAGATTATTCATAGACTCATCAAAGATCAGCCTAAAAGCAGTTTTGTTGCATAATGGAAACCATCATCTTTCTATTCTATTCTATAAATTTTATTAGAAAAGATAAAGTACAAAGACTATTCCTGGAATATTTGTGCAGATTTTAAAGTAATTGCAATTATTTTGGGTATGCAATCTGGTTACATCAAATACTGTTGCTTTTTATGTCTTTGGGAAAACCATTACCATAAGCAAGAGCGGCCACTACGACAACAGTTTATATCAGGAAAAGACAATGTACAACATCAGCTTCTAGTAGATAAAGAAAAGATCATAATACCATCTCTCGGACCACTGGATCTCGAAAGTGGTTTTAAATACCTTCGTGAAAAGTTTCTAAAATTAACGCAAGGGAAACTGAAAGAAGGAGGTCCAACAAAAAAACAAGTATTTTTGTTGGACCTCAGATACGGAAAATAGTAAATGATGAGATCTTTGAAACCAAATTAACAGCGAAGGAAAAAACAGCTTCGCTCTTCATGATACAAGTTTTCACGAATTTCTTGGGAAAGAAAAAAGCTGATAACTAAAAAACCTTAGTAACGGATATGTTACAAGCACTTCACGCTGCTGGCCGTAATATGTTCCTTAAAGTGCACATTCTACATTCTCGCTTGGATTTTTGTCCGGAAAATATGGGCGACGTTAGCGATGAACACGGTGGGCGCTTCCACCAAGACATCATGGGAATGGAAAAACGGTCTCGGAGGCAATGGAATCCTGTTATGTTAGCAGATTACTGTTGGATGATAAGAAAAATGCTGTAAATATTGTTTATAAGAGACGGAGCAGTATTACTTCACATTTCTAATTATAATAATCAATATACATCAAATTATGATCTAATCTAAAAAAACCTTTTCATCGAAATATTAAAAAAATCGAGCTAACTTGACCTTCTACCTTTTATTAAAATAAATGTTCATATGTTTTCTATTGAAATTAGTATAAATTATTTTATGGCAAAATCAAAAGTTGAAATTTGTTGGCCAGTTATTTATGTAGCAATTCATTCTTTATGAGTTTTGTTGTTGCAGGTAATGCGAATGACATTGGCTTCTTTAAATTGGAGGAGAAGAGAAATGGTTCGATGGCTGGTAACGTGTGCTACGGAAGTTGGCCTTGAAGCCTTAATTTCAATCATGCATAACTGGTACCAATTTTTCACGGCAACGGAAGCCACGGGCCCTGTCGCTACCACTATAATGTCTCATAATACGATCATGAGGCTAAATCTATCATTCCCCCAACAGGAAGATCTGTCAAATTGTGCCAGAACTTTAGCATTGCAGTGTGCTACTAAGGTAAATTTGAGATTTCTACAATGTTATGGTATAAACGTTCATCAAGGTACTTACTTCTTAATTGTTCAAATCTTTGATCGAACAACTTGAACAACGCAAATGCGTTTTTTTTAAATGGAATAAACCGCAGCTGTTTGATTAGTTGAATAATCTAATGTTGGTCGTTTTTACATATAATTAAGTTACTCGATTCTCAGTTGAAGTTTTTAAAAACAAAACTAGCAAGTAAAATCAAGAACTTTAATGAAATGAATATTGTTTACAACAGTAATATATGAAGCGATGCGCTTGTACACTACAGAATGAAAATCAATACTGAACTACTAATATTTTAACAAAGCTATCCTACCCTAAGAATAAGATGTTTATATTGTCCGAAACAAATAAACAGTGTAGAATTCGTTATGCGGCTACCATATGGTTATAACACAGGGTGGCACAGGGGAACGGGAAATTTTGAAATAACGTCATTTCCATGAATAAATTCATAAAACTAGTAATTATTAACGAAAGTGCATGTATGCAGCATGCCATTTATGTTTTTACAATCAAAATGTCCAAAAGTGTCTCTTTACTTTTTAAAGATAACATCGGAAAGATGTCCTCCCATTCGGCGTTCACACTCTAACAGTAACAGTCTGTAAACTGAAAGCTCTGGAATGCGCGGTGTAGCAAATCTTGGGGAATGGCAGTGATTTCTTGTTGAATGTTCTCCTTCAGTTCATGGATTGTTGCAGCTCGTGTACACCTTGCTTTTAAGATACCCCCACAGGAAGAAGTCGCACACACTAAGAATAGGGGATCTCGCAGGCCATTCAATGTCACCGTTACGTGAAATAATGCGTCTTCCAAACAATTGCTGCAAACGAACTGCTGCCATCGAATGTCGAGCAGTGTGTGACGTGGCTCCGTCCTGCTGAAACCACACGTTTTCTATGTTAAGATTAAGCTCGTACAGTCTCGGTGTAAAGAACGTTTGAAGCATTTCAACATATCGAGCGGATGTTACTGTCGCTGCACTACCATCCTCAGTTGCAAAAAAGTAAGGGCCGATAACACCATGACATGATACAGCCCACCATATTGTGACCTTGTCGCTATTAGTGGTCGCTAGTGTAACTCACAAGGATTATCCTGAGCCCAATAACGAAAATTCTGTTTGTTTACGAAACCGTTCAGGTGGAAATGGGCTTCATCTGATATCCATATGTTACCAACGAAATTCGCGTCCTCGTTAATTTTAGCCAATATCTGCCTACTAAACTCCGTACGTGACGCTGGGTCTCGTTCATGTAATTGTTGCACAATCTGCAACTTATAGGGATGGAAATGTAATTCGTGCAGTATTCTTTGTAAGCTTCGTCGCTTAATCTCTCGCGTAGATGCATGCTGTCGAACGGAGCAGTGAGGACTTCTCTCGATTGCAGCTCTAACAGCCTCAGTGTTCACCTGGAGCTTTCTTTTTCAAGACAGATCCTGTTTCTTCAAAATTAGGCACCCACGTTGTAATCGCATGCGCAGATGGGACACGTCCATGACGTCGAAGCTGGTAATGCTGTCGAAATATTCTCTGCGCGGCAGTCCCACTATCACCATTTTTATAAAACGCTCTCACAGCTACTGCACGTTCCGCACCAGTCCAACGATCCGTGATTACTAAATGGCATTGCGTTCACAACAATTGTGCGACGTTACGAACACACACGAGCTCTACAGTGCTGACAATTGTAAGGTACAAAATTTACCCTTCCCCTGCGCAACTCTGTATAACCCTGTGTAATTATATGTACTTGAAAGCAATCTAGATTTACTGTAACTGTAGGTAGGTACTTAGTGCTGTGATGTGTTACCGAAATTGAACAACTCATTTGAATAGTATGTATACACGGATTACTATTCCGGAGTTGTGTTTTCAAGGATTCGAATTTTGAAGTACACTTATTCTCAAATACGTTTTAAACTATAACTATGTCGGTATTGTCGAAATTGTTTAAGCGATTTTATGCAAAGATGTATTTGTATATTTTAGGACCCTCCAAATTGTGCCTTGAACGCTTTAACTTTATGTGAAAATGAACCATTAGCATTCGAAGCAGCTTATCAGACTGTGGTAGATGCAGCTTCCCATATTATGACTTCTTCGCAACTCTTTACTATCGCTCGGTATATGGAACATCGTGGATATCCACATAGAGCGTACAAGCTGGCAATGTTAGCAATGAAGAATGTACATCTTGCTTATAATCAGGTATGTTACTTTTATATAATCAAATGCAGTATAAACGGTTACCTTTATAAGAACAAATCGATAATTGCGGTATTATTATATTATATGAAATCTCGAGAATGAGAACTTTGTTTTATTTTATGGTTCAAATTTGAACTATAATGTAAGTTACTGTATAGACCTGTCAGGGTCCTGGATGAATAAAAATATTTTTTTCTCTAAATTCGTAATCGATAGATCATCGGTACAATTCGTCTAATCCTTCTTGGCGGGTGGCGAATTTTTTGCGCAATGTGAAATGACATTCGAAAAGCAAGAAATAGCAAATGTCGCTCAGTTTACAGATTCACAGGAAAAAATTATACCAACATTTTCAGGAGATTATTTCATTTTACGTACAAGATGCATACTAATAACCCTGGGAACGGTTGCCACGATAGTGTCTTGCGTAATGAAATCCCCGCTACTAACAACTAGTTTTGTTACTTACTAACAACTGGTTTTGTTACTTACTAACAACTGGTTTTGTTACTGCGCATCTGATCATCAGCCAACAGGAAGGATTATGCAGACTGCACATTCGAATTTATTAATATGTGGTAGTCTACACCATTTTTATATGGCCGGACAATACAAAAAATAACCTAAGTAAAATTCTTGATATACGACGTATTTGTGAGACTTGGTTATTTAAGTACAGTTTTTTATAAAAACTCCTTTTAAAGGAATTGATAATACATTTCTGTAATTTATATACGAGGTAAGGTCCGGAAGATTTTGCCTTTGTGAATGGAGATTTTTCAAAGCGGTTCTTTTCTTGTTATAAGATTTGATTATGAGCATGTTTTGAAGAATTATATTGAAACCTTAAATATCTTGTAAATTCGTAACTAGTCCAACTTTTTTTTAATCTTTTTTTTTCTCTTTAAAGGTTAAAAGTTTAAAATTGTCTTTCTCAATGTCATTAATTCAAGGTTAGAGGTTAAGCCTGGAAAATCATAAATGGACGAACGAACAAGCGTGAATATACATAGATATTGCCTGCATTTAAAACGAATAAACAATTTTCGAAAAAAGGAAATTTAAAGCAAGCAGAAATATAGCAATGATAATATGAAACCACAGTATAAAGAGAATACAGTAATGCCAGTAGTATGCGCTACTATTAGTTTAGAATATTGCATCGTTGTAGCAACAGCACCTCGTCAGAAAATCAGCAGGTCGCTAGAAAAAAAGATATAGCCTGTAGGTTTTAATATAATTTTAAACCATGCGAACAATTAGACTACATAACAAGAAAAACCGCTTTGAAAAATTTTCGTTCGAACAGGCTCAATCTTCCGAAATCATTTGTACGTACACTCTTTTCATTCCAAATAAATAATACTACAGATATAAAAGCAAACATCGTCTTTCAAATAATTATCAATTGGAATAATTTTTCTTTTTGATGACTATAAAGGTTTATATGAAAGAACAGAACACCATGACTTGGGATTATTAACTGATGATCTTAATAAGTAATTATTTTCGATTGTTATTTACTTATAAAATTTACTTTCTGTCATTATATTGAAATAAAATACAAATTAAGCAAACTTGATGAGCTTACTGGTACATAATTATATATATAATAATACATAATGAACGCAAGATAAAAAAGTTGTAATGATGCATTACAACTCTTTGATTAATTTTATACCTTGCAAAAAAATCAATAGGGTCAGTCAAAGTCAAATAAAATGGTAATTTACTATTCTCCCATTTTACTTATCTTTTAGATATTCTATTCAAAAATTAATTAAATATTGTTTAAAAATGCAGTTGACTTTCTTTTCAAATAAATATACCTATGGACACATTAACTATTGAGCAATGGTAATAATTTTTATTAAAATAGTAAACACTTTGTTGTTTGTTGCTTTATGTGTGTTGTATTTGATTGTAAAATCGCCTATCAGTTAATGTATGTTCGATTAATTTTGTCGAAATTTTAAAATTACGTAACATATTACAATAATTTGAATATTGGTATAACAATTCATCAAAGTATACGTGATTCTAAAATAAAAAAGACATAATTTGAAAGCTATATCTTGTTTTTTCCTAGGATACTCATCCTGCAATTAACGACATTCACTGGGCCTGCGCACTAAGTCATTCACTGGGAAAATCTGAGTTAACCAACATGATACCACTCCTGGTTAAGAATGTACAGTGCGCCACCGTCTTGTCGGATATTCTACGTCGATGCAGCATGACGGCGCCAGGGGTTTCTTGTTCGCATCCCCCACCCTTAGACACGTCAAAGCACCATACGCATCCCCATAGAGGCAGAAGTTGCACGCCAGGCTTAAAAACACTGTCCTACGACAGGCCGCCCCTGAGGCAGTTGCTAGAAGCTGCCGTCGCGGCATATATTAACACGACTCATTCGCGGTTAACACATATCTCGCCGAGACATTACGGGGATTTCATAGATTTCTTAACGAAAGCGAGAGATACATTTATACTAGCACAGGATGGCCATACGCAATTCACTCAGTTAATAGAGAATATGAAAGTGGCGTACAAAGGAAAAAAGAAGCTTATGTTCCTCGTACGGGAACGATTTGGCTGATACTTCTTTAAAAAGTATTATTAATCAATTTTGTATAAAGAAAGGGTATTTACCAGACGGATAGTACTGCGTTAAAAAAGAAAACGAAGTAGATAACTAAGTTTTTATCAGTATTAAAAACAAACGGCATACCACTAAATACTTTATAATATCGGTAAATATATATTGTTATATATAATATACTGCTGTATTATATAAATAATATATAGTAAAACAGATTAATTTGGGGAGTCTATAAAACTGTATCACTTCCAAAATTCTACCAACTTAAATACAATACAATAAAGTAGTAGCAAAGCTTATAAATTGTCAATGAAAATGTAAATAAAACCTTGAAATATTTATTTTTTTTAAGGTAAGTAAAACAATAATCAGCATCGTAAATAAATTTTAAATTTTATTCACAATGTTATGTTATTATTTGTTTCTTATTTTATCATTCCTTCACTGTTAAATAAACACCAGCTGATAATGTGATGCTTCATGCAGAAGCAAAACCGTCAAGAAGTATTGATAAATAAATTCAACAAACTAAAATTTATACATGTTTAAGAGATAGAAAACAATGCAAAGAAAACCAAATAAAAGCTAATACAAGAAATAAGAATTTAGTATTGTGAATTTATGGAAGTGATAGGTTCATTTTAATCTTACATCATAGATAAATACTGATAAAGCTTAGGGATACACAACGGGTACTTCCCAAGTATCTCAATAAAAATTACCGATTAATAAAAACAAAACTATTCAGCTTATAACGAAAAAATAAATAAAAGCTTTTGCTCATATACAAAATCCAAAATGCCTGCTATAAAACGATAATACATAAACAATCATATCCTTACAAAGTCTTCTAAACAAAGTGTAGCAAAACTGATGATTAAGCCGTTGTTAATAAACTAAGTGCATAGACATGCATAAGTGCATGGACAATATTAGATGAAATGAGATTTTTCTCTAAAATATTAAATTCATTCGACTGTATTATAATAATCATTGTTTTTCGTTTTCTTGAAATTTCGTTTTCTTTTTCTAGACTGATTTTTGCGGACACGAGAATATATACACAATCAGGCGACGACGTCTAAATAAGTGTGTTCATTTTGCCGATAGCCTGTATATTGTTCTTTCCTTTTTTTTGTAAAATATGAACACATTTAAATTATATTCGTCCGCTTTCTGTTTTATTAAAAAATAATTTTTAAGTGCGATCTCATGGTTAACTTTTTAGTATTATAATTTTATGTCTACTAGCCCCACGCCTTAGTAATTTAATATAGGCAAATTTATATAATACTTAGAAAGAAAACTTCATTGTAAAAAGCAAGCATGATTTCTATATGTGTATGATAGTATGATTATTTTTATTATTGTCAAAAATTCGTCCTTCATTTGTTTAGTTTGAATATTTTTTATTTATGTATAAGGTATAACTTGAAATATTTTTACTGATAAAGTGAAAATCCTGTATGATTATATGCCGTTATCATGTTTCGTTATATGGAAGATGTATTTTGGACCGTTTATGAATGAGATTAACAATTTGCGTATGCAACAAGTATCTAATAATTAACATTGTCATTAGGGTGCGTACAAGGAGCAAAAGCAATTTTAAATGTTATATCGAAGTTTATTACATACATATTGTTATAATTAAATTGAAATATTAGTTGTTTGATATCAAAGAATAGCAAAAAGTAATACAAACATTCGTTTACATTTAAAACTAAAGTCAATTTCTAGGCAAAATGAAAAGGAGTATGTCATATTTGCGTGCAAAATCGTCATTTATGTTGGAATCGCGCAGGCATATAGCGTTGAAACTAACTTGTTTAAACTTCTATATGCATAAATGATTGAATTAAAAATGAAGTAATGTCATTAATATTGGACAATACGCTAAATTCTTTTCAATTTATCTTGTTATTTATTGGTTTAAAAATATTCCGAGTTATACCGTACTATCAGTGTTAGTATGTTTTTTTTTTTACCAAAGATTGTTATTGTATAGTATTTATGTAAATATAACAGAGAATTTGCAAATGTCTCTGAAAGCATCATTCTGACAAGAATGCCATTCCGTGATCTATTTGCCTATCAATATACGTCGGTTTAAATATTCTTTTGACAGCATTTTCAAAAAAAATCTTAACGGAATATTGTTCTTGTTGAATATTAACAAGGTAAATGCTTCCTGTTATATAATACAGTATGTCTAAGTACAAATAGCATTAAACAGTGACCAAGTTGACTCATTTGTCAACTTTCCATTCCATAAGCTACCTCCGAAAGCTGTTTAACGAAACCTTGAGACTACTTACTTTGCCGCACGTTGCAGTTCACATTATGATAGTACTTTCAGTCGATTTACTATTACACATATTGTAAAGACAATATCAGATACTTCTGAATCCACCTGGAAATATTTATTCTATCTCATTGAATAGAATAATTTGATATTGTCAGGTGATTAGCGCACACGATTCAACAGGAGTTTTAAATAATATATATTATTCTCTGAATTTCCAATAGGCTATCATACTGTTGACTGCCATCAAAACAGCGACTGAATTTCTTTTGTAGATTGAAATGTATCAAAATTATTATCTGCTTACTTTTACAAAAAAAAATGTCTAATAATATGATGTTAAATGATGATATGACAACAGTGAAATACAATAAAATGTGAAGAGGAAGAAGTATCAATTAGTTTTTTAATCTGTGATTCAAACATTTTACCATTTTTTTCTTTCTGTTATGTTTGTGTTCTAATTAATTTGTAATGGTATTCTTTCCAATTTGTGTATAAACTAAAACATGTGGTAACATATTTTTAATATTGAAACGTTTTATTTTCCTGTATACAATTGTTTCTGTTTTAATTGAATGTAAATTTAAGTTATAGGTAAATGAAAATGTATATACATATATGTATTATATATATATTATCTTGGCCAAAATTGACAAGTTCCATTCCAGTGAAAATTATTTTGTAAATTGTTATTGTTATTTTCTCTTATTTTTCTGTGTAAATTAGTTAGAAGTCCATTGTACATATTGCCAAAAGATTAACTTAGATCATTATTTGTTAAAAAAAAAACTAATTGCAATTATTGCATTCAGTCTGTCTGTGTGTATGAGTAACTTATGATTATTTTTATGATGAATTAAAGATATTTGTAATTCAGTTTCATGTGTTATTTATATACCTAACAAATCGTTTTGTAATGCTCTAATAATAATAATAATACAGAATAAGCAAAATTGGCAAGTTCATAAACCGCGGGAACCAGCCAGAAATATGTTAATATTATTGTACTGCAATTAACCATCGCAACGTACGTGAATAGTAATAATCTCCATATCATCCCATCTATGAAGCATATGAAACGAGTTTGTAGAGAGGGGGAAAGCTATACAGAAACATATATATGTACACTTCCCTGCTTTACAGTAGGATAATTTGGGATCTCTATTATATACGCATCACCTGCTGTCGGGCGTTCCAAAAAGTTTCCAGTATTGTATTGGGCTAATCATTGTCATAAATCGATATATTTGAATTTTAAATAAAAAACAAATTAATTCTGGACAAAGATTATTACTTGCTCTTATGTTAAAATCCAAAAGATAAAATAGATATTAATAATTCTGCAACATAGTCAATGTATTCATAGATTTTTAAACACACATATCATAAAGTACGGAAGCTTTCACAGCTGGTGTTCAATGTAGAAGTAGGTTCCGGGCTGTGGACGCACTTCTGCAACTCACTTCATATGTTTGTATCATTTATTGCACAGAAAAGTGTGATATATCGTTTTTTTTTTTGCTCGAAACTTTTGCTCGATTTTTTTTAAACTCGCTTTTGTCCTCTCTACATATAAATATCGTCCGGTGCAAACTTTATTACATGGAGATACGGATAGACTATTTTTTGTCGTTGATTAATTGTTTCTTGTAGAGAAAAATCCTGATCTTTTAAAAACATCGTTTGGAACGACAAATCAATTTTTTCGAATTAAGAAAATTTGCAGTCGTCAACTTAACTTTTTGTTTTGATACGCCAATATAAATCAAGTATAACATTGCGTTCGTTTATATATTAATTCTACTGACAATAGAAGTATTTCCAGTACTGAAAGGTAATGTGCGTTCATGAAAATGGAGAAATTTTGAACACTTTTATTTAGGATACATTATTTCTTAGGGGTAACGCCGAGGTAAACTCGATGAACGAAAATGTCGCTCACAATATGCACTACCACTACGAAATATTTGCAATTTTTTTTAAATGTCTGTGTTACCGGTGTTTACAAATTTCCTTATATTCAATAACAGTGTTGATCGCTGGTGCTAACCTAGTTTTTGGTTAACACCACGGTAGACAGTATAGAATGTGGATACCTCACTACCCTAATGAAACAGCCTGTCATACCCGGTGTTATAAATAATAAATAAAAGAATAAACTTCAACAAATAAATTGTTTAATTCAAATAGAACATGCTTCATGTTTGAATGGATTTGCAAATGGCTGCCTCAATATCTAAAACTCATTAATTAATGAGTTTTAGATGTAATTAATTTTATTATTATAAGATGACTGCTACTTGACACCATAAAATATCTTTTCTTAAGATAATTAAGTAATATTGGTATTTATGAGTAAAACTACATCACTTTGTTGAAATATATATCAAATAAAACGGCAAAGCATGCGCTTCCCCGCCTAGCTCTATCTTATTAGAATTTTTAGACGTTGTCTTTACGTGTTCCACAGTTCCGTAGACAAAAAATCTAGTAGTTTTTTTAATATTTGCAATATTCCGTACCTTCTTAGCACTAGAGATGTAGATACTAATGTTTTATATCCATACCACTAACTGTGCAGGTGAGCAATGTCAAATGCACCGATGTATTCGTAGAAAAAAAATTTATGTACTGACGTGCATAGACAGGTTTTAAAAGTAGCCCTCTATATCACAGACAATCAGAAAAAAACTGCCATTGTCGATAATTAGATTAAAAACTAAGTGTAAACACAAGCCCTAAACCCTAAAGGCTATCAATTGGGCAAATATATAAGTATTGTTTTAGTCCTTGACATGTTAATTACTATCAACATATTATCAAACTCATTATCAATTACATAATTCGAAAGGTTATTGAAATTGATGACTGATTGTTTATTTGCTACACCATCGTTTTCTACACAAATACGACCTATTTTTGGTGAATAAGAAAAAAATAAGTTATAAAAAAGAAGGTGGGTGCAGGGGGCTCGGTCCCCCGCTATTAATTTTTTTGCGAATATAGATGGTGCCATCCTTGGGATAATGTAATATGCTGCAAATTATGTTGAAAGAATTTTTTAATATTCGTTATAATTTCGGAGATAATAAAAATGGAAAAATCGCTCAAACTTTGAACGGGGGTAACGCTCAAAATCGGGCAATCTGGCTGCTAAAAAAAACGCCTACTTATTTTAACGTACTTTTTCAGTCTGTGAAGTTTCATCAAAATCGGAATATGACACTTGCCAGTGTTTTCTTGTTAGTCATATTATTCTGCTATTATGTCATCATGTTATTCAATCTATTATTGATGTCTTATTATTTGTGTGATCTTTTCCTCCCTCCTGATGGATTTATGACTCGTGTATCCCACCCCAATGTAAACAATTCTGATAATGGCTTATCTCGTTTTTCCGCGGTAGATAGGGTAAAAATTCAATAGTAGACATTATTTTCTGTAGGATGTGCCGTCCTCTCCATATCCATTGTAGAGCTTTCGCCAAAACGGGACCTTTGGCGGTTTCTTTAACCACTTCCTTTGCATCGAGAATCTTTTCAGGTATATTCTCAACCATAACAACATCTGCAGAAGCTGGAGCTTTCAGAGTATTCACATCTGCATTTCTGATTTTTGCCCCTGTCACATATTGTAAATCATAATCGTAGGCGCTCAACAAAATTATCCAACGCAGCATCCGACGAGACAACATTTCAGGAGTTTTCTTGCTTAAACTTAAAATACCTACCAGTGGTTTATGGTCTGTACATATAACTTCCACAAGTAATTTTAATGTCTCGCTATATAGCTATGAGAAGTTCGTTTCTGAGGATGAAAGAGTTCGACTACGATATGCAATTAGAAAGTCAATACCTGATTCATCGGGCCGGCTGAGCAGCCGAATTAATCAGGTATATAACGGACACCATACAGGCAGCGTCGCATGTCAATGCCAATGTCTTCCTTTCGTCATAATGTCCTAACGTAGGCTCATTTCTAACACTTCTTTAGTTTTCTGGAACGCCCATTGTTGTTCCTTTTGCCATCGAAAAACTGTGTCTTTATGCAATAGACAATGTAACGGTTCTACAGTGACAGCTTTATCTTTCAAGATAAAATGGTAGAAGTTCGTTAATCCTAAGAAAGCTTGTAACTCTGTTTTATTTGTGGTTACAGGTGCTTTGATAATAACATTCACTTTGTCTTTCATGGATTTAATACCATCAACACTAATTTTAAGAACCTTATGTCCTCCGTGCGAAAAATATACTTCTCTTTGCGTAAATGTACTCCATCTTCGCAAAAACATTATAGCTGCACTGCGTGCACTTTCTTTTCCAAGTCATTGTCTGAATTTCCTACGATAAAAATATGGTCACAGTAGGGTAATATGCCACAAATACCTTAAGTCTCATATCCATAAAACACTGAAAAATTTGTGGGGTCATGGATATACCAAATTATAGTCTCTTATACTAGAAAGAATCTTCACGAGATATTACTGTCTGCGCATTCGCCATATCTTAGTCCACACTTAATTGTAGGTAGGCCTGAGCCATGTCCAATTTTGCAAACAGCTTCCATTATGCTAATGCTACTATTATATTTTGAATAGACGGCTTAATTACGGCTTAATTTCAAAGCACGATTAATCGTGCTTTGAAATAGTCACAAATCCGTACTTCTTTATTTTCCTTGCAAACTAGGACTATTGAAATATACCACTTTGTATATTTCCATAGGTTCAAATACGCCTTGTTCCACTAATCGATTGGGTTCTTTATCCACCCTGTCCCTAAGACCGAAAGGCTTAGGATCCAAATCAAAAGTAATTGGAAGTCTTTTGTAAGTTCTGAAATCCGTACCAAACACTTTTGGGTATTCGTGTACAAAATCGACAGAACTAAAAACGTTACTTTCGCCTACTTCCGATATAGCTGGTGCAGGAAACCAATTACGTGCTAAAAGACTAGCCCTATTGGCAATTCGCGCCCTTTCCGCTCATCTTATCAATACGTAGCGCTCACCTAAAGTAAGTATTATCATATTTTGATAATCGCAAAGACCCGACGGGCGTAAAACCGGTGGGTTGTCGCAAAAAATATTTTGAAAATTTGTCTGACGAATCACACCGTAAGCTGCACCAGAATACATATCCGTTATTATAGGTTTCTTGTTTATTGATACATTTATTATAAATTTACCGGTAACACCCATCTGTTTGTTCGCTATTTACATTTTCGTAAATTTCTGAACGCTCGTCCGCGACGGCGCTTTCCGAAAACTTGTGAATAATACAAATGTAATCAATCCTTTACACGTTTTAGTATCTTGCCACTTCTGTTAGGAGTAAAAAAACTACTCGCCAAGTTACTAATTATCGATGGGGAAAAACTATCGGCTATGCCAACTGTTGTGTTGCCTAGTACATAAAACAGCCACAGTTGTACGCATATATTTTTAATAAATAATTAACTTGGAAAGAAATGTCTTATTTAAAATATAACAGATCGGTACCATAATCAATACTAAACTATAGTCTGCGAGTAGATTGTAGTTTATTAATATCAAATTACAACAAAAATGATATGAATACCGTTCACATAGTATTGTAACTGTGATTTACGATTGTGACATGTATTGTCAATTTGAAATTTCAAACTTTCTAACGGTATGTCTGCTAGTAATGTATGATAATTTTAACATAACAAATGTTTGCGAATATTAATGGATCTAGAAAAATTTAAGGAATTACAAAGAGATTTAATCCGAAAAGATAAAGAAAGGTTAGGACTTCCAAATGAAGCAAGAAAGGTAATTTATTGACAATTTCTTTTTTAGAAATTCAAATTAGGCATGTGCTAATGCTGTAAAGTTGGTGCAAAATAATAACTACCATTTATTTCACGCAATAAATTTTATTTAACCTAAAATAAATTATACCAAAGAAATACATTTACTTCTTGTTTCATCCACTTATATGCTTCTCACATGTAAGTTTCTAAGCACAATCGTTTTGTTAGCTATTAATTGATTATAAAACCTTAAAGACAGGAGGGTCATTTGACCTTGTTGGTTATTGATTATTTTCAAATATACACAAGTTATCAAACAGTATTTTATTCTGTCACTATACTTTGATGGATAAAATGCATTTTTTTCATTGAGAGTTCTAACAAGTTTTTCGAAATAAGCAAGATGTTTTCTCTTACTTCTTGTAATTTTAATACATACCTTTGTAAATCTTTAATATTTCTGGCTCTGTTGTAGCATGGAGAATGTGAAGAAGGTACAGAGCAGCAAAATAATATCGACAATGATATACAACCATCTGATAACTATAGTTTGGAAAAAGAAGATAACTTAATACTAGAGCAGTCCTCGGCATCCTTCAGCACCTTAAATCAGGTATAAGTTCAGAAACATCATCTAAATTATTTTTAATTATGCAAGTTTTTTTTTTTAGAATATAATTCTAGCACTTTATAGTAGAATGTAGCTCATATATTGTATTGTTTTTCCAATTTTTTAGAATGTTTCCGTAGTGGAAAGGCTTAATTTCAGTTGCAATGATGGCTCATTAGAAACGAAGAAGCAATCATTTATTGATAAACTTGTTAACTCTGAAAATCCCTTAACTTTTAGATCGGTAAGCATGACTACTTGATGTAGTGTAATATTTTATATAAGAGAAGCACTGTTGTATGTTCTATGAAGTAGTTACCTGTTTTGCTTATCATTTTAGAGTAAGATGTTTCATTCATGCTACTGATGATTTAAATTTAATTTTGTATTTTCTAATGTAAAGCATATACATTAATAGGTAATGTATAGTAATTGAATCTGATGACAGAAGTGCGTTTAGAGTAAAAGAACGTTTAGGTAATCTTGTACTTTACAGCCGCTTTTCCATTCGATCATGGTTCATATAACATCAAAACTAACATACTGTTGCCCAATTGTCAGTTATTTTAGTTGTCTTTCGATAATTGTTAAACAGACTTAATAATAGTAGGGAACGATTTAATAATATAAAATGAAAAACCCTCAATTATCATTTTGCAAAAAGTGACTAAAGACTTTATACCAACCGTGCAGGTTTGTATTATAAATTTGTGCTTTTAATAAGGAAATTAAAAAATAGATGGAAGTATGCAATATGTGTCTTTTAACATTAAAAGACTGGTATTAAAATCTGGCAACATTGTTTAGTTTTGCGCGTACATATGTGAGTGGTATGAAATGAGAGCTGTAAACTGTAAGATTACCGAAGTTTGGAATGATGGTAGAGCATGATGAAAGTTGTTCTTGAGAGATTACATTTTCTTATTTACAATACACAATTATACACATTATCAATAATAGCAAATATGTCAATTATGAACAAATATATTTGCATTAACGTCAGAGATAATAAAAAAAACTATTGCCATTGAAATTCTAGATGAATAAATATGAATAAATAAAGTTTGTCTACTATAAAGTATCGTTGTATTGCGTTGATCAAAAAACTATTTTCTAATTACTACATTTTAAACAGGATGGTAGTGAGTATACAATGCTACGTTACGGGGAATATAGCCCAAATAATCCATACCTTCGTGTATCAACTGCTCCATATTTAGGATTGGGGGAATACGAGCAAAGGAGGCAACTGTTATTAAAACAGAGGCAAGAAGATTATAAAGAACATATTAATCAGGTAGGTGTCCAGGAAAAGAGATTATATAAGCACTGCGTTTTTATTTTTTTTACCTTCAAAATTTAATTGAGGCATCGTCGTTTTTCCTGACAGTTAACGAAAGGTTGTTTAAATATTTGTAAAAAATACTGACATAAACTACTGTGTATTATTGTCAATTACAAATGCTGCCCACGCTTGAATATTTCTGTTAATCAACGCCTCATACATTTCTGAATTTACTTGATGAAGTAATGGACGATTCTTTTGTTTCAGAAAAATGAACGAATCAAAAGCACTGTCAGAAAAATACTAGAAAGCAAGCCTGTATCAACTGCATATAGTAAATCTGTTCAAACCGAGATTCAAAATATCCACAATAAATTGGTAACTTTTGTATTGAAAAATTTGGGCTATTAATGTAAATAACGACAGTTTTTTTTTAGGTTCAGTACGATAACCAAGAACACAATTGCCTTTCTGCAGATTCCAGCCCCGAAAGTGCCAATTCAAATAAGGAAAATTATAACACCCATATTAATAATACTTCCAATGTACAACGAATTGACCAGAGACTGACCACTGTTCAGAACAGCTTGTTGGATATGGATAAACCTCGAAGTATCTTATCGAATAGGAGAACGGATACTCCAAAAGGTCTGATTATATTGTCAATGTTAAGTAAACATACAATTAACTTCCAAGGGCTATAACAATTACAGATCATTTCTTATCAGATTACAATCAAGGTTACATGCCCAGCTGCCTAGATGGATTTAGTTACCATGATAAATATGATGAAATACAAAAGGTTGGGTCTAATCATACGTTGCATAATTGATATTATTATTGTTTTTTTGAGTAGGAACGCCTTAAGCGGGAGACTTACCAACAGGAACTAAGAAACCAAATTGAAGAAAAGCGAAGATTAGCCGAACTAAGGCAAGAACAGGAAAGGAGGGAGCAAGAAAGAGAAAATCGAAGACTGGAACAACAACTTTTAAGGATGCAAGAAGAACAACTTAGAGAAGAACAAATGAAGGCACTAAGAGAGGAGAAAGTAAGTGTACCACAACATGTTTTTTTTTCTGTCTTGTAAATATTTACTTTCCAAGTATGCCTAACGTTTTGGTGTATTAGAAATATGACGTCGATATTCAAACGTAACTAGACGCATTGCCTAGCAGTAGCGACATTGCACTGGATTAACCGAAATAAACGTGAGCGTTATTTAGAAAAAAAAAGATAATTTATGAAAACGCAAACATAATACAGTAAACAGCTTACGGAATATGCTTAGATGACCGAAAAAAAATCCAGAGGTGAGACCTTCAACCTCTGTATCATAGGGTTTGTTTCTACAGTGGTCTTTTTGGGATGCATCCGTTGCAGCGTATATATCTATTTATACGCAGAAAAAGATTGTTCTATATCTGGCGATGTAATATCCACATACTTAAATTGGTCTCTGAATTTGTATAATGGATTTTCCGCAGCGCTATTTTTAAAAAGATGGCGTAATCTAGAAAAATCGACATTTTTATGAAATATGGTATTAAATTTTTCTCTGACTAAAATATTTTACATTACATTACATATTTTTCCTAATCTAAAATACAACTATGTGATTTTGTACTAGGTATCTTCAATTTTTCTTCGGATGTATAAAGGAAAATTATATATCAATAAGGCTACAAAGTAATTCAGAATATACCATAAATTTTCTATTGATGATAAGTAGAAACAACAAAGGCGGATTAAGTTATTACTTTTTTACTACTTATTATTTTTATTAGAGACTAGACAGACTCGTGTTTTGTCAACTCTCGGGGACACCAGTAGGCAACACGAATAGATTCTCACGAGACGAATAGATATGAGTCTATCTAGTCTCTGCAAAAAAGGATTAATTCCAGCTGCCTTTGTCATCTCTATTAATGAACATACCAGATTTAAATCACTTAAATTAATATATTTTGTTTGTTAGAAAGCATTACCAGATTACGGTCAGCTCTATGTATTCATGATGATATGTAAGTTGCTTCTAAAGCCTATCATTTTTTCTTCCAATAGTTATCGTATCACGATATAATTTCCGTTGACCTGGTTTTCACATTTTTTATAAAGATATCTTAGCGGCTGACTCGATTCCTGTATTAATGTTACATTGCGATAGATAAATTTGGTGTAGTGCGTGCTTTACACCATATTGTTTTGTGCCAATATGATTGGGCAAAAAAGAAAAACTTTTAGTAATCAAGAAAGTTGTTTGATCACGAGCGTTGACAAATGTGCCATTTGCTTGTCTGTCTGGTAATAAGAGCTACAACGACTGGCTTTTGAACGTGGACAGACCGATGGGTTTTCAGAAGCGACAAATTTTGCTATTTTTGGACAATGCCTTATCACATCCAAAAGAGTTAAACTGAAAACACATTAAGAATTATTTTGCCTATTTTGTGAGGACTGACTATCCCTCCTGAATAGACAGTCCTCACAACCGGACAAAAGAGCTGGAACCGTGTCCGCTTGTAAGGGCTTGCACTGTGTTTTGTTTTACTAAAACTTACTGTATTGTTTTGAATTTTATTTTTTACATTCAAGCATGAAACACTTCACTATCACCCCTTACTACAAACATTTCACCTAAACTGTACGATCTTCTTGATAGCTAAGCCATCGTCTTCAGTAGCAATACTGAACTGACTGAACTCAGTTCAAGTGAAGTGTTTCAGTGTTCCAGTGCCACAGTATTGGAGTACGTGATCTAGTACATTCAGGCATATTAATCTCAAGTTTTCTTTTAGGCAAGAAGAAGTAATGAGGAGTTTCTGCGTAGAAAGCAAGATCTGCAGCTCCGATCAACCTACAGAAAGCGGCTTGAGTCAGAGAATAGCACCTTAAGTCTTCGAAATACCAATGTGGCCTCGAAACTATCCCACTATTCACCGCCTGTATCTCGTCGCAATACCCTTTCCTACACCGTTCCGTCTTCTTCCTCTTCCTATACGGACACCTCTCCCAGGTACAGTTGTAATCGTTATAATCCTTCGTATTCGCGCAAGGACGTTCTAAATCGTATGGACTTATTGAACTTACACGATACGCATGATACTCCCCGTCGGGATTATACTAGGTTCAATCGTTTCGACTCGCTGAGTAGGATAGATTCTCTAAAGCAAGATACGTTAAATAGATTCGAAACGATGAGCATCAATGATAGTTTGAGTAAGGTGCAGCGTCGACACAGCGCCACGCAGCAAGATCTTAGCATGATAAGGCGAAGTCCGAAGATGCAGCGTAGAAGTAGTTCTAGTCGGTTAGACGATCCACTGCCTATACCGGTACTGAAGGCACATTCTCCTGTTGCGCAAGAACTGAAAAATTCTGTTGCTATTAATTCCAGCCGGTCTGATACTTCAAAGAGAATAGAAGACAAATGGCAGGTATGTGTGTACTCCGCAAATCGCAAACGCTTATTATATTTTAATACCAGTGGCGGTTCGTGGTGAAATTTACTAGGTGATCGGAAAAGGACGTTTTCTTTTCTGGAGAGGTAAGGTATACGTTTATACCTTACTTAATGGACTTGACTTTACACACAAAAAATAAAGCCCATTACTTAACATCACATGTTTCTTCATTACCTTCCGGCTTATAGAAAATGAATTACATATATAAATGTGTAATTCATTTTTATGGGTTAGCATCTTAACTTAAATTAAACTTAATTGATGTCCTAATTTTGTGACAACACTATATAGTCTGTTCGCCCATTGGAAAACAGAACGGCTCAGATGTCAAATAGTATTGAAAAATATTTTAATAGGAAGTATTTAATTCTGCAATTGGCAGTTGACGTAATGACTAATAATAAAGTGAACATTCACATGCACTGCGTGCAATACAGAACTACAAAGTAAGCCGTATTTGTACATTTTATTTTTGTAGCCGATAGTGCGTTATTATAAGCTTTTTAATGAAGTATGGATGGAAAAGAGGCTTTAGGTCGTCAATGGATATACTAATTAAATTTTTTATGATGTTATAATGACAAATAATAAATAATATGTTTTGTGCTGGTTAATAAACTAAACATGTAGCTGTAATAGTACATTGCTTATCTCAAAAAACATTAAACATGTAAGGATTAATATAACGTCTATCTATTTTTGCTTTACAACAGCTTACCTCTATTTTCTTTAACAAATACAACATTTTATGCATATAATTATAAATATATGTACTCAATTTCAATCTATTCCTAAATTATTACTTTCTACAGATTCAGAACCAATTTTTTATTCTGTAGAACTTGACACTGAATCTAAAGAAATAACGAATTCTTCTACATTATCTTGAATTTCATTGATTTTCCACATTTCCTCTTCTACTGTAAATAGAAGATGAAATAGAAGTACGTAATTTCTCCACTGTTCTGCAGTAACTTTATCATAGCTCTTTTATATTACTGGTATGATGTCTGCAGCTTTAAACATACTATTCTACATGTGGATGTAGAATTTCCCGTGATTTCCTCAAGTTTATGTTTGTCATAATTATGTTTCAACCTGTGATAATATATAAATCAACTCTCGCTTTAACATCTACAGGAATATGCTTATTTTCCAACCACAAACAAATATCATCCTTTCTCCAAGGTGATAAGATGCATTGTCCATTACGATAATAAAATGATTCGGCAATAGTAGCAACTGTTATTGTAAACCACTTCTCATAAATATCTCCGCAAGTCTCATCATGTGCGTCTACCGTGTTTCTTTTATAAAGAAAATGTTGCTTAACAACAAAACAATTTTCATTGCCTGCGTGAATTAATGCAAACCTTTGACCACAACCACAGGATGCTGAAATTCTTGTCGACACACCTTCTACCAATACCTGTCGCTTTAAATTTACAGTGCTATTAGCCCATACTTTATTTACAAAAAGTTCTGTATTGACCCTTGATTCATACGTGTACACAATGTTTCGTCCTTCTTACTTATATCTTTGATGTCTTTAAAATAATTATGCCTCCATCTTATAATATCATCTTGCTCATTCATACTTTTTCTTCCAACTTTTTCAAATACAAAACCAATATCTAGCAATAACTTATACAGAGTTGTTGGCTTGAAGTTTGGAGTATCTTCATCCATATTGACAGACATCAACAGACTGTTTAGCGTAGGAGAAGTATTACTTATGAAAAAACTATGTACCTTGTAACGAATAACAGCTTGAACCTGCTCATCATATGCCTGAGCATGAGCATTGTTTTGAATTCCTTTCCTTTTCGGCCTTTTCTTTCGTGGTGTTTTTAGTGATCCTCGTTGCCTATGCAATAAATATATTATTCTTCCTCTACAACTCAATGTCTTATTTATCTATTTAATGGCAGCAGAAACATTCAAAGTTTTGTTAAAATAGCAAAACGCGCTCAAGATCATCTGCTTTTCTCTGCTACGGTACACTTCGCTTCTGCGTCTCTTCCTAATAGAAGGATCCATATTCTAAAACGTTTGAACCGTTACAATATAATTCTTCTCTTCAAAAATATTACTTACACGTTTATAAAACCTTAAGTATTAAACAGTTCTTAAAAGAACTTTTTTGTGTACTAATATTATCAAAGAAAATAAAATTATAAACAAAACGCAAGTATACACAAATGATCAGATAGATCATAAAACTAAATTAATTTTTTTTTAATAAAAATAAACTAATAAAAAAAACTAATATAACGTCTTGGCAACTGCGCCTGTGTTGAAGAGAGATGTATATATACGAACATTCTGTTAACAGAAAGAGATGACAATAAGACGTGTTTTTAAGGTGTGAAAAGACTATAGTTACGACTAAATAACTTTAATCATCGATTAAATTAATTAGTAGTTAAGACCAAATGTCACTTTGACATTTCTCAATATTAACGAATAAAAAGTAAAATACTAAGAAAATTGTTATTTGCATAAATTAAACAAATATTTCCTATAACTAACGCCATATGTTACTTTAATTGTAATCAGTTAATCATGAATTAAACTAGCTCAATATATGCAGCGTGGTCAGCTAGTGCGTGAACGAAAGATAATTCCAATTCCTTTCCGGGCAATTTACAAAAAAAGTTTTAAAATCCAAAAAACAAATGCTGCACTATATAAAATTATATTAAAGTATACAGTATTCGGTTTCCGCTGCGCACGATACATATTTTTTAATTGTAACACCCTGTATATTATTATGATTTTTGATGTCTATATTAGTTTTTGAGATAATTGACATGTTTTGGGATTTTTCTGAAATATTACTTTTTCTTTAACAACCGATACACCTAGATTCAAATTTTATTCTATACAGTCTTATTCGGATATAGTACGAAAAAAAAAGTAGGTGAAAGAAACGCATGAGTAATGCCTAAATACAAAATATTATGGTTCTATGTGCACGTAGTAACGAGAAAATGATTTTTCTTTATTCGAGTCCGACTCTGTCTTAGTTAACATATGGGAATCACCGGCAGTCGCTGAAGCAGCGTTCGGATATCCATTTAGTATGCACATAGCATTCACCGTCATTACACGCAATTGCAATGGCATCCTATACGAATATCGAATACACCGATATGATTTTGATTTATGGCGAAACAGGACAAAATAGTCTTGCGGCAGAAAATTTGTACGCGGAACGGTTTCCCAATCGGCGGCATCCATCATCCGAGACAATTGTGAGAACCGTGTATCGACTTCGAGAAACAGGATCAGTAATTCCACGTTTCGAAGGTCGTGGCCGTCACATATCACGTAGAGTTCAGCAAGCAGAAGAGCATATTTTAAACATCGTTGAGGCGGAACCAGGCATAAGTACTACAACTTTAGCCCAGCAAGTAAATGTGTCCCAAACGACGGTGCATCGAATTCTGAAAAATAACTTACTTCATCCGTATCACATCCAGCGCGTGCAAAGATTAACGGAATTAGATTATCCTCGCTGTCTTGCCTTCTGCGAATGGTTTCAACGTAAATTTTACTCGTGTGTATAATAACTTTCGTCGCCGAATTGATGCCTGTATTAGAGCTCACGGTGGACATTTCGAACATTTTTTACATTAATAAATTTTGTCCTGTTTCGCCTAGATCGGTCCTTGTTAGGACCACCACAAATTTCATAAAAAGAAAAAGAATGTGTAACTAGAAATAACTCAAAACCCGACATTTCGGATGCATTAACTTTAAACATTAAGAACGCAAATCATATGGTTATCGGCATATTCAATGTAAACACATAAACACTTCGACATCAGCTGTACGACAGATTAATGCATTTCAATAGACTATTCACTATTCATAGCATCTACAATGCTTTATCGATTTTTATTTGCATCTGGGTTAACTTTGATTCATCAGCGGTATTTGTATAATATAGGAGAAACAAAGATATGGACCGGCTTTACCTGCATTTTGAGCCCTAAAATTTGAACAAAATGTATATGTTACAAATAAATTTCTTTTTAAATTTTCAGTAACACATTGATAGGTAGTCTTCAGATTTCGGTAGCTTACGTGCTATTTACAGGTAACCCTGTATACCACACACAACAATTGCTTCTTAAAAGCGAACACCTATAAAAATATACAATTACTCGAGCGGTTAGTACATACAATTATCCTTTAAATCTGCAAAGACAGAAATAAAGCATTCTCTTATTCGCCAGGTGTCTGTGAGTCTTTGTTCAAGGTTTATATTAAAAAAAAAACTAAGAAGGGCTGCACTTTAGCCGCAAATGCATTTGTCTAGAGAAAGAATAGAAAAAGATGCACATATATTTCCAATTCTCCCATTAGGTTTTACGTTGCGCAGCATTTGTCTCAGAATATTTGAAATTATATTTTGTCCTCGCACTAGTTCAACATGCTAATAAATTTCCCTATCTTTTGGAATATAAAATAAATGTCTTATTTTATTTAGGTACCCGCCATTCAAAAGAATGTAATCACTCATGGAGATTTATTTGCTGATGGTCATGGCAGAAGTATACTGACGCAACTTGGTGCTATACGAATGCAGCTGCAAAGGGAGCAACTTAGAATGGACGAAACGTTACGTCAGCGTGGCAACTTGCAAACTAAGGCTATTAACTTCCATTAAACGACCTGTTCACAAGTTCAAATAGTTATTTTGTATATATACTATTAGATACATATTTATATTTCTTAAATAGAGCCTATACACAATACGTTGAATAAATATGTTACCGAGATATAAGATATTGTGATATTTGCTACTAAAAAATAAACCACATTCTTCAGTTTAAGAGAAAATGATAGATTTCATTAGAACGAGAAACACTGATAAAAAAAGTTAAAAACTTTTACGAAGAAATTAACGAAGAAGATGGATTCTGTTTTCAGAATATCCTTTTAGTTAATCATATACAGTGAGACCCGGAAAGATTATATATATATATATATGAGGCATATATTATGATTGTACCGCTTTCATGAAATTGTGTTTCGAACAAAATCAGTAGCGCAACGCTCAAGGTTGTACGGCGTTTTAAACATAACCTAAAAAAATTAATGAAAATATTTTTTGAAATTCTATTATGTAGGTATGCATACTTACCTTACTCACACCAAATAAAAACTTGTATATTAGTAGTTTTCAGAAAAGTTATTCATACATACATGAGTATAAGTAAAGATGGATGAATAAGTAAAGATGGCGACTGGTGAAGTCCCTGTTTCACGAAGTGCTTGTGAAACTTGTGGAGAATCGGTTAAATTAAGTGAACATCATATTACCTGTAGTGGAATTTGTGATAGAGCTTATGACTTTCATTGCGTTGATGTTAAGCGCACTGAAATTGTCACTATTGTAAAGAAAAACGTAAAATGGTTCTGTAACGATTGTAAGTACGCTTTATTTTCCGGAACAACTTTATTCTCATTCATGAAGAATCAATATGACGTAATAACAAATCTAAACAACAAAATAGATGCACTTGGCGTAACTGTATCACAATTAAAAATCTAAATTACAAAACTAAAAACTCATTCTGATGTCTTGAATTTATCGGAAATAGCAGATGCAAAAACGTCGAAATTCGCACAGAACACAACGTCTACAAAACTGTCTCTTCATAAACGAAAACCATAGGTTATAAGAACAAGTCTGGTCAGCGACACCAATACGAAACTCGATGAGGCCACAACAAAAAACATACGCACAAGCTGTTGGCTACGGAAAAGATGAATTTCATATAGTATCACATACAAGGAAACACAGAAATTCTGGTACAATAGGTACCGCTCCTCTTGATGGTTCTTTCTCTGGTGCTGTGAAACGAGCTTAGTTATATATTGGACGTGTAAATAAAACAGTTAAAACGGAGGACGTACAACTCTACCTGAAAAATTAAATTTCCAAATATTGAGAGATATCGAAAGATATCGTTTTTTTTTTTTCGGAAAACGAGCCGCCGAGAAGATGCGAATTTGACTTTAACTTAGAGAAAGCCTTAGGCGAATATCAACAAATATCCGAAGCATTATTGATATTTTTTGCATCAATATCTAATGCTTAACGAATAAAGTGGACGCCTTCGAAGTATTGGCACACAACCAAGAGGTGTGTGCCAATTCTCTGTGTTGCGGAACACTGGCTTAATCCACAGAACATATGCAATTATAAGATGGCCACTTTCTTTGTGAGAAATATAGAAATATAAACAAAATTATATCAAGTCCAGAATTCTTACACGGTAAAATTATGAAGCTTTTGAAAACGGCATAAAATTGCAAAAATGGATTGACTCGATAACCGCACAGGATGTTAACACAAATCATAACCTGATTTTATATAATATTATTATTATAATTTTTATAGTATAAATACGGCCTTTCCCGTAAAAACTAGACTAGTTCGAACAAGTAATTTTAAATAGCTAATTAACTCTAGTAATGAATTGAGGCAAATTCGAGAAACATTAATTTTAATACGGGAAACACAATCAGTTAGGCGGCGAGAATCTAAAAAGCTTATTTAAAAACTATAAAGAATTTTACCTTAGAAAATTAAGAGAACAAAAAAGAAATAGATATCTGGATTCCATATATACTTACATATATACGTACGGACAAAATACAGAAAGGAATATGGGACATAATCAAAAAGAAAACCGGCAAATCGAACAGCTTCAGACAAGTACCAAATCCAAATGACTTGAACGAATATTTCTGCACTGTAGCGGACAAATTCCTAAAAAACTGCAATCATCCTATTACTCGATCAGAAACTACAACCAAGATACAGTATAATAATCAATCCTTTTTTCTATCACCTGCAACATTTGAGGAAACAAAAGTCATAATTCAAAGAATTAAGCCGAAAGATATGCCGTATGTTTATGGTTTGAATACGAGAATGCTTAAAAAGTGTTCAGATTATATGTTCCAATCTCTTCCGACCTCATAAACACATGCTTTCAAGGATCTGTACCTAATAATATGAAAGTGCCCAAAGTTGTACCAATATACAAATCTGTTGATCCTATAATTTCCAGCAACTACAGACCTATTTCAGTCCTACCTATACTTTCAAAGTTCCTCGAGGCTGCCCTCCTGTTGCGTCTTGAATCTTTCTTAGAAAAGAACAACATACCAGCCCACAACCAATGCAGAATGCATGTCTCTCCAACTGCTATCTAGGCAACAGGTATTCCTTCCTAACCATAGACTGGCAACAATGGCAATGAAAACCAGACATTTGGAACTATTAAACACACGCCCTGCTTCGCTTGAAAAATAAAGACATACCTTTTAGAAAACTGTTTCTATACGGTGGTGGAAAAAACGGTTACTATAGAGCCGTATATTTAGAATCGTAAATATTTCTATTCGCCTATTTTCAGTCATTAAATTTGTAGCAGATATTGATAACACGTCCTGCGGAAAGCAGTATTTTTTTCGACAGTCTTTCTGCATCTCTCTGTAGTATCTTTGATACTATCGCGGTTACAGACTTGAATTCTTTGATCGTGACTTCGTTTTAAATCTAGACAAACGCGTGGGTTCACATATTTTTAATGTGAGAAAATTTATATTTTCATTAAAGTAAAAGAATGCCGACGATTTTGAACGATAATATAGAAAAAACCCAACAATTACGAATATGCGAAAGCTATCTCTAGATTTTGGAAATAATTAAATTCAAATAATTTGGATTTAGTTTACATAAGTTTTACGCAAAATGTTGCGTACACCATAATAATACAGAGAAATATAAAACCAGAGCAGCATGCGACCATACACACTCCAAGGATATTTGTTAACAAAATTTTCGATTTTTAGAAATGTAATAATGTCGTTTTGCGCTGTAAAAATTTCGTTATATTCCTATACCATCTTCAAGATATTTGAGAATGAGGGTTGATGCGGACCTTTATTCAACAGTACCCACACAAATCTTTCGGTTTTTGAAAATCTTATAATGTAATTATTTTGTGCCGTAAACATTTCATTTTGCGCTCGCACTATTCTCGAGTTACTTAAAAATGAAGGACCTTTATTCAATAGCAACCCCAATCTTTCTTTTTTGTGAAAATTTAACAATGCCGTCGTGTTATGCTCGTTTGGATCGTAAAAATTTCGACATGCCCTTTTCGAAAGGAAATTTTTACAACACAAATAAGCGCACGATGAGTACAAAACCAATATCAAACATACAAGGATTAAAAATTAAATTTATAAATAATGTAAATAAAAGCATAGAACCGCGTTCACTGAGAACACCGATCATAAACTCAAATGAGAGTAATAAAATCTACCTGGGAATCCTACAATAATCCAAATACATAGCGACGCGTGGTATACGTCATCTTAGGAAGAAACAAAACATAAAAATGCCACTGTACGTGCAATAATTATCTTTTTCCTTCAAAAAGAGGGCTGCAATACGAATATGAGAACTTGTACAATTTAGAGGTACGATGGAAAGCATTATTTAAGATCTTAGTGTGTAAAGTGTAAAAAAAAAACAAATCATCATTTCTTTATTTTTACGACCTAAAGATATAATATATAGGAAAGTTGCATTGTCAGACCTTGCTCTCGCTTAATTAAATAAACAGCTTCAGCCGCGCGTTCGCGAACCCGAATGTTCAAACACTAAAGTCTCCATTTTAAGCCTAATATTATGGACATAAATTTCAATTTTTATTGTTCTCTCATTACTATTATTCAAGTGAAATAAATTTCGTTTGAAATTGTTCTCAATTTCTGATTGATTGCAAGTATCGACATTTTTACTGAATCTTGAAACGTTTTAAAATTTATTTGTATTTGTAATTTTTTTCCAATAACGATTTACTTATAATCCTAGTAGTATTTTTATATAGATCAGTAATCCTGTTAACTAGCTAAATAATAAAAATAATAGTAAAATAGTTATTGTAGTTCCATGAATGCCTTTTTGCACTCGTACAAATTTCATGTCGTCAAATGAAAGTGAAATCCTATTTTAAGCATTAACCTGTGATGTAAATTTGATATTTACTGACTGTAACTGAATGTAAAAAAAATAGATTAGATGTTGCATGGTACTTTTAAGATAACACTCAACCGGGAGAAATTTAAATTTAAATTCGTATTCAACTTATCAAATTCGATTTAAACAAATACCCATTGAATTGCTAAGTACTGCCAACTTAAAATCCTGTAACTAATATATATTTATTTTTACATTAAAATTACTTGTAATCCTGCAAAAAATATTATACAAACACCGTGCGTCATTTCCCACATTTGGTCCATAAATAACTGTTACATAATTATTATAAAGTATAAATATTATTTTAACACCATCTACTAAAGTATAAAACTATTAACACGGTCCAACTAATCATAATAATTTGAAATATGAAAGGTGGCACACTACGGCATTTGCATCAAATATTTTAATGTTTCCATGATTTTGATATTATACATTATAAATTATAACACTCCAAAGAAAAATTGGTATCTCTTTACCAAGAGATGACACTAGGTTACGATTACAGGTACCTATAATGTAACTTACCGGAAATTACTTTCTTTTTTGTTGTAAATATAATAATATAATCATTATTCTTCATTTGGATATCAGCGCCAATTTCATTGCATTGTGCATAATAAACAAAAAGTTACGAATCGAACAACGCCCTATCGTTGGCAACATTGTCTTGTATCCATTCTGTACCGTTCCATATCTACGTACGCTTATCTGTGTTGCGGACTTAATAGCTTGCATTAAGTTGATTAACTCGGTTGCCCTTATAAGAATATTTATTACGTCTATTGAAAAATGAGTTTCGGTTGTGAGCACTACAGACGAAAAGTGAGATTGCTGGCAAGTATTAAGTTTTATATTTAATTTGAATATTGTAAGTTTATGTTTGTATGTAGGTAAATCCCCGAGTTAAATTGTTGATTTTTTTTTTCTCGCTATTACCAGTTATATACTCATTTATTAATTTGGATATACTTTTGGAAATGGTTTATTTTATACACGTATTAGTATATTGTAAAGTAAAAAAGTAACAAGTTTTTGCAAACCAACAAAATTGTTATGAAATCTTGATGCCCTCGTCCAAGTTTTTTAAATGTATAATTCGTATGCATGCAATTGATAAAGTGACTCAAATACCAAATAAAATAACTTGATTCAACAATATCTCTCGCATTCACAGCTTCTTATTATCGTGCACAGTTGCCATGTAATGTACAGGTCGTTCAAAAAAGTTGTTCATTGCTCGGACGGGTTAGTTTGGCGACGGGCTTTTTGCTCAACTTTTATTCTATAAAAAACTAACTTTTGCAAGATATTCTTTGCATATAATTTGCCTTTGTCATCAATGATAAATCGCATCGATCAATTGCAATCGAGAGAATTTATAGTTTTATTAAATATTTTTAACCATATGTATAGTGACATTTTCAGTTTTTGTCTCCCCTAAGATATTTTCTAATACTCCTAACCGTGTGCTTGGATTATTTTAGGATTCCCAGATAGATTTTATTACTCTCACTTTAGTTTATAATGGGTATTTCTAATAAACGCCGTTCTATGCTTTTATTTACATAATATTTATGAAAGTAACTCTGGTTACATGTTGCCCCATGTATTAGTAAAAGAGTAACAATTTATGTAGAAATACTTGTGGTTTAGTATTCATTCGACAGTAATTTTACTGATGTACTTATAAAACTCTAAATACATAATAAATTACAAATTCCAAGAGAATAAAAAACAATTGTGAATAAATAAACTCACTCTAAATTAACAAAGGAGACCCCGCTAAATAAATAAAATACACACTATAGATAAATAAATACTGAATAAATTTACTAATCTAAATAAATAAAAAGATATTCTAAATAAATAAATGATAAATTATAAACAAATAAATACAAAACCAATTTTAAATAAATGGGCGACAAACTCTAAATAAAAAACAAATTCTGAGAGAATTACAAGAACGTTCCGCCCGCAATCATACTTCTGTAGATAGAGCGCAGCAGGTTTCGTGCCCAATGGTACGTCTTCAGGCTAGCTTTAGGCTGTCGTATATGTATAATAACTACCTCTGAAATTTCTTAATTCAATTTTGATTTCGGCAAGTTTGGCCCAAGTGATTAACTCACACACAGTCAACACTATTTTTCCAAAAGTATACTATATAAGATGTCCGTGATCTTTAAGTATGTTAATAAAATATAATTACACTAGGACTTCCCCCAACAATAATCCCTTGCTGATTTTTTGTTGCATATGGACCTAAGTACTTGGCCTTGCTGCGTGGAAAAATATTGATTTTTATTAATCGTTGCAAGGGAAAGACAAAATTTAATCCAGACAAACACATTTCCTTTTTCAGCGGCATCATTTCTTCGCGAGTGTGTCAACTGGATTTTTTGAGCAATAAATTCTTTAACCAAAACTGTTTGGATTCTCATTCTTGCTTAAGCTTTCATTAAATCATGTAACAAGCAATTTTCTGACTGTTGATCTAAAAAATTTATCATCAGAAAATCAAATCTTTTAACAAAGATTTGATTTTCTGCCAGATTTTCACTTTTCTTTTCTCTTCTTCCAATTAATGACGGAGCTTCTTCACTTAATTTAGATTCTATGATTTAGAAGATGAGAATCGATTGGATTGTTGCGATTGATACGGTCTACCTATGTGTTCAATAGATCTACTTAACCATCGACAAATAAATGAGGCATTGTATTAGGATCTCTTTTAAAACGAGCTTCTTGTGTATTCATGTTCAATAGTACGCCTTTCAATGTTCATTTTTAATGACAAGTTGGTGTCATGCAAAATGTACTTATGGTGGTAGTAACGGAGATGTTTTCATTAGCTGTCAAAGTAGCTGCTGATGTTGTTGATGAGGTTGAAGCTAATGGTAATGAGGTTGGTGGTGTGGATGATGTTGGTGATTTGGATGATTCTTTCTTTAATTTCTTCTTTCATCAACTTTATATTTGTTGCTAATCCTCCAGCGGTGATGACTAGATGGACGTTAAAAATATTTATTTGGAGTTTTACAAAATGTACTGAGCATTACTAACACAGTTTGATGGATTAGTGAGCACTAAAGCTATCATAATTTCTATTATCTTATTTGGCTGTCCAGGACAGCCTTGGGTATTAGTTATCTTTTGCAACGCACTTCTATTGCGCAGAATCAATGCATGCTGTATATCGTCCAAGTTACGGTGTCACGGCTGGTAACAATCTTTTTGAAACGGTGATGGGATTTGTTTGATTGCGCATTCGTGGAATAATATTTGTTTTGTTCTAAAAGGTTTATTACAACTGTAAGCCACGCGAGTTCCATGACGACTCTTATTATGCTGCTGGTTGACCGCAGCTTTGTCTTTTTTCCTCCAGTTTCATCGGGTTATCGATCTTTCTGGGATACTATTCTCTTCTTGTAGGGGGACTCGGAGTCTTTTTCCTGGACCCCCTCCTCGGTTCGTAAAACAGAAATATGTGCCTTAGTGTGGCATTATATGCCGTGTCAATACTTATGCCAGTCTACTGAGGTGATCGTAGGTGGTCTTGTGCCTCGATCCTGAATGGTTCTTCTGATAATAGCGTTATTCGCAGGGGGATTCTCGCTAGTTAGCGTCATCTTTTTTTCAACTTCAGTCAATTTTTTGTTGAGACGTGCTAGGAATTCCTGTAGCTGCTCAGTCTCGGTCAGGTTTGTTAGTGTTGCCAGAGAGGTGTCTCGAGGGATGCGTAGCATTAACCGCAAGCAGCGATTCTGTACTATTGCGAGGGAGGAGATATGGGTTAGTGCCGCTGTGACCCAGACGGGATTGACGTAGGTAAGAGTAGGTAGTTTTAGGGTTGAGGTGGGAGTTCGTGAGGATGGGATACAACTGTCTGGCTGCATCTAGTGCCCTGTTTCGAGCTCTTCTGAGATGCTCCGCGAAATTCAGCCTTCCATCCAGGATCATTCCGAGGTACTCGATCTTGATGTTCCAGTCGATCTCCGTCGCTCTGACTTTGATCTTAGGAAGCGGACCGTTTTCTTTCCATGCGAATGCAATAGCTTGCGTTTTCCTGGGGTTGATCATGAGTTCTTGATTATTGAAGCAGCTAGAGATTTTGGTCAGATACCTAGAGCGCCGTAACTTTGGAGACGCACCTTATGTTAACAATATTTCATTGGGCTTCTCTTGATTTTCAGTCACAAAAGTCGCAAAAAACGCTTATGACCGTAAGTCTTTTTTTAATCATCTAGATTTTAATTTTTATACGTACCATCGAGAACGTTTTATAAACTGCAAAAACCGTCTTAATTTTTTTTGAATCTAACATAACAGCGCAGTTCGCGATAGTATATCTGCAGATATTAATAATATTTCACATGCGGGAGCCAATTCGTTAGTCACGCCTGCGGTTTCACTCCAAATTTGTCCTCTTTAGTTATTACTTATCGGCAGATATGACTCATATTTGACATTATTTTACTTATAAAGAAGGGAAAAAAGATAATGTACAATGAAAAGCAAATAAAAAAGGAAAATGTTTACATTTTTATTATTTATTATGATCAATAATAATCGTTGTCGTGAATTTGCCAACTGGCTCATAACACACAGACAAAGAGGCTGTGCGTGGACCGTATTTTTCTTTTTCGTAAACAACTAAAGTTGTAGCTGCTGCGATAAGTACTAAATAGGACACAAAAAAGGTAACAGAGAACAACAAGAATGCAAGAGTATATTATGAGATTGTAATGGCGAGAAATTTAAATATTACTACATCAAACATGGCAGTTTATACCTGACAATACTACAAAAGTATAAATATGACAAATATATTGGAGTTGATTGAAAATACAATGAATGTTACAGAATACCTTCTAATAATAGAACACAGACTTTGCTTATAGCTCTTTTGGTTTTGATTTTAGTTTCTACTGCTCTTACGACACTATCGCTTTTCGAAAACAGTCGGAGCTGTAGAGTATGTACACCAGACGTTTCCAAAAATGTGGTGCTAGCAGCTGCACGTAGTGATAGTTTAACCGCAGGGAAAACGTTTTTTGGGAGGCGTTTCTGGAAAGGCTTGCACACTGTCTCCAATCAAAAATGTTTAGGTGTCAAGACTGTATAGCCTTCTGGATCGCCAGTGAGAGGAATTAATGTTCCGGTGTTGAGGACAGACTCTATTTGAATTAAGAACGTATTAAACTGTTCGTACGTTAACGAGATATTAGTTCAAACGTGAGAGAGATGGTACTTTGTCATTTTAACAACAGATTCCCACAAATCTCCCATATGAGGAGGAAGGGAATAAAGTGCCTTGTTATTTTATTTCCCAAAAACTACTCTTGAGTCGTATTGGTTTTGGTTAGAGTTTCAAACTCGTACAAAAGTCGAATTTTAGCCCTTACAAAGTTAGTTACATTATCGGGATAAGAATTATCCCGTCCACACCACGTCTATCAGCAAAGAGTTTTAAAGCACAAAAATGTATCTAGAAATAGGCTACAATACAAGTTCCAGCTGAAGTGCTGTAGTGGAAAAGCAGACAAAATACAAATATAAATTCTGATTATTTTTTTGTTGCGTAACATTTGTTCTACGTAATCAATACCACAAGAAGTATATGGTTTTGAAGATGTTATGTGAGGTGCAGGTAATTTACTCATGCGCTATAAGCATAGGACACATGTTTCTAAACCGCGAAGAATTCCACGTGTACTAGTTAGGCAAAGCCGTGTTATAATCTTACTTAACACCACTTGTGCTCTAGGGTGCTAATTGTTATAGGCAGGGTAGCCTTTTTAGCGTTACGATAAAACAAGAAACTCAAAGCTAAAAAAAAAAAAACAATTTAGTTTATAAGGGTCTTTTATTAAGTAAATCAGTATTTAATACTGCCTCTTTTAGCCTTTATTTCAACCTTAATCCTTTTAGGCATAGTAGCTACCAGTTTGTAACATGTTTCTGGGAAATTCCATAAACACCGTTTGCTTCAGGGCTTCTTTAGAGGCATGGTTGCATTTACGAAGCCTGTTCTTCAACATATGCCATAGATTTTCAATAGGCGAGAGGTTAGGCGATTGTGGGGGCTAGTCCAAAATCTTCACTCGGTTATCAGTAAATCATTTCATTACAGGCCGAGCCTTGTGGCAAGGGGCATTATCTTCGTGAAAGTAATAATCCTCTGAGTCCATATCATAAAATCTGACGATGGTTCGAGACCTCTTCCAACATCCCGATGTAGCGTGCCCCATTCGTGCGGCCCTCGAACACATAGACTTCTCCAACACCTTGTGCAGACATACATCCCCAAATCATAACGCTTCCACCGCTGTTTTTAACAGTAAGTGAAATACACTCAGGGGGAAAATGCTTCGCCTGACCTCCGTCGAAGATAACTGGCGCCGGAAACGATGTGCACCTGCTTGCGGTGTACCTCGGTCAGCAAAGGTTTGCTGGTTAAATTAGCCGCAGTTAACCTTTTTGTAACCGTATGCATGGAGATTGATGCGTCTCGTTGAACGCGGAGCTCAGCAGAAATCGCTGTCGCGGATTTGTACCTATCCCGGAGCGCTCAATCAATCGATCTTCTCGCATAATCGTTAACGTTAGGGATTATGATACTTTCCAGTCCTTTGGTAGCGGCTGATTGTGTCTTGTGCTGCACACACAGCACAAGACGAAGACAGAGCGAACACTTTATTATCTTCGCAATTTTTACTTGTGACAATCCTTGTTTGTGTAATAAAATTATCTGGCCTCGTAAAGCCTGAGATAATTGGTGCTTTTTTGGCATATTGTGTATACACAAACTTACAAAAGAAAGTTCGCGCTTTAAATGAACTTTTGAAACCGACAAATGATGTTTCTTTCTCTACGCACAATACAGTCTTATTCGGATATAATACGAAAAAAAAAAGTAGGTAAAAGAAACGCATGAGTAATACAAAATATTATGGTTCTATGTGCACGTAGTAACGAGAAAATGATTTTTCTTTATTCGAGTCCGACTCTGTCTTAGTTAACATATGGGAATCTCCGGCAGTCGCTGAAGCAGCGTTCGGATATCCATTTAGTATGCACATAGCATTCACCGTCATTACACGCAATTGCAATGGCATCCTATACGAATATCGAATACACCGATATGATTTTGATTTATGGCGAAACAGGACAAAATAGTCTTGCGGCAGAAAATTTGTAGGCGGAACGGTTTCCCAATCGGCGGCATCCATCATCCGAGACAATTGTGAGAACCGTGTATCGACTTCGAGAAACAGGATCAGTAATTCCACGTTTCGAAGGTCGTGGCCGTCATATATCACGTAGAGTTCAGCAAGCAGAAGAGCATATTTTAAACAACGTTGAGGCGGAACCAGGCATAAGTACTACAACTTTAGCCCAGCAAGTAAATGTGTCCCAAACGACGGTGTATCGAATTTTGAAAAATAATTTACTTCGTCCGTATCACATCCAGCGCGTGCAAAGATTAACGGAATTAGGTTATCCTCGCCGTCTTGCCTTCTGCGAGTGGTTTCAACGCACCGAAGTTCGTCAACCATGTCTTGCGTCAGTAATTCTCTTTACCGACGAATCCACGTTTACAAGAGATGGTATTTTGAATTACCATAATATTCACCACTGGGCAGACGAAAACCCACACGAGATACACCAAGGCGCCTCGCAAGTTAGGATATCTGTCAATGTTTGGGCGGGTTTAGTAGGCGATTACCTACTTGGACCACATGTGCTCCCACAACGATGAAATACAGAATCCTATTTACAGTACCTCCGAGATGAATTACTCGAGTATTTGGATGAGATACCACTAGCGATACGGCAACAATTGTGGTTTATGCATGACGGAGCACCCGCGCATAGTAGTCGAGTAATTCAAGCATTTTTGAACCAAAGATTTCCACAATGGATTGGACGTGGAAGTTGTACTCCATGGCCACCTCGTAGTCCCGATCTAAATCCATTAGACTTTTTTCTGTGGGGATACATGAAAAGCTTGGTATATGATCGTCGCCCTGATATTGAAAATGTCGAAGATCTGGGAAATCGCATTTATGTTGCAGCTCAACGCATTCGCGAAGACATGGTAAATTTTACTCGTGTGCATAATAACTTTCGTCGCCGAAGTGATGCCTGTATTAGAGCTCACGGTGGACATTTCGAACATTTTTTACATTAATAAATTATTTTGTCCTGTTTCGCCTAGATCGGTCCTTGTTAGGACCACCACAAATTTCATAAAAAGAAAAAGAATGTATAACTACAAATAACTCAAAACCCGACATTTCGGATGCATTAACTTTAAACATTAAGAACGCAAATCATATGGTTATCGGCATATTCAATGTAAACACATAAACACTTCGACATCAGCTGTACGACAGACTAATGCATTTCAATAGACTATTCACTATTCATAGCATCTACAATGCTTTATCGATTTTTATTTGCATCTGGGTTAACTTTGATTCATCAGCGGTATTTGTATAATATAGGAGAAACAAAGATATGGACCGGCTTTACCTGCATTTTGGGCCCTAAAATTTGAAAAAAATGTATATGTTACAAATAAATTTCTTTTTAAATTTTCAGTAACACATTGATAGGTAGTCTTCAGATTTCGGTAGCTTACGTGTTATTTACAGGTAACCCTGTATACTACTCAACCTAAAACTTTTAATTTCTGTCTTATATCGTTTCATTATTTATATTTTTTAAGAATTTCTACTTTAGATAACGACTAGGTATAAGTTCACAGTACCCTTGTTCTAAGAAGCGCTACTTGCTGCACGCAATACATGTTTGATTGGGGTGCCTATAACATTTGCTCGCAGCTGTATGTATACATACATGTATGCGAAAAAATACGGACAAATAGACGGAAGCGTCTCTTGTTATTGTAGCTCGAGGCATAAAACATGTGCACCCTTACCTCGATAAATCAAATAGAACTGACAAGGGAACACCGGCGGGTGTCCCCCTCCGATTTCGATGAAACTCAACAGATCGAAAGATTACCTTAAAATAATTTTTTTATCGGCGTATCCGTACGATTTTGGGGTACAGTCCCCTCCAAAGTTTGGACGATTTTTCAATTTTTGCAAGTATTTCCTAAATTATAACAGATATTAAATTTTCTCCTGAATATAATTTGCAGCATATTGCATGGCCCTAAGGGTGGCGTCGTCCGTATTCGCAAAAAGTTAATAACGGGGGCGGGGTACTCCGTACCCCCAATTTTTTTTACATTTTTTCTTTTTCTTATTCATCAAAAGAAGGCCGATTTTACATAGGTATAACAAGTTTAGAAAATTAATAATTGTAAAAATAGAAAGATAATAATAGAGCTTCAAAATTAATAAACTTGTCTATTGATATAAATCAAATGATCTAATACAGAAATAAGTTTTTATCCTTAACATAATTTCCAGCATAATACATGGTCTCAAGGTAGATATCTTCACAATAAGCTAATAACGGAGGACGGGGTACCCCATACTCCCGCATTTTTTGTAATAATAAGTTTATTCATTATTTATCAAAAAAAGATCGCTTTTACATAGAAAACGGTGATGTATAATAAATTTAGAAAATTAATAATAGTAATAATAACTCAAAATAAATATATGTACGTGTGTATTGTAATGAATTTGATGTGCACTTATCTACGCATACGTGAGTTTTATTAATTATTCGGTCATTTCAGATATAATTGGTAATTTGCATTATAAATTTAACGCGATAAGTTTGTGCTGTGCTACATTTGACGAATTTAATCTAAAGAAACGTTTGCATTAAAACTATTAAGTTAATACTAAATCCAACATTATTGATGTTGTCATTTATATGAATTAGGAATGCTTACTTTAAGTATTGTTATCTTTTGCAAGACGTTTCTATTGTTCGCAAAATAAATACAAGGCGTATGTCGTAAGTAGTTACTACTTATCAGTGGATATAACTTATGCATGAAGTTTGTATGTTATCGGTTGATAAGTTCAACTATTTCAATAAATCATTAATTATGAAGTTGAAGTTGTTTTAATCCGGAGGAGCCTTTTTAAATTGAAGTGCTAAAAGGTAGGCTTGCGGTTGGTCAATTTTCGGCAAAAATCATACCAGCGAAATTGGATATATTGCCGCCGGCCAAATGTGTTACATGTGTGAAATGTGAATTGCTGCTGTTGTCACAAAAGTATGGTGTTGTAATGCATTACCATCATTACGTATATTACAATATTAAGAAAGGACAAGTTACCCCGTCCAAACAAATCTTCAGAAAACATTCTTTAATTGTTTTATATTACGATGAAACTGTCAAGAATTCTATAAAGCGTATTCTTTTTATAAAAAAAGATTCCTACGCTTGACAAGGTGCTAAATGAAGCAATTCCAGTTAGTTTTAAAACTGCCCCCAAAAAGTAGTTTTGAAAAATTCCATGTAAACCCGTCTTTTCATGTTACTCTCCGGATCTAAAAAATGAGATATAGTGCCCTAGAGTATTTAACCATCTTGTTAGCGTTGTCAAGAACATATTCAGTATGTTCCTCCGGATCGACTTTGAAAGAGAAAAAATTTCTTATTTTTGATTTCTCAGAAAATTTCATTCTTGTTGATTTGCACTGCTTGTTTTCAAACCCCCAAAACACAAATTACTTTTTATTTAACTCAAACACTTCTCGAGTTAATATAATTTTCCTTCAACATTTGCAAATTTTTTGCAATTTGCATTTTAGAAGTAACTCTGGTAGGAGAATTTCATTGAAAAATACCATTGACAGCAGATGAAGTTACTAGAACTGTAAATTAAATCTTCGCTAATTTGAACAGTATTTATGCTATAATGTTGACTTTACAACAAAGAATTTATCTAATTCAATGTTACGGAACTGGGGAAGAGTGCTATCGAATTGTTATTAGAAAATTCAACCAAAAATACCCGGAAGTTACCATTTCAAATTCCGGTGCAAAAAACTTGGTAGCCAAATTCCTTAAAACAGGCGCGGTTTTAAACATTAAAAAGTTAAAGAAGTTATTCTGAACGTATACGGAATCGCCAATTTTGTAATTGTATATTCTAATTTTATGATCATAAGTTTTGGGTTTAGTTTTTAATCTCTTCAAATTTTTGTTTTAAATTAACAACGTAATCATCATGATTGCAATTTAATGTTGGTTCTTGAACAATACTATTCGGAAGAAAGGGTTTATTACCAAATAGGACTTGATATAAATACCCTATAAATTTATGAATATGGCAGTTATAAGCAAACATAACAAAAGGTATAGATGAATCCCAATGGTTTTGTTTCTCGTTAATCTAATGCCTGAGATAGTCATAAATTTATATTTTAAATAAGTAAAGAGATAGTTATAAATTTCGAGAGTTGTGTTGCTATTGTCTGTGCTTTATGCTTTGGGTATAGGGACTGCATATGAAGATTTTGTTAAATCGTCCAGCACAGTTAAAATGAAGCGATTACCGCTTACTGTTAAAGGTAACTGCCCAACAACATCGATTTCTAATCTTGATCCGAATCAAAGGATTGAGTTGATGTTGAGGTAATTTCCATAGGTGCTTTTAGATGATTTAAAATTAGTTTTGTTAATTTGACAAGAGGGATATTTACGTATGTAGTTTTTGTCTTTCTTCGCGCTGGGCCATCTAGTTTTCTTTTATCCTGTAGTAAGTTCGCATAAAGCCGGAATGTCCTGCTAATTTGAAGAAATTGTGATTATTTGCTGAAATCGCTAAAATTTTTTTGAGAATTGAGAATTTTTAATTAAAGCTATTGGTATGAACTTCGCATCTCTGAATAAGTAATTATTTCATAAAACATATCCTTTTTAATATTTTTACTGTTAATGATGACGTCATGGATGTGTTGTTGTCTCATGCTCCTCATTTCTCCCCTTTTTCTGTTCCCCTTTGCTGATCCATAACCGTTCCGTTTCGATGAATCGCGTCGTTTGCTGTATGACGACCGCACAGTGTTAATTTTCATGTGTTGCTGATTTTGTATTCGCCTTCGCGATTGAAGTTGTTGGTATTCTTCATTATTTCTATGGATTCGCGTATTATCTTCGGATAGTAGTGATTGGTCCTAGCTAATAACTTAACGTCGCTGTAGGTTATGCGGTGGTCTCCTTGTTGGTGCAGGTGTTCTGCTGCAAATTTTTCGATGTGCCTGAGGTATAGACGTTAACGTATAATCAATTTATCGAAAATTGCTTTTAATTGAGAGCTATGGCGTTCCAGTGAAGAAGCGTAAATATCGTCAAAATAAACGAAGCATTGTAAACCCTGTAACCCTGAAAGAATTGAATTAATTAACCCTTGGAACACAGATGGGGTTGTATTTAAACTGAGAGGCATTCTAGTGAATTCATATTGTCCAGAAGACGTTGTGAATGCGATTTCTTTTTTTCTATTCGTTTCTTTCGTCGGAATTTAGTAAAAACCGGAAGCTAAGCCTTGGGTGGTAAAATATTTTGAATGCCCTAGTTGATGTAATATTTTTTCCATATCAGGTAAGGGGTAGGCATCGCCAATGGTTACGTTGTTTAATTTACGGTAATCTACGACAACTCTCTATGTTTTTGTACCAGAAACATCAACCTTCTTTGGTACTACCCATAAAGGACAAAGTTATGGAGAAGCTGAACAACGAATAATACCTTGTTATTAATCTGTTACTATATCTATTACTTCATCTTTGTGAATTTTAGGTAAAAACGGTGTTTTGGTGGAGATTGTGATGTCGTATTACTTTGATTTCGTGTTTTATTGCTGACGTACAAGTTAGGTTATCATTTGTTAAATAAAATCTATGGATGAATTTGAAGTAAATACTTAAGATTAATTGTTTTCCCACGGGATTTAGTTAAGTGTTCTTGTTACGTTTTGTTTTATTTTAATTTGATAGGTAATTGTCGTGCAAAGTCAAAATTTTTGAATGAACAGGGAGCGGTTTTAGTGTAACAAATAGATGTTTTATCTGTTTGTCAGTTATTCTTGTATTTAAAATCGTAGCAAAAGCCTTGTTGTTAAAATTTACCTTAACAATCGTTTTCGATAGATAAATGCCCTTTTCTAATTCTACTTCTGGAATAATATCTTCTTTTCATTCAGGATTGTTAATATTAATTTCAATTAGTGTTTCAGTTCTAGATTTAACGTGGAACGCATGACGATCTGAATTAGGGGCATTTGAAAAATTGCTAGAGCGGGATTCTTCCATATGCAACGTAAAAAGGAATTGCGGTTGAATTTAATGAGGTAGTTTGTTGTTTTTAGTTTATTTGGGCGCCTTCCTTTTGCACGAAGTTTTGATCTAATAACCCATCGAAAGGGATGTTAGTAGGTTAGTTAAGGATACGAAATTTCGCAGTAAGGTTTTCGTCGTTACACCTCGAAGGTATAATACAGAATCATTTTTATAAAGACCATGTAACGTAATTTTCTAGTTGGAGTCAAAATATGTGGTAGGAATTAATTTACTGGCTTTAATCAGTGATGTACTTGCACCAGTGTCAATTTGGAATTTAAATTTATTATTCGGATGTTTAGAATGAAGGGATGAAACTTCGATATATTATGTCTTTAAAATCTTTCTACATTAACATTTGTGATATTCCAGGCAACGAATTGAATATAAACCGATTTAAAGTGATTACATTAATTGTCTTAATTTTATCTTGTAGGACTGCTACACCCTGAGCTTGTAATTTAATAGCCCATAAAGAGCGCGAATTAAGTACTTCTATTCTTGGGAAAAAATCATTTAAAGATTCTTTAAGAGATTGCCTACAATTGCTTAGTTCTTCCATTGCTTAAGAATAATGCTTTTTGTCCTGATGTAGGTCTGTTAATTTACTTTTTAATGAACTCCGTTCTGTAAACTATTGTACAGCTAACTGCTCCTTTGTACGCATTTGGCATTGTTCCTCACATGCCAAATTACTTGCAGTATATCCAATATCCAAAAATTGCCCTATCTCATAGCTGTTACCATTGAATTTTTAGGAATTAATTCATAAAGGAAAACCATGCTAATTTTTGCGATAGGGGATGAGGGAGATACATCTTTTGTTTGATTCATTTTTGAGTACAATAAATTACGCAATGTGGTAAATTACAAAAACGAAACAACTGCATTTACTTGAGTTGAGTCTCTTTCCTTTAGAACAACTTACGCTTGTTGGAGAAAATTTTAGTACTGACTGCGCCAATTGTTGTGAGACTCCAGTGGAGTGATACACTTTTGTATTACAAGTTTATTGCTAGCTGTATCTTCCTGAACTCAATTTTATTTAAAACATAAAAAACGAACAGAGACTCTGGTTACATCAACTGAAGGCTATGATCTTTTACTAGACATAAATCAATACTACACTATTCTATTATCTACATTTTTATATGATATTTTTTATATTAGTATATTATATATTAACCGACTATTTATGTCTTACCCATAGACAAAACTGTTTATATTAAGCCAGGCATTAACAGTTCTGGTTGTCGCATAGATACGTCTCGTTTGTCTGACGAATATTCTATTTACGTATAAGCTTTATTTATCAATTTAGAAATGCAGTGTAATACTAATATACTAATGAAATTAAATTTGGTATATAACAGTTTATTTTACGTACAGTATCATAAGAAGCTGTCACTGGTTGTTAAAGACATTTTTCACAAGTAAATATTTTATCTTGCGGATTCCCTCGGCAAAATAACGATGTTTGGCGGAATATACTCCCTATATACCTGGAAGTACCACTGCAAAAGCGCATTATGTTCCTAGGAATAATATCGGAGATATATTTTTTTGTATTGTTGATTTTATTAAATTTCATCCCCAGCGAGCCTCGGCAAGTTGACAATGTTTGAAGAATATACTGTTTATTTGTCTGAAAATATGATTGGCAGAACTTACTACCATCCGGCGAATAACTCCGAACGTATAACTTTGACATATGGAATTTTCTTAAGTCTTGGCTTCTAGTATTCTGTTATTTACAATTAGCAATTTTCAATGTATAGAAGACGCACCCACTTTCGATGGCAATCGTAAATGCCATTTGCCGTTAAGTTCTTTAGAAAAAAATTTATTGAGAGGTATCTTTTTCTAAATCTTTTTCACTATTACGGACGTCACTGGACGTTCAGGTGTTTCCGTAAGAAATGGCTGCTATCTTAGGCGGCTGTTTTCGCACCGGTCGCAAGTCAACAGTATTTTAGTGGTAGGATGATTTATGAGTGCTAATTTTATGTCTCGTATCCGTATTTGATAACATTTGAACATAATAACATATTGATAACATGTTGAGCAGAAATAAAGGAATTGTTAATTCGTAATAAATCGCAGATATGAATAAAAAAACATGTAAAGTGTTTCAATCGGTAGGAGATAAAAATTATTTGTTTGTAAATACTGGCGGAAAATTTGCATCATTAAACGCTTGAGATTTATATTTTCATCATATTTTGCATATTTCTCTGTCAAGAATAGTTTCAGCTGTACGATGGGTTATTTTTTTATGGATATTATTAAGATTCCCATATTACACATTAATGTATTAAGATACATACATAAGAGGTTGAGCTTTTTTGAAAATCGAATAGGGATTAAATGGAAGGGTTATTTTTTACAGAAGGATTTGATCCCTTGAAATAAAAGGAAAACAAACAAGAAATCAGATGTAAAGTTAAGGACAAAAATTAAAACCAAATATGATAAAAAAAAGCTTAGAAACTAAACGGAAATATGACACAGCATATTCCGACAAATTAAAAGTTTGTGTTGTCATCTACTTCATAATTTACTTCCTACTACAGTTACTTAAACCTTTCTTTTATTTATTTATTTTAATTCTCTAGTATTTTCGAAAAATCTTTACCCACGAATTTTCATTTAAAATCATGCATCAGTGACAACCTATTTGTATTTATACGTTTTCCGCCTCGCTGCCGACATCCTTCAAGTCCGCGGAGTAACTGTTAATGAAGACGGCACGCGTTGGTTCTGGGTAAGACGCTCTGGCTCGTCTGGCGGTGACTCTGTAGTTTGTCATTTCCTCGAACGTTTTAGGATGTGCTAAAGTATACAGATGTCGATACTCGGGATCCCAATTTACGGTTGGAGAAAGGCACCTTATCGCTGTGTCTGTTGGAATCCCACTTTTAACATCAATTTTTGTTTTATTCTTTTCAACACAATAGGTAAAGGGCAGCTTTTATTAATATACTCTGCAACACAATAATTATTGGAAGATGGTACTTTTTGAATAACTTTAGAATTAACATAGAATTCTAATGTATATGTAGGCTTTTTTATATTGTTGTCTAGGTTATAAATGATAACAGTTTTGTTTTAACGATAAAAATCTATTAAAAATACGGTAAGTTAAATTAAACGAAGTTGCTACACGTTAACGATTGCTTACATCTACGTTCAGAACGGCTAACTTGCGTAACTAACTTGCATTAAATATGTAACAAAGCAATATTCGGTTAACTGTATATGGCCTGTCGCCGCTTACGTCTTTTTAGCGAATAGGTACCTTCCTTAAACCACTCTGGCATCTGCGATCGTCTAAAAACTAAACTAACTATAAGATAAAATTCAATACGACTAAAACTTATTTTGCATTCTGCCATCTGACAATGAATCCGCCTCGGATTCACCTTGATTACCTAGCCACCGTTTCATGTACTCTGCACAAGTGGTAGTTCGTAGCGACCCGTCATGATTATCTTACTTTAATCACATTATACCTCTCGTTCGGTTTCACATTGGGGACTTCATATGGCCCTAAATGATCTACATAATAACTATGTAATGGACCTTCTTGTTTAGAAATTGGATGTAATAGGCCTTCCTTTTTTCCTTCTTTCTTGCTTCCTTGTAGACATGGGATACAGCATCCAATAACAGTCCGAATCTTCTCTTTTAACTTAGGCATATAAAATTCGCGGTTCATTATCTCCTGAATTTTCATTACTGAAAGGTGTCCTACTTGATGTGCTCTCTTTATTGATTCAGTCTGCATAACTTTCGGTGCAACTAACAGTTGATGACCATTATCATATTTATACAAAATATCATGCCTCATAAAATAGTCATATTCTTCTGTCTCCAGAATCTTTTTCAAGGCTACTATTCTCTCGTCCATTCCCTGTGCTAACTTCAGTCTGTTTATCAGACCTCCTTCCTGGTCCATTATTGTCATAACTACGGGACATCTGCTTAAAGCATCGACGTAGGACATGTTACTTCCTTTACGATGTTCTATTTCGTTGTCGTATTCGTCGAGTAAGAGCGCTCACCTTGCTACTCTAGTTCCGTAATAATTTTGAATTTTGCTAGTCTAGTCTTTCTACTCATATAATGAAGAGGATGAAATTTTGAGTCAACATTAAATTTCTGCATCAAACATGCGCCGTAACCAAACTTGCTAGCATCTGTGTGCATTTCAGTTTTGGTTCCTTGTTGAAAAATGTGTAATACTGGTTCATTGGTTAGTAAATCTTTAAGATTATTAAACGCCTGCTTCCGCTTATCTTCGAAAATATATTCTTGATTATTCTTTATCGGATCACTTAGAGGTTTCGCAATCATTGCGTTTGAAGGAATAAATCTTCGAAAGTATCCCGTCAAACCAAGGAATGATTGGAGTTGCTTAGTAGTCGTTGTCCCCTGAAATTTCTTGATAGCTACAGTTTTCGCTTCCGACGGTTGTACTTTTCCATCTTGTATGATGAATCCTAAAAATTTTACTTTCTCTTTCAGGAACTGGCATTTCTCCGTTTTTATTTCTAGACCATAATCCTTTGCTAACTGTAAAACCATCTTTAGCCTTTCTATCCCCTCTTCATAATTGCAGCTTGGTATGATTATATCATCCATATAATAGATAGCTACGTTTTCCACAATTAGCGGTCTAAATATGTGGCTTATGAAACGTTGGAATACTGAAGGGCCATTGGAAAGTCTAAATGGACAATTTAGAAATCCGTACTGTCCGCGGTGTGTTACAAAAGCAGTGTACTTGATGCTGTTTTCTTTTAAAGGTACATGGAAAAATCCATTGCGTAGATCAATTGTGCTAAAAATCTTAGCTCCTTGTAATTTATCAAGAATATCTTCTATAAGCGGTAGTGGAAATGTGTCCCTTATTACTCTCTCAAATCACTCTGTCATCTGCGATCGTCGTCGGAATATACAGTCTGATATTCGGATATAGTACGAAAAAAAGATTAGGTGAAAGAAACGCATGAGTAATGCCTAAATACAAAATATTATGGTTCTATGTGCACGTAGTAACGAGAAAATGATTTTTCTTTATTCGAGTCCGACTCTGTCTTAGTTAACATATGGCAATCACCGGCAGTCGCTGAAGCAGCATTCGGATATCCATTTAGTATGCACAGAGCATTCACCGTCATTACACGCAATTGCAATGGCATCCTATACGAATATCGAATACACCGATATGATTTTGATTTATGGCGAAACAGGACAAAATAGTCTTGCGGCAGAAAATTTGTACGCGGAACGGTTTCCCAATCGGCGGCATCCATCATCCGAGACAATTGTGAGAACCGTGTATCGACTTCGAGAAACAGGATCAGTAATTCCACGTTTCGAAGGTCGTGGCCGTCATATATCACGTAGAATTCAGCAAGCAGAAGAGCACATTTTAAACATCGTTGAGGCGGAAGCAGGCATAAGTACTACAACTTTAGCCCAGCAAGTAAATGTGTCCCAAACGACGGTGCATCGAATTTTGAAAAATAATTTACTTCATCCGTATCACATCCAGCGCGTGCAAAGATTAACGGAATTAGATTATCCTCGCCGTCTTGCCTTCTGCGAGTGGTTTCAACGCACCGAAGTTCGTCAACCGTGTCTTGCGTCAGTAATTCTCTTTACCGACGAATCCACGTTTACAAGAGATGGTATTTTGAATTACCATAATATTCACCACTGGGCAGACGAAAACCCACACGAGATACACCAAGGCGCCTCGCAAGTTAGTTATCTGTCAATGTTTGGGCGGGTTTAGTAGGCGATTACCTACTTGGACCACATGTGCTCCCACAACGATTAAATACAGAATCCTATTCGCAGTTCCTCCGAGATGAATTACCCGAGTATTTGGATGAGATACCACTAGCGATACGGCAACAATTGTGGTTTATGCATGACGGAGCACCCGCGCATAGTAGACACATTCGCGAAGACATGGTAAATTTTACTCGTGTGCATAATAACTTTCGTCGCCGAATTGGTGCCTGTATTAGAGCTCACGGTGGACATTTCGAACATTTTTTACATTAATAAATTATTTTGTCCTGTTTCGCCTAGATCGGTCCTTGTTAGGACCACCACAAACTTCATAAAAAGAAAAAGAATGTATAACTACAAATAACTCAAAACCCGACATTTCGGATGCATTAACTTTAAACATTAAGAACGCAAATCATATGGTTATCGGCATATTCAATGTAAACACATAAACACTTCGACATCAGCTGTACGACAGACTAATGCATTTCAATAGACTAGTCACTATTCATAGCATCTACATTGCTTTATCGCTTTTTATTTGCATCTGGGTTAACTTTGATTCATCAGCGGTATTTGTATAATATAGGAAAAACAAAGATATGGACCGGCTTTACCTGCATTTTGGGCCCTAAAATTTGAACAAAATGTATATGTTACAAATAAATTTCTTTTTAAATTTTCAGTAACACATTGATAGGTAGTCTTCAGATTTCGGTAGCTTACGTGTTATTTACAGGTAACCCTGTATAATGTGAACAAATCATATATGGGTGTAATGTATACAAACCCTGTATATAGTATCGATATCAATATCGGGGCATATAGCATCGATATCAATAAAGTAAGAATTAGTCTTGAGTGAGTTTCTAGGTAGTGGTTGGAAGTGGCTAGTAGAGTAAGCTAGTTGATCCAAATTCAGATTAATTGTAAATCTCCTGCCAAACCTTATTTTAAATTAGCGCTAATAAAATTATTATAAGTAAGAAAAAGGTGTTGTTATTCCGGAGATACTCCAGCAGCTCGACGGCGCACATTATAAGGGTACTAAGCTATACTAACTATAAGATAAAATTGAATACGTCTAAAACTTATCCTACATATATTTAGGTAATTGAACAGACGGAGTAATGACTTACGTCCGAAAATGACTTGTTGATACTCTTTATTTCACTCTCTGGTTCACACTGGCGAACTCGAGCACGTGCATCCCTTTGCATATTTTCAAAGTGGTTACTAAAATGTTTATTTGCTTTTATATGCCTTAGCTATTATCAACGTTACAACAATATACTCCTTGCTTTGACTGAAATAAATAAATAAAGACTTTTAAATACAAAAATATCATTATCATATCGCTATTTCAAATATATTATTAATTAAATATATTTATTAATTTGCTTCTTTTTTCTGCTAGATGCCTTGCTGCAATAAAGTATACACGTGCCGATTTTGCCATGACGCTAACGAAAACCATGAAGTCGATAGAAAATCCATAATTAGCGTGGTGTGTATGGTATGCAGGGAGAAACAACGAGTTAGAATGTCTTGTTTGCGATGCGAAGTCCGCTTCGGAAAAGTAAATGGAACTAAACTATTTGGACCTGAAATTATATCTACATTTTTATCTATTTTCAGTATTTTTGCCTAATATGTAGACTGTACGACGACACCGATAAAAAGCAATTTCATTGCGAGGAGTGTGGAATATGTAGGGTTGGAGGTCGTGAATCGTTCTCGCATTGCTCGACTTGCAATATGTGTTACAATGTTGGCATTTTTGACATGCACAAGGTAGGCTTTCTGTTCATACAAGTCGTTCTTTCTCCATCAAACACGTTGACTACAAGGGAATTTGAGGATGCATAGGATGGAGGAACTTCAAGTTTGGATGGTCATTCTCACTGGATTTTATTTAACCAAAAGCAATTATATAACTAAAATATAAAAAAATTAACCATGGTTCATAAGAAACTGTTACAAACAGTAACAATTTTAACGTTCACTTGTAGTTCACATATCAGAGTGTATTTATTTTCATATTAATCTTTTTATACTTACAGTGCATTCGCAACATTGGAATGGATAAGTGCAGTCTTTGTTTAGAACATCTTCATACATCGGTATTGCAATTAAAGGTACCTGTATGTGGTCATCTAGTTCACGAAAAATGTGCGCAGAAATTGATGGAAAATCGTATGGGCAATTGTCCCGTATGCCGCAAAACATTTGACTTTGTCCTGTAATCTAGATCGCTGCATGTAAGAATTAAGTTTCTTGATTAACTTTTTTGTGTAGTCTTGTTTTTATTTTTTTGTAAAAGAAAATGGGTTGTTTACCATACTGAGCCATAGTTCTTTCTATCATTATGAATACTCCCGTAGTTTTATACTTTTACTGATGTATCATAAATATTAGCTTAAATATGTATGTTAATATATAGTCTCTTTAAAATAAAGTTCCACTTTCATATGATTTTTTTATACCAATGATAGCAGGATATAGATGTAGGGCACGGCGATTTGAGCTTAGGGCAAGACAAAAGTATTTCGAAGTTAATAAAATAGAAAATCGTACCGCCTTCATATAGCCTAATAATCCGCCCACGTTCGAAGGTATTTAATTGTTTATAAAGTGCACGTTCTCGCCATTTTATTAATTTCGATACATTTGAATTTTGTACTATTGGATTGTAACAAGTATTCCCGTACAAATATATGCGAAGCATTTGGCCTTTATAAAAGGTGGAAGGCAAACTTGCCTAATGCAATATTTATTATTAACAATCATTTAAATTGACCTTCACAAAAACAAATTGAATATTGAATTTTAACAAATTATTCCGTCAGTTTGGGGGGCGGTGCATTTTTAATTGCAGCTAGTGTAACAGTAAACAAAAGATAAGTATCGGTAACCTCAGCACCACAAAGTTTAATTTATTACGTAATAATTAGTCCGGGACGCCCGTTGCGAGGACACGAATGGTCCTCATCATCAACCGGTAACCGAATGATGTGAGCAACGATTTTTTCTACCCTACTTGATGATACAGTTCTACAGTTTCAACTGCCCATTTCTACCTCCTGCACGCCTTGAAGCTACGACGTGCGAAAAATAACATGCATGTACTTTTTCTTCTTCCGAGAAGAAATATTATTAACAAGTGCTTATTCAACCTCCTGCGCGTCTCAAAACTACGGCATGCGAAAAACGGCCAGATAGACGGGAAACCTGCATTTTGGGCCCTAAAATTTGAACAAAATGTATATGTTACAAATAAATTTCTTTTTAAATTTTCAGTAACACATTGATAGGTAGTCTTCAGATTTCGGTAGCTTAAGTGCTATTTACAGGTAACCCTGTATAATAAATTAAACTTGTGTGGTGCGAAGGTTACCGATACTTACCATTCAACGCCACAGTTCTTGCTATTACTAGTGTACACAGTGCTCTATACATCACGTTGGTGAAGTTTAACCTTAGATTTATCAGTCTACAGGGTTACCTGTAAATAGCACGTAAGCTACCGAAATCTGAAGACTACCTATCAATGTGTTACTGAAAATTTAAAAAGAAATTTATTTGTAACATATACATTTTGTTCAAATTTTAGGGCCCAAAATGCAGGTAAAGCCGGTCCATATCTTTGTTTCTCCTATATTATACAAATACCGCTGATGAATCAAAGTTAACCCAGATGCAAATAAAAATCGATAAAGCATTGTAGATGCTATGAATAGTGAATAGTCTATTGAAATGCATTAGTCTGTCGTACAGCTAATGCCGAAGTGTTTATGTGTTTACATTGAATATGCCGATAACCATATGATTTGCGTTCTTAATGTTTAAAGTTAATGCATCCGAAATGTCGGGTTTTGAGTTATTTGTAGTTGTACATTCTTTTCTTTTTATGAAATTTGTGGTGGTCCTAACAACGACCGATCTAGGCGAAACAGGACAAAATAATTTATTAATGTAAAAAATGTTCGAAATGTCCACCGTGAGCTCTAATACAGGCACCAATTCGGCGACGAAAGTTATTATGCACACGAGTAAAATTTACCATGTCTTCGCGAATGCGTTGAGCTGCATTCAGAGAAGGCAAGACGGCGAGGATAATCTAATTCCGTTAATCTTTGCACGCGCTGGATGTGATACGGATGAAGTAAATTATTTTTCAAAATTCGATGCACCGTCGTTTGGGACACATTTACTTGCTGGGCTAAAGTTGTAGTACTTATGCCTGCTTCCGCCTCAACGATGTTTAAAATATGCTCTTCTGCTTGCTGAACTCTACGTGATATATGACGGCCACGACCTTCGAAACGTGGAATTACTGATCCTGTTTCTCGAAGTCGATACACGGTTCTCACAATTGTCTCGGATGATGGATGCCGCCGATTGGGAAACCGTTCCGCGTACAAATTTTCTGTCGCAAGACTATTTTGTCCTGTTTCGCCATAAATCAAAATCATATCGGTGTATTCGATATTCGTATAGGATGCCATTGCAATTGCGTGTAATGACGGTGAATGCTATGTGCATACTAAATGGATATCCGAACGCTGCTTCAGCGACTGCCGGTGATTCCCACATGTTAACTAAGACAGAGTCGGACTCGAATAAAAAAAATCATTTTCTCCTTACTACGTGCACATAGAACCATAATATTTTGTATTTAGGCATTGCTCATGCGTTTCTTTCACCTAATTTTTTTTTTCGTACTATATCCGAATAAGACTGTATATATATAGCTGCCATAGCTGCCAAAAATGCCAGTGGCGCCCGTAGTACAGCAACAAATTGGAGAAATAGAATATCGACCGAAGTTCAAGTGTTACCAAACACAGGTACGCCACGTAAGATACACATTTATATGTCACCCCACCACTAAAACACAGTTGACTTGCGAGGAGTCTCAGAAGCAGTTTACTTGCAACTCTTACGCGAAAAAGTATAATTCTGCTCAGACATGCAGTCCTACCACCGAAATGTTGACAAGGGGTATTTTACCTACAAAGAAATTAATAACTTAGGTAGTCCAAAAGATATCGCATTCCACACACACACAATTCTTTTCTTTTGAGCGATTGTACCCATGGAATACAGTTGATTTATAAATCAATCAACCTACAACCATTACATAAAAAAATTCACATCGGTCGTTCGAGATATATCACATACACATTCCATACACACAGTACCTATTTACGTGCGATTCCATCCCTGGAATACCGTTAACTTGCAAAGGGTCCAAGTCAATTTCCTTCGCTTTTGAATTTAGCGTTCCTATGAATTGTTGGTTATTTTTAGTAACCTTTAGTGCCTAATTCAAAAAGGAAACTTGAATGGAAATCGCTCGCACTCAACTCAGGTGATATAAATGGAATTCAGAAACGAAAAATAATACCTAAGCGGGCGAATTTGACAAAATCTGAAGTGTACGTAAACAACTCTTAACAAGTATAAATTTAACAACTTCGTCAAATTTAAACTTATACCCCACTCTCTCTGTAACAAGTGAGATTCCCGTGGTGATGATTGAATGTGAATCAGCCTGTAAACGGCAAATTATGAAATACCACTACCTTCCACATAGGCACACTTAGGAGTCGTAGACAGTGAAACGGTCTTTGTACGGTAGGTAAATATATATATATATATACCTACCGTAAATAGGTAGGTAACACACACTAACTAACACTATCAAATCGTCGGCAAAGGCACTTTCCGCGATTTCCACCATCCTCATGTTTTTATACCCTATTTGTAGGTTCTTTGTTTGCCCTTTAATCTCCTTCAAAATGTCATCAATCAAGTATTTTTTTAAAGAGTGTAGGACTAAGTACTCCCTATTGTCGCAGACCTTCCTTGGTTAAAAATTCTTCCGACTGCATTCCACCCACTTTTATTTTTATTATTATATAATTTATATATTAAATATATTTAATTAATTATAAATATTGGTAATATTTAATATTACCAATGCATTAAGAAATAATCGGAACGATTCAATTGTAATCAGTATTTTAAAATAATTCTTTATAAGTAGTCGATAAGTGATAAAACCCAATTACTTATTTATGTGTATATGGCTAAGGCATGATATTAATCGTCAGATAATTTCACCACGAGCATTAATATCTATTTGTTAATTCTCAACATCGCACCTATTATTAAAGTTCATTGTGATCCTAATATAGTGCCTATCGCTATCTGACCAATTGGAGGAACGTTTTATATTGCCAAATATGTATGTATTCAATATTACGTATTACATTTGCAATTATATAGTCTAATAGTTTGTGAAGTACAAACGTCATTTTCACAGATTGCACTCCTGAACCGGCTTTTGTTCATTTTGTGTAAATATCGTTCATATATGTAGGATACATAATAATTTATCTAATCAAACATTTTGACATCCAAATTAATGGTAAGTGTAACCATATATAACGGTAGGTAGTATAGTAAATATCATATCATATCTAACAACATATCGGTTGTGAAGCAAAACTGATTGAATATTAATGAAAACTAGAGAAAAGACTATTGTTAAGACAAAATTAACTTTTAAAAATGTGTGGGTCGATATAGGAATTAATTTTGACAACTTGGGTGATTATTAGTCGTACCTTTAATTAGATATCCTCATCAGATTTTATGAATAGCTACCACCTTTCACAAAGTACACTGACGAACCTAAAGAGCAAAACACGTCTGCATATGGTGGATAGGTGATAGCTTATATAATATCTGTTATATATATTACATACATATACTTACCATGTAATGTTACACTTACTGTGTATTGTCATATGCGCTTGCCACTGATTTCTTATTGTAATGTTCTATTAGATAACAGCCATCCAAGATGAAGTGCATGTTGGTGCCTATAAATAAGTACTTTAAATAAACATGCATATAATGTGCACATACAGGCTGAGTCGTGAGGAATGGACTAAACTCTAGGATTGTATTCTACAGGTGAAAATAATGTAAAAAAACTCAAATGTTGTTATCCGATTTTTATTTGTTTTCGAGTTATAGTGTATAGTGCAACTAGAGTTTAGTCCATTCTTCACGAACCATCTGTATATTTCGGAATTTACTTTAGTTATGCATAAGTATGTTAAGTATATAAGAAAAACAAAAAGCAAGTACTTATAATCCAATTAGAAGCATTTCAACAATCAATAACTCCATGGACGTAGTTAAAATTTGGTCAAGTGGGGGCTAACTAGAGTTGATTTTTGTATGACCGGCAATAAGAAACGAAAGTGAAAATATTTCAGAGATTTGGGGAGGAGGAGAGAGAGGCCATGGCCCCTCCTTGCCTCACTCTGGCTACATCCATAAATAACATCAAATATAAACGGAAAAACATACAAGATCTAGGTACCGCGCCATTAGTGCGTTGGTAGAGTTTAGTGTGAAAACTACCAAAGATGAATAAATTGGAATTTTTATACGTAGTAGTTAGGGCTGTTAATGTTACACAAAAAAAAAAAAACTTGTGAGGATTATTGCGTGGTAAATGTATTATTGACGTACTAAATTAAATTCTGCCATTGTCACCGAGTTAGTAAATTTGAGTATTTTAGTAGTGTAACAAATTAAATTTATTACTAAAAAAATAGTATAGTTATATACTATTAATTATAATATAGTTGTATTGTTTATAGTTAATATAGTGATTAATATTACTTAACATTCTTATTAATAGTACACCCGTATACATCAGTAACGTTACCGGAAATACTGTAAAGCGCTATTTCCAGTACATTTTAATGTTGCAATACCAAAGTGCCACTTTTAGAAAATCAATACTTGATTTATTCTATTGTTCAACTAAAACTTTTCCGTGCAAAGGAAATTGATAAAGAGAACCCACACTATATTTTTTAAATTTCATGAATTATTCAAGTTGGTAGTTCCGGTAATAAATGGTACATTCCCATATGTTACGGTAAAAAATTGGCGAGTATGGCGCTTTTACCGGATCCACCAACTTAAATTATTCGCGAAATTCAAAAAAATGCAGTGTAAAAACTAAATGAGTTCATCGCCAATTCAATTTTTTAGTAATTGGTGACTTCTTATTTTTTTCTTCAAACGGGTTAATGCATGAACTAACAAGATTTATTAATTTACAAATGGCTTTTATGTTGGCACCCTGGCAACACTGTACATCCGTTTACAGGCTAAATGTCAGTTTGTATCTCAAATGTTAACAAAAGTTATAATATAGCCAAACGTAATTAAATTGGAAGTACACATAATAATATGGGTATTATTGCAAAGTGCGTTTAGGTGGTTTTCACAATTATTAATAAAAAATATAGCAATTCATGTAAAATAAAAAAGTTGAAGACGGTTACGAAAATTTAGAACATTTGTATTTTTGCAAATACTTTACTACTTATAGGTATATAAACTCAGGGTACACACTTATGGCGCACCAGGTATAAACGAGCTAAATATATGAATATCACTTCAACAATTTATAAATTATTACCGCCAATTATAGCGTTGCACATGTCTAAATGGCGATTTTAATAGAGTACAATGTTTTACTCGCAATGGTTTACGCCCCTTCTAATAGTACTATTAGTTTTAGTATATTTTACATTTTTAAAAAATAGGCTTGTAAATATGTAAAAAGCAATCTTTGACGAGTTGCATTACAGATTTCATTTTTTATTTTTGTTAAAGGCGCCCTCTAAGATCTTACTTTTCTTAGATTTCTACTAGTCGCAATGATTGAATGCACTGCAAAAAAGTAGTACTTTCTCTTTGTTTTGGTTGGTACGTCCTGAAAAGGCCCATCGGCAGCTCTTCTGTTTTGTAAGTAAGCAGACATAACTGAATTAATTGAGAAAGTTGTACAGATTATTTGTTCTTGTTTAGTTGTAAGAAGTTATGGCAGCTACACCCGAGGCCGAGGGACCTCCAGAAGAAGCACTAAAACCAATCGGTTGCGCACATTACAAAAGAAAATCGAAATTTGTGGTACGTAGTATTGCATTTTAATTAAATTAATGTGGAAACGAGACCACTATTAAATTAAATTACCTAGATTGTCACGTCGCGCGTACTGCTGGAAATCAATTTCATAAACGTTCGTTTTTTTCTATTTTTAGAAGCCCTTCTAATTTTTGCGAAAATAGGTTATCCTCTTAGTAAATTGTGTTTTTGCAACATCATGCTCTAGATGTTCTTTGTTTTTCAGACACCTTGCTGCAACAAAGTGTACACCTGTCGATTCTGTCATGATGAAAAGGAAAACCATACTGTAAACCGAAAGGAAGTCACAGAACTAATATGTACAATATGTGAAACAAGACAACCTGTACAAGCAGAATGTCAAAATTGTGGTATACGTTTTGGTAAGGTATGTAACTCATTTCAGTTTTAGTTTAATACCAAAAAAGTCATACTTACATTTGCCTACAATTTAATCTTGAAGTATCTTGATAAAATTGAGTACGATTCAAATGTCATTCAGCTTTGCCTATAATGTATATAATTTGTAATTACTTATTGTGTTATAAATGCATTTTTAGCATGAACAAATAAATTCCTTAGGGATATAAAGCTATTGTTCTAGTTAATTGTTTGCGGCTAAAAATACATTTATCGATGCAATTTTTAGAAATGCAAAAATAAAAAGTGGGACCAAATTGATCTTGGTGGTTAGAAATAAAAAAAGATTGCTTTGATTTGCTCACTAGAGAAAAAAATGCTAGTCATTTATTTGTTGTTTTTGCTCTTGATAAAATACATTAAATTCTTTAAGAGGGAACTGTTGGGAAGTGTATTACAAGAGCTGCCATGGGTAAAGTGAGTGTCCATGAATCGTTAAGAAAGGATGCATATACTCACACCCTGCTCCAGGGTAGCTAATGGAATATGCTGCAGGGATTCTGGTAAATCAAATATCCTCCGGGCATTCTAATAGGTATTTTCTCACAAATCTTATGTGTGCACCATCCTTAATATCAAGTTAATTGAAGAAAATTTACGGTTAATGCTGCAACTGTAACGTAAGTGGCAGTCACAGTCATATATAATGACTAATGTCTGCTTTTTTTGATATATATGATTATATATCGATATCATGATATCGATATATAATATAAAAGAGCAAATTTAGTTTTGCGAAGAACGAAAATGGTTTAATTAAGAAGGACAATTCTAACAATTCTTTATAAAAATGTTTGTGTAAATGTTAAAAAATAGTATCAATTGCATCGTGAAATAAATATGGAAATAAGGAATAGGAAAAAGAATCTTTGTAATAATTATTCAACTTTCTCTGTCTTTGGTTTCAAATAATGATTATGAAGATGCAATCCTGTATGGGTAAAGATGTTAATTCGAATTGTGCTTATTAATTAACCTTTTTTTTTTTAATGTTAATTAAGATTATAAGTTATTATAAGTTTATATTTTCATGTAAAAATATTTCTCAATGGATTTAAATACATGCATTCTACATGTTAGGATATTCACGTATATAAAACTTGTTAAAAGATTTTTGTGGCTATTTACCTATCGAAAGTAATCAAAATTCGGCCATGGAAATTGTTCAACCATGCAATACCTTTATTTTCATTTTGTGGGTTTTTATATAAGTATAGAATTTTAAAAACCTTCATGGAATAGAGTTAATGTTAACATGAAGTCTTGGAGTAGTCTCCCTCTGTAGTTGAAATATTTATCGGTTTTAAAATATTTCTGCTTATCGATTGTCTTTTTATTTAAGCAATAAATACATCTATATCTTTTATTATTATATTTGAATAACTTTACCGTTAAACTTTCAGTACACCTGCTTGGAGTGTAATCTCTTCGATGACGAGGACAAAAACCAGTATCACTGCAAAGGATGCGGCATTTGCAGGATTGGTGGATCTGATAGATTTTTTCACTGTGAAACATGTAATATGTGTCTTCCAATACAGTTACAAAATAGACATAAGGTAAGCACTGAAGGTATTCTCAGTAATTTCGTTTCTAAGAGGGAAAAACTTTTCGGTCAAATAAAAATGATTCGAAAACAAGTTTTGTACAATATAATATTACATTCGAGTACAGGCCGTTCATTTTCCATTGCATGCGATACAAGTTTTTAAATAGAACGGCCTCTACTCTATGGCGTTTTGATGTCTCTCTTCATGTTAACTCTCCTTAATATTACATATAACTGGTACATGGATGAGAAGAAGGGTGTAGTAACAACTCCCGCTTATTATTGGAGGTCAAATGGAATGACCATTTGGATATATATTTCATTTATATTTCATATAAATTAAATCGCCTTTATATTTTACTAAAGAAATCTTCAGTAAAACAAAAGGTAAATTCCTTTATATATCTTTTTTCAGAAGTGCGATGGCTTTAAAAGTGTCTTGGAAAACTCAACTCTTTTTTATGACTTATATCCCTCATCTCACACAAATGCCAACTTTTCATCTTAGTTTTTGATATTTTTGGATTGAATGTATTGTACAAAATGGATATCGAAATTATTGAAAAATTGGCTCACATTATTATATTTAATTGAACGCCAATTTTTTTTCCCATAGTATGATCTATTTTTTTTTATATCTTCTATACTTAAAATATGCATTTTTATTTAATTAATTAAATATGAAATACGTAGACTAGTTCGTGTTACTAAGATGTGTCTACAAAAGACCACTGCTAGAGAGTGTCCATTTTAGAGGGATTTCGCTCTGTATATAACTTATTCTGTTCTTTTGCTATTTTATTTTTTATTTATTTTCTTCTTTCAATTGTTCGACGCCAATTACACTCATTGAGATGATTATACCTCAATTGGTATTAGAAATATATCGAAAAGTATTTATAGTAGTATTAACATATTATCTTGATAAAAGGGAATAGCTTGCGATCCCGGTACTTTATAATATAATACGATACTTACTAATCGCTACATGGTTGTTAACAGAAATCCCTTAATCCGCAAAACGACGGTTTATTTCGATATCAGATGAGATTGATATCGATAGTTCTATTTTTTTTTTTTTGAGCAGCACAAATTATTTAGAGAAGTAGAAGAAGATCTAAGTAGTAAATCTTCAGGATAGTTGTACTTTAAAGTAGTTTTATTGATATAAAAATATGGAAAAAAATGAAAGTGCGTGACTACACTGGGCGTTATAGTTTCTTTAACATTTTGTTAGATAATTTAATACGTGGTCTAAGTTTTTATCAAACCGTTCTTTCATCATTAAAATCAAAAATATATTTATCTTCATCCAATTTCTTTCTTAGTACTCACCCACTAAAACTTGTTTTGTTTGTTTTTAAGCATATCAACTAATTTCATGGATTTTATATTAGAATGATTTTTTAAACATATCAAATATATATGATCAAATTTCGTATTATCATAAAATCCTAATGCTCGTCTTTTTAACAAAACAAATACTATAAGTCGTCTATCGTCTACCTCATTAAAAAAATTAAAATTAAATTAAAATTAAAATTTGCCTGCAAATGTATGCGAAGATATTTCCTCTGCTATAGTTTATACAGTTGCCTTTAAATTCTCACATGAAGATGTGCGTCAAATGTCTTATTTTAATATTTACTTATTTGAATAGATGCTAACGATTAATACAACAGCGTAAAACAAACCCCGTAATCTAATCTGTATTTACGTCAGGTTAACACGATTTCTACACATGCATTATTAAACGTTATTCATTTTTGGAACTTCTAATGTGATGATGTTGCTAAAAACAATTCCTTCAGTGGCATTATTAAAAATTACTAATAGTGTTGGCACGGTTGAAAAATTGGTAGCTGTTTCTTCTTTGTGTAGGTGTGCCATATCTCATCATTTTAGTGACAAAAAGATACAGTAATTGTTTAAGAATATATTCTCATACCTATTAGTCTTCATGAATGAAACTATGAAATATATCTTTTAGGTTTTTTTTTTGTCTATACTGGTTTTGAGCACGGACTACCATTAATAGAGCACTAACATTGAAATATGTACTGTTTTTTCGAACTCTGTCTAATCTATGAAAATAGGTACAAAACTACCTTGAATTTTAGTAAAACTACTACGAAGACGCCCTTCCATATAACATTCGTTATAAAAATTTATTTATAAGCGATACGTAGAAACGATAAAACTGACAATATAAAGTACATATGGTGCTCTGTTTAATAATGTCATTGGTGATCTTTTTGACAACAAAATGATTGAAACGGAATAGGTATAGCTTCATTAACGTATGTATAGCGGACCATGAGTGTGTCTGAGATACAACTAATTCTTTCTAGCATGTATATTAATCGCACGGAATTTCTGTCGAATCAGTAACTTTCGTTCTGCATTTGGGAGCACTTTTCGGTTTCAGAAACGAGGTTTATCCAAATTTTCTTTCGTAACCCGAAAATTTCGTAACGAACTAACGTAAGTAGAGCAGCCCCAATTAGAGAAATACATATTACGCCGTGAGCGCAAAAATCTTCTAGGCGAGTCGATTATCTACAGTGAGAACGTTCGGTGCAGTTTGCTAGCGAGTCGATAGTCGATCGGGTTCATATCCAGTAACGTGGATAAATAGAAAATTATATTTTGTTAATCATCAAGTACGTTTTCGATACGATTGTAATAGGAATTTACTAGGATATATTTTTCTCAATTGCTCGTTGTAGATTGATCGTTTACTAGTACTGCCGTCGCCGTCGTGTTCATCTGCTACGTGGCGAGTTACACACATGTGAGACTTAGCCTACCACCCCAACGAACTCCAATAACAAACTGCACGCAAGTCGCCACTCTAATTACACTGGCCAACAAATCAATCAACTTTTGATTTTACCATAAAATAATTTATACTAATCTCAATAGAAAACATATAAACATTTTATTTTAATAAAAGGTAGAAGGTCAAATTAGCTCGATCTTTTTTTATATTTCAATGAATAGGTTTTTTAGATTAGATGATAATTTAATCTATATTTCAAATTATCATAATTAGAAATGTGAAGTAATAATGCTCCGTCTCTTATAAACAATATCATACAGCATCTCTTCTTAACATCCAACAGTAATCTGCTAACAACAGGATTCCATTTCCCCTGATACCGTTTTTCCATTCCCACGATATCTTGGTGGAAGCGCTCGCCGTGTTTATTGCTAACGTCGTCCATATTTTCCGGACAAAAATCCAAGTGAGAATGTAGAATGTGCACTTTAAGGAACATATTACAGCCAGCGGCGTGAAATGCTTGTAACATATCCCTTACTAAAGTTTTACAGTTGTCAGCTTTTTTGTTTCCCAAGAAATTCGTGAAAACTTGTACCATGGAGGGCGAAGCTGCTTTTTCCTTCGCTGTTAATTAGGTTTCAAAGATTTCATCATTTACTATTTCTCGTATCTGAGGTCCAACAAAAATACCTTCTTTCGGTTTCCTTTGTGTTAATTTTGGAAACTTTTCACGGAGGTATTTAAAACCTTACCTTCGAGATTCAGTGCCTTTACCAATTTTTTCCACGAGCCCAAGTTTCACGTGAAGAGGTGGTATTATGATCTTTTCTTTTTCTACTAGAGGCTGATGTACATTGTCTTTTCCTTGTATCAACTGTTGTCTTGTGGTAATGTTGACTGTCCCAAAGACATAAAAAGCAACAGTATTTGATGTAAGCAGATTGCATAACCAAAATTATCGCAATTACTTTAAGATCTGCACAAATATTCCAGGAATAATCTTTGTACTTTATCTTTTCTAATAAAATTTTCAGATTTTCGTAAGTTTCTTTCAGAGAAACAGCATGACCTATCGGCATAGAAGGATAATGGTTTCCATTATGCAACAAAACTGCTTTTAGGCTGGTCTTTGATGAATCTATGAATAATCTCCAAGAACTGGGATCATGATGTATTCCAAAAGCTTCAGAAAGTTTATAAACATTATTGGAATAGACCAGATTATCGGCCATACTATAAAGGGATTTTCTCTATAACCAGAGCTAAGCCAATGTTGCTACTTTGCGAATCAGTCTTACTTTATATATGCTGTTCGATTTCCTCAGTTAGTAACTTAGCGTAAAAACCTTGTTGGTCAGTGTAATTGTACGTTAAAGGGAGAACCATACTTCAGTATCCTAAAGTAATTATTAAGTAATTATAATTATAATATTGAATTTAGCACCTCCTATCATTGTATCTATAGTAAACTATTTTTGTTTCCAGTACATTCTATTATTACAGAAGTTTGATCTTTTTTTTTTGTTTGAGTAATCTAATTCGAATTATGTACGGCAATGATGATGACGTTAGTGTGTACTTCTTTAATTAGCACCGCTCTAATATAATTTACGTTACCCGCGACAGATATACTACCGCTCAAAAGTGTTTAAGCGCTCCCATTGACAGCAAAAATATATAAAAACTCAGCAAAAATGTTAATAATATTTATTTGTTATGTACATCTATACATACATTCATAAAAATATACGAAATAAATGCGAAAATTAAAACGTTTAACTTAAATTTTGCTTTCATCTATGTGACTTCCTCTTGATTTAATAATTGCAGCACACAATCGAGGCATCCTCGCAATAAGTTTTGCCAAAGTTTCTTGTGTTATTCAGCTCCAACTTATCTGCAATTTGTTCCACATGTCAGTAGCTGATGTCGGAGCCGTACTTTCCGATCTAGTTCTTCCCATAGTCACTCGATCGGATTCAAGTCGGGGCTCTAGGGAGGCCACTCCATGACTTTGAGAGTTCCTTCCACAGCCTTCTTTCCAACAGCCCCAAATGATAATAGAGCCGCCTCCATGCTTCACGGTACCAGCAATACACTCTACTTTGGCACGTTCACCCACAGATCTTCTTACGAATATTCGTCTTCGGGTTCCGAACGAATTTGGACTCATCCGTCCATAGAACGTTATTCCACTCTTCTACGGTCCAGTGTTGGTATTCGCGAACTCGTTTAGGTCGCTTTTGCTTGTTTTGTTTGCGTAATAACGGCTTTTTCATTGCAGTGCGTCAATGGAGGCCGCCTTTCTGTAAGCGATGTTTGACTGTAGAAACACTTACTAGTTTTGGGCGACCAACATTTAATTCCGTGGTGATTTCTGGGGCTGTTTTACATCTATTTAACTTGCTAGTAACCACTATTCTGCGATCATCTGCAGATGTTGTCGCTCTTGGTCTTCCACTCCGTCTTTTATTAAGAAAACTGCCAGTTTCCCGGTATTTTTTACGTTATAGTCGACCGTATCGTGGTGTATTTTCATTTTTTTAGCAATTTGTTGATTATTTATGCCACTTTTATGGTAATTACGCTATTATAAGCGCACGTGTTTCCGCACTAATTTCCATTCGCGGAGGCATTTTAAAACTCGATATTTCGCTTATGATGTTAATAGTGTAAATACCACACTGCAACTGATCATAGGTTACGGATTTCACTATAATCTTTTTAGAGAGTAATTTAAACGTTATTACCTACAATCTAACTGATGACTAGAGCTCCCCAACTGCGTGGCGCACCATAGGCGCCGGTTTATCGTCACCGGACGGGGTCATCCCGGGTCGAAATCTATATCGAAAAAAAGCCCGATTCTCTCTACATCCGGTGGCTCAACATTTAATACACGAACGGTACGATTTTTTCCCAAAGCTCCGCAAAGCACCGAAAATCGTTTGAAGCGCTCACGCTATGCGCAAACTTCTACTTGTATATTTATATATCTTGCAAAAAATGTCTTTGCTTATAAAAGCAGAACAAAGCACTCGAGTGATTGTTAGTTCCGGCTGTGAAAGCGTAGTCGATTTTATCGTTCTATAAATATTACTTTATACTTAAACTTTTGTATTCACTTACAGTGTGTAGAAAATGTATCCAGAGCGAATTGTCCAGTTTGCTTAGAAGATATACATACATCACGAATACCCTGCCATATACCAGCTTGTGGACATCTGCTGCACCGAACATGCTTCGAACAACTACTACGAGCGGGTCATTACGCTTGTCCTATATGCCAGACATCTGTCATGGACATGACGGAGTTGTGGAAATTCCTCGATAATGAAGTTGCGCATACCCCAATGCCTCCAGAGTATAGGAACTACATGGCTGCTATTTTATGTAAAGACTGTCACAAGGTAAAAGGGTAACACCTACTCCATGCCGGTGGTGAACTGTAATCTGATATCAGTCCGTTTTAGGAAAGTACGGTGAAATATCACGTTGTCGGCTTAAAGTGCAAGGAATGTGGTTCGTATAACACTTGTCGAATTAAAGGATCACCGCGATTAATAACAAACGGTACGAATAAACGTTTTTGAATTACACATTCTAGGGAATAAGTGCTAATTAATTAACTTCAACATTGACACTAGAAAGCTTTAGTTACATATACTTGAGTAATGTAAGTTTTAATTTAGCAATTAGTTAAGCAGAATACAAAAAACTTAAATACATTTAAAAAGTCTACAAAACATCAGCTTAGCTGACGCATAGATTATTGCTACATAAAAACTAATTAAATAAAGAAGTAACAATTATAATTTTTAGTATTTGTTAATCGAATTAGGTACATCACAACTATCATTGCTTTAATACTAGTCCAGAGGACTAAATATATTAACATTTGAATGAATCACAAGGTACTTGACTGTACAGGGTGAGTCGTGAGGAATGGACCCAACTCTAGGAGTGTATTTTGCAGGTGAAAGTAATGTAAAAAACTCAAATGTTGTTATCCGATTTTTATTTGTTTTCAAGTTATAGCGTAATAAAAAAAATCATACATTAAAGTTTTGGTATTCTATTGGTATTATCGTTCTTTATATTATATTTTCAAAAATACCGCCATTCATTTCTAAACATTTTATACATCTTCTACCAAGGGCGCTGGTTGCGTTCCTGATTGCGTCACGTTGATATTTGATATTGTCAGCAGCATTCCTAATCCGTCGAATTAGTACATCGGGAGTGTTCACTTTTACTTGATACATTTCATTTTTTTAACCTGCCCCTTAAACTATAAGTGTGTAACATTTTAGTCTGTTACACTTTAGTCGCACAAATGTCAAGTCAATGTCACAATACCCGCATAACAATGTTATAATTTGCTCCAAGGTACAGGGAACCTTTTTTATGGTTGCAATCTCACTACTACGAATACATACATAAACATGATATACTAAATCGACATTTTTACGCTATAATTACGCTATAACTCGAAAACAAATAAAAATCGGATAACATCTGAGTTTTTTACATTATTTTCGCCTGTAGAGTACACTCCTAGATGTACATTAATAAGTCTTATCTAATTAAATAATGTAGATTTTAATACCCTTTTGAATTGTGACGATGTATTCATCAACAAATTTAATAAAAGACGTAATATAAATATGAAGAGTGATCTTTCGTTCAAAGCTGTTTCATGTAACCGTGATGATATTTTATTTCAAAATCTAGTAGTAACATTGTGAACGTCTGCCCTAAGTTTTGAAATGAACATAAGGCGGATAATTAAACAAAATTACCCGGCGGTGAGTCAGATGCTACAGTTGTTTCCCATCATCCTTATTCAAACACTAATGTATGCGATATATGTTGCTATTTCCTAATGCAGTAAATGTAATTAATGGTAACAGGGACTGTGAGGTAAAAATGACAAACAACACTAAAGTATTCATTAATTAATCCGAAACAGCTGTTTCGAGAATGCGTGGATCTCCCTAAATCAACCATACGATCGGTCTCGCACGGAAACTACTGCTCCATATTAATTAATTGTTACGAAATTAAAACGAGAAAAAATAAAGGTTTCGCACAATTTTTTTTTAGGCTTTCGTTAAAAATATTTCTATATGAAAGCAATTTCTTAAGATTAACCTAAGCATTTTTATTAATGTAATTAAAGACTTGGTTTCGATATTTAAACGTATTATCTAGTAATAGGCCAAAAGTTTTTGCTTTTTAAAATTTTTTCACGTGTAGTTTTTGAAAGAAAAAGCAAAAAGCAGCTCTCACACGATGCAATATAAAGTTGCTCTGATTAATATCAACAGCTGCTAGACTCTACTTATATACTAGTTATAATAATAAAAGTGACTTCTCATAATAGCTTTGGAGCTTACAGGAAGTCCACTTTGTATATTGGATGGCGCCGGTGTTTTCCAGACACAATCAAGGATACTAACAGACTAAAAATATTCAAACAAAAAAATGTTTAATATCTATGACCTATTATACAGTGGACGAATTCTTCTTTGGATGTTGATATTTTTGTTAGTGTGTTACGGTGTCTTCGAAATTTGTTGGTTACGTATCTACATACGTCGGCACAGCGTTTCACATGCAAGCAGTTGGCTACGTGATCAATACATTTTTATTATTATATTTAAGGAGCGCATACGTTACGTATGCTCTCTGTAAAAATAAATTCAACATTGAAAAATGCGACTTTACACATATTTCTACTTTAATAGAGCCTGGATCAAGCAACAATGAATTGGCAGCTCCCTCTGTTCAAGAAAGTACGGATAATCAACCCTCGTCGAATATAGAAGGAAATTCTGATGAAATAAATCTGTGACTAGAAAAAGACGATTAATAAAATTAATTAATTAATTCTATTAGTATTCGCTGCTTTACTGGAAAATACTCTTACGTAAACTGAATTCGTTTGTGTATATATATATATATATATATAGATATGTACAATATAAATTTTTGCCGACCTTAGTGCAAAATCTGTAAAAAATCTCAGAAGGAAGTTGAGGAGAAGATTGTTAAATATTTCAATTGCATTTCGTGTAGGAACATTTAACGGTGATATATGTATGTATTTTTGTTTTTTATTTGTAATTTCTCAGGTTGTAATTAGTATGTTTTGAAGGATGAGCATTTTAGCAATAACAAAGCGTTAAGAGATTTTATATTGTAATTGTGCCAATTAGGCCTTTTTATTTTTTGTAAATTAAATTAGATTGTTTTAATAAATTGTAAAATATCGTTTATTGTGGTATTATTTCGTCTTGTCATCTTAAAAATATTAATGAAATAGATTATGATTAAAGCTTCAAAAATTAAAAAATGCCAGCACATACTAAAATATGAATTAGAGATATTTATTATGCCCCACCGTTTGAAGCAAATATTAGCATTAACCGTCGATTGGAAATGCACGATGAGCATACACCATCACAAAAGGCACGTATGTGAAATTATTACTTTTTTGCAGCGACTAGATAGACTCGTGTTTTGTCGACTCTCGGGAGAAATCAGTAAGCAACACAAACCCTTTTTTATGAATGTAATAGACACGAGCCTGTTTAGTTGCTGTAAAGAAAATAATAATCTAATCTGCCTTGATCATCTCTAGTCATGACTTACGAGTCTCATGATTTGTTCATTTTATATTTGAAAATAAGGTAAGAAGGTACTAAATCGTGTGAAAAATGGTTACTCAAATACTTATTCAAGTAGACGAGTAAGATGAATTGCTAAAGGATGAAGTACTTTCGGTTCCATACATCCGCGTAATATTGGGAAAATCGAATGTCAATTTCGCCAGTTATTTGCAAAATTCAAAGGAAATGATCGCCAGAGCGAACCGTAGTCTACCAGGTACAGGCAACCAACCTGCATTAATCAGGTGAAAATCACGCTCCTTACATTTTTGCAATTTTTCGCAAATTCTGTTGCAAATACTCATTTCAAGTGACATTTTTATGAAACCGTATTCTAACTTTTCATTGGTTAGAATTTCGAAATTCTATCGGCAAGTGTTTAGAATTTTTTAGACAAGATTTTAATTACTTAAAATAAACTAATATTCCTAACCTAACTTGGACTTCTGGTCCATCTATTTATGTTCAGTTATGAGCAACAATCTTTATAAGCATCAACTACGATGTGGAGAAATATGCGCCACACTGTGGTATTTACCTGTGCGGCATATTTCCTCGAAACTGATTATTTTGTCCTTCTTTGCATTACAGTCAGTTAGGATGCCTCGAAATGCGGCTATGGATGCTAAAGGGGTACCTGGGTTAAGAATCATCTGGGTCGTTCTTTAAATAGACCACAATTTTATTCACTTCTACATATTGCACGGTGTAAGGCAGCTACAGTACAAAATAGAACTTCTGGTTTCAGAACTTGCGTCATTTTTCCTTTTGATCTAATAAAAATTCCCAATCATGCTTTCGTTGTTAATAGCACTGAAATAAATCCTACTGAACCTGCTCCAGTAAGAACCGCAATTCCTAATGATACTAAAAATTTCAACAATTTTACGGCTGACGCTGAACCCTTAGTCAACCGTGCACAGAATTCTTTTGAAGAAATTTCTACCGTTTCATGTATTCCTAGAACAAGAGGATGTTATAAACGAAAGCAACATGCACATATACTTACATCACCAGAAACAATGTCAGAAAAACGGTCTAAAAAGGGATTGAAAGTAGTGAAAGATGCTAAACGGCAGCAACAAAAAGGAAATGTGTCGATAAACCAAAATAACAAGAAGAGCAAAGGTAAGGCAGTTATTATCAAGAAAACTGCCACCGGCTTCTCAAAAAGTGAAGCAGAAGAGACAATTCAGAAATTGAGACTGATGAATCAGATGTATGTGCACAGTGTGGTGGTACTACTTTGATGCAAATGGCTTCAAAAGTGACTGCCTGCAATGTGTAGCATGCTTACGTTGGGTTCACGAGATACGTACACCATCTGAGATTTATTGCGAAGACTGTACTCCACTTATATGTTAAAAAAAAAAGAATGAACATTAGAGTGAATTCTAAATAATTGGATATTTCACGGTTTAGAATTTATTTTGTATTATTGTTTTCGAACATTGTTTGTATGTAATAATAGAACAATAAGAATAATAAAATAAATTTTCCTGTCATTTGAGTGAGCTTGACTTTATATAAGAAATGCATGTTGCCATATTCCCCAACATAAGCTGCCATATTTCCCTTTAGCAGGGGTAATATGGCATCTTGGTCACGCGAGCATTTTATGTTGCTTATAGCGTTATTAACAACACGTGATTGCGGATGTTTTCAATGTAGGTGCCTGATACCATAAGATGTCACGTATATGCTATTACCGTCGGCGCTTCGACGACGGTGCGTAGCTCGAAGCGGGGTGAAGCGCGAGATCGAGGTTCGCTTCACGCCCCGTACGAGGAGCGGCGCACAGTAGGATCGTGCACCCTCGTACAGCGACAAATATAAATTTGAGGGGATGGTCTAGCTCGTGCGGTGGTTTGGGGCGAGACGGCCGGCTTATGACCGCTCGTGCGCGCTCTTGCTGTCGGCTCTTTGGCGTAATGACACAGCGTTGGAGGATGCCACAAGTTTATTATAAAAAAAGAACACAACACAAACGCAAAAAAAAAAAGAAACAGGGGAACAAAAAGAAAATAAACACTAAATCTAATTAAAGAAAAGAAATAAAACAACAAAATAACACAACAACCTACTTTCTAACTTAAACTACGGAAGCAAACAAAGAACAAAACAACTGTACAAAAGGGAGGGGTGTTTCGAGGGCTACGGAAGCGAGGCGTCGGTGGTTTGAGGGGATGGTGTTGTGGGGCAAGCCCGGATAGTCGGCAACACGCCAATTACCCGGTAAGGAGCAGCACAAGGGAATCGTTTACGAACCGGGGAAACAAGGTCGTAGGATAAACCGGGGTGTCGGGCAAATCCAGGACGTGCAGGGGTGGAACGCAGTAAGTGGGAGCGGGACGGATGGAAACCAATGCCGGTAGTACCGGAATTCCTCGGCTGGCGGATCGTTGGTGCGGCTGACAGTGCGATTCGGACGGGGAGACGGGTAGTATCGGATCTGCGGGCGTGAAAGCGGCTGCAGGGTGCGGGGCGCCTGCGAGAGCCGTGGAAAACCCGCGAACGGGCTGGACGAATGCCAGAGGGGAAAGGGAAAGATACCACAGGGCACCGGGAACGGTACTACACAGCGGGGATCGGGACTTCGAAAGCAACAACCACTTACTTGCGTTTCCGCTGCGGCGGTTCTGGCTCGGCTCGGTGTTCTCTTCGTTCCCCACCGGGGAAAACACACTGGTCACTTAGGGAAAACTTAGGGCACGGGTAGTAGCACGGTGTTACTGGATCACTGGTGTACTGGTTCACGGGTTTACTGGGTACGGGTTTACTGGTTACGGGTTTACTGGTTACGGGCTTACTGGTTATTTTTCCGCCAGAAGACGGCGAAATATATAATCGAACCGTCGATCGTCGAGTGTCACGATCGGCACGGTTGGTTGCGAAATTGAAATGATTATGGAGAAAGTTACCCTCGAGTCCAGGACCACGAGGGTACTAGTTCGATGCGGAAAATTGCGCTGAATCGAATGGTGTCAACCGTTCGAAAATCGCACGGCTGGAACCAAAGATATTCGCGAAAAAGTGCGAAAAGGGGCGGGGCTTCGATGACGAACTTCGACATGCGAATTTCGGCACTTGCCGATTCGATATCAAAATTCGCCACCGTGAGAAGTTAGGAAACAAGGTAGGGTTGCGGATGGTGAAATTTTGGGTGAAAATTCGCACCGGAAATGGGCGAAAATTGACGTAGAAGAAAGGGGGCGTGGCTACGATAATCGCTGTTGCTGCTCCGAAATTGACGAAAAATCTATTGTTTTTCGTCGAATTTGTGCCTTCGTGATGGTGTGTTTTGGCGAATATTTCGCGAAATCGCCGGGCGATTGTCGCGAAATTTCGCTGAGAGGTCCGCACGGACGGTTAGGACCAGCTCGAGCCAAAAGTTCGTCAAAACCGGCTACGGCCGGCGGTAACAATGCATCAGTCTATCTTTTTAGTCTCACAGACTCAAGTTATACGCATTTTAAAAACAAGTTGCCATATTACCCCATTTTACTCTATAGTTTCAGCGTTTTCCTCGCAAAGCAAGCGATTTTCCTAGTGTAATTGAGCACGTAACGAAACCTACCGTTTTCATTAACAGCCAAATTCCTACTGTTTTAGTTAACATCCCGGTCACGTCCTACACTCTAACGCGGAGCTTAATTGCTTTTATATCCTTTAAAAGTAATCGCTTAAGTGACCTGTGTGTTCTTCCGGAGGCGGAAGAATGAAGACAACCCGTGCGGCAGCTGCAGAAGACGAAACTATAGCCAGTCCAGCAGTAGCGACGCAGTTTTTTTTATCCAGTCTCGATTTCCGTTCTGAGTAGTATAGCTGCTTGTGTTTAAATACTTTGTTTCGTTCTTTGACAATTTCGTATCGCCGTATTAAGTTCCTGTTGACGTCTGCAAGTGTATACACCTAAGCATCTCCATCTTTTCCTCAACGGAAATCGATTAGTCTTTCCATTTCCCCACTATTACCGTATTTTAGCTACACCAGCGACTCCTGGAGACCAAGTAACTTACTCTGTACTACCACTATCCGACATATCTGCACTTCTGTGCCCTGCATGAACCGTCTTTCTATTTTGTTTTCCTACTACGACGTTCTCATCTCTGGTGCTCTAAACTTCGTTTTTTGTCATCTCATGCCGACAAGCTATATAAAAAAAAGAAAACGTCAGTCGAACAATAAAGAACTAAAAAAAGAACCGCGCGACTGTGTTTTACTATCCCGCATGCGTTACACCTCGTACGCAAAACGAGCGTTGATAATAAAAGCAATAAAGAAAGCAAAGGAAAACACGAAGTAATTAAATTTGAGATACTTACTGTTTGTCGATGATATGTTTGCTGAATTGAAAATCGAAATCAGGAGGGATTGGTGTTACTTACCGGTTTCCTCGAGAGTTGAGGAAACACGAATCTGCCTAGACGCATTGAAAATGCGGTAATTTTCCCTATCTTGCACAATACTGGCAAATATGAATGAAATACATTATTTTTTCGCTTCCATAACCATGTCGAGTAATAGATTTTATCGTTCTGGTATATGACAAAAATCTGAATCTACGTATAATTTGAAGGACAAGCTAAATGCATAAAAGAGCAAACTATGTGTACAAATAAAATTTCATATCTGGACGCTGTGAAACCTGAAATACAGCACTGTATGTACGAGTCTGAATTTGCACGTTCTTATTTCACTGACCAAAAAGGTTTTTACCCTAAGTTAATAACTGTTGAAATCGAACAGCATAGATAAAGTAAAAATGGTTCGAAAAGCGACAACATTGGCTTAGCTCTGGTTACGGAGAAAATGTCTTTATAGTATGGTCGGTAATCTGGTTTATTGCGATAATGTTTATAAACTTTCTGAAGCTTTTGGAATACATCGTGTTCCCAGTTCTTGGAGATTATTCATAGACTCATCAAAGATCAGCCTACAAGCAGTTTTGTTGCATAATGGAAAGCATTATCCTTCTATTCCGATTGGTCATGCTGTTTCTATGAAAGAAACTTACGAAAATCTGAATATTTTATTAGAAAAGATAAAATACAAAGACTATTCCTGGAATATTTGTGCAGATTTTAAAGCAATTGCAATTATTTTGGGCATGCCATCCGGTTACACCAAATACTGTTGCTTTTATGTCTTTGGGAAAAACATTACCATAAGCAAGAGTGGCCACTACGATATCAGTTTATACCAGGAAAAGATAATGTACAACAACAGCCTCTAGTAGAAAAAGAAAAGATCATAATACCACCTCTCACGTGAAACTTGGGTCATGAAAAACTTTGTAAAGGCACTGGATCTCGAAGGTGAAGGTTCTAAATACTTTCGTGAAAAGTTTCCAAAATTAACACAAGGGAAACTGAAAGAAGGTATTTTTGTTGGACCTCAGATACGAGAAATAGTAAGTGATGAAATCTTTGAAACCAAATTAACAGCGAAGGAAAAATCAGCTTGGCTCTCCAAGGTACAAGTTTTCACGAATTTCTTGGGAAACGAAAAAGCTGATAACTATAAAACTTTAGTCGTGGATATATTACAAGCATTTCACGCTACTGGCTGCAATATGTCCCTTAAAGTGCACATTCTACATACTCAGTTGGATCTTTTATCCGGAAAATATGAGCGACGTTAGCGATGAACACGGCGAGCGCTTCCACCAAGACATCATAGGAATAGAAAAGCGGTATCAGGGAAAATGGAATCCTGTTATGTTAGCAGATTTCTGTTGGATGTTAAGAAGAGATGCTGTAGATACTGTTTATAAGAGATGGAGCAGTATTACTTCACATTTCTAATTATAATAATTTGAAATATACTTTAAACTATGATCTAATCTAAGAAACCCTTTCATTGAAATATAAAAAAAAATCGAGCTTGACCTTCTACCTTTTATTAAAATAAATGTGTATATGTGTTCTATTGAAATTAGTATAAATTATTTTATGGCAAAATCAAAAGTTGAAATTTGTTAGCCAGTTTTCAACCGATAAGCATGAACAGACCATATTATCGGAAGGAAATAATCGCATCGGACCCTAGTCATATGTTATACTGCTATCAGTATATTTATTTCATAGATTATTCTTACCTCTTTCAATCTCTTGCTTGCTTCTTTGTTGTTCGATATTATTAAATATGTAGTAGTATTTTTAATTACGTGTTTATAAATGACACGATCATTGCTCTTGATATAAGGTCCCATTAATTAGATTTAGAAAAGATATTTTTAATCTGTAATTTACTATATATTTGTTATATATACTATTATGTAGAGTTATTTATATACCTCGAACCGTGATGCATATGTGATTTTTCGTCATACCTACATTTTTTTTTAATAGAGGAATTTTAGCAAACTTTGTGCTTATACTAAATACGTTTAGTAACATCAATTCGGATTTTTTTGTCGTACCTATATGTGTCAATGTACATTTATATTTTTGGTAAATATCTAAATATTCCCACAGGTTTTTGCTTTTAATTAAACTTTGTAAATATGGATCAAATAGGGATGGAGGCTATTATCCCAACAGTTCTAGTGTGAACACTCCATCTTAAAAGCTATCATATTTATTAACGAAAAATTAAGATATTTCAAAATATCCTAATTGTTCATTTACATTTAGCATTACAAAGTGACAAGTTTTTGTACAAGATTATACTTTTACTAGTTACGTGTTTGCTTTTCTTGCTTACTTCGCTTCATGTACATATTAAGTACTTATTTGCGAAAAAGCAACAATCTTTGAGTTCATCGGTACGATAAGAATTATCAAATAAGTATTTCCTTAAATCTACACTGGTGTTCAACACGTATTGTAGTCACGTACCTAACGTAGTTGCAATATTGTACGCATGGAAATAAGTACTTTTAGGTAATGCTACGTATGGAAGCGATTTGTGAGTGTCAATAGATTTATGAGTATGACTATTATAAAATGTGAAGTGCAGCTAATGGTACTTCCAAATTATACCGGGGTTGCCAGAAAAGTCGTCATCGTTTCTAGTAGGACTCGAACGCATAGTTCTTCAGATCCTTTCACCCATAATTATATAAGCTAAGTATTTCTTTCATATATCCCTGCAAATCAAATCAAATAGATTTAAACTGAGTAACAGTTAAAGTTTGCAATGTCTCAATGAGGCACACGTGGTTTATCATATCACAAAGCGATTTTTAAGGTCAGTAGGTTTATAACTCTGATTCTCCGTAATGGCAGTCGAGTGGGTATTTCAATTTATGGGTCGGCGAACTCACTAACTGGTGTGTGTCTGTCTGCATTTTTTGTATAGCGGACGAGTCTCTATTCGCATGTTGACTGCGTTTCACCCTCTAAAAGCTTATGTACCAGGAACGCCGTCACCAGGTATTAAAAAATTTATAAAAGTATTTAATTTGATCGTATTTAACGAATAATCCGATCGATAACATGTTCATCAGCGATAAGTCGATAATGAATGTATGATTTTAACGCAATTATTGTACAATTGTGTGTAGTTAAAAAAAGTGGGTTTATGGGGTAAATAATATGTAACACTTTTTGTACGAAAGCTTTCTTTGGCGAATAGTATTGTCTGATCTAATAAATCAATTTGGACGATTGTTTATTGTATACCCATTCGCCAATTTTTTAATTTTGCGGCTGATTTAGGTTGGCAGTTCCGGTAATGAACATATTCGCATAAATTATTAAGAAATTTACTATCTGTATAAACATCGCAAACACGAATGTGGTTGTCAAAAAATATAAATAGAAAATCTTCATATATAGAGGATTCGATTGTTGTACTGTTGCACAAAATGAAATAGATATCTTGTTAGGAACTGTTTATTACAAAGAAATTGCACCGTTATTACAAGGTGTAAGAAATTCTATTGCTAAATGTAGGCTCATTTTTAAACAAACTTCTATACTACAAAACATTCTCGTTAAAAATGGGCCAAAAATATGTATTAATAACTGATAATATATATATCAATAAAAACAAACTACGTATACGATTAAAATGTAAGGCGAAAAACTAAAAACTAGAAACCATAAGGATTAGGTAGGTGTAAAAAGCATAGATCAGATCATACAAATTATTAGTATATATTTGTATTTAGCTTTCTTCTTTGATTTTTTCTTTTCTCCGAGATACTTCAATTTAAAAATTCATTCTAATTAAATATAATACAAACATGTTAATTTATAGATTGTATTAAAAAACACTTGAGTTAATTATTTAGAGAGTAATATTAATATGTAATATACTTCGTTTTCTTTACTAAATATTTCCTTAGAAGCTAACATCAATGCCACAAAGACACAATATGCACCATTGGATATTACATAAACGTGAATTAAAAAATTGTCGAATAATTTTAAATTATTCCCAATAAACAAATACATTTCAATGCATATATAATATGGCTTTTGTGGATTACATTTCCACGTAAGTTATGTGTTCTACTTTAGATTTAAAGACCCTTACTATTAATTGCATTATCTACAAAAAGAAGGAAAAAAAGGGCAGTATTCACCATACGTCATTGTAAGAACATTTATATTATTACACGACTATAGCGGTTGATACGCAGTTATTTGTTTCATTTGGATTCATATTGCCCTTTTTATCGCTACAAATGTTTCATTTTAATTTTTTAATGAACGTAAATCATTTTGGAATTTGAACAAATACAGCATCTTTTTTTGGATGTGCATCCTGAAATAATTTAGACATTTTACTTTCTTTTATCTTCAATATTAATAAAACTTACAATTTTAAATCATCATGATCTACTAAAATACACCTAGAGAAAACAATACTGGGTTCGCAACGCATTATTATTACAATTAGTCAGTCTTCGCTGTATTCGTTTTATTTTTTAAGTATTTTCTATTTTCAATAAAATCACAGGTTTCTGTACTTGTGTTTTAAGTACTCTCAACAGGCTAGTCAATTTGGATACCTCCTTCTTTGCTTAGTTGTTTATATTACTAAATAGAGATAGAAGCACAGCCTGTAATTTATTTGAAAAAATTCCGAAATAATTCTCAAATTAAGAAAAATGTTAATTATTTAATATTGAAAATGGAAAATTTAATAGGCCACAGTTAATCAGTCTTACAGTAAGAGATATTACGTATATTTTTTTCTTTATTTTGTTAATATAGATTTGATTAGATATAAACGACTACAACCTACTAAATTTTCTGACTAACATTATAATATTTATTATAAAACTCAAATCACAACTTTTGATTAATAAAGAAAGGAAAACGATTGCATCAGATGCTCAAACAATGTGTAAGTTGAGCAACATCTCGCCTATTAATACTTTATTCTTGATTACTTTTCATTTCTATATTGTTAAAATTATGTCGTCAGTCTTAAAAGTTACAATATCAGTCTGTATATATAGGAAATTTACAATACGATAACAGAAAAAAATGGTAACTCACGTCAAAACTCATTTGGTTGGCACAAATAAAATACAACAACTTCTGACAATAAAATATTCAAAGTATATATTAAAAAAATTATAAAAAAAATATTAAACTACATCTACATAAAGATCTAAAATGAATAATTTCAGCACAAAAAATATCGTATGTCCCATGTACAAGCCTTAGGCTGAGCATACAATAAAAGTGCTTTACGTAAGAATTGTTTAAAAAATCATATACGTACATACCCGGCTTCTAATGCAGAATAGACAATATTTTTACCTGAGAGGTTTCTACCCAAAAAGTCATACCCTGAGATTTCAGCAAGATAACCAATACACAATACCCGTTTCAACATATCGAGGTTTTCTAAAAAAATATACGTATGTGTAAGATTTGTTGTTAGTTTTGTGATATGCTATTTGACCGAACTTTGAAATGTGCCTTGAGTGCAACAACGACAAATTTGCTGTTTATATATTCATAACGACTGATAAACTTACCAAATTATTGTTTCGTATATTCTTCCCAAAAATATACATTTAAAGGGTGCTCTATTGATAAAATACCGTTACTTTCAACAACAAACGTGGTACAATGTATTTTACCATTTCGTTGATTTTCTTTTTCTTTTGAGGATGTTATGGGTTTTTCGCAAGAAGGCTTTTTATTATGTTTTTTTTTTATATTGAGTGGGAATACGTGTGAGATAAACTTAGTTATTTTCTTGCTTTTTATCATTTATGTACAGACGTAAGGGCTACTGTATATTAATAAATATTATTGACAATCTATAAGTTTGGTCATTTACGATATGTAATAGTAATTTTAGTAAATTATATTTAAAAACATAGTTGATATACAGCACCGCTTACTATAGAATAATGTACACTCTTCTAATATGACTAGCTCACCAAAAAAAGAAATATACACAAACTTTTATTCGGGTTAATTTCATGTATAAAAAAAGGCTTCGAGTCGTACTTTATATATAACATTAATTAGTTGGTTAATTAAAGGCAATTAGCCAATTAATCGTAATTAAATTGAAGTAAATTACACACAACTCAATGAAAGTATTTATATTATACATACATACATACATACATGCACATATATACATACATATATATATATATATATATAATATATATATATATATTATATGTATGTATAATATATAAATCATAAAGGATATTTTCAACGAGAATATTTGAAGAATTGAGAAACCGCCATAACCAAACTGCTACTTTTTAATTTGAAACTAAAAAATATTTACATATTTATATGTTGGCTACCACACAGCAATCACATTAATAGAATGGTGTACCTTGAAGAGTACTTTATTGGAAAAACAAGTTAATCAAAGCAATACCTATTTTGTTAATACGAACGAAAGGAAACTTCTCTTTGTGTTATCTAATAATTAGTTAAACCCTTACTAATTAAAATTGAAGCTAGAATTACGTTCAAGTGACACCTTCCACTTAAACTGAACACTTGCTTGAATACTTTTTTAAATATTGTAATTTCCATTTCTACAGAATACAATCAATGAAATTGTTGAAAACCACATTAGGGTATACATATTTTTTTAAAGAAAACCTCGATTTCATAGATCATTTTAAATGACATTGTACTAATACCTATTAAAAAATTTGCACTCTATTATTACCGAAGTCGACCACCACTATTCGGCCTTCCGGACTTAGGCATATACCACTTGGTCTATCCAGTTCACCGTTATTCTTACCCGATTGTCCACATTTCCACAGGAACGATCCGTTTGCCTCAAAGACTTGGATACGGTGATTTCTGGAGTCGGCAACGATAATACGGCCTTCGTCATCACACACGATCCCTTGAGGTCTTAAAAACTGTTTAAAACCGGAACCTTCCTGTCCAAGAAATTGGGCGTGCAAGAAAGAAGGGTCTACTATGACCAGGCGATGATTGTTAAAATCAGTTACTATAACGTGACCGGAAGGATTGAAGCAAACGCCTCGGGGAGAATCGAAATGTTTCCACATAGTAGCGGTGCCTTCAAATCCATATTTATTTAGAAAAATCCCTTCGTTCGTGAAGAGTTGGATTCGGTGGTTTCTTGTATCGCTGATTACTATATTCCCTTGCGAATTTACAGCGACATCCCATGGGTAGTTAAACTGACCGCTTCTACATCCTTTTTCCCCAAACGTTAAAATAAATGTCCCTTCGAATGAAAAGATTTGTACGCGGTGATTGTCTTTATCTGCTACAACGATTCTTCCCATCGGATCTACCGCAACTCCAGCAGGTCTATCGAATTGTCCCGGAGCTGTTCCTTGTTCACCAAATTTGTGCATAAAACTCCCATCCGGATGGAAAACTTGGATTCTATTGTTACTACGATCTGCAACGATTATATTCCCTTGCCTATCGCAGCAAACACCCCATGGGCGGCATAACTGGCCATCGTTTTCTCCTTCGGTCCCGAACACTAGTGACGTCATACCACCGCAATCTTTTACTATAACAGCGCTAGCAACGCCGTGAATGGGTCTCCCTGTAGCAACGGCTCTCGGTTGGACATTGCTACTTTCTGGCTTCATTTCTACTGGTACCGGTTTCGAATAAGCTGCCATTAATAATTCTTTAGGACTCTTGGGTCCTCTTAGCTGTGCATTAAGTGGTCCCGTACTGATGTAACCGAACGAGTTAATGCTCCGGTGTAGATCTGATGGTACGAAAAGTATGTGATCGGTCTCGCATGGAGTCAAATCAGATCGAATCGTGCGGATTTGCTTTAAGTCCAAAGCTGCCTTTTCGCTAGTGATCATCATTTCGATGCCGTTGTTAGTTGCGAGAGAATCGTTCAAAATATCTGCAGTGCGAATTAGTTTGCCCAGCGCTGAGCGTAAGTAGTCCACTTGATTCGTAAGGTTCTTGTTTTTCACTTGTTTGGCGATTTCGATTCTAGATAGAAGTTCCTGCTTACGTTCTTCGACCGCCGCTAGAAATCTAAAGCAGTTCGTTATTATTACAGAGAAAAATCGATTATTAATATATGTTCAGTATTAGAGACTCCTTTTGACTTCAAACAAAATTTAAACGTTGATCATCGCGCATTATCAAGCAACCATAAAAAATACCGCGTTTTGAGATAATTTTTCTTTTTGAAACCTCCCGATTATTGCGCCGAAATTTTCTATCGTTGTAGATGAAGAAGTTAACTAATTTTTAATTTGTTTTCGTATAGAAACACAATAAGTCTAAACTAAAAACAAGATATGATGTTGCATCATGCACAGTTTATTCAATAGAGAAAGGAATTCCTATGTAGAAAGTTCGGTCCATTAGTGTGGTCGCACTAATGGTTTTACCTTTGGTATCTGTTTTGTATGTATAGTTTGTTTTTTCACTACGTCATACTACATCGTATTTTTCAACTTAACGTATTATATCTATAAACTAATATTTCAAAAGTATATTATTCTGTAATACTAATTATATAACAATACCTTTCAATTGTTGTGTATGCCTAATAGTTAGCAAGAAAGAGGGTGTTTGAGGATCTGCAATTTAGAGCCAAATAATTTGCAGCGTTGTTCAATTTATGAAAAAGCAGATGAGTAATAGCCAACTAGTATTTCAAAGAATACATATCCAATAATGAAAGGGGTAAAAAAAACGTATTGAATCTGGGGAAGCAAGGACATCATCATTCAGCACTACTCGTAAAAAAAGGCCTCATATGAATAACAAGATTGATACTGTCCTACCTGAAAATATGAATACCATATTTCTTATCTTCACGGTTAATGCCACAATATTTCAAAACAACAAGTTAGATATTTCTTGGCGCCCTTTAGTGCTAAGAAACAACAGCGTGAGGCAAAAGCGACACAGGGTACTCTCGGAACCACGCTGACGACGCTGAGTAGGCAGAAACATGTTTGTGCGCAGTTTTCCTTTGTAATATTGCGTTTGCCGTAAGTGATTCCATCAATACCGTGAGGAAGAAAAAGGTTATTTTAGCATTATTTTCTTTTGTTATTGTTTCTAGGCATTTTCTAATGTGTTATATTCATCAGTATACTATCTAAAATACCTACGCGTAGATTTTAACTAGAAATCACTTTATTTGCAAAAAAAGAAACAAATATATAGTGCTTCATAATAAAAAAAAATACATGCGGGTATATCATTTTAAAATATAAAAAAAGATTACATCATGATACATATAAAAGAAATACATTATTATCTGTATGGATGTTGGTAGTGAAGTGAACAGATAAAGACATACTCTTGTCATTAGATACTTAAGAGAGTTCAATTTATGCTAACTAGATATCGTTAACAGTGTGTAGTAAATATTACATTGAGAGAGTGTACTTTTATAATGAGAATATCTTAAATCTTTTCCAATTACATATGCATATATAGGCATCAACATTGGTTTTTATTAATTACTGTTTGCATATGTTGAAAAAAGAAACTGTATATGTTGTTTGTATTTACTTGTTATACATTGTTTGTTTTTTTGTACTTCTACCGTCACTGATGATCTGAATACCTATTTCCGCAGTTCTGGAACGTCACATTTCGCCTAGCCCGGCGTTAAGGAAATGACGTACCTTTCTCTGGATAATAAACTATATTATTTATCGTACACAGATGGAAATTTACAAATTTCACTGTCAATTTAAGTTGCCAATTCCTACAATAAAGACGTATTCGATGTATTCAATGTACTCCGCAAAGAAATTACAGACTACGCCCTTTTTTTTCGGAACTTGACCACAAAATTTGAAAATTTTCGCTTGTATACAACTTTTGTCTATTATTATACAGTCTGTAAAACAAGAGAAAATGGGTCGCTACCTTCTTATGGTAAGGTAGCGGATGTGATTAATGTGACCTTGGGATAAGTCGTACTTAGGCCTAATACGCATTACTCATTTACTAGCAGATTTAAAACGGTACGAAGCTGTTTTTTTGCATTCACCCCAAAGGACCTAAAATGTCGATAGCGGCCGCATCAAGATGTATGGGAAAGTCGGAGGGGTTTGTAAAAATGTGGGTGGACCGATATAAAGAGAATAAAACAGTAGATGATCTCCCTGGTCGCGCTAAAAAAACGAAAAACCACAACAAAGCAGGACAAAGCTATAATTAACTTGTTTAAAAGAAATCCGGAATACGCGTTGCGACAGGGGCAGTATCATTTACAAAAAAAAAAAAAAATAACAATAAAGTAAGCATAATGACGATTAGAAATCGCCTACGTGAAAACATAGCATACCGCCATACGATAATGAAACCGCTGCTATCGGACCGACATGGAGAAGCGCGCCGAGTTTGGGCGAGCAACAACAGTCATCGAGATTGGTCTGATGTTTTCACAGATGAGGCTTCTTTTTATGCATGGTCACAGACAAAAAGAGCTTGGCAACACCACCGAGTGGTACAACGCATAGTAAAGCGCCCAGTTAAGGTCCATGTGTGGGGATGCTTTAATGTGCGCGGCTTTCATTGTGCGCATTCACAGAGAACCTAAATGCAGAAAGAATCGTGAAACTGTACAAAAAGAGTCTCATTCCATCTGTGAGGAAGTGGTTTGGACAGAATAATAATCAGTGGATTCTGCAAGAGGATAATGATCCAAAGCATCGAAGTAGACGTTGTACGGAGTGGAAGTTAAAAAATCATATTTCGACGTTGGAATGGATTTCCCAGAGCCCGGATGTAAATCCAATTGAAAATGTGTGGGCAATAATGAAGCACAAACTTCAACGTAAACGTACCTACACACAAAAGCAATTATCGAAGAATCTCTGACAGATATGGCGATCGTAATCAGCTTCTTATGCCGAAAGCTTGGTTGGGAGCATGGGGGGTTGTTGCCAGGTGATAATCGACAACGATGGAGACTGGATCCCATATTGAATGTAGTGCGCATTAGGTATTACAATGTACATTATTCCTACTAAATACACATATTTTAAGTTTTATATTGTTTTGATGTTCTTACACTCCATCTTCTCTTGTTTTACAGACTGTACATTAGTCGGAGAGCTAAATGATTTCATGGAATGGCGGAAGTTGAAAGTAAAGAACTAAGTAAAATAAACGTTATTAACAGTTTCTCTTTTTAATATATTGCTGTGGTATCAAATTAGCCTAGCTCCAAGAATAAGTTAAGTGGTAGGCGTTGTTCCAGCCATGTTTAAGAATATATCTTTTCGCAATTGTTATGACACAAAAAGAAATTTTACACGGTCAGGCACTTGCGTTCGTTATGAAAAGGTAAGAAACTTTATTTCTGTTCGTCTAGATAGTGCCGTCTTTAAAAGATGTAATATTTTAAACATAGAAATAAAAAAGCCAAATCTCGTTTTTGTGATTTCACTAGTTCAAGTTCTGCTCTTTATAAAATTAGCATAGGCGACGACGAATATTCTATTTTTATAATTTCAGATGAAAAATCCACAACAGATAGAGATGATAAAAGTTAGCCAGAAAATCATATTGTGAAGTGAGTTAATATTGTATTCAATTTAAAATCCAAAATCCAAATGTAAACCTCTATGTCTGCTTTCTTCTTTTATATTGATCTATTGGTTTGATTACCAAATGGTTTGCTGAGCTGCCGAATATGGTCTGAAATCGGACCATTTTCGGAAGACAGGATTGGTGTGGAAATATTCAAGATTGGTGCCACACGAATTAAGTCAGAAGAATTTGGATGATCGAATCGTCATATTCACATCTCTTCTTGTTCGGAACAAAATCGAGCCCTTTTTGAACAGGATGGTAACTGGGGATGAAACGTGGATTATTTACGGAAATATCGTAAGGAAAAGGGCATATTGTGAACCCGGGAAATCTAGCCCTTCCACCTCTAAACCAAATTTGACTCTGAATAAGAGAATGTTGTGTATATCGTGGGGCATTCGAGGTCCAATACACTATGAGCTTTTAAAATCGAACGAAAGGCTCAATTCGGAGAAGTATTATCAGCAACTGGATAATTTAAAGACAGTAGTCCAAAAAAAGAAACCGGCAATGTTCAACAGGAGAGACATCATACTGCATCCTGATAATGCCAGGCCACATGCTGCTTTGGGGACTCGTCAAAAAATTGCAGAACTAGGCTGGGAAATTCTGTTACGTCCACCATATTCTCCGGACTTAGCACCCTCCAACTATCACTTGTTTCTGTCGTTACAAAATTTTCTTGAAGGGCAAAAAATTCAAAAATGAAGATATCAAACTAGCACTTATTCAATTTTTCGCATATAAAGATGAAGTATTTTTCAAAATGGAATATGCAAATTGTGCTCACACTGGCAAGAAAGCCTGATTAATAGTATGATGATTAATAGTAATGGCAATTATATTATTTAGTAAAGTTTATTGATGGTAAGAAAAACTTGTGTTTTGTTTTATTCAAAAAACGGACAGAATTTTTCGGTAGGCCTAATATAAAAAAAAGGACTGAAGCGATTTAAAGATTTTTTTCTCATGTTTGTCCTTATTATTTAATTATTAAAAAAATCAACGTAGACGCCTATCTTCCGTAAATTTGTGATGTGTACAGTGCCATTAATATAACATACCTAAGGCAGACATGATGATATAATTTGCGATAGTTATTTTTTTTACAATTTCAAAATTCATTAAGATTAATCGACACTACTTAAGCCCAGCTCTCATCTTTCCCAACTGCATAGATGTTGATGATAGTATAGTTAACTGTACTACCATCAACGACGATGAAATCATATACCTAAAATCGAATCAGCTCACTAATTTCTTCTTATATATTTTTTTTACTTCCATTTAGTTTGTTATAATCTCAACAATAAAAATTGTTGTCTAGTATTAAAGGATTACTGTACCTGTGGCTGCAGTTTTTAACATCAGTAACAGCTTTACGAGAATGCAGTTCAACACTTTCTGCAACTTTTTGAATATTATCTATGGCTTCTTTGATTGCAGTGATCGCATTCCTCGTCTCCGTACAAAGTTTTAATGTTGTAGTTCTAGCAGAATCAATGGCGTCCTGTATGTAGATCAGAGAATGGCCTCTATGATCAGATAAGGTACACTCTGTACACGCTGGTGCAAGGCAACTTTCACAGTATAAACGATGAGGTTCATGGTGTATATCACAAAAGTTAACGGTGTTATCTAATCCTGAACTACTTGGGCTGTTGCTAGCCTAAAATAGTTCAACGTCGGTAAGATTTTTCAATACAGCAAACAATTGAAAGTAATAGTAAACTTACCAACGACGAAGAACCTAAGGATCCACTATTTGGCAACACACTGTTGGATTCGTTGCTGAACCTGACAATTGTGTGTTCTTTGGTAATTCTAACTCGTTGGTGTGCTCTAACGCACGGATCGCATAACATTTCACTGCAATCTCTACACTTGAAAGAGGCTGCCGCACCTTCTTCGCAACTTGAGCAAACTGGCACATCGTCACTAGTCACAGCCTAGAATTAAAATCTGCTTACTAATCAGTTGATACGCTAACAATTGTTGGATATCAGAATATCACAATATAATCCACATATTTTCACAACCGCAGACAAATTGATATTTGAATGAAACCTAATATATGAATATAATAACCGGCTTGAAAGAAAACAGTGGCAGCCGTGGCACAACGTGGTAAGGCGACATACGAATATGTATTTTGTATCGTATCTGCGTTTGATAGAATTTGAACCTTGGTCGATATGGCTTCTTCAATGTGCTATTCTAAAAAACTGGCTATTATATTTGGCGGCTCTTTTCACGCACGGTATATACAAAAGCAAGCTCTAAATTGGTAATTACTACAATTTTATAATTCTATATTTAGTGCAGATGTTGGCAAACCAGAGATATAGAGAACAGAAGGACGCGCTCTGATAATCGAGCATTCAATTTTATTAGGAAGAGCCACCCTGAAAATTACAGCCTCAGAAGGTTTTGTTGTGTTAATAATTTTGTTATACATCTGTTTTATAGAAAATTGGCTAATCTTTTTCTGAGGTTAGATAAATATTTCAACAACAATAGGAGGACCAATTGATATTATTGATAATAAAAATAGTTAATGTTTTTTATAACTTATTTTAAATATATTCAAAGTAATCCCATTGATCAAATATATCATTAGCAATGATATATTCGATCAATCTTTTCTTCCGCTTTTTAAAGATTATAGATTGTTTTATTTTCAATAACATCAGTTTGGTTGTCGTATATGAAGAGGAAATTTTATGTTAATGGAAGCGGTTACTGATGCTCAGAATTTTTTAATATTAACTTGACAAACGATATACAACTATTTTACAAAAAACACAACATGAAGACCAGTGTGCTATCTGTAATGGGATTTTAAACCACCTTGTTAAATAAAGCGCAACACTGTTTTGTATCCTTTTTATTTATAAATATTCCCAATTTTTGTTAATTTTGTGTACATGTATTGAAGTATATCTTGTACCATCGGTGTATATATTTCCGTTGTGGATTTAGGGACATTTACCATGGAAAATGTCTATATTATATATTTATGTATTTTATGTAAAAGTTTTATAAAATGATGGTCAGATATTTAAAAAAGTAATACTTATAAATAGTAATACAATCACAACATTAAATCATCCATAAAATAAAAAAGATATCAAATCAAGAACATTGTTAAGATCAGATCCGGTGTTCAGTTTCTTAAATCGCGGTAAAAACTATTGTTCCTACTTCTTCCTAAGCTTTTAAGGCTCTTATCCACACTCTAACAAATCAATAAGTACCTGGTATAAACTATGACGCCGTAACCTTTCAGTAGAATCGTCTTGGTTTTTACTAGTTTAAATTGGTAAAAACCGAAATTTCACTCCAAAATGTGCAGATTAAAGCTAGCGAATAGAAACGTATTCTACTGCATACCCTGGGATAGAGTGAATATATATGTATCTTTTGTCAATGCATAATGACGAAAAAAAGAAAAAACATACGAATTCATTTTGTTACGGGGCAGCTATTGGAATGCTCTACAAGATGCTTCGATAAAATACCGTTACTTTTCTTATTACCTGGTTCATCTTTACATTGCTACATAAGATACGTTGTAATTTTGAATCCACAATAACTTTCTAGAAAACACACAAATGGCAAAATATTGAATATGTTACTTTGCGATAACGCTTTTCCCATAGTTTGATTCATCTAGAGCTCGTTACTAGACAACGTAATCACAACAATTGTAAACCTGACTGTAGCATTTAAATCTCAATTGATCAAATTTGTTGTGATTCAATCCTGCGTCCTTCACGTTCAAGCAAAGTTACATAAAAATATCCTGAACCGCGATGTTTCTGTAGCTTGTTGACTTTTCTTCAACGATCATCGTTTCCATCTGTGGCCATAACACATTACTAAGATACCAATCCATTTCGGATTGTAACGCCTAATGGAAAGTAGATTCTTTGTAACAATTAGATAAAAAATAAAATAAAAGGTAAATATACTTTGCTGTCTTACCTGTAATAAATCGCTAATAAAATTCTCTACATTGTTTGGTTCCGGTGAACTATGCTTAGGTATCGTTAGTGGAAGAGCCGAGGATGAAGAATTATGGAAACCTGTTGAACCAAGGCACGACATCATATCAAACTATATTGCTGCGTGGCAGTGATGATTTAGGTTATTGCTAGAACAAAACATATATATTAGATTTATGTCATTGTATAAGACAGCAAGATTTTTGTATTGCAAATAAATTAAGAAACAGGTTAGTTTAATATTTTTTTAGATTTTGTTTAGATATCAATAATGAAGTAATCAATAGATATGATATTAAACATGAAATAAAATGTCTATTAAATCGCCACTATTGGTCTGCTAGGCAAATTTCGCCGTATGTTTTGAAGTAAGGACCACTGGATTTCACGAATTTGCTGTTCAATTTCTTCAATTGGGTTCTTGAATTGTCTCGGTGTGGTTCGCTTACTTCTCAAAAAACCTTTAAGAAAATAATTCAAACAGATTAAATCGCAACTTTTTGACATCCAGTTTATCTGCAAAACGAGAGAGACGACATAACCTAAGAACTTGGTTTGGAATAACGTTGTTTCGCGTTCAGTGTGGTTGGTGGCGCCATTCTTTTGAAGCCACGACTCAATTGAGTCCATTCCATCCAATTTTTGCACAAAAAGGTTGTCGTCATGATCAATGTTGGTCGTCATAGTGACCGTTTAGATGCTCAGATGCTGCTCAGATAGCACCCCAAATAGTCACTTTTTGAGAGTGGATCGAAAGCTCTTGCAAGGCATATCAAATTTCAAAATCCACAGAAAATTCGAAAATTCTAGTTACTAATGAAGTCAATGAGGTGGAAGTGATCACACTACCATCATCACCATCACTAAAGACGCTATGATCGATAGCCACCACTAATTGGATCTAGCATGACAGTGCAAATCTTTTGTTAGCATTCTGTTAGCATTAAAGCATGTTATGTTAGAGGTTCAATTTCTGAGCATGATGCTAGATGGACGTGTTTGGTTGTTCTGCGACAATGAAACTCACAACTGTTATGTTTTCAATTGATCTTTTGGGGCGACGACGGTAAGATCTCTTGAATCTTTCAATGAAAACGGCCGCTCAAATTTCTTGGTCAAGTTTTCAATTGCGGGTCATCAATGCACGCCAAAATGATCGCTTCACTTGCGAATTGTTACTAACGCTATCAACAAGCGCTCTTCCAAAGTATAACTTGTCATCTTCGTAAATGTATTCATTTATTAACTACTATATATTAATACCTTAAGACTTGACAAGGGAAAATAGCACGCGATTCGAAATTGAAGTTCTTACTGAGACATCATGCATTATGTCGATACACATACTGGACGCGGCAGTTATCTGTACGCAGCGAATTAGAATGAACTTATTTATTCATTTAATGAAAAAATATTCGGAACAAAAGTTGCTCTACATAATCTGTAACCGAAAATTATTTTAAAGTATACAGGATGTTTTGTTTCTCTAGTACGTTATTTAAGTTTATTTTAAATAGAACATCTTAAGTATTATTACATTTTTGGGTTTCTTGATAAAGTATTAAAGCAAATTTGTATGATTTTTTCAAGAGAAAAATTGCATCTGCAATACTTTCTGAAAAATTTAGTTCTGTTTCATTAATCATTACTTTACAAGATAAGAGTCACTCGTACAATACTATTCAATATTAAATATTTTTATCTTGTCATGCAGACGTAGATGAATGATTAATTGGAAGATCTTCAAATGGAACACTATCTATTTTTGCCCCAATCGATACATATTTAAAATCCGTTTAATTTCTATCACACATTTACTATTTCCAAAGTTAATATTTTTTACATTGTGTTTAGTGCATATTGGATATTTTACAGAATAAAGTACTCGCAAACGTTTGGCGAAAAGTAAAAGAAATTATGTCCTTTAAAATTTTTGGAGTAGTCGGAAAAAAAAATTCCGTACAGCAGCAGCAGCTTTACTGCCTCGCAGCACATCCACTTTGCTATACATTCATAAAAAAATTTGATCCAAGTATGGTAGTACTAATGATATCTCCCAAAAACATAGAATGACTATCTATTTTGACATCGAGTTCGTACACTGTGGGAATTTACGTCTGCACCAGAATGAAAATGATGCTTGTTTATATGTATACCATGATGGAATACGGCTTTGTCTGTCCAAAGGATGGGTGGTCTGCGTTGTCAAATATCCTACAAATAGGATGAGGTTCTAGTAAATCTCCAGTAGCAACTAGTAAAATTCATCACCCACTTTTAGGTTCTGATAATTGAGGATATCTACTTGGCTTTATACAAACTCCAATAATCAAAATCACAATGAATAACTTTTCTGCAGATAATTTTAGAGAACAATTAACTTCAAAGGGAAACTATTCATAAAAGCCCCGAGAGAAATAAGAAAAATTAAACAATAATGGAGGATACGAGAAAAATAAATTGGTCTTGAAATAATCACGAAGAAAAACAATTATTTGTAAAAGTAAAAATTGTAGGCTTAGGAAGTGCAGTATAAGAACCAAAGTTACTTTAAATACGTATCGAATGAGGTAAAAATACAAGTATTTCACTAAAAAAACTGTTGGCTCGAAATAATGCTGCCTTCCTGAAGACTATGTATGATAAAATACAAATGTTTGATATTGATTAGTGAACTTTAGCTATTAGTCAGTCTTGTAAAATAAAAAAGATATGAATCTTTTGGAAAAATAATGCTGATACAATTTGTTTCCCTTGAAAAGCGAATATCTTAAAAATCGTTCGTTTTAAGCATGCAGCGTTCCATACAAATTATAAATCAAAGAACTCAAAAATGTAATAATATACAAGATGTTCTATTTAAACAATCTTAAACAACGTACCAGAGAAACTGAATATACTTCAAAATAATTTTCGCCTATAGATCACTCGATTCATGATCATAGGTTATGACCATTAGGAATAGAGGATGCAACAAAGTGATCTTAAGAGCAAGCAATACCTTTACCACCTGATACTCACAACAGAAGCGGTCGCCAAACAACGAATAATACAGATTTGGATTGGTCTTGGCAAAACTTCAGAAACAAACTTATTGTTGACACAAGTTCCTAAATATCTTGAAACATATAGTTTTTTCTTTTTTTTATACAAGGCCAACTTAGTGTAAAACAGAAAAATATTTTGTGTTTTGTTGGTTTCTAATCCGGTTAAAGAAATATCACACACACTTGTCTATCTGTTAAAATTTTTCAAAAAATGCAAATATTTCAAATATGATGAGAAATAGCAATTTAGTTATTTTATCAAATAAATCGTAAAAGTGAACGTGAAATTCAAACATATAATAATACGCAATTTTTAAATTTAAAATTACAAAGTTGCCAGCTGTTTCCCATATAGCCTGTGTCAGATTAGTCAAAATATTTGAGTTTAAGTCAGTATACTAATTTATCAATGTAAATATAGATGCGTAAATTCTAAAAACATAAATACCAACTTTTTCCATTACATGTATTCTCCCATACAGCGTAGCTACCAATCGTCAAGCAAAACTAATTTAATAGCTGTAGATTTAACGAAAACATTGTGGTAGGAACATATTAAGTGGCATTCATTTCTATGTGTTATCAACATTTCAATAAAATTTCTTTGTGGTAGAAATATATAATATGAATATCTAAAGTAAGCACTAAATTTTATGACACACAAATTTACCTTTTTCTGGTGGCTCACGGTAATAACTTTAGTCGATGGCTTATTACGGTTCATGCATACTCCTTACCCGTTCTTGCTGCTTGGTTAAATCTTTATACTAACACCTTCAAATCGGTTTTCCCTTCAATACTTTTATTTATTACAACCAACATACAACAGAAGAGTAAGAGCATCGAGACCTACTGCGAAACTATTTTGACCGCTTCCTTTGAAGTTATTAAATTTTATTGCTGGGGAGGTATGAATGGTTTAAAGTTGTTTGCTAATATTTCGGTACTTTGTCTTCTATCTAAGAACAACTAATCATTTTGTACTTCTAAATTCTAAAATAAGACAAAAATCCGAAGAACATTTTTTGTTGTAATTCATATCTGTAAAGTTATAAACATCCATCTGGATCGAGTACTCTTTGTCGGTCGTTTACGTTATCTATGCTAGAAATTGAAGAAATATTCTAATAACTATTAACTTAAATGAGATTATCGACTGTTTTTTTTTTCTTTTGATCCTATTGCGACAAGTTGTCTGAATTATATGGTGCATTAAGAAATTTATTCCAGAAAGTTTTTTTTTTTTGAAACGTGTCTGGTAAAACTAAATTGTGAAATTTTCACTAGTTTTTTTCTTTTTTTACCCCTGAAACACTGTGTGTGGTGCTCAAAATAAAATCAGTTTGTTTATGTGACAAAGGTAGGTGGAACTATTCTTTTTTGCAGCGATTAAATAGATTCGTGTCTGTTCCCCTCATGAGAATGAATTCGTGTTGCCTACTAGTGTCCCAGTGTGTCGATAAAACACGAGTTTGTCTAATCTTTGCAAAAAAAATAAATAATAATTTCGTCGTTCTTTGTTCTGTTTAATGATGATGTTTGGTGAACATTTGCCTGCTTATTTTCACTATTTGCTAGACAATGTACGCTGAAAAAATCCAATCATTTAGAATCTTGCAATTGGATAAAATTTATTATTATTTATTTTTTGTGAATTGTGTGAAACGTGTGAATTATTTAATAATTTACACGTTATTTTCAACGAATTTTTAGACCAGCAAAAGCTCATTGTATTTCGTCACGGCTCCCTATGTATTTTGACCATGCCATTTTAAAACTTGTCTACCAAGTTACCTACTTAAGTTGCTAAAGAAGGACGTGTTTTACGTATAGGCAAGTGTTTATAAATTAATAAATTCTAAAAAAAAAACTCTATAAGACTCTGGAAAAATATAGAGGTTGTTCTATTACAAAGATGAAATAACATAAATCAAACTCAGTAGCGGTTTTGATGACCATTCTACAGAAATTAGTTAATATAAATAAAAAAGGTACTTTCTAAATTGCTCAACCAGGCAATTATATTCGTGCATCAAGTGGACAGATATCAGTACATTCATAATCTAAATAAAGCAATATGTAATAAGTTTCTTTTAATATTTAGCTAACAAGGAAAGCTTCCCAGCCCAAAAATTCGAAAAATTTGAAACTTTATGTGTGAGTATGTATGGTGAGAAGGTGAACACCTCGCCTTTCGGTCGTAGTGAAAATTGCTCTACAATTCAATTTCAAAATAAAAAGTTCTCGCCATCCTAGGTAACTACAATTCTAAATTTCCATTGTAAAATACGAAATGGCATATAAAGTGGCGGTAAATGCATGCAAAATATATTTAAAACAAATAAATTTATATTAAAATAATACAAAGCAATGCTACATTTGTACTAACGTGCGGGTGTACCTATGATACTCATATTGTATATCCATATTACACACGTGTACCTATTACTAGAGAGGACAAAAGCGGATGAAATTATTACTTTTTGCAGAGGCTAAACAGACTCGTGTTTTGTCGACTCTCGCGGGCGCCAATAGGCATGAGGCGAATAGACGCGAGTCTATCTAGTCGCTGTAAAAAAAGGAATAATTACACCTGCCTTTGCCATCTCTATCTTTTACCATTTACATATTCTTAATAGAGAGGACAAACGCGATTAATCATACTTTTTTTTAGACAGGCTCGTGTTTATTCGTCTCATAAGGGTTCGTGTTATCTACTGGTTTCCCCGAGAGTCGACAAAACACGAGTCTGTCTAGTCGCTGCAAAACAGGTGCGATTTCACTCGCTTTTGTCCTCTCTAGTTATTAAAGTAAGAGACAACTAATCTGTATCATAGATGCTTGCATGTTGCTTGTTTGTGTGAAAGAGAATTTACTAAAGAATGCATATCTATTCGTTTATTAGTTTCAAAACAATGATAATCAATAAGCTCATTAATCGTAAAAGCCAGTAAGTAATATAGCTTCTCTGTATATGTAGCAGGATTTTGCAGTTACTATTAGCGTGTTTGCTATTTATATATTTGCGTCGAAATTGTAGTAATAAATCTAACAATTACCATTCACTTGTTAATGATAACATATAACTTCATTGATAACGAATGGACTATTCCCATTGTCAAGAAGTACACGACATGCTTTTGTTTTGTTTGAGTTCATAACCAGAAACAAGTTATGAAATGGGCTACTGGAATTCTTGAACAGGTACCGCCCTAAATACGTTGATGACGTTCGGTCGCTCACACTCGAAGACCAGAAATGTTATTAAGGAGGAAGAAGCATTATTATTAAACTATAGTAACTAATACTTTGAACAACAACAACAAAAAAACGCTATTGATAACTTGAAAAGGGGAAAAAGAAAAATTGAGAGCTATCGTTCACGGTATGGATGTAATGCAAATCCTTATTTAATTCTCTAAAGATAGTCTTAACAACATGGTCTTCTGGAAAATTAACGTCAGAGTTTTTAGTTTAGGAAATTCATGCGAATACAAGATATTACTGCTAGTCAACTACTAATTAATAAAACGATATACAAACTCTTTCGGTAAAAAAAAAAACAAGAACGATTCAACCTCTGAAAATTTACAATTTCTAAGGAAAGGTTTCGTAAAAACGTTTTCCATCAAGTCTCACTATTACTATTAGCAAGTTATGACGTATATTTGTATGTAAGGAACAACGTAATAAAACAACAATTACAATCGCTTATTCCTACATCTCTCACTAACTTTTGCTTTTAATAATCCAAACATTTCCACCCGCCCTCAACGTTGAATTTGCGGAGAAATGTAGTTATCATACGATGTTCGCGGTGCAATAAATTTTACTGTTTCCAACTTTTTTTTGTAAAATTATTTGGCATGTACATCTAAGGAAATATATACCTGTTATACTTTTCCATTGAGTAAATTCAGTTGTTTTTAATATGATATATATAATATGTGTATATATTATAATTAGTTATAAAGAAGAACGAGGTTGCACTCCCTCAACATGTTTTGCCATAATAAAAAGAAAATAGCTTTAAGCAAGTCCTAGGATGAATATGAATAATACCCACAGTTTCAGTTTCTATTAATACTAAAATTGCATCAATTCTAATCTCAAATTTGAAACCATAAGGATAATACTTATGAAAGTAATCGAACACATGATAATAACATATAATAGTTGTACATTTCAGTATGTTAACCGTCCGTAGTTAATTAAAATAATAAACGGTTTAGGTGTGCTTCTGCAGTTGTCATTAGAAAGCACACCTACTACCGATAAGTTAGTGATTCAGACCTTATACAGAAAATAAATTAAAGTAGGTTTGGTACTAAATAATAAATATTTTGGAAAGGCAACGATTATTAAGTGTTAATTTCTATCTAATAAATTCTAATAATCATAAATACAGAAATACAGAGAGAGGAAAATACCCGAGAATAAAACCAAAACGCTTCACTTCATAAAATTAAAGCATTTCTTGCACTGTTTGTGTACCCGGTTTATTTCATAACCCCTATACGTATTTTGGAGGCCACAGCTATTCTATATTGCCGAAGGGTAAGTCCGGGGTCCTTTTCAGGTCTCTAGAGAGAAACGTACCCTACGCACGAGTTCCGACAAAAATTTCCTCGTTATGGAAGGTCGTTCTTATGTTCGAAGTTGTCGAGAAAACATCTGCGAACAGGTAATTTTTTGCACTACCTGCTTCGCATCTAAAAGGTTTTTACTCGGCGTAATGTGCATTATGAACACCGGTTATTTGTGTACTGAAGGATTAACTTGCTCTTTGTAAGTAACCATCAATGTACCTGTAATTTTCCATTTCAATTCGTAAACCTCCACACTGCAATGAAATGAAAATAATTAAGAGGTTACTCAAAGTATTGCCGATGTTCGATAAAAACTAAGAAAAGACTTTAACCTCGCATAATTTTTCCTCGAGATTTCCGTAAAAAAATTGTACACATTTTAAAAAATTTATCATTCCATGATTATTCAAATATATTTATATAATATTAAATTTCCATGTGCACAATACAAATCTACTTCGCATTACGTAAGCGTTCAATAAATCTAGTGATTATTGTTTGATCCATTGCAGATTTTTACAATGCATTACGAATCTTTATTTACTATCTGCTCGAAAAAGATATCGACGAACGTTTTTTATTCGATTTGGTCCAGACTTCGAATAAAAAATCTAAATTTAAAATTCGAATAGAGTATCCGAACCGGGTTATCGGATTGTGGATGCAGATACGATGTTCATCGCGTGTCTTTTGGAGAAGTTAACAAATCATTGTATTTAAATTTACAAGTGCACCACTACTTTACACCACTTGACAAGTTTCTGTAGTTATGGATCGATCACAAGGAAGAAAACCTTTACAATACAACAATTACCAATACGATAAAAAGTAAAACAAATTTGAAATTTGCATTATAATCTACTTCTCTTGTAAAAAATAAATAATAAATTAGTGCTGTTCCGAAACGACGACTGGTATTATTTGAATAAGTTTTAGGAGTAACACATAGATGCGCGTTGGGTTATACGGAATCGGTCACTTTTGAGGTACATTAGAACGTCGATAATCCGGTATCGGACCGGTCTGGATAATCAAATCGTTCGTTTGTTGAAGTGGATGTCTTTAAGTTTGATACTAATAAACGTGATTTTGCAAAAACTTTTTGGTGGTGCATTTTTAATTGCGGTCAGTGTATTATACTGCCAGACAGCGTTGGAAATCGCGTAGAAAAATGAAAATCTTAAAGTTTTCGCATATTTATTGCTACAGTATTCATAACAAAACTTTATTTTACATGTTGTTATTTTTACGAATGGTTTGATAGCTCATAAACTGGCTTATGCTTAAAAAAAATAAAGCAATATATATTTCTAAAGAGTAATAAATTAATATAGAACAATTTATTTATTTTATAGGCATATTGACTGTAAATATGCCAACCTAGTATTGACTGTTTTTCTTCTTCTAGTCTTAAACATTTGCAAAAATTCTAAACACAAATACATTAAAGATAAAATGATAATCAATCAGTACAAACAGCAATATTAATACTAATTGGTTAGTAACATCTTTAAGCGGATGTGTATTTATACGCATTTATAGTTAGTGGAACAGAATTCTAATCATTTATTTATACTTCATCGATAAAATCATAGATTTCACTAACAGTTCGACTTGAGAATTGCAAATACAATAGATATGCTAGTACGTGATTGGTTGATGAGCTCTCAATAATGATCCCTTGCATACTCTTGGAAATAAATTTGTATTTGGAATTATATTACTTCAAATACATATCTAGACAGATTATATTTTACAATTTCATCCATCATATACTTATGTGATGTCCAATTTATACAATAGTTTTAATTCGATTTTATTTTTACAGATTACCCGATTGAAATTGTTCTTCAAGTATGTGCAGGATTACCTCAATTAGATTAACCGATCTTTGAATGTTCCTGTAATCTTAATTTAAAATATCTGGACGTAACGATATGTGATGCACACATGAAGCTTAATTGTTAAATAAAAATATTATTATATTATTAAGATTTCTTTTTTTTTTATTTATCCATGGTTTAATATTTTTTTATTACATATTGTATTCTGTGGATTTATTTTTTTTATTTACTACTTGTATTATTAAAAGCCTCTAAGACATAATAATTACGAGCTACTATTAATCAAAAGCACTCATATGCTGTGCAATCAGTGTGAAAACAGTTTTTTTAGTTTTCAAATTAAGTGATTTCTACTGGAATGACACTTATGTTGCTGTCAAAGGCTTATATTTTTGAAAACGAAATGGGAATACCACTGAATATAGGCTTTTTTTACGTGCGTCCAATTCTTATGTTCGCAGATAACAAAAATCGCACGGTATATGGTACTTGTTTTAAGTTTAGGGTAACTAGATATGTATTTATGTATGGCTACGTATCGTGGTCAAAACGATGTTGATCATTGTAGGTGATCAGTTTGTGTATTTTATGTACAACAGAATACGTCGGACGTCAGTCCGATCACTCACCTAATATTCATTGAATATGAGGAGTAAATTGCTCTAAGAACTTCCTATAAACCAAGCAAATATTCACATAATGTAACTATGAGGCCAGCAATACAAATATCAACTATGCTAAGTTAGATTAGATTGGTGGTCGAAGCGGTTCCTGACCTATTCCAATGCGATTTTTCAAAATCTATTATGTTTCCTCATTAGATTAATTACGTTATGGAGGTTCCAACCAGGCAAAATCTATATCTTGTTTTCTCTGCCAGGCCTAGGTTCTTCCAGGCCTAGGCCTGAGCTCTTTGGGCACACAAATTCCTAATAGAAGATTTATTATTGTTTTAACAGACTTGAGATCTGCTGCTTTAAAAAAGTAGTCGATCATGATATAGTTACTATTGTAAATTTGCAAAATAAGGCAGCCAATCTAATTAACATACATTCAATATCAGCTTTCAGGTAAAGAACCGCCGGTGGACATAATCATCCCTTGATCTAAACAGATGACATTATTTAAACAGATACATGGGTGAATTTGAGCCTAATTTCGCGAAAGCAAGATTGAACTTTTAAAATTACTTTAAAAATGAGAAATCCCCAGAAATATTCAATCAGTATTTAAAGGCAAGGATATATCTTTTCCTCTTGATTACTTACCGATAAATATACATATTTACAAGCAATTTTATTTACTGATCAACACTTGAGGAAGTGTAAATATTACTTGGCGCCCAAATAAGATTAAACTATAAGATAAACCGCACTGTAATACACGTACACTTAAATGCACCGGTTTCTAATACTAATCAAACATAAGAAAGCGTTAAGGGAGAAAAATAGTTTTCGTTAACTAAAATTATTACAAATAAAGGAATAATTAAGTTTTGGGAAAAAATGTAGAATTTGAATAGCAACTTAATTGTCGATGATAAAAAGCTAAGTATTTATTAGGAAATTTTCAAAGAAATTTACTTTACTACATAAGTTGTTTTCTTATGTTTCAAACAACTCCATTAAATAACAATCCGCATGACTTGGGTGAGCTTAAAAAAATAAATATAACTTCTCACTACCTAGCAAAACCTACCATTATCCATAGGACTAAATGTACAGCGTTAATAATAGAAGTGATAACCTTCTTTACTGAAAACTATAATTGAAAATATCGGCGATGCACTTCTTTTAATTATAGTTGATGAATCAATAGACGCAAAAACTGTTATGTCTTTGTATAAGGTACGATTCAAAAAGTCAAATTGATATAATAACATTTTTTTGCATTTGTAAATGTTGCATTAACAGCTGCAGCGGATGTTTACAATGCCATATTGACGCTATTTACTCTATTAATCTAAATCTAAGGAAAATTTGTGCGACTAACATCATTCTCTTTATACTTTCTTAAAGCGAAGTCTAAATACTGAAAACCTGCTTTTGATTCAAATGAATATTTTTTAGTTTGCATATATACGCATATAAATCTTCAGAAGTTTTTATTGATGAAATCGAGTTTATGTTGAAAGAAACCTATAGTTAGTTCAAAAATATATAGTTCCGTTAAAATAAGTAACTATAGAGAAACTTATAGCTTAAACAATACTGACAATCAATTTACTAGGTTATCTCAATTGTCAACTACCCGTTGGCTACCTACATACAAGTTTGTACACAAAATTTTACCACAGCATTTAGTATTACTTCTAATGTATAAGAATAGAAAAAGGCCCTAGCCCTTTCTAAGGCTATCAAATACTTAAAGACATTTGTCTACTTTGAAAAGGACAATATTGACCACTACAAGGCATACGATGAGGCGATAATCCCTTAAAAGTGATTTGCATATATCAGTTAATTTTATCAAGCATGAACAAAATTATTTAAATCTGAATGATTGCGATTAGGGTTGTCATTTTAATCTACAATTGGAAACAGCTCGGTTATCAGAGGACGGTGTTACTACAATTAAATCTAATCTTGATTTTATAAAAACACTTATACCTGAATTAGTTAAACAGATGCCAAAACATTTTACCATTTTTCATGCTGTAAAACAATTTATCCCGCGATATTTCTCAATCAGTTGAAACTTAAATTTGCCGAGTTGCCTTTGCAATAATCCTAGTAACTCTTGTATATATTTTGAATTTAAATTAATAAAACATGCGAAACTAACAGAGCCTCCTTTTTTCATTTTAGAAGTGTCGCAATTTAAAGGTTGCTATGTTTTCGACTAGCGTGTTAAGAACTTCGCAAGACTGCTGAAAACTACGGACTACAAAACAAATGGCTATATCTATGTACCCGATCGTGTCATCTATCTTTAATGGTATAATAATTTCTATGTTATTATCGACAATTTATTGTCGATAAGTAGAGCTGAGCTCTATCACAATATTTGTTTTACTAAATAGAACAATTGCCTTACAGGCATTAGTACAACTATAAGAATTTTCATTTTTTTTTTATTCTAGAGGTTAAATAACGTTTATCTTTCACATCGGCTCTTGCCTCACTAAAATACTAGAATCCAAACGCAGTGCTACAGACCAACATACACATTCAAGCAATATAAAACAAATAAAACTCTACCTTCACATATGCATTTATTTTCAGCTTTTTTTCCAAATTTATATTTTTTCCAAATATTTGTTCCAACTTTAGTTGAAGCTGCAGCCTACTAAAACTAGTTTATTTTAAATTATTACTGATACTGTTCATTTTTAAGATCATAAACACAATTTGTCACCATATAAAAACCCGAGAAAAATGTATACTAAGCGATAACTCTCCCTTCCGTAGCTAAAATCAGAGTGGCCGTGAAAAATGTGCGGCCTACAAGCATATGCAATGGCTGGACTATGAACGGCTGTTTGGCTAGGCGTCATACCGTTGCCATAACAATCACGGCCGCGATTCCACCGCGGCCCAAATATTTAATTTCAAGCTATTATACATATATTGTATAAGGTACATAACTCATTTGACAATGTTCATCACGGAATAAATAGGAAACTGCGGAATATTTAAACTGTATTTTCGCAATAATTACCTATTGTAAATTTCAATAATTTTGTTTATAAATTCTATTCTATCTTTAAATATGTTATGGAAGGCTCTAAGGCTTTAGGGATTCGCCGCCCTTGAAATTCATTGAAAAAGGACTAAAATGAAGCTTTACACTACTGAAAAAGAACACACTATTTATTGTTATCGCAACATACAAGCTGACGCAATAGTCTGACAAAACTCTACATATTTGCAATTAAGAGAGATATCAAAAATACCTTCTACAAATAGACACCACCAAACATTATATTTTAAAATTGCTTACATTCATACAGAGCGTTCTATAGTTCCAGAGCTCTATAGTTCCAATTTATATATTTTTTTAATGAACACTGTGTCTTAATGTACATTCTGGTTAAGCTCAGCCATGCGTTATACTCAGCATCTCAAGTGTTACAATCGAAATTATTCTAAAAACTGAATGAATGAATACTTAATTATTCTAGTACTACCATGAATCTAGGAATATACTCTTACTTTGATATTGACCTACAATTTGCTTCCTCAAGTGTTGCATTGACACAGGATAAGTCAAAATGGAAATTTATGATTTTTCTTCATTACTTCTGGCGTATATCGAAACTCTCCAATTTCGATATCACCACCAGAAGAAGTCTACTTTTCGCAAATCAGGTGACCGAATTGATCTTTGAATTAGTCTTCTTGCTACCCATTTACCAGTAAAGCTGGTATTGAGATGGTTATAAATTAATTCAGTGTGATGTAGTGGTACTCTTTCGTGTAAATACCACATTTTTTGAGGAATATTTAAAGATATATCTTCTAAGAATAACAACAGCTGATTTTCCAAAAAAATAATACAAATAAATTGACCATTTACTCGTCCTTCAAAAGATTTTCGAATTTTTAACCATACCATCTCAAACAGCCAAAGATCAGCTACTTTGTCTTTTAGCTTCCATGATATAATTGTTGGGTAATATAATTATAATATGGGGTAGTAATAATAGTTATTGTCTAGGCATTCTTCTCAGAGATGTGTGACTTCACCTCCAGACAGCATAAAATGAAAGAATTCTTCCTGATCATGGATTTGTTATTGAGCCCATTCGTAAAAAGCAACTTTTGCAGCGAAAGTAATCTTTGAGTAACTACTGGTTCTACTAAATTTTGTGGGTATGGAATACCTTCTGCTAATATATTGTTGGTATAAAACTTCGCGCTGGTGAATACGTGAGTTTTTGTTACTACGGCTATCAACATATTGCGTTCAACTTTTTCGTGTAACAGTACTTCTTTCGTGTACATTACTAAACCTACACTCCGCTAAACTATCAACGCTCTTCTGTCAGATTGTCTTCGTTCAGGATATCTTTTCTGGTAAATTCTTTTTGCAAGTACGCAACTCTTGGTACATTCACTCAACACCCAAATCATATCTGTTAACAACAGAATAGTTCATTTTGGAAAATATTTGCAGCTTTAAAAATTAATACAAGACAAGTAACCGACATTTATTAACTATTTCTATCAGTTCGCTACTTAGAAAGTTGATTGGAGCAAATGTTTCACTGCATTGAAATAATTTCTATCAATTCTAAATTTTTCCAATAATTTGGAAAATTTCGTCAATTATTGAATTTAGGTATTACTTAAAGTAAATGATGGGCACATAAACTGTTCCTTTTGCTTTTGACATAACAAATGAGTGCCCTTTTAAAAAAGAAATAGAAAATCGCAGATTTCTACTTTGACTTACTCTGTGTACATTCCTAAACTCGCGGTTGTATTAAAGCGATCAACTATTCATTTTTATCAAGATACGGGTGATTAAGTTTGCTGTGTTTTTAAAATAAAACTGTCAATTAATTCTCAAATACTCAGCGTAATGTAATGAATCCAAAATTTAAATAAGGTACGGGATGTTTCATTAGAAGAAAACATAAGTTAGGTCCATCCTGGAATTATAGAAACACCTGCCATAAATGTAGATAATTTTAAAAAGTTATTTTTACGGGCATTTACAATTTTTATTGGAAAATATTTTCGATGTCTCTCTTAAACACTATTAAGCCAGCATGTATATAACGAGTCCATTTAGTATATTCCCTTTCCCTTCCCTTCCGGACCGAACCCTTCCCGAGCAATTTGAACAAAAAATTTATACAAACAAAAAAAAACATTCGAAAACAAATGCTGTACAATATAATTTCATACTAAAGTGTGCAGACTTTCAATTTTTACAATGCACCCTATACATTTAGTTTTATCCTAAATATCATTACGATTTTAGATGCTTTTGTTCGATTAATTAATAAAAAAAGAAATTAGTTTTTGGGACAATTGATCTAATTTCAGATTTTTGCGTGCTACTGTTTTCTTAACGCTGGGATGTTGATTCCAATTTTGTCGTGAACTTTTGTTCTTCGTTGAAGATAAACTATAAAATGTAACATTACTTTATGCAAAATGCAATGCAATATATAATTTAATATTTAGTAATATTTCGGGAGTATAATTTTATGTAATGTCTATGTTAAGCATCGCCTTAAGAAATTCATCCAAATAAATATTTCTGTTTAATTAAATGCGAAAATGCTTAAATTTTCAGTTAATTCTGATTATATTTTTTTACTGCTGCAAAAGACGTGCAAAAACCTTAAGTTTAACTGCCTTTACCTAGATGTTTTCAATACTGATTGTTTGCATGTGCCTATTTAACTCATTGCTTTCAATCACAATGTATGTAGGAAAATGATGGTTACTTCGAGTAGATAACAGAATTATATCACAAAATAAAATTTCTACGTATTTGCTTTAAAGAATATATGGCAAAACTAAGGTTTATAGTATTTCATCGCAGCTCCTTTTTTTAACGAAAAGCTTATGTAACTAGTTTCATATTTAATTTACTAGAAAAAGACGCATTTTAAAAACATGAAACTATTTTCACAAAAAGATTCTAGAAGACTTTCTTCATCGGATTTTGTAAATATACAGGCTGTTCCATTTAAAAAAAATCGGAATAATATGAACCAAACTTGGCAACGATATCCCTGACCTTGTAGGATCTGGTTGAATTAAAAAAGCTTCGATATCTTATCAAAAACACTAAGAAATACTTAGCGGCATTACACAAAAATCTCTGACATTTATTTTATGGTGGCTGCTCCGTTAAAAAAAAAAAGGAAGAAAAAACATCGTATCGTGTGCAGCTGAAATTGAACATCCTATATACTGAAATATTTATTCAATTATCCAGTTACTTATCCTTGGAGCATGCACTAGGTGTAAGTCTAGATCCATAAAAAGTATTCCAACATCTGTTTAAACCAATGTGTTTAAACCAAGGTGCTGGTTTTTTTACGAAAGATTTTTTTTTAAATTATTCATTTTTATACAAAATATAAGATATTTATACGAAATACGAACATTCTCGACAACAAATTAATGATTAGTATAAATTTATTTTCTATAAACAAACGGCAATACAAAGAAAGTGCCAAAAATGTAAATACATCGTGCGTCCTGAATGGAAAAATTTCGCTTTCGAGGTCATATTCTTAAATGGAAACTAGATAAAAATCAATAAGGGACCAATTCCTCATCTTTATATACAAAAGAACTAAAGCCTCAACGGCGTAAAAGAAATCAATGGACATTTGGTCGAAATCTGGACCCCGACTTCTTGGAATAGCCTGACAAGGGCGGTGGCGACGCATGCGCCATCTAACTCCTCCGTAAACTAATCTAAAGTACCGCGATTACCACGTCCTACCGCTACACGAGACCAATTGCGTAGGTCAAGAACATGTATTTGCTTGGCGTTATTTTTGGTACCGTTATATAGGCATACTGTAAAATAGAACCTGTTTTTTTCACGGCATTTTTTATAGTAGTTAACCGTGTTAAAGCGGAGCAATTCATAAACAGCGTAAATTGTGACTACCGGTGTAAATTTGTAAAGCAGATCAATGAAAAAATTTACACATACATAAATAAAATATAAAGAAGTAAAGGGAATAATTTAATAATTGTACTATTTGAAACGTTAGAAATTATGAATTGTAAAAAAAAGAAAAAATAACAATTTTAAGTCAATAATTTAAAAACAAGTTCGAATTACTACCTTATCTTAAGTGATTAGTAGAACATAATAATAATAATAATAATAATAAAACAACTAAACAAAAGGTACTTACATTATTTAAATTGTATTATCCTAATAATCTGAAACAAATATCGAAAATCACCTAGAAATACAACTCATACTCAAAGCAGTGTAATTCATTATTTTGGTTAAGATCTTATCTATTCTTTCCAATAACATAAATGTAAATAACTAAAAAAATACATTCGTCAGTTGACAATCAAGTTACGGCAAAGTAAATTTCCCGCTAGTATATGAATAAAATTAATAAATACATGTTACATTTCGGGACGTACAGAAAAACCAAGACAAGATAGATGTGTTGTGTGCCAAAGCAAACCGTCGAACATAACCTCAAAACAGTGCGTGCAAAAAATTCGATACTGCATTCTACATAGAAGGGTCTGGAATTCTTTACGTGCTGCTCTTGGAATAAGACAAAAATAGTGTACTTACGACCGAATTCGCTCTGTAACGTGTACAAGTGAAAAACGAGGAGGACTTACCTTTTAAATTAGATTCTCATCGTTTAATTTATGTGTAACGTCGAAATCTGCTCGTCCTCTTGGTGTCACAACATTTCTCCGCGAACCCGACAACACTTGCCGATTTCAACGAGGGTCTATCACTTTTTTACCCTACCCTAACTCAACCGAGGGATGCATACCCCTCTGCGCAGATTCTCCCCCTTCACACCGCACGTTTTGTTTACATTCATGGATGCAATAGATGATTCACTACGAATTGTAGTGCGCAAGTCCTCAACTTGTCAATAAGGATGCCACCAATCGGTACAATAAAAACAAGAAAGGTTTTCGCATCTATACGTAGAAGTAAGAAATCTGCTAACGTTTATTTCTCAATTTATCCTATTTGATAACAGGTTGCGCCACCAACATTTTTTGTAATTGTAAATTTAAAATTTTAACAAACTCTCGTGAATAAAAATGAGAGATGACCCATTGCACATTATCGACCTAACTCGTACACTAGTGTCTATCTTAAATGTTAGTTCTCCCGCACGCCTTCATTCGCACCAAACGTAACTATATGAAATGCAACTGTAATAGATAAACTTCAAAATGTTTAAGAGAAGGACGTGTTTGTTTAGTAGAATTATGTAAGGATTTCCCTAGGTTAATATTGTCATAGTTTTAGTTCTTAATTTTGATATGCTTCCATTAAGTTTTATATCGCAAACAGGAAAATCTAAAGCAAAATATATATTGATTATTACAAATAAAAAAGGAACATTGAAATCAATTTTATTTGAGTAACAGTTTGCACAGTATACGTGTATAATGTAACAATTGTTTAAGTAATTATCTGTGATAACAATTTAAAACAAAACCAATTTCCAACGAACTGAGAATAACGCATAGACATATTTAAAAAACATGCTATTTTATATTGAAAATCTTTATTAAAGGTGTATTTACAAAAAGAACATAATATCAAGAATATATAAAAAACAGAAAACTATATAATGTATATATTACACTGAATTTTAGTTTATTTAGTTTATTTATTTTCAGTTTATTTTACATTAACGATTAATCGACAATATCGGCAGATATAAAATATATAAAGAAAATTCCAGGAAACAAAATAAAATTGAATATTAAGTAGTACTATAGTAACGAGGTAGTATAGTAACAAAAAAGTAATGTCAACAGCTAACAACAATGAACTTCTAAAAATAAAAATATAATTTCATTCTAACACGCAGGGTAATAATAAATAAAACAGAAATAATAAAAATAAATAATAATTCTGATAAATAAATACATAATTTATGGTTATGCTGTGTGCAATAACCTCCACTTAAAATTACATCTTCCAATCGTTGTGGCATTAAGTTCTTCAAGATTAGAGCAAAGGGTTGGTGACAAGTAAGCCCGCAAATGATAAATGTGTTCCTGTAACATATTCCTAATCCGTACGATCCTATCATTTTTATCTCAACAGCGAACAGCTGCACCCCATAAAATTTCGATATGATTGAGGTTAGGTGGTTTTGGTGGCCAAGCAAACTGTTGAATTTCTTGATGTCCTTCAAACCATCCTTGCACACTTGCTGGCTGTTGTCATGGATTAGCAACAACCACGTTCGCAGTGAAATGCATATTAATCTCGACAAGTTCCCATGTGACGTCTATGCGTCCCAAGTCCATGCGACGTCATCCACCCCCGACAGGCTAATGAAATTCTTCCACTATTGTTTCTAGGATCTCCTAAAGTGCGGATTTCGCGGTCTTAATACAAAAAAAAAAAAACGTTTTAATGGGAACGAAACATTTTCTCGTTAAATTTAGAGAGATTTAGATTGTCGTGAACTAACAATTTCATCACTCTGTAATATTTTTGCTATTGTAAAAAAACGAATGCTGGTTAGCCAATTGCACCAGCAACTCATCCTATGTTGGTCTGATTTTCATCATCCTTGTAACCAATATTCATTTAAGCCTTATATCTAGAGCTCCCCAAAGTGCGTGGCAAGTCAGAAGGCGTACCGCCGGGCGTGGCCGGGGGCATATGTAATGTAATATATAAGCAAATAACTCGCATCACATTTCGGTAGTTTATTACCGTATGCGATCGGGTTGTGACGGTATGGCGGACGCGCGTAGTAAGAAACGCCCACAGGCCGACAAAGTGAAAAAGTTCTGTGGAGAATTTCCTGACTTAATATATAATGGAAGTAAGATTATATGTAAAATTTGTAATATACCTCTGATGTGCAATGATAAATATGGCTGTAGAAGACATGTAAATAGTCAGCAACACAAAAATAAAAAACTGGGTGTATCACCGACTGAGGCAACTCAGTCTACTACTAGATTTATTTTATATGCTGACTGCGTGTAATTTACCGTTTTCCTTACTCAGGAAGAAACCATTCCGTGAATTTTGGAATAAATATAATCCAGACTTTGAGTTACCGTCGGAAACAAGCTTGAGGAGATGTGTGCCAAGTGTACGTACCGAAATTGAAAACAGGATCAGATCTGCAATAAAAAATAAGCTACTGTGGTTATGTATTGACGAAACGACAGACCGTAAAAAACATTCTATTTTGAATGTGATTGTACGTATACTGGAACCTCGTCAACCTACAAAGGGAATTTTATTAGCTAGTAAAAGACTAAAATCGTGTACTGCCGACGCTATCGAGAGCGTAGTCGTTGATACTTTACAAACATTTGAAATTGCCACTACTCAAGTATTAATTTTCATGACCGATGGTGCCGCGACAATGCGTTGTGTAGATCGTTCTCTTCAAGGACATTATGGGATGATGATACATATTACTTGTAAACTTCTCATGCTCTGCATATTGTGGCTGAAACTATTCGTGCAAATTTCCCTGAGGTAAATGCATTAATAACAAATACGAAACGAGTGTTTCTCAAATCTCCCAAACGTACCAGTGAATTTCATAAACAGTGTCCCGGTATTCCCGAACCACTAGAGCCGATTCTTACGCGTTGGGGGACATGGCCGAAGGCAGCGTTTTATTATTTTAAATACTTCCGGCAAATAAAATCAGTCGTCTTACAATTCAATCCCAACGAATCTGCGGCTATTAAGGAAAGCCAGGATAAATTCCAAGATATTTCCGTTGAAGCAGATTTACAAACCGTTTACAACAATTATAGAGAAGTACTTGAGGCAATAAATAAATTACAAAATAGTGACGGAGTCAGTAGAAATATTAGATTACGTTAACACACTCCTACACTGTATAAATAACAAAAAAAAATGATATCGTTACAAGAAATTTTGAAAGTGTTATGAAGAAAGATACAAATTTTAGCAGGTTAAGACAAGTTTGAGAAGGTAACTCTACTGATCCGGTGACTAAATTCAAAGATTATTTTAATTACGCGTGTATTACATCATTAGACGTCGAGCGTTCATTTTCAAGATATAAAAACATTTTTTCAGAACGACGAACATCCTTGAAAGAAACGACTGTGGAAACATTCCTAATGCTTCAGATGTTTGAGAAATCGGATTGCGCTTACGGTAACAGTTTTAATGTGCCTACCTCCTCGTGTGCTGACTAATACTATTTTCCTTGTGCATTAACACCCACTATATTGGATACGGCTAATTACAAAAGTAAGCGTTTTAAAATTCTTTATTTCTTTTGTTTTTATGTACTTTACTTATGTTCCTTATCGACGCCTATGGTGCGGCACGCAGTTGGGGAGCTCTACTTATATGCTCACAAATTTCCAGAATTATTATGTATATTTTTTTGAGAATAATTACTTTATTCATCATAATGCCATTTACAAAAAAAAATGAGATCCAAATAATACGTTCCTATATTTTACATTAGTATTTATGTTTATCATAAAATAAATGGGAGGATGAAAAAACAAAAAAAAAAACTAACCAGCTGGCTGCTTGCTGCATTTATTCGATCGCCGTTTGTTTTCAATTATCAAATGTAAAAATATCTAATTTATTCACATCTTTTTTCATATTACTACACAAATAGATGTTGGTAAATCGTATTTAGGATTACGGGACGCTTCTTTTAAGGCAAACAACTCTAATTATTCTGTGTTGCACTATAATAAGTCGCTTTGCGTAATATTCGAACATACGTAATTCTAGTATTTACATACTTCAATTACTTACCAATCCATTTGCATTTTTCTTTCAGTCCGTAAAATGTACCTGCATTTGTGCAACAGTTTGGTTGTTTCCCAAATATTCAAGTTTGCTTGCAGATCCTTTACATTTCCCGCGTACACTACCAAGTCGTCGGCAAAGGCACTTTGCGCGATTTCCACCATCCTCCTGTTTTTATACCCTACTAGTAGTTTCTTTGTTTGCTCATTTTTCTCTTTCAAAATGTTATCAAGTACTATACCACAGAGTGTAGAACTAAGTACTCCCCCTTGTCTCAGACCTTCTGTTGTTAAAAATTCTTCCGACTGCATTCCACCCACTCTTACATAATTTCTGGTTTTGTTATATGTACTAGCAATTGCGTTGTTTAGTTTGCTATTTATTCCTCTTTTACTAAGGCTTTTCCATATCGAATCGCGTGCTATACAGTCAAAAGCTTTCTCTATGCCTATAAAAGCTACATCTATATTTCCCTCACTCGCTCGTGTTTTTTTCTACCAGTTGTTTCAATATGAATTACATTATCTTGTACTCCTCTACCCTTCCTAAAACCGCACTGTGCCTCCTCCAGTTGAGCTTCTACTTGAACTTTCAATCTTTCCTCAAGAATTTTCTCGTATATCTTTGGCATAGTACTCAACAAGGTAATTCCTCGATAATTTTTGCACCTTTTGTTGTCTCCTTCCATTGCAAATTGTCCCATGCTTTTTAATATTTCACTCGTAATTCCATCATGTCCGGCTGCTTTTCTTCTTTTTAATATCTTTATTGTTTCTAATATTTCTTCTGTTGCTATTTCATCTTCTTCTCCGGTCTCATTGTTTTCTGTGTACATTTCATTTTCCTCCTGTATGTGTTATTTCCATGTTGAGTAAATCTTCAAAAATATTCTTTCGATTCCTTCATTATGTTTTTTTCCTCTTTCAGTATTCTTCCTTTGATTTTACATAGTTATTCCTATTCTGCTTGCCTTTTCTTTTGCTTTTTAACACTCCATAAAATAGCTTTTGATTTCCTTTACTATCTCTTTCCATTGCTATTTTAGGAATTTTATATAATTATTATAAAATATTTATTTTCGCATTAAATTGTACATTAGCTTGTGGTTTATTGGATTTATTAACTTTTACTGTATTGTAAACCTACAATACAATACTAAACGTAAGAATATTTAGTCGTTATGTTCGAATTGCTTAGTGAATGAATACTTCTTTCCCTAACTGTATATCATACCAGCTTGGCTATACGTTCATTTCCATACACACTTTAGAACTGAGAAAATGAATGAATGTTACCCAAATAGATTCATATTGCATAGTGTCGTATTCATTTGCATGGGTATCAAAAAGGGTGTTTTGTTACTTTTGACATAGACAATTTCATCTGAGTATGCTCTGCTTTTCATTTATTCTATTCGATATTTTACGTGTTCGAGATCGATTCAATACTCCCAGTCTCTTCAAATTTCCACTTTGCTTTAAGGATAGTAGTCTTGTTTACATTAAGCTATTTTCTGATAAAGTGTATAACATATTTTTTGAAATTTGAAACATTTTTGCATTTTGCTACTTCTAGCCGCTTCTAATTTGTCAAGAATGAAAATCACTAAACTGGAAGCGATAGAGATAAGTATAAGAAACTCGGAACTTTTCCATAGACAATTTCTACATTACATGCCGCAAAAGTATGCAGGGTGTGCCATTTGAAAAAAAAAAAAATAGTACTAATTAGTTATTATAAAACCTTTATATTTGTATATATTAGTTACATAAAACCTTTCTATCTTTTACTGAATGGCTGTTACGCACCATGCATTTTTTGGCTTATCTTTTCACAATAGTCAAAATAAATTTAAGACGATAACCCACAGGTAGAAGATAGATCATCATTAACCATGCTTAACCCTTAAGTTTCAAAATCGAGATGTAATTAAAAATTCAAGACTTTTAATGGGTTGGTTCTGTGAATCAGCCTGTATATACCCGAGATTTAACGAGCATCGTACATTTTCCTCAATGCTAATTTCCTTTCAAGATAGGTTTTCGTACTCTATCATCAGTGTTTGGTATAGATCTAAAGTGAAGATACAAATTTACCCACGTATGCAATTGTATATCACGCTTTCATACACGATCAATCACATTAATTTTAGCTATTTACAGCTCGACTTTCGAACATATATTTCCAAATGCGACTGGTGGCCAAACGTTAAATGTAAGTTAAATTTATATACTGTGTTAGTTTGTAATGTGACTGATGAAGTGGAGATAGTGTTCCTTCATTCGTAGTCCTCTACTAAAGATTTACATGAACATACATGTGGGTAAAAACCACATAATTGGCGCCAATAATGTAAACATCTAGGAAAATATTTGTGTCTAGCATTTGCTAATAAAAATAAATTAATAATCTTTTGTATGTTTACTAAAAATTAACTTTCTTCAGCTTACTTAATTTTGAGATAGCAGTTAATTTTGATGAAACATTTTCTTGTAACAGAACTTCTAAATCTAGTTTACAGATATGATAACTATTCTTTATAATATATTACACCAATAAGCATATCAAGTATAAACTTAAAACCAATACATACTTTAAAAATAGGTATGAAAGGATACATTATGAAATAAAAAAGCTTGTAGATTTATATTATTCTTAGATTACATTCTACGTCTTTGTGTACTAATGTACAATACGTTATTTCCTCTAATAAACGCATCGCCAAATTTGTTTTTTAATTGTCCATTAACATATTCTTCCGTCTGCTCTAGTGCAATATTCATGTATCCATCCAAACAAGCCAAGACACCTACAATAACAATAAACAATAAATATTATTAAACCACTAAAATATTTTGAAATATTGAATAATTCATTAATTAGCGGATACTTCTGAGATTATGTGCTTATACAACTTATACTATTTAACTATTTGAAACAATGCACTTTAAAAATGTTTCCATTACATTTTTGTAAACTTCACTTCATAACTGTAACGTTCTTAAACTAACCTCTATAGTCAACGCCACTGTTTAATTTTACTACAACTGGTCTTGCATGAATTTGTTGAATAAAATTCGAGAGTGCTTCTTTCCTGCTCATTGTCTAAATATAAAAAAATACTTATTTAATAACTAATTTGGCAATTATGCTAGCCACTTCTTACAAAATATTTATAGAAATATAACCTAAATCACAACACATCAAGTTAAATGGTTAAATTAAGAAGTTTAAAACAGTGCATTCTAGATGACTCTGCATGTCTTATTTTCTACACTATGGTTACCATTCGTTATCATTTATCAATTTATCATTCTTCTGTTTCTTGTAATCTGGTGGTTGGCGTATTTACAAAAATTGTTATTGTTTCAAGTATTTAGCTGGCGTTCATTTAAATTTTATAAATAACTATTTGTAAAAGGTAGATTACAAAAAATATTTTGTTGTTCCTAGCTCTTGATGTAATAGCGATGAAGAAATGAGGTAGAATGTTACAGTAAGGGTTATTCATCGGTGTGTTCCACAATACGAGAAAAATAATGATATGAAGATATAAAGATTCTTATAGTCAACCAAGTAAGTTTATGTATGTATAATTTTAACTTTATTGAGAGATGGAACCAAAAAATTAATAATTCTCTTTAAAAGATTCACATTGGTCGACAGGAATATGTTGTATACATATTTCCCATTATCAAATAAACATTTTCTTCACTCATATGTTTACGATAGAAAATAGAAGAGTTATGTTTCCTTATATATTTTTTAGTTGAAATGACTAATGTGGTAGAATTTAATAGATTCTATAAACAGAATTGTTGTAAGCATAATTTTTTTTTTGAAAAATAAACGGCTTGGATCTGTCGTCCAAAGTAACTATGACTTAGAATCCTTGCAGATAACATAAAAATCTGATGTACGTTGCAAAGGACATGATTCCTATGCAAAATAATTTTGTTTGGCCTTAAGGTGGTCATTAGAGACGACAAAGGCGGATGAAGTTATTACTTTTTTTGCAAAGACTTAGACAGACTCGTGTTTTGTCGGACTTCAATAGGCAATACGAATCCATTCTCACGTGACGAATACATACGAGTTTATCTAGTCGCTGCAAAAAAAGGATAATTCTACCTGCCCTTGTCATCTCTAGTGATCATTGAAAGTCGTACTGAATGGATACCCGAGTAACTAACTACCAGCTTAAAATGTTAACTTCAACATATTTATTCTTACTTCTGCGTCGTAAAGAATTTCGAGATAAGGATACGAGGCGCAACCATAACCATATTCAGTGACAGTTAGGCAGTTCTAAAGGCTATCAAAGCCTACTCATTGGAATCTAGTCCGATTCACGAATGTATACAAAGTTTAAAACAACTGAGACGCAAAAACCACGTTATGTTGCAACGGGTCCCAAGTGATCAAGGAGTTCGAGGCAGACAAGCTGGTTAAAGAATAACGAATATCGTGGTTGGGACCCATCGTCGGTCCCAACTCCTGTTGCTTACAAGAGAGCCATATAAAACAAGTAATAAAAATATGGGAGGACTATCAAACGACTTCTTGATATGAAAATGTTCTAGGACGAAAACAGGCGAAAGAATTTATATCAGGTTCGTCTAAGAAAGCAAAAATTGTCCTATCGTTCAGCAAAGGGGACCTATATATTACTGTCGTCGTCTATGGTTAGAAGATTTGGAAACCACAGAGCACATTCTATGCCATCAGTCGCACTCGACATTTCAGTAAACCATTTTTGATATCTACTGATCTGAAGGATGAAGAGTAATATTAAGGTTTATTAAGAGCCTTCACCTACTCTGTACATATAACACTTATAATAGTTTTTTGTTACAATAGATCTGTTAAGGTCACAGTAACTGAAGGCATTTGCGCCATTGCCTAGTGATACTAATACTATCAACTTATAGATTAAAACGTATCTGTTCGGAATACTTGATATCGCATTCTGCTGTTAGTTAAGTAATGAGAATCAGAAAATATATAGTTTTGGCCTGAGTGCGAGTCTTCAACAGTCTTCTTGTAATTTGGTATGCTATTTTTATATCACAATTTCTTCAATCATAACGAGGAAAATTTGTGTTTTCTATTTTTTTGCCCATCATTTACAAATATTACGTATCAAAACCTCGTTATCTCGTTCAAACCCAAATTGTATACGATATTTGTTATATTTGAAGTTTAATATAATTATATTCATGTAAATATTTAGTTTTCCCGGGGTGTCATTTGGCACCCACACACACTACTGTCCATAAGTATTTAGCCACCAGGTTTTTTTAGAATGTCCAAATAAAATCGCATTCGAGTTGCAGATATTATTGTTTAATGGTGCTTAGTTAATCTTCACAACTACATAAAGCCATACGAACACACATACAAATATATATATACAAAATTAAGCTAATCTTTGCCTTCGTGAATATAGCTTCTTTTATTTCTTATAACTGGCGCGCATAATGGAGGCATCCTAGCAATTAACTTTACCAGAGTTTCTTCTGATATCGTGTTGCATTCATCCTGAAAAAGAGTCCACAGTACGGTAGCACATATTGGAGTGGCTTGCTCCACCTTTCTGTTCAATTCATCCCATAATAATACAAAGGGATTGAGGTCGGGAGATTGCCCATTCCATAACGGTAAGGGTCTCTTGTCTTTTTCGTAAGTAATCGCAGCATATCTTAGCGGTATGTTTGGGGTGATTGCCGTGTTGAAATGTGAAGTTTTCGCCGACTAGTCGGCACCACATTATTTTCGGAGATGTTTTTATACGCTTCTTTTCGCAGAATGCTAAATCCCCAGTGCATTATTACTAAATCCCCGACAAAAGTGCCCGCGAAACACCCCTAAATCGTCACCGTGTTTAACGGTCGGAATAATGCATCGATCTGATACTCGTTCTCCTGCCGACCTTCGAACAAACATACGTCTGCGTGAGCCATAAATTTCGAATTTTGACTCGTCGCTCCACAACTCCTTTTTCCTGTCTTCGATAGTCCAATTCTTATGTGCTTGCGCCCATTGATATTCCGCTTATTCTGTTTCCTTAATAAGGGTTTTCTTAACGCTACTCGTCCGTGAAGTCCAGCTTTACTTAAGCGCTGTTTCACCGTGGTCACGCTAATCGGTTCCCCGCGTCCCACGTTCACTTCGGCTACGATTTCTGAGGCGGTTTTTCGATGATTTTGTTTGCTACTCCTTACGATTAGACGATCTTCTGCTAGCGTCGTTTTTCTCGGTCGTCCACTTCTCTTTTCGTTCGATAAACTACCACTACTTGCAAATTTGTTTACGTTATGGTCCACTGTTTGCCTACTAATATTCAATTCACCTGCAATTTGTCTATTGCTTTTACCTGTTCTATGATAAATCACAATTAAGGCACGCATCTCTACGGACAACTCTTTAGTTTTCGCCATTATAAAGAAAATATCGAACAAAAATCTAAACGCAGAGATAACATTTCGCTTGACTACGTTTTCCACAATACTAAATTTCGAACTAATATAAAGTCCATTGAAATGATACAAAGAAACCTCGGATCATAAAATGTAATAAAGTAATAAACCCTATTGCATCAAAATTCAAAGGCAACCACGTAAACAGGGATAGCGCCGTTATAGCTAAAAAAAATTATTTCTAAGAACTCACTAATAGAGGGTACACCAATGAAATTTACTGAAAATGTGTATAAGTATGGGGCTTGTTTGTATCTACTCTCATTGTTTATAGTAGATGATTCATAAGGTGGAATTAAGAAAAACCGTAGGTGGCTAAATACTTATGAACGGTAGTGTATACACATATAGACTGACTTTTTAAAGTAGAAAATTAAATGATAAGGAAAAACCTAATGGGATACACATTTGTCGCCTAACTAATTTATTTAATGTAAAATATACCTTATAATGTCATATTTCAAGATTATGAAAGTATATTTTTGTATAAAATTCATACATGGTAGCAAAACTGTGTCCCCATAATTTCCTGATTAGCATCATGTATAACTGGCTGACTTTATTTGCAGAAATAAGGTTATAATGAAAATTGTGTAATTTTCCGTTTTCTTATGTACACTCCGCCAAAAAAGTATCGTATAATTTAGTTTTGAATCGTAAAAGTATCGCATAATCTTTGTTTGTAACACAAAGTTGTAAATATACTTTAATGCGCTCTAAGATATAATTTCTATGGTTGTTTAAATAAAATACAGGCCAAATAAAAACAAGAACTCATACTTGAGATTTTTATTAAAACAAGAAATTATAATTTTGGAAAGAAAAATGTCATAACAGTAGCCTTTAATACTGAGTATTGCCACCTCTGGCTCTTATGACCGCTCGCATACGGTTTGGCAGAGATTCGATTAACCTCCATATATAAGCCTGATCCAAATTCTCCCTCTCGTCACGGATATCATTTTCTAGTCCATGCAGGTCCGCCGGGGCAACATTTTGGGTTGGTATCCGTCTGTGAAGGAGGTCCCACACGTGCTCGATAGGGTTCATGTCCGGACTTACCGCAGGCCAATCTAAAACTGGAATACCAACATCGTTAAGGTATTCCTGGACGATTATTGCAACATGCGGTCGTGCATTAACATGAATTCGTTTCCTATAATTGGCGCATATGGTACTACATGTTCTTCTAAAATGTCCGTTATATACCTGTGGGTAGTCAGTGTACCTCTGTCTACTGGTACTAACTCTGTACGACCTGTTAAACAGATGCCTCCCCAAACCATAATAGAGCCACCAGCGAAATTAGGTCTAGGTCTGATATTACACTGCGAATAGCGCTCATCGTCTCGTCTGTACACTGAGATACGCCTATCTGAGGTGTAAAGACCAAATCTTGACTCATCTGTGAAGAGTATATTGGCCCAGTCATTAATGTTCCAATTTACATATTCTCTGGCAAACCTTAAGCGAGCCACTCGGTGGTTCCTAGTAAGACGAGGGGCTGTTACAGCTACTCTAGCTCTTAATCCACTCTGTCGTAACCTATTCCGAATAGTTTGAGTACTCACACGAGTATTTCTGACTGTAGCCAAGTCGTTCTGCAATTGTCTCGCAGTTACATGTCTTCGACGTAATGCTTGTAGTAGTAAATAGCGGTCATCTTGGCGAGTAGAACATTTTGGACGACCTGGTACAGGTCTTCTACTGTAATTGCCTGTTTCCCTATATCTGGCTACGGCTCTAGAAACACTTGACTGATTGATGTTCATCAAATTAGCAACGTGTGCTTGAGATCGTCCATCTTCGATTAAAGCAACTATAGCAGCCACTTGTTCTGAAGTTAAATTGCTCATTTTAGTTTTAAAAGCGTTGGTACAGAACTCTGACTTCGCACTTTAAAATTTGTCCGTATAGGAAGACTTTCAATAAACAACTGAACAAACCTTACACATATGCGTTTTTCTAAATGTGTTCTTTTAGAAAAAAAAAGTAAAAAAGCTATGTTCCATGATTTTGTTAGTGTTTTTATAGTTCACATACACGAGGCAAACTTTTTGTGAACGTATAAAAATATCTTGGTTTATAAATGCCCTTTTTTAGTTTATGCGATACTTTTTTGGCGGAGTGTATTAGATGTAGCTGTGTGCTCTTCTTGGCAAACTATTGATTTTGGTTGGGAGGAAGTTTTTTAATTTGTCATCTCCCGGTGCAAAAAAAAAACAGTGTACTACTTCTGTTTCGATGATGCTTACTGCTTTAAAGTTTAAGAACGTATTTGACTTTTTCTTAATTTAAAAGGTCTAGTTTCGATTTTAAAAGGAAGAGAAAGGAATTTGATGGACGTATGTCTTTCAGTTTTAGTTTTTAAAAAGTAAAAATAGCTTCTATATTTATTGTATAAAATGTATTTAGTAACCACTTTTACAGATAATAAGCTTAGGTGAGACACATAAAATTATTGTATTCCTTAACAAACACATATCTTTTTCTAAAATAAATAAAATGTAGTGTTATTCTGGTATTGTTATACAAATTTTATAATATCAAAATTTTACAGACTAGTATTCAACATTTTGATATCTTTGGTTAACGTACTGTGGCCTTCTTTGCTGAAGTGATATATTAATTTCTTCTGGCGATCTGAAAACTTGTCCAACAGTAGTTTCCGGTCTTAAAGTCGGGGCAAATGTAGTTGGACGCCTGACGACAACTTGTTGCTGTTGCGTTTGTTGCAATCCCACTTGGATCTAAAGAGGAATTTAGATTGGGATGCCAATTATATTTGGTTAATAATATCTTACCGGTTGTTTCTGAGGTCTAGGCGCTTCATCCTCTTCTTCATAACTACCATAATAGTTTTCAGGGTAGTACCTATCTGAATATCTCAAAGATATATTAGGTTTGGATTGGTGTTCTTCAAGGTTTAATGGTTTGTATAGATACTCGTTGACGAAATGGAATTGTGAAGATTTTTCACAAATATTGTCACCACCTGGAGGCATGCATATCAAATGGACCTGACACGCAAAGGAACAAGTATTATGTTCGTATTTTTTAATAGATTAACGAATCACTTACTTGATGAAACGTAAAACCTTCAGGGCAAATCCACGAATGTCTTGCATTGTCTTGACAATAATGGAACACTTCGCATCCAAGGTTTTCATCTGCGTAATAACCGGTGTTTTTACCAGCGCAATCGAATCTACTTTGGGGAAGTAGTATCGATAAACGATCTGGTTCTTCTTTGTCTTCTTCTTCTTCTTTCTTTTTTGCATCTAACTCTTCTTCTTCCTATGCAAAACGTATTGCATTAAAAACAATAGTTATAATATTAAGATCTAATCGAATGTGATTTTTTTGGTGCAAATCGTTAGTATACGTGTTCAAAATTTGTTTGCGATAATTATGTTTTAAAATAAAGTCAAGTATACATAGTGTGTGTATAAATTGAGAATTAAGCTTTGCGTAGCGTGACTCTTTCCAAAATATTAGGTCGAAGATATTAAGATAATGACAATTTCAACTTTGAAAGATAAAGAAAGGAATTTTTACTTTTTATTTTTCTTAATTACTTAATTTTTTTACCTGAGGATATTGTGGTCTATATTGTTGTTGAATTGGCCTCCTTACAACAACTTGGGGTCGTAGTTGAGGTCTTTGGTTGATTTGAATTGCATTTGGTACAGGGTAATTTTCACCGCTGTATATGGGCGCTCTCACTTGAGTAGATGCAACGTTTACGGATTCGTGTTCCTCTTCATTTTCGTCATCGTCACTATTGTAATTAGCTTTTGGCTGATTAAGGGCCGATGGAACTGTAGGACCGAAACCTTTATTTTGTAGATGCTTCACTTGTTGTTCCGTTAATTTGGTATAGTTCGGTATTTGAGTAGATTGTGGTAGACAAATAATTGTAGGTACTAGTAGTACTAGTAGTGTTAAAAGATACATTCTGCAACAAGAAGTTACCAACTGTTATTATTCAAATAACCATTTTACTAATACTTTTTTTAATAGATATGACAATATATCCTGTTCGCCAGCAAAGCATACAAATAATTAAAATTTTGCGTATTAAACACGCAAACACGCGTACTAAACCATGGACTTTTCTGGTTTACATATGGATATATGTATTTATTAGTTTATATACATATATACGGGCTCTGCTTTGTTCAAGTTGATTATTAGTAGCGTTACCACTTTCAGGCCGAATCGGTGCGTAAATGTGTGAAACGGAGACTACGAGTGAGAGCATGTCTGTCGTTCACTTCGCTGATATTCTTCCTTTTTCGTATTTACGAAGAGATGTAGGCACTACGGTATACGTATACTAGCGTATAGCAACATCAATCGCCGATTGGAGATGCATATAACCACGTAATTGTGTATATATCTACAGGCAACAACACCCATAATATTTTTTATAGTAAAACAACATCATTAGAACATATTTGATATGAACTTTTGACATATGCAAAATCGCGTAAAATATACTCAAATGTCATCTTCCGCATTAATTCATTTTCACTTAATGACTGAGATAGTTGAACTTCTCTCATCGTTGAACGTAGATATTTTTTATCAATTTGTCTTGAAGATGAATGTTTACATTCTGAACATATGCCAAATATAGAGAAATAAATTTTAAAGGTAACATTAACATTTGGAAAAGGTTTCGGCTAGCTTATTTTGTATTTGCAGCTTAATCCTATCAAACACAAATCTAGTGTCACTAAACATTTGAGAAAACATCGAAAATTTGTCTTCAATTCGGCTCTTTGTTTTAGCCATTACGCTTGACAAAAGAAAGTTACAGCTTTTTTATAATAATGCAAGAAAACTAAACATTACATCATAGATCATACATATTAACGCAGATCCAAAGCGGTCTAAATTTTTAATTAGTGAACTAATGAATATCCGCTGGTGGACAAGTTCGCTTTCGGCGACATTACCAGTTAATTTGCATACAAAACTGCTACAGCATCTTCGTGCAGACTATCTTGTTTCTGATAAGGCTTGACAAGGAATGAGTTTTCTTTCTTCAAACGTTAAGAGTTGACTTTCTTCGGTGGAACTGAGAAAAAATTATAAACTAGCTGTATAACACCAAAAACTGTTTACTACTATTGAACAAGTGTTCATATCTCGCATCTAGACCAACTAATTTTAATCTTTTGTGAAATTCATTACTCAATCACATTGTTCGGTAGTGTCAGCCAGCATTGGTTCTGGTATTGACGGACATATTGAAAATTTTGTTTGCCACCAGGATCGATCCATTGCTTATGTAAATGTGGTAATAGCGGTCACACATCTTCCAAAATGTGGAGCGATAAAAGTACGAAAGGTCTTTTTAAAAACATTTACAAAGGATACTGGCTCATAATAGCACACGTCGATAGAAACATGGGTTTTATTCCTAATTGCCGGTTGATCTTCAAGTCCAGCATAAAACCCGGTGATTATCATTCAGAAATGAATGCACAAAATTATGGCAGGTGGTTAGAAGAAGAACTTGTGCCGAATTTGCCTATGAATTCTGTTAATCTGATAGATAATACGTTCTATAATGATAGGTTAACTAAAGCAAAAAAATATTTCCTGTAATACTATAATGTTAAAGCCACAGCTGTATCAAGTGATTAAACAAAATAAACATCGATATGTAAGTTTGATGAATGATTTTAGCGCGCCTTTAACATATAGTTTTAAGGCTTTCGCCACCTGTACCCTACAGAACTAATTTGGGCTGCGGTGAAGAGTAATGTCGCGGCAAGACATGCCACTTTTTTAAGATGGAAGATGTACGTATATTAACAGGAGAAGAATTTTAAAAAATATGATAAGATTGGAAACAACGCTGTCGAAATGGAAAATAGATACTTACAATCAGAATCTCTAGTTGAAGTTTAGGTGAAACGACCGAAAACCTAATTATTAATGTTAGTGATGATAATAACAGTGACAACGATGATTTTAGTAGGGAGAGATTTAAATTTAATTTATTTATTTAACAGTTAAATCTTCATAATTATTTCGTGTTCATATATTATATGTTGTAATGTTTAAGTTTAATAAACCGATTAAATAATATTCCTCCTTGGTTATTATTTTTTTTTAATGAACAATTAAGGGGATTCTCTAGATCGTGATTATTGTTGGAATTTGTTAAATGCTTATTAGGTCATTAAAATATCGTTATAAGAATTATATTTTGTTGCAGTAACATTCATATCTTCTATAAACAGTAAACATATTGTCCGCAGATTTCCTATTCTCATAAAAGCATTTTATTAAACATTAATGTTCCATTATTAAATACTAACCGTTACGCCAATGGTGTAGTGAAGTTTCATGTGGTGCCAATGCCGAATTCTTTATAGCTACTTACTGCTGCGCGGTTTGAGTGAAGTTATCCACGAATTTCCAGCCACGGTTTATGACATACACAAACCCTCATGCAGGATAGATCGCTGTGTGAAATCGGTTGACCGCGCGAAACGCCGCGAAGAAATTGTGAACCGAACTAGTACAAACTTGAAACGGTTTTAGGAAAAATTAAATAAAATCCACTTTTCTTTGTTTACTCCTACAATTAGTGGACTACTAGTATCCATATTTTAATTATAAAGTTATGTTCCTGCAAAATCCTAAATATGAAACAAATATATAAATACTGAATAGAGTTAAACGGAAGCGGGGTTTTAGACTTCTAGCGCCTTTAATGTTTCGTGTTCACAAAATACGACTGCAGGGCATATTTCAGTAGGCCATCCTCGAAGCAACCCTACCAACAAACTCGATTGGACAGTCGTATTTTGTGAACACGAAACATTAAGGGCGCTACAAGTCAAAAACCCCGCTTCCGGTCGGTTTTTATTTTTTTCACCCTCACTGACGGCGATCCGATCGGGTTTGCTGGTGGCGTTGTTTCCAGGATGGCGTACTGAAATATGCTCTGAAGTCGTATCTTGTGAACACGAAGCATTAAGGGCGTTAGAAGTCTAAAACCCCGCTTCCGTTTAACTCTATTCAGTATTTATATATTTGTTTCATATTTAGGATTTTGCAGAAACATAACTTTATAATTAAAATATGGATACTAGTAGTCCACTAATTGTAGGAGTAAACAAAGAAAAGTGGATTTTATTTAATTTTTCCTAAAACCCTTTTAAGTTTGTCGCGCGGTCAACCGATTTCACACAGCGATCTATCCCGCATGAGAGTTTGTGTATGTCATAAACCGTGGCTGGAAATTCGTGTATAACTTCACTCAAACTGCTGCACGAACTTACTATTACCGCTCGCCATCATTCGTGGCGACGGCAATACTTGTTTTTACAAGTACTATAACTACAAATGATGTAAAAGTACAAAGAAAAGAATAGTACTGATACGTCATTAGTCATTAGTATAGACTAGAAAGAAATAAATAAAGTAACGAGTACTAAATAAGGAATACTTTCTTAATTGATATCGGTATGTATTCATATTCAAAAGGATGGACTTTGCTCATGACTCATCCAAATTGTTATACTTATACTGCAAAAATTCATGCTTCTTTTGGGACGCCTATTTACGATTTAGCATATCGTGTTTCATTGTGACGATAAAAATAGGACAACAATAAGTGTATGGGGGACTTACGGAGAAACTGATTTCTTATTACAATGCCGTATTAATTACCGTAGAAAACTTCCATCTTATTCAATTTAAATATTATCGCCGCATGTTATTGTGCTCGTGATCTTGTAGAACGTGATTTTCACTTAGCTTAACCTGGTGATACACATATACAATACAGTCAAAACTGGATTTGATACTTTCACTATCTGCAGGTGCAGACTCTTGTTGATCTCGTATAATTCTTCGAAAGCGCGTGGACCATCAGTCATACGCGGGTTTTGAAAAAATAATTTAATCTAGATGATTCTTTCGCAATCCTCCGCGTTGCAAAACGTGTCTTTATTTTTTTATATTTGTCTCTTTTACATATTTGTACTGCAATTTCATGTTACATATAGTAGTAACTTTTTATTTAGTTTACTTTTTTATTTAGAATACATTACTCTGTATATTTTTAGAGACCTAGATGGACGATTATATGTTTTTTAGTAAATCCTCCATAAAGAGGCTTACAAGAGAAGGTAGGCAAATGTGTCTCGCCGATTTAAATGAAACTTGCTGGCTTTGTAGACCAATCTAGTGTAAGACCAACGGCAACTCTTAGCGATCCAATCGCGCGTTAGGGGGTGTCAGCCACCTTAACCTCAAGACTACCCTTCGCTGTTTCACTTAATAACTCAGAAACTATGAGAGATATCGAAAAAAGTTAAAACAAGATTTTATCTATTTCATATGCCCTAAACGACGATGTAACTGTTTTTCCGATATCAAGTATCTATTTACGAAGAAAAAACCCCACCCTTTAATTTTTCTATACATTTCAGAATTGTTTATTACTGCACGAATACAGGGGCTATGTAATTTATGTCAAGTCAAGAAAAATTTTATATACAGTGGCGAGCAAATGAATAGGGACACTGATCATATATTTAAGATTTCGTGCTTTTCTACAATTTAAAACGAAGTAAAAGAATTTTTTTATTATAAAATTCTTAGAATTGAATAAAAGTATATGCCTTAGACATCACACCTGCATTTCTCGGAAGTATTAAAATGTTATGTTTGCATTTCTCACGATCGGTCTCATGCAAGCGAGCATTTAAATAGGGACAGTTGTCATAATCTTTTATTCAGTCCTCTTTAAGTTCTTTTAGAAGTAACTTAATATTGTATTATTAAAACGCAATTACACAAAATAGATTTTTATATATTAAAACGCATAATAATTAATTTTCACGGTAGCACAGACCAAATTATTTTTAAAATGGGTCGTGGAAAACATTGTACGCCCGATCTTTGAAAAATTATAATTACACTTCACGAATACGGTTTCAGCTTGAGAAAAATACCTAACCAAGTATCTGTATCGAAAAATATGATTGCTAATCAAATAAAATATTTCCAAAAATACGGAACCTGCGAAGAAATTCCTAAACAGGGAAGAACTAAGAAAACGACGGTTCGCATTGATAGACACATAGCACGTCTCTCACGTGCGAATCCATTAAAAACGGCGGTAGATATACACAAAGAGGTAATTACAGAGATTGATAGACCAATTAGTGTTATGGACAGTCAGACGAAGATTACAAGAAGCCAGATTACATGGTAGGATTGCTAGACATAAACCGCTTATAAGCAAAACAAATAGAATGAAAAGATTACAGTTTGCCAGAAATTGTTTGCATTGGACTGCAGATCAGTGGAAATTTGTATTGTTTAGTGACGAGTCAAAATTTAATAGAATCGGATCGGATGGTAGAAGATATGTACGGCGAGGCCCCAATGAAACGATGAGTCCTAAGCATACAATAAAAACAGTAAAAGGGTTTGGAGGAAATGTGTTGGTCTGGGGTTGTGTGTCTTATATAGGAGTTGGTCCGTTGCACAAAATTAATGGAATAATGGATCGACATGTGTATGTTGATATTTTATCCAACGTTATGCTGCCATATGCGGAGGATCATTTGTCCGTACTTTGGAAGTGCCAACAAGACAACGATCCCAAGCACACAGCTAAGATCGCAAAGGACTGGTTTCGACAAAATCATGTATATCTTCTTGATTGGCCTTCTTGTAGTCCCGATTTAAACCCAATCGAAAACTTGTGGCAAGATGTGAAACTTCGTATTAAGGATAAAAATATTTCAAACCTCGAAGAACTGTTTCGATGTGTTGAGGAGGTCTGGAAAAATATTCCCGTAGAACGATGTCAGCATTACATTGATTCCATGCCTAGGAGCTGTGCCGCAGTCATTAAAGCAAAGGGGTATCCCATCAAGTATTAATTACAGTATCGAAATTCCGGTGTACCTATTTCAATGCTCGCATTTTTCATATGGAATAATTTGTATTAGCATGTGTTTTTGTATTATAAAGTATATTTTGCAATTTATTGCTATGTATTAATTGTCCGTAGTTTGTAGTATATAGTTTCCTATTTTAAACTTTTGTTTATTCCAAAATACAAATAAATAAATAGTTTCTTTCACAATTGCATTAGTGTCCCTATTCATTTGCTCGCAACTGTATATAATATATATAAAGTGTATATATCTAAATATGTATGTGTATATATATATTGCTTTCGTAAACAAATACTTGATATCGGGAAAACAGTTACACTATTGTTTAGGGCACATAAAACAGATGAGATCTTGTCTTAAATTTTTATCGATATTTCTCATAGCTTCTGAGTTATTAAGTAAAACACCGAAGGGTAGTCTTGAGGTCAGGGTGGCTGATACCCCCTTAGCGGACGATGTAGCCGCAAAGATAGTTACCGTTGGTCTTGCACTAGATTGGTCTATAAACCCACCAAGTTTCATTTAAATCGGTGAGACACATTTGCCTATCTTCCTTTGTTAGTGTAAATACTTTGGGATTAAGGAGATAAAAAAACTCAGCGATAAAAAAAAGAACAAAAGTCCAGTGTTTACAATTTTTAATTAGTTACGCCCTAATTAACAAATGTTCTTACGTATTTACGAAACTTATTTTGATTGTCCTTCTGTTAACCAAGCTACTGTAACTAAAATTGAAAGCAAATCAAAAAAATTTGGTTATGTTAAGTATCTACAGAATGACTATCCGAGGTATCTAAAGGTATTAATTATGCTTACTGCGTCTTGAGCGAGATGGTAATTTTAATGCCTATCTTGTTTTGGATAATCTCTTCGTTTTTCTTTTTTTTTGTTTTCGTATCTTGCAATTAGATGGATGCCATAGTTTTAAATACGTACAAGCTGCTGATCTGTTTATTTTAATTATTAGAGTGGAATTTCTCCTACAATTTTTATTTTTTGTATACGTGCACGTAAGCATATTTGAGAATAAACTTAAATTGTGGTTTAAAGAAGAAATAGCAAACGACCGTTAACATTCCTATCATGTTCATATAATACTTACGTAAGCAAAGACTAGATAGTCTTCCTGTAATTTGACATTTCATTTACTACTATTTTTCAATGATAGTGACGGAAAATTAGCGTTTTAAGGTGTGAATTTATAATGTATACGCTTGAGAAACTTGAAGTTGTAGATTTCGTAATTTTTGCAAAATCTGCATTTCTCAAGACGTGTCAATACGTCGAATTTTTCAACTAACGTCTACAAAGAGACCATTCAAATCGTTGCCATATTTTCCAAGAATCTGATACAGAAATGGTTCTAGAATTTTTGTTATAAAAATGTCTCCGTTTCTCGCGTAAAGTGTGGCATTCTCTAATAAATTAAACATGATGCTATGCAATGCAGCCGAAATGAATTTTGTTTACATTTAATCAATTATTTAACGTATTTACTGAGATTATCACGAAAGAACACTTGATTACAATATCAAGTTATTTAAACTATATGTTGTTTCCTCGTGTAAAAAGTATAATATTTAAAGCTTTTGCTTGGGATATTAAATAACGATATTAACTGTTCGTGGTTGTTGAGTAACATTAATTTTGTGTTCCTATGTCAGAATCACTTTGTGAATGTATGTTTAATTGTTCAAGAAGTAGAACAAATACTCATCTACTGCAACACATTACAACCAGTGAGATCCAAAAACATTGCATTTCTCGCGCTGCGTCTTACGCGGTCGCCTATTCTTGCACTTGTGTTGTTTTTGTATGTATGTGTCCACAACGCGTAATATCTAGTCTGTAGAAGATGAACTTAGAAAACAAAAAAATAATGTTTTCTAGAGCTTGCACGATTTTTTTATATGAAAATATTTTTTTGAATTACTCAAGAAAGGAATCATTTCCATATATGCTGGTCACATGCGTAAAAGAGTCCAATATCAGAAATTCTACGACCTAAATCGCGATAGAAACTAACGGTTAGAAATTTCTAACTCCCCTTTCACGGCATATCGAAAGATGTTAGTAAGATTCCGAAGGGTCAAGATATGAATGTAGGTTTCGGTTCGCGTAATAGGCTTAAAAATTTTCTTGGCAATTTGAAAAATAAACTGAAAATGGAAGGTCGGGAATTTATAAAATAAAGCATATATTGGTTGAACAAAAAGAGCGATAGGAACCAGATGCAAGTAATATATCCGGTAAATTAAAGCCGTCAAGTGTAGCACAACATCTAAACGAAACCGGCAGTAATATTAGATTAGGAAACTTAAAATTAATCAATTTAATGCGATGAAATTACAATCAAGAATGTAACTTCTATTTATTTGTCCGTATTTTTTCGCATGTCTTAGTTTTACGGCGGTAAAATTAGGTATTTGAAAATAATGTTTTTCTGGAAACTTTGGAATGGACCACAGCTCATTTTTTTCTTTGGAGAAGCTCATATCCATGTGAATGAATTTGTTGTGTACCGCTAAGTTTGAGTTTTAGTGCCCCATCACCACGCAAACAAAAAAAAAAATAAATTTGGCAATCTTTTTTGAGTAACTTAAGTCCTTCAGACCCTGTGTACATGCGCACAAATGAATAAGACTTGTTATCATGTAATATAGTAGGATTAAATCCATATATTTTGTTTTCTCTACGGCCTATTTTTTAATTGGGAAGAATAAAATGAAAACACGAGTTTACATAATGGAATTTTTCACAGCTACTTTTTGGCGGCAATTTTGAAACTAGCTAGGATTTTCTACCTAGTTTCAAAACTGGCGTTGTAGTTACGTAATTAATTACATATTCATTAAAAAATAAAAATTAATTAAGTAAATATAAAAAACAGCAAAATAATATTTATTGATAAAATACACATAATTTTTTTATTTATATATGGCACCTTTTTTAATAGATTATAAGATGGATAATGATGGTAATGTACAGCATGGGCCAAATTCGATACTTTTAATAGGAAACTTATATTTCTAAAGGAATTAGACAAAAACTGACCCAAGCTTCTGGAGCTCGATTTTAAAGATAAATCCATTGCTGAAATCCCTATTTTTATATCTTCCTTAATATAAGAGATACAGAGCGTTTTCTTAAAATGTGCAATTTTTAAAAACCCTTACAACTTTTTTATTTGTGATACTTGATTCATATATTATTAAACTATATTAGCGCGCTTTTTGACGCAGAATCCTATGCTCCAATTTTTTCCTTTTTAAAACACATATTTTTTGAGATATTATCAAGACTTGTGTTTTTTTATATGTAATACCCTGTATATTTTTACACTTTTGAAAAGCATATAAAATTACCTTTAGAATGATATTTTATTTAAACAGTTTTAAGAATTATTTGTTTTTCTTCCTTTCACATTATTTTAGGATGGGTATGGATGGTGGTAAATAAACAAATAGCAAAAAAAAAGATTTCGATAAGGCAATAAAAAATTGTTTTAATATTAAATGTTATAAATAACAATTCAAATAAACTAAACTAAGGAAATCATTAATAAATTGTATTACTGATAAGGAATTAACAGGGTTTATTCGGTAAAAATTCATGATATATTGAAAATTTGAAATTATTAATTGAAAAATATCTCTGAACGGTTGTTGTCTTTCAGGATATCCCTCATAGTAAGTGTTATATGCAGCTTCCTCATTTTCACCTACTTCTGTAAAACACTTTAACATGTCGTTTTTCATAGTCTCCATACATTTTTGAATTCTTAGATAATGAAAACACCAGTAATATGAATGAAAACTGACATTTCGGAACATTGAAACAATATAAAATAAATACGTGTATTGGTTAGTTACCATAGCCATTCTAAAATAAAAAGAAAAACAAATAATTTAAGAGTTGTTTAAATAAAACATCAAGTGTGTTACATCATTCTGAAGGTAATTTTATATGCTTTCAAAAGTGTAAAAATATACAGGGCGTTCCATATAAAAAAACACAAGGAAAAAAAGGAAAAAAATTGGAGCATAGAATTCCGCGTCAAAAAGCGCCCTTATATAGTTTTTATATAAATCAAGTATTTTCACAAATAAAAAAGTTACAAGGGTTTTTAAAAATTGCACATTTTAAGAAAATGCTCTATATCTCTTATATTAAGGAAGATAAAAAAATGAGGATTTCACCAATCGATTTCTCTTTAAAATCGAGTTCCAGAAGTTTCGGTCTTCCGCTCCAGAAGCAGAAGAAGTTTGTATCTAATTCCCTTAGAAATATAAGTTTTCTATTAAAAGTATCGAATTTAGTCCACCCTGTACTATACAACCAGCTTACCATGCTTGATATTCTTGCGACTATAGCAGTAAATATTCTGAGGTTATCAATACGAAGCTTGTTTTGAATGTATTCAATATGTACTGCTTTTCTATCAAAGGTCCTAAACTGAGAAATTTTCGTCTTCTCGGCAGGATACGTGAGTTCCAGTAATTGTTGCTCTTTACTTCATCTGTACGAAAAACGCTGTGAAAATGTTTTACACGGAGAATATGTCAGTCGATTAGTTCTCAGAAGAACTTTTGTATTATTACAACGAAAATTTAATGAGAAAAATTAAATACAAACACACTCAGAAAAATACTTGATCTAAACATCAATTAGCTGCCGTATAACGTTATGGCGGCTGACAATATATCAAATTTTGTCAGTGTAATTTTTGCCGAAAACTGACGCATGGCAAACCTACTTTTTAGTGTTTTAATTTTTAAACACTCATCGCAAATCAAAAATTAAGCTTAGACACCTACAGTCCCATCTGTAATTTTTATTTAAATAAAATCCGTTACAAATCTGTACTCATCCTGAAATTTTAGGATAATGACCCTAGGCAGCAGATATGTATTTTTGTGTCAAATTACACCAGATTTTGTAAATATTTTTTTACGGGGTATACTAAATTAAGTTTGAAAGGGTTAATAACCGCTATCAGCTCTACCATATTTGATAGATTGTACAACTGCTTACTTTACACTGTTTTAACATTCAACATCCGTTGAATAATACCTGCTGATAATAATGTTAACTAACAGTCTTAGAAAAGACAAAGCAAAGTAAGTTAGAAAGAAAGGATTCATATGTATACTGATAAAAATTAGTGGTTTCATTTTGTAATGAATAATTTTTTCATCATAATAATGGCTCTGGAATTAACAGAAATTCCTAAATATCATGTATTATATACAATCTTTAAAAATTATTATTCTTTAAAAATTATAATTAAAATTCTTTATTTTTTTTCCTTTTTTTGTAATGCATGATGCTTTTGTTCGTTTGATACCGATCAACGATTATTTGAAGAATCCCTCTGTAACAAAGATTTAAATTATCCGCATGAGTGGTGCTTACACACTACATTCCAGTAATATACTAGCCAGGATGTTATTTCGATAAAAAAATTAACATTAGTATTTCTATTCCAGCAGAATATAAATCCTCACCTTTTAGTGCCAAGAAATACATGCTAGAAAGCAGCGACATAAAACGGGTATTCTCTTCTTGCATTTGATTTTGCCGTAATTGCATTAATGAGAAAGCTATTTTGGTATAATTTTTTGATTGTTGTTTCTGTTAATTCATCATGGCAAACCTGCGGAAATTGTTTGCATGTACAGTTACCAATGCGCTACTGCGTACGCTATCTCGTGTTAAGCAATCCAAAAACTGTTGAAGAGGTGGCATTGGGAACAGTAGCCGTTTTATGTCGCTGCTTTCTAAACGACAGGCATGTGTATCTTGGCACTAAAGGGCGCCAAGAACTATCTGGTGCGTCGTTTCGAACTCCGTGGAGTAAAAATGCTCTTGGAACCATGTTGATGACGCCGAGTAGAAGTTGTAGTTTATTAGTGCTAACTGCTAACGTTACCTTTTTGTTCTTTCGTGTATGACCGATTAACTGTTCGTGTAAATCCGATCGAGACGTTTACTGCCATATGGTATTTAAATACAAAGCAAAAAAATATAAGAGCAAGAGCATCTATTTAAACCGTGTCACTTTTTTATATACACAAGCGTCTTTGACAAAATGAGATTATTATATACATAAATTCATGTTATTCAATTTTTCATTGAATCCACGATTTCACAAGTTAATTTGTCTTTTTCGAATACGATAATCTATTACGTATTAGTAAGGTTCAAATGTCAAACCTACAGTAGCATCACCATTGTGTCTGTAGAAATCGCATCGCATGGAAAACGAGCAATAAATAATGGATAGCCGCTAAATGTTTTAAAGATTTTAATAAATGTCAAGGTTTTTCGAACAAACCGACATACCGAATTGAATGCCGATGCGCTTTAGTAACCACTAACATCGAATATGTATTCTTTACAACAGGATAATTACTAATTTATAGCTAAGCCGTTGAACGTTTTAGAAAGTAACTTCGCCTGTAGAAGTATTACTTAAGGATTTTTCTCGTATTGTGTATTTTATTCTTAAGCCTCAATTTGATTTTTTAAATGGAACACTCCGAATAGTATAACATTTTTGGATGTATCTCTTCAATTCATGTCATCTTTTTTTCGTCCTCCAAAAAAGAATATAGCTCTTTTTTGAGGTTTTTGAGGTAATTGGAGTATTTGAAGTTTTTACGAAATGCCGTTGTTTCTTAACGGATATTTTGGAAGAAGGTCGATACCGTTGCCAAGCTTGATGAACGTCTAATGGAACACATAAAATTGAATATTAAGTAGCCCCGCGCCATATATTACTACTTTGCTAATCCCCATCTTTCCACTTGGGGAATGTGTACAAGGTAACAACAGATGTAGGCCACTACATGATTTCGTTGTTACTAACAAATTACTGTTACTAAACTGACCTTTGTTAACTCGCGTACTACAACGATAGGAGATGTTACTTTGGCATTTGCAAACGTTGAGAGTAAAGTTCATGGGTGACATGTATTGACAAAAGCTTTAATAGTGGATCACAAATGGATTAAATTTAGAATGGAACTGTAGAAGACGCCGGAATAACAGACAAAATTGCGTTTCATAAGCACCTTACGGCCGTCATGACCTACTTCACACCTCAAATAATGTCGACGGCTTGGAACAAAGTCTGAGTGCGCTAATAATTTCGTACAATAAATTTTGCTCATCGAGAGCTAGGGAACAAAGCAATTAGGACAGCGCTTCAAAAAGTTCAGCGAAAGACCAACTCTAATTGGGAAGTCGTACGACAAAGACAGAGGGAATCTGGGAGGAGATAAAAGTGATTCCGACTCGACAAGACTCAAGAAGACTCTTTCAGATGACATACCAAATACCTGAAAAAGGTTGCTGAAAAAGAATGATGGCGGTGACATAAATAACATCAAAAAAACTCTGCATTATCTGATCAACACACATTTCCCATTATTTTATATATATTATATTTCACCGTATAAATTCCTGGGGCAAAATTGCATCCTGTCTGCCTGATTAAAGTGTGGAAATATTGACATTTCGTGTGGAGGGTGTAAGTTCCTTCCATTCTCAATTCATCCTCATCCAAATCTTATCGTCCAATCAGGCTTAAATTTAGCAGCGTTTACAACATGTGTGCCAAATAAGTTGTCACTATCAACATGACGCTTGTAGCAACATCCCAGACATAGCAACCGACGTCTGCCCACAGGAAGGAGTGTTTTCATCTCTACCGTGGAATCTAGATTTGATCTGCCGTTTGGATGAGGAAGATCTCCATACGGCTGTCTATGAAAGCATACTTTATGAGCGTATGCAAATGGTACACTATAGTCATCAGAACAATGCTAACATATGCAGAAGTATCAACCTATTTATCGACAGCAAGCACGTACTATCAGTACTGAGCCAACCGTAACATAAACCTATTACTACACGGCCAAAGAGCTTTATCCTTAGCCGCTGAAATAAACAATATCAATGTAATATAGTTGAAGGGTTACAATGGAAATCCTAGAAATGAAGAAGAAGATAGGAAGAGTTCGAGAATATAGCAAGCCGTGTAATGTACACGGTCCAGAACGCTCCATTCAACGCTGTGCATACGTTTTGTGCAAGGATCAAAACTGTAATGAAAAATTCTTGAGAAGATGGATGAAATGAATTTTTACTGTACCGTTAAATTTTTGTTTAATAAACCACCTAATGATATCAAGTCTATCAATTCTCTTTAGTTATTTAAACAAAGTGTTAGAAATTATGTATTAAGTATTAGTTGTTGTTCACTAAATTAATATTTAATTTAAGGAATTATACAGGGTGGCGACCGGAAACGGGAAATTTTGAACGTTACAGTTGTCAGCACTGTAGAGCCGGCAGTTGTTCGTAACGACGCACAATTGTTGTGAATGCATTGCCATTTAGTAATCAACGATCGTTGCACTGGTGCGGAATGTGTAGTAGCTGTGAGAGCATTTTATAAAAATGGTGATAGCTGCCGCGCAGAGAATATTTCGACGGCATTACCAGCTTCGACATCATGGACGTGTCCCATCTGCGCATGCGATTACAACGTGGGTGCGTAATTTTGAAGAAACAGGATCTGTCTTGAAAAAGAAAGCTCCAGGTGCATTCGAACGGTACGTACCCCAAAGATCATTGAGGCTGTTAGAGCTGCAATCGAGAGTACACAGTGCACGTCACACACTGCTCGACATTCGATGGCAGCAGTTCGTCAATTGTTTGGAAGACGCACTATTTCACGTAACGGTGACATTGAACGGCCTGCGAGATCCCTTGATCTTAGTGTGTGCGACTTGTTCCTGTGGGGGTATCTTAAAGGCAAGGTACACGACCTGCAACAATCCATGAACTGAAGGAGAACATTCAACAAGAAATCACTGCCATTCCCCAAGATTTGCTACCCGCGCATTCCAGAGTTTTCATAACAGGCTGTTAGAGTGTGAACGCCGAATGGGAGGACATCTTTCCGATGTCATCTTTAAAAAGTAAAGAAACATTTTTGGACATTTTGATTGTAAAAACATAAATGGCGTGCTGCATACATGCACTCGTTAATAAATTACTAGTTTTATGAATTTATTCGTGGAAATGACGTTGTTTCAAAATTTCCCGTTCCCCTGCGCCATCCTGTATAATCGTTTTCTTTGAGATCTCTTTCTTTATCCTGACACTATTATGTACACATGTTGTAGTGTTTTATTATTATTAAAGTCATTTTAACTTATTCGAACATGCGAATAGCATGAAGATACATTAAATAGTTTAGGACAGATGTTTGCATGGTTGTCAGAATTCTAACAAGACTTTGATAGGTAAAAGGGCACCTGCTTAAGGTGGAAATAGTCGTATAGGGGTTGCCAAGACGAAACAGTGGAGTACTTACTTGTTAAGAAGAGATGCTGTAGATATTATTTATAAGAGACGGAGCAGTATTACTTCACATTTCTAATTATAATAATTTGAAATATGCGTTAAATTACGATCTAATCTAAGAAACCTTTTCATTGAAATATAAAAAAAATCGAGCTAACTTGACCTTCTACCTTTTATCAAAATAAATGTTTATATGTTTTGTATTGAAATTAGTATAAATTATTTTATGGCAAAATCAAAAGTTAAAATTTGTTGGCCAGTGTAATCAAACAACAAAAGATTAATTTTTTAATGTTTAAACATTGTTTTAGTACAAACTCAAAAGAAAAACATGCTTTCGGACACCTGCAAGCGCTCCCAAGTACTTCTTGCAAAGAGGTTGAGGAAGCCAGTATCAAAAATATAATAATTTACGGAAAAATTTTATTTTTATTCTGCAATTATGTAAGTGCAAATTTATAAGAAAATATTTAATAATCGGCTTCTAGAATTTTCGAAATACTTAAATACTGAAATTCCTAGTTCAGTATTGGAATATACCTTAACAAATATTAAGGCGAGCTGACGAAAGTGTACATTGCATACTGTCTTACTCTTATTTTATGACACAATTTTTCTATACAGTTCCGCATGTCATTGCAATATACACTGGTATATTACCGACTTATAACAGTCTAACTTTCTATAAGGATATTTATTGATTATTCAGTCCAAATTTAAATTTTAACCAGTTTTCCTTACTGCGAAAGCGCTAAATTCCTTTTGAAATACATACGCTCGTTACGTAATATTAAAAAAATACGAAACGTTTCGGTTATTTGCATTGGCTGCTATCCGAAAACACAAAGTGGTTTGTCAGGATATAACGTTTATTCACAGAATAGTATGTTGAATCAATATTTTACGGAATTAAGCCTTTTAGTAATGGATTACATGTTTAAAAGCAATAAGTAGGATTTGTGGTATAATGTCGATAACTGTTACCTTTTATGAAGTCATATTTCGTAAACTTTGGTCATGGGAACAGAGCAGGTTCTTTATTTTTTAAAAAGACTTTTAAAGATTTTATATTAACGTTGGTCGTATGATTTAATAAAAGTTTTAAAGGACGAACAAATGTACAACACGCAAGAACAGTTTATTGCAGAATTTGCCTGATTGTTTGATGTAATAGTAAACACCATGCAGTGCTAATTTACGTAGTATGAGATTTTTACGAGATTGATAATAGTAGAATTAAATTTTGAATCACTTAAGGTGACATCAGGTAGTAGAAAGTTGCAAATGACGAAGTTTTTTTATTCAATATCATATTAGAAGCATTAGACTTTACCAGCCAAATCTGAGTATAGGTACGTATGTAGCCAGTAAATAAAGAACGGCAGTATTTTTTTAGTCAATGTATAGATAAGAATAAGCTCAAAGCGAAAAAAGGGATATTTTAGAAAAGATGGCTACCACAGAAATGCTTTCAAAACTGTAATTTTCCTCTCGGACACATTTCTCCTGTAAAACCTTTTATTTTTTTAATTAGACAATGCCTCACTACTGGTCTTACTAGCGACAGCATTGATGAACCTATATACAGATTTAGCGGTTAAAATTTGCGACAGCCGTATCCTGTGTGTGGAATAAAGAGGCTCGTTGAAATTCTGCCATACTTCTACGTATCATATTGAATTTGTGAATCGTTTAGAAGTTTTCAGAAGTTCCAGAAGCCTATAACGTTGCCGAGTTCCGATAAACACGGCGAAAGAACATTGTTAGTTTGCATTACCTTGTTGGAAAATGGAGCTAAAAATTGCTTTGGTAAGTAACAGCGTAATGGAAAGGATAGCATCTCCTGAATGTAGCGATGCGGATTTAAAAATATATCCTTAATCACAAAAACAAACCCTATAAAACAATAATTTGTGGTTTTTCTAGTATCATGTATTGTACATGCCACAACAAGTTAATGTTTGGAAAGTGCATGTGTACTTTTGAAAGTAAGTATCCTATATAGCAAATGTTATAAGCCATTGAATATTACCAAAGTATAAAATAGACAGAATTAGCGCTTATGGAATATATTTATTTGTTTTCGCATTGTTTCGATATGTTTAAGATCTCTGTTCGAGTATTTGATCTCGCACAGCAAATATGTCAGTTCCTTTCACTATGCACTCTAGCCGCTTTTGCAGTATCTAACGAAATATGAGCTATGTTTCAATTTCAACAGTCACTTAAAAACCTGAGGCACTTTATAGATAGAAAACGATACGTACATAGATAATGATATTTTTCTACGCAAAAAATTACACGATTTTAAGTTATGCTAAAATGATTGCTACTATTGTGTTCAATAATTGTAATTACAACTCCGCTAGACATTACAAATTTTCATTTTGATATCCACTAATATCATTAGATCTGATACCATGAATATTAAATTGAAATATTTTTTACAATAATTACACTGGCCAACAAATTTCAACTTTTGATTTTGCCATAAAATAATTTATATTGATTTCAATAATAGATATCCAGTGCCTTTACAAAGTTATTCATGAGCCCAAGTTCCACTGAGAAGAGAGGTAGTATTATGATCTTTTCTTTTTCTACTAGAGGCGGATGTTGTACATTGTCTTTTCCTGGTATAAACTGTTGTTGTAGTGGCTCTCTTGCTTGTGGTAATGTTTTTCCCAAAGACATAAGAAGCAACAGGATTTGGTGTAACCAGATTGCTTACCCAAAATAATTGCAATTACTTTAAAATCTGCACAAATATTCCAGGAATAGTCTTTGTGCTTTATCTTTTCTAATAAAATTTTCAGATTTTCGTAAGTTTCTTTCATCGAAACAGCATGACCTATCGGAATAGAAGGATAATGGTTTCCATTATGTAACAAAATTGCTTTTAGACTGGTCTTTGATGAGTCTATGAATAATCTCCAAGAACTGGGATCGTGATGGATTCCAAAAGCTTCAGAAAGTTTATAAACGTGATTGCAGTAGACCAGATTACCGGCCATACTATAAAGGCATTTTCTCTGTAACCAGAGCTAAGCCAATGTTGCCGCTTTTCGAATCATTTTTAAGTATGCTGTTCAATTTCATCTGTTACTAACTTAGGGTAAAAACCTTGTTGGTCAGTGTTATCTAGTAGTAACTACACTTTGTCGTAAAATCATTCTCCTCTTCAATTATTATATTCTATAATCAACAGATTTTAACTGACTTTACACTTAATAGCTTTATTATAAAATATTTTAAATATGCTTAAATACGATCAGGTGCAGAAAATTCCATCCATTGTTTGATTCACCATCATATATATTTTACTTGCTAAATCATATATATAAAATTAAATTGATTATTAGAAGATATCATCCTGATTTTTGTACATTTTGCCAACAAAAAAAAATTAGCAAATTTGTAGTCAAAAATTGAAAAAGATATTCAGTATGCCTTGCAGTATGCTTTTCGAATCATTTTCATTTTATATATGGTATTCAATTTCATCAGTTACTAACTTAGGGTAAAAACCTTGTTGGTCAGTGTTATTAAATTTAGTGTTGATATTAATAAATCATTGACTAGCAGCTACACTTATAATCATCAAATTTCTTCTAAGGAACCGATTAAAAACCGAAATAGATTTAATTACACCAGAAAAATATATTTACTAATTTTCAACAGGGGGATCGATACTAGATCGCAACAAGTCGATTGCCTAGCAGCAGTTTCACTGCGCTGGATTAACTGAAATAAACATGCGCGTTATTTAGAACAAAAACAATAAAAGAATTTATGAAAACGCAAACATAATATGGTAAACAACTTATCAAATGTACTTAGATTGTTGGAAAGAAATTCTAAAGTGAGGCCTTCAACACCTATGTATATCATAGCGTATGCTTCTAAAGTGGTCTTTTTGAGATCTATCATATCTTATGTTGCGGCGTATATTTAGAAAAAGATTATACTGTATCTAGCGACATAGTATTTGCGTACCTAAAGTGGTCTCTGAATTTGTATAATACATTTTCCGCAACACTATTGTTACAAAAAATCTAAAAAAATCCACATTTTTACGTAATATAGTATTCAATCTTTTTCCACTTTTTCATCTTCTAAAATATGTAGCACTGTTTGTACGTGTAACAATTTCACACGAATCCTGTAAGGACAACTAACTGTTTTTCAATTTTTCTATTGCGTGGGCTACTGGAACATAGTTGTCGTTAATAATTATTAAATCTGCTGCAATTTGAAGATTTTGGAATTGTATTTGACTTAGCTTTATTGCAGCTGTTTTTTTAGTATCCAATTGTAAAATCACCAATTTGATATTCTCAAAATGTTAAATTGTGTAAGAATACTCCAACGGTTCCGGTATATAAAGACATTGTGAACGAAATAGCCGAATACGCTTCGATAATTTAAGAAAAGCCGCTTTTATCTGTGCTATTAGTTGATCTATTTACCCCGTTGCAAGATAAACTGGGATAATTCTCAATAAATCGATTCACTAATTTTGATTATTTTACCGTTTTTTTTTTTTACTATACGCCCTTTTAACATTATTAAATATATATGCACATTAAATACACACAAATGGGAAAAAAGAGTCATGGAATTTAGTTAGAGAGTTCTCTGCACAGAGAAATATAACCGTTCTGCTGTGAACAGCCTTTTCAGGAAATCATTTAAAGGTGACAAGCTTTTAACGATCATTAAAGAAGAGAATATTATAGAAGCAAGAAAACATTAAATAAAAAAGTGAGGATTGGTATTGCATCATCGTCAAGTAAGATTTACTTTCACTTTTTGGGGCGTGTCCTCCACAAGTTAGATGTTATGAAAAACGAAGATCCGTGAAAAACAAAGTCAAGTTCATTTCACTTTTACATTCTAAAAATGGAATAAATAGGAAATAATTTGCTCGCAATAAGTGAAATGATTTATTAAATAGTTCGCCTTTGTTTTTTATAACGATTCTTCTAATTTGACTATTTATAAGTTTATTTCAAATCCTGGATAATAAACAAATGTTATATACGCAAATTCATAGATGGCCCGGAATATACTTAGAGTTTGCTTTAATAATAGTTAAATTAGGTTAACAACAAAAACCGGTTATTAAGAAAGAAATAGAAGGTTGGTAAATTATAATAAGATATGTGTAACGTGAGGGCCAATCTTTTCTTAAAAAAGGAAGTCTTAAAAAAATTATATGAATTTGTTTCCTTGCTGATTTTCTATCATGGATATACCGAATTAATATTTTGATATTATGAATGTATATTTTCATGTTTTGCATTTCAAATATGTGTTGTAGTGAAACCCATTTGATTTTTATCTATGTTCTTTATTTTAGATACAAATCGTAGCTGGTTTTACCTATCTGTATCTAGAACAAACAAAATTTGCTGATTTCGATAATGTAACTCATTAGGTTTAGATAGTTGTAAAAAAATTTCTCCAATTGTGAGCGTTATTTAATAATATAGGAATATTATCTGTATTAAAAATTAGATATTACCAACAATAAAAAGTGTTAGACCTTCTAATATAGTCTATTTTATCTGTTATACCAGTAGCGCCAATCGGATTTTTTAATAATAGGTACCTTAAAATTAAGCAGGCAATTGGTTCTGCACAATAAAAAACGCTGTTTTCGTGACTCGAGCATGCCTACGGATGGACTCATTATTACGTTATTATAAACGTCGATTAGAGACAACGGAGATTATGTAATTGCTTTTAATATGAAAGCGGACGAAGAGAACAGAATAGATCCCGATATCTATAGACGGTAATGTATTTACAGGTGAACTATCTGTTTCAACAAATTACTAGCATCAGGACCTTGCAATGGATTAATAGAAAAGAAAAACGTTTTCCTCCGAATGATAAGAGAAGAAGTCCAAAACATATCGACGTAAACCTCAAGTTCAAGTTGTCAATCCCTAGTTGAACCTCCCAAAAAATTCACAATCCGGGAAAATCCGTGAGAACAACAATATCAGGCACGTAAGTAAAATTGTCCAAATGCCTGGTGAACGAATCCAAACGTTTCCCCATAAAATGATAGACAACCTGCAACTATGTAAATTGTGAACGTTGTACTATGAAACGGAAATACACGAGGAAGTCGAATTGTTATCCGTATTTTCCCGTTTACTCGCCGTTACTATTAAGAACGTAACTTCGCTTCGAAAATTAGACGTTTATGAAAGCTTTTGTATCAAAAGATGTAGAGCGTTTTAGGAAAATCGTGTTGATCGATTTGTTGGGACAAAACGAACGTATGGCTACGTTTTTGCGCCGTAAGCTTTTTCCTCTAGTTTCGAGTTTTTTATATGTTTTGGCCTTAGCGCTGATAAGCGGTAAAGGTGGGTACTTGTAAATATCTTTTAAGGGACCGGATAAGCCCACAGAAGATATGTACGATTTAAAGACTTTTTCGGATCATTCGGCCGCACAGTTGGTAATGGCAATACATGAATTGTCGAAATAATTATCCCGAATTTAATTCAATAATTTATGTGGTGCGCAATGTGCCGATACTTTAGTGTATGCAATATTAATGCAATAGTATCCCACACTCCTTGTTATTCTTAGTATTATAAACAAGCGTTTATATAATTGCTTCTTCCACTTCCTACCGTTTACCAGATTTCAATGATATAATATTATAATTATTTGGTCACTTGTATCGCGCTTTGATGAAAACAAAATGTTAATATTTTTTATAATAACTAAATAAATTCCAATAAAATGTTTTGCTCCAGTTTAAAAAAATAGCTTTGAGATAGAAGATATTATCTAACAAATTTGTAAGCACTTACATGTATGAATATAATTAGACTTGGGCGTTCTGGAAATTAAATAATTTAATTTTTAGAATGTGTTTACTTTATTCTTTCCCTTTTACATTCATAAATAGCATTTGTTTAGCTGGTGTATGGTCATAGACCCACGTGAAAGTGGGTCAGTAAGGGAAGAAATACTCTTACAAAGAACAAGCGTATACGAGTATACGGTACGTGTATTTCATTAACATGTATGTAAATACATGCATGTGTATTTAAGGTTACCATATTTATTTTCAGAAGAAAAATCAAAAAGTGGAAAGTTTTATTTGTAGCAGATATGAAAAGAAAAAGTAAAACAAAACAAAATATGTTTCGATACAATATAACAAAAAAAAAATAAAGTCACTATAAAAAAAAAGATTATAATTTTATTTGGATGTTCATCGCTTGAATCACCTTTGTACGAATCGTACTTTTGAGAACTTTGGATTCATTTAAAAATTTGAGGTTTGAGATCCGGAAACTGAAACAATTTGCTGTCCTGCTTGTATAACTTGCATCACAGCCAATCTAGTTTTTATTTTTATCCACGATTTTTTTTAACTCCATAGTTATTAATATTGGAGAATAGCTGTTCAATAATCGTCTTTTTCTCAGGACGGCAAAAAGATAAACTCACATAGAATCTCAGCTAATTTTATCTGTTGAGAATTTAACTTATAACCAACTTCAGCAAACCGTTTGTGTTCATCTAATGTTGTCTTTAAAAGCCGCACAAGAACGCAAAAACCTCATTCCATGAAATTTCTCCCCAAATCTACTTATTCAAAAAACATAATTGATTTAAATTTGCGTTTAAGTTCACCAAATAATTCTGAAGTTCTTCCGGTGGTCTACACTACCTTCCATATGTCGAAATTCTAAAACGGACTCTCTCACTTTAAGCGAAAAAAATGATTCATTCAGACCATAATCATTCGTACTACCATGGGGTCGCTGAAGATCCCATGCGTGATAACGAATATAATTTTTATTGAAATTGATATCAAATTTTATAAAAACTTGACTTTATCAAATTATCTATTCTGACTCTAGCTAAAAACCTATTTTTTGTAGTTTGCATAGTTTTGTAAAAAATGAATGTCGCACGTTCATTGAGGTTATCAATGACCTCACCTATTTTTTTATTCTTTTTTTATTTCCTAATTTTCTCGATATTCATTTCTTGACAATGCATTGTCTTATAAATAACGAATTTTTATATGTATTGTGCTTCCCCAGATCTTGTGCGGAAAATAATTTTTTTGCTAGAAATCGCCTAATTCTCTCTATATTTATACGGTGGAAAAAAAAAAAACAAGATTTCAATAAGTTATAGCTAAATAAAGCTAAAGTTGACGAGCAGCTGCTTATTTCCCGAGGTCGGTGTCCATTACAATCACCATGGTGTCCAAACAGTATATATCTTCGAAACCAGGGAAGTATGGCATAAAAACCTGGACAGCATGCGACAATAAAACTTCATATCCTTACAACTGCCAAATACATACTGGTAAAATAGGAGACCAGCGTGAATGAGACAAAAAGTTAACTTAGAACTGACTAAAGATTTGGAAATGTTATTTCTGACAATTTTTTCAAAAGCCAAGATCTTGCAAAGGAAATGAAAATGAAAATTTTCACAACTCGAAGAAATAAATCGGAACTTCCTCATGAATTAATGACTAGCGTGGAAAAAAGTATATTCAACAAAATTTGGTTATGAAGACGGTTTCTTACTATCTAACACAAGGAAATAATTGTTGATTATAATAGAACAAAACCAGGTGTAAACACCATGGATAAGCTTCTTGGAAGATACATCGTAAAAGGATAAACAACTAGATATTAGTGCATTGAACACTTGCGTTATATGAATTCATCTAAATGATGAATGAAAAGAGAAACAAACGCAGAACATGCTTCCATATCACAGAAAGGTTGGACATTACAACATGGCAGATGCTGAAAATACCTCAGTAATGTGAACAGAAAATATTTTAAAAAAAGGCCGGGGTTACAATAGATCTTTTTGTAACAATAATGAATACCTAACTTGAGGCAAGTTAGTTACATTCGAGGCGAATGTAAATCACTGAATTTTAATAACTTTTACTGCAATTTGATTTAAAACTTTTAATCATGTTTAACCAATTTTATATATGCAACTTGTTTTTTTTTTTACATTTATTGCTACTTTATTTAGTAGAAATAGAACATATTTTATTATTCTCCGCCTTTAAGATGACTTTGTTAAACACAGAAGTAATGTTGTGTACAATTGCCTTCCAAGTTTTGCTTGTCGGATTCTCAAAAAATTGTATTAAAATCTATCGTTCTTGGTATGCTATTCTTGAAAATATGTGCTACACAACGGATGCTTGCTACGAGAGGAATTTAATTTGGCAAATAGATTATTCACTCCTTTTCGTTTCGTTCCTTCAAAATTTGCAATCGTTTTATTAGTAGCTAATCCGATACAGTTGTCAATTAAATTGTAGATTAAGTACTTAACATAATTATTGAAATGTTCTGATGTTTCACCAGTTAAATCGCACAAATGAAGTAATTTCGCCTGGATACTCTTTTCACAACGAAAGTACGTTATAATGAAAAGTAGAATTAGAAAATGTGCTTTCTTTAGATCGAGATTTACAGTGGTCTTAGTTTTAGTTCAAGCTGTTAAGTGTACTTCGTGAACTGGTTAAGAATTGGAAGATAGTATTTGAAAGGAAAGTACTGCCCTACTAAAATAAATCACCTTTAGTTGAACCTAAAATAAACAAATGCTTAAACAAAATACTAGAACTTAGGGTGAATGGCCATGGACGTTAAAAGAAAAATACGAATGTTAAGATAATAATATTTTAATTGCATTGAAAACTTATTTTCCCTGCACACGAATTTTTTTAATTTCAACCAGAAATGTTTAGTAACCTTTTATTATAATCGAGCCAACATAATCATAATGGTCGCCTGTGTTATGAAATTTGCTGTAATAGGACAAAAAATATAATGAGACCGCAGAAGAAGATGAAATAGCAACAGAAGAAATATTAGAAATAATAAAGATATTAAAAAGAGGAAAAGCAGCTAGACATGATGAAGTTGCGAGTGACATGTTAAAGAACATAACTATATAATAAGGTATGGAAGGAGTAAAAAATACCTGAGGATTGGAAAGTAGGAATACTGGCACCCTTGTATAAAAAAGGAGACAACAAAGAGTGAAAAAGAGAAACAAGTGATGATAATATATATGTAGCTTTTCTAGACATAGAGAAGGCTTTTGACTGTATACTACGAGATTTGATATGGAAAAGCCTTAGTAAAAGAGGAATAAATAGCAAACTAAAAAACGCAATTGCTAGTACATATAATAAAACCAGAAAATATGTAAGAGTGGGTGGAATGCGGTCGGAAGAATTTTTAGCTAAGGAAGGTCTGCGACAAGGGAGAGTACTTAGTCCTACACTCTTTAATATAATACTCGATGACATTTTGAAAGAAATTAAAGGACAAACAAAGAAACTACAAATGGGGTATAAAAACATGAGGATGATGGAAATCGCGGAAAGTGCCTTTGCTGACGACTTGGTAGAGTACATGGGGAATGTAAAGGATCTGCAAGCAAACATGAATATTTGGGAAACAGCTTTTAAAAAGAGAAGTATGAAGATAAATGCAGAGGAGACTAAAGTCATGTCAATAGGGCGATACATGATGCGAAGATGATAATTTATATAGACGGAAAGGTTTTAGAACAAATAGAAGTATTCAAATATCTCGGAATAAATATACATCAGGAAGGTAAAGAGGAAGCAGAAATTAACAGCAGGATTGAAAGTGGAATAAAATTATATTATGCATTGAACAACGCTTTTATAAAAAAGAAGGAAATTTCAAAGAAGACAAAAATAACTGTGTTTAACACAATATTTAAACCTATATTGACATACGGCAGTGAAAGTTGGATCTTGAACAATCAAACTAAGAGTAGAATACAACCGTTCGAGATAAAATATTTAAGAGCAGTTAAAGGGGTCACTCGAAAGGATAGATTAAAAAACGAGAAGATCCGAGAAGAATTAGGAGTAGAGTCGATTCTAGATAGTATAGAGAGACAGAAACTCAAATGGTTTGGGTATATGATACGGACGGGAAAAAAAAGACTAACAAAAAGAGTATGGCTGGCAAGATCAAGATACAAGAGAAAAAGAGGAAGGCCAAGAAAAACATGGGATAGTACAATAGAAGAAAGCTTGGGGAAAAGAGGGATATTGTGGAATGATGCATACTTTTAAAGGTGTATGTATACATTATCCCACGTTGTAGGTTATACGGCTTTTCGTAATCTTCCTTGCATGATGGGTAGAGCGCAATATTCTGGCTTGCCTTTCTGTTCGCTTGCCTGGTGTTTAACCGCAAGAGGTTGAGGGGATACATGTTGGACGTTACATGTTGGCACTTTGAACCCTTCTGTGCTGTACACTATGTGTAATACAAATTGCAGTGCGAAGTTGGAGTGCAGGAATTGAACAGAAAGCTTAAAAAAAGTCAAACACCACTGTAAGTACGCAGATATATACGCTACAACGGACAGGTTTCAAAGAGATCACTATACAAACATACGCTATGAACAGGTACAGGTTTTGTACAGGCGTTGAAGGCCTTACTTTCGGATTTCTTTTCAGCCATCTGAGCATATTCAGTAAGTTGGTTACTATATTATAATAGCTTTTTCATAAATTCTCTTTTTGTGACTCGTGGCGCTACTGTTAGGCAATCGCCTTGTTACGCTTTAATGATGGGAGGAAAATGTACTTGGATGGCTGGGAATCGACGAAGCATATACTATTTGTTGCAAAATTAATGTCATACCCGGATGGACGTAATATTAAACCTTTTTCCTTGTGGGAGAGGCCTATCCGGCAAATTGTCTCCGTTACGACTGTTATTTGCATATTTTATGGCTTTACTTATATGTGTTCGTTTTCTAAATGAAATATACGCATATTTCAATGTATCTTAAGTGTCACTGTATATATGGAAATAAACCAAACATATGAGCAAAATATGAATTAAAAAGTGCCTTTCAGACAATTTTAGTATTGCTTGATATAACTTTTATTGTTACATTTTTACTTTATGATATCTTGATTTTAATTGTTACTTTTAAGGTTACGTTCAGAATTGTTTTCAAAATCATATGTTTTGCGATTTCAATAGCAATAATATCTATCAACAAAACTTTGTTTTAGTCGCAATTATCTAAGCGAATTACAAATTATTGTTATATAAAAATTCAAATGAAAATTTCTACTCTGGTAGAATTCTATCCCACAATTCCTGCTTGCCGCACAGCTCCGTATAGGAAATAAGCCTGCAGAAACGTGTATGTTTCACGGAATTAGTAAATACTAGACAGACTCGTGTTTTGTCGACTCTTGGGGAAACCTGTAGGCAACACGGACGCAGTCTCATGATACATAAAAATAAGTAAGGCAACTCTTAGCGAACATTGAGAAAATGACTAATATATATTAGAAGGCTGAAAAGGTTGGCATCGATGGCTAGTAAAAAATAAATCCTAAGATTGCGTTACAATTTCTATTTTTCTAATCTCTAATATAATTAGCCTCTACGAATCTGCTAACATTGACAAATCACAATTACTGCAAAAAGAATTTGTTTCGCTTGAGTAAATCCAGTTAATTTATGAACGGCACCTTTATAGGAGCAGTGTTAAAACAATGTTAACGATTAATTTTAATGACATTGAATCCGCTTATATACAAACTAAATTAACAATAATTAGAAAGTTTAAACAATCGTCTACCGGTAATGAAGTGCGAATTTTTCCAAAGAAGATATTAAAATATGACCGACTGACATCTTTGTACACTGCCAAGTTGTACACTTATTATAAAGAATTAGAACTGCCAGAGGCGGCTAGAGCGCGGCTGTATTACAACGCTTTGATTTCTTCGTGTATTTCCGTTGGATATCGTGTACATTGTATTATGCAACTGAAATACGCGAGGAACTCGGAGGGTTGTAATCGACTTATCATTTACGTCACTGAGAATCGGTGTTTCGTGGTTATTCACTCAGCTTGACAAGCTGTTGCAGGGAGTCGTAAGAATCACAATAAACGTTAGGTTTTGGTATGATCTCAACTTTCATGAATCATTGTGTTAAATAATATTTTTTGAAAAGGAGACACGCAATGAGAAGTAAGAATAAAAAGGTGTTGGTTTATCTAAAAACACAAAAACTACATAAGGATACAACGCTTACAATCGAGTATATCTTAATATAAAGACCTCAACACATACTTGTAAATTAACGACATTTCGTTTTAAAGTATTTTTGAAAATATTACATTTTATCTGCTTTAAAATATTAGATTGAAAAATTTGAAAATCTGAAACACCTGTAAATAGACATTTTATAAATGTCTCTAAATTACATTTACGCACTTAAAATTAAAAGAAATTAAGCTATTTACACTGATGAACACACGATTTTCAAATTCATTGTAAACGTAAAATTAGGCATTCGTGATTGTAAAAATATCTCTGTTTTGAGGTCGAATATCTCCAACAACCTTTACGCTCTAGTGGCTTATAATTAGATCCAGCCGACTAAGGAATTTTTACAATATTTTCATTAATCTATTCTATAATAATTCCAACGGTGTGCACTGGAGCGTTGCTTTTGAAAGATAAAATCATTTTCAGAAAGTGTGTATTCAGAAAATAACTGAGGTGTGGACTGATGCTATGTTCCTTGTCGTTCTGCTATTATCCATATCCATCGCTTTGACTGGAGCCTAATTATTGTTGGTTGCATGGATCCAGATCCTCACATTCGTGGTTTCTTGGCCGGTAAATTCGCAGTATAGCTTGCGAGAAAATCACCGAATTCGTCTTTGTTTATAAATTTATTCTAAAATTAGATCCGTCTTCATTTAAAATATTTGTTAAAGAAAAGGGTTTCTTTGTGCCGTCAAATATCTTAGACCAGTACACACGAATTTCATTTTGGTGTATTTTAGACACTTTCATCGCACATTAACCCAAGATTTTTGCTCCGAATGTGTGACATATTAAACTCAGCATAACGGTTCACCCTAATCATCTCTTTTTCAATAGTTTTTGGATAATTCAGGGTTTTTCATAATGTTCAAAGCATGTTTAACTTTTACTTACTTTTTATAATTTCTGTCATTTAACAATCAACCAAATGTTATTACTGTGACAGTCAGCTTTTATAAATTCGTAGAAAAAAATGTATCCCAGCCCGCAATTATTTATGCGTTTTACCATTAAAAATCAAGATCGGTTTAATTACATGGTACAAGGTAAAATATACAAGTTAATGAGCTAAATCGTTTCGCAAAAGAAGAAGATGGATCGTGGAAAACGTAAGCTATAAAAGTGAAAATAAGAAAGCCAGATATCTTTATAAAGATTCCTGTGTCAAGGTCTCCGTATTATAAAGTCCAATTTATTCTTCAAGCAAGTTTTTGTAATGTTACATAAAGTAACTGAAAATGAAGAAGGCACGTACTTGCACCGCGTACATTAGGAAATTAAAATTAAAAAGGACGCAACTAGAAAGTCTGTGAAATATGAAAACAAATGAAAATTTTAATAGAAAATTGGAAGTTTTGAAATAATTTGAAACAATAATTTCGTTAATTTTATCAAATATTTCTTTTCAAAATAGATAAGACATATTCTCTTGAATGTTCTAGTAAGAATTTTGAGACAAGAATTTTGTTCCCATTATTAACTGCCGTAATACGTAAGAAGCTTTTTCTTCAAGTAACGTAATAGCTCTGTATAATAGGTAATTATCTCGGAATTAAATTAGAATTTTAAGAAATGTTAGGTCACACAGTTTAATTTTTAGATAAAAAACATTTAAAATTTTAAATAATTATTCTACCTATGTTGAGTAATTGTGAGGTATAATTTACGACAAACCTTTTAATGGCTCCCTCAATTGAAACACACTCACGAAACACTAACTTTTATCGAACTAAAAGTGACGCTAGAGATATATTCTCTTTATTAAAATTTCGCCAGAAGTGGGGTACTTTCCCTTCTTAGATCGCTGTCTTCATTTTTAAGAAAAGTTACAGAGTTAGAGTTACAGATCTCAAGCTTCTCGCTTTGCCTTAAAAACAGAGTGGGATATTCTGCGTAATAAACCGTCTTGATTTCGTCTATTCATTGCTGTGCATAATCCGACTTGCAAGTTAAATTGTAATATGTTTTCTCCGAATTAATGAAAGTTTGTAGATGGTACAGTCGTAAAAACTTTAAATTTTGTCGTTTATAAAGGAAAAACAGATGTTAGTAAGTGCGATATATGCTTTTAATAATTTGACATATTTCCTCCAAATCGGTCTGCCTTTCAGACACGCTGAATAACTTAATAATTTTATATCGTGATGAATTGTTCCGAAATATGTTTATTGCGAAGAAGAGATACTAAAGAAAATATCTAATTTAGAGCATTCGCCTATAGTCATGTTGTTATTGAATATAAAACAGAGGCAATATTCCAACATTTTGATTTATGTAGGATTGTGCACGCTGTGCTGAATGATCCAATTCTAGGAAATACAGCTAGATAACACCTTTCATTATAGCTACATGAAATGTTTTCAAAAAAAAAATGTTTCTGAAGTATTTTGAGTAAAGTTATCCACGGTTTTCCAGCCACAGTTACGATTCTTGTAAGATCACAAATAAAAACAAACAGAGAAATAACGAACAGTATTAAACGGAAGTGGAGAGTTTGATTAATGTTTCGTGTTCACAAAATACGACTTCAGGGCATATTTCAGTACGCCATCCTCGAAACAACGTCACCAGCAAACCCGATCGGATCGCCGTCGGTGAGGGTGAAAAAATAAAAACCAACAGGAAGTAAGGTTTTTAATTTCTAACGCCCTTAATGCTTCGTGTTCACAAGATACGACTTCAGAGCATATTTCAGTACGCCATCCTGGAAACAACGCCACCAGCAAACCCGATCGGATCGCCGTCGGTGAGGGTGAAAAAATAAAAACCAACCGGAAGTAAGGTTTTTAATTTCTAACGCCCTTAATGCTTCGTGTTCACAAAATACGACTTCAGAGCATATTTCAGTACGCCATCCTGGAAACAACGCCACCAGCAAACCCGATCGGATCGCCGTCGGTGAGGGTGAAAAAATAAAAACCAACCGGAAGTAAGGTTTTTAATTTCTAACGCCCTTAATGCTTCGTGTTCACAAAATACGACTTCAGAGCATATTTCAGTACGCCATCCTGGAAACAACGCCACCAGCAAACCCGATCGGATCGCCGTCGGTGAGGGTGAAAAAAAAATAAAAACCAACCGGAAGTAAGGTTTTTAATTTCTAACGCCCTTAATGTTTCGTGTTCACAAAATACGACTTCAGAGCATATTTCAGTACGCCATCCTGGAAACAACGCCACCAGCAAACCCGATCGGATCGCCGTCGGTGAGGGTGAAAAAAATAAAAACCAACCGGAAGTAAGGTTTTTAATTTCTAACGCCCTTAATGCTTCGTGTTCACAAAATACGACTTCAGGGCACATTTCAGTACGCCATCCTGGAAACAACGCCACCAGCAAACCCGATCGGATCGCCGTCGGTGAGGGTGAAAAAAATAAAAACCAACCGGAAGTAAGGTTTTTAATTTCTAACGCCCTTAATGCTTCGTGTTCACAAAATACGACTTCAGGGCACATTTCAGTACGCCATCCTGGAAACAACGCCACCAGCAAACCCGATCGGATCGCCGTCGGTGAGGGTGAAAAGAATAAAAACCAACCGGAAGTAAGGTTTTTAATTTCTAACGTCATTAATGTTTCGTGTTCACAAAATACGACTTTAGGGCATATTTCATTTGGACATCCTCGAAACAACCCCATCGACAAGCTCGATTGGATCGCCGTCAGCGAGGGCAAAAAAAAATAGAATGAAAACGTATCGGAGGTGGAGTGTTTGATTTCTAGCGCGGTTTTTCCAATACGTCATCCTCGAAACAACCCGAGCACCAAACTCGATTGGATCGCCGTCGGTGAATAAATAAAAACTGACTGGAAATGAAATTTTCGACTTCTGGAGAAATTGCCGCTTCCTTATTTCTTTTTTCATAAAATAAACTTTTGGAATTTTCTAATAATTCTGCTACGTTTATGTTTCATTATGCCTTTGGTAGGTATAGTTTTGATAATTATTTTGATTATTTATAAGATATCTCTTTTAAAGAAATTATCGAGGAATGTTGGACGTGTGTTGACGCGTAGTGTTGAAATTTGATTTCACCACTACGCGAACACTCTGAGATCAAATCTGCATTATTTTTTATAGCAAACTGTTAAAGTAATGAAAGTAAAGCAATTAATAAAGTATTTAAAAAACAAGTTGGCTTTGTAAATAGCAAGCAGGTTCATTCAAGAAAAATGAGATATATTGAAGAGAGCTTTTTAAAAATTAGCAAATGAACTAAAAAACCATTCACAAAAGGAATATCAGTTATGTATGTTATTATTGTACTGGATTACAATAATTTGTTTCATGATTTTTCCAGTATTAGCATCGTGAAAATAATTATTCACATTCGTAGCCATTAGTTTAAACACGTGAAAGCAACATAAATGTATGTGTATTTTATTTTGAAGTAACTCCTTTGAATAATATAGACAGCAAAATGTAAGATTTTGGTATTGCTTAAACTACATGTTGCTCCAGGCTATAGAGATGGCATTTAAGAAAGCAAAACTAAAGTTACGTACGACATTTCTATAAATTGGCCACCTCTTCTTAGCACCTATTACTAGAGAGGACAAAGGCGGATGAAATTATTACTTTTTTGCAGAGATCGGACAGACTTGTGTTTTGTCGACTCTCGAGGACACCAGGAGGCAACACGAATCCATTCTCAAGAGGTGAATAGACACGAGTTCATCTAGTCACTGTAAACAAGGAATAATTCCACCTGTCTTTGTCATCAGTTTGTCATCGGAATTTTGTAGTTGAATTAGAATAAGGGTGATCATTTTTTGAAAGCGTTTGTAATCGCGCCTTTCTAAACGTGCCATCTAGCTTAATATGTCCTAAATTTTTATTCGGGAATTTTAGTTTTGGTAAATGTAAAACGTCGGTTTGTTTTTGTTTTGGTTGTTTTAGGTTTAATAGTTCATTTTTCATAAGTTTCAGATATTAATGTAACTTCGGCTGTCTGTTACATATCCACGTTCGTTGAAGAGCGTTGAGGAAGCAGTATGCTCTATAAAATAACATTATTGATGCGCTGGCAATGGTTCTACTATTTTATAAATTATTTTTAATTTTCAAAAGGCAAAATATTTTCGGGTATTTGAAAGGTACGGCAATTTTTCCGGTATAAGTTAGAACCGATTAAGGTGTCAGAAAGGCCTTCTGATAAATTTGCATCCCCTGAGGCAGAACGGTCGTTATCGGTTTTGCCTTTCGCTTTAAGAATATTAATTAATAGCTCATACACTGCCTTTTCGCCGTATTCTCTGACTGAGTCTTTAAATAGATACAGAGAAACATCAACAAAAACCGCAACAGAATCGAAAAACAGAGGCGGTCTAATGGAGTTGGCTGGTAAGTTTCTTTCCAGGATGACCTACTGCCTTGATATGCCTTGACGTCGTATTCTGTGAATATGAAGCAATAACGGCGCTATAAATCAAAAACTCCATTTCTGGTCGGTTTTTCTTCACCCTCGCCAACGGTGATCCAATCGAGTTTGCTGATGGGGTTGTTTCCAGGATGGCGTCCTGAAATATGCCCTGTAGTCGTATTTTGTGAACACGGAACATTAAGGGCGCTAGATATCAAAATCTCCACTTCCGTTTAATACTGTTCATTATTTCTCTGTTTGTTCTTATTTGTGATTTTACAGGAAACTAGGTCATAACTTTGTAAAAAACACTGATAATCCGCTGATTGTTGAAGTAAATAAAGGAAAGTCAAATATTGTTCTTAAACATTTTCAAGGATGGAAAATTTGTACTAGTTTGGTTCACAATTTCTTCTGGGGCGTTTCGTGCGGTCAACCGATTTCACACAGCGATAAAAGTTTCTGTATGTCATAAACCGTGGCTGGAAAGCCGTGGATAACTTCACTCAAACTCTGAAGTAGACGTTATAGGTTTTTGTTAAATAATAATATTTAGAAAAACATTTTAGAACGCCTCAAAGACTAAGTTGTTGATCTGGATAAATTAAGTATAATAAAGAGGAATCAGTTAAAGTTCGGTTTATAGAATATTTCACCGTACTTAAATCCAGAAGATGAAATCTAGTGTTTTCGTTGTTTTGATGAGAATCATGACATTCATGATTTAAGCAATATGTACATATGAAAGTTCTGAAATTTACAAAAACAAGTACATTTCAACGAATTTCAACATAGGATCATTAAACTTATTATCTGTCTACCATGATGAATTAGTGCAGTTTTGATTTAGTTAAGTTACAATAAAATTCTTTAAGGGAACAATTAAATATATTCTTAAGGAACTAACTTTGGTTGGAATAAATTTATTATTGAATTAACAAACAACTAAATTTTATATGTACTAAACTCACATTTTTGGTTAAAGGTGGTTATATTTTCTTGTTCCGAGTTTAATCAAATAACTTTTGTAGTGCGGAGTGTGCCAAAACTTTAAGGTTTGCTACCACTCAGTCATTGTTATCATAATTAATAATTTGTAACTAAAAATACTGTAACTGAAAATATTATAAAAAGTGATACTATAAATAGCAAATATTAAAAGGTAATAAATTATTTTTATTTACAAAGTGTGGATACGAAAAACGAAAAAATGATATTTTATCGAAAAAGAAACAGTACTGCTTCTCAAAATATTCCCATTTATATTTGAATAAACATTTATTCCGATCTGAAGTGGGTATCTCTGAAACATGTGTCTTAATTGCTGCAACAGTCGCTTCTGGTGTCGAAAACCGTTTACAACGCAATTTGTTTTTGGCAAAAGGAAACAGAAAGAAGTCAGGCGAATACGGACAATGAGCCATTAATTCAATGTTATTCCCCATCGATTGTTCGATGCATTGTGTGAGAGCTAACGTTGTTGTAGTGAAAGATGATGTCACCGATGTCTGCTGCTTTTGTTGATTTTTTCAGTGGCTTAAAGCAAACAAATTATTGTATACCATTCAGCATTTACTGTGTTTCGATCCTTAAGAACAACGGTAACAAAAGGTCCAATTTTACGAAAGAAAAAGGCAAATTTTTTTTATAGCGCTTGTCAACGAGCAATTTTTGTTGATTTTATTTCGTTTTGGAACACCCAAATAGTGGATTATTGTTTTGTTTCTGGTTCGTATGAAAATATCCAGGTCTCGTCACCTGTTACGATACGGTATACGCAGAAGCACCGCGATCGAATTTTTTTGAATCGAACAGCCATTTTTCAGCCTTGTTTAAATTGTGTGGAATCCAACGACTGCAAGGCTCATGTAAAATCGTTGAGTTTTAATAATACCCAAGGATGCCTCTATCTCTCGATATGTCACATGCTGATCATGATGTCACATGTTTGTCGGCACAACAGCAGTTAATAGATGATCTTCACGAACTTCGTCACTGACATTAGTACGTCCACGGTTAAATTCTATAAATTCTGATTTTGGATAAAGGCAGAACGAAATTCATCGATGCACTTTTAAAATCGTAAAATATCATCGCACGAATATTTTTATGAGAAATGTAAATTTATTTGGATATAGAAAAGAAATTAAAAGAGCCAATGAATATAAAGTATATTACTTAAATAAAGGCACATCAAGGAGAAAAGCGCTTTATTATTTTAAACAAACATTTCATTAATTCTGAAACGGATAGTGGTCTATATGCATATGAGTTTGAACAACATTGAAGTTTAACATGCAAGTATATTGTTCGATGAGTCTGTGAATAGTAAAAAATTAAGTAAAGAAATACAATTTGCTTGCTTGCCTTATTTAAATTTGCTTCAACAAATGCATTGCACTATAAATTAATTTCTACATCGTAGCCTACCTTGGATTTCACTACTTAAATCACACGTAATTCCTTGGATGGAATAACAAACTTCTGAAATTTCATATGTTCACCAAAAATGCTTTTCGTTTTTATAGAGATGCTGTGAACGAGAAGCTTTAGAAACAACTGCTGAAATTGACAAGCTAACAGGTAGTCAAATGTGACGAGCTGGCCTGGCTGAGCTGACAAACGCAGCAGGCTAGGGTAGGCTGTGCCAACAAACGAATTGACCGAGATCAAAACTCGCTTATGTGAAACCAGTCTAAAGACGGCATAGCAAACGCCAACCAATATTGGCTAATGCACATTAGTTGCACTTGAACACAAGTTGGGTATATGTATGCGTTAGTGATGTATCTTACTACGTACTGTCGCTTACCACCAAAAAACGAGACACTTACGATATGACACGGACTTTATTGCGATGGTGTGTTTTTAAATTTTTGATGTTTATCTAACATTAATGTCATTTGAATATTAAAGTTGCATTTCATGCCACTTATACACAATAAAATTAAATACATGATAATATATAAAAATAAACAACTAAACTAATAATAAACTAATAATAATAAAAAAATAAATAAATAATAAAAAAATTAATTCTTTTGTGTAGTACACCAAGTGAACATATGTTAATATGTATTTATGGACAGATTTTGTTGTAATATGTGATTTTGTAGCGGCAGATGCTAACAATTAAGTTAAAACCAGTTCAAGAATAATGAAAATAATAATAATAAATAAAGAGTCCAAACGATGTGCCCGAGCATTGGCGTTGCGTGGAGAGTTTACCAGAATAACAGTTCGCTTATTTAAAAATAAATATATTGAATCACTTTACAAAACGTTAAGAAAAAACATAAATAACTTACCTAACATGTTTACATTGTTGCAGAAATATCCGGATGTGCGCGATGAAGTAATTGCACCATCATATATGTTTCTGTATTAGTCTCGGAAAGGTTCGTACGTAGCGACGTAAATAAATGCTTATATGCTGAAAAGGATTGTTCAACGTTGAGAGATGTTATATTTGCATAGTTAAAGTGCTCTTTGTATCTGTACAACGTATCTTCAGTATTGGTAAAAAGTTGCCGTAATTTTGTAAAATCTACATTTTTATCTAATACACTATTAAATTTTTCACGAACACAAACACTTTTTTCATCATCAAGGATATGCAGCGCTAATTCTACGTGGTCAATAATTGCTAATGAGTCCGATAAGGACAGCGCACTGTTCTGTAACTTTTTTATTGCATCCACCATTGGAACGTAACTGTCGTAAATAATTTTTAAATTTGCTGCAACTTGAGGATTTTTAAATTGAACCTGACTGAGCCTTATTGCAGCCGCTTCTTTGCCGTCTAGTTGTAAAACTACTGATTTAATTTTTTCAAAATGTTTATAATAATAGAATGCTGCTTCTAACCACGTACCCCATCGTATAAGAATTGGTTGCGGCGGCTCAGGTATGTCAGGACACTGCGAATGAAATAGGCGAATACGTTTCGGAGATTTAAGAAAAACCGCTTTTCCATCATCCTGATGTGGATGAACTAATATCCACATCAGGATAACTTGTACGTATAATGTTTGTTACAAGGTGTAAAGCGTGAAGCAAACATGTGACGTGCAGCAGGTTTGGTAGAATCGTTTTGAGTAATTTTGTTGTGGAACACATAACCGCGGCAGCATCGGTAACTAACATTAACAGTTGCTCCGGTAAAATTTCAAATTTGTGTAGTGTTTCTATTAATACACTACGTATCGCCGTGGCAGTACAATCTTGCATTCGTTTACAGGCTAGTAAATAAGGGTCAGAAGATCCTTGTGGGGTCAGCGTCCTTACGACAATGGATAGGATGGACTGTTTTTTAATATCTGTAGTTTCGTCCATTGTCAACCAAAGGTACTTATTTTTCACCGTTTTTTTCGTAAAATTTACAATTCTTTCACGCACTGATGGTACGTAATTGTGTAGCGTATTTTTAGATGGTAATTTCCACGTAGGATTGTATTTATTCCAAAACTGGCGAAACATTGGGTGTTGGACTTTATGTATTGCTATATTGGTCGCAATTAGCGTCATTGTTAAATCAACCACAAATTCATTATATGATTTGCGTCTAATCTTTTTCAATTTATGTTCGTCACTATTTATATGTCTTTGACACTGACTCGCTTTCCAAGATAATAAAGTTGTTTCACAAACTAAACATTTCACTGCCTTACCGTCATATATTAAATCGGGAAACCGATGTATAAATTTATTTACTACGGTAGCAGACAACCGATTTGACGCATTATTTTTACGACCTCGCAACATTTTCAACGTATACTTTAACACGTTAGAACGGCAACTAAATGCATCGTTTATTTTTACTACTTATGCGAGAGCGGAGTTTACCCCACTCTGCTCTCGCATCGACGCTACTGGTCGGGCACATCGTTTGGACTCTTTAATAATAAAAGTCTTAAAGGACTAAAGGACTTCTTAGAACCCAACAAACTAAACTATCGTCGGATTTTAAGAAAAGTCCAAGCGAATTATTCATTTTAATTAAAGTGGTCAAGTAACCTTCTGAATTTTCCGATTTGTGCAGCCCGACAGAATTTATTTGCGCCGCGTGAGATGAGTTTAATTTTCCCATATAGACTTCATCAGGACATCTATAAAAAAAGTGGTTGTTTAACTAGTATTTTTTTTAGATGTTTAAATTACATACGTCCATTCAAACTGCATAGCTTTATGTCGGTCTATTACAGTAAGTTCTGTGACAACGACAATGTAATTTGGCTGCCCCTATCCTCTTACAAAATCCTCAACTCGCGAAACATGCCTCCCTGATACACCATACCATATCACTCTTCTGGACCAATCAATCTTTTTCGTTTCCGACAAGCCTCTAAATAGCGTTTGACAACTTTGTTCGAGAGTATATACGAATAAATCGTAGCAACTGAACTAGAAACAGTAATTCGTATACAATTAAACCGTTAACGAAGGCAGAAGGGTAATCAACATTTAATGGTTAATTTTTGTCAGAAAATCAAAATTTGCGGAACGTTTAAATATCTTAAAATTCATTAGACTTGGAACCAAGGTAACTGTGGTTGATATGGTTCCTAATGACCTCACCTATCGGGTGCTCAAAATTTTACACTACTCTTCTAAGCACATTGTTTACTATTTTCCAAATGACGTATGCTGACAGTATACTCCTGAGTTATAGACTGGTGTATATTTAAAAATTCCCACAAAAATAATCTGAGGTACTGTCGCTTGCCACAAAAAAACGAAACTTAGATTCGCTGCATGTGACACGGACTTTGCTGTGATAGGTATAGGTATGGTGTGTTTTTAAATTTTTGATGTTTATGTGTCATCAATGTCATTTGAATATTAAAGTTGTATTTCATGCCACTTATACATAACAACAGGCGCAGAGAAAAAACTAATTTTTATTTTTTTACGAAATATAAAATCACACACTGCATACACAACTACATAAATGTTTAATAAACAGGTATAAAAATAAAACGGAAGAATATAATATCAATATTTGGTCATAGCTCCATTATTTTGAATAACGCGAGCTAGGCGCCTTGGCATTGAATTTATAACATTTTGAACATAATTATTATCAATTTGGTTCCATGATACTTGTATCGAATGTAATAATTTCTCTCTATTTCTAGGCCTAAAATTTCTTTTGTAAATAGATTTAGTTAATAGTGCCCATAAATCTTCGATGGGATTTAAGTCTGGGCTATTAAAAGTCCATCTCAAAACATTTATATTATTTGCTTCAAGCCATTCACGAGCTACACGTGAGGTGTGAATGGGGGAATTGTCATGCTGGAAAATAAATTTTTCTGGTTCTGGATAGAGTATTCGTACTAGGGAAGCATTATGTTTTCTAAAATGTTCGTATAAACAGGACTAATTAATCGATTTTCAATATCATAGGATACAGCAGGACCACGGTAATTAATCCAGGCCCATATATGAACTGAAAAACGTCTACTTCTTTTTACTGGATGAATATATCTTTCATATCTCATGTTTACTGGTCTATATACACGAATAGGACCATCGTAATAACTTTGAAAAACTTTCTCATCAGAAAATATAACATTTCTCCACATTTGGGGATTTTTATTGTCCTCGTTCAAATAGTCTTTTCTAGCTGCGGCACCATTTTTTAATTCACTGTTTTTAATTCGTCGAAAAGCTGTTCTTATAGATGATGAAAAATTCACTTCTTCGATAACATCTATCAGTAGGTGTCTTGAATAAGTTGTTTCGTAAATAATTAAATAACGTTCCATTTTCCTGTCTAGTGGTAAATGGTCGCCTTCCCCAACCTTGTTTTCTACTTAAATTTTGTTCCTGCCTACGTTTCATTTTAATTCTAAAAACCGTATTTCTATTCACCCCAAGGCGCTCTGACATTGTTCGTGTGGAGTAACCATCATTCAAATATTGTAAATCGCGATATCTTGTCTGGATATCAATATGTCCTGGCATTTGTGTAAAAGTCGTATTACTTATGCACTGTACTACTACTGCTGTATTGACACTGACAATTACAAATGAAATCAATCCGTATCAAACAGGTTAAAAAAATATAAAATTATCGCTTACGAGTCGTCTCGTTTTTTATGGCAAGCGAGTGTACCTAAAAAAGGACAAAAGAAGAGATGGTGAAGGTTAACATTAAATAGACACTTGTTAAAAAAGCATAACTTATAAAAATATATACATATGACAAACTCTAAGATTACAGCATTCGCTGTGCCGTCTGTAGCTTCCTTAAGATTAGTTTCTATGTAACATTATTTTCTGTGTTAAATTGTATTTAAATTTTTTCATTGGTTATGGGATTATTTTTATTTCCTTTAGTTTCCTATGAGGAAATGTTCTTTCAATTGAAATATGAAATTTAGAATTATATAATGCTTCTTGAGAATAATTAATTCCGTAAATCGAGGTAGCGCCGTATACAAGTTTCTGGCACTGTTGTAACTGAGGACAGCAAGAATTTCGATATGCGCTTCATAAACGTTATGTTTATGCGTTTCCATTGAACCCCAGCTTTATTTATCGTCCACTTCTGAATTTTTAATTCGAAATATATTAAATAACCACTTTTTAACTGGAGATATCGAGACACACAATGTCTGGATGACAGGTAGACTAAAAGTCAAGAATAAAATTAAAACTATTATTTAATTGCGTTGGTGATTGTTTCAATTCAAATGCCACTTCTGATGATTTGTACCATTACAAATATATTGCTATCGAAATACACGCCGAAACTAATTATTTTTCTGTAGCATGATACAGGAACGGAACTGAAGTCGAGATTCCATTGTTCTCTGATAACATTTTATTCCGCGTACAACATTACAATATGAATTCTTACCGAGGAGTTTGAAGACAACTGACTAAACAAGCTTTATTTGATGAAATTGAGTGAATTGAAGTTTTGTTATAGAAAAAATATAATAGATAGGTAGTGGTTGTCCGCTTTTCCTTCCATTGTCGTTGGTTGGACTTAATATTACGGTACTAACTGCTCCCTAAGGATAATTGGCTAGAAAAGGTATTTTCTTTTAGGTATCGGGCTTTCTACCACTGAAGGAACCTTTATTCTCGACCGAGATAAAATGATATGACAAGAGAAGTGAAGGTGGCAATCATGACAAATAACGTCATGAACATCGTAACATTACAACAGTTACCACAGTACTGTTGAACTAAGGTAGTATTTTGTTATTTGAAGAAAAAAATATTACCTAATTTAAATAACTCCCGACTCTTCCTTGATGCATTTTGCATCAGCTTTCAATCCCACTCGAGAAAGAAGCGGCAGCATTGCGGAAAAATGAAACATATTTAAACACAGCAATCGAATTAATAATAGAACATCTATATTACGTACAAAAGGCTATATTTGTATTTTTTATTGCAACTAAGAACTCCTTTTATGAAGTGTTTTGTTACTTCTTTATTGGGAAAACTGAACAAAATAGTAGTACATTAACAATTACCCAATGAGCCCGACACGACTTGCGTACTACTCTCTTAACCTAAGTTATCCCAACTACACAAGAAGATGGCGCTAGTGTGCATTTCCTTCAACTGATACAACAAAGAATGCTGGCCATAATTACTAAAATAGTCTTTTAATTTATAAAAAGTGTAGTAGAACATTCCGTCGAGAGTAATGTGTGCCGTGATATCTTATACGAACCTTAGATGCACACTCACAAGCCGTTTTCTAGCAATAATTCCAAAAAGACCCCATTTGCACCCTTCAAGAAAGCAACATTAGACCGATTGATCTCATACTGCAACGTTCTGAATATTTGTGGTGCAATATCAATTGCAGAAGTGTATGCGGATGAGAAATTCACAAAATAATTTTTGTTCGGAAAACAAACAAACAACTTTGTAATTATCGACAATTTGGCTTGTTTCACATTTTCTCTTAGTTATTCTTTTCTTTGATCAACTGCTTCATATAGCTCGGTTCTTTAAGGAAAATATACACTTCATCGTAACTAACAATTAAAACACGTCTTCACAACATAATGACCTTTAATAAATGACAGTTACATGTGTAGTCATGATGATTAATTGTGCATGTACTTACAATATGATGTTTTATGACGTCTTAAAAATACACTCAACTGGTAGGGTATGGCTAAACATTTAACAACTATTTGCGTGTATCACATACACAGTGAAATATAGATATAAAGATATTTTACAATCAATGGTAATAAGGAATCTTTAATACATTTGCAACTGTGATACTTATCGCACTTGTCGATCTGATAAAGACTCTTTATGAACATTCGATCCCAACAAAATGTGAAAAAATATTCACTAGATATACGTTCAATTCATTGCAAATTACTTGGAAACTACAAGTGCATTTTTTACATGTGCATAGCGTCATTTAGTTATTAAACCTATACGTATATTTTTATTGTATGATTGTAAAAGTAATAACACTGTACACTGGAGAATTACAGGGTTACATACTGATATTGTATTATTATTATACGTTTAAGTAAATATACAGAATGTGTCATATTTAACGAGTCGTTGGTAAGTTACTTGAAATTCACAGACGACTTTATTATCGTTATTTGAGTTTATTACTGTTATTATTTATATAAATGGTCGATTTTGCAACTACATCAGCGAGATGAAATAAAAAATTTAGCCGAAAAAGTATAGGCAACTACAAACAGGCACCACTGACAAAGTTATTCTTAAGATATACACCTTTAAAGAGCACGTGAAGTCTCTCTTACATGTAGGTTGTTCAGGAATTATTCATAAAACAGCTTGATACTCAGAAACTAATACTCAATATACTCAGATACTCAAAAACTAACTAACTAAAGAAAGAAACCAGTTATAACAACAAAAAATAACTTCATATACTCTTTGAATTTCTAATTTATTGTAAAAAATAAAAATAATACAAATTTTTGTTCACAATAATTATAAGCGCATCTCTTGGAAGAAGATGGAAGTTACTTTATATTGTTTTATCAACTTTAGCTTCCTCAGATTCTCTTCTAAAAAAGTCGCCATAACTGTAAGCGAACCTTCGATTAGTACTTTTTGCAACATGACAGAGAAATTGCGTTGCAAAAATAACTTTAAGATATAATTTTAATTAGACTGTTAGAGCTTCTAGGTTTATCAAGCGTCCGGTTTTTGAAGATTAGCCGGAATATTGTTTCAGTATTCGGTAAGATATTATGTAAGTGTTTCATATTCAGAATAGACATTATACATTAACACATTATTAAAAGCAATTATGCGTAGATAACGATCTTTTTTAGTAATATTGTACTTAATATTTACAATCTATATCTAAGTTAATAATACGATTAAACAGAGTAAGAATTATTTACAGTAGGTAATATGGAAGTCAAATACTCAAAGCTCTCAAACGTTTCTAGTGTGCAAGCAACTGCGAACATGTTTTGTTCTTTATTTAAATACTACATCATCATTTCCTTTCATTCTTGAATTGGACTTAATGTTTAGTAACAGCAAGTATAGGAAATTAAAAGCTATATTTAATACTTAATGGTTGGAAATGGTATTATGTCAATAACATTATTTTCTGTTCTCAAAATACGTTTTTACATTCTTTAATGATAAAATTAGAATAAGCGAAAAAACCGCGAAATTACAGCTCTTCGGATACGATCTGAACAGCAACCAAATATTAATAAGAAAAATTTTACTATAAAAGTTTCATAGAAAGCAATTTTACACAGTATTAAGGAAGTTATTTAAAAAGTCTAATATTTTTTAGAACAAGTAGAAAGTGTCGTGCATTTTTTACTACCGAACATATATCTCCTACGCATTGTTTGTTTTTTTTTTTTGTAATTGTCATAAAGGCGTTTGGATTGGCGAACAGCTAATGGAATTATCAGGAATACGTTAAATTTAACCTGGAACATCTGGAATTTCATAATCGGTTTGAAGACTGCATGCAATATGATAGTGGGCAAGTCGAACACTTTTTCAAGATATTAAACTCTTAATCTTATTCTACTTTACACTTGTTTACGATTCCGTTTGCAATATTTTTTTAATCTAATTTTTTAAAAATTTTGTAAATCACCACCTATTTATGGGTCGTTAATTAAACAAGATCAAAAATTAAATGCCAAATTTGACCTATGTGTTTTATTTTGTGCAATAATTCCAGTAACCCCTTATCAACCCTAACGCTTGTAGATTAATTACATAAAAAAAAAACATCAACATATGGAAGGTAAGTGTACACATATTTTTTTCATAAATTACTATTGAAAAAAAAAAACACTTTTTCTGTCATCTATTCGGAAATGTAACATATACATACGTTAGAGTAACGATAATCGGTAAGGATGGCGAGCTAGTCACATAAGCAATCAGTACGTATTGCATCTTTCCATAACCACGGCTATAGAGGTGCAACGCACACTGATTGGCCCGCTTTGTTAACTCGATATATAAGCACTTTCCCGCCATGGGTAAATAGGATTATGCGGTAGCTATTAAAATGACATAAGGGTCAAGTTAATGGAATACCAAATAAATTTAAAATTCTAATATATTCTTAATATAATTTGTCATATAATTCAACAAGGAATAATGTAGGACACTATCGCATATTTCGCTAGTCGTATGGGCGAAAATATTTTCTTTCCGGCGTTTCACAATAATCACACATTTTACTCATGAACAAATTACAAATTTATTACATGTTCCCAGTTCCTGACACTTCTAAAGTTACAGACGTGTTCAAAATCAAAGAGGAAGAAGAAATTAAAAATTTATTAAAATTATTTTTGCAGGAGTATTTTTGTAAATCTACAATAAATTTAATAATATACAAAATTGGAAAATATTTACATGACTATCAGTTATTTACTTTGTAATAAAATCATGAGACAAATAAAAATATAGATAGAAATAATAAATACCTAACGTGACACAATTGTTTGGCATATACAGACGTGTTTGTTAGAATGAGAATGGAGTTTGGCCAATGGCTAAGAAAAAAAAAAAGAAAACGACAGAAAAGAATATTTTCATTGTTTTCAAAGTGGCTTTAGTCTTTAAATTGAAATTAGTTTATTGTGAGACAAAGAGGGAACCTATAACAATCGAAATCAAATTTTGTATTTTGAATGCCATACTTTAAGGTCAGTAAATAAAAATTATATAATTTTGCATTGTAACCATTTTAGTAGAAAATACATTTGGATTACTCCCCTAAAGCAACCAGAATCAGTTCTATGTGTTCGTCTTTCAGCCATCCAGTTTTAGTTACGGATAAACACGCAAATTAAAGATAACAGATTGAATGTTTACGATACAACAGAGTTCTGTATGCATCATTTAAAAAGGATGGATAAGGAAGTTGACATTGACGCACATTGTTATAAATAAAACCAAAATGAAAATACTGCAAAGGCATATTTCTATAATAATCGCATACTTATATTAAATAATTTATCACTAACAGTATGGAATAGTTGTGTTCATGAGTTTACTTTAATGTATTTTCCTACCTCAGATTATCAATATAGACAAATATCTAACTGTTTTGCATTGCGATATATATTCAGGCACCTGAAAAACAAATGAAATAAGTTCGATAATGAATACAAGTACAAATCTTCATAACAGACAATTTAGTATTATTATTATTATTATTATTATTATTATTATTATTAGAGTATGGTATAATTTATAACTACTATAAATTTTATTTAATTGTAACGTTATATACTTAATTATAATTTATTTCATATAAGTGTTGGTCTGTTTTAGTGCAATTGTTGCAAGAATATTTGGCTTTCATTATTAATTAAAATAAATGCATTCAAGAATTTATATCTATTACTGTTTTTTTTTTTTTTTTTTGAAATATAACAGTGCCGATATTTAACATCGTAAATACCGCGTCATTAGGGAAGTAAAGAAATGTCCGCAAAAGAGAAGTAGGGAAATATCACGAGGCGCTCAGTAACCTTAGTAAATGTAACATAACCATATCGGTGCATTTTACATCATAAACATTCATGTCTTAAGAATGCTCGATAAGATACCCTTCGTTACTTACTCATCATTTACATTGAAAGGTATTACTAATAGGTCAACCGTGCTTCGTTTAAAGACTACCGTGAGAGGCGGTAGGCTCCTACGTAGCAAGATATCCCTATAAGCGCTTCTAACCGGCCTTTTCAGTTACTATGATGACATTGGTAATTCACAGGTTTTAGAAGCAATTACTTCAAACGATTTGATTTGTATTGTGTAAAGTGCATAAATGCACATTGTCTATCTCCGAAACCTTAAACGTTATACTGAGTAATTATAATATATTAGAATTGTGCATTCGCAAGATTCGCATTTATTTACAAAAATACACCTGGACACCACGTGCAGTTACTTTCCAGAAATCATTTTAAGTATGATGGTAAATTAGTCGTCACTACATTTTATCATATTTGACGATGATAATGATAATCAGTATTTGAATGTGCAAAGGTTGTCTTACGGAAAAAATCATGCATAACTGGCATCTTAATATGACAATTCTTGTTTACACACGGCAATATAATTGAAATACAAATAAACTTTGAAGTGGCTTTGCTTTCTTTGCTGTTATTGCAAGTAGTTTAACTCAGTGCGCATATTTTGAAATAAATGTGACGACTTAAAATTGCACTTATTTTTTTGTTTATCATTAATTTTTATTGCTTAAAAAGCCACATCAACTATATATGGAAATTTTCAAATTCAAATTCCTTGAAGGAATTAGTATATCGGTTAGCTGCTTTTGAAGCAATAAAATGTTATATGAAAAGCCACACCTCGATGCTAACCATAGCATCGTAAGTAGCCGCGAAACAGCGTATGATACCAAGAGATGTTTATTTATTATATATGTCACTGAGAGGCTATTTTATTTTATTTCTTAAATGTACCCACTTCTATTTTAACTGCTATCAAAATTAATCATTTATAATTACGTCAATTCAAATTCGCAGATTAGTTTCGAGATCGATATTTAGATTTGAAACAAAAAAAAAACTTATCGTTCAATAAACAGTACGAGTAAGAAATATATATTATCTAATATATATTATAAGTTAAAAAGTAATTCCGGAAACCAAAACAACAATTTTACCATACTCTCTAAAACCCTACTAACCAAAGGACACCTTATTCGCAAAGCAATTACAAGTTTGTTAAGCATAGTAATATCCAACTAATATTGTCCTTTTAGATGAGCTTTGATTAGATTAAGATTTACTCTGAACATGCATGCACCTGCCGAACATTTGCGGATTTGAAATAACGCAATATGAAATCAACTCTTTGGCCAATATCTTTCTTCCTTGTTTCTTTTTATTTATTCTTGCAATAATTTAATCTATTAAGTACGGCTTTATTTGTCTTCATTTCATTTTGCAATAAAGTACAAGAAAAAGAGTATTTAAGGAAAACGCAGTGAAAAATAAATAATATAAACGAAGCAAAAGTAATAAGAAGAAAAGAAAGAAAATTACAATGACTCAGTATTAGAACCAAAATGATATGTAGTATTACTTATATATAACAACGCCTCCTACAAATAGCTAAAATTTAAGAATCTGATAACAAATGCAGGTCAGTCGATATAATTTAACGAATACTTTGAGAACATCGTATCTCGAACACTTCTTTCTCGCAAAAACAAAGAAGGCTCACCTTTTAAATGTTACTTTTTATTATCTTTTTTGCTTAATTGTATCGCTAATTCTAAATCGGCTTCCTCCTGTTTCTCCCTCTTCTTGCGATCTTCCTCAAGTTTTAAGCTCTCTTTTGCGGCCCATGCTAGCTGTTCATCCTCTGGTGGTATATTTTTGGTCAAGGGCGCTGAAAGTCTACCAGTATCACTAAACAGAGAATTGGAATCTGGTAATGGTGCGGATTGGCGACCGTGCAAACCGAACGGATCAAAAATGTCGTCCTTCTTCGGTGCTACAGGAAGACCAAAAGCATCCGTACTGTTTGTCTTCTTATCGTCTGCAGGTTCATCGTCGAATGTTATATTAAACGGATCCTCGTATCGATAGTTTCTAAATGGATCATCCGTAAATTCTAAACCTTTCGTGGGCGCTGGTGGCTTTGGCTTGTCGGAGAACTGAAGAGGAGACGTGAAGATTATTAATGCTGAAAATTATCGTTACTGTGTTAGTATTTAACCCTGGAACCGCGCCTTGTTAGTAAGGCTGGAAGAGAAATTAAAGACTGAGCATAATACATATGTTATAGGCCACTAACTGTATTCACAGCATTTATTTCCACTAACGACTAAAGACTGCATTACAAATGTGCAACAAATGGTCAGATATTTATTTAAAGTAATACATTTAGTAAATTGTATGTGAATTTGTAAAAGTTATCTTAGAGATGGTGCTGTCATTGATGCTAGATTAACCACGCGCAATTAGTTTTGTAAAATACACGACATCTTTTGACGGATTTTGCTTTATTTGATTTCACCTCTTCACTTGTAATATATGAGAACAAAAAATATTTAAGAGCTCGCCCATCTAAATATGCTTATATATACATATATGTATATACAGCGTTAGTAAGAAGTCCCGGAACGGTCGAATAACTTTGTTATTTGAAAATTAGCATGGGTAATATATGTATACATACATATGTGTGTGTGTGTGCCCGTCTGCGTGTACGTGCGTGTTTTCTTATTTAGGAATATTTCCGTTAAGTATTACTTGTTTCTGTGAAATACAAGATTTACCTAAATGCTCATAAATTTGGTTGATAAATGTTATCAACCAAATTCATAAATGCACATCTTTTTACAAGGATTTGAAAATACCCCGAGTAAGTTTGACGCAAATTTCAAACGTTAAATTAGTAGCAGCCAATAACTTATGCACATACCACTCTTTTTAATTGGCGGGTGATTACTTGCGGATTATTGCATGACCAGGTATTCTCTAACGTATCTGGGCTAGTGTACAAAGAGAGCTAAATAAAAGGAATAACAATCAAATTAGTAAAAATAAGTATATCGAATATAAAATAATAAAAATTAAATAGTTAAAAAATGAAAGTCAAGCTTAATGAGAAATCTAAAGCAGTGATGGACAGAATTGCTTGTACGAAGTCTAATTGATCAAGTTTCTGTGGCTTAAAGCTTAATATTAATTGGTTATTATAAATAACAGTGATCGAAAATATCGTTAAGTTTGTTTTAGCAAATAGCCAATGAAAACCTATCATGCAATCATATTATTATTTACATAAATTTTGGGTAGTTAATAATTAATAACATTCGAACGTATCTTCAAATCAAACAGCTAAAAATATTCAAGAAATATGTAAGATGCATGTGAAGTAAAAAAAAAAACAAAAAAAAATCAAAATGACATGAAATTATATATATATATATATATATATATAATGAAAATATTGCTATGTTTTTGCTAGTTTTTTTTATTTTCGATTATTACAATTTATTATATTTGCCATTAGCAGCAAAAATTATTATGATGTCAGGTTTGCAACTGCTTATGATATTATATCCATTAAATAATTATCTTAAAAATATTTACGAATATTTCTTATTTTCGAAAAATATACAAGCTTCTCTAAGCGACTAGGAATATTTAAAAATAGGATTTTAAAAGATATTCTTCACATTCTTTGTCTTAAAATATTTATGTCACCCAATGCGAATTATGCTACTTTTCTTACAAGATTTACTGTGATTATATATAACGTGTGCATAAATTGTCGCAAGGGCTACACGTAGCAACATTCTTCGTTCGCTTCTGAATCGAAAATCTAAATGGTAAAATATTGTACCATGCTTCATACTTCTTCACGGGGTTCTTGAAGTTCGGTTTTTTAGTGCCTTAATAAGCGTTTGTGTTCAATATCTGTCAATATACATAGATAGCTGCAATTTTTAATTCAGACGACTTATTATTGCTATTTTTTCATAAATAGTTTCTTCTCGATTTCAGAGTCTGTTTTCAACATTTCATCAATAACATCCTCTCATGAAAAATACATTTAGCAACGTTGCATGGCGTATTACAAAAGATGCGTTCATTTGTACTCCTATTTGTCAATTTTGTCCCTACTATTACAGTAGTATTCAGCTAACATTAACATTAACATCAAACGTATGTTGCTTTTAAGTGGTTCCTGAAGACGTATAAGGCATGGTGCAACTTTTTAAGCATTCAAATTTTGGAATCTAAATCGAACGAAGTACATCGCTAGTTGTAGCTTTTGCGAAAAATTAAACACACGTATACAGTGGTGGACACATAATTAGGGACAGTTTAAAAAAATGAAAAAACGTTTATACCAGTTTACTGCATTCACTGTATTGCATTCATTTGCATTTATTTCACGAACCTACTGTGTATTGCAGCGGTAGATTATAAAAGTATTTTATTAAATTGTGAGTAATCAAATACGAAAATACGAGGTAAATGGCGTTTCTAGTTCAATTAAAAAAAAATAAAAATTTTTAAATATGGGTCGCAAAAAAAGTTGTACTCCGGAATTGCGCAAGATTGTAATATTCAAGTACTTCAGAAAAAAAAAGTCAATTCGGGCCATTGCAGCGGAGCTTCTGTGTTTAAAAACGATGGTCCATAATGCTATAGTTAATTACGGCAACAATGAGAGCACCGAGAACAAAAAAAGAAAATATAGGCCAAAGAAAACTACCCCGGCAGAAGATCGCGTAATTTGCAGTACGAGCAAGGTAAATCCTTTTTTTGGTTCAAACTAAATTCTCAGCGAAATATCGGCACAATTGACCAACAGAAAATCAGCGAACCATAAGACATCGACTGTTTAAAGTGTTTAAAATGGTCTCCGTGGATGCATTGCAAGAAGAAAGCCACGTTTCGAAAAAAATTTAAATGTCTAATTCAGCTTGCAAAGGAACACGCCGAAAAGGCCTTAGAGTTTTGGAAACAAATAATTAGGAGCGATGAGAAATTTAACTTGTTCGGATTAGACGACAAAAAATATGTACGATGTTCCGTAAACAAAGAACTCAACCCTTGTTATACTTTAAAGACCGAAAATATGGGGGAGGGAATATTATGGTTTGGGATGCATTTTCATGGTTTGGTGTCGGTCCTATTCACCGCATAATTAGAAGAATGCACCAAGACTTGTACAAAGATATTTTAATGAATATAATGAAGCCATTTGCGGACGAACACATGCCTCTCCATTCATTTTCATGTATGGTTAACGATTCCAAGCATACTGCTCGGAGCATTAAAGTATGGTTTTCGGCAGAAAACATTAACGTTTTGAATTGGCCTAACTAGAGTCTCGATTTACACCCTATCGAGAACCTCTGGGTAAATGTTGAGAGGGTCCTGGAGAAAAAAAAGCAATAAAAATGCAAATGAATTATTCCGAAATGTACAGGAAATATAGCATATTTCGGTGCAACGATCAGACTTTGGTTGCTAGTATGCCAAAGCGGTGTAATGCTAGTTGCACAGATCAAAATAGTTAATATTTATTTATTTTATTTACCAAGTTGCTATAAAATGCATTTTTTTTTGTTTCTGTTCCTATAACTATAAAAATTACAAGACCATAAACATGACTACCTTAATTAAAATAAGTAATGTAACATTTTATTTCAAAAATATAAACGTTTCAAAACTAAAATCGATGTCCCTAATTATGTGTCCACCACTGTATGTATATAACATTTTTAATATATCCGAATGTGGTGTGAGAGGTATCCGTGTTTGGAAACGGCAAAAATTTGCTACAAATTTGAAATTAGAATAATTTGCAACATAGTTGCAAATTATTCTAGTCAACAAATATCGCAACTTGCTTGTTGGTGTACGCGAGCCTTACGTATCGGACTATTTTCGTTACTTTTGACAGGAAAAATATCTCCTTTTATGCAGCTATTTTTTCAATTGTTTATGTAAACGTCATTAAAACTATTCTAAATATTTTTTACTTCGTTATTTTCAGGTTCCACGTTGCCGGTTCTGTATTCAATAATTAGTGCAAAATTGTCTACTATGTGGAAATTGACGGTATTTATGTCACAATCGGTCGCTGTAACTCTAGTAGATATCTTTTGTCTTAACAGCAAAATTAACGTTAAAATGTTCAGCTAGAAGATTTTGTCATTATTCTTTAATTGCAGTAGCAATCTTCATAAATATATTGATATTGCCATTAGGTGACCATTGAGGTGAGTACAGATGATATGATCAATAATATTCATGACGTGTTATACAAGATGAAGATTACAAAGATTGTTAATATGGTAAACATCTCAATTGAACGTTCTTCACGAAAAATCAGCGTCATGTGTGACGGAGGACCACAAATGGAATTATAAAGTAATATTTAGACATGGGGAATTATGCGATTGTAGACATGGATAATTAAAAAATTATGATCAGGATTATTTGGGATTCGCAACGTGTGTTAAAAACATTCACACTTTTCAATTCATGTTTTTAAATTTGCTATAAATTTACAATACTAATTTACTTTTTGTTTAATATATTACTAATATTAATAATTACTAATCATTTTCAATAAATTATTTTTAAAGATACCTGTCCTGTAAACGGAATTGTCAAAGAGTTCGACAAATCCTATTATTTGCTTGGTTTAAAAAACAGAAAAAAACCCAGAATAAGTCTAGTATAAAATGTACTGTTTACATGCGACACTAAACAGTTGATTTTTCCTTGTACAAGTTTCTTAAAAAAAACATTCGGGCACTACTACTTTAACCATGACGTCATACAGTGAGGTGTAATAACATTATACAAGAAAGTGGTGTAAACTACATTGTTAGATCAAGATTCAAGAGATAGAAACACTGCTTTTAAAAGTACGTTATAAATATTCCTCCACCAATTTCAATACTACTAGACTTTCATATTTTTAAAAAGTATAATAAATAAAATTAACCTCTGGGTAACCTTTGTATAATGCGGAAATTAATCATCAAAAGTATCATGCGTTATAGAAATCGTAATCAATTCAAAATAAACTAAATCGTGTACAGTAATGTTCAAATAAATCTGGAAAAAGTTTAATTTTTTGAGTGTCAACTGGATTTAAAATTACCATCGATACGTTAAAAGCCGTTCAAAATTTTACTTGTGAAAGAGAAAAAGGAAAATTAACAGCGTTTAATAAAGTACGCATTACTTTAAAAATTGAAGATGATCCCGCCATTAAATTACGGTGTTATTTATGGTCAAATAAAGATGAGAAGACGAAGGATCCTTATAAAGAGAGATTGGACATAGGCCATCGACCAAAAAACTACAGTGATCAGTGATCACCATTTGAAATGGCAAAACGTGCTGTTATCAGTAAACATTTTTCCGCTTCAAGAGCTACAATGCGTAGATATCAAATTCTAATCTGTGTCGTATTGCTGCAAGAAAATCGCGTTTAAGCAACGAACAAAATCAGTGACGATTATTCTATGCGATAAATGAGCGATGATAACAATTTTCAGCTCATGTAAAATCGTACAAACGGAGTGTATAGATTATGTGGAAGTCGTTATGACAAAAACCATATTAAAACAAAAAGATCCTCTGGAAGATTTAGGGCTAATGTTTGGGGTTCACGTATACGTTTTGCAGATTGATGGAAGATTTCGTTCAGCATGATTAAGTTGTCTTAGATTTACGTGTACAAATAAAGTTTACAGTTACAATACACTACATGTCCAAGATTTACACTTAATGCTACTGTACAAATTTTATTGTGCATGATGTATAAATACTCGAACTGAAATAAATATCTTTACTTCAAACTCAAGTCATATAAAACATTGCATTATACGAAAGTCAGCCCTATGTACATAGTGTGGAACAAAAACTAATGCATTTGTTCTGGTGAATGCCACTATTCGCGAAATAAAAAGCTTACCTAAAGAAAATACCTACAAAAATGTCATAATAAAAAGATGTTGACGTCTTTTCATTTTCCTTGTAATATCGTTTCAGTAAATGCTGCCATAAGCGAATGCGAACAGAACAAAAGAAATAAAATATTCAGTTTTTCTACAAATGGCGGTAGCTTTTATTCAATTTTGTAGTCCATCAGAACAAATACATGAATTTTAGAGATGTTCTTAGGATATGCATTGTGTATAAGGCTAAATAAAACCTACCGAATGAGTACTAGGAAAAGAATATTGGCTATGATTTCTACAGGATCTCTTTCTTTTAAAATTTGGGTAAGGGATTTTAGGATACTGGATAATATTTTTGGAATATGAACCAATAGAAAGCTAGAAAAGTTAAATCACCAGCATTAAGCATATGCGTTATCTTTCCTACCAGGTACTAAATTACGTACTTTAGAATCAAAATCTGCAAAACTTTCGAAACTTCCACCGCCCGATGAGAACGTATCGCGCCCAGATGATGCGAAAGGGTCTTGCGTTTGCGCTTGTTTAAAAGAAGGAGGTTGCATTGGCCTTGGGGGGGCAGGCCTTGGCGGAGGCTGTTTGCTTTTTTTAGGAGGTAATGCAGGACTAGGACTCGCTGGTCGCCCAGGTGGAGCACCATCTCTCGTAGGCGCGTGTAACACAGCGAAAGGATCACAACCAAATGGATCTTTATCAGGCTAGAATAAATTTTGTTCTCCGCTTATCAGTTCGTCATTCCTCTGCAATGCCTTATCTTAAGGCACAGAATAAGAAATAAATTACCTCGACTGGAGTAGACGATGTATCTTTATTATCACCAAACGCATTGAATGGATCTGCTTTAGTGGTTGCGTTGCTAAAGGAGGAGCCGAAAGGATCCGCACTGAAGTTATCCTAAAAAACGTATCAGGTCAATCTAAACCATTATTTAAGAGCATATAAAAGTGTAATCAGCTGATTATAAAGCGCTTCGAATAATTTGAAGATAAAGGTAGGAGAAAACGTTAAATTAAAATTATCGAACATTTACAAGATTTCGATTAATATCTACCCTAGTTCACATAAAGCAGATATATAAAATATGTTTTATATATAAATAACCAAAATGGACAATAAACTTACGGTAGAAGGATTCGAAAATGCGGACTCAAAGGGATCACTTGATTTAAAGGCATCCATATTGTTTTTGAATGGATCTAAAAAAAAAAAAATGATTTCGTCAGCATTTCGATCACATATTCAAACAGAAAACAAAAACATTATTCAAAAAAATCTGAGAAGTATATACCATTTTTGAAAGGATCATCATCAAATCCAGACATTTCATTTCCGTGTGCAGGTTTAGCAACAAAGGGATCATTTTGACTGACATCAAAACTGTTCTGTTTAAAAGTATTAGCAATCAATAAACGTCGCTCAACCAAATTTCCAACTTACTTGTACTTTATGATCTCCATTGACCATACTTAATTTTCTATATTCTGAATCGCGGAAATCTGGTGTTATCCTCAACGACATGTCCGGTATGGTACTGATATCACCAGAAGTTATTGCGCTATCGCAAGCGGTAATTGCATCGTTCATTTGCCTAGTTTGCTCTTGTAATTGTGTTATCATTGCTTTCACCTAAGAACAAGTCATAGTAGAAGCGAAAAACAATTAAAAAAAATGAATTAAATAACAATAATTGCTCCAATCAACTTACTTGACTAATGTTTAATTGAGTATCTTGTAGATTGTTTGTTAATTTTTCTAATTTTCTCGTGTTTTCATGTTTGATCTGCTCCAAACGTTGTTCCTCTTTCTTCAGCCCTTCTAGTTGTTCTTTCTTGCTAGTTAGTTCGGCCTCCTGTGTCGATATTACCTCCGCTTGTTCAGCAGCTTGGGATCTGAGTTTATCAACCTACAAATGTTATAAATTAATAATATAATAATAATAAATATTAAACCTCAAATGTAAATATGGAATAGCAAACAATTAATAGTAACGAACGTTAACAAAACGTAGTTCATTTAAATTTGGCGTCGAAATAAATTTGCCATAAAATGTCGAATTTATTCCATGCGGCATCTGCCTTAAATTTATCGTATTGGAAAAATAATACTATATCTAATAGACGAGACAATTTTCTGTTACTGAAAAAGAACAATCATGTTTAAGCTAATAATTTCTATATAAAAATTGTATAAACTTGTAAAACAGAATGTTTGATATTTTACATTAATAATGATATTTTTGGTGCTATGCATTGAAGTATATGTTTGTACCAGCAACTAAGTACTAAGATTTTATTCATAAATTGAAAAAATAAATAACTGAACTTTTATATTCATAAAATAAAATTATATTGTAATTAGAAACGTAAAATAAAGATATATAACGCTATATTAGATGATGTATGGTGCAATATGCAGTAAAACGCAACTGTAGGCTGATCTCGTTGCTATAGAAATGGACAGAATCTTCAAAAAGTTTATCCAGCTTCTATCGAACAATACTGGATGATGTAATGGCGGCAGAACTCGCTACCTCTTCAAAGAACTTTCTATTTCGGCTAACAATTTCGGGCCGATGTGACAAGTAACTGTCTATAAAAGAAGTAGTATTAGTACCAGGACCCCTCTACAACGTGTATCGACGTTACCCATTTCAACTGCACTACAAACGGGTACTCAATGCGGAAAACAAAGTAGATGATTAGGTACCAAGTACTAAATTTTACATCTCTAATAATTATAACTAACAAGTAAGTCTATATATATATATATACATATATATATAATTTTCTATTATTATAAAATACGATTTTATCACCAAACCGATATCGACGTCAAATTTAATTGATACAATTAGATATTACTAACCATATTACAAACAGTCTACAAAAACATTTTCTGATAGACAACATATAATTCACATATTTGAAAATGGACAAATCCAAATAATAAAGAAGGGTGCATAGAATTACAACATCTGTATTAAAGATGAAATCCGTAAATATGGTTGCCATTATTAATAAATGTAAAAAAATATTGTCGAAGTCTTATGCATTCACTCTTTACTATTTAGATATAGGTACAGAAACTGCTGATAACAATATAAAAGTATTGTTTGTTAGTTTTTATAAAATTATTTATAACAATCAATAATGCAGTGCTTGTGCTATCTACAAATACCACATCCATACTCCACAATGCTCAATGTTTCCCAAATTATGTACAAGATGTAGTATTAGAAAGATGTACGTACCTTCTCTTGTAGTTCTTCTATTTCCTTATCGACACCATTTAGTTCATTGTCTACTTCAGCTCTCTACAGAAAAATTGAAATAAAAACAACATGCTAACTATCGAAACTGAAAAATGTCTACGAATTAATTTCAATTACGTATGCAATGCAAAGTTTCTACAATTACGCAAAAGTAAAACAAAAAGAATCACAAAAATTAATTTATGGATGTGTATTATATAAGCATTAATTTGTTGCACCAGTAACAAACATACAAAGCCAGGCAAAGCAACAATTACGAAATGTATAAATTTAATCCTATTTATATTCAAATATTACCTGTGCTTTTAGATCGTTCAGCCTTTTTTGTGCTTCCCCTTTCTGATTTTCCAATTGTTTAAATGTGGCGGCTAGTGTATCCAGTTCACTCTGTAACAGCAGACGCTTTAATATTTTAATTTAAATTGTGTTAAAATATGTACATGTGTATATGGAACTCTAAAATAATAAAAAAAAAAGTTTTTTTGCATTCCAACCATGTGTTAAAATTTTATTGAATGTCATTATTTTACAAACATTTTTGTGTTGTGTTAATGTTATCCTTTAATTCAAGTTTTGTGGATACAACTATCGAAAGTAACATTATATGAAAACATTAAATAAATAAATAAATAAAAATAATAAAGGATCCTATTTACTTTAATATAATTCTATGGTGTACTTCTTGGTACATGGAATGCTATGATTCATTAAGGTTTGTATTTTGAATACATCTGCACTTACTAGTATTTAAGCCAACCTTGCAATATAACATTTCCTATATCTACCATCTAACTCTTACCTGCAAACTTTTAATTTCACCCGATTTAATTTTTATATCAGCTTCTTTTTGTGCAATGTCTGTTTCTAACGCAAGTTTTTCTCTGGCCAACTCTTCGATGTCTTTGCTAATCATATCCAATTCAGGATTCGAGTACCGAGTATTATTGTTTTCCTACAAAGAACAAAAACATTTAAATTTAAAACATATTAAATTATTTGTAATACGACAGAGACCTTCTACAATTGTTTTGCGAGCTCGGACATGAACGCAAGGACTCAAAAATAATGAGTATTTTAGTTGAAACCGCAAAGGAAATCATCAAATAATTTAATATAACCACAAAGGAAGGTGGATTAGAAATTGCATATACTTTATCTGATTTTTTTTAACCACCAAACCTTAATATTTATGCCAAATGGCTGTAATTGCATATTTGAATATAACTTATAATTCAAAATAACTTTACTTTATTCTTCTGTATTGTAAAAAATAAAGGTACTTTACTCTTGAGTAAAATTTATATTTTTTTTTATAAACCTCCTATACGGCTTAAAAAAATTCATATCTGATGGTTGCATTTTAAGTTTCGGACCATATAATAAAAAAGTTTTCCATTTGGTTCCAACTTAAGTAGACACTATATAACAAGGAGCAAGAGACATCAGTCTTTACAAAATTTCTTCAGAAGATCTTCTGACTGCACTGACATCATAGTCAGCGAAACGTCAAGAAAAAAATTAATTACACGACAAAACCCGAAAGAAATTTCTACTATGGATTACGGTCGTGAAAGCCTATAGTCAACTATTTACGATTCTAAATGGCAGTCTATTGTAACCGTTCTGTTATCATTGTCGTACGTAATATTTTTTATCTTGTTATTACTTTACAGTTTCCACGATTTTTTATTTTTTTATTCCTTTTTTTTTCTTTTTTCCGAGAGCTACTAATATAAAAGTTTTTATTTGGTGTAAGTAAACATATGTAAATAGTAGAATATTAACAATATTTTCATGGTTTTCTAGATTACGTTTAAAGTGCCGTACAACATTGAGCGTTCCGCTACTGGTTTTGTTCGGAACACAATTTCACAAAGGCCGCACAACCATAATATATGCCATACATAGAAGGGGCTTCAACAATCTTATATTTTTTTAGAAAGATGGTAACAATATTTTATAATTTTTATAAAATATCGTTACCATCTTTCTGTCGCATATTACTTTACTTATATCTACAACAATGACGATTTTGACAAATTAACATTTTAATTGTAACATCCTTCATAGTTTCGCGTACAAAACACGCTTGATGGCAAATTCAGTTTAATACTTGGCATGTTATGCAAATAACGTCAAAATCAGGTCAAAATAATGCCACATGACAAGTTAAAAAAATGAAACTGCTATTAGTTTTAAACGGGAATATGGTGTTATTGTTACTTTTTAACATTCATCTATCTAATCAACTTTTTAAGAATAGATTCATGAGTAATTTAAAGGAAAAGGCAAAAGGTTACTTTAAAAGCAAATTCGGTAAAAAAGGATTAAACTTTCTAGGATATGACATGACGGAATACCCAGGTGTCAATACGATGTTTAGAAAAGAGAACAGGAACAAGTGGGAGGAATATTACTATTGTTTAAATATACAGCAGGCTAATTTAGGATATCGTAAATCTTTTACGCCAGAAGCTGTACAAACCACAGAAGGAAATTCTGTTAGGTGTAATGATTGTAATGCAATTTTCACGTTAGAGTACATGAAAATATCGAAAATATCTTATAAAGAGTTCCTTTAACTGATTAATCAATAAATTTTTATTGCAATACTAAAACTACGTCGGAGCCAAATTTTAAACGAGTTGGTTTTACTTTTAATTTTTAATTTTTTATTCGCTGTTGTTGATTTGCTCAGAAATTCTCTAATGCGAGTTTCTCTTCAAGATTTATGCATATTAGTAAGAATATAATTATATTAGATTATATAGTAATGTAAAGCACCCTGAACTTGTTGAATCTTTTCTATTAACGTTGATTTATTGGCGAATCACTTCAATAAGATCGGACGTTAGTGGAAGCGAGTTAATACGCAATTTACTATTGGAAACAATTATGTTACAGATTCGATTGTAAAATATGTGTAAGCCCTCAAGAAAGAGATAGTTTAGAATCTGTAGAATGGGAATTTGGTGACGTAAACGCGGAATACTTGTCACCTGTAGAGTTTACAGAACACATTATGGTATCTCCCGAACGTAAAGATCTAACAATGTATAATTTACACGAAGAAAATTCCGGTCAATACATCTGCAGAATTGGACAAACAATGACTGCACCTATTTATTTAACAGTAATAAAAGTTGGAAAAAATTTTACCGAGGTAAGCTAATAACTTGTTACTACTAGGAAATTATCTGATGACATATAATCAGATACTTCCGTAAAATTTTACCGAAAATTTAAGTTGGTAGTTCTGGCAATAAAAGACATTCGTGTTTTTCTTGACGTATCAGATGGTAATGTTAACATTTTTATTTGGGTATAGCTGTTACTATCCCGAAACTCCCGAAAATTACTTTCACGAAATACGTGTGCGATTACCATTTTGTAGATAGGGTTATCAGGAGCATAATGTACGTCCAGGTACCAGCAAACGACTTGGTGTAACAAAACGGGTAACAACTTGATAAATAATAACTAAAATAATGCCAATATAACTTTTCGTTATGATTGATGCAATCGTTCACGGCAAAAGCAATATGAGGAAAGAAAACTCTCCAGCGGGCATGTTTTGTGCTTCATCAGCGTTGTTCGGAGTGCTTTTCTATCTTGCGCCACTAGTTGCCTCTCGGTGGATGACCCCGAATAAGCGGGCAACACATGTCTGCCGGCTAGTGTTTTCTCTCCTCGCGTTACTTTACCGTCAGTAATTCCGATGCGTGAGTGATTGCGAGGAACTGGACAGCATTATTTTCGTTACTGTTTCTAGGCACTTTTTGATGAGCTTTTGATTAGTTAGTGTTGCATTATATCTGAGTATATGAACAATTACGATGAAGATATCGAAATATGTTTAGAATTTACACTAAGCAAACTAAACGAATTCGTAAATGTAGACACTAGTATGACAATTCTAGTTACAAAATGGCAGCATGAGTACAAGGTTGCGAATTTTTGATTTCACGAGGCCAAAGACACCGATAGTGTTTCGCTTCTGTATATTATTTTAGTCTGTGTTTACGTATTAGCTTCAACTGAAGCATGTACAATGTTGGGTAGATTGTATCTACGTATCTAGATTATATAGAACTTTTGTGTTAACAGAGGCGGTATAGCATTACTGAGATGTAAAAGAAAATTACAAATCTATCTAAGCAAAGATATTAGGTTAGTATCTGTTGTAGCTGAAAGCTATTATTTGCTAATTAAAAGACTGCCTTTTCGCGAGCTACCCAAACGTGTTACTTTTCTTAACGTGTAATGCCGGCCTACCGAAGAGTATAAGCTTTAAAGTTTACAATGACCTCAGCATTGTTTAGATTCTAAATTGTGCCTTTCGTTGTAAAAATGACGCGCAGTTAATTTTTCACCAACAATACATATTGAAAAACGTAATAATGTATTTTATAAAAGGGTTGATTCACTTTTAGGCATTTGTCTAATAGTAAATTAGTTAGACTAGTATCGTCTGCGCTACTCGTTAGAAACTTTCTGATGATCCATAAATCACTTTTAATCCAAGGAACATTGTTGTGTGCCATTGTCTGTGTATACGTTAATCTTTATTGGGCTAATAATTAATGCTCAATAAATGTGTTACTTTGTTGTATCGAGTACAGTAAATTTTTCAAAATAACAGCCTTTTAGGTACATTCCTCGCAAGTTCCTAAAGGTCCTTATCCAGTAGCACCAGTCGTGATAGATAAATACGGAATTATTATTGATACGATATGGACAGAGTGGTCACCTTGTAGTAGATGTGGCAGAGTTGGTAAACGACATAGATACGGCCATTGTATCGTTCGGTATAACAAAGTGCAAAAACGAAGTGCTACTCAAGATGCTACTGTCAAAAATGGTACAGTTGAACATGAATCTGTAAGTACATAGAAGGTATTTTAACCCTTATTTAGAGACACTTAACGACTTATATGACACTGTGATCTAAAGTCGATATCGAATATACTAAAATGAACTGTTACAATTCAGAGACCTGAAATTTCAAAAAATGAAATTGATTTACTAAGGATTTTTAAAAACGGAATACCGTGCCAATCGCATATATTGCCGCAGTCATTTAAAGATTTGCCGGAAGTGAAGTCAAGAAAAACCGAAATTATGGGAGGGTACTGCAAAGTACAATGTCCAAAGGCAAAACTGTTTGAAGTGAAGGATCAAGCTGGAAGAGTGGTGGAGGTTGCGAACAATTCAGCTGGAACGTATTCGTTGTTACAGCCTTTACCGCCGTTAGAGCCTCCAGTAGTGAGAACAATAGAATATCATAAAAAAGGCAGTGAAATCGTCATTTCTTGTCCAGGGTAATTATACGAGGGTGGATCAAATTTAAACGAAACTAATATCAACTCGCACGTAAAGCTGAAATACTTTGGCACGCATTAAATGTCAGCAGTGAGAAAAGTGATCAACCGGTCTCGTTAGTGCGGCACGTGATGTTTGAGAAGCCTGTCGATTTCAAAACGCGTTGATTTCCTCGCTTGTGACAGCGTGGAACCCACTAAAATTCCATAGATACTAACAATTCTGAGGCCAAACAACTGTCCAGCCAGATCTCCTGTTTTTGTCTGGCATAAGGGATTGAGGGCATTCTAGAGCGAGAAGAGGTCGAAAACGAAATGATCGTAGTCCACAAACGAGTATTACGAAGCAAAACAAAAATACAATTCGTTGTCTTCTGAAGGACAATGATATTATGAGTTGTTGAGTGAAGTCAAATTCGTTTAACACCGCGGAAGATACCACAACGCGAGGCTCCATACTGTAGCTGTTACGTGTGTCAAATTGAATAAAACGCATTGGATATCTTCATTTCAATATCATCTATATAGCTCTGGATTCTTTTCCCTACGACTATCATATCTTTGGACTATTGAAGACGCTCTAGGAAGCTAGCGATTCAACAACGATGGAGTAAGAGAGTTTGTGGACAATTGGTTGCTAACGCCTACTTCTTTCCACGATGACGAGATAAACAAGCCTCGTGCATGCAATGTGCACTCGTTCTTTTTTTTTTCAAATAAAAAAATTAATAAATGGGCCTCGTTTATATTTGATTCACTCTTGTAAATGGAAAGATTTTTTTATTATTGTAATCAATGTGTTTGTATTTTTAGAAACTTAAATTCTGACGTACCCGTTGAGTGGCAAATTGGTACAAAGAAAGTTATACCAGAATTACTCCGAGAGAGATCTGGAGGTAGAGTATTTGTCACCATATTAGACAAAATACGAATACAAGATGCAAGAGTTGGTGACAGTAATTTATATAGGTACATACTTTTATGCTCGATTCCCGTAGTACAACTTACTTTTGTTTTTTTTTTTCATTATCTAGCTGCTGGCAAAGTGAGGTATTAGCTGGCTCAGTACGATTGGTTGTCGAGAAGCAAATACAAATTAATCTAAATCAGCATATAATGTTGTTTGGTTGTGTAGTTATATTATCTACCTTCCTCTATGTATTTATTAAGGCTTTCTTTGGAAGAAAATATGCAAAAACTTATTAAATATACTTACAACAATTCCATCGGCGGGTTTAGCAGTTCTGAAACTAGGAGGGACCATCTCCGGAGTTAGTGCTGATGGAGGTTCAATTCCTTTGAGACACCGCGCAACGAACCACATTGCAAGAGCGAATTGTTCATTGTTTAATTTCCCGCATTGTTTTATGTCGCACAATGACCTGCAAAAAGGTGTATTTATTTTTTTCCAAAAACTTTTATTTCTACTTTTCCATATATAATATATTGAAAATATTAACATTTTTTGAATATATGTTTCCTATTGAATTTCATTGAGTTCGCTTTTGTAAAACGAAATTACAAATTAAAATTTGTAATTTCTTCCTTGAGTAATTTACAGAAAAACAAAAAAAGATTCAGAGACATAAAATATAAAATTGTTCAAATATTCAGGATATTCAGTTTTCACTGCGCACCGTACAACTTTGATTTTTTAAATAGGACATTTTGGTGCATTTATGGATGATTTTCCTCAATTCATGTCAACTTATTCCAATGTTTATGCCGTTACTTCTTTAAATACGTTAACGTTTTAATATACAGCGATGATGTTAATTATTAATCCATAGAAATACGCTCCACTAGAAAAACACAATACTTAACCATCAACCCATTTAAGATCTTATTTTTCGTTATTATGGTCACACTTATTATTGTTGCTGTTTGAATTAGTTCAATAACATAACTCTGCTAAATTTACCTTATTTTGACATTTTCAAGAACACGCTTTAAATCAGAAATACATTCTAGCGAAGAAAGAAAAGAAATGTATGACTAGTATTGTAATGGAGCTTCTTTAAGGAAAGCTGTTCATTTATTTAGTATAAAATATCTCATGGATCAAACCCAAAATATTCAACAATAGGTAGTTCAATACGGACATTTAAAGCTTACAGGCTCTTTTAGTAGAGAATACGGGGTTAAAAATGTAGATACACTTAAGTTTACTGAAATTTTAATTAATATACTCGCATTTATTGAAATTAATTCAAGTATATAAAGTAATGCTTGTTTTTTTTTCTACTTTTAAAATAAAAGGATATATTTTGTGAGAGAATATTCGAAGGTTGAAGGTTTCAATGCAAAACGAATTTCAGCTTGGGGATATTCTCTTTGACAAGCGTTTTCTGTACATGCAAGTCACAAAACTGTCGATACTGCTCTTAGAAGAATTCTAAAAAAAACCTAAAATGTAACGAAATCACAACAAGCTTCCGCTGCAAGCGGAAGTTACACCAACTTACTTATCTTAAATAGAACCTCTGCACGTTTACATTTTTAGAAATATACCAAAAGTAGAACTCGATGACATACTATACTTTAAATCAAGACATTGCTTTTCATCATCATACAAATTTTTAAATTTCACTTACCAAATGTGAGCTAATACAGGAGGAGGCACGCCAGATTGCAGAAACACGTCCTTTATTTCTTGCCCCGACACAAATCCGTCTTTATCAATATCACTTTTGATAAAAAGAGCATCCGATTTGCTTTTTTCTTCAGGCGCAACCACCCAATTTAACGTTGGTTGCACTGATTGCACTGGTTTGACAGACATTAGAGGCGGTTGTGGTATGTCAGGTTTAACTCCATCGATTCCACGTGGAAGTAACGGCGGTCCTATCGGCGTAGAACCTTTCCTTTTTGCGGGAGGCATCAGCTCCGGAGGTAAGGTACTTGGTATCGCATACTTTTCAAGTGCTTTGTAAACTAAGTGCATCGCCTAGAAGATAACGAATACGGATAAAATTGAGAACGGCTTCAATTGTTATAATGCAAATGCTTCCGATATATGAGGGGTATACTACATCTTTTTTCAATATATTAAGTTGCTTATAGAACTAGCTTAATTATCTATACCCATCCACAGCTTTTGATATACGAGTTTTAATTAAAAAATGTGAGAATGTTATGGTTTCAGTAAAGTTGAAATTGATGCCAACTTTAATTTTAGATATAAACTTTAAAGGTTTAAATTCCGAGAGATTTTATGCTTATATGTACTTATTTTTGTAAAGAAAAAAGTTTATAATTGAAATAGAAATCTATTTCTTATAAGAGCTATTTTCCGTTTAGTGCTTCTTTGAAATTTAGTCCTATGTATTTTGTATGTGTTGTTTACGGTATATAAATATTATCAAAAAAATGAAATCCAGTTGAGGTTTATTTACGCCATCGCACGAAATACTTAGTTTACGGATGAAATAAAAATGATATGTAATAATTACAATAACGCACATTAAGCGCTTTCTGCAACCCATCGATGTATTGCGGGACTTTTACGCTGCAATTGCAATCTCTGCGAACGATGATCAACGTGTCAAATTTTGCATTAATACGGTCCTACGATTTTATTTCCTGTTTCATGAGAAAGTTATATTCTAATGTTGTTAATATCGCTATGTATTGCAGTTGAGATGGGCTCGTATATATGGTGAGGTCAACGGCGGCAATGTATGCTGATAATTTAATGTCTATTTCTAATTCTACTTTTGCGTATTTGCCTGCTGTAATATGTTAAACTTCGTTGCTATTTTAACAAAGTTTTCGTTTTTTATTTGATGAATACTGTGATCCGTTAGAAATGTTACATCAAGTTACTTACTGCAACAAATTCATGTTTATCTAACATTCCATCCTTGTCTTGATCGGCAAGATCCCAAATTTTTCCCAAAGTATCCAACGGTAACTTAGAATCCATTAGCACTCCCTTCACCTGAAATATGCTTTTTATAGAGCTAGTCAAAATCAACTGGTATACCTAAACAACCTTATTTCCTGGTATGTAACCATTTAAAGGTTGAAGAGACTCGAATAGATGTTCATATTTTTCTCTCTCGGACGATTTAATTGTCCAATCAACTGCAGTAGGAGGAAGCGATGTGATCAAAGGTGTATTCGATGGTGGAGGCGGCTTAATTGGCTTTGGAAGAGGAACATCACCCTAGAAACACTCGTGACAGATTAAACAAATTAATTAAATTAAACAAAAACAAAAAAAAAACAATATTGTACATATGGGAGTAGTTAATAAAAGATATTCCTATAATTAGAGATGACAAATGCAGGTGGAATTATTGCTTTTTTGCAGCGACTAGATAGACTCGTGTCTATTCGTCTCATGAGGATGGATTCGTGTTGCCTACTGGTGTCCCCGAGAGTCGACAAAACACGAGTCTGTCTAGTCTCTGCAAAAAAAGTAATAAATTCATCCCCTTTATCCTCTCTATTTATAACCGAAAATATCGAAATAAATTGCTATATTGACCTCTACAAAAATGAGCAAATTAGTAATGTCTAGTTTCTTTTTTTTTGCTGCTGGTTAATAAGCTGAAAAACACTACTAGATAAAAATTACAATAGAATGTACGTACATATATACGGCATGTATTTGTCAATATGTTTGTTTTGTGTGTAATATCGGTATGGTGTATACAATATTCGTTAGAGTTGAAATTCAAATACAGCGTTACAATTGAATGTAATGTTAAGGAAAGCGGATGTTAATTAATGTCATGTATGTAACCAATTAAGCGGGCTGATCTGTATACTGAAGTAGGGATTATCACCGCCGCCATAGTTAATTCCCATCCTCAAAAGTTTATACCATAACCGGTATATCTCCGTTATTATCAGTCAATTTCGATCACCCTATATAGTACTAAAAAAGACGTCGAAGTTTTGGAGGATGTGGGATGAAAAAATTCAAGAGTCTCGTCTCGATAAAACAACTCAGTATTAAATGAACAGCTTTAATAGGTAGTATATAGTATCAATTTTTGTTTTAGATTCAGTAGTTTATAACAATTTTACAAAAAGAGCCACGATTTTGAATTATTCAGAAAATAGCAAATTTCTGTATTTTACAGAATTTTATTTTTTGTTTGTTTTTTAAGGTAAAGCATGTTCAGTTGGAAGCAATAAATATTGTTAATGACAGTGAGATTGAGTACTGAGTAGGCTGAACGCAAACTGTAAAGTATATATCGCTATCATTAGCTCTGCGAACAAAATCTGCCAGTGGCGTCGGTAATAATATCAGGTGTTTAAAGGACTAAAAACACATCGAAAATGGTTTCCTGAATCAAAAGTAATGGAAATTTATAAATGGAAATATTGCTATACTTCATTTAAGAATGTTTAACTCAAATTTTGATACAATTTGGAAATGAACAAATAATATTTTGATAGATGTATATTTTTTTAATGTTGGTAATGATTCATCCACCTCGGTTAAGTATAACCATTAACGCCAACTCCTTTCGATGTTGACACCATCGTTACAGTTTATACAATAGTATAAAGTGTAACACAGTTGCATTTACAACTTAGCATTGTAGTAATATGCTCCTTTCGAATACGTTTATAATAAAAAGTGAAACGATAACGGCCTAGAACAACCTAGAATAAGAGCTACATATAACATAATAAAAACTTGGCATGCTACTCAGCCACTCCTCTTTTTTCAATGCTGCCTAATAATAGACTCACTCAACCTATTCCGTTGCGTACATTTGCACATATGATTTTAGGTTCTCTATACACATTCTCTACACACTCTTATTCGCTTGACTACAAATAAAACAATTAAGTCTCAAGAACATATTTTTTTAAATGTGCATCTGTGGTACCATGACTACATCATTCCACTTTCAGTAAGAAGTGACATGCTATTATTATTATAGTTAGGTATTGTACTTATGGATAACGGCTGTAGGATAGTACGTTTTATTTGTAACAGTTGGTATGTGAGAGGGAAAAGAGAGGGACCAGAGTGAATTTGGCGAGAGCGTCAATTACGAAGGAAAGAAAATATCGGCCAGCCTACACAGCCATCTTTTTTATTTGATTCATATTTGTACATTTGTATCCTTTTCTGTTATAGGGATTGAAAAAATATTCTTTTATCACTTCTGTCATTTGTGAATTTTTATCTTTATATGTTATTACGTTCTTGTTTCTGGCAGCTTTTAACTTTTGGTATGTATTATCTAATCAGTTCTTTTTATAAACTACAATACGCCGATAATGTTATTGATTGTAAGTCTAACGAGAAAAACTAATTATACAATTGTAGTAATTGACTGAAAATGGAGTAAGCTAGTTTTGCCTAACAATTCTTTCTGATCTGATGAATACAGATCTTTATCAAAACAGGCCTGCAACAAAACTTATTTTCGCAGTATAAGTTATTTACGATAGAAGGCAAGGTACGTCATTGTTGGCCGTTGAGATTGCATGCTGTATATATGACGTTTGCTTTTTATTGTCAATTGTCAAAAAGCTAATTTTGCGTTTTCAGCAGTTTGTTGAAATTTACTATATACTTGGTATGTAGCTATTTAAAATCAGTTATTACCATCTGTGCAGGAGGTATATGTGTCAAATATTTTGAAAGTTTTGTATTATTAATACTATTTCGTTTTTAGATAGCAACGAATACTCTAAATATTTAATGTTGCAACTATTAACCAAATGTCGCTAAAAAACGAAAACGTGTACGAGATAATGTGGTAAAAATTGCTGATTTTACCTAATGTGCTTTTAGAAATACAGTTTATGGCTAGAGTGGACAAATGTGGATGAAATTATAACTTTTTTGCAGAGACTAGACAAACTCGTGTTTTGTCGACTCCCGGGGATACCAGTAGGCAACACGAATCCAATCTCATGAGGCGAATAGACACGAGGTTATCTAGTCGATGCAAGAAAGAAATGATTCCACTTGCCTTTGTGATTTCTATTTGTAACATATACACTATCGTTCAAAAGTTTGGAAGCAAACTGAAATTCGCTTAAAATACTACAACCGATAGGTATATCGTGAAATCGTTAATCCCTACTGTAATTTAATATATGCAAATATGAAACTGTTACACATATCCGCAAATTGCAAACATTCATGTAAAATTTTCACCGGATTAAATTTTATTGCTCTCTTCCAAGAATATGACTATTGTTTGAATGGGATGGTATAAGGTGCCTTGCAGTAATTACTTTCGGTGAATGGGTTTAGTATTACTTCGGTAACAGTTGAGTGCATATGGTAAATTTATTAAACCTTAGTGTTTTTTCCTTTTGCGTGCAGAATTGGTTTTTTGGAATTAGTGCCTGATTGTAACAATTTAATTGAATACTGGACGTTAAAATACCTAAACACAGACAATTAACAGTATAACAACGTGCCACTACCTGTACTCTTCGAGATGAAGGATATACCGAGAGAGATATTGCTCTACGGCTAGGCATTTCACCAAAAAGAGTGCATTACACATTGGCTTGGAGATCAGAGAGAGAGGGTCAAAATATTGATAGACGGCGTAGCGGACGGCCACGAGTAACTTCTGGATCTGAAGATCAATATATTGTGACAATTTCGAAACGAGATCGACGTCTAATGGCTCCGGATATTGCAACGCGCGTTAATAGACAACGACAAATAAACGGTTCTGTTACGACCGTGAAGAGGCAATTATTGGCAGCCGGTTTAAGGGGATGTGTCGGCCGTAAAAAACCGTTTTTAAAACGTGTGTACAAGCAGAAACGGTTGACGTGGGCAAGAGAGCATACGAACTGGTCATTGGACGAATGTTTTTTTTTTTGTAGACGACCGGGTGAAGCAGCTAGTGAGCCCTGTTTGGCGCCGTCCGTCAAACATGGGGGGTGGTCTGGCACATCAGGCGATTTGGTGAAAATTCGCGGCACAATGCGAAAAAAAAGAATATTTGGATAATTTACAAAATCACGCCATTCCATGTGGAAGCCGCCTTGTTAGTAGCTCGTTTATGTTCCAGCAAGACAATGACCACAAACAATACGGCTCGAATATGTGAAAACTTTCTGGAGGAGGAAGTAGCTACAAATAAGGTAAAATTAATGGTTTGGCCTCCTCAGAGTCCTGATTTGTCCCCCATTGAGCTCTTACGGAATGAACGGGATCGGAGGGTCAGGCAGCGACAATTCCAGAATGCTCAACAGCTACGGGAATATTTGCAAAACGCTGGGGAACAAATTGCCTAAATGCCTGAATGCCTAAAATTTGTGCAGCGGTTATTAAAGCAAAAAGGAGGTCCTATAGACTAAAACAAACTTATGAGCTAAATAATGCATGAACATCGATTGTTTTAATTTATCTACTTTTATTTGACGATACTAATTTATATTGTATCTAAATTCATTACTAATCAATATAAAATTCTGCTATATTTGTGATTTTTTGTAAAATCTGTCCCTGCTTCCAAACTTTTAGTGTATAAAAATAGCGAGTATATACAAATATCAGGGATGGTTTTCACATGCAACATATTTCTCAGAGTAACTTATCGCTTTTAACACTACGAGTAGTGTTCTTAAACAAAGGCAATTTTCATGGTTGTAATAAAAGTTATGCAGCGTATTAAAAAATAAAGATTTCCACTACAAAAAAGATGATCCGAAATAAGCCTTAATGACATCCCACATATTTCGAAGAAAAAATCACATTTATACAACATTATGCACATACAGTTTCTTTCTCTGGACGAAACCTGAACTTTTTTCAGATAGTACCAAAGGAAAATATTGGCAAAAGTAGAAAATCCGTTAATAGAAAGAAAATTATAAATTCCATCCATTATGGAATGTGTCAGCGGATATTATTTATTTGTTTAATTGCTTAGAGGGTACTGCCGAAGTAGGAGTAGAAGTTCAATACAGTTCAGTACAGTACAGCAATGGATAATAGGAAAGGGAAAAAGCTTAAACTTTGAGCTCCTTTCGTTACTGTGCTTAAGAACTTCTTGGGTAACAATGAGGTAGAACACTATAAAGAACTCGTACAAAATATGCTGGTTAATTTTAACAGGATGGGTGTTAATATGAACATTAAATTATACTTTCTGCGTAACCATTTAGACATACGATCAACATTATAGAGATTAGGGCTTTGAACTTAGAAACAGAACAGGAAAGGATAGTCATTGAACGAATTATATCATTTGGTCAAGGCGCACAGATTTTCAAGACATCAAGAAATTTAGTAATTATCAGAAAATCAAGTTGTCTTTAATGAGAGTATTGGATTTAACATGTGTATTTAAATCAAAGAAGTATTTTGATTTATTATCCTGTATATAAAAATAAATTTATGCTTCGCAACATGCCAACTTATTCTAGACATAATACATTAGGATATTGGAGTAATAAACATATAAATACAAGCCTTACTATACCTACCCACTCGGTACGAACATTTCTTTTCTATTGCCCCTTTATATAAAATTAGGTCAACTTCCTGCACAAACGAATGCGTTTGCAGCAGCATCTTGATAAAATATATGATTAGCTAATTTTCAATAATGAAGTTGGTTATTAAACTAAGGAGACGAAACGAATATACAAATTATATCTCCACATCGAATTGCAGGACGGATTTGAAATCCTTCAAGATTGTTATGTGTATAACCCACAAAACCGGTCCAAACAAAAAAATTGATATTTAATAATTAAGTAAGAAAAAAGCAAAAGAATATCCACAAAAGCCGAAACAATTAGGCAATATTTTATATGTACTTGGATTCAATAATACAAAAAAGCTTGTGGAATTACATAATAGACTTTAACTTTCAAGATTAAAGCATTTGTTGCACATCTTATTTAAACAACATATTTTTTACATTTTCACTTATAAATGCAAATTTCTGCAAACTACAACAGCAAATATCAAATCAAAACGATCACATTATTTAATGGTTTTTTAAGCCTATTTTCAAATTAACGAATAATACATCGTAATAATAAATACAGCAAAATTCTTGCTTTTTTAATTACATTTTAATAAGTATTTTACAAAAAACTAAAATAGATATTAATTCGTAAAGCAATGCTGATATGAAATTTGTAAATTGGGTATTACCATGTTTGACATAATTTATTAATCTACATTGATTTATTTTTATGTTGTTAACTGAGGAATCTTTATGAAGACATATTCCAAAAATTAAGTAATCATTTTCTACATCTCTAGTTAGAAAGAGAGTTACTAACCATTTTTGGAGGAGGCATATCTGCATTGAGATTTGCAAGGTTTATATCTCTACCTTGTTGAGCTAAAGCAACCAATTTTAAAGCTACAAACATTCCAGCCTTGTCAAGGCATCCTCTTCCACCTGGATCCGAAAGGTCCCATACTCTGGATAATACAATGTCACTCAGCCCAGATCTTTTAAGAAAGCGAGCTGCTTCCATCGCACCAACTGTACCGCATCCATTTGGATCAACCTGTAGAGCAATTACACTTATGCAAATATATGCCTTATACAAACAAATTGTGTAATTAAAAAGTCATATGATAATGTATATTGATGCTCTAAAGTGGTACTTACAAAATTGTAATAAGCTTCATATATGGCACTATGATTTCCAGCTACCTACAAAATGAGAGCACTTAAACGTTTTTTAAATGCAGCGATAAAGAAAACAGATAGTTTGGTCCATTACAAGTCGGAGCAGAAGGCAAAAGTAAATAGGTCCGTAACATTTTTTGAATGGTAAGAGTTAACAAGCTATTGACGTTTTGAAATGTCATGTGTACAATGACAGATCTAAAAGTTGGGATGAAAATGATGTATTGTAAGTTTGTGTAAAAATCCGTAGGTGTCACGCTAGAGAAATTACCACAAGATTTGTATTTAACAAGATTCAATCGAATATTACAATACCGCCCACTATGTGTCAATAGAATAAGAAACGAATCAATGAAATTCTGTCGAGTTACAAAAACGCAATCACTCTCACTGTCATCACGTATTTCATTTTTAGATGAAAAATTAAATAGTAAAAATTGGCTTTAATAGATTATGTCATAAAATCGTGCTAATACCTGCGTTGGAGACGGCAGAGCAGCCATCTTTTCGAACACTGAAATGAAATCGTTTATTGGCCGGTGCAGGGAACATCGGCCAATCAAAATAACAATCAATATTAGACTTAAACACTATTACCAACTTGTAAGCAACGCAAAATAAGACTAGTTGTGCACAAAATTTATTATCGCTGCTTGAAGTTCGTCGGATACAATAAAGGGATCCTCATTTACAGCTTGAAATAAATGCTTCTCCTTTATAAAAATGTCGCTGCTTCCGTATTCTTCAAAGATGACTTCTTGGCAAGTTTCTTCATTATCAATCATTCTCATTAACTTTGCTTTTTTGTTTAAATCCTTTAAGATCTCGTACAAAAAGCAGAGTTCGTTTTGATTGCTTGTATTGCTGTTTACCATTTTCCAAACTTTCTCTTTCCTATCTTTATAGTATTGTTTTAAGTAGTTTTGATTTTTAATGACATATTCAGCGCATATGTCGAGTAAAGGTTTCGTATCTAAAATGGCATCAAAGTGTTAAAAAGCATTAACTTCCCGAATTATTACCTTTTTGCTGAGATTTAGCGTTTCTTCGCCGCCATGTCTTTTTAGGTCGGACAAATTTTGTTGTAGAGTTGTATTCAGAACTAGTATTGTCAAAAAAACTATTCAAATGGGACTTGTTTTCTAAATTGTCCTTTTTAATCGGTACCAACGGAGGTATTTTACTATTCAAATACTCGATTAATTTTGGACGAATACTGAAAAATACCCGTTTAAAATGTATCCTCAAAAATTCAAACGATTATACCCATCGATTTGTTCGGTATTCGATCTAATCTCTTCGATGACGTGAGATTTGAAGTTAGCATCCTGCTTTGGCAAAGGAATCATATTTAGAAAATAAAGTAGAATATGTAACGGCAAATCGTTCATCTTGAGACGTAGTGTTTCCACGGTCTATATATAAGTGAAAGACTGTTATAAATACATTCTATCATCTATTCTACAATAACGTGATAGATTAAACTCTTACTTTTTCATATTGTTCTGGCGTTGAATCTTGATCAGAATATCCCTTAATTATGCAAAGTGCTTCATCTAGTATTTGAGGCCGATCGCGAAAGTGTTGTTTTAACACCATAACTAATAGCGTTTGATTATCTTCCATAATGAAAAGTTTTTGTACAATGATATTTGAAATTTTAAAATATCAACATACTTGATTTTAAATTATCCGTTGTAGATGGGCAAACACTATAAGTACGATATTTATTAGTAACCAAGGAACTTAGGCATCATGTTTTTGAAATTAGATTATACAGGTGATTCAAAGTATGCATCATCATTCATTATTTTCTCTCTAAATATTTTCGATATTGCCAACGGCCGAGCGAAGAAAAGTATCAGCTAATCACCGATGCGTAAAGAGTATGCAAAAGGATAATCTGTCAAAATTATTCCCGCATAACATCAACAACATGCAATAAATCAATGAAAATTTCTAATAGTTTGAGACATTTTCTCTTGAAATGTTTATGAAAATTATAATTAGGGCTGGTATTACTCTTACTTATAGCAGCGTCGCCGCGTCCGAATTCTAATAATATATCCTATACTTCTATCCAGCGTCAGTCACTTATCGTGAGTATGAATATATAGATGCGAACTGTATTCCGAGTTATTTTTAAACGTATTAAGTCATACATATGAATACAGATATGTCGAACGTTAAAACAGATTGAAATTTAATTAAAATGTTGATGTTCATTGTCGTTGTTCGATGCCAATCAAGGTGCCAGGATAATTCTTACCGTAGGCCGTTCTTTTAAAGGAAATGGTAGGAAGTTTGTACGTGTAACTTGGAAAGTTCATGGTGCCACAAATTATTAAAAATTCTTATCCAAACGTAGATGTACTAATAGCAAATACGGAAAAGGCGTTTCTTAATCTCCTAAGCCCAGTCGACAATTTCACATACAACGTCCCGGTATTCCCCATCCACCATAACGGATTCTTACACATTAGGGAACTTGGTTGAATGCAATTTATTATTCCAAATATCAATAATTTTAGAATTCAATATTAATGAAGCAGGAGTTATTAAGGAAAATCAGAGATAATTCCGATACCTACGTAGAAGGTGATATAAAAACTATTTGTAATGGTGCATCTCCAGATCCCTTATTTATCAATGAAGATTATTTCAATTATGCGAGTGGATCACCGGATCAGTGGATGTTGAACCGTCTTTGTCGAGGTATAAAAACATTTTAATCATGGCAAACATCATTTGGTGAGAGGACTGTGGAAACGTACTTAATGTTGCAAGGTTTTTGTACAAGTTACAGTTTGTCATAACGTCGCTTCTACCTGACCTAATGTTTGATAAATAGTTAGGTAAGGCCGCTCAAGATAAAATTATTTTTTACAATTATGGACGATTATTTATTCTATTATTCTCTTTCTACTATTGTAATTATTAGCAGTAATATCACTATTCTTATACATGTAGACTAATTTAATTACTAATTTTGTAATTACGTAATTTTTAATACGGATACAAATATATTATGCTAGACACGCAAGTGATAGAAATGCGCCATGGTCGCTTTTGAAAACGCGCTTTTTTACTTGAAATAGTGCTTCTCACGAGACGAATAAACACGAGACTGTCTAGTGTCTGCTAATTTCGTGAACTGCAACTCGTTTTTGCGGGCTTATTTATTAGTTAGAGTATACTTACTAGGAGCCTGCCAGTGGAGACTAAGAGGTTGAAAGGATACAGAGCTGCCACGTCATTAAATTAGAACATTAAATAATATATTATACTTTGAAATTTCACCAAAGCAAGTGTTAATGATGGTTATCGATGCTGCAGCGGTTATGCTACGCACAGGTTAATTATTCGAAACTGGTCAAATAGAAGCCTTTGATTCGCTCTGTATACTCGAATATAATTTTATGTTGTGTAGATCTTGCCTCCATATAAGTTTTATTGGAAAATGTTCTATAAATTATTCAAGGAATGTGTTAAGATATTGTTTAAGGTCAACATATATATTTTTTTAAAGCATAAAAACAATTCTTTCTAAGGTTTTTATTTTGAAACAAATATTTTTAACAAGTCATACTATTTTACTTTGGCAGTGTTATAAGTGTATTCTACAGAAAGATATAAGAAGCTACCTAATAATCATACATACTTAAGTACGTCACGTCATATATTATTATTAATTATTAATTAACGGAAAGTATCAGCTTTATAACTGCAACTATATTAGATTAAATCAATAACTACTACCAATTCTACAGTTTATTCGATTAATGTACCGAAACTACCCTAGAAATTCTGTTTAAAGATCTATAATCAACACTATTGTATGTATAGCAGAGCTATTTATCGTGGTGTCGCCCTCTTTGAAGAACATAAAATATATTTTTACAAATTTACTTTGTATATTTCTTAAAAGCAATTCGTTGAATGCAAGCTAGATCAAATTTCACGGGTAAAGGTGAAAATTAAAACAATATAAAAGTCATTAATCATGAAACTTATCGGTTATATTATGCTAAATAGTAAGCATAGCTGACCTATACAAATACAGTAGCATAATAACTTATTAATAATAATTTATTATTATAGATTTAGTTTTTTTTAGTAAAAAAAAAATGTAATTTTATGTGCTAATGAATCGTTCCAAAGCATTCATATTTTTGATGATTAAGTAAAACTCTCAAAAAATTTGAGTTTGCTAATGGAATTGTAAACCATTTTAACTAAACGTATAGCAATGAGTTCTGTGTACACTTATTCACATCATCATTATATTTTTGCGTATAATTAATAAGAGCTCACCACAAATGCTAGTAAAGTTCACGTGTTGATGTAAATGAATACAATTTAGTTTATTTTTTAATATATCGATTAATATAAATTATTTCAAGTTACTGTAATTCAGTTAATACAAACAAAAACCAAGTATTAATTGAAGAATTTTAAATAGATCCTGTGAGCGTAAAGCAGTATTCTTTACAAGGGTTATAGTAAATAGCGATGCTAACACGGTGTAAATTTTACCACAGAATAGAGTGTATCACAGTATCAATTTTTTATTCCACTTTTAAGAAATTTAAATTAAAAAAATCATGATCAAATTTAGTTAGCTAACTAAGGTTACAAAAATTATTTTGCAGGAAGCAAATGCTGCAGTAATAGTGTAGGCCTATATTGTTTTATGGTACAACTCACTATCAATTCCTTACGGGTCTGAACATTCCAGCAAAAATTGTTAGTTATTTTTAATTCCATACAGAAACTGATCTGAAATAATTGCAGATATATGCAATTTCATCTATTTTATCTTTAGACGTGCGCCATCTACTTTTACCTATATACCTACGTTTACGGAAGTTCCAGTTCCATGCATTACAAAAATAGTATATTATTTGTTTAGGAGGAAAAGCGTAACATTTCCGAATGATGTGGAGATTATTCGTCGAGGCAAAGCAACACGGAATCCGAAAATGTAGCTTTTTCTCCAAAGTAAGCATACAAACTATTTTTCCGCAAATTGTTAACACATTGAAAAAATTAATCGTGTTTAATTTTGGAAAAAAAATCACAAATAGTAATTGTGGTCACAAAATTGTAACGTAACAATCAGTTCAACAACAGTTGAATTGTCAAATTTAACCTGTAGAAAATTTGTAATAGTGTCTTTCAGAACTATTCAAAGCAAATATAAGTATAAAACGTATAATGCATTGTAAGTGATGATGAATATTCTTTTCCGTGTACTCCTCTCAAACTAATGGAGGCAGTGGATACTGCGTAATTTAATTTGCTGCCAACAAAATCGAGAGTAAAATATGAATATGCTTCTGAATTACCGGAAGAAAAAAAAAACGATTCTTTTTCTGAAAATATTGTTACGACGTACTTCTCAGAGCTTGGTTTAAGTATCCAAAACATCGTTCATTTTTAAAAAGATAAGATGAAGGTTACAGACACAAGAAATCCAAAATTTTAACAAAAGAGAAAATTAACAAATTTGTTCAGGAAGCTTCAGCAACAATATTTGACGATTTATATACATTTGATTTACTACTTTGTGTATTTATATTTGTAGGTTGCTGTTAGATTCAGTATTTCTGGAGCACGTAGAATGAATGAGTTAGTGAAAATGACCACTAGATGTAGAAGAGCTACAGATTACACGTTTAATTAGCATGGTTGACTTTAAAACTAATAAATTAAGATCATTCGCAGTTAATGACATGTATTTAAATGACTTTACTTGAAGTATGTTAAATTTGCCTGACCCTTTACGACGATGTTGAGACATTGCTGGAGATATAACTAATTTAAAGAGGTTAGGCGGTTGGAAAAACCGATGAACGTCGCTAAGGGATATATCGATGAGTCTCTTAATAATAAGGTGGACCTAGTAAGCAAAATGTTTTCATCGGAAGATATTCAACGAAATAGTCCTGCTATATATAATACCCCGTCTATATTCAATAGTTGTACCAATTTAAACAAACAAAACTGTGACGGTAGAAAATATTACGCAAAATAACACTAGTAGTTCAGTTTTTCCAATGTTCAATAATTTATTAACTGTCGCATTAATGTAAATATAACAAGTAAAAGTAATGAACATTTCCTTACATTTACTTTTGCATTGCCTGACAACTACTGATGTATGATAGTGTCGACTTTTTATTTTAACAATTTGTCATAAAGGCCAATATTTCTGAACAATTTGCGGAAAAAATTATCGGCGTATAAAGTTAGGTTGTAAAGCAAATTACCGGTATCACATATCAATATATCGAAAATATCTCGCACTAATTCTTACACTAATTTTATATTCTGTTAATATTATTTCAAGATCACATAGGGCAGCGCGTAGAAATGATTTCTGAACTATAATGCTACATAAACGGTTGTATTTATTTTGCATTGTGCACATTTTGCTGCTACATTGGCCTACGTGAACGCAGTTTACGCACGCTACAATACAAATAAGTATTATTTGTGTGAATTATTTTTGCTTTATTTTATCAACAGAGGAATTAGAAAAGTAACTATGAAAGTAGTATAATTATGCTTGTCTAATATATCGTGAATGGCATATCCTTAAAACTTTGTCTGTGAAACGCATACAAGTTTTTCTTTTTTAAAACTGTCTTTGTTTGTACGATGTTATACGTAAACATAAAATAGACGAGCTGCACTGATCTGTAAGAGTTAATTAGTCTCGTACAATATACAAAATTAATATTAAATACGAATAGGATTAATACTAATTGGATTTCAATAATAATTAAAAAGAACAATAAGGTACATAGTTACAAAAATTTCACTATACATTATTCTTCGATATTTTTTGTATATTATACTTAAGTGATTTTGGTATATTTCAAAATTAACAAATGTAAACTATTTTGTTTGCAAAATTCCAGTAGTATGTATGTACCCTATGCTTTTTTTAATATGAACAAAGGCTCTACTACTCATGTTTTCATTAATCCGATTTTTATTAGATGCGAGTAAATGAAAAAAATCCTTTTTTGCACTTGCTTAAAAGTGTTGCGGAGGTATTGGCACAAATTCAATGACTATCAATCAAAGTCTAGAGATATTAAATTCCCTAGAGTTAAATAAGAAACTATTGTCGAAGGAAATATTACTCGTGTAGTACCATACTCAACATTCTATTGTAGGTGCATGTATACAAGGCAAGTATACCTTTGTAATGTCCAAAAAATATATTTTACATCAAAATAAATATTGAGCGTTTATCCCTATGGGTGGTGGGTGTAAACTAGGATTGTTCTGAATATTTATCTAACCGCAAATTATGCGTATAACATTTCTAATTTGCACAAGTTTGACAAAGTTCAGCCAAAATTAATACCCTGAGAAATTTCCGGAAAAACGTTTCTAGATAGTTTCTACATAAAACAATAGTGGAAGGAAAAGCTTTAATTTTGATATTACAACCATATGAAATATAATATTTGTTCCCGTTAAACATATCTCCATGTTATCTTTTCTAGATGTTAATGTGGAACACTTTTACACTCATTTGTTGTGATGCCTGTAAGGAAAACACATTTTGAAAGCAATTTTGGTATTAGTTTTTCTATTGACTATTTGTTATCCATAAAGTTCAACACATTATGGTAATTATCAGCACGCTTATTGAACGAATACTTTTGGACGTTCTCCTTTTGCTATAGGTGCTAGTGTACCATAATGTGAATAATCACAGCAACATTTCTCGCGAATCTGAGAATATATGTTTCGTCCATGTAATTTTTGATAGATTTTCTCGTTGATAGCGATGAAATACACTTCATAAATAATTCCCGTTATAAGATTAACAATTTTCTATTGGTTTTTGTTTTGAGTAATTGTAATCTTATTTCCTTCATTGCTTTTCGTAATTATTGGAAGTTTAACGGTATTATTCTTCGTACAAGTTAGATATTCATGAAAGTAAGTTAAACTAAATCGAGTTACATTTGACATTTCTTCGCGAAAATTAATAGCGTTAGAGTTAAATGCAATAAATTCTAGTAAAAAACATCCTATTGTAAAGGACGAAACATATTTTCCAGTAGTCATCTTAAATCAATGGTTTCCGAAAAAAAAAAAAATTTAAAAATAGAAAACTTTAATTTAGTTTTCAATAGAAGCCCTATAGCCTAATCTTTTCCTGTTTACTCATTCCACCGTTACATAAATTAATAACCACGTGAAAAAGAATTTATTTGTATTCGCGAGTACATTCGTATTCACAAATATTTCACATTCAGAACAACCGAAATATAAACCACGTTATAACAAGAATGAAATGTCGCTAGTTGACGTTTAATATAGGCATGAGCAATTTTTGGTGACACACGGGTGTAATTTACATTCTTCCGTAAGCGCTCCCATCGATTTTAAAGTAACAATGATGCATTTTTAATTTTAATTATCATGCAATTATATAAGCAAGTACACACTGAAAAATTATATTTATGGAGATTAAGTACTGAAAATCCTTAGTTAAGCATCACATTTCAATTTCTTCCACGGGCAGGATTAAAAAGTAGTGGTTCGGATTGTGCCCTGCTGGGTTTTGAGTTTCTTTCTAGTATAAGATTGCTTTGTTCTCTTATAAGCTCTCTTACAAGAAGAATAGAACGTTATTACCGTCAAATTTTTAATTTTAGTAATGTACCTAGAACTTCGAAACACCTTCAGCAAATGCTTCATATGATTTTACTTTTATAACATTACATTTTAGAATTTTGTAGTAAATATAACATTTAAACAAATATCACTTCTGAGTAGTAGTGTAAACTCCGCGGGTTACTTTTAATTTAGTAAAAAATATTTAATTAGGAAACTTAACATCCCATTATAAATAACTACGTTTATTCTTTATCATCTGCTTCCCTTATTCAATCCTTTAATTAGATTATTCACAGCACTATTAACGCGAATTAAAAGTACATAGCCAAACAGTACGGATGGAATTGTTACGAACAGTGATATTGCTTCGAAGATGAATTTAGGTGCAAATATTTTCCAAACCATCAAATGACGGCAGTGTATTGTTGCTGCTAGCATTGTAGCGAAAACCTAAAAAAAAAAAAAGTGTGAAAAACAATATTGACAATGGGTTTATAACTAGCTAAGTATATAATAACATATTCAATGCTAATTACATATTTTGGTTTAATTAATTAGTAAATAAATTTGCGTAAAAGTTGCTTGATACAGCAACATTTTTTATGATAAAGTAACAGAGAACCACCATAAAAAAAAATCGTTGCCTTTGTTATGGAATTGGATAAATATGTTTGAAGCCAGCTTATTACGGGACGCTTTTATTGCCGAACATTATAATTCACAGGTTGGCGACTAAATTACAGTCTCGCATTGCCATTGTGTTCAATATTGTTCTTCGTGATGGAATTTTGAAATCTAAATTTTGCATTGCAAACGGCTTCTTCACTGGCCATACTTATTTCAACATGAATAGCGCTAAATTGGACTTGGAGATGTCGTTGCCGTCACAATACGTTCTATCAAAGGATGGTAAACGAATGAAACTGCGTACATTCATGGAACTTGTTGTAATAATAGTTGTTTTTCAGAACGTTGAATAAATCCAAATATTGCTACATGCTAAACTTTTATTTACTGATCTACTGCTCAGTCAGTGCACGGTAACTCGATCTTTGTTTGAATAAGTTCATTTTCACGTATTCATTATGAATCAAATTTTATCTAATAATTCAATTTGTTATAAATGCAAGAGCCTAGCTCCAACCTGTGAAGATCAGAGTTTAAATGCTAAAAAAATCTTACAACATGGAGGTTCTCTGATCACTGTAGTACACTGAGCTGTTTTTAATACTAATACTTATTTGCACTTTTAATAAAATAATAGAAGATATTTACCTAGAACAATCGGCAGTACGAAAATATCATTTTCTAAAATTTAAAAAACAATTATATTAAAAATTGTTGTCACTGCGTCACAAAACAAACTACCTTGCGTATTGCTTTCTATCGCAAACAAGTAATACGATCTCAATGATGCATGCAAGCCTTTTGTGTTGTAACGTGAAGTGACAAAAACATAGCTATTGTACTATTCATAGGCCCTCTTTACTACAGTTACTATCACTGCCTTTTAGTTAGAGAGATCCGAAATTGATCGTATGCGCACTTTATTTATGAAATAATAGGTTTGTTCATATAAAAAGCATATTATATTGGGGGAGCAGAATTATGAACTGTTTAAAAATAAACGTGATAGTATTCAATTGAATTTTTTAATCAACAAACCTACTATATAAACGAATCATTCTTAATTGACTAGAACCTTTAGTAGACTAAAGTAAGTGAACGTACTCGAATTGCAAAGCAGCATATGTATTTACATGAAAGGCTGAATGTATTTGCTAATAATACGCCATCATATTCCATGAGCATAACGTCGCCTCTATTACCATCTCTATGCTCTTCTTTTTTCTTATTCAACGTAGTACTCATAATTGCATATATACTAAACGGTGCTATTTGTAACAGGGGTAACAGAAATCCAATAATGATATAGGAACCAAAAGTGTTAATGACAACTAATGTTGCAGGTATATAATTATTGGTAAAACTACCACCAGTTCCAACAAAAGCTGCTTCCCATGCAATATTTGGGAAAGTTGGTTGGTGTCCGGTACCATAGAAGAAGTAAATTGCTAAAAATACCCATGTCAATAGACTTGAAGTAGGCACCTGTAGTAATTGCGCTGAAATAAATTTTAATTTTAGTTTAATATCAAACATATTATATGAACAGATCTTACTTATATCAGACGATTTTTCGTACCGACCAATTGATGAAATACAAAGAACGGTAGCAGTTGCAAAATACAGCAGAACTGCAGATGGTGCTGCAACATGTCCTAACAGCAGAATAAATAGCAACAATATGTACACAGCACCAATTACAAACGATGCACTGTATACAGTGGCCAGACCACATATAATTGGTATGTCTTCTTTTTTTTGATTTTTCTCGGAAAACAAGTGTTTAATTTGCTGAAATATTTGTGGTACAACCTTCGCAGGCGTTTGGAAGTATGAATTGGCATTATGCGATATAACAAACACCGTCAACGGTTTAAGATAGGTTATGAGAAGTCCTGTAATTATAAGCGCATACGCAATTAGCGCTAAATAATCAGCTTGCCACAATGACGGTGATTTTGGTTTACCGTCAACGGGAAGATAATGTAGTACCCAAAATCCGCCGCAACATACTGTGATAACCGTAGGAACGTATTGGGCAAATAGTACCGTGATGTTAAACGCGGCTAAGTTTCCACAACATCTGAGCCACATTCGTGTCAGTGTAATAACTAAACCTACCGTAATTAGCGCAAAAATCAGTGGTGCTCTATTTGTACTACTTAGTTTTTGCGAGGAAGACTCGGAACAGTTTTGCTCTTCGCGACATTGCCAATAATACGTAGAAAATCTGATTAAAAGACAAGCAAATCCTATAAGCAATAGCAGTTTAAATCTGATGCTTGTTTTAAAATTGTTTTTAATATTCCTCGATAATTTTGATGGGGTATTACTAAACAGGTCCAGAATTGTAATTGTTATAAGGGTCAACAGTAAGAAGGCAGACACGTAAGATTCTTGTACAACGAAACTGTTTGAAAAGAACGCGCAAACACTTACTAGGAGTATGAATCGATAAAACATATCCATCAATTTACATCTCTTACTCATTTCATGCCAATTTATTGAAATTAATTCCCAATTTTGAATTAGAATTAAGGCGAGTATGAACACACCAAAAATGCCGGAAAAGAAATACGTCGTTATGAAAAAGTTTGATATAATGCTGGCATAGTAACAAACCGCTGTTAATATTAAAATACTAAAAGTCACTAAATAAGTAAACACAATAAACGATTTCGAAAATATAGTTGATAGCTGAGCAGTTCCCAAACAATTTACCAATGTATAGAGAAAAAATACTGGTGTAAAGCACAACAGCAGACCTCTCGTCATTAAAAATGAATCAAACTGTATCCAAATATTTTCACACATTTTCCTTAATTCTAGCATGTAAGCCGTACAACTACGAGCAAAACCTTCATAGTCTATATGTTTACTATCAAGTTGATTTTTTAAGGTTTCATATTCAATATTCATTTCTTCAATCTTTTCGGCACTAAAGGTGGTTGTTACAGACGCATAATCTCGAATGTATAATGACATTTGTTGTACATTAGTCCACGCTATCGACGCAATTTCCGTCCAATTTAAAGTTTGAGAAATTGACAATGGAAGACAACTTGGGATAACTATCCCTAAATTGGAGTAGGGGATTGGGATGCCCAAGATTGTCGCTAGAGTTGGAATTAAATCAACTTGCTTAACAGAATCTTGATTCTGGTCAATAAAAGGCGATTTTGAGTGAACAAATAAACCGGCTGTAACTTCATCTTGGCTTTCACCACCATGATCACCTAAAAAATAATAATAAAAGTTATATACTCACTGAAAATTGTAAGTAAAAGCACCTGTTCCTGTCATACCATGGTCACCAATTACAAACAGTATCACATTGTCATCCATTTGCTTAGTGATATTCCTAAAAACAAAGTATACTTTCAGTCATAGTTATGCTTCAATGGGTTAATATTCTATTGTTCCTTTTTAAATCTGTGTTCGTTGTAAGTCTTTTTAAACATTTGAGATAATTAATAATGTATTTGATTCAGATTTTACAGACACAGATTTTAATGTGTCTAATGAAGTGTATAAGCTTTGAAGCTTGTCATAACCTTAGAAACCTTTGAAGAGTGCAAATGGTGTGTATAAAGTATTCTACGGCTTTGTTATTTGTGTTGCTTAATACAATAGTATGCAAAAAAATACATGAAGGAATCGATTCGACTCTATTTAGGATTACAGAAAATTTGATTTTTGAATGCGCAGCGCTTAACTCCGTTCAGTCAAGCAGCCATCATACTATTAGACCACTGATGCGTTTTATTTATATTTGATATTATTAAAGGTATTCTAATTTTTTCAAAATATTCTAAAGGAATTTCTTTATTTCAAATATCATGTAATGTCGAGGTTGCAGCAAATTACATCCAGGGAGCGACATTATTCTTTTTATTCGATTCTTTTCGACTATAATAAATCACTGCATATCGTAGAAGACCTTTCCACGACATAGTTTTAAAGAAGCGCAAAATTAATATATGGATTAAATTTTAGACGTAGCGAATATCTTTTTCACAAAACCAAATGTGCATATCAGAAGTCGTCTCAAACATTGTTTCAACTTTTTTGTGGAGATCAGGGGGTAGGTTTTACTTTAATTTTTTAAATACATTTCAATTTATCAACAATTATAAAATCCAATTACAGGCAATAATAATGAATCGCTAATCCCAGGTATTATTAATTAATAGTAATATGTAACTCTAGTGCATTTGCAGGTAGTTTTACCGTTGACGAGGCTATTATTTTAACCAAAATATTTGTTCAAAAAATGTTCTCAATCTCTACTACTTCCACTAAAGATGTTGTTCAAGAAATCCTTGTACACTGTCACATTTCCGTTTATTCGAAAAGTATCCCATATTGTATCTGCGCATAAGGCTGGAAGCAGAAGTTAGGTCTGCAATTCATATATATATTCTGCGGTTCAAAAGATATAAACCACCCCGAAGGAGTAGACGCAAAATTTTGAAATTATGCCGAATGAGTTGGAGAGTTGAGTCTCATGGAGACAAAGGATTAAATTTTGACGGTCATCTGTCACTGCTGATACTAGTTATCTGTCTGTTAGGATCTGAAATTGAAGACGTGCAAATTTTCGCTATATTAAGTTCTTTGAAAGAGGACGAATTATAGGGATGGATGAAGCTGGTTTAAGTTTTCGGGAATTTGGCAGACGCATGGACCGACCTCGCTCCCCTATGAGACGGACTTGGATGGATTGGCAGAAAGAACGCTTAGAAACTTGTCGTAGGGGCAGTGAACGTGCTGGAGTAACAGCACTGGAATGCAATACAGGACCCAGTAGAACCAACGCGTGCTGTTGCAATCAATTGGGTACGAGCAATTGGTCGTACAGTGTCCATGAGTACGATTTATCGTCAAATACGTACATTTGGGTTACGTTCATATCGTCCTTATTTTCGTCTTCCTATAACTCAACAACAGACTGCAGTGGAGCCAAAACCGACAACATTGGGAACATGAATGGGAAACTATCGTCTTCAGCGACGAATCCCGATTTTGCTTATGGAATTCTGACGGACGTTTACGGATCAGACAACCTAGAGATCAGAGGCAAAATTTACAGTTTGTTCAACGTCGCCACACGGTTCAAACTCCTAGTGTAATGGTCGGGGGAGCAATACGCTAGGGTAGCAGGTCTCCTTTGACATTCATTCAGGGCACTCTAAACGCTCGCCGTTACATTGATATCATTGTGAAGCCCATGTTAGTGCCATTCCTCTAAGACCTTTCAGAGTCCGTCTTTTAAGATGATAATGCGCGGCTTCATATTGCTCACGCAACGTGAGAGTTGCTAGCACAAAACCATGTTCTGCAATTGTCATAGCCGGCAAGATCCCCAGACTTAAACCCTATTGAACATATCTGGGATATGACGGACAGAAAGTTGCGTCTATTACCCCATCCTCCCAACACTTTAGAGGAATTACGTCAACAGCTACAGGTAGCCTAGCTGCCCGCAGAGGCAATCAACCAACTGATTTCCAGCATGCCACGAAGGGTTACTGAATGCATAAGAGTACACAGAGATGCAACACATTATTAGGGATATTGTCAATAAAAATTTCGAAGTTCTGCGTCTCCTCCTTCAAGGTGGTTCATTTCTTTTGCAACGCAGTGTATGTTATTTTATCAGTCATACCTGACTTTTTGAATTGTCTACGACACCGTGTATTTTTTCTTTAAAAAATATTATTCTTTAGCAGCACGGTTTCGTTTGTTGTAGATCGATGCAGAATAATTTTGCGGAGAAAGTTTGTATTGAAATGAGAATGATTGTTTGTACATCAATTTCAGCATGGCGTTTGATAATATTAGTCACGCATTAATTGCTGATTGGGCGACATGCTGCGAGCGGTGTACTACGGGAGTCTACTAAGATGGTTTGCGTCATATATTGCTAGGAAGGTGTGGATCGTAATAATTGACAGATATGTCAAAATATATTGGTATTGCTTTTGGAGTAGCGTAGGGGTCTTATTTTGGATCATTAATGTTCGAAATTTAGACATACGTGGCATATTACATCAATTGATACAGTACTGTGAACGGTAGTAACAGTGTCTTGGGTTATAAATATTAAGTTGTACAAAATGCTCGGTTTTGTTTTTAGAGCAGCAAGTCCTTCAGATCAGTATGTGTTTTAAAATCTGTAACCTTAATTATCCCAGGTTTGCAATCAGCAGTATAGAGTCTACATTTAGATTAGAAAATGTACAGCGTAGATTTATCACATTTCTCACTTCTTTCAGGAAATTGTCCAAAACCACTTCCGTAAATGACATAAATTTGAAATTTATGTAAGACGCAAAATTATTAATACTAGCTCTATATGTCACACTGTTAGTTGATTCTTAAAATTTATCCATTATATGAAATAATGGATGCCTTAAAGTATCCTAAGTTTAAATGAAATATATCAGCATCCTTTGTATTGTTATTGTAAAGGGTGGCCCTGTACAGTGGAGACTTTAAACCAATACTCGTGCACTGGCCATTGTAATAAAACGTATCTGAACGTATGCGGCCCATGCGCGGTGCATTAAACTGTATCTTTTCAAAGAAGCGGCGAACAATCAATCATGTTATTTATATAATTCTATATAATGTAAGTAAGTTTTTCTTCTATTTCTTTAAGGATAATAAATTATGTTTCAAAGCTAAAGGTATAATTGATTTCGGTAATGTTAAAAACTTTCGTTGTATTCTTTCTGTTCTATTTTATCGACATGAATGTTGTACCAGGGACTTTAGACAATGCAGCCATACTTTAATTTACTGAGTACCAATGATTTATATAAATGATTTACGTAATCTTTATTTGTAAATTCGCAAGACGTGTGAATTATAAAATCTAAAACTTTAAAGGCACCCTTAGCTTTTGCCATGAAATGATAACTTTTAGTCAAAAATTGTATTTCAGTCTTTAATTTGATATACTTCCGTAATTGAATTATTATCTACAGCCTAGTTATAATGAATTACATTCTTTTCCATAGCAAACTTAACAAACTTACATTTTTGTATGTTAAGAAATAATTTATTGTTTAAGCAGTAATGAGATTATTTGCATACAAAGAGAAATGGGAAAAAGTGAAAATAGTACAAATGTCATTAATCAACAGAGTAAATAAAGTTGCGTCCAGATGTGAACGTTGGGAAACTCCGAACATTACATTCACAAACTCAGATCTTACCCCATTCACCACAACCTGCCTTCTACATCTAGGGTACGAAACCATCTGAGCAAGTCCTTCATACTTAAATTTATTAATTAATAAGCCGTGATCGATGGTATCAGAAGCTTTTTGAAAATCCATCTGCTCTGATGAATCGACAATCGAACACAAAAATTTATTATACTTTAACAGATTTGTTATGGTTGATCGTTTTTTACAAAATCCATGTTGTTGAGTAACTGCTATATAACAATATTTATATAAATATAAAGACGATACGTTACGATATTAGGCTACACTATTTGTGTCGCTTGTGGTGATACTAGTCACACCAGCAGTGAGTGGCTCAAACGCCTACCGAAAATATAAATTAAATGATTTGGACACTTCTTTAACATTATTTGCAACGGTTACATTGTAGTATAGTTGTCGACGTTTTAAAGAAATAAGCGAAAAAAAAAATCCTTTAAATATTTGATTGAACTACTGAAAGATAAACTGTTTAATATAGATTGAGTGCTGGTTTTAAGCAGATAAAGAAAATACTTCATAGCTGATAGCGTTGTTATACTTTCTCTACTTATGTGTCTTACGTTTTTTGCAAGATTGTAATAACTCTTAACAGGTTAGATCACAAACATCAGTCTATAACTGACAAAATGTTAACAAAGTCTATAATGCGACCAAAAGTAATCGCCATAAGTACACTATCATTGCTAAAGTAATTTAAGAGGCTATTAAAATGGCCAATAAAAAGTATAGCAATATGCTTTAAATGAAAAAGTTGAAGGCGGATGCGGAAATTTAGAACATCTTGTATACTTGAAAATAATTTTTACAAAATAGTGAGCACCTGTAGAGAAGCTTATTTATTCATTCCAAGTTCAAGATCACGTTAATGACACGCCCGGTATGGAACGCAAAAACACAACTAATAAATACTTAGCGTAAACAACAAATTAGGAAATTAGTCAGACTGTATATACAACTAAGTGCGTATCAGCATGTATATATTCACAAATGTGAACTGCCGAAAAATGTTCTGTCTGAGCAATTACAGAAGGTTGATTAAATGGGACATAATGTGCATGAAATCAGGGCCTAGTTCAAGTGAGCAAAAACAAATTAAAAATCGACAATCTAAATTTTATGGTGTAGCTTATTTCATGTAAAAGATATATTCGTATCTTTGTAGAATGGCTTTTAGTCGTTCTGAGATTCATTATTTCAAATACAAGTTCTATTATATCAAAGATTTTGTAATTATCATTATTAACTGATATCAATGACGTACAACTTATTGAAATCTCTTGCAGAAATAAAGTTATAACATTTGTTTTTATATGAATGCGGTGCATATCCAAGAAAACAATGGTGACCGCTAAATTGATTTGGAAGTTCAATACTTACAAGAGTTGTTATGCATCAACAAAAGCTAACGTTATTTTTACGAATAAACCTAACAAATTTTGTTGCACATTTTCACAGTCTCGAAATACTATTGCAATACCTTTTACACGAAATGAATTAGATCCCCAAGAGCAGATGCATTGTTCAATTTCTAATAGCTATTTTGATTAGAGAAATAGAACTTATATTTTTTCAAATTTAAAAAATCCTTTAGAATTTACTATTTACCAAGTAACATATAGAGTTTAAATTAACACAGCTATAGGGCAGCAGGTGACTAGTTAGCAAATATTATTTATTTCAAGACATTGTTTGTTACCAATACTAATCATTAATTTCCTGCTATGGGAAATTAATTAATTAGTTTTGAAAGCCGATCCATGTAATTTTTATTGATGCACATGTACAATTTTTGAAAACCGTAGATGCCTCGGTTTTAGCATGAATTTTAAATACTATAGTTAAAAAAAACATACATTGCTACACTGATGAAGAGTGAAAATACTCTTCAAAAATGTTGGTACTTCAAATAAAGAAAGTTACAAGCTTCAGGCTTTTATAACTTTTTGCCCTTTTAATTTATGGAGTCAGTTAACAGCGATATTTTTTAATAGTAATTTCTTAGATCATATTAGTTCTTTAATTAATTTTTTTGTTTATGGGGTACTAAAGAACTAGGGTGATGTCGATTGTTTTGCAAATAACATCTATGTAGAGGTTTTTAGCAACTCTATTGACCTCAACCAGATTTGTGTGCCATTTTAAGACCATTGATATAATTTCCTCCATTCATCCTCAAAGGGCTCTAGTAGCAGATAATCATTGTCAGAATATAAAACTCCTTCACATATACGATTGTTATCCAGTTTATCATCATCTGGACTGTCTGTTAACTAGTCACCTACTATGATATATCTTGAATCATCGCTTTAAAACTATTCATTATATTAACATACTCTATCACATTGTTCATTTCTTGTAATTTTCTTGCCATCTCTGGATGATTAGGTCCATAACGATGCCCACAATGATCTACTCCTAGGTAATGAGCTATTAGTAAATCCCAATCTTTGCTTTGTAGTTCTGTGAAGATATTGCTTGTGACTCCTGTATCAACAGTATCTAAATCCCATACATTAAACGATGGATACGGATAACTTCTTAAAAAATGGTCAGGGTACATATTCATCCATGTATCGTCTCCCAAAAAGACTATACTTTTATTTCTGGACACCAACTATAAAAATAAAAAATTAATGATATTTCAAGAACATATATGAAAGTCAACCTGATTTAAAAGATTATCTTCAGTAATTATGGTCGAAGCAAAATTTGATCCAGCATCAATGAAAGTTGGAAGGCTTCCAGTTGTCAAAGCTTTTAATCTTTGCATTGTTGTTGTTGGTGGATCCGCAATAAATTTGTATAACCTATTGTTCTTAGGATCATTGGTAATTGATCGGTTTATAAAAGGCATTTTATTTTCATAAGGCAAAGGATATTTCAAGTAATCATTATATATAGCAAAATCGTATCTGAAGGCATCAATAATTAATAAGATAACTTTTGATTTTTCTGGTCTGCACATTGGTACATGCGGTAACATTGTGACATTTTCATCAATGCAATTTCCGAATCTGTCTTGTTTAGAACATAGGTGCTTTAATTCCGAGAAACATGTAGAATTTTTGTTAATTATCATTCTTGTTAGAAGGAATCCGTTGGTAAATAATAATATCGAAGATACTATCAAGTATGAAAACCAAACCAAAAACAGAAAGTAATACCAGCATTTCCCCATGTTATTTTCATTTGGATCATGTGAATTCAATTAATTATATCTAGAAATAACTTAGCACATTTTCACTTGATTTTATAGACATATTTAGATATTTTTAGGATAATTGCTGGAACAACGAAAAAACTATGTGAACTGAACCAGGTTGTGGAGTGATACGTTAACCTAAACCTAAGCACTTGTTTCTATATGTCGTTCTTATTCCAAACCACAGATAGCGCTAGTGTACCAAAGGATTGTTGGGTGTTTTTTAATTGTTGAAATATTTGATTAATTCGAATAAAACGAATGCCCTTATTTTCAGAATGATTGTTAACCTTTGATCGAAGAATTATTCCATGAATTTTAAAACTCAAGTTTATTTTACTGAACGTATAAGAAAACGATGTTTTCGTGCACTCGAACTGTTCGATAATAGGCTCAAGTAATTAAGGAACATACCCATTATCTGCACGTGATTTTACATTCGTTGTACAGCAAGACGCCATAATTCCTCTACAAATAGTTGTAAAACCGCATTCAATTTTTAAATTGTTTATATGTTAAATTTGTAGTAAGTACATAAGATAAGAAGTTATGTTTTTTGTTAGTTTAGTTTTAAATGTACTGTTGTTTAATGCTACTAAATATAAAATCCTTTATGTTACTAGAACTTTGACTCTGTGGCAACTAAAACCGAAATAAATGTTGGTCACAGTATTTAAATCAGAAAAAGATATGTAAGGCTATGATAATTTTATACGTCAAGGCATTTATTTAGTTTGGTTTAAGCTATTATTAAACATACATGTACAATTTTAAACGTTAATAAACATAAAACGTATCCTTTACGTTACTACAATTTTATTCATTACATTTAACAGTATTTGTTCAAATAAAATAGCTCTGAGAAAACATTCAAGATACTGCCTGGAGGAAAACCAGATTTTTTTTGATATTCTTGACAAAAACATTTTAATTCCAAGGCGGTATCAACTTAATGAGTCTTTCTTCTTAACAATTATTAACAACAGTTTAATAGGGTTTAAAACTAAATTAACTTACTATATTAATATTAGGTGTACCGGAAAGTCTTCGTTTTTTACTCAAAGTCAGAGTTGAATGGACGTATTTTGCATAATAGTTAATCTGTGTGACTTTGAGTGTGTAATGATAGATTTTTATTGTTATTAGACCCTTGTGCTCAAAATGACAGAAGATTTTTCCATCAAAACATTTTTTGCGCTGTTTGTATGAATTTCATAAAAATAATTCTGCTACAATTGCTACCAAAAACATTTGTTCTGTTTATGGTGATAACTTAAGTGTGCTCGTATGGCCGCAGTGGTTCAAAAAATTTAAATCGGGCAATTTATGTCGTGATGATGCACCCCGAAGTGGAAGGCCTAAAATTGCTAACGATGCTGTTGTTATTGGCAGAAATCGAGTCTAATCCAGAATTAACAATTCGGGAACTATCCAAAAGACTTCTGTGCCCCTGGCCAACCGTAAACACGTGAAAAAAATTGGAAAGGTCTGAAGAGTCCTTTGAAGAGTCTCATCGTCTGGCTACCACATGATCTTACAGAAGAGAACAAAGTGGTTCGGGTAAACACCAGCACCTCGCTTAAGATTAGAGTATATAATGATCCTTTTTTTAAAAGAATTATCACAGGAGATGAGAAATGGATACTGTAAAATAACAGAAAACGTAAAAAACAACGGTTATCCCCCAACGATATACCCAAACCAACTCCAAAGCCAAATTTTACCATTCGTAAAGTATTGCTTTGTGTTTGGTGGGTCTACAAAGGTATAATTTTTTATGAATTGTTAAAACCCGGTCAAACTATTCTGATCTCTACTGTGAACAGCTAGATCGTTTAAATGAAAATTTAATGAGAAAACCATCGGGGATGATAAGAAGAGGAAGAATTATGCTTCAACATGATAACAACGTGTGGTCGGGACCATACGCAGCAAAAAATACATGTAAAAAAAATTCTGAACTTGGTTGGGAGGTTTTACCTCACCCTCCCTATTCACCAGACTACTATTTGTTTAGGTCACTAGAACATTTCTTAAGAAATAAAAATCTTAGAGACATAAATCGTAAAAATGACACTTGATCAATTTTTTTCTTCAAAAACACTTGATTTTTATAAATCGGGGATTTTTTCCTTATCCAATAGATGGGAAAGTGTAATTAATCACAATGGAAACTATTTTACTGAATAAAATATTTTTTTACCAGATTTATTCATTTTTCTGTTTCACCTAAAAAAACGAAAAAACTTTCCGGTACACCTAATATGATTTAATTATTTTATACGTGTATCATGTAATAAAATTAAGGGAAAAAGTTCGTTTCTATTTTTTTTGTCTTTTTACTAATTAATAATTATCTTACGATTTTAAATATGTGCCATGATGACAGGGATTAAAGTGTTTCCACGATAAAATATATCGGAGACCTACTTCTTAACAGTAAATTTATAAACATTAACAAGATAATTTAACGAGTAGAGGTGTTTGTAGAATTCTTTGTTCGTGTGGTTTGCTGTACAGGAAGTTCTATCAAAACTCGCCTGACGGAGCGCGCACGTAACGTCGGAACAAGCCTCCCCTCGAATTTATTTATCGCTGAACATCATCCACCGGTGACCATCGCGACTTCGTTACTTTGTAATTCCTCCCACTTTTACAATCGGAAAATTAGAGATTCCTCAGGGATTCTTAGATATTCTAAAAGTGCCGGTAGTGATAAAGTTTACTCCCTTGTAGACAAATGGAAACATGTCATCCCTAACGGCCAATTCAAGACTAACAGTGATCGTGATGCTCAACCAATCGGCGATAGGGCCCATCGACCGCTGAGATAAGAGCGTGCTACTCTTCTCGTATCCCCGCAGTTGATTTTTGCCGGTTTCCATGATCAACGGGTTCCTGTCCAATTAGTTTCGCCGCTGGGAAATGTCACGTTGAGTTATCGTGTTAGCTGTCGTCTACCACCTTTTCTCCCTCTTGTGAAGTAGCGCCATAAGATTACACTGGCCAACAAATTTCAACTTTTGATTTTGCCATAAAATAATTTATACTAATTTCAATAGAAAACATATAAACATTTATTTTAATGAAAGATAGAAGACCAAGTAAGCTCGATTTTTATATATTTCAATGAAAACGTTTTTTAGATTAGATCATAATTTAATGTATACTTCAAATTATTATAATTAGAAATGTGAAGTAATACTGCTCCGTCTCTTATAAACAATATCTACAGCATCTCTTCTTAACATCCAACAGTAATCTGCTAACATAACAGGATATCGTTTTTCCATTCTCGTGATGTCTTGGTGGAAGTGCTCACCGTGTTCATCGCTGACGTCGTCCATATTTTCCGGATAAAAATCCAAGTGAGAATGTAGAATGTGCACTTTAAGGGACATATTACAGCCAGTCAAAGATTTCATCATTTACCATTTCTCGTATCTGAGGTCCAACAAAAATACCTTCTTTCAGTATCCTCCGTGTTAATTTTGGAAACTTTCAAGGAATTTAAAGAAGGAAGGTATTTAAAACCTTCACCTTCGAGATCCGGTGCCTTTACAAAGTTTTTCATGAGTCCAAGTTTCACGTGGAAAGGTGGTATTATGATCTTTTCTTTCTCTGCTAAAGGCTGATGTTGTACATTGTCTTTTCCTGGTATAAACTGTTTTCGTAGTGGCCACTCTTGCTTATGGTAATGTTTTTTCCAAAGACATAAAATGCAACAGTATTTGGTGTAACCAGATTGCATACCCAAAATAATTGCAATTACTTTAATATCTGCACAAATATTCCAGGAATAGTCTTTGTACTTTATCTTTTCTAATAAAATTTTCAGATTTTCGTAAGTTTCTTTCATAGAAACAGCATGACCTATCGAAATAGAAGGATAATGGTTTGCATTATGCAACAAAACTGCTTTTAGGCGGGTCTTTGAGGAGTCTATGAATAATCTCCAAGAACTGGGATCATGATGTATTCCAAAAGCTTCAGAAAATTTATAAACATTACAGTAGACCAGATTACCAGCCATACTATGAAGACATTTTCTATATAACCAGAACTAAGCCAATGTTGCCGCTTTTCGAATCATTTTTACTTTATATATGCTGTTCAATTTCATCAGTTAGTAACTTAGGGTGAAAACCTTGTTTGTTAGTGTTATTGGTGAAAGGTCGAGTTTTCCTTTAACAAAAAACCGACATGATACGGTTCGAACCCGGAACATGTGTAGTAAAAAAAAAGAACTACAGTTAACATATGTCTCAAGTACTAGAAGGTAAATTTATCGTTTTCTGGGGGGTGTTGGAGTAAAGCCAAAAAGTTACAAGCGTAATAACATTAATAGTAGCAATATAAATGTGTTAGAATGTGCTATTGGAATAGCATGTGCGTTTTCTAATTCGTAAAGTATAACGTGCAGCTTGCTACGAAGGGTCGCAAAATCTTTAGAAGTACCGTTGACGCAGCTTATTCGTTTTTCCTTCGAAAAAGGTGTTTTTTCCTCACATTTAAAAAGTTCCGTAGGTTCTTCCGATACATAAGAAAGGTTCATACTCGAACGTTACCAACTCTAGACCAATTTCTTTAAGTCCAAAGTTTTTGAATGTGCAATGTTACGGAGATTACAAGGTAACTCAAAGAAGAATAGTGTTATTACTGACAGACGGCATCTTTTTTGCTGCATTGTTATTTATTTAATAAGATCACGTCATGCCTTGACTAGGGAGAATGTCCCGTCGCAATTGTTTGCGATCTCAGTAAGTCTTTTGATTGCGTTAACCACACTCTACTTTTACATAAACATTGTTGAATTTACTCTGTTGCCATACAGCGGTTTAAGTTCTACTTACCCAACAGGTCACAGCTTTTTTGCTGTTACAACCTCCGATGGTTTAATGACACAATAGTCATTTTCGTATGTACTTGTTACTATTGATATTCATCAATCTGATTTAAATTTTTTTCCGGGAGTGAATCGTCTTTCATCTATGCACTAGGTGGACAAGCTGTATAGATGCTGGTTATTTGAGCAATAATCATACTTTTTTACCGAGCTGCAAATATTCTTTAATTGGAGAATAACACATATAAATGAGCGCTTAGAGAAAATTAATGTCTAATAGAGATGACTAAGGCAAGTGGAATTATTCCTTTTTTTACAGGGACTAGATCGATACGTGCCTATTCGCATGAGAATGGATTCGTGTTGCCTACTGGTGCCCTCAAGTCTAGTCTCTGCAGAAAAGTAATCATTTTATCCGCCTTTGCCCCCTTCTACTAATAAAACATAATCTAAAAAAAAATGACGTATTCAGTAATGATGACATTAAAAATGTGTTCGGCATCTACAAATACATTATTGAAAATTATTTAGTAGTCATCTGATTTTGGCATTAGAAGGTATCTAATTTATTGTATGCAATCCGAAAAATCTAATGTTCTCCACTGTTATTATGAAGATATTTCACATGAACACGCACTGAATATGCTAGCTATCTCTGAATTTAGAGTGCTAGTTTTTCATATGGGGATGCCGAACAATGTGTTGAACAACTTCCATTTCTGCATTGTACATTTTGTTTAGTATGTAAACATTATTATTGAACTAAAAAAAAGAAGTATCAAATCTTACGATATACTTTATTTCATCATGATGCTCGTCATCTTTCACGAACCGCTATTGGTTGTTGATATCACGAAAATCTTGAATGTTTACATAAAAAAGCGTCTTTTAGAAGTGATATAAGATACTTGTTTATTTTAAACGAATATTAAAATCAACAAATTGCAATAAATTAATTACACACTGTTGTTTTATAATTATTGTTGGGAAACGTTGTGAAACTTCGAATAAAAATGTACCTTGTAGATAACTTTCTTTATCCCATCGTTGCTATTTATCAGAACTCTCAAAGAATGATGCATTTTGTATTTATCAAGGTTATTTTGAACATTTATATACAGGCTGCGCGATCCTAGCAGGCGACTATTCGTGGGTATATTCAATTATAGTTTGAAATTAATGGCAGTTATATGTTACATATCTGAGAATTTAAGGAAATTGTTATGTTACATAGCATAGATTTTAATACATCGTGAGATGAAAACATATCTGATTCAATGCATGTTATATTTGTACTTGAAGTAAAGAAAATCAATCGTTGTTAGATTTAGTTACGTTTCTATTTAAAGTTATTCTTGCGTGGTAGTGTCCTTTTGTGTACATTGTGTTATGGCCAAATATGTGACATATGACCATTTGAATATTATTGGCAAAATTGTAATTTTAATGTTGACACCTTATCAATACACGCGATCTGTAGAATGCGTGATATTTCAGTTTTGTTGAATTAGTAGAGACAGTAATTCATCAGTTATCAGCTGTGATAATGATACATATAAAAGATTAAATTTTATACAAGTATAAATGTAAAGTTCTCCATGTATATGGTTGTTAAAAACTTAAAACATAAATTATACAAATACCCATTTTTCTAAAAATAAATGTACGAGGCCATCGAAGTAACCAAAGCAATAATACGTCTCTAAGTGCAATGATTATCTAATAGAGAACATCCGTAGTGTATCAGTTCAAAATTTTGACCGCAAAATAACGGACACGGATAACCAAGGTGAAATATGGGAGAAGATATTTTACAAGAAATCCCGGACGAAAAGTTGCCGTTGTTAGCCAATTTATATAAAACTCATCAAGAGCAAGCACCTCATGCCTACAGTCTACTAGAGACATGTATTAAATGGAAAAAACAGAAACCCAATTCAAATTATATTACCGTATTCGGAGTGGGAGATGATTGGTTAAAGACCGGAACGTTTATCGTTTTAATGCAAGTAAGTAGGCAAACCTAAATTCATTTTGGTGGAAATTTATTTTTTATAGCAATTTAATACAGATATGTTTTTGAAATTTTAACATTGAACCGAGGAAATAGAAATCAATTGTAAAAACTCAGTCTTTTGTGTTTCCTATGACTTTCCAGAAGTTTATGATCTCGATCCTCTGAATTGGTTAAATTTATATTATTTTATAGTAAAAATGTTTTTCGGGTGTTGTCGCGTACTTGATGTTTGAGTCGTTGATTAGGGCCGTGAAAGGCCACACTCGATTACATTATTTTGTTTGTTTCATTAAGAAAATAGTCCCAGAGTCTACGACAATCTTCACTCATAAAGTATACGGACACAGATACTGCATGCAGATATCTAAACATACCAAAACACCTATGATAAAAGATGGATTTTGCTAGAGAAATGTATATGCTCCGCGCGGAAATTTGCATTTCAAAGTTTCTATAGTTAAGCAACAGATAGGCTAACATCGTAGGCGGGCGTGTTGTAGTGTTGAGGTTAGTACTAGCGCTTGTTAGTTTAATTCGTTTTTGAATAGTCATGTTTCAATGATGTAATGTATTTTTCTTTAATGAAATATACTGTACAACGTGCTAGTAGTCCTGCTTCATGTACACTCGCTTGCCATAAAAAACGAGACGACTCGTAAGCGATAATTTTATATTTTTTTTAAGCTGTTTGATACGGATTGATTTAATTTGTCATTGTCAGTGTCAATACAGCAGTAGTAATACAGTGCAAAAGTAATACGACTTTTACACAAATGCCACGACATATTGATATCCAGACAAGATATCGTGTTTTACAATATTTGGAAGATGGTTACTCCATACGAACAGTGTCAGAGCGCCTTGGGGTGAATAGAAATACGGTTTTTAGAATTAAAATGAAACGTAGGCAGGAACAAAATTTAATTAGAAAACAAGGTTCGGGAAGGCGACCGTTTACCACTAGGCAGGAAAATGAAACATTATAAACATAGTTAATTATTTACGAAACAACCCATCCAAGACACCCTTAGATGTTATTGAAGAAGTGAATTTTTCATCATCTATAAGAACAGCTTTTCGACGAATTAAAAACAGTGAATTAAAAAATTGTGCCGCAGCTAGAAAAAACTATTCGAACAAGGACAATAAAAATCTCAGGATGCAGTTTTCTCTCGATTATGTAAACATGGATGTCCAGATGTGGAGAAATGTTACATTTATGAGAAAGTTTTTCAAAGTTATTACGATGGTTGTATTCGTATATATAGACCAGTAAACACGAGATATAATGCCAGATATATTCATCCAGTAAAAAGAAGTGGACGTTTTTCAGTTCGTATATGGGCCTGGATTAATTACCGCCGTCCTGATGTATCTTATGATATTGAAGATCGACTAACTGGTCCTGTTTATACAAACATTTTAGAAAACATAATGCTTCCCTCTGTACGAATACTCTATCCAGAACCAGAAGAATTTATTTTCCAGCATGACAATTCCTTACATGTACACATCTTACATGTAGCTCGCGGATGGCTTGAAGTAAATAACATAAATATGTTGAGATGGCCTTTTAATAGCCCAGACTTAAACCACATCGAAAATTTATGGGAACTATTAACTAACTCTATTTACAAAAGACATTTCAGGCCTAGAAATAGAGAGGAATTATTACATTCCATACATGGGACATCATGGGACCAAATTGATAATAATTATGTTCAAAATGTTATAAATTCAATACCAAAGCGCCTAGCTAGCGTTATTCAAAATAATGGAGCTCTGACCAAATATTGATATTATATTCTTCCGTTTTATTTTTATACCTGCTATTAAACATTTATTTAGTTGTGGATGTTGGATGCAGTGTGTGATTTTCTATTTTGTGAAAAAATAAAAATTAGTTTTTTTCCCTGCCCCTGTCATTATGTATAAGTGGCATGAAATACAACTTTAATACTCAAATGACATTGATGACGGATAAACATAAAAAATTTAAAAACACACCATGCCTGTACCTATCACAGGTCGCATGCAGCTAATCTAAGAGTCTCGTTTTTTGTGGCAAGCGACAGTACCTCAGATTATTTTTATGAGAATTTTTAAATATACACGAGTCTATAACTTAGGAGTGTTCTGTCAGCATACGCCATTTTGAAAATAGTAAACAATGTGCTTAGAAGAGTAGTGTAAAATTTTGAGCAACCGATAGGCGAGGTCATTAGGAACCATATCAACCACATTTACCTTGGTTCCAAGTCTAATGAATTTTAAGATATTTAAACGTTCCGCAAATTTTGATTTTCTGACAAAAATTAACCATTAGATGTTGATTACCCTTCGTTTACGCTTTAGTTATATACTAATTACTGTTTCTAGTTCAGTTGCTACGATTTATTCGTATATACTCTCGAACAAAGTTGTCAAACGCTATTTAGAGGCTTGTCGGAAACGAAAAAGATTGATTGGTCCAGAAGAGTGATATGGTATGGTGTATCAGGGAGGCATGTTTCGCGAGTTGAGGATTTTGTAAGAGGATTGGGGCAGCCAAATTACATTGTCGTTGTCACAGAACTTACTGTAATAGACCGAGATAAAGCTATGCAGTTTGAATGGACGTATGTAATTTAAACATCTAAAAAAGATACTGGTTAAACAACCGCTTTTTTTTATAGATGTCCTGATGAAGTCTATATGGGAAAATTAAACTCATCTCACGCGGCGCAAATAAATTCTGTCTGGCCGCACAAATCGGAAAATTCAGAAGGTTACTTGACCACTTTAATTGAAATGAATAATTCGCTTGGACTTTTCTTAAAGTCCGACGATAGTTTAGTCTGTTGGGTTCTAAGAAGTCCGATGGGACAGATGTGCAACCTCCAAACTGATGTTGAACACAAACGTAAAGGCTACGCTGCAATAATTACTAAGGCCATATCCAAGCAGATAGCTGAAGATGGTTTCCATCCGTTGGGAACCGTAGTACAGGGCAACGTGGCTTCTGAAATCATGTTTAGTAAATTGGGCTTTCGTAGTATTGATACTAGTACTTTTATAATTCGTTAGAATAAAGCAACTCATTTATATTATTGGACTTTTATTATTATTATTATTATGATTCTTGACTGGTTTTAACTTAATTGTTAGCATCTGCATAAATACATATTAACATATGTTAACTTGGTGTACTACACAAAAGAATTAAGGTTATAAAGTAATAACCTTTGTGTGTGTGGTTTATTATTAGTTTAGTAGTTTATTTTTATATATTATCATGTATATAATTTCTGTTGTCCTACAAATGGAATGTATAATTAATAATAAATATTATTATTAAATAAATAGTTTTAACAAGTTCTATATTACTCTGTTCTTTGCATACGAGGATAGTTCAAGAATTCCTTAGATCCATCACACTTTGAATTTTGAATTGTTTATGTAGATAAATGGAAAAGTAAGTTTCGAGCGGTGATTAAGCACTTATGATCAAAAGGCTTAACACCGAAAGAGATCAAAGCTGAGTTGAATGAAGTTCATTACTATTGGGTAAATGGGTTTAAACGGGGCCGTACATCCATAACAGAAGAACATCATTCTAGAGGACCAGTAAATGATCGACGAATCAGGGTGTGTGAAATAGTTTAGGCTACAGGCACATCGCAAGCGTTTTCAATTTTGTATGAAAAAATTGAGCGTGAAAAAAATCTCGGTCGACTCTGAGGCTGTTTTTACGCTCTTCTGTCGCAATGCTAACGAGTTTCTCCGTCCATAACTTTAGATGAGACATGAATAGACTATTACGCTTCGAATACAGGCGAACAGTCAAAACAGTGAGCGTTTGAAGGAAATGGACTTCAAAGAAGGCTAAGAGTATGAAATTGATCGGCAAGGTGATTTCTTGGGAATCGTATTTATTGAGTGGAGCAATCGAGAAGACGTCCTCATTTGAAAAAGAAAAAGATTCTCTTCCCGCAAGACAATGCACGGGTACATATCTGCGCAGTTTCGTACAATATCCACCGTGTTCAGCGAATTTGATCCCCAGTGACTTCTCTTTCTTCCCAATTTTGCAAAAATGGCTCGGCGGACAACGGTTCACGTCAAAAAAAGAAGTAATCGCCCAACAAATGCTTATTTTGAGGACTTTCCGAAATCTTACAATGGAAATTGATGAAAATTACTTTACGAAACGTAATCTATTCTTTCGCAATGTTCATTTAAGATACAAATGTTTTCCTTAAATTCACTGTTATCGTTGGTTTTCACTTTTTATATACATTATAAGTAGAAACAGTAAAAGGTACCCTCTCTCTTTTTCAGTTAACTATATTTTTTTCTTAATTAGGAATACCGGCATGATGCGCCATGATCCTTCGTTGCACCTGGAACATTTTTTGAGACTGTATCTTTAAGCAACCTTTCTTTGTCATTGTTTCGGTATTCATCCAGTTTTTTTTTGTAGTTAGAAAGGTGTAACGTTTGTGCTTGAACAAATAAAACAGATCTATGGATGCATTATCTGCAATCAAAAGTTTGAATATGCCGCTATTTGTGCTTTCATTTCTTTTAGTTTTTCATATTATATGGTTGGCACTAAGAAATATAGAGAAGTAGAGGTGCAGCGTAATGTAAGGAAAATAAGTGTTAATTCTAAATAAAGATTTTCCGATCTTAACGTTATTCACGTTGTTAATTCCATAAAACCTTATCGCTTTTAGTAATAAGAAGTTACGTTAAGTCAAGCCTAGGTTGTGAGGCACCTGTATGATTTTGTTTACTTTCTATTCTTTGGTTAAATAGTAGAGTACTTGTACTCTATACAATTCACATAAAAAGTTTTCTACTTTTTACCGTATGGTAGCTGTAGCATAGATTTTCTTGCTCTTTTTCACAAAAATCTTTAGAATAACTTTAAAATGCTTACTAGAATCTAAAAATGCAACGAAAATATAGATTTCTATTTATAAGAAGAAAAATCACATGAAAAGTCAATGCAGCGCACATTGATGTATATACACACACTCTTATTAATCCAAGCTATGTAAAAATTCCCACCAGACGAATTAATAAATGAAACGAAATTCACTCATTTGCATTTTTTGTTGTTTGCCCAGCACCAGATAAGAGCTAAATTCAATAGAGAACACCGCTACATACAAAATCCTGCGCGTAATATGACACTTTTGGCGTGTTAGAAAACAAGGAAGTATCGCTAGTCGTTGGTTAGCAACAAAGGTTACTTGGCTGTAGGGTGAATTGCACAGATTATATGCTTTTCCATTGTTTATATTTGTAAATTTTGCATACTATATCATTTATTTAAAAGAATCAAGCACAGGTAAGTATTTGTTATTTAAGTTAATTATTTATGTATCAATTATAATACAAATTATTGTTTTTTAAATGTGATAACATTTACGAAGATGTACTGGCATATAACTTATAGGCAACCAAACTACCAGATTATTACATTAGTAATTTTGAATATTAATTGATTAAAGCCTTTTAAAGTAAGTCATATATATATGAAAATACATTAAAATATATTTTTTCGGCTTTAAACCTTCTAATCTCACATTACAATTAGAATATCTGATATTAAATGTCTACAAATAATATATTTGATAACAGTTTATGATATCGTTGTCTTTTTTTAGATTTAAGGCACAAATTTTAACTTTTGGACCTGATTGTGTTATCCAAGATATTGACTCAGAATGATTTTTCTCCATAATCATTTACATAATTACTTTTGTAATTATAAGAAATTTTGAAATGTAGAAATGAAATGAAGTGAATGCTTCATTTCATTTTTGGCGTCTCCAGAGAAATAAAGAATAAGCCGATCAAAAAAAATAATTTTATATATATATATATATTTATTGTATTATATATATACATATTCTTTTTTTCATTTTTTTGATTTTATATATAAGTTTAAAATAGGAAACTACAAACTACGGACGATAAATTGCAAATTGCAAAATATACTTTATGATATAAAAACACGTTCTAATACAAATTATTCCATATGTAAAATGCGAGCATTGAAATATGTACACTGGAATTTCGATTTGGTGGGATACCCCTTTGCTTTAATGACTGCGGCATATCTCCTAGGCATGGAATCAATGAGATGCTGACATCGTTCCACGGGAATATTGTTCCAGACCTCCTCAACACATCGAAACAGTTCTTCAAGATTTGAAATATTTTTATCCCGAATACGAAGTTTCACATCTTGCCACAAGTTTTCGATTGGGTTTAAATCGGGACTACAGGAAGACCAATCGAGAAGATCTACATGATTTCGTCGAAACCAATCTTTTGCGATTTTAGCTGTGTGCTTGGCATCATTGTCTTGTTGGTTCTTCCAAAGTACGGACAAATGATCCTCCGCATATGGCAGCATAACGTTGGATAAAATATCAACATACACATGTCGATCCATTATTCCATTAATTTTGTGCAACGGACCAACTGCTATATAAGGCATACAACCCCAGACCAACACATTTCCTCCAAACCCTTTTACTGTTTTTATTGTATGCTTAGGACTCATCGTTTCATTGGGGCCTCGCCGTATATATCTTCTACCATCCGATCCGATTCTATTAAATTTTGACTCGTCACTAAACAATACAAATTTCCACTGATCTGCAGTCCAATGCAAACGATTTCTGGCAAACTGTAATCTTTTCATTCTATTTGTTTTGTTTATAAGCGGTTTATGTCTAGCAATCCTACCATGTGATCCGACTTCTTGTAATCTTCGTCTGACTGTCCATACACTAATCGGTCTATCAATCTCTGTAATTACCTCTTTGTGTATATCTGCCGCCGTCTTTAACGGATTCGCACGTGAGAGACGTGCTATGTGTCTATCAATGCGAACCGTCGTTAGTTCTTCCCCGTTTAGAAATTTTTTCGCAGGTTCCGTATTTTTTGAAATATTTTATTTGATTAGCAATCATATTTTTCGATACAGATACTTGGTTAGCTATTTTTTCAAACTCAAACCGTTTTCGTGAAGTGTAATTATAATTTTTCAAAGCTCGGGCGTACACTGTTTTCCATGACCCATTTTTAAAATAATTTAGTCTGTGCTACCGTGAAAATGAATTATTATGCGCTTTAATATACAAAAATCTATTTTGTGTAATTGCCTTTTAATAATATAATATTAAGTTACTTCTAAAAGAACTTAAAGAAGACTAAATAAAAGATTATGACAACTGTCCCTATTTAAATGCTCGCTTGCACGAGACCGATCGTGAAAAACATAACATTTTAATACTTCCGAGAAATACAGGTGTGGTGTCTAAGGCATATACTTTTATTCATTTCTAAGAATTTTATTAAAAAAAATTATTTTGCTTCGTTTTAAATAGTAGAAAAACGAAGCCTCAAATATATGATTAGTATCCCTATTCATTTGCTCGCCACTGTATATACAATAATATATAATATATATAGTAATAATTATTAATTTTAGAACAATAATTTATAAAGGTTCTATAGATAAGAAAGCCTTGCAACAATTTGAAAAACATGTAAGGAATCTCACACATATGACAGTAATAAATCTATTTCTTTATAAAAATATATTATTTAATTATTATCTGATTAGCAAAAACACTACTAGGGAAGGGTGAGGTTATAAGAGAAAGCGGTAATAACATTTATTTGTTTTATATATACGATTATAAAAATCTGAAAAGAATTCAGAGAACATCTAGAATAATTTTTCCCGAACATTAAAAATCTGTTAGCACTATATATTAGTTTCGTAAAGATGTATTATTTATTAATTTTTTAAAGTAAGCATACTTTATTGATTAAAAGTTTTTCGAAGTATAAGATTTTTGCAGTAATTAGGACACTTTTGTGTCGGGCAATTAGGAAATGCTCTTCATGGTTTCATTAAAAGCCAATAACGTTTTGCCCGTAGAACACACACAATATATTACCCCACTCTCTTCTATTTTGCCAACTTAACCCTTTCTAGAATCTCCTACTAAAGTAGTATCAATTCTGAGTTGGTTGTCTTAATCTCTGTTATTACTTATTTTTTACATTATCCTTCTACTCAATACGATATAGCTGCCTATTAATATCGAACCATATTTTCATTATCTAAAGATATGTAAGTATTTATATAGATGATACCTTAATTTACATTCACTTGTATCTCGTAACAAGTACTATTAGAATACGGATGCATAGATAAAAGTAATACTACTCCTGCGTCAGGTGTTGTTGAACGGATATCTTCTTTATACATAATGAATATATCACTGTTACGAATGTTTAATGGCTAATGGTATTTAAGCAAAAACGTTTATTGTAACAGATTATTAGGTACAGCCCAAAAAAAGCTTAAATGAACGAAGATATTTTACAAGAAATTCCTGACGGAGATTTGCCGCTTTTAAGTAAATTATACGCAAATCATCAAAACGAAGCACCTCATGTCTACAGCTTGTTAAATACGTGCATTGTATGGAAAAAAAAGAAACCGAATTCGAATTATTTGACATTTTTTGGAGTTAACGGCGATTGGCTTGAGTCCGGGACATTTGTTCTTTTAATGCAGGTAAAAATATTATCTTATTTTTTGTGTTACTAAAATAAAGTGTTTTAGTATGCTTGCTACGACCTCTTCATATTCACATTGGAAAAACATTGCAAAACTTTGCTTGAATCACTAACGCGAACCAAAAGGATCGATTATACGAAGCGGATAATTTGGTACGCCGTTGCAGATCGACACACTTCAACGGTAGTTGACGCCTTAAGAGAATTAAAACCATCTTTCTATCAACCCATACCGGGGGCATTTTGGGTTATAGAAAGGGAAAAGGCTCTACAATTCAAAATTGAGTAATGAATAAAGCAGATTTTTATATTTCCTGATGTAACTGCGATGTATCTTTTATTTTCAGATGTCCTAATGACGTTTATATAGGAAAATTGAACAAATCGCACGTGCCATTGATAAACTGTCATTGGCCGCATCGCTTTGAAGGATCAGAAGGATACTTGGGTGCTTTTGTAGAATTGAACAACTGCTACGGTGTCTTTCTGAAATCGGATGATAAGTTGGTGAGCTGGGTGCTCAAAAATCATATGGGGCAATTAGGTATTTTGCAAACACTCTCTGAACACAAACGGAAAGGGTATGGTTCACTTATAACTAAAGTATTATCAAAAGAGATAGCCGAGGAAGGTCATCATCCACTAGGAACGGTGGTTAGAGGCAATTTAGCTTCTGAGACAATGTTTGCAAGTTTGGGTTTCCGATGTACTGATTTGTGTATATATTTTGAAAGTTATTGATGATTAAATAAATATTAGATAAGTTATTTTAATTTAATAAATATACTCCATCGAACCTTTCACTGCTTAAAAAAGATTAAATAAGGTAACATGTTGTAATAAAACTATTGTTTTATATAGGTGGCCTCTAAATCATCTCGGTAAGAAGTACTAGAAATAAATGTAAACTTGTTTATTTTAGATAAAACATCCTCTATATTTTTTCCTTTCTTGGTAGCACACACTACTCTACACGGAGAAAAATGATTTGTCAAAGCAACAAAATATTTGTTAAAGGTATTTATTTCAAGTAAATGATGTAATGTTACAACCCATGACTTAGAGGTTAATTGTCGTTAGCGCCACCCATACACCATGCATAATGATTTCAGTTTTCAATTGTCCAAATATAGGTCTCTTTGGCTGTGAGCATGTCTTCTAGAGCCAGTAATTCTTTTTCTGAATAGTTGGAATTAAGTCCAGCCAATGAGGACAGTGAGGAAATGGAGCAATAGGTTCTTTTATATTCCATTTTCTCGTCTCACAAAACATCCAAATTAATGTAAAATTTTCTAAAACACTATTCAGAATAACTCTGGGCATGTCTCAATGTAAATTCGTTAATTAATTATTGCTCGCTTTATATTCATTTAAAATTCTCGGTAAAATTTGACGTTGGATAGATGTTTGGGGTGTTAAAGATAATCAAAAGGCATAAAATCTATGCTATACAGTTATGTTCCTGCATCGTTTGCATAATGCTATACTTAAAATAAACAGTTTCCGTATATGTTTCGACGTCAATGAATTTTTTGAAAGGAAAAACCATCAAAATTTGCTGTGCTTGAAACAATAGTTATCGCCACGAATAAAGGAACAAGGAGATGTTAAATTTAATATCCAACTTAAGTCTATCTATCATCGGTAGAGCTCGTGTTGGTAATTCCAATTTGAAGGCAATAAGGTACCGGCGGAACGAAATTTGAGCAAGTTTGTGTATACACAAAAAATATCGCAATTATTATTAATTAGATGTAGATGTAGGTATACAACAACAGTGTAAAACTTATACGAATACATATTTATCGTTATCTAAAATGCTAACAAAAATGTTTGATGATGATTTATTTTAAGAAATACCTTTTCTTTAAATTAACATTTTAGGCACCTACACTTCTGAGAAAAGAGATAAGATTGTGTTTCAAAAGGTACGGTCCAAAGTTTAACATTTGCTTGGGAATGACAGAAATAGAAAATGTTATTTCATTTTCGATTTTCAACCATTCTATAGAGTGAGCCACTTTTGTCTGTACGCCAGGACAGTACTTCAGTTCAAGTTTTACTATGTATATGTACATATACATCTTATTAGAGTTTAACGCATATATCGAGAAAGGGCAACATTAATTTATTTACTACATATATATTATAAACATTACATATAATCCATTTATCTTACCTACGTTGCACAAATAGAATAAAACTGCTGAAAAACTTGCGATCGTTGCGATGAAAAAATGCTCTTATATTTTGAGAATGAGCCTACGACATCAATGGATGTAAAACACGTATAGTTAAAATAATCTTTTAAGTAAGTAAGTAAGTAGATAGTGGGACACCTATAAAGATTACCATCACTAATTTGTATTAATCTGGTAATATCAAAATTTTAATTATAATTTTCTCGAATTTTTTCCACACACACATATTCTTTATCTTTATCATTTGCAGTACATAGAAATGCGTCCACATCGTTCACAATTTGCACCGACTCCACAAATAAAAACCCAATATTTTGACATTTTTCTATCGCGTCAAATAAACTGGCATAATTGTCGTAAATAGTTATTAAACCTGTTTCAACGGAAGTATCTTGAATTCTGATTTGATTTTCCTGAATAGCTGCAGCTTCGTCGGGATTGAATTGTAAAAACACAATTTTATTTGTTCGTAATATTTTGAACGATAAAAAGCCACCAATCATCATCTCCAACGTGTGAGAATCAGCTCTGGCGGTTTGGAAGTACCGGTGTACAGTTTGCGAAACGCTTGAATTCGTTTGGGAGATTTCAAAAAGATTTTCAAGTACTTGAAATTAACCTGTGGATAACAATTGTGAATCGTTCGTGCCGCAAGATGTAAAACATGAGCTTTGCACGTCACATGTAAAAGTTGTTTACGTTCCTGTTTTAACCTCCGCAACACATTGTTGCTTCGCAGTAGTTCATAAAGATCAGCAGTTAATTAGATGAAACTTCAAATTTCTGTAATGTATCCTAGCACTACCCTCGTAATTGCATTTTTGTAATCATTTGGTTGCTAGTATGTTTGGAAAATTCGGTTGAATGGGTTCCAGTATACGTCGTGGGTTCGTCTGTCGTTTCGTCCACGCTTAATCACAGCCGTTTATCTTTAACTACGGCTTTGATCTTTCTCCCATTATCTTCGCACACAGATGGTAGATACCAACGGAACGTTGTTCGAGATGTTAGCTCCTAGTTGTAATTGTATTCAGAATCGATCGTAAACTTTACAGTCTATTTTAACACTATACTTTATATATACTTTTCAAGCGATGGTCGCCTTTTGTGCTTCTATACAATGAATTAAAGAAACGACGTTCGACTAACTCGCGTGCAGACCCAAAATGAACTAACACAAAACGTGACCGCTTTGCTTTCTTCATTGCGCGTGATGTTACGTATTGGATACGGTTCTGATATACAGACACGCTGGCATACTCTAGTTATCTGTTTATTAAACGTTTCTGTTTTTTAATGAGTAGAAATGACAAAGGCAGGTGGATTCATTCCTTTTTTTCAGCGACTAGATAGACTCGTGTCTGCTCTGACACCTTCTTTAATACGAATATGTTTAATGTCGTTATACAGTACTTACTAGGTCAATTTAAATCAAGCTGAAAATATATCTATATTATTATTATTCAAAATGATAAAGGCTACAAGGTCGCTATTATTAATAACAGTTGAAATATACATTTTGCGTGCGCATAACATACGCGAGAATATTCTTGTTTGAACAAATTCAAACTATAGTGCATCAATGGCTGACGATATTTTGCAAGAAATACCAGACGAAGATCTGATATTATTAAAAAATCGGTACGAGGAGTATAAACTGGAAGTGCCTCAAGTATACGGTGTAATCAGTTCTTGCATAATTTGGAAAAAGAGGGCAAGCGGTCCAGTTCATTTTAAGGTTTTTAGTGTTACCGGAGATGATTATTTAAAATCGGGTACTTTTATTTTTATTTGGGAGGTAAGTAAACTTACTTTTGTTATTATATTCTACATTCATTATGAGTAAAGAGGACAAATTCGGAATGAAATTATAGGCATGACTAACGATTAGGCTCAAGCACCTCGCGTCCCACATACGGAAGGTTATTCGGTAGGTTGTTCACGGGCCCCGCGTGTGCACGTAGAATAGCAACAGGAAGTGCTCTGCGATAAGTTGAAGGGGCGTACAGTGAAAAAAAACAGCTATCATCAAAATTAGTAGATAGATTTATTGAGAATTATCCCAGTTTATGTTGCAATGGGGAAAATGTAAAATGTTTACTGCGCAATACATTTATAAATCATCCAACACAATCAAATTTGCGACGCGACGTGCATAGCGCACGACATAAAGATAGAGAAGCTGGTGTCGATACAAAGCACGAAAGTTTGCTGCTTACTTTGTTACGCAACGAGTCGTTTATTTTATCTTTTAAAAAACACGTCAATGTAAAAGTACCGAGCTGCACCCACTTACGAAATTATTTAAAATCTGTCCGTGTACATTTACAAAATAAACTTAAGGCTGAACTGAGAAATAAAAAAAGTGTGCTAGTATGTGAATGAAACAACTGATAGCAAAAAAGATCTGTATCTAATGTTATGGCGCGTAAACTGGAACCAAATCAATTGTCATCCTCAATTTTATTAGCGAGAAAACAAATAGAAGGATGTATCGCGCAGGTAATTTCAAAAGTGGTGTTAAGTACCTTGGAAAAATTTGAAGTTTCCCGAGATTAAATCTTAATGTTTGTGACAGATGGTGCCGCAACCATGCTTTCTGTAGGTCCGCCCTTTAAAGAAGAGTGTGGCAACTTTGTACATATTACATGTAAAATCTATGCCTCTCATCTTGGAGCAACCGTAAATATAGATGCATTAATATCGAATACAAAAGCAATATTCTTGAAATCCCCAAAACGTATTCGCAAATTTCAGCAATTGTATCCTAATATCTCCCTACCACCACACACCGATTCTGATACGATGGGGAACATGGCTAAAAGTAGCATTTTACTATCATGAATATTTTGAGGATGTAAAAATAATGGTTTTATTATCAAATTCGAAAGAATGTGCCGCTATCGAAAAAAGTCCGAAAACATGATTTATCAATTATTCACAACAATAACCTCGGAACAGTGCAAGCAATAGAAAAGTTACGAAATTCTTCGCTATTGTTACAGGAATCTAGATTTTATTTTTTATACTTTAGACTTTTCTTATATCTAACATGATAACAGCGCCATTCGCGATAGTAGATATTAATAATGTTTCGCATGCGGGAGCCCATTCGTTAGTCATACCTGCGGTTTCACTCCGAATTTGTCCTCTTTAATTATGAGGGCGAGTATTTTTTCTTTTGCAAATTTTAATTGTAATTGAAAACATCAGTAACATAATCATTAATCGTCAATATTATTAAATATTGATCTTATTGAGAATATTGATCTATTTTCAGTTATATTTGTTATAAAACATTCTAAATAACAATTTCAGTTAGTTACAGGTATCAGGTTGGGACAGCAATACGAAATGTTATTGTTAATGCATTATTTGCGTTTGTCAATGTCCTTAGAGTTATATTTGTTAACTATAATAAGTTATTTAGGTGTTTAGAACATGTATGTATTATTTTATCATTTTCTTTAAATTACTTTTTTGTTTTTTCTTTTTTTCAAGGTTTCCTCATTTTTTTTCCTTTTTTTCAAGGTTTTTCTGGAAATTGACCAGAAAATCTTTGACAGTGAATTGAGTTTCAAAGGTGTTCCAAGTCACCCGAATTTACGATATTTATGTTTCGGTAATGATTGTGACATTCACGCTTTAACATTTTTTTAAAGTCCAAGAGGACATTCTTTTTTCCACAATTCCTATTAATCATGGAAAATAACAAGAAAATACATTAAAATATGTGATGCTTATAAATCCTTATTGTAGTAACAATAAAGCTGATATGTATTATATAAATTTACGTTACAAATAAATTACAAAAGACCATCTGTTTCCATCTTTATTTTAACTTCTTATGTGGAATTACTATGTAGTGAGTTGTAATGTAAGAAAATAAAATACACAGAAGAAATAGAATATTCAATAGAACAGAACATAGAATTGTATAGAAAACAAGACGCAAAATTTGCCACGTTTGCTACAATAAGCATGTATATTTTTTAAATAATTGTGCGATTGTTTGTATTGTAGTTACTGAAGTGTAAATACAGTGAAATTTAGCAATAGCACCTACATTAGATTATACAAAAATATACAAAAAACCATTTCTGACGAAAAGAAATTAAAGGATTTCGTTGTTGGAATAACCAACACTATCTGGATCGAATCTGTCTAATGCATATGTGGGCAACAACCGGTTCGCTGTAAGATTTGATCCGGCCCCCGAGACATTTTGAAAAACCCAATTAAAAAAAAATATTACACTACTTACTCATACTCACTCCAAATGAGGAAGATCGACATGTAGGTATGTACAGATGGTGCACCTTTTATGGTCGGCTTATGAAAAAGTTTTATCGGAATTTTGTACGAAAAAACAATTGAATTGAATGTGCAAAAAGATGATTCGATAGTCCTTCATTGCATTATCTACCAACAGAATTTGTGTTCTAAGTCCGTTCGACTCCAGAATATGAATGTGGTAGTAAAAACCATCAATTTTGTTCGATCCAAAGGGCTTAACCATCGTCAGTTCAAGGCGTTTTTGGATGAAATATCAGCCGAGTATGAAAGCGTAACATATTATTGTGAAGTCAAAAGGCTAAACAAAGGGAAAATGCCCAAACGGTTTTACGAGATTAGAAATGAGATAGCAAATTTTATGTAAATAAAAGATGAACCACTATTTGAATTGAGTGACCCAAAATGGATATGTGACTTAACATTTCTGGTCGACCTTACGGGCCATTTGAATGATTTAAATTTGAAACTTCAAAAACAAGGATTGTTAGTAAATGATTTGTACAGCCGTTTGAAAGCGTTTCAGAACAAAATCCGCTGGTGCGAGGCACAAATGCTGCCTGGTAACAGTTACCATTTCACCATGCTCTCTGCGTATGAAAATATTGCTTATGCTCAATATGCTGAAGAACTCGAGTTACTGTCGGAGCAATTTTCGAACGAATTTAGCGTTTTAAAAAACATGAAAGACAGTTTCAATGTATTTGCTACTCCAACAAAAAGTAATGTACAAAATGCTCTAATACACTTGCATATGGAGTTGATCGAGTTTCAGGCAAATTCACTCATAAAATCTAAATTTGAAGACGTGGAGTTGTGCGATTGCTAAAAAAATACCTCGAAGAAGACCATTTTTCGGAACTTAGAAAATTCACAAGAAGATTGATGTGTGCGTTTGGCAGTACTTATAAATGCGAACAGTTCTTTTCATTGATGAAAGTTAATAAATCAAAACATCGTACAAGGCTGACTGACGATATTTGGAAAATTCTTTACGTCTTTCTATTAGTGGAATTAATCCAAACATCGATGGATTAGTTTCCCAAATTCAAGCTCAAATGTCTCATTGATTTCGTTGTTGCTATTTAATTTTCGTAGTTTGTAATAATTCCAAATTTCACGATTTAATTATAATGTTGCACCTATTGTTTTCATTTCATTTTCATATTTTAATAAATTGCATTGTAATAACATTGTCGTATTGTTTCATGTCTGATATCTATCCCTACAAATTATGAACACTACTTTAAAATGCACTACCTTTAAACGCGGCCCGCGAACGTATTTGCACACTTAAGTTTAGCCCACAACATGTCAAATGTTGCCCATACTTGGTCTAATGCTAACGTAGGAAACATTTAGATAATAAAATCGTCGGTATACATGAATGCTGATTTAGGAAAATGTATCGATGAACATACAATTTCTTCGATATGGCATAATGTTACGCCAGCATATTAACGCCATATCATAAATTAGCAAATTATTACTTACAAAATTTAAGGTTTTCCTCCTCCGAGAACTTCCTCGTATATTAATGGAAACTCTAAACGTGTCCACACCCATAGAGTTACTTGAGTATTATGCATGCTGATAAACTTTTAACAATACTGCAATGTTGTATAATAAAAATATTTGTACCATTGGTTGGGTTTTCATAATCTCTGTACATTGTCAATAATGTACGTCTTTCAGGAGTTTTGTAATTAATTTACCTATCGATTCCACTAAAGAATGCACTTTCAAAGAAAATATTTTTTTATTGCACTATTTTCAGTATTAAACATTTTACAATAATTTAAATTGCGATTTACGAAGACTTTGTGACAATATTGTTTTAGTTATGAATTATATTTCTTCGTATTCCTTTGACTTTGACGATTATGATTAGTATACAATAATACTAATCTTATGTAACAATCAATGTTAGCAGTTGGCAGTTGATAAGAAAATAAAGGATAATAAAACAGAGAAAATGAGAAATCTGTTGCTGATCACTAATCACGGAACTTTAGGAAGCGCAACCGCTTTAGGGTTAAGCGACCTTGTTTTCTCATTTTTGGAGATAATACTAGAATTTATTCTGAAAATGTCTTTACAGTACACCAGTTGCAATCTATTTGCGTTTACTTTGGAAAAACATTGCAAAACTCTACATAAAGGTTTATCACAAACAAAAAGAATCAAATGGAACAAAGAAAGAATTTGGTTTTTGGTACCCCATTCTTGTATATCGATTGCAATGGACATTACAGAAAAATTAGAACTATCACACTCTAAACGTTTTGATGCAGCCATGTGGATTTTAGAAAAAGAAGAAGCTTTAAAATTCGATATAAAGTATGTTCAATATTTTGTATATATTAACAGAACTAATTAGCTTTACTTTTTCAGAATCCCAGATGATGTTTTCGTCCGAAAGTTAAATAAAACTCACACTATTCTGATAAGTAACCGTTGGCCACATAAGCATAAAGGTTCCGAAGAATATTTATCGGCCCTTATCGAGAACAATGAGTCTTATGGGATATTTTTAAAACACAACTCCATTTTGATAAGTTGGGTCTTGAGAAATCATTTCGGTTTACTCTGCAATCTTCAGACTCTACCAGATTACAGTGGCAAAGGGTATGGAACATTAGTGACTAAAATTATGGCGAAAGAGTTAGCTGAAAAAGGCAATGTCTTAATAGGTTCTATTATATTGAAAGGGAATAGGCAATCTGAAAAAATGTTCGGAAATTTGGGCTTTCGTAAACATCAAGATTGCATGTTTATTGAAAGTTTTTGATTTAAGAATTTGCAACCTAGTGCAGTAAGTTGATGCATAAGGTAAAGTGTTAAACGAATGAGCTTGTTGACTTAATGTATGATGCTATAGGTATGAGGGCTGTGCAGCACTTTACCTTGCATTATTTTCCAATATAATCACCGTGCACTTGATGGCGCTTATTCCATCTATATTCTAACCTATGTTCACCTTTTTATAAAACACATGGTTGCGATTGGAGAAAAATTTATAAACAGTTGTCATAACATCAAAGTTGCAAATTTGATTCCCCGAAGACTTTCTTTTAGGTTTGGAGATCAATAAAAAATCACCAGTAATTAGGTTGGAGAGTGCTACATTACCTAGAAATTTGCATTGCAAATTGCGTTTAAGAAAATGGAGCACTATCCCGAACTTTCTCTCTTCTTTTTCCTTTAATATAATAACGAACTTGATTAATTAATTGTGGGCACATTCCGGGTAATTAATTAAATTTCTTCGGTACATCAGAAAATGGTAGCTACAATCTTACTCGCTGAGGATTGGGTTTACGAGGTAGCGAAGATCCTCGATGTGATCCCAATTCTCTCCTTTGTTATTTAAACTTGGGATCGAAACGGCAGAGCCGTATTTCGTCAACTGTAACAAACTGATTTTTTTTTAATTCGCTTTTGAAGTGGTAGTTTTGTTCGCTTTTGCTGGGGTGTCAACATTCAGGGTACCCATCTTGCAGACATCTATTTTAGCTTAACACGACATTTTTAGAAATGCAGTTACAAAAAACAATGTTGTCTCTATGTTTGATAAATAAATAACAAATACATTCTGTTGTTATGGAAACTTTATTTCAACGTTGACTTTGTTGGAGACAATAAATATTGTACAGCCCTCGTATATGGATGGATTGTTGTGTCATCGTGCAATAGCTACATTTTGACGACATATAGTAGCAGTTATAAGATAAAAAAATATGGAAAGTTATATAAAACTTAGAGTAAATTATGTGTAGAATGTACTATTAGAGTTATTAGAGTAATTATTTTTAGAAGAAAATATGTATCATTATTATTATTATTATATCTATTATGTATATAATCACATATATTGTAATTTTGTTTTGTTAGTTTACATCAAGCAAACAAGTGTATTAATATTTGTTTAAATATTTTCAAAATAATTATTCGCCAAAATTAGGAACATTAACAGAGCAATAAAGCATAACAGCTACGATAAAATAATTGCGCCTAATCACTGTACGAGATATTACGTTATGTAATACCAAGTAAACTGTTGTATCTATTCTAATTGACTATATAACAAAACAAATGTACACGTGCCATGGAAAACGAAGATACGTTACAAGAAATTCCCGACGACGATCTACCTTTATTAAGGGATTTATATGAGCGTTATAAGTTAGCCCCGCATGTCTCCAATTTATTTCAAATCTGCATAGAATGGAAACACAAAAAGAAACAGGATAGTGGTTTAAGTTTTTATGGGTTAGATCATGATTGGTTACAGTCCGGAACGTTCATTCTTTTATTTGAAGTAAGTTGATACGTTGCTTTAAAAAGTATTTAAAAATAACATTGTGTAACTTCTTAATATGTAGCGAACAAGTAACAAACTTAACGTTTTAGTATTGCATGTACGACCTATTCTTTTACACTTTGGAGAACAATTACGACAAATTAAGTTATGCATTATCGAAAACAAACAGAATTAATTGGGAGAAGAGGATCATTTGGTTTTCATTATCAAGCAAATACACATCAACTTTACTTCGTATTCTAGAAGAAATAAAATCACCTCGACGTGAACTTCTTCATGGATCATTGTGGGCACTAGAAAAACAAAGAGCAATGCAATTTGAACTAAAGTATTTCCTGCTATTGTATGGCGCCAATTTAAAATTAATTTTCAAATATTTTTTTTTGCAGATGCCCAGATGGTGTGTACGTAAGAGAATTAAATCCATTACATGCAGCTATTGTAAACAAACATTGGACATATAGGTGTGAAGGTACTGGAGATTATATAAAAAGATTTATCGAAATGAATCTGTCTTATGGGTTGTTTCTGAAGTCTGACGACACGTTAATATGTTGGGTGTTGCTAAACGAGTACGGCATGATCAGTAATCTGCAAACATTACCAGGATATGAACGCAAGGGATATGCCACGTTCCTAACAAAAATGATATCGAGGGAAATGGCACAGAAAGGTCTAATTCCGCAAACATGTATTATGGACATTAATGTGGTGTCACAGAAATTTTTCACGAAGATAGGATTTACTAAATATGATGAATGTGTGTTTGTCTAAAGTAAAGATGTGTAATACTTACTGAATATCACGTATATAATGCAAAAGTTTGCAGAATGTAGAACGTTAGTAAAAAGAAAAAGAAAACGTCTTTAATAAAAATTGTTTTGCCTTCGTTAAATTCTTTTTTTTTTATTCCATTTGAAAAATCCGATCATGTTTAATGCAGTTCATTTCACAAAAATCAATTAATATTCATATTTTTTCTTGTTAATGGCTAAGAATTTATTTTCTGCAAAATAACTTGTTGCTACTTAATTTTAATTTTAATTTATTCTAATTAATTCGGTGGTTTTATTTTATTTGGAGATTACTTTAACTATAATGTTATATTATTGTTATTTTTATCTATATTCACAGAAATAACGTCGTATTCCATAATTCTAAATTAATTTGTATTGCTTAGCTGCAATAAGATAATTTTGCTCTTTTTTCTATTTAATTTTATTTAATCTCTATTTAATCAGTTTATTATTTCTAAATTATGTTGTATTTATACCTTTTTGATGAGGTAAGTGTTTTAAAGTTTGTATTTGTACTTAGAACATGTACATATAATTCGCTGTTTTGCAGTCGTGAATGAAGGGAAAGAAAACAACGTTGACATTTCGAGGAAATATTTGAGAACAAATATCTAATGAGAAGAAAAAACAAACGAAACCCGAAAATAATTTACAATGCTCTTATTAAGTGATAATAATTAAAGTAATGTAGGGAATAAAAGCTTAAAGCTTAATAAAGCACTGAGTTAAAATAATATGAATTGAAGGTGCACAAGAATAAATTGTTATAGCTAAAATACAGTGTTATTCGGATATAGTACGAAAAAAAAGTAGGTGAAAGAAACGCATGAGTAATGCCTAAATACAAAATATTATGGTTCTATGTGCACGTAGTAACGAGAAAATGATTTTTCTTTATTCGAGTCCGACTCTGTCTTAGTTAACATATGGGAATCACCGGCAGTCGCTGAAGCAGCGTTCGGATATCCATTTAGTATGCACATAGCATTCACCGTCATTACACGCAATTGCAATGGCATCCTATACGAATATCGAATACACCGATAGGATTTTGATTTATGGCGAAACAGGACGAAATAGTCTTGCGGCAGAAAATTTGTACGCGGAACGGTTTCCCAATCGGCGGCATCCATCATCCGAGACAATCGTGAGAACCGTGTATCGACTTCGAGAAACAGGATCAGTAATTCCACGTTTCGAAGGTCGTGGCCGTCATTATATCACGTAGAGTTCAGCAAGCAGAAGAGCATATTTTAAACATCGTTGAGGCGGAACCAGGCATAAGTACTACAACTTTAGCCCAGCAAGTAAATGTGTCCCAAACGACGGTGCATCGAATTTTGAAAAATAATTTACTTCATCCGTATCACATCCAGCGCGTGCAAAGATTAAGGGAATTAGATTATCCTCGCCGTCTTGCCTTCTGTGAATGCAGCTCAACGCATTCGCGAAGACATGGTAAATTTTACTCGCGTGCATAATAACTTTCGTCGCCGAATTGATGCCTGTATTAGAGCTCACGGTGGACATTTCGAACATTTTTTACATTAATAAATTATTTTGTCCTGTTTCGCCTAGATCGGTCCTTGTTAGGACCACCACAAATTTCATAAAAAGAAAAAGAATGTATAACTACAAATAACTCAAAACCCGACATTTCGGATGCATTAACTTTAAACATTAAGAACGTAAATCATATGGTTATCGGCATATTCAATGTAAACACATAAACACTTCGACATCAGCTGTACGACAGACTAATGCATTTCAATAGACTATTCACTATTCATAGCATCTACAATGCTATGAATAGTTATGGCTTTTTATTTGCATCTGGGTTAACTTTGATTCATCAGCGGTATTTGTATAATATAGGAGAAACAAAGATATGGACCGGCTTTACCTGCATTTTGGGCCCTAAAATTTGAACAAAATGTATATGTTACAAATAAATTTCTTTTTAAATTTTCAGTAACACATTGATAGGTAGTCTTCAGATTTCGGTAGCTTACGTGCTATTTACAGGTAACCCTGTATAGTCATATAGGTAGTATGATTAATTAACCTTTTTCTAGAAAGTTACTATAGACAGAAAAAAAATGTTAAGATAAAATTGTTAGTACTTCTAATAAGCTATCTATATCTGCGCAAATCTGGTAAAAAAAGAATTAAATTTTCGTAGATATCACTAGTTTTATACTTTTTTAAATGGTATTTTTATACCATTTAATGGATAATAATTTTCGAAAAAGGAAAATCTGAGGACCCTATTGAGAATAAACAAACTTGTTGAAATAAACGAAAATTCGGAAGTTAATGTGTTAGCATTTTTCAACATTTATCTCAGAAATTCCGGGAAGCTACACTGGAATTAAATACAACACGTATGAATATCGGCAATAAAAAGTACCCGGACATCTAAGAAAGAGAGAACAATACAACGCGCTCTCCTCACACACCAAACGGCCGAGGGCGTCCTTTTCTGTCTTTTTTTGGGTGTTCGGATACATTTTGTTTTAAGTGTAGGTATGATTTTGAAATTATGTTTTTATTTTTATTTTCTATGAAGATAATTTGAAGTATAATTTTACCTTCGGAAAAACTAAACAACGGGCAACCGAGGTACCCTATACCTTAAAAATTATTTTTTTTTTACTTTTCAATAGTAAGACATTTTGATGTGTATATTATATGTATAGTAAAATATTTTGATGTGTATATATTAAGGACGACGCAAATTATTTTTGAAAAAATAAACAATGAGGAGTCGGGGTATCCTACATCCCGTAAATTATTTATTTTACATTTTAATATCAAGGTAATTTTATGTATATGTCACATAGTCTGTGATGACGCAAATTACTTAAAAAAAAGTAAACAACAGGGGGCCGGAGTACTCTATCAGGGTACCCTACATCCCTTAAATTATTATTTTTTATCTTTTAATGTTAAGATAATTTGAAGTATATATTACATAGTAGAGGATGACGGAAATTATTTTCGGAAAAAATAAGTAACGAGGTTCGCTGTATCGTACGTTTCCCAGATTATTATGTTTTATTTTTTAATATTAAGATAATTTACAAGTATTTATTACGTCCAGGATGGAACAAATTTTATTCGGAAAAAATAAAGTACGGGGACAAGGGTACTTCATACCTTCCATATCTTTTAACGAATTTTAAAAATAACGTAGTAAGTAATGTTGCAGCGGTTAATATAACTTAATATATAACATTAAAACATTTCCGGACAATAGTGGACCAGATTTAAATAGAAAGTAGAACGCTCGTGAAACTATAAACGATGTAATTGTAAATAATACAATTGTACCTGCAGTAATTATGTGATATAATTATTGCAGTAATGGTAGTCAGTATAAAAGTCTTGAAAATACAAATATTGCTTCCACCGCGGACGATGCAGAATATACTCCCCGACAAAAACTTAGACGCTGTAAGATGTTTTAAGGGTTTTAAGGGTTACAACATTTCTTTAGGAAACTAGCAAGATATCTAATTAAGGTTTAATTCATAAAAGTAAAATAAACTTAAAAATATTTCCTCCTTACTACTCCCAATTACTTCAACGTTTCAACAATTTCTGCGACAAAAGTTAGACGCTCTGTTACAAATGGAAAACAAAAATAAACAATTGAGTGATCAGTAATGGAATCAGATCATCCATTGTTCTTAATCATTTCCAATAATCTGTTGTTAATAGATTTATGCAGATTTAACACATAATTTTGGGAAATATTTTGCCATTCTGCCACTATTGAAGTTTTCAGTTCCTGTATCGTGAAATATTGACAGCCTCCGCTTTAAACGCGACGTGCCAATTCACCCCACATGTTTTCAATAATGTTTAGGTCTGGTGACCATGGCGGCCACTGTAAGATTTAATGTTTTTCACTTTAAACCATTCAACAATTGTTTTTGTTTTATATATTGGCGCGTTATCTTGCTGAAAAACAAAATTGCGCCCGGGCTATTTGTTTCCAAAACGTAGAAGATTGTCATGCAGTAAGTATTTATACGTCACAGATGTCACTTTGTTTGTGCAAAACATTATCTCACTTTTATCGCGGAATCCAATCGCTGCCCATATCATCATAGATCCGCCCCCTAATTGTCTAGTCATTTTCACTCTTGGTTCCTTCCTCAGATCATGATAATAATGCGAGTACCCATCCGGTCCGTCCAAATTAAAACGTTCCTCATCGGAAAATATAACTCTTTCCCATTGTTTCTTTCAGGATATGTGTTCTTCGGCAAATCTCAACCTCGCTTCTTTGTGTTTTGCCGAAAGTGGCGATTTTCTCAACATTTTCCTCCGTGATATTAACCGTGACGCTTTTAAATCTTTAAACATTACGGACGTGCGTTTGCACACCCGCCTGTCCTGCAATAACTCTCGCCGACGCAGAAGAATTGGATGCACACCGCAATATCATGCATTTGTCCCGCTCAGTTACAGCTTTCGGTCGCCCTTGGCCTTTTGATTTGCCGTAATATTCCGGATCTTTTAGGAAATTTCTAACGCAATGATCGCTTCTTCGTAATCGACGAGCAATTTCCTTCTTACTAATACCATCCTGGTGCCGGGCTAGAACTTTATCCGTTTCTATTAAGGATAATTGTTTTTTTTCTAGCCATATTGCAAACACTTTATAAAATATAATTTTTCGTGGTGAAATGTGTTCACTTTATCAGCACAACCACTGCGTATAAAGAGAAGTATCAAACTAAAATATTTTTTCTTATATTAATGTAATAAATGCATAGCGTCTAAATTTTTGTCGCATTTAAAACTCCTATTTTAATCTAGGAAGTCCTCAATTACCCCACATAAAGCAATAAATACTCAGAAATATCTATAAATGGACTATTTACATAACAAGTATTACTAACCCTCATTTACATTTTATATAACGTCTATAAACTTTGTTTCGTAAATAAAAATTTTATCGTGTCTATGTTTTATCGGGTAGTGTAGCAGATTTATTACAAACACTTCATAAGGGCGTACATTCCATTTCTTTCGCGTAACAAATCTCCACAGCTTTAAACGATCCCGCTCTTTTTTCCCAGGTATCTACTATTATACCACGACTATTTGCAAATGTAGACAAATCTGTGGAGATATGAATTTTTATGTGTAAGCAGCAAATTCTTAAGTGTAATTGTAGCTTTGGCATCGAAAAGAACTATTAGTTTTGCCGGCAGGATGCAGTATATTATCCTATATTGTAAATTCAAGTATCTTTTTAGTAATAAACATACGTGTATTATTTAAATTAAACATCAAACCTTTGGTATCTATTCATCAATAAACAACAGGAATATACATGTCAACGCCGGGTTTTCCTTAGTAAACTTAACTTCAAATAGCGTACTGTGTAGGAATTTAATCTTATCTGCTTATCGCAGACTATAGGTATAGATACTCGATTTTATAGACACCGATATTCACTAAAACGCAAGCTGTACGATATGCAGTCAATCGAGGTGCACCCTTTGACTGAAAATCCCACGGAGGCGTGGGAGGTTATAAGCAAGAATCAAAAGTGCATAAAATTAAAGACTAAGCTGCCTACTAAACCGCAAACCGATGACCAAGTGAGATTTGTATGCATGAGTGATACCCACTCGTTAATTCATGATATCACATTCGATATACCAGACGGAGATGTATTGCTACATGCTGGTAATTACAGTAAAGGGGGTGACATAGAAGAAATCGTGAATTTTAATACGTGGCTTGGTAAGTTTTTATTTCTAATATACCATTGTGAAAATAGGCTGTTCGATCGGGTATATGTAATATTTACATAAGCATTTGCTTTGTAGTTAATAATCTATAAATTATGGTTCTTAAGGTCAGTAAAGTACTTCTCTTCATTCAAAATAAATAATTTCACAGATACAAGAATTAGCAATGACTTTTAGAAATCGGTCAAGGCTCCAATTCAATCAATCATTAGTCCGCATAATACTTTTTTATGTTTAAATAAAAAAAAAATGGGTGTAGCAAAACTTTGCCTTTAGTTAATGTTATTTTAGAATTTTTTGGGGAAATATATTTATCATACCCTTCATTTTATTAATGTAATTCATGAAGTCAGTGTAAAATATAATGAAAACAGTTTCGTCTATATATAATAATTAACAAAACATTACATACGTAGTTTTATTCTTGAATATCTTCTTTACGGTTTAACCTTGTAATAAATTGTAAACATATTCTATTCATCAAGGATGGAGGAATCATCTCCACGTAGTTCGAATGCAATAAAATTTTATACGCACGTACTATATAAAGATGGAGGAAGCTGATCACATCAGCACATCATCACATAAACGGGTCTTCAAAAAGATTGCCTTATATGAAGACAATAAGACAGATAAGAGAGAGAGAAGGATAACGAGTGGAAGATAGGGAAGGGCAGTTGCAGAAACGTACGCGATAAACGTTGTTCAAGGGTTGGGCTTTCATCTTGCTCCATTCATGGACACACGCTCAATAAACAAAAATGTAATGCTAAGATAGCTTAGCTCTCTCACGGTATAATTCACTTCAAACGCAACAAAAGGAGAGAAAAAATATACAAAAAATAACTGTGAAACGACAGCGATAGAAGGTAGAAATCAAAAATACTCTCGAAATCACGCTAATGAGGCCGGGTAACCAGAAACATGTCCGTGTGTTAGTATTTTTTCTCTTCTTTTGTTGCGTTCGCCGTGAATTATTCCATCAATACCATGAGGAAACTAAGCTATCTTAGCATTGTATTTTTTGGTTATTGTTCACGCTTAATGTTTATGAAATTATCTAGGAACATTATTTAATGATATGATTTTATAACTTGATGACAGAGATGACCGCAATTATATCTATTTAACACTAACCAGGTTCAAACAAGCACAGTTAGTAGGACTTCATCAGAGACAATCACGAAATGCAATTAGATTTTACTTCATTCGAATAGGGAACATAGGGAACAACATTTCAGCGTTTAACCAGATCGAAAGTTTGTGTTTGTTTTTTTGCATACTACAAGAGTGGTCATCGTACTGATTCCATTACTAAACAAAAGTTTCTTACTCATGCTTTATTTTTTTTATAATCTAATTGAGAAAATATTTCTATTTTTGTAGCACGTGTAGGTTTAGTTTTCGATGCCCCTCACAAAGAGTGGCTGTCGATCTCTAAAGATTAAAAGCATTTAAAGGTAACATCGGAAATTCTTAACAACTACATATTGCCTCTTGAAACTTTTAATAGTACTCTAGGATAATATTTGAATGAGACTTTTTACTTGTTTATGTGGGCAGGATTTGCTCTCCTCATTCTGCTTGCGTAATTATTGTATAACGTGCAAATTTTCTTTCTTCTCTTTGTAATTTTCATTATGTACACTTTTTTCTTTTAAATGTGCTTTATTTAATATTCTTAAATTAAACAAAGAATATACAAAAGGAAGAACTCCTTTCGTTAAAACTCTGTTGATCTAGCCTTTTTAGCAAAGATTTTTCTTATACTGAAGTGTATGTTTCCTTAAAGTAAATTGTATCGTACTATTTATTGTGTAATACATATTACACAATAAATAGTAGAGTAGGAGAGTAGGAGAAACAAATAAAAGAGAAAAACTTATATTACCTTGTTTCACATAATAATTAGGATGCCAGGAGACTGAGCGTTGTTGCAAAGAGAGTTGTCAGAATATTATAAATTTCATATACATGGCAAAAAGGTATATGTGAAAAGATGTTTCTCTATAGCAGAAGTTATTCAATTCGTCGTCGAGTGGCACAAAAGCTAGCATCCAGTCTTTTTCTGAACAATATTTTCAGTATCTGGTTTTAACCTGATAGCGCACTAATTACATACACTAGACATTTGTGTATTACATGTAATAGACGTTATACTAATATATCTTATGGATACCATTATAGCCTCCACCCCAGGAAATCAGTTTTTGTATTAAGAGTATATCTGTATAAGTAAATACCTATACATCGTAAATTTTGTAATATGTCAAGTAGTAACTTATAGCAAGCGCACGTTATGAGAATATTAAAACAAGATCACACTTACATATATTGACCTTTTCTATTTACTAGAGTTTCTTGATATATAAAAAATGTATAACAAATGCATATAGTTTATGTTCTATATCAGATACGTAGTATGTTATTAAAAGATCATTGCATTCATATATCTGTTAAATTACAAATTTCTTAGTAAATCCAGCTTTGTGCTGTTTTTTTTTTTTTTTCTTTATTCTTTTAAGTTGCTTAACTTAGTACCTTTAAATATAAATGTGAAATTATTTGGAGAACGTACAGTAATGTTTCAAATGTCAGTACACGTAAATTATTAAATTATAGTAAATATTTTTTTAAATTTATATCTAATGGTAATCTGTAAGGTAATTTGTATATCTGTAAGTATGTACTTTAGATTCTTGCTGACTTACCAGGCGTTAGATATATCCTACCATAGTTTTTCAAATAATGTTTTGAATATGATAATCATTTAAATTAAAAACTGAATTTCCAGGCTAAATTTACAGCATTTTATTTTTATGAAATTAAGCATTATGTAAATTAATATTTTCAGCGCCTGTTTTAAATATGCCTGAGATATAACAAATAAAGCATTTTTATATATTTTTCGTCGTCATGCTGATGTAACGCTGACATATAACAATTTAATGAGCGCTTGTTAGGCGCATAGCCTAGTTGCAAGGCACTGGACATATTACCAGGTCCGCGATATGTATTTGTTTACATTATCATCGTGTACTTTATACAAAAATTGGTTTCTTGAACTATAGTATTATTGTAGCAACAATTAGGATTAGCCAGATCAGCCAACAATGATTATTATTCGCAAAATTAAAGTAAAAGATCAAAAAAGGTTAAAATTAAACAAAAGGGCAAGTAAAATTTATCAAATCAATCATTATAAATCATATAATTATTACATCCTATTATTTTATTTTTGGTCTCTTGCTCTTTAAAAAGCTCTACGATCATATTTCACTATTCTGTGATAAAAATCTATGTTGTTTAAAGGAGTTAAAATTTTAACTCATTGTTATGAATATGTTAAGTTAAGCGTACAACATTTCCGTCTGGAAACGTTGTATGCTTAAACAGTTAAGATAAGAATAGTCTCTTGTTGACAAGAAATTTCATTTTTCCTTAATTCTTGCTTAATATTTACTTTATAATTATCTCTTAAATAACGGAGAAATAAATCGCTATATTTACTTAGTTTATTTTGACCAGTGAACTAACAGAAGCATTTATCTACATTTATAATGAAAGCAACGCAAACGTCTGTATTTGAAACGCGTTTCTTTTTTTATTAATTTATCTGCTTAATTAGTTGGTTAGCTTTACGATGCTTTTTATACCAATTAATAACAATCATAGATATTCATAAAACAAAACACCGTAGTTTATAAGTCATTATGTTATAAGTTATAACCTCAGATACTAAGCTAATAACCAGAGCCACAAAATATGGGCCACGTATAATAATTGTGAGGAGCAAAATTCGTAACTATTATCAAAAACGAGTCCATGTAACCATTCACCCAAACAACGATTGCAACATGAAATGCTGAAAATGCAGCGACTAGATAGAGTCGTGTCTATACGGCTCATGAGAATAGATTCGTGTTTCCTACTGGTTACCCCAAGGGTCGACAAAACAAGAGTCCGTCTAGTATCTGCAAAAAGGTAATAATTTCATCCTCTTTTGTTCTCTGTAATTATAACTTTTATATCACCTCCAGTACAATTCTACAGTAGTACATCTAGTGGATGTGCACATTGTTTCCTAGATATATTTACATATCATTGAATAATAAATTTATAACACTTGGATATGGTGTGTTCGTATAGTATGGATTCGCGTACAGAGAAAATTACTAGTCTCTTGGAATTTTGCAATATCTATCTTGTTTGCTATAATATCAGAAGAACTTACTACTTTCAGCATCGCACAAAACTTATACTATAATAAAGTCTACCACTATCAATAATAATACTTAGAGCTAAGAATGAATTTAAAATGTCGATCGAAAGGTATGCTATTTCAAATTATACTGACGAAAAGGTTTTTACCCTAAGTTAGTAACTGATGAAATTGAACAGCATATACAAAGTAAAAGTGATTCGAAAAGAGACAACATTGGCTTAGCTTTGGTTACAGAGAAAATGCTTTTACAATATGGCCGGTAATCTGGTCTACTGCAATAATGTTTATAAACTTTCTGAAGCTTTTAGAATACATCATGATCTCAGTTCTTGAAGATTATTCATAGACTCATCAAAGACCAGCCTAAAAACAGTTTTGTTGCATAATGGAAACCATTATCCTTCTATTCCGATAGGTCATGCTGTTTCTATGAAAGAAACTTACGAAAATCTGAAAATTTTATTAGAAAAGATAAAGTACAAAGACTATTCTTTGAATATTTGTACAATTTTTAAAATAACTGCAATTATTTTGCAATTACTCTAGCCTCTAGTAGAAAAAGAAAAGATCATAATGCCACTTTTCCAAGTAAAACTTGGGCTCATGAAAAACTTTGTAAAGGCACTGGATCTCGAAGATGGAGGTTTAAAATACCTTCGTGAAAAGTTTCCAAAATTAACACAAGGGAAACTGAAAGAAGGTATTTTTGTTGGCCCTCAGATACGAGAAATAGTAAATGATAAAATCTTTGAAACCAAATTAACAGCGAAGGAAAAAACAGCGTGGCTTTCCATGGTACAAGTTTTCACGAATTTCTTGGGATACAAAGAAAGCTAACAACTGTAAAACTTTAGTAATGGACATGTTACGAGCATTTCACGCTGCTGGCTGTAATATGTTCCTTAAAGTGCACATTTTACATTCTCACTTGGATGTTTGTCCGGAAAATATGGGCGACGTTAGCGATGAACACGGTGAACGCTGCCACCAAGATATCGTGGGAATGGAAAAACGGTATCAGGGCAAATGAAATTCTTATGTTATGTTAGCAGATTACTGTTGGATGTTAAGAAGAGATGCTGTAGATATTGTTTATAAGAGACGGAGCAATATTACGTCCCATTTCTAACTATAATAATTTGAAATATACATTAAATTATGATCTAATAAAAAAAAACATCTTCATTGAAATATAAAAAAAATCGAGCTAACTTGACCTTCTATCTTTTATTAAAATAGATGTTTATATGTTTTCTATTGAAATTAGTATAAATTATTTTATGGCAAAATCAAAAGTTGAAATTTGTTGGTCAGTGCAATTAAAACAATTGGAGAATTACACGAAATTCTACTGTTTCTTTGATTAATGATATCTTAATCGTCCTAGTTGCTGAAGCAGTAATTTAGATTTTATTTAGCCGAATATTTCCTGAAAATTTTCTATCTACCAGCGTCTAGAAGATGGCTATTGAAATCGTAATGTAAACAGCCCCATATTTTTCCAGAATCTGATAAAGTAACTGTCCTGGATGTTTTGGTAAACATTTCCATTTTCGTAAACTAAATATGGAACTGTACGCACATAAGTTTGCTCTTTTAAAACAACTTCGAAGAAATACTGTACTTTTACTTCGTTGAAGATATTCATTAACAAAGACACAGTGGTTTGAATCAGTTATGACGTATTTATTAATGTTTGTTTTCTTTATGTAGATGTCTATTTCCAGTTTTTTGTGGTTACTTATTACTAAATTATCCAGGAAATTACATATCGCGGACAAATCCAGAATAATACTTCTCCTAATATCAAAGGGTGGGTATGATGGGTAAATTTTTGTATTCGTTCAGTAGCCGTTTCGTTAATTTGTACGTAGGTGAGTCTATACTTGAAAGTACTAGTCTCATAGATCTTTTGGTTTGTGGATCTTCAGTAGGCGGTACATTTTCAGAATTGCGAGGGACTTATAATTTCAACTTAAAGTTTGCATTAATTAGTGTTTTGGGCAATTTTTCAGAACCTTTTTCGTTCCCCTTCTTTTCTTTATTTTTTATAAGGTACGGGTGATAGCAAATTGTTGACACGGATGAAATAATCCGGCTTGTTCAAATTGTTAACTAACTACTATGTTCCCTTTATCTGTTTCAGATAAAAGCATTATTATCCTTGATATCTCTAATAGTTCTGAGATCATCTATGTTATTTCATAAGCTTTTAAACTCGTTCGTTATGGTATCTAGGTTCTTAATTGATCTTTCTAATGACGCAATAAGTTTTTCTTAGAATAATTGAGTAACGAGTATAATGTTTTAGTCCTTTATTTCACACATCATTCAGTCATACGGTTGATAATGCGAATCCACACATCCTCGAAATATCTATCCTGAACTTGTCTGATGCGGGGTGTATCAATACTTAAGTGCTCCTTGCTGTATTACTATAAAAAAAAATGTAAATAAAATGTAAATAAAATAGAATTTAAATCATGGCTCTAGCCTGCGGGGAGTTTGAGATAATGACAGTTGAAAGAGCAGCGGCATTTTACAAAAATATTATATGAATTATCACAATTTCAAACGTTATGGGTTAGACGTAGTGCACGAAATTGGCGCATTTCTAAATTATTCTGCTTTTTTCTTATCTACAATGTGCATGTAAAATTCTATTGCATTCGCAAGACATGCTTCTCAAATACTTGCGGTTAACAGTACATCCATTCTATGAGATTTATTCAAAGGAATTAACTAACGCTAACTTCTTCGTTGTTCTCTCATCTCAAAGTGTTAGGTTAACTACTGCTTCTTATAAGTAGACGCACATAAAAGTTTCCACATTAACAACATTCTTACTATTTTTATATGTATTATACACATATCAATAAATATTTAGAGTTCCAGGAAGGTTCCAATTATTGAGTAAAGTGTTGTAAACTTAAAAATTATACAAGAAAATGTGAGTACCTGCAGATTATCATTTTTGCTATCCAGCTGAATCTGCTAATAACATAAGCGATGCTGGCGTAGCGTTCGCTTATAGTAATAAGATTTTGTCTGACTAACCCGTCATTGCCATAATTTATTACTAAAGCTTATAAGATTTATTGTACGAATGAATAGGCCGTTTGTACAATAAGATGTCTGGCCGCAATAAACGCGAGTTAATTATAATACGTAAGGATTTACAATATAATTACGGAAGAATTTCGCATAATCAAATAATCCTCAGACAACATTCAAATTATCGACATTCCAAAATGTTTTTATTTTTTAGGAACTTTACCTCATAAATACAAAGTCGTTATCAGCGGAAATCACGAATTAAGTTTCGATCCTAAATTCTCCAATATAATAGCTAGTAGATTAAATCAAACCGCCTCGAATCGAAGGGGGAGCATCAAAGATAGCGAACTCCCCCTAAATTCTCCAATAATTAGCAATGGTAGAAATGAAAAAGGTATCAATCTAAACGCTAGACAATATTTAACCAATTGTATTTATCTGGAGGATTCTTCTGTTGAATTATATGGCATTAAAATATATGGATCACCTTGGTATGAAACGTTGATTACTTTGAACACTATATAAAAGTTTAATCATTTTTTAGGCAACCGGAATTTGGCAACTGGGGCTTCAACTTGAAAAGAGGTCCACAACTCCTAGCAAAATGGAATCTAATACCTGAAGATACAGATATTCTGTTGACAAATACACCGCCGATAGGATACGGTGATTTGGCATGCGATAATGTGAGAACGGGATGTGTAGAATTATTGACTACGGTACAACAAAGAGTTAAACCCAAATATCACGTTTTTGGACACATTCACGAAGGTGAACTATTGTGAAAAAAATACCCAAACCAAATAATACGTTTATATATTTTTTTTTGTAGATTATGGTGTCTCGACTGATGGAAAAATTATTTATGTGAACGCTTCAACTTGTGATATTAATTATATGCCGAATAATTTACCAATTGTTTTCGATTTTACATTACCAAAAGATCGTACAAAAGGCGAACAGTTGCCCACGGTGACGTGACGACGTATCGAGCACTAGAATCTAAAAGATTGTTCTTGTACACCTACTTGATTATGCTTTATATATATTTTTCTAATTGCTTTGAAAATTTGAAGTTTTTATTATTCTATTTTCGATCTCAATTTTCTGAGTGGATATCATAATGATATATCGATCATTATGAATTGTTTTGTATTTGTTTGTTTTTTTTTTTTTATAAAAAGGGAAGAGCTGGCTATATTTTATTGTTCATAGGAATAATTACTACTTGGCGAAAACATATCACATATTATAAGAAATATTGAATATGTACTGAAGAAAAAATAACATATAGAATATGATCTATGGATCTGTTCTGAATGGTAATTTCTCCAAAATTCTTATTATTTGAAAATTGTCACCTATGTTATCGTTGATGATAACCTATGATCACCTATGATCGTTTTGGTTCAAAAACTACTAGCATACGGAATTTAGAAAGGGTAATATTGGTTTCTAGTCACCATAAGGATCACCAAAGGGACTAGTTGACCAAACAGTCGAAAAATAGCTCCGGCGTATAAGCATCAACTGTGAGTTTCTGTGTTTTGGTCCCGCATTCAAAATTCAAATTTTTAGCATCGAACGAAACAACATTTTTATATCTTTCATTCTTCTTTAGTTTCTATGCATAATCAATTACTAAGAAATTATTCATAATCTTTGGGTTGGCGTCGCTCCGGCAATCTATTTCCAGAATTGCTTCTGAAGATTGCTTTGTGTTTTTAATTATTGAACGAAAATTATAAAAACATCTAATGAAATCTCGCTAAGAACAAACATTTCGTCTTCTTTCCGTGGATCAAAAGAAATCTGAATTTAACTTCAGATATCCTCATGTTCTCTGAATTTTATTTTAAAATTCATTAAAATCTCTTCTTCCACTTCTTAAAGTCCGCTAACAAGCCTTATCAATTTCTTTCTCGTACTCGTCTACCTGTAAACATTCTTTTTATATTTTTTAAACTAAATATTGGATCGTGAGTTGCAGTGTGGGATATTTACATTAAAAAGCTGCAACAATTTTCGATATATCATTTAGCAACAATATTTTGTTCATTAAATTTAATTGTACATACCAAGCTTTTAAAAAACCTGGCGAACATATCTTTTTTCTCGTCTAATTGACCAATATAAGATAAATTTATCCAAAAACGAAATAAACTTTTGAAATTCAGGAAGCTGCAGCGGGGCAAAAGGACATTTTTAAATGCAGGTGTCGTGAATGATTGTCTCCCCAGAGACAATCATTCACTCATTCCATTCCTTTCTGATGCTGAACAAAACATCTTTCGCGTTAAATATTTTTCAAATTGTATCAGACTTCCACTGCACTCAACGTTTAAATAATTTGTTTAAATAATAATTAATCATGATTCAAAAATGTTTCATGTTTACTTGTATCTTTTGATGTATGTTAGCATATAAAAAAAATTAAAAACTTCGGTTCCAGCTAATGCAAGTACAATGAGCAAATCTCAACTGACAGATAGAGTTGCGTTGAACAGCACTGTATGATTTGCTTTCCATGGCCTACAGTATTTTCTTATTTTCAGTAATATTAGCTCGGTTCTCGTACAAGTCATCTTCTCTTCCATAAATATGATTGTGCTATAAAAATTAGTTATATAATAGTTAACAACAACACATGTTCGTGATTTTTTATTGATATAATTCAAAAACTTCAGTGCCAAAAGTATCCCTAACGTACCAAAAAAATCTATTCGTTTCGTTGCAATATCTCTCACAGTTCCACAGAAAAACTACTTTTAGAGGTTACCATTTCCATTTGTCTTATCGACATTGTCACATAACTACTGCGATTAGAGGACAATTTCAGTTCAGCATTGTGGTAGATATAAATCATACCAAATAAATAAATTATATGCAGGGCAGGAACAGACAAAGTGGCTAAATTAAAGTTTCCTGATGTCAGTGAAAACAGCAAAATGAATAGATTTAGTAGAATTAGGTTAAGCGGTATTCGATTTTTCGTTGTATGGCAATGTAGCTACTTAACTACAAAATCAAAAATTGGTGTTATCATTGCTTTTTTCTTCTTCCGTTGCTTTCCGTTTATCGCTTTCGTTTTGTGTACCTTTTTAATGAGCAGTAAGGCAGATCACTTTCGCAAAGTGGTCTGCCTTAAAGCTCATTAAGAAGGTACATAACCCGACAAAATTATGCGATCATAAATTAGGATTTTATAGCCTAGATAATTACCATTTTACGTCAATTTCGTTCTAAAACTGTACGTAACTTGGTTTTATAATAATAAAAACCCAACGGCACAATTATAATAACTTCGCTGACGACATGTTAACTTTATCGGGCTTCTAGGCGTAAATAAGGGTATTGTATGGAATCATTTTATACGTTCCACACGCGATGATGAGTATCTCTTGGCTCTTGTAACTGCTCGTAGCCGCTTTGCTCGCTATGACTTCGGCCACTCGCTTCACCAAAATGTTTATCTTTATATAAGTTATATCAATTATTATTTTTTATCATGCCTCACCAAATTAATCTTCTTGCAAGTTTTATATGTAGTAGATGATCATTGCTTATGCTATTGCTATTGCTTACATTATAAATCCAAAAAAATCTTTTTCAAATTAGAAATTTTTCAGAGGAAAAAGCACAATTTACGGGAGCTTTCAAATTATTAGCGAATACTTTATAGTTATTAAGTAATGTAGGAAATATCGGTTCCATAAAAGTTTGGAAAGCAATTATCTGTAATAAAGAAATAAATATTCTAAATAACAAGATGTCTAATTTACAAAGTATTCGAAATTTAAAAGACGTATGAAAGAAAAGGTGCTCTATTAACATATAAACAAGAAATACCCTAACAATGAGTGTATTTTCAAGAAGAAACGTTACGTTAGAATTCACCAAATTGTAACACGTTAGAGTAGTTTTATAGTATTCCCAAATATTCGTTGTATGCAGGCACTTATGTTTTGTATTTCATCGTGTCCTTGGTAGTTCCATTGGCGAAAAATGTCAACTCATAGATTCCCTATATGATGGAGGTCTGGTAATTCACGGGGCAATCCGGTAAAGCAAATAATGCTTTTCAAACCAAGTCTGAGAGATCTGCAGAGAAAAAAGGAATGAAAGAAATATATTTTTTGGCGTTATTTCATTAAGTAAAAGCAATATTTCTTTGATATAAGTAAATATTAAGATATTATTCGTTTCGAGAGAAAATAGCATTTTTTTGAAATATTTCTTTGCGCCCTACTTATAATTATCTTTTTAAAATGATTTGTTAAATATCTTTTCATAGCCAACATTAACAATGCTGAATATTGAACATAACAACAACACAGAAAAAACATTGTTGCGACAATTAATGCAATTGTAGCATTTTTTCTTATGATTACCGGACATATAGGGACAGTAACAATTTGTAAGTTGTCAGTGTGCAAGATTGTACTAACTCAAATGTCAAAATTGTGTCAAATGTGGTTGTACTTTATGCGCTATTTTAAAACAACCTTAACATACCATTTTCACACAATCTTGTTAACATTTTCTTACAAATGAATGTTGCCAAATTAAACGTTCATACTTACTGTTAAAGTAAGATATGCAAAGAGCGTGAAGAAAAATTATCACAACCCTCTCTCAGCGATTTCAACAGTAGAGATTCTAATGGCATTGTAATGAAAGCACGCATTCTTTTATTAGATTGTCGTAAATTAATTAACAATCGTATTTTGTTTGAATACAATTTCCTTCGCCTTACTAAATAAGAAAATATGTATTTTAAAGAGAAAAATGTTGGTGAGATTCTTGCAATAATGTTTATGTACAGCTTACAATGGAATTGGCATTTATAGACAATTTCATATGCACAGAATTATGTTATTTCCTCAATACAGCGCCACCATACAAAAATGGGTAACAACGTTCTTTGAAAATCTCGAACAATATTTTTTTCTGTGAACATACTACAAGAGTATAACAATTATACAGTTTGCTTAAAATTAATCATTAGGAGCTAAAACTAATTATATGGTTTAAAATATAGAAAATACAATGAGTAAATCTACGTCTATATAGGTATGATTATTTGAATAAATTAAATAACATTTGTCACCACACTAGACTAAATATTTATTTTTTGTATATTTGTACATTGCACAATGTAAGTACAATATTTAACAGGCGTCGCTATCTTAATTACTTAAAAAAGCATTCACTAAAACACCAAACGTTTCTCGGACAAAATTGATTGCTGTAGATTACCTTGTATATATCCAAATTAGTAATTCCCACCCGATTATTCATTCCTTTTAAGGCGTAAACTTATGCGAGTTTGATAAATTATAATTGCAACGGTATTAACTTATGTATTACGTATTCTTGGAATTTCATAAAAATCATTTTAAAATTAGTATTTTAAAATAAAAGAATTACACGGGAATTAAATTAGTTGAATCAAAATTAATTTCTTCGTAATACAACGTGTAGACTATGTAGATCGTAGATGAAAGTATAGCCATCTAAGATGTCCTCATGTTAACTTGGGAAAAATAATTAACGAAGTATGTATAGATTGGAGTATTTATTGTTTTTTGAAAGAAAAGTATCAAGTGGAATTGTAAACACCAATTCTTCCCAAACTCGAAGATTGGAAACAAAGGTTTGCTCATTTGTCAATCAGTATAATATGGAATACCTTGAGCTTCTAAAATGCGCATTCATTTATGAAAAACAAAATGGCAATCCAATGTTTGTATATGTTGGGCAGTGTCGGATAATTTTGAACTACACAACCTACACCTCTTCAGAAGGTGAAATAAATTTATGTTTTCATTACATTATTTACTTAATCCAACTTTCTAACTTATCACAAAAGATATAAAATAACACCCATATTCCTTGTAACCCATGAAATAATGGAAGACACTAGGAACTACATTATTGAAGGATCAGGATGAAAGAACATAAATACGTCACTACTACAATGAAACACTTCACTGTTACTAACTAGTTAGTTCAGTATTGCTGCTGAAGATGATAGCATAGCTATTGAAACGTGCGTACGGTTTCAGTTAAGTGTTTGTAAGAAGGCGCCGTCCGTTCTGTGCACTAACGTCCTTAAATGACCCTGGCCCCAAAAAAAAAGAAATTTAAAGCTTCCGATGAGTGAAGAAAGATTACCTTCGTTAATTAAAGAAAATAAAAATAGATTAAAGGTGGTCAAATAGATTAATTGTATGTCAATAAAAAAAAGAAATAAACTTTTATAAAGAAAGAAGAGTTTGAACATGTGAAATTTGGTTTCTCAAGTGAGTACGCTCAAGTATCCGACAAGATCTTGTAGGTTTACAATTTTTTTACAAATATAGGATTTTTAACATTATTGATCGACACTAAATAAAGTAAAGTAAAGAAAGGCAAACCTTTTACCTTGATTTTTTTTTTATGTTAGAAAATGGAAAAATTAGAAAAAAAGAAAATAATTACTAGAGATAATAAGAGAAAAGGTAAATTTTCGTTAATAAAAAAAAGATATTTTTTACAATGTTTTTTTTTTTCTGTCACCCCTAGGGTTCGTACCGTAGTTATTGATGAGCGTTTATCTGTTGAAAAGTTACCGTCGGCAAACTGGTTTCTCCAGCGAGGCACCACTGTTGGAAAGGCGACAGACGTGATCCGAATTCAATTCTTGAATATTAGGTCACAATACGACTTCAAACAATCATGAATTCGGGTCTTGAATAATAGCAATATTTCAGGTTAGGATAGAAGTACGTCTACTACCAGAACTCTAAACCTAGTTTAGTGATGTGTAAGACACCTTACTCGAAAGATGTTTAAACGGAAAGAGCACTTTAAAATTGATAATTCTAGAGTAAAATAGTTTTTGTGATCAAACATCACATAAACGGACCAATCAGAGAAACTATCAAAAATTACTTAAGTTAGGATACGGTACGATCTCTATTGCAAAGACAGGAAAATAGACCGCGAGAATTATTTCGTTAAGAAATTTAGAAAAGGAATTTGGGCGTAACAATATAAATATTCCTATTACTTTGAATATTAGAGGTATGTTGAAACTAAACGTGTTCGGGGGTCGAACCGTATAATGTTGTTTTTTGTTAACCGAAAACTCCAGGTTTCGCCCACAATCAAATGGGGTTTCTTCAGGAGATCCTTTTCTATTGCTGATAAAGGTGGATCATACCGAAAAGAATTAACATAGAATTGTAACATAAATGTGACTTCCATTTTCGATTCATTTAACCTTCTGCGACGTGATGAAAATACGCGCTTGTATTTGCAAAATGACCATTAGTCTAGTCATCTAGTGAAGTCATAGTTGCGTATTTAAAATCCTTTATCTTACAGATCTCACTATTGGGTATGTCACTTATACTCTTGCTTATAAATTGCGTTTTCCGAAAATCCGGATTTTTTTTTGACAACTGTTTTAAATTTCTGTGATACGTGTGTCCTATATTATCCGTCAAGTTTTCTAGAGCCGTTTTCATCTTATCAAGAGTGGTAAGTACTTTCGATAAGGGTAATACACTATTTTTCAATCTCAATAGTACTTTTCGCAAATTTGTTCTATCTTCTTTAATTTAATGATCGGACAACAGTTCTTGGCTTATTTTAATAACTTCAGAACCTTTGGTTTCAATTCCGAAATAAAAGATTTAATACCCTGAAAAGATTTACAGCAATACTGATACTGCTGTAAGTCAGGTACCCCATCAGATTAATATAGATTCAGGTGGTTGCGGAATTCCTGGACAGAAGTTCTTGAATTGGCGAATTCATTTAGAGGATTTGAGAAACACCTTCTTTGTGTTAGCTATGAGTTGGTCTACTCTTGGATAACTGAGTCTGATGGTATCTGCCACAATATGAAACGCATGTAGTAAATATGTTACGTGAAGGAGTTGCGGAAGATCTATTTCTAATATTCTGTCCATTTTAATCATAGTTGCGTCTCCATCAGTGACAAATATGCTTAGTTGCCTTCGCTATACACCTACTACATTAATAGAATCTTTTATCACTTGCACTATAGTTATTGCCTTCGTATTTATAAGACGTTTGCTGCACAAAAGACAACTTGGCGGTTCATCCAACTTTAGAGTACGCACTATAACATGTATCACATTGTTTCGGTTAGCGTTTGTTGTTTCGTCCAATTTGTTTATATTTTCTCATTTTTAATAACATCCTGTACGGATTTTTAACTTGTAATATTACGCGCGGAAGGTGCCATCGCAGTTGTGATATACATGTGACATGACATCGGCTGAGCTTGTATGGTCTGCGCCGCTGCGTGCCAACAAAAATCACAATCTCTAATTATATAGTTATTATAGTACAATAATAACAAAACTGGTTTGAATCATTGCGCATGGATTATTCTTATTCTTGTTTATTATTTGTTACAGTCGTAGAATGGTAAAGTACCAATGGCATAATTACACAATGTCAATAGGATTTCTCATATATATATATATATCTTAGTTAAATAACTCACAAGTTTAAAATAAATATTTTGACAGTAAGATTAGTACTTTCCATTGCCGGGGTTATCTTCTATTGAATATATTTGTAATCGTGTAAGCGGTTTTATTGATTGGAGGTTATCTTGATTGATTTGTTTACGTTTTCTTTTTTTTTACATTAACGCCGAGAATTAATATTAATAAGGCTTCTTTAAATAAAAAATATATGTAGCAATTTAATTACTCAGAAATGCTTTCAGGCAATGTTTAAAACTAACCATATAAACTAACTTAGAAATAAGAAAGATAAAAATTTGCTGGCATTAAGTTCTGCTATATTACATATATACAGTGGATTCCGCTTAATGGAATACCATGGGAACATAATTAAATCTGCTCTATTAAGCGGCTGATCAAATATCCGAAATTACAAATACGTATGTGTAGATATGTATGAAATATGTGTACGTATATGTATATATGGTAGTAACGTAGAATAATAACACTATTAATATTTAATGTAATTTAATAACTAAAAACATATAAACAAACAAAAAATACAGTAAATTATATTTTCTTGAAATATTCATCTATTGTCTTTTGACGTACATTATTTTTCATTTGCTTATAAACAAAATATGTGCAAATATCCAGAGCTGTTAGTGGGTTTGCACTGTTGCCTACTTGGATAAAATAGAGTCCCAGTTTAGATACGCATGTATGAGCTTCTTTGACACTGATTGGATTAGGTGTAGTATCATGGTCTTCATCTCCTTCCTGTCCTGTATCAGATCTTTCTACTACAGCCGTAATAATTTCGTCTTCTTCTCCGTGTAGATCTATATCAAAGCACTGATTACCATTGTCTATGATCACATAGACAATGGTAATCAGTAACTCTGATGAATGGTAACTCTTCATAGTTTTCTATATTCACGATAAAATAAGCCAGTTTCGTCAGCATTATAAATGTTGTCTGCTGAATAGGTTTGTAGAAGTTCTAATAATTTTGTTAATTTTCGTTCTTCTGGAGTTTCTACGTTTGCACTTGCATTTTCTCCGTGAGCTCTTTTAAATAAAACAAAATTTCCAACGTAGTAGCCGGTCGTCGGTAGCGTTAAACTGCTTGTGGTCCAATCTTGCAGCGAATGCTTCTGCTTTAGTTTTCAACATTGAACCACTTACATTAACACCTCGACGAGTTACAATAGAAAACCAATAGTTGAGGGCATCATCTACTTTCGAATCTTTTCCTTCACGTCGTCCTTTTTGGTGTTCCTTGATTTGTTAAACCCGGCCATTCGTTTTGTAATTTCTCCTGATTCGTAATTAAACGAGAAATTGTGGATCTGGACACTCCTATTATTCGTGATAATTTACTATGTGAAAGATTCCCAAGCTGTTTTTTTTTATTTTATTTTTTTTTTTCGATAATCTATTTTATTACTCAAAGATAGGTCATTCCGCGGCATTTTAATAAACAAAATTGTCCTGGAGCTTCTGTTTTCGATTAATACATAAAGCCTACTACACAGACGAATGAAAACTGTAAAGTAATAACATACGTATCGCCTATTATACGTGTCTAAAAAAGAAACACATGATGTCTACACAATTTACGATTAGCAAAATATAATCTTTTTTCGGAGTGCCTAAGCAGCCGTATTGTTGTATTAAGCTGAACAGTGTTCTAATAAGGAATGCACTGTACTTTACTGGAGAACAATTTTTTATGTATTTATATCTTCTTTTATCTGTACCAGCCACATTTTGAAGAAATTTAAAATACAGTGCGAGATGAAATGCGAATCATTCATTACAAAGTGTAGTTAAGTAACGAGCATTGAATACAAGCTAATTTGATTGTATCTTGGTGTCTTTAATTAACTTTCAGGTTCCACTAGTGGTCGTGTACAAAACAATGTTTGTGTTTTATGTATTTATGCAGATTTCAGGTCAACAAATTCTCAAATTTCGATCTAATTTCAGTGCACGAACCGTAATAAATCTTTCTGATCATACCTGATCTACGGAAGAACTTCGATACTATCAAAAGGTTTGAGCAGTTGTAACGCTATAATAAACAGACCAAAGACTTTGTAAACGCATTACATGTACCAGTAACTTACAATAAATCATATATACGCAACTTGTATATGTACGTGCTCCTTATTTCTGAACATAACATAAATTGACCACACCAAGCTTCTAAAACCCTATATCGGAGTTACGGATTCTTTTATTCTAAATTCATTTCATTTTGTGGAATGCATACAAGATCTCACTGTCAACCCACAAGACATTCTGATCACCCTTGACATGGAATCTTTATTCACAAAAGTTCCCATTCCTGACACCGTCCAAACTATAAGCAATATTTTATCAGTCAACGAATTGGTAAACGCGTGTCTAACTTCCATCTAATTCCAATTTCACGATACGTTTTATAAATAAGTTTTTAGAGCTGTCATGGACTCCCTTTTATCCCCGAACGTCGCTAACATTTTCAGGGAAGCGTTCGAACAACAAATTCTATCATTCTATCATTTAAAACCGAAATGTTGGTTTAAATACGTGTCACCTTCGTCATCTAGCCACATGAACAGGAATCTCTATTCGAACTTCTGATCTTGCTGTATACCCAACGGCAAACTGGAACGCACAAAATATGAAAAGCCGACTCACGCGGACTATTCCCTGAATGCCCTTTCTTACCATCACTCGACACGAAGTGCGCGTCTGTTCTATTACTCAGCCCGACGTTCTTGCAAAGAACTGAGACATGATAACAACCCCTTCATTGAAAACAATTTCAGCAAATGAGATATCCGAAAAACAATACTCCATTATCATACTTCCAAACAGTCTACCATTTCTAGCCAAGATTTTACTGCTAACACCGCCTTTCTACGCTACATTCAAGGTATTACCGATAAAATCTAAACTACTCCAGAGATATATCAAAACAATTTTTTAAAGTCCCCGTCAAAATTACCTCTCTCTTCCTTATATACCCAGAGTGTTTACTTGATTCCTTGTTCTTGTGGTGTGTATACATTGGCAAAACAAACACGTTTGGCCGAACACGAGTGTTGCACTAGATTGCTGCGAATATCTGATCCGGTACTTGCCGACCACAAGCTGGAAAACGACAACATTCCATCAATATCAATAGAGACGATGGTTACGTGCTACATTTTTAGTGTAAATCCAATGCTAACCCTTCCGATTCGCTATTCATAGATTCATTATGATTCAGTGTCTACACACAGTTGTGTTAAGACGTGCTACAGTGTTCTCTACGGCAAACTAGGTGCTACCAACCGCTTTCAAGTAGTTTAGCTGACGGTACATCTGGTTTCGTCTGTTATCGGAGCTGCAGCAGTAGCGGTTTTAATATCTCTTGTATTTATAAAAAGTCCGTTAGTTAGAACGGTTTATAGCGTTAGTAAAACGGAAAGGTGTTGTCTTTGAAGAGATTCTTAACGAACGAAGAACTTACATCTAGTGCGTCCAAGGCGGAGATGGAGATGGATGGCGAAGCGGGAGAATGGATCAGGATCAAAAGCAGGAACAAGAAAAAGACCAAGACAAACAAGAATGACCATACTGGGAATTCCCTACCTGCCACTGGGAGATCCAACACGAAAGAATCCGCTGAAAGTCGTAAGACTCAACCGAAATGTTGTCGTCAAGACGGTGGCCAATATAAAGGCGTTCTGCCAAGAGAAACCCACCTTTCAGTTCAAAGTTAACCACCTGGAGGTTAAGGTTATCTTCGAAAGAGGACTTCGGGAGAAGAAGGTCACGACAGCACTAGCTAAAAAGGGTGAACAGTTCTACACCTACACCATGTAAAGTAATCGCCTGAAAAGCAATCCCTGTAAAGATGGTGATTAAATATCTTCCGCTTTCGATAGGAGCCTAAGCATAATATCGCAGTGCGGGCGATAGGGAACCTAAGGAGACGCGATAATTCCACGAGCTCTGTTTTTATGGTCTTTGTACCGCGCCGTAATGTCGAGTTAATCTACAAAGTCAGACAGCTGTTCGAGATGCGAATCTCGATCAGCCCGTTTAGTGTCACCGCTGCTAGCGCTTGGCCCACTTATCTGAGTGCTGGACGCTACAGATGAGAGGCACCAGGTGCGCGAGGAAATACGCGACGGCCAGCTGCGCCTGACCACGATCCTAGAAAGTGTGCAAACTGTGCTGGGTCGATTCCTAGCACTACAGCTATTCCGGTTACGTATGTTCCAGTGGTGAGCACGACATAAAAGTAGACTATCGATGTACCTGCCCAGTCAGCGACCGTGCAGAGACGGAAGAAGAAGACCGCCATAATTGCCACGCCTAAAGGTTCAGAATTGTAACTTGGATCGTTCAAGGAATTATCAGCAAGAAACTTCAGTTCGCTCAGTTTCTTGTGAATGACCGAATAGATATCACCCTGGTCCGGGAAACTTGGCTGAAAAACTTCCAGAAATTCAAGATACCAAACACTACCCCTATAGAATTATAGAACTGATAGGCCCGCTCAAGGAGGAGGAACCGCTGTTCTGGTCAAAAGGAGTGACAGACGTTCGCAAATCTGCCTGTCGGCTAACAGCATGGATGTATGTGCGATTGTCGTGAAACGTGCAAGGGCGAGATGTTTGTAGTTTGCTACAATAAACCCACACAGCCTGCGAACGTCCTAAACTTTGAAAGAATCGCAGACTTCGCCGACTATGCCTTCATTTCGGAAGATTTGAACTGTAGCACCGTTCCTGGTGCCTACTTCAGAGTGAGGAACACGAACGGTACCGTGCTGAGAGCATTGCTGGACCAAAGGAGTGAGTTTGAGGCAGCCTCGTAGAAGGAGCCGACTCAATGCTCAGTCAGGGACACTTTGACTTGGACGTACTCAACATCACCATTCTCAACAACTAGAAGTTCCCGTTGAGGTGTCATGTAGTGCAGAACCTATGCTCAGATCACCGCCCAGTGATCACCGTACCTGACACTGCTGACCTCTTCGCCGAGTACAGTGACCAGGAAACACAACTGGAAACTATACTTGAGACTTGTACTGGAAACAATAAAAGCTAATATCGGCATTGAGACGGTGTCTGATCTGGAGGAGGATGTCAACATCATCACCTTCAAAATCCAAGAGGCCTTGAATAAATCGGAAAAGATGCCGAAGCTTCTTGAGGCTGAGTCCTTGCATAGAGAAATCGTCGACAAGATAAAGGAGCGTAATCGAATCCGGAAGGAGTTCCAGCGAACTTGGTTCCCAACGTTTAAGGAGGCGCGTCACCAATTTAGCAGGGAGATTCAAAAAGGCCGGTTTGTTGAGCACAGTCAAGAAGCGTTGAATCTGCCGCTTAAATTGCTAGTCAACTTGACGCAGGTCTTTAACGTCGTGGTTCTACTGACGACCTATCCCACCAGGTGAAAATCAGCCAGGATCATCGTAGCTTTAAAACCGAAGAAGATCCCGTACTCTCCTGGCGGTTATCGACCGATTTCATTGCTGGGCACCATCATCAAGGTTCTAGAAGCCTTGCTCTTGGCCAGAATTATCTCGCATTTGGAAGATAACCAGGTCTGGGACTGCAATCATTTCGGATTCAGGACAGAAGACTCCACTTCTCTTCAGTTGTACCCGATAGTTTAACACAAGTCAGATGACCGCAATGGTTTCTGTAGATCTGGAGAAGGCGTTCGACAAAATCCGCAACGAAAGTCTTCTAACGAACATAAAGGAGACTAACTTTCCGCTTAGTATCATAAAGACCATCAGATCCTACCTCAAGAACGGGAGATTTTACACCATTGTGAACGGGAGGGAATCTTCTTAGAGGGCAATTGTTTCTGGTGTTCCCCAAGGATCGGAATTAGGACCGGTGGTATTCACTATGTACATCATTCTAAGTCCTGACGACTCTCGTGTACTAAACGCGATCTATGCGGATGATACTGCGATCCTACATACATCCGGGAGCTCCGAATTGGCGGTAAAACTTGCGCAAGTACGGTTAACCAAAATCTCGAAGGTCTTCGATGAGCATGGATTAATGATCAACCAACTGGAAGACGCAAACTATTGTATTTCTTTGAGACAGCACAGACAGTCCCCAAAGATCAAAGTCACTTCGAAGGAAATCGAGTGGAGCGGCAGTATCGGTGTCATTCTGGACAGCAAGCCAACTGTCGCTGAGTATCTTGGGCGAGTTCGAAACAGGCCATTAGGTACGGCTAGACGGTTGTACCCCGTCCTATTCAACTCCCTAAATTCTAATACTGGCGTAATGCTGTATAAGGTGCACATTCGCCCAATCTTCACCTAGGTCTCCAGTAATACCAAGATCGGAACACTGACACAACTGAGCGAAACCAAGGAGTTCCTTACCAGGCCCAGCAAACCCTTTTTTTTAGAAGACAAAGGAGAGCGATAGTCCTGCCATGTAGAGGGCTATCATTCAAAAGACCTCTAGAAGAACCACTCACAACATGACCTTCGACTACATGAGCAAGCTATAGTATCGCTGAACTCATCTAGTCAAAGTCCGCTAATTCGTTTCGCCGGAATAATATAGGAAGAACATTCGAACGCTCACAGCAAACAGAAGATGAGAACCTCAGCAAGATTTCTGCGTGGAAATGGTACTATAAGAAGATGAACTGAAATCTAAAGGCCTCTCGCGACCACAATCATTCTTCTCACGGGAGCGTGACAATATGCAGCAGTCCGGAAGAAGCTCAGTGTAACAGTTTGAAACTGATTTTTGTAAACAGGTCTTGCATTTGTTATGGTCATTCCGCTCTCCTTCGCTCGTCTGTTTCGCTACAAATTAAAATCAAATAATTCGTGTCGCCATTCTATACCGTATCAAATTATAATTGTACTGCAGGCTAGCTAGAGATTTATTACCTATAGATAAATTTTGTTCGATATTACGATCTAAAACGCAGAACAAGTTAGAATTCATAAAACAAATAAATATATAAATAAAAAGCATAGAAGATGGAAACTGTGTATTACGCTTTTTTTGTTGATCGCTATTGACCATATGTTCACAATTGTCGAAGTCAGTTGTCAGAGTGAAGTTGTATGACAAATAGATGTGTATATACATATGCGTTGCTTTGTGGAGTTATTTTTTCTGTATCTAGTTATATTGTGGTAGCGTAGTGAGCAATCATCGCAAGCCATTGAATGTACTAGTCTGCACTCGAATACGAATATACATCATGCAGGTCCGCGCTCAATTAGAATTTGATAATATTATGCTTATATCCAAATATAGGCTGTTTAATTTTTAGGTTCCATGCGGTAACAGCTATTACCTGGCGATTGACTCAAGCAATTTCTGAAATACTCTCCATCCAGGTATAAATGAAATATTAATCTGTTATACCGAATAAAAATCGAAATATTTTTCTTGCTTTAAAAAAAAGTAAATTAAGTTTTAAAATAAAGATAATTGTTAGAGTTTTTTACGAAATACATTCGTAATTTTTAGTAAGTGAACGTTAAACACTTTTGTGTTTGGATAGTTTTTGAAAAGCAAAGTAAAATATTAGCGAATTTGCTACAAGACATGATTTGCCATGTAAAATTCTCCATCAAGAAATTTATTAATTGCACAAGATGTTTAACGAGTTGATTAACTCTCAAATTAAACTGAGGACTAGATTAGAGATGGTCGCTACCAGATGTGATTAATTCTTTATTTGTTAAAATTGCACATTTTTACTAAAGTAATAGCAATTATAGCTTGGCCTTTGTTTTTGTTTTAATTTTATCGTTACTTTTTGAGTTTACATTACATTCTTCATCCGCTTCTTTATAGCTGAATTGATTTCCATTTCCATTCTTGCACCATTAATTGTTTGAAAAAAAAACTTCGCCTCGGTAAGGTATTGAACCTCATATTTCTCATCTGCAGGGTAATAACCTTTTTGTCGAAGAGATGTTCATAATTCACCGACGGAAACTAATATACAGTTGCGAGCAAATGAATAGGGACACTAATGCAATTGTGAAAGAAACTATTTATTTATTTGTATTTTGGAATAAACAAAAGTTTAAAATAGGAAACTATATACTACAAACTACGGACAATTAATACATAGCAATAAATTGCAAAATATACTTTATGATACAAAAACACATACTAATACAAATTATTCCATATGAAAAATGCGAGCATTGAAATAGGTACACCGGAATTTCGATTTGGTGGGATACCCCTTTGCTTTAATGACTGCGGCAAATCTCCTAGGTATTAAATCAATGAGATACCTACATCGTTCCACGGGAATATTGTTCCAGACCTCCTCAACACATCGAAACAGTTCTTCGAAGTTTGAAATATTTTTATCCCGAATACGAAGTCTCACATCTTGCCGCAAGTTTTCGATTGGGTTTAAATCGGGACTACAAGAAGGCCAATCAAGAAGATCTACATGATTTTGTCGAAACCAGTTCTTTGCAATCTTAGCTGTGTGCTTGGGATCATTGTCTTGTTGGTACTTCCAAAGTACGGACAAATGATCCTCCGCATATGGCAGCATAACGTTGGATAAAATATCAACATACACATGTCGATCCATTATTCCATTAATTTTGTGCAACAGACCAACTCCAGACCAACACATTTTCTCCAAACCCTTTTACTGTTTTTATTGTATGCTTAGGATTCATCGCTTCATTGGGGCCTCACCGTACATATCTTCTGCCATCCGATCCCATTCTATTAAATTTTGACTGGTCACTAAACAATACAAATTTCCACTGATCTGCAGTCCAATGCAAATGATTTCTGGCAAACTGTAATCTTTTCATTCTAATCCGGCTTCTTGTAATCTTCGTCTGACTGCCCATACACTAATTGGTCTATCAATCTCTGTGATTACCTCTTTGTGTATATCTGCCGCCGTTTTTAATGGATTCGCACGTGAGAGACGTGCTATGTGTCTATCAATGCGAACCGTCGTTTTCTTAGTTCTTCCCCGTTTAAGAATTTTTTCGCAGGTTCCGTATTTTTGAAAATATTTTATTTGATTAGCAAACATATTTTTCGATACAGATACTTGGTTAGCTATTTTTCTCACACTCAAACCGTCTTCGTAAAGTGTAATTATAATATTTCGAAACTCGGGCGTACAATGTTTTCCACGACCCATTTTTAAAATTATTTAGTCCGTGCTACCGTGATATATAATATCAAGTCTTTTTTTCTGGATATATAGTAGGTCAAAAGCTCTACTTCCACGCAAAATTTTAGAAGTTGCTCTAAATTTTCAAGGCATATGATTAGTTTTCGAGTTAGAAAATAGCAAGTACAGTTCAGCGCAAGCCAATGCCAATATGAATTCAGGTATCACGGTGCATTATTTTATAAACCCGGTTCTTACAACATCTACTGATCAAAGTAAAAAATAAGTAATCAAATGCAACCCCTTGTTCAGATTTACTTTAACTTTAATTGTCAAATCTATTGAAACTAAACATGTTCCGGGTTTCACGACATGACACGGTCCAACCGTGTCATGTTGTTAAATATTTGTTCATTTATAAGTTATTAAACTCGATGTTATAGCCTACTTTAGATTTTATTTCGTGTCTTTTGAATGAAATAACAACTACTATTCACATTTGAAACATTTAAAAAAATATTGCAGGACAAATAATTACTAAATAAATGTAAAGCGAAATTATTTAAAAACCAAGGTATTATTAATTTCTTTAAAATCTGTTACTTGATAGACATACCATATTCACTTTTTTTAATGTAGTTACGTTTTTAAGAAAATGGTTATTTGCTATACAGTGATATTTAAAAATAAGGTTTTTTTTCTATAAATTTTCATTTTTGGTGAATAGATGTTATACTAAGTCGATTAATGAAATAATGCGTAGTAATATTTGAAAAATGATGTATAGTTCTGGTTAGAACGATTCCACGACCTTCTGAATTCAGTGGTGCAGCCAGATTAGCAATAAAAAATTGCTAATATATATTTTCTTATTATTTCACCTACATGTGTCATCTCTAGTTATAAGTATTCCTTTATTTTTAACATTTTTCCTACAACCAACAATACAAGCTTTAGCTCAACGTTAACGTGACTCGCTTGCATCTCAATATTTGCTTTAAAAATAACAGGTAACGTTGGGGGTTTACTAGGTAATTAGGAGTAATCGTTAAAATGACCTCTGAAAATCGTAGAGAGCAATCAAGGCAATTAGAATCATTGTATGCGTAAAATATTAATATGAACAGGAATAAATTAAAATTTCTCGTTTTAGATGTATGTAACTAATTACTTTTGAATAAATATAAACTCATTACTGAATAAATTTTATTACAATTTCAGTGGGGGAACAATTCCCCTTGGCTACAAACAATTTTGATTTAAACACATAAATGTGTTTTGAAAATATAAATACTTTCAAAGAAATTACATTTATATCGAATTGTAAGCGATAACCCCGTAGGAGTAACCTACTGTGCAACCTATAATACGATGGCATATATACATACAATTAAAAAAGTAATTTTTCGTGATTATATTAACGTAAAACGTGCCCGCTGAATACTCAGTTCAAGTTCGCCCGTCCGCCCGTCCAGTTATGGCAGTGGTTCAAGTTCATTTGCTATTGTGGTATATAGCGTTACTGGTAACATTCTGTAATACTTGGATTATTGACCCTGGACCGCAAGTAATAGCCACTAAAGGCGAGGTATGGCCAAAACCGCAAGAAGAAAAAAAGGAGGACAGCTTCTACATCCTATCGCCGTCGTATTTCCATTTCAACGTGAGTAATTTATCTGCATTGAATTCGTGGATCCACCGTGGTTGGTGGTCGATGAAAATCAAGATTTTCTTCGAAATTTTAGATTATATCAGAATATTGTTCCACTCTACAAGAAGCAAAACTTAGATACACCGACATAATCTTGGGCGATAAGAGAATTGCTAAAAAGTACGCCGAAAACGATACCAGAAAGGAGGCGAAGACTGATAAGTTTCTGGGATATCTAAAATCTTTGGATGTATCGCTGACGGAACCGTGTACTGGAAATGAGCTACCGGAACTACACATGGATGAGAATTGTACGTTTACTAATACACGCGACGCATTTTACTAGCATAATTCGAAGTAATTAAAAATCATTTACAGCAATTTTAGATCGTTCCTTATATTTATGTAAGTGTCTTGGCTATGCTGGCTCTTTCGGCCTTGTTTAACAAAAATCAACATCTATTGAGTTTTTAAATAGTAATTATGAATGCTAGAGTTCCACTTGTAAGGGGTCTCAGGAACCGTTTTTCTCACAGCATGTATGAATATTTGTGCTCAGAGTCTACTTTAAATCGTCCAAACAACCCATTTTTCATTTATAATCGACAAAGTGTAGTCTTTACGGGCGATTATCGTTTCGAGTTCGCTTTTCAATATATGTTTCTAACGGCTTGTTTTACTACATTGGAATAAACATGTTTTATGCAAAGACAACAATAAAAGTAACTGAATTTTTTAAATGAAACTAAATACATACATGCAGATTATACATCTATTTATGTATTATTTTTTTGTTATACCTACATGCTTATTTATTTTAGAAGTTGGTAACTCTAGTTTTGCTTAAACATTTTTTTTTTAAATGAAAATACATTTTTTCTAGTGGCTGCAGTAGGAGGAATTTCAGCGATGGTTGCCAGTTGAAATTTTTCTCCCATATTTCCTTTTTTTTCTTGGTCTTCCTCATCATTACTTTTATCCTCGTAAACGCCTAACGCGCTTGCTATGTTGCTAAAGTAGTACTTTTCAATATCTCTGCTAAAGGAATTTTGTCATCTTCATCGAGATCTGATCAAGATAAACCGCTTCAAATTTACGAAATCCCTCCTGTTTGAAACTGTCAGAAGAGCTGTCTTTTGGTGAAAATAAGTTGATCTATGGCTTGGGTAATTACATTACTGAGTGCAGTAAAATAATTTTCCAGTTTGTATAACAGTTGGCAGCTTCATTTTCGTAGTTGGTTGTTTGCTAAAATGGATCTTATTTGCGTTTGTTAAGCTGTGGTCTAATGTTTATAAAATAATTATATTTTGCGGTTTTATTAATTTTAGGTTATTAATATTTGCATGTGCTGGACAATTGTCGATAAATAAAAAAATGTTGTTGGGTGTACTGTTTCTGGTCTTCTTTGTGGATCCATTTCGCAAATATCTTCATCAGTTTACTGGCATAGAATTTAAATTTTTGAAAATCGTGGGCTTCTTTGATTGCTCGATTACTAGCGGTTTTCGTGTTATAGTGCGCTTGTCATATTTAGCTGATACTGTTACTGTAGTTTTCTTTTTGGATGTCTTTTTTCTTACATTTTAGAACTTTATCTGGCAACATTAAAAAATGTAAAAAAAATGCCATCGCTGTACCTACTGCGTAAATATTTCTTTCCATATACTAGTTGTCTCTTCTGAAACCATCTCAAGCACAGCTTATGACGTTGACGAAATCTCAACCAAACTGTTTAGCAAAATCTTGCGCTTTTTTCACTTTCGGTAATGATCCGTTGACAGGAATTCCACAATTTCATATCTAAACTAAGTTTCTCTCGACGCTCGTCATTAAACAGAAATCTTTAAGTCCAAGGCGTTTATATTTTATATATATTAGTAAGGGCCTAATAATAATAATTCGGACATTGGGATGGATTGCCATATTGTCTGCTCGTACTGATTTTCTCAATTTTTCTCAATTGTTCTTGTTCAGTATTGCTATATTATAGTGAAATCAATTGATAAACTAATAAAAATAGACTATCAAGGATTGATTCATAATGACAATTAAGTGTTATGGTGAATTTTGAGCTGGTAAAGGATTTACTAATAGATGATGCATAGCTGCTTTAAAGTGAAAACATATTTACTGATTCAAAAATTGATGGATTTTGCTTTATAAACGTTATAAAAGTATGTAAACTACTAGTTTCCGTTTCTGCTGAAATGCTGTTTTGCAGTGACATGAATTTTTACTGTAGCATGCTTAGATTATTTTATTTACATAATCATGTTTGTCTGTTTGCCAGGCTAGTCAAACATGAAACATAGTATATGAAAAAAAATAGATAACTGTATTAAATGTATTGTATTGAAGGCAGTTTTTGTAATTTATAATATAAGCGGAGTAGTTGTGTTGGTGTGATAATTTTATAAGGTCGATAAGGCAAAAAACAGATACACACCCTTTTGTGTTTGGAGGTGGTAGGGGGATATCGCGGCCACGCATTAATGGGATCAAGTTTATTGTATTTCTATAGCCTTTAGAAATGCCAAACACCTATATGTATTGATAATGTCTACAAACACCTCATAAGTAGAGAGGACGAAGACGGATGAAATTATTACTTTTTTGCAGAGACTAAACAGACTCATGTTTTGTCGGCTCTTGAGGGCATCAGTAGGCAGCACGGATTCATTCTCATGAGGCGAATAGGCACTAGTTTATCTAGTCGCTGCAAGAAAAGGAATAATTCCACCTGCCTTTGTCATCTCTACTCATAAAAAAACAATTAATGGAAGGTGGAGAAACCTCAATTTTCAAAATCGATTATCAGCAAAAACGGAAACTGGAATTTTGCACAATACCTTTCCTTGTTAGCCAACTAAAAAGCAATATTATAAGGCATCATATATTAAATACTGATCCGGGTTTACAGCAATACAAATTTATGTCTTTGTTATATTCTCGTGCCGCTATCGTTATAATTTAATGTGTCTATAAAAAGAGGAAGTTTGGAGGATATCAAACGTTGCTACAAAGTTTTTAATTTTGAGTAATTCTTTATGTCACTTTCTGAATCACATTCGGGGACCGTAATATCTAGTGGTATCAACCTTGGCTCACATTCGTTAAAATTTTTTCAGCAAAATTATTTCTTTCATTACTCTACCAGATCACTAATTAGTAACTATTACCACTTATAGATGATACACATAAAATATCAATAAATGCTGCAATAAATATATGTCTTTCTAGTTTTGAACAGAAATTAAAAAAAAATCGAAACGGATTGTACTCAGGAATATCTCGTAAGACATAAATTTATAAAGCATATGTGATTTTTTTTATGAAAAAATAATTTTCTCTCCTTTTTCATTTATTTAATTTTTGTTACATATTTCATTTGAAGATACTTTGATAATTCCACCTACGACAAGTCAAAAACCACTGCTCCAAGCTAAGTCCGTGTGGGGTATATTAAGAGGTTTAGAGACTTTTGCACAATCCATTTACACCTACGACAACGATGCTAACGTAAGTTAGATTCAAATTATTATCGATGTAAATTAATATTTACTACTACATTCTCTACAAGCCGATATAAGGGGAACTACAAATGCCGGACTTTCTTCAGGGTCAATTGTTTTCTGTTTTGCTTCGAAAGTTATGATAGTAAATACGATTATTTTCGAAAAATATGTTTGTAGCGTAAATTTCGAATAAAATTTATTGCTAGATACAAACAATTTTTCAATTATAAAATAATTGTTTTTATCTATATGAAAAAATTGAACAGAAGACAGGAAAATAGAAACAGACCAGTGAAGAAAACTTGCCTACATAGCAAAAAAGAGATTTTTATCGTAATTCTTACGTTAAACTAAACAATAATGTAAAATGCTTATTTTTGTGTTTCTCAAAAATTAAATCGAATTTTATAAGGAGAAAACAGCAGCCCTAACTGTTAGGACTTTCAGTAATCTGTAATTTATTGAATCAAAAAATTATTAGAATTTCTAATAAAAAGAATGAATAATTTGATTGTGGGCATGATATTTTAATTTATTGAGTAATGCATATGTTAATTTTACAACTTGGTGAGGAAGGAATTTAGTTGAGATAACCTTGAATACCTTCTTCATATATTCCCTAACAACCCTGTTATATGAGCGCTATATAACAACTATACGTTGGGAGGCAATGCAATAATTCTATATTATGTTATTACTAAAGAGAACAAATTCGGAGTGAACCCGCAGGCGTTACTGACAAATGGGCTCTCGTACGCAAAACATTATTGATATCTGCAGATATACTATCGCAAATGGCGCTGTTATTATGTTAGATATAAAAAAAATTGAGACGGTTTTTGTAGATTATAAAACGTTCACGATGATACGTATAAAAAATAAAATCTAGAGTGTATGTAATTAGATGATAAAACTTACCATCTTAAGCGTTTTTCGTGACTTGAAAATCAGGAGAATCGCGATGAAATATTGTTAACATAAGGTGCATCTCCAAAGTTATTTCCCGCAAACGCCTCCGTCGTAAGGAAAATATGTGCTTGTATAAAGGAGATGGAAAAGGAAATCTTTGAAAAAATTCAACGTATCTGTAGATGTACCTTCACAAATTTGTCTAAGCGTGGCAGAATCTAAATTTTTATCTAAAACAAAACCAAATTTAATTAAAACACACTCATTTTTTGCATCTTCTATCGAACAAAGCTGTGCGTGTACATTTTTCACAACTAGCACTGATTCCTGTAATGATAACGAAAGATTTCGTAAGTTTTCTATTGCTTGCACTATTTCGAAGTAATTGTTGTGAATAGTTTGTAAATCACGTTTAACCCGATTATCTTGAAATTTTTTCCGAGTTCCGGATGGCGATTGATTTGGTTCCATTTTACATACCATAACATTAAGTACAGATCTTTTTTTTGCTATCAGTTGTTTGATCCACACGCAAGCACACTTTTTTATTTCTCAGTTCAACCTTAATTTTATTTTCTAAATGTACATGAACAGATTTTAAATAATTTCGTAAGCAATTGCAGCTCGGTAATTTTACATTCACAAAACTTTTATATTTTGTTGGACAAATCATTCCTTGATTCAATGAACGGTGTGACACGAAACGCTGTTCTATTAGAAAATAAAAGCGAATGCATCTCGAGTATAATTTTTTAATGTTGGTCAAGAAATTGACCTTCAAGATTTCTTGATATTTTGCACCATTCACCTTGTCGTCAGTCAATACTGTCAATTTTTAGTAAATCTTTGGTAGACATATAGCCACTTGTCATTTATTTTGTCCTTTTGGAAATTTTACCAGGCAGTGTTTATCAAGTCTTGCTTTTATTTTTAGTCACTGGCTTTCGATTATCCCTCATACAAACACCAGCTTGGACTCATTGTCAATAGTTCAATTGGGTTTTCAAAGAGTTTCGTTTCGTAACAGTTAGTAGAGATTTTTTCTTTAATTGATATAATTTACCTATTGTAATGTTACAAATAAGTATCTACGCGGTTAGTTGTCACCAGCGTCATATTCACATCTCTTTCTGGCATTTCATAAAGTTTTCACCTATTCAAAATAAGGGTACATCTATGGATAGAAAACCCGATTTCTACACAAAGATTTCTGTCTTTTGTCCAATATTTTAGGGCCGTAGAAATAATAATGACAATATAGAAAATTAATATAATTAATAAAATAAGTCCAGCCAACGACGAAGTGTGGGAAAGACTCATATTAACTACTTTTCTATTTTATTCTTTCTTTGAATATTAATGTCGTATCTTGCTATGGCAAGAGTCGGAGTAAACGTCAGTCATATAAAAGGTCATCATCAATTAAAAGTCTTTCGTTTCATTACACTTCTCAGTGTCATTTAATGTTGCAGAGTTGTGTGTGGTCGATAATGTCATCTAGAAGCACAGAATTTCATTATCAGTTGCGTCCCTGCATCATGTTACGGCAAAAATCATCAGTTTCGCCATCTGTTCCAATAACAATACATTTTAAATAGTAAAAAAATTTTTCATGGGCGACAGTGTAGTAGAAGCAATTGCCAACGTAATTAAACAATGGTTGTAAACAACGCGAGTTTTATTTTTTAATTGTATGTCTAACTATCGTCCAGGCATCTTGTGTCTCGATATCTGTAGTTTTACACTGCTTAAAAAAAATCTTAAATTTTACCCCACAAAAATGAGTATATATATATATACTATAGTATATATACTCGTATATATATATATATATATATATATACTCTCTATACTCTATACTTTATATATATACTCGACTATATATATATATATATATATATATATATATATATATATATACTCTCGTTCAGTTGTATGTATATATTTTTGACAACACTCTCGGGATACACTAAATCCATTGTACAGATTGGGACATAGATACAATTTCTCTTTCTTCTCTTCAAATGTTGACCGAGTTTCTTCGTTTTAGGTCTACTAATCCTTTTTTCTCTAATCTGTATGGTTCCAGCTTATCTGTAATGTTTAACAATATTTATCGCTACTGATTTTGCTACTATTAATTCCGTGGCAATTTGCTTTAATAACTTTCATCGACAATACTGGGTACAATAGTTTCACGTAATTATTGCCAAAAATTCAGTTTCAATTGCCTATGAATGTCCCATATTTTCGTAATTTCAGCAATAAATACACTTGAACAATAATGTGTTGACAGTTGTTAAACGTCGGTGGATGTTCAAATGATGTTTTTTCGATTTTATAATCTGTCGACATATTTTAATGTATTTAAAGAAAAATATGTAGAATTTGTGAAAAATCATTAATCGTCTCAATAAGGCTTGCATTTAAACCGTAAAACGCTATTGAAAATTGTGAACTTTTCTAACTAAAACAATGTTACACTATGAAATTATTTCAATTTTTATGTAGGAAATTTGAAGTTCTTTGATTCTTATTTAAAATACTTATATGTACCTATTAGAATATCATTGATAAATAGCAAACAAACCTTATTACAGTTAAAGAATTATCATCATCGAGGCATTTTTTGTGTCGCAATACAATTGTTTTGTGTTCTATTTCACCTGCAAGAACAAGTTATTGATTGCAATGTATAATTATAACGAGTTTAATTATGTTAAAAGCTGGAAACTGCGGCACCTACTTAATTGCACTCCGTTATCGCAATAGCAAAATCAATAGCTGTGTGACGTATTCAACAACTTTGATAATTTTGTATTTGACGTAATGTCTGTTATAGTACTCGTCTTTTATTGGACAACGGCGTATAATTAAAGAATGACTCTTCTGAATATAATTTACATCACTAGCCGCTTGTTCTACAAAAGCGCTAGTTATTCAGTTAGTATTAACTATCTATTTTATTTATATTAACAATCTAACTGTTGTAGTTATATTTAAATGCAACTAATATTACGGATTATCCAAGATTCCCGCATAGAGGTCTTTTATTAGACACAGCCAGACATTATTTATCCGTGGATGTCATTTACAAGCATTTAGATGCAATGTCCTATAGTAAAATGAATGTCTTCCATTGGCATATAGTCGACGATCAAAGTTTTCCTTACAAAAGCAATTTATTTCCGGAATTGAGGTACTTATGAGCCGTGCTAATATCTTGATTGGTTAAATCGATAAATTTCAGCGACAAAGGAGCCTACCATTCCCGGTACCAAATCTACAGTCCGGAGGATGTTAAAGCAATTATAGGATATGCTCGGTTGAGAGGAATCAGAGTAATAGTGGAATTCGACACGCCTGGTAAATACCACTTTTCCTTTCATTCTTAAGCATCGGGTAATTTTAAGATACTAGAGCTTCTAGTTTAAGGTCACACGCGATCTTGGGGCCAAGGTATTCCCGAACTGCTGTCCTCGTGTTACAAAAACAACAAATTGACTAATCGTTTTGGTCCGATGGATCCGTCGAGAGATTTTGTATTTTCTTTCTTGAATGACTTTTTTGGGGAAATTAAATCGACATTTCCTGATAAGCACATGCACTTAGGCGGCGATGAAGTTCCATTTGATTGCTGGTGAAAAATATGAATATGTGTGTTTTGGCACCCTTTAACTGGTTTTGATTTCAGGGAAAACAATCCAGATATAAATGCTTTCATGGCAAGGATGAACATTTCTGGAAATTACCAAGCACTGCAAAGGTATTTCATGGAAAGATTGATGAATATAACCAGTTCTAAAGAAATTGTTAGTATAGTGTGGGAAGAAGTGTTCAATGCAGGCACAGCAATGCCTAATGACGCTATTGTACAAGTATGGTATAGTCAGTATTATAAACTCGATGAGGTAACCTATCCTATCTTAAAATGAACATACATTATCGAATCAGAATAATGATATTTTAGATAACACTAACTGGACGTAGAGTTTTATATTCCACGTGCTGGTACTTAGATCACTTATCAAACGGCGGTGATTGGAAGAAATACTACTTTTGTGATCCACAGAACTTTAACGGAAACGAAGAGCAGTTGAAACTAATCCTTGGAGGCGAAGCCTGCATGTGGGCCGAGGTTATTGATAATCAAAACGTGTTACAAAGAACCTGGCCAAGAGCCGCTGCCGCTGCGGAAAAACTGTGGTCAGCTTATAGCGCAGACGATATAGATTATGCTGCTAGAAGAATGGAAGAACATGCCTGTCGTTTGAATAGAAGGGGAATTCCAGCTCAACCACCAAATGGCCCGGGATACTGTTTGTTATAATTATATGGTACATAAGAAATGAAAATGCCAAAGCCTTTACCATAGACAGTTTGCCCAAGTAACATTTGTAAAAATAACTTAAGTAGCCTACTCGCACGATTCAAGTTATGTTTGAATACTTCAATATGGATAAGCGTGAGCTACTCGAAGTGCATTATAAATGGAGCATTCAAAAGCCAAACATAATAAACGATTTAATATAGAAATCAAACATATTTTTCAAAACTGCCTTTTTACTATTTTAGTATATAATAATTGGATAACTAACCAAATTCATAATAATATTAAAAGTTATCCAGGCTAATACAATCGCAAGTACCTTACTATTTGTCTACATTTAAATGCTTTAAGTTTAGGAATTTATGTTACGAAATACTTATTGAAAATGGTGTAAAAGTTGAAATAAAGCCAAATTCACGAAAAAATAAATTTGTTGAACATTTTCACCCAATAGCGCGTCAATACCTTTTTTTTAAAACATTCATAAGATCCGATCCAACGATGAGTTTATTAGGATACAAATCATATCCAAGTCTAATTTTCACTTAGACACTTAGAGACTTAGCAATCGTATTGCGTGGGTTGACTGACCAACAAGGTTTTTACCCTAAGTTAGTAACTGATGAAATTGAACAGCATATATAAAGTAAAAATGATTCGAAAAGTGGTAACATTGGCTTAGCTCTGGTTACAGAGAAAATGCCTTTATAGTATGGCCGGTAATCTGGTCTACTGCAATAATGTTTATAAACTTTCTGAAGCTTTTGGAATACATCGTGATCCCAGTTCTTGGAGATTATTCATAGACTCATCAAAGACCCTCCTAAAAACAGTTTTGTTGCATAATGGGGACCATTATCCTTTTATACCGATAGGTCATGCTGTTGCTATGAAAGAAATTTACGATCTGAAAATGTTATTAGAAAAGATAAAGTACAAAGACTATTCCTGGAATATTTGTGCAGATTTAAAGTAATTGCAATTATTTTGGGTACGCAATCTGGTTACACCAAATACTGTTGCTTTTTATATCTTTGGGAAAAACATTACCATAAGCAAGAGTGGCCACTACGACAACAGTTTATACCAGGAAAAGACAATGTACAACATCAGCCTAGATCTAAAACGAAAAGATCATAATACCACATCACCACCTGAAACTTGTGCTCATGAAAAACGTTGTAAAGATACTGGATCTCGAAGGTAAAGCTTTTAAATACCTTCGTGAAGAGTTTCCAAAATGAACACAAGGGAAACTGAAGGGAGGTATCTTTGTTGAACCTCAGATACGAGAAATAGTAAATTTTCGTTTTTTCGTCGACTTTTGTTGGTCTTAGCGAAGGAAAAAAACAGCTTGACTCTCCATGATACAAGTTTTCACGAATTTCTTGGGAAACAAAAAAGCTGACAACTATAAAACTTTAGTAATGGATATGTTACAAGCATTTCACGCTGCTGGCTGCAATATGTCCCTTAAAGTGCACATTCTACATTCTCACTTGGATTTTTGTCCGAAAAATATGGTCGACGTTAGCGATGAACACGATGAGCGCTCCCACCAAAACATCATGGGAATGGAAAAACGGTCTCAGGGGAAATGGAATCCTGTTATGTTAGCAGATTGCTGTTAGATGTTAAGAAGAAATGCTGTAGATATTGTTGTAGATAAGAGACGGAGCAGTTTTACTTCGCATTTCTAATTATAATAATTTGAAATCTACTTTAAATTGTGATCTAATCTAAAAAAGCTTTTCATTGAAATATAAAAAAATCGAGGTAACTTGACCTTGTACTTTTTATTAAAATAAATGTTTATATGTTTTCTATTGACATTAGTACAAATTATTTTGACAAAATCAAAAGTTGAAATTTGTTAGCCAGTGTAATTGAAAATTAATAACAAAATAAGAAAACTAAGGCAAATTCAAATTCATTGTTTTGTAGTTTGTTGCTGAGCGGACCAAGGAAGCCCGCCACAGAACAGGCATGTGAGATAATTGCCGAGTCTTTGATTCCGAACGCGATTCTGAATAACAAATCGAGTGAGTAGGTTTTGTTGTAACTGTAGCCTACTCGAGTTAGGAAATAATATAAGTAAAAAAAAGGGTTTTACTGGCCTCATTACTATTGTAATCTTTATATGAGAGAAAAATTAATTTTGAACGTTTTGAAATATATTGAAAAAGTACTTTTTTGTCGCATGTTTTACTTTAGAGAAACATAAAAAAATATATGGAGACTATCTCCATGCGTAAAAGCTGTCTTAAAATTCTCTTAATTTTCCACATATTAAGAGATATAGACGTTCGAAGAGCAAAACTGAAGGTCGCACATAAAGGAATAATAAATTTGATGACGCAATCCATTATAAGAAAGTAAAAAATTATTATTATTATCGGCTGGAAATTTGGTTTTCAAGACTTCGTGAACATAACAGTGGTAAATTTGGTACCACATCTGGCGGATTAAAATTCGTAATTTCCGCCAAAGAAATATCGGAAAAAACTGCAGCAAAAGCATTACGAAAATCGAGTTGGTTTATTGGTTCATGGAGTCATTATCTTGGATTGGCGATGGACAGATTAGAGAGTGATTTGTTGTAATACTAGCTAGAGGGGGTTATTTATGTGAATTTACTTAGAGTCGACGAGGATATCACTCAACGATGGTGGGTGACGTCACCAATACTGACTCGATTGCCTTGCGTATATTGCATATTGTGTTGTGCAACGGAAATACATGAGAACATGAGAAGCGCGCCTTCATATTTTCGTCATCTTCCGGCGATGATATCACTTCAACTTACAATATTTTGTGCAGTACCCTGCTGACCAACTGTAATTTCTTCATCTCCGTTCGAATCAGGTGCTTTTTTTCCAAAGAAATTTGATGTTTTTTTAACTCAAAAAACATTAGACATCAATACCAAAAACCTTGATATTTGAAATTGATAAGTTTGAATCAAAGAAATTGATTGCAATGAAATCATAACAACAATTATTTCATTTTAACAAATTAAGTTTTTCAATGAAAAAAAAGCGTCACATTCTTAACCAAAAAAAGTCGCAATAGCTTGATCGTGATTGCAATTACAACTTAGAACTGATTAGCTTAATAGTAAATTTTATATAAGAAATGTTCTAGAATACGTAATCAAAAAAATGTTGATAATATAACCGTTTATAGTTTTAGCAGAATCCCTTACGTCAAGAGCAATGTGAGGAGAGAATCCTAACCACTGGATGTTTCTGCCTACTCAACGTCATCGGCATACTTGGAAGCATATCTCATTCAATCGCTGTTTACCATCACCATCCTTCAAGAACTATGAGCCAGGCGTATTTTCTAGCGCCATCTGGTTGTAAGAGGTGCAAGCGCCTGCCGTCTAAACGGAGATACATTTGGCTTGTTCTTGAAAGAAGAAACACATTTCCTTGACTGCAAGAAGTATTTTTTCTGCATCTGATGTTAAACTTTTCTTTAACATAAGACTCCTGCTTTATATGTATATTTATTTAGAGAATCTTATAGAGTTGTGAAATTCTAGTGAAACGTTGAAGGGTATGTACATATGCTTAATTAATTAGTTTTTTTATATTAGTTATACATTCACACGTGATTCAGATTTATAGCAAAAATTTAGTTGGATTTGTAAACTGTATATATGTATATATAAACTACAATGGATATCGTGCAAGGAGTCTGCGAATTTAGAGGTACATACCCTCATCTTAAGATCAGAGAGAAAACATGTAGGTGCAGAATTTTATGAATCTGAGTGGAAGCAAATTCCTGAATTTGAGCTACAGCTATATAGCTTACAAAAGGTCGGAAAGACACATGTCATCGCTGCCACAAAGATATCAACATTTCCAGTGACAAAGGCTTTCTATCAAAGTACTGAAATTCTGAACAAAATCAAGATTCTTGATGATCAACCACCAATCGGGAACTTTACGCTTGATTCACCAAACGTTTCGTTAAATCATAAAATAGCAAGGACTATATGATAAACACCAAAATGTGGCCACACTATGCGCACCAAGCTCCTTGATTAACTCAGCCACATGGATTCGCTAAAATACGATACATTTTCGTATCTTTGTCAATAGCGTTCTAGCTTTATGAATTAAATTTTATCGAAAATGAATTATGATGCTTTTCAAATCAGTGTTTTGACTGTAAAATTTGAAAACATTAGGATTTCATTGCGTGGATTCACATCCATCATTTGCAACTACATACGAGCGAACCTATTGATTTAATAATAAAACACACTGAAACAGAGAAAATTGAAAATCTGCTATCTCCTTAAATATGAAACATTTGCTTTTATAAGTATATATAGTGTATATAGTATACCACAATTTTAGGTAATGTTCGAAGATTAAAAAAAACTTGCCTTTAAAGAAAAACATTTGTTACGCTTTGATTATGCTTCATAATCAAAGAACTTAATAGTAGAACTAAAGTTACGTAGTAGAATGCAACCTCCTATCCTAAATAGCATTTTACCACCAGATCTGGATGATGTAAGAAAAAATTAATGTTGAGCATAACTAGTATTTTTCCAAAAGTCATACAAAATACAAAAACCAGGCAAACACAGTATTTAACGAATTACAAATAATTTTGAATAACCTTTCTAAAATTATTTGTTTCTCGCTCTACCTTCTGTTCCCGACTTGCGATAGAGAGTTACTGTATTTTGATAAGCGTTTTAGTGTAAAACAATTTCTCATTGTTGGTAACGCTGTTTGAGGTACCATTTACTAAGCTACTATTTATACTTGTCAAATATTAAACAAGTATTCTAAGTATAATCTGCACACATACCTCAAAACGAGGCTTATGAAACTATGGCATCTGTAATATTGCGCTCGACCAAGTTACTTACGAAAAATTCTGGAGCTACATGGTTTGCTTTCGCTCTAACTTCTATCCCTCTATTGATATACGAATCGTATTTATAGGTTAGTTTCGAACATCTCAACAAGTTCCTGTAGTTACAGCGACGATATTAACGTTGCTGAAAAACAGAAGGAAGCTCAACAAATTAAACATGACTTGGCATTAATTAATCCAGGTGAAGTTGAACACAGGCGCCGTCTGCAAGGTTATATAACAATCAAGGGTCCAGTATGTGCCGTTACTTCATAAATTACTCATTGTTTATTTTAACTCTACAAATTTTGCTTTTCCATAGGAAATAATAAGCCCTGTGAGTGGTATACCAGAAGAACATATTAAAGAGAGACGGGTTAGAATATACGAACCACCAAAAAATTGTATGCAAAGTGGTACTGATAATATTCATTATTGGGAAATTGACTTCGATACTAGAGAACGTTGGGAAAATCCATTGATGGGTTGGGTTTCTACGTAAGTGTAGGGTATTTATAAATATGACAATTACCAAAGAAGAGGTTTTTCAGGGGTGATCCACATTCTAATCTAAAGGTTCAGTTTGCTACTAAAGATGAAGCCATTGTTTTTTGCGAAAAGAATGGCTGGAAATGGTTTGTACAAGAGAAAACCAGTAAGCCAATGAAACCAAAATCGTATGGTGTCAATTTCTCTTGGAATAAAAGAACACGTGTAACAACTAAGTAAAATTAGTAAATAACTGTAAATTATGAGAAATATGATGTTATGTGTATGAGACCTATACAGATTCAATTAAATTTATGTGTAATTTATGATGTCTGTGATATTTGAGCATATGAGGTGGTTCAAAATATATGCAATAACGAGGTTTAAGTCCCATTCTCACTATTCAATATTGATGGTGTGATTTTGTAGTGGCAATATTTTCACCTTGTACAATGTGATATGTAAAGTATGCTTGAATATAAAACATCCAATTACGCAACTTTTGAATGTAATTTTTACACGAATTTAATAAATTCTTTGCAGTCAACATTTTATGTTACGTTGTAGCTAAATTTGTGTTATTTAGAAACAAGGATTTGAACCAAATGTAGTATCACCGTGTTATAACCTATTCAACAATTTAATTTAGTTGAATTTCAACCATATTTTCAACTTTTAATTGATAAGCGCACAATATGAATACAGGCAGTGATTTCAATTCGTTTATTCCGAATTATTGTTGCTTCAAAATCGTGGCATCAGTATCGCATAGTGCGTATTTAGTTTAAAGTAGAATAATTTGTATTTCTATAGGGGGCTGGATGTCGTTATGTGCATAGATGGAGTTATGTACACACAATAAATAATTTGCAGCCTTTCAATATGTCTGTGTGTGTCTGCCAAATTACGTCAGATTAATCTATTTGTCTTCACCAAAGATTTTCATGCGTGCATCAATGCGCATGCGAGTTTTTTATGAATGAAAAAGTATAAAGCGTTTCAGTGCAAACTAGCTAGTACTGCCTATGACGCTTAAATCTTCGACTACAGACGACGAGCAATAATACCTTTTCAATTTCTATAGAGACGTGTATCGATGGGCCCTTTTATCCAACCTTTTTGTTTTGCATATTACCGTATTCAATTCAATATTATCGTACAAACATATACCTTATGAATTATGTTAATTTTTTTTTGGTTTTCCTTGGTACATTTTTTTTTGGTTTATACACAACGACTTTATTTAGTGCCAACGGATATTCCTAATGTAACAGTTTGGTTGAAGCTATCCAGTCTTTCCGTGAAGATATTTATGAGAAGTGTAAAGAATACAATTGAATACGGTAACAGATTAGTATAAGGGAGGACGTGGTTAGAGCAATTTATAGTTTTTTGGTAGTAAGTTAAGGACGTGATTTACCTAGGAACTTTACGGCATATCTGCCCAGAGGCCCCCACAATATTTTCTATTTTAAATTACTAAGGTTTTAAATCAAGGTGAACTTCGAATTACATACATGTTTTCTAGATATGAACAAAGAAGGTAAACACAATGGAAGAGAAAGTAAATATATTGATTACGAATATTTGTTGAACCGAAAAATAAGATAAGCTATATGGTTAGATAAGAATAGTCTTAGTTGTGGTATTAGGTAATGAGGAATTTAAATACCTAAAGTAGTTATGACTAGAGAGGACAAGTACGGTCTCTTAAATGATGCTACAAATTTTAAAGGATAATAGAAGTTACAAAAACTAAATTCATCCATAGTGTCTTGCTAATAAAATATAATTATAAAATATGACTATTTTATTTTCGTAAACCTAAATTTATAATAATGTATTTACGACAGATATTTTTAAATTAAAAAAAATATTACTTATTAGCGTAACAAATTGAAATGTCTGCTTCTAAATGAACCTGCTCAACAATGGACGACGGTAAAATGTAATTTTTATTTTTTTAGAAATCAAGTAATTCGGCTTCTTTAATTATTGAGAAAGACCAACTTATACAATCGTTCGATTTTAATCATGCAAATTTCGGATTTAACATTATAATGATGTTTTTATTATTTTTTATTATTACTTATGCCAATTCACTTCCGCTGTTTATCCCAAAGTGGTCTATCTACGTAATGTGTTTATTATCATTTTGAGGAAACGTTAGGAATAGAAGAATCGTAAGAGTGCGAAAGCAAGTATATTGTATATTATTGTCATCTGCGGGGAATGATATGCCCTACATAGTTACATCTATTGCTACAATTAATCCCTAACAGGTACCGCATAGTGTTTGTAAAGATTTAGTCACGGGTATTCGCCACATGTCGGTATAGGGGTAAAATATAATATACTGCGTCCTTGAAACTTATCACCGCTTTAACCAAAAATAATTGAATTATCTTTGGGCTTTGGTTGTTTTTATTACGAGCTTCCCGATTTTATTTTATACTATTCATACTCTCCAGTTCCTTAGATCTAATATACCTTTTTCTTACACGTCACTCTGTGCCACCTCACAGGGTTTACTTTAAACTCACGTCTTGTAAGTGCTTACTCTTAAAATCGCTGTTCTCATTTCGTTTGAGTATTAAGCGTTCATATAAAATCCCACAGAACCACAACAGAAATAATATTATATTCAATTTATTGCACGATGATGTGTATGTGATGTTTTCTTTTATTTAGAAAATTCTATGAATCATTCAATGCGGCGATTAAAAGGAAATGAATGTTGATACTGTTCTACTAGAGATACTAGAGAGGACAAATGCGAGTGAAATCATGCCTGTTTCACAGCGACTAGACAGACTCGTGTTTTGTCGACTCTCGGGGAAACCAGTACGCAACACGAACCCTTTCTTATGGGACAAATAGACTCAAGTCTATCTAGTCGCTGCAAAAAAGATATGACTTCACTCGATTTTGTCCTCTCTAGTTACGACGTAATATGTAATATAGTATATAGTAGTATCTGCGTTATAATTGCATTTATTAACGCTCGTTTTCTGTGTAAGCGCAAAAACTGAATTCACCCAATAAAATCAGATATATAGTCATCATTGTTTCATAAATTGTTATAACGAAAATCAGCATAGACATTTTGACTGTCTAGCATAGTACAAAAGTACTGCAGGCAACAATTCTTTTTTCTTTTTGACTAGAATAGTGCAAATTGTATCTCATGATTATTAAGAATATCCTTCTTAAAAGCTTCACAAGTTAAATATTTCTGAATAATTAAACGGAGTTATATATCGACTTCCTAAATAATATCTCATTAGTAGCATCAGTAACAATTACAATGACAATAATGACAAGGTTAACGTATAGCAATGTTCTGTATGTTATTTGTATATAAATCAGGTTAATATAAAAAGAGTAATTTGTTTATGTTTTTATACGTTTTATAAATACGCGTATTATAATTTAATCCTTTATAACCGAAGTAAACCAGTGGTATTTGATAGTGCAATTCAATGTCATAGGTTTTACTACCAAATCACAGTTATGATTTGAAATCACATATGATTTATTGATGGTATGTCAAATGAAAGTATAGGTTTGTTCGTTCGGGTTCGAGTAGTGTAAAAAGACAATGTAGGTGCAAGTGTATGATCGTGTAACTTCCACCAGGTAGATACTTCCTATCATTTTTCATTACAATATTCAACGCCTCTAATAATTAGTTTAGAAATTTACAGATTCATTTTTTTATAACGGCTCCATTTTTGTTTCAATTTTTGTCTTCATTAACGGTGTTACACGTGCAATTGTTGTGGATAATATTCAACTATTGGAATGTTCTACTTATTTGAAATTTAAAGTCGTTTTTTCTTGTTTCGGTATATACATTTTTTACTCCTACTCTAAAAAGCGTAGATTCTAATCGCACTAATTGTAGCTGCTCTGGAATTAACGAACAGCTTTCGTGTAAATGCACGGAGGCCCAACGACCGCATATTTTAATGCTCGAGGTACTTAGTGTAGGCCAATCGAACAAACTTTCTGTATAAGAGGCAAGTGACAGTTAATGAAGTTTGTGTGGCTTTTCAATAGGTTCAACGGTGCAAGTTGTCAGTCAAAAATGTATTTGGTATTGTGGTTTTTTATAAGCAACATGTAATAGTGAAGGAGTATATTTTTGTGATGAATAATGCTAATCACAAGCGAGCACACCATCGGAAGTATCAGTAATGAACAATACGATTGATATATCGGAGGTAAATAACCATCAAGGCGGACTCCACTGCAGTAAAGATGCTTTAACCGATGTTTTTGGATGGTTTTTGCAAGTTTTATTGGCATGCTTAGCGTTCACGTGTTTAATAGGTATTACCAAGCTAGATATTTTCTTAGCAATTTACTTAACTGCAAAAATATTTCAGCAAAGAGATTTTGTGAACCTCGTCATGAAAGACGATCTTGGTTGATCTGGTTTTATGATACGTCCAAACAGGGTATGGGCGCATTAGCGATACATTTGGCCAATGTTTGGCTGGCTGGTCAATATACAGGAGATCCATGTACCTGGTATGAGATTCGAATGATATTAACTTTATATATGTTTATTTTTTCGCAGGTACATTATAAATTTTCTGTTAGATTCATCATTGGGTTTGTTGATCATTTTCGTAGGAATTAAATTATCACAGCTATTAGCTAGACGGAAAGGTTGGGAAGCTATAAATTTTGGAGAGTATGGTATGCTACATATTCAAATTAACGTTTTATATAATTTACATCACTGAATATCTATGCAGGTAAGCCACCATCCATGAATGCTTGGCTTGCACAGTGCTGCTTATATCTTGGGCTAATGGTGATTGTTAAGATAACTATAACATTGTTCATGCAGTTGGATTTCTGGGAGAAAGTTAAAGACTTCATCTTGTCGCCAATAAATAATCCAAAGGTTGAACTTGCATTTGTGATGCTTATCATTCCATTTTTTGTAAATGTAAGTATTACATTGTTATCTTTATTACTTCAATGATTACTAATTTAAATTTTTCCTTTAGTATATTTTAAATTTTAGTATCTGTAAATTTTCTTTTTATTTACATAGAGGTAATTTTATCAGTTATTTTTGAGAAATGCTTAAAAATTATTTCCTTTCTACTAAGAGTATGTTCCATCGTTTGTTTTGTTTTCTCAAATTTCAAAAAGATTTATTTATTTCTTTCTTTCTACTTTGGATCTACATCGGCGCATTTTTGATTTTGATACTACATTTTAAAAATTAAATTAAATTAAATTATAGCCTTATTATAACATATTACTAATGCATATTTAGGGAAAACATACTGTTAATCGTGATGTTCTTATAACAAATAAAGAGCTTGCGATTTTTTTAAAAGGATTGTTTGTGGTTGTTTTTTTCTCACAAACCCGATAGCTATTATAATAGCGTCGCCATTTGTTTTCTTCTTCGAAATAAATACGTTTGTTAACACATACAGATTAGATTTAAAAAAGGATCTTAGTTACGTTCAAGAATTCCAACAATTGAGTTTTAGTAGTAAATACATTTAGTATTATGTCATTTGTAAATACAAGTATAATTTACCACTCTACTCGATTATTGTTATTTTTAGATTAAAAGATTCATAGTACAGATTTATTCTGATGTGGCATGGCTATATTTACAAACCAATGTCCACGGGCGTAACCAGTATTTGATCAACGGAGGGCTTTGTATACTGGGCATACTGAAAAATTATTTGCAATATTCTGCCGTATTTCTTGAAATAATTTTCTGACAAATCAACAACTGATATCGCGGTACACTCTATCGTAACATGACCTTCATTTATCTCTAAGCTTGCAGAAACGAGTGCTTTTGCAGTATTGTACGGTCCGGTTATTATCAGTATTAAAAATTAGATTAATATTTTAGTTTGGTTGTGTTGTTGATATAGACTGACGCAAAAATTCGCGCTAGTGTTGTATCATTAGCATGGCTTTCATTAATGACTCAGTTATACTCCTGGGGCGAGATGAAAATATGTTGTGTATTCAGAAAATAAGCGTTCAGTGTCTATGATGTAATGTTCGCGAATTTAAAAAGGTCGTTCATATTACATTCCCACTATTGGTTTTCACTTGAATTCGTGTCGATACATACTGTAGTTTGGAAATTCTTTATTTTTCTTTTTTCTTATAGTTCGGATTCTTAGTTATAGCCATATATGATTTATCGTTTGTTAACTTTCCTACATTATCTGTTAGATTTCATATTTAGCGCTTCGTGTATTGTAATTTGGAAATAGTTTCTATAAGAATTAAATAATTTTAGGAAATTTGCTCTATTTGAGTATGGATTTCGGTATCTAAAACTAGCTGCTGGCTTACTGAAACCGTTTGAGCTTCTTGCGGATTAAAATTTAAGATGCAAGGTTTAATAATGTGATTGTTTTAATATAAAACAGCTTTAAGTTATGTTTCTCAACTCGTCATACCGGCTGTGGTGGCTGAGAAATATTCTTGGAAATAAGCTTGTTTAAACGCACGGATGCGTTTCGGAAATTTAATAAAAACTTTTTTGGTAGAAGCTATTAATTCATCTACTTTTGGATAACCGTTTCTAATAAATTTGGTTGCAATCCGATATACACGGAGCAAATAGGTTACATGAAGCAATGAGGATGAGATTGTTTTAGTAACTTTCTAGCTATACTTATGTTTGTATCCCCATCACAACCAATATTGCAAATTGGGTTACCGATACATATACTGATATATTTCCTGAGTATTATAGTTTTTACTGTTATCTCCGCACTTGTCTTCTGTAATAATGTACTACGTAAAACAAGAGGCACGGATGCCACATCGCCTTTTAAAGTGCGCATTAACACATTTAAAATACAATTCTTTTATGCATCAGTTATTTCATCCGCTGCCAGCCATGCTTTTTATTCTTTAACTCTGCTTTGATTTGATCCGCAATCGTGTTTTTCACCTGCGGTAAATTGAACTAATTGATCTCTTGTTGGCAATTTTTATTCCGGAAGCATTCGAAATTCTTCATTTTCTACAATATTTGGTGGAATGTTGCATACGCTTAACATAAGAAAAACGTAGACATTTATAATGGGGTGTATTACGTTTCGTATTTAACAAATTATAAATTTGTTTGTGTAGTTACATGAATATTTAATCACTTTAGGAATGAACAATAGCAAATAAAATCGAAGAAAATTAGATCAAGCCACATAAATGACAACGATGTAAAGGAAGCATTTTATTATATGCTTTTTGTTCTGTAGCAAATTATCCTAAAAAGGAACTGAAATAAACGTGTGAACATAAAACAGAATTTATTCCTATCGTAAAAGTATACAGGCAAGTATACACAATTATTAGGCACCTCCAATTTTTTCAATTATCTTTAAGATAAACAATGAACAAATCAAATAAATATTATAAAAGCAAATATTTATTACTAAAAACAAGAAACTCAATATTTGGTTGGCCACCCGCGGGCTTTTATCACAGCTTCAATCCTTTTAGGTGAACTGAAACACATGGCAGGTTGAAGTTGGAATGTCCTCCCACACTCTTGCAAGTATTGCTTTTAATTCTTGTTTGGATTTGCATTTGTGTTCGCATACTTTTCGCTTAATAATAGCCCACAAATGCTCGATCGGATTTAGATTCGGGCTTTGGGGTGGCCATTCCAAGATGTCAATGCTGGCGTAGGTCCCAGAGTTCATTCTACCAGTGCACACGAACATCTGTCCAACCCCTGACGACGTCATACACCCCCATATCATGACACTACCGCCATGTTGGATGGTAGACACCACGCGACCGGCATGGTATTCTTCACCAGGCCTCCGACGCATTAGCGCGGCATCAGGTGTACCAAAAACCTGTAATAAACCTATCCTATTAATTCTTTCAATTCTCGATTTTTTTTAACACAATTCGTTTACATTTCTGTAAAATAGTTACCTTTTACTGAATATAAAACCATTAATTATATTTACCTCTATATTACACTCATCTGTCTAAATCGCATTCGTCCAGTCCTTCTCTGTCCACGATTTGTGTTTATGAGACCATGCTAGTCGTCTATTTTTATTTACGTCCGACAGCCACGGTTTCTTTCTAGCTTTTCTCGATGATAGATCGACTTGTCTAAGATGTCTGCTTACTGTTTTAGGCGATAAATTAACGTTGAGTTGTCGATTTAACGCGCCAGCCAAAAAAAAGTTGCCGTTTGACGTCGATTTTGTAGAGAGCGTCGTTGTAACCACCGGTCCTCCCTTTGTGTCGTTTTACGTTTTACTTTTTACTCTTTTACTATCATTACTTGGGGTAATCCCTCGGCATGTAGTGTAATAATTTGCGCACGTTGAAACTCGAAAAATTCTTTAGATTTCGGCATTTTCAATTACATACACATAAACTAATCACGAATAAGTATTGTGCGATATAATGGGTGTTTATCTTACTGAACAACATTTTAAATACGTACTTCATTTTGTTTTGTTTTTTTTTTTTTTTTGTAAATATTATACTGTATGAATAATCCATGAAAACGGGGGTGCCTAAACACTTTTGAACGGTACTGTACATAGTTAGTTACTCTTATGTCTAAGTATACTTTATTAAAAAAATGGTTACCGAGACTATTATAACATACATTTATGCTTGGAATTATTTTCAGATAACCAAATATTGTATTTGTTTCGAAAAAAAAAAGAAAATAATTCTATAAAAAACGAATTGAAATAAATCTAAAATTAAAGTAGCAATTTTTATATTTTTTCCTCGTCGGAATAGTTAATTTTCTATTTGTAAATTTTAGTAGTTAAAAAATTTTAAATCCCATGAAGAATTTTAATAAATATTTCGCTACTAAGTTACACATTCCAATTTACATAGATACTCTTTGTACTTCTATCTTCATCTTATTATATTGATTCAAAATAAATTAGCCTCACTTCAATTACATACAAGACGCATGTCCGGGCTTTCTTTTTATATAAATGAATACATAAAATTATGTATCCCATCTGAAATAATTATTTTAGTCAAGTATGAGGACATTCCTCTGAATGTCCTCATACTTGGTAACCGTAATACGAAATTCACTTGTATCTGATGTGGGTGTTGTTTAATAGAAATTTCTTTCGGGTTTTGTCGTGTAATTAATATTAATTACACGACAAAACCCGGAAGAAATTTTTGCCATGGATTAAGGTCGTGAAAGTCTACACTCAACTAGTGGGTGTTGTTTTATTACAGGAAAATGAAAAGTTCATAATTAATCAAGAGAATACTACAATCCCAAAAGTACGCACAAAAATTGATGTGACCTGGATAAACTGACATTAATTTAGTGGTTTACCGCTACCAGCTCTGATTGGTCAGTTGAACTATGGTAACGCGATAATGTAGTTTTGCGATACTCCTAATTTTTCATTCTGCGGTACAGTATTGTGTGAACCATAGGATTTAATTACTGGATCCAGCTTTCTTGATCGCTGCTTTACTTTCTCGCTGCCCTACCTTCAAACGGGTACCTTTCATGTAGGGTAGTGCGATATTAGTATAATATGAAGCTATGCAGTTGTTATATATTAACACTACCAGTATATTGCAGCAATACTTTTTACTTTTTTTTTACGTTTTCATGTACTTCTGTGTATTACGAAACCAATATAAATACCAATATTACAAAAATTGTAATATTGGCACCCAAATTACAAAAATTGTAATACTGGCACCCAAATTACAAATATTGTAATTTGAATTGTACAAAAGTTTGACAATTGAAGGTTCATTTACAAAAAAGTTAACCAAAGGTAAGCCAGGAATTAAGAAAGTTGGTACCAAGTAATTAAATACGATGAATATGTTTCGGCATTAAGAACTAGTGTACCGGCAAATTACCAATCACAGTGTAAGTAGCCGCGATAATTTCTGTGTATACCTTTGAAGTTATGATATTCTCTTGATAAATTATTGAACTTAAAAACAAAAACATTACCTATAACAGACCTAAGTAGATTCCGAGACTAGGATGGTGGTAACGTCCAGCTATAAATAACTCGTGATTATAAATTTAATTGGTGAATTAGTATTGATGCAAAGTTAAATATTTGCTTTTAATCGGTACTTGTTGGAGCCAAAAATGTATGAATATCTAAGCAAAATACTACAGTTACTAAGTACAAGGACAATCAGATGAATGACGCTAAACTAATTGTTTAAGATGGCATATACAATTTTATTTTGAGAATATGCTGTGGTACTTTGCAAAGAGTATCCATAAAAATTGAAAAAGACTTGGTATACAAGAATAAATCTTTGATATGACATTCAGAGTTTTGGCGACTTTGTAATCCACCATTTGTGAAATATTTATTAAAATTCGCACGATTTAGAATTTTTTACCTACGAAAATTTAATAATGGAAAGTTAACATTTCAATATTTCTCACATGTAAAAATTGCTATTTTAAGACATTTGCAGTTTTTGATTTGTTCTAAATATATATTTATATAATTATTTTCTTTTTCAAAACAAATACGATATATAATTCCACCAATGTTTGTGTATGTTAATAGCCTTAGTTATTTGTTATTTGTAGTATGCACTTTACAAAGAAACTGTGTCAAAGCATATGTAGTTGTAAGAGTAGCTAACTATCTCATTTCAGAAAGAATAAAATGTTATAATTCTTTGATGTCTTGATTTGATTTTTCTATTTACCTTCGCAGTAGTTTTCTTTTTGGATAAATATTAGTCGATTCATATTTAAAATGCTTTTTTTACATCATTGTCATTTTTGCGGCTTGATTAACTTTCTTTGCCTTTTTTGTTGTTATTCATTCTGGCATTGCTTGAAGATTCGTAATAGGCTTCTGTATCTATGTCTAGAAAGAATCGTTGTTCAGCAAAGTAAACGCCTAGATTACACTGAATCATCATTGTACATAAATCAAATAAGAATGGTTGGTATTTTGCGGCAACACCGGTGTGCACTTTGCACATGCCGTTTACAATGGGTTTGTAACCAACGTATTAGATATATATCGTATATTAAACATTTAATTTTTACGCCGTCGTTAAATCCGTATAATCCTTAATGAACCTATTCACCGTCTTTAATGATAGCTGTTTTTTGCAATCTACATATATATTTCGCATGCGAGAGTCCATTCGTTAGCTGCGCTGATGAGGAGCGCCCGAATTTGCCTGCTGTATTCATTAAGGTGACGACTAGTCATACCTCGGCAGTAAATTCCATATAATACTAAACTCTGAATACGAATATATTAGCAGTCCAAGAATTCTAGCTTTAACTATGAATTAATACGTTTACCACTGCATACTACTTTTGATGTATAGCGACAACATAAAGGGGATACGAGCTTTCAACATTTATGGTGTAGTGTTTGCTCTATCGTATATTCTTCAAACGATTTTACTTTCAGATATTAATGTTTTGGGTAACCGACAACTTCCTAATGCATAGAAATAGAAAGCGAGTGCGTCGAACTCGTAGATCGAGTGCCGAACAAGGTTTATTGAACAGAATGAAGATCCAATACCGTTCGATACGAAATAACGAGAAACGCCGCGATTCCGAGAGCGATATCTTATTGTCCGCCGATGAAGAACTACTTGATCCGGACGACGTCCTGCAGCGAACGCCGACCAAGCCTGTAGTTACTTAATTATGTGAGTCGGATATTCCGAAATTCTGCGTTTATATAGGATAAAAGTAATTTTCTAATTACTTTCCTTGGGAAAACATGCTGCGGTCGGTCTTGAATTTGCAGAACATATTCTATTTAATAGTGCCAAATGTTTTGTATTTTACACATTTATTCCTCCACATTCAGTACTTCAATAGAAATTGTTAAATGTGATGTCAAGATTTAGTAGAAATACTGTTTACTAAATATTTGTCGTATAAATAAAAATATAAATAAATTAAAAGACTATTGGAAGGTATTGTCAATAGTAAAAGCAAGCAACAAGAAGACGTTCATTCATTCATTAATATGTGTAAAATTACAATCGTTACCAATTTCCTTGACTGTGATTCACCCATAGACTGAATACTTCTAGAGATCATCTTTTAAAACGTTTTTATTCATTTGGCATTATTTATCTTGTTTTATGATAACGGTAAAACCAATTAATTTCGAAGTATGTCGTGCAAATTTAAGATTTCTGTTTCATTTCTTTCCTCTTTGGATGATATTAAATTGTACTTTTTACTCTACTCTGTTGTTGAATGACAAAGCAAACAAGCAAATTATTTATATTTTGTAACAGCTAGGCTTATATCTGTAATTATTGATTTTATTATTATTAAAATCGTATTCTATTAAACTGTGAATGCATATCTGTATTTATGTTTTTATAAGGTATAGCAGATTATATATTTTATTAGTAGCACTTTTTTGTAAGCGAATCTTTTATTATTATTATCTTATTTAAACACTTGTCTCATGTTTAATTTTTATCTTTCACGCCCAATTGAATTGATATTACTTGTATTTTACGGTGTAATTGAAAGATCCAGATGCTTCTTCTCCAGATTGATTCTTCTTATCACTTATGGCCTTCAATTGATAAGAAAGGAAGTGTCGAATGGAACCAATTCAATCGAAGTTGTATTGGTTTATTTATTTTTAGTTTTGAAGTGGTCATTTTTAAATAGTCAAAAATCTTATTAGTTTCATAGGCAGCGTTTACTTCTGAAGTTGTGATTGTTTTTGATTTAAAATAGAAGCTTTTGTGGGAATTATGACAGTTGTGAAGTCTATTCTTAACAGGCTCCTCACATATTGGAGAAAACTACGTTCTAGTTAATACTCAACGTTGTTGTAAGAATAACAGGTTTATTGAAAAATACACAAGCAGTAATGAAAGACAAAGACTTACTATAAGATGGGAGATATGTCCGTAATTTTTTTTTGTAATTATGGGATTAATTAAAAAAACAAGTAATTATCAAATTTTTGTTTTTTGGAAAATTCAATTTCACAACCGATTTCTATATATTTTGGTTATCAACATGTTTAATTTACATCGAACATTTTCCAATTATATCAAAAGGAATGTCTATAGTTGGGTAGGTCTTGAAATATTTGTTTAATAAAAGTAAATCATTTGAAAGAAAATCTAATATGTCAACCAGATAATGCAGTATCACTATCAATTCTTGAGAGCAGCCTATAAGTAGTTTTACGGTTTTTGAGTATAACTTAGGGAATTACAACTTGTTATTTTAATTATGTAAGTACTAATTTAAGAACAAAGTAAAAAATACACCAAATGATCGGCCTATTAATTCATAGTGTTGCAGTCTATACATATTTTATGTATTCTTTTTTCTTATTGTTTAAAAGCGGCAAAAGTCTTCACCAAATATATTAGGATAAGTTTATTTAAATATTTATTATTCGTTTTAATTAAATCGACGAAGCTGTGGTTGCGATTATTTCTAGGGAATTTGTTACTTGAATACGTGGAATATCATACTTTATGTAAATATGAAAGAGAATTGAATAAATTTATTTTATTAAATTGAACTTTGATTTAGCCCTAGATAAAGCCTCTAATTTGGGTACGTCTTGTTTAAGTGTTAAAAAGGAGTTTGTATTGTCGCAATGTATGCATGTATAAGGTAATAATTACATGAATGATAAAATGATGGTATCTTTTAAAAATAAAATTGAATTTGTTGATAATAGCACACTTAAAATAGATTTATCACAAAAATACATCAAGAACTAATGAATACTTTGGCAAATATCTTTATTGTAGAAAATTGTATGGTTTACTTACGTCTAAATAAAATTTGTATAACTTTGCTCGTTTAGATACATTTTAATTACATATATTGATATGGGGTAATATCTGCTTATAAATAATTGATTTTACATATTTTATTTTCTTACCAACCAATAAAAACATATTTTTTTTATGCAATCTTCCGGAAATTTTCAGGTAGACACTCTTAGATTTCTCGGCCAATTTAAGTCGGTAGTCCCGGTAAAGGACGTATTTGTTAATTTCGTGGCGTAGTATATGCGAATATATATGTATTGCAGGAATTGTCAACTGAAATTTAGCGCGAAATTTAAAAGTGTTTGCTTGGGATTATGGGATGCATAACGCTTTTTTTTTGTTAGTTAAAGTAGTGTACAGTGTGTTAATTGCATTTCAGTCCAAGTTAGATTACGATGACCGTGATGTAAACAAGAGCAAGAACACAAGCTTCGCGGATACGTTTTGAGACGGTCAATTATTTTTGGGAATAAATAATTTGAAAATATGTAAAACCAATGCTACTACAAGTTAGGTACTCTTTAAACTTACTCTATATCTAAATATATAAATCAAAAAATACTCCTGTACAGTCATGTTATTTACAAGTTAATTGATAATTCAAACAGATATACATCATCCAGTTTACAATAACTATTCTATTTATTATTACAGATATTTACACATACATATTGAATAGTATAACTACTATTAGAATAATTAAATAATCAAAAGAGCGTTAACAGAATTTTATTTTGTTTGTCCGTAATCCAGAGTATTCAAATTACATTGTGCTTAATTTTAATGGAAAATGTGATGGGTTAATTACATCCCGTTTTGGTGCACACAAATATTGATCCACTATTTTCCGGAAAATAAGAAAATACTGGATCAGTATTTCTAAACATAATGCCTAATATATATTCAATTACCAGTAGGAATTATCAAATTTCATCGACAATTAAGGTCGCTGGTTAGGATTAGGTGAGGCTACGATGTTTACTTAATTTTCACATAGCGCAATTGTTACACTACTGACCGCAATGAGCGGCTGCTCCAATTGGCTTGGTTATTGCTTAGGTAGTGAAAATATCGTTCAATATTTCATGAAATATTAAAGCAAGCTGTTCCAGCGGAGAATTGAAAGAATTTAAACGTTTTATCAAAAGGTAATTTAACGCGTTCGATAGTTTTAAACATGTTTATAATAGCTTTCTTTGTTTGAGTAGGGTGCTTTCCTTAAATGTGAATTCTTCCTTTGATCATTTTATGGGACGAAGAGACTAATTAAAATAGTTGTTGGAAGACGTTTTCGATTATAATTCAATAAACAATTTTTATTGTTCTCTTAAAAAAATTCTTGAAACGATCACTTTAATTAAATTTTGATTCTATTACCAAACAAGTACCAACCTTATTTGAAAAATAAACTGTTCCTTAGAGTTGACCTCCTGTAGGCCAAACTATTTGTTGCTTTTTTTAGCTACATTTTGGTTAATTAATTTTTTCTTTTTAAATTACAGAAGTGATCCGCTCCAGATCAAGATTAAAAAAGTTTTTTGCGTCAATTATTTGTTCCGCTTCACCCTACCACTAAATGGGGTACAGTGAATTATGTAAGAAAAGGAAAAACAAAGAAAAACATGAGAAAAACGAGAACAGCGGTTATGCAGTAATTACCTACATTTTTTAGCAATTGTTTTTAGATAAATAATACTATCAATCAAATCAGTATTAAAAATATATCCACTTCACCCCTTTCTATGGTACACATATTTTTAATATATTAAATATTTATTTTATATATCTTCCTATTGCTACATTTAAGTACTGACTTAGGGCGTAAAAAGTTTCCTTTGGTACACTCTTGATTAACTGTGACAAGATTTCGTTGCCTCATGATTCTATGGATTATCTATTTATTTATATCGTTATAATGAAATCGTTGCACATTTTTTTACACTTAACATACTTTACAATGAACAAAATATAAATACGGAAATCTACAAAGATTTATAACTGTCATTTGGGTTGATTATTGTAGTCTACGTAGACGCGTACCACTTCCCCGGAATATTTTCTCTGCGAAGGCATAAAATAAAAATCTGGTTGCATATCTTGGGGCGATCTGTGTTTCTCATAAGCCGTCCTAGGTAAAGAAAAGGTACTCCGGTCGAGACTTCCTGGTGGATAAGATCCTCTAGGTCTTTGAAGTGATCGAGTGTCGCTCATATAGCTAGGGTGTTGGTTTGGGACGTTTGGTTGTCGCCCTTGAGGCTTGGGCACGCGTGGTTGTTTAGTGGGTAAAGTTTCGCCGCGTCCTTTGCCGTTTATTTGTTTTTTCTCGTCTTCGTAGGGCTCGAAAGCATAGTTGGTGTTAGCAGCCGAATAATCTTTCCATGCTGAGTTTGGAATAAGATGATCCTGCAATAAAATTTGGTACGTTAAATCTATTCCGAATATTTTAGGATTAGTTCTTCAGATTACTATCGAAAAGTACATATAGATTGACACGGGAATACAATGATAAAGTAGCTCTAATTTTACTAAACTTACGCTCAAAATGCGTTTTTTTTGTTTTTTTCAAAAATTTACATTTTTTAAATAGAACATCCGGTACTTGCATATTTTGCAAAAAAGATTGAATATAAATAATGTATTTAGCTAATATAAAAGAAAAATCAAGCAGAAATCAAATGTAGATTGCCACTAGAAATGACATTATCCACGCTCACTTTCGATCCAACAATTCCAGTAAATTAGAGCTGTCCAGGTAACACAGTGAATTATTTGGGTAGCTCAGAGCTACTCCAATTACTGAGTAGCAAGCCACAATTGATTCCTTGTCAATTTTCATGTAATTTTTATGGCCTATAGGTGTAGCCCGGTTTTTGAACAGAGAGGTGAGGAAGGTCTTGATCTGTTAGATTTTCTGTTTCAGCTCGGTTTATAATATTTACATCAGGTCTGCAAGAGAACATTTTCTTAATTGTTTAAAATATGGATATCTGAAAATAAATTATTTATAAAACCTTTTGCTTGCTTTCACATGCAAAAAATGTCGTTTGAAATTTCTAAATATTTTTTGAGTAAAATAGATATTTTTCTCTCGTTCTTTATTTCTTTAACATGTGGCGATTAATTGGCTCCCACCGTGACTAATTTCTTGCCGCATCCATGTTCAGAAGTTTTTTATAATTATTGTTATCTCGAATAAAATTCGGTTAGTTCTTTAATTTAATCCATTTGAACTCCGATAATACCAAAAATAACAATACTGAATTATGTATCATTGCATTTTTTATTATAAATTATAACAATAGACACTTTACAATAGACACTTCGATTTATACTTATTAACATTAGAAGCTTCTACTATTGTATTCCCGTAATACATCGAATAAATGCTATAATATAAATGCATAATTTGTGATAAATTTCGTATTTATCTATACAGCCTACGGTACTTATTAGCAACAGATGAACGTGCCAACCCGGTTAATGTTAAAAATCTGCCTACTCTAAAAAAGCGAATATTATGTTAATCCTGTATAGATTTACTTATTAGGATCCAAACTATTCCTAGAATTGGTGGTGCATCGGTCAGGTGAAAGGGAAATAATGTAAGTGCTGCATTCCGTTGGAAAAATAGAACTCACCCCACCAGGCCCACGCGAGTTTTTTCGCGAACGCGATCTTCCCCCGCCATATCACCAATGTCGGTTTCTGTCGGTAGATGTCGCGGCCCAGTGGGGCAGCGAGTCCCTTCTGTAGTAATGATTCTGGTAGTAGATCGGGTCCAGTTGCACGCTGTAGACCCTCTACGGACACCATACACCAATATGATGTAATGAGCATATATCAGATAGGGGAAGAAAGCAGTAGCTGCCTTATATTCATAGAAATATCAAACAAACCATAATTCTGACCAGTAGTGGTGGATGACGATGTAAACGAGAAGGTGCGGATGACGATTCGGTGCTTATGCCCTTCCGTTTACGTCATCATCCACTGCTGCTGATTTAGACACAATTAATTTAATTTTTGTGTTGATAGTTCTATAAAACAATAACTACTTGACTGTAAATAGGTCTAAATTGACAATAAAGATAAAGTTTATAAATAATTACTGAGCAATCGTGTAGGGAAGTAATGGTTACTCGTAACTTGCAAATTTTTCAATGACGCTTAGGTTGAATCTAAAATAACAGCTGCACTGACAAAAAGCTTCTCGGGTTTATTCCTCATTTGGTAAATCAAATAAAGCGTCATTGACAAGTTGAGCAATTATCATATTTTTGTAAGATCAGCTCTTCCATTAAGGAACCAAGGAATTGAAGGAATAACCTTATTTAACTTGTAATACTATCAATATTTAAGGCAAATATACAAGATTTATACGAAAAATTTAGAAAATTGATGAGAAATTTTTTATAAAATTGTCAATTAATATTTACAAACTTCCTAATGTAAACTTATCCATTTCATTCAAATACCTTTTCATAACTTCTTATTAAAAAAAAACAAAATGACGTTTAGATTTTTTCCGAAATGAAGTTACTTAAATCCAATGAAAATAAACTTTTTTTTATTTATTTGTAAAAACGATTGCTCAATAACTGCATTCTGTAATGTTGGTGATAAAATTATGCGTCTTGTGCTTTCTTCTATGTTATTAACATTTCAAGACAAATACTTTGGAAATTAAGAAATAATATAATTAAAGAAGCAAGCAATTGGTAAATAACATTATGATAACAGCTTCATTGGGGAAGCACAACGGTACCATTGAACTATCTAGTGAGAATGTCTGTCAGAAGCAAACAAAGGTATATGTTATGAACCTACTTGCCCTGTATAGTCACGTCACAGTGCCGTTACCTTATGACTGGACGAAGATCTGCTCGCCGTTTTGTATATGGTACAACCAGCTTGAACTATAGCAACTAAAATAAGGGCGGCAATACAACCCAAAACGATGTAAAGTTTCGTCTCGGATAAGTTGAAGAAGTTAGTTCTGCTGTCGGATGAGGATTCCTGTATTACATTTGATGTCACTGCAAAGAAATAAACGTCTTGATAATACATAATACGGATGGGTTCGGGTCGTTGGTCGCAAATTTCATCTTTACAAAAAATTAACAACACAAAAAAATGATATTAACTGTTTAAGAAACCGTGTACCGAAAATGTTCGGTATTTGTAATTAACACTTACAGTGCTGTGGCTCGAAACTCAAATAATTCTTATCAACCGTAAACCTTCCGATACTTCCACTAACGATTGAGTCGCGTATGATCTTTTCTACTTCTTCGTCATGCGCCGAGTCATCTTCGAACGATCGACCTTTACCAACAGCTGCTTTGTCCAACTGGAAGTTCACAGTGGTTATTATATTTTTGTTCTCTCTGGAAATAATAAAAAAACGGATGTTACTCGAGAAAAGGCCGTTTCTCATTAGCTTACTCTTTAATTTCTGTTATCTTAAATTTCTTATATCCCGGCAACTTTTTGAATAACGGTTTAAAATTATCGTTGATTTGCTTGGTTAAATCTTCGTAGTCGATGGAATTTAGTTTCGGGAATTGGAAGTTCTCTCCTAGATCTATTATCTTAATTTCCACATCGTATTTGAGATTGTTTGAGTTGTCTGCTGTTTGTCCCGTTCCTGTTTCAGCATCTTCTGCAAATAAAAACAATAAATGTTAACTTTTTAAATTCAGCAATTCATTTTAGTGTTAAGTGTGTTAGTTTGGGTACTATCACAAGCAGCTAGGCTATTTAAAATTAAATGCAACCATTTTTTGGACGGAAATATTCTTATAAAGAAGAAAAAGAAGATACAGAAACGATGTTAACTGTTGTCATTCATAAAATGTTTAATATATAGATTAGTAGGTATATGGATATTTTCTGAGGAATTCGAGATCCAAAAAGATCCAAAACCAACTTATCAAATTTTGACCAAACCAACCAACCAAATCTGAACTAAATAAAATTAGTTCAGATCCTAATTGAAAATTAACAAACGTTACACCATTTAGACGAAGTATTTTATAGTGTATGTATAGAGCCTTGATTTACTGTGGACCACAACTGATAGAATTAAACCTTTTTAAAAAAGCTGTAATGTCTGGATACATTAATTTTTAATTGCCATATTCTCAGGCAAAAATAAAACTGATGAGGTTGCTACTATTTATGCAATTATTTTTTTATGAACATTCTTTATCTCTTCTTTCTGATAGACGACGTTCGTACTCTTTCAACGGTGGGTAAATAATGCCAGTACCTTATAATTTTATCAAGAAAACATTTATACACTGTTGCTAAATTTATTATTGTAGCTACATGTTAATTGAGATGTAGTGATTCTTACGCTGATTATAATGGTATTGAGAAAAAAGAAGAAAAAACAATTGTGCATCGTATTTCAGTGCTAACCTGTATTATTTATATTGTTTACATTGACCATCCTGTATATTTCTTTACTATTCGATAAGAAATTAAATTTTGAGTAACACATCTTTATACTACTTTATCACTAAAATGAAAAAGAAAAGAGATAGGATGAAATTTACATTGCATAATTAACTTTATTACAGTAGTTGTTGAGATAGTTGAAATATGAAAAATATTTCAAGAAATCGTCTTTCCTGTTTTATTAAACATCCTGTATATTTTTCAATTATTGAATAGGAAAAAAGAATTGCGCAAAATATCCTTGTAGTACTATAGCCATAAAATGACAAACAAAACAAATAGAATGAAATCTGAATTTATTAAGATGTAACTATATTTTTTATGGTTCCTTTACGTTCTGCAATGCAACCACTTAAAGTTATTGTGCACTATGGGAATCACATTTTTATTACAACAGACAATCGAAACACATTTTTTTGTAGCTTTATTGAAAGAGACCATCATTTAGATATATTGAAATTTACATTAATTTTTAACGTACACATTTTTTTTTCTTAACTTCGTCTAAAATTTGAATTAAAACGTATTACTTGGTTTACAAAATTTTTACACAAAATATTGGGCTAGGCGCCCGAGATAAACCATATCTTCATAATATACAGTAAAATACAGCACACATTTATCAAAATGGTGACAATTGGTAACAAATTTGCTCAGTTCTGTTTGCTCTCTGGACCATTCCCCATGCGTTGTAGACTTATTGCGAGTGCGAGTTCATGACATTGCAAATATATCAATTTTTAAAAATGTTGTCGTACGCAATCCATGTTGCATTGACTGCACTGTGACCTGGTTGGTTCGAGAATCCCTTGAATTTATCCCAATGCCAGGAGCTCCTTATCTGGACTATAAGGCCTGGAGCTAACCATCGTGGTTTGGCCTAATTCCAAGTTTCTGGGTAACGAACATCATGTCGATATGACCTGTGTAGGGTGTATCCCATTATTTAGGCTGCCACGATCGGGCTGATTGTACCTTCCGGTTAGTACCGTTTCCGTTGCTGGTTGGTAGTTGTCACACTTGGTCGACTTGGGTTCCAACGGGCAAAATGTGAGGTAGATTCCGAGAGATTGGTATCGACCGCTATTTTTCAAAGGTTCAGAATGAATCTTCCTTAACATGAATAGCATGGGAGAAGGAGGGTTCACCGGCGGCCAACCTGCCTCCTTTCACCGAGGTTCGCACTCGTACTAGCAGTTCTTAGTTGGTCGGTGGTTACCGGCTGCATATGGAAACATGGGAATATTGCGTGGTGTTTATTAAAAACCCAAAACGAAGAAATCCAAGCCATCTAACTTCACATATTTCCGTTAAAGCTACCGCGATATGCAAAGAATTAAATACACGAGTACTGTTGTGTTGAAAGAGCTCTCTTCTTCAGATTTAAATTGTATAAAAATCACGTAAAATGGAAATATGCCGTTCTCCTGTAATTTTGCGTTGACTATATCGGTGCTGTATAGCTTTTGCCGTTTTTTCTCACTAATACTAATGATCAAAGTATTCACTTTCAACAGGATAAAATTCAAACTAAAATTAAGAATCTATTTTAAAATTCTTGCTGAAATTGAACAAATTTACGCATACGCAGGTCAATGTCAGTAGCTGTTGAGTGAGAATTGGAACATTTATTTCAAATTTCATTAACTAACTCATCTGTTTCTTTCTTTGTTCTAAGAAAATTCCATTGTCGAAACATAGGTTTTACTTTTTGAAGAAATTTAAGCTGAAGAAATTTGAAATTTAGATTTTAAAATTTAAAATTTAAATTTTAAAATCTAAGGTACAATATTATTTCTTTGTTGTTAACGTAGGCTCATTGAAGAAAGTAAAGGTTACCATTAAAAAAAATCAGTTATTTTTGTTTTTTGCCGTTTTTGTCAGATTAAAAATTAATGTAAATAGTGCAATTTTGCTAAGTAATTAGTTTTTGTTCTGTTGGAACAACAGAACTAATTCAAACAGAACAAAATTTTCTGATAATTAAATTAAAAAAATATCATCGGCTAGGTGGCGCTACATCACTTCCGGTTTTGAACTGTATACCCTATTCTTTTTTCAAAAATATAGTAAGCTTTTAAATTTAAGGGTAAGGTGTTTATACGCAAGTACCCAGGCAAAATATTTGAAAATGTAAGTAAAATTAAATTAAATTAAGTGTCCAAAAGTCATACCATTTTAATAGACTGAGATCAGTAGCTTGCTTAACACACTTCGAGGTTCTTTGTTTTTATTCGTGTCCTTTAAGTTTGGAGTACTTCATGTATTTTTTTTTAATTCACTTTGTTTTCTTTTGTCTTTTAAGATTGATCCAATAAAAAGTGTGCAATATTATTTCTATAACTAAACTCTTCCGTCATTGATTTGATATTAAACTAATTAGACTATCCTCGTTATTTTAAATTTAACCTAGGTGTATAAATATTAGTATTGGTATCACCGAACTATGGCAAATGTCTGTAGTCACATTGTAGCAAAATGCTCTTTATATGTGTTATAGTAAGTGAAGTCTCTTAATAAACCTTAATATAATATTACTCTAGGATTTTCATCCTTCATTTCAGTAGATGTAATATTTAAATTTTTATTTGATTTACTAGATAGTGATTAGATAAACTTGTGTCTATCCGCTTCATGAGAATAGATTCGTGTGGCCTACTGATGACACCGAGAAGCGACAAAACACAAGTCTGTCTAGTCTCTGCAAAAAAGTAATAATTTCATCCCCCTTGTCTTGTCTTCTCTATTTATAACGCATAACCTAGGTGTAGCTATATATGTATTTATAAAAATTTTTTTGGAGTAGAATAATGGAGAGCTTAGTGATAATTGTAAGAAAAGTTATTGGTAAATACCGGATTTTTGTGCAGTAAAAACCCAAGAAATGTGCAGTAGAAAAATGGAAAAATTACAGAAACATGCAATCCTTCATTTATCTAGGCACAATAACATGCACAGCTAGTGTAGGTTATTGTGTTCAATATTTATTACTCAAATATGGATAAATACAACAAAATACTGCACAAAAAGGTATTTATGTATTTAGGTAAATTTTACTTGCATAGGTAGAAATAGGAATACAGAAAAAAAAAATTGGTTGAATGAGAGAAATATATTTTTTTGCGTTATTTCATTAAGTGAAAGGAATATTTATTTGATATTTTTTTGAAATATTTATTTGTGACAAAGAATAAATATGTTTGACATTAGAGGCTCAAAAAAAATTACAAAAGACAGGAATTGAGTAGAGATACACTCTCAACTACATTGATGACGCTGGGTAGGCAGAAAAATTTCCGCTGGTGAGTTAGTTAGTTCCGCTGGAATGATTCCAGAAATACCGTGAACAGCTGTATTAGAATTATTTTAGTTGTGTATGTATTTTTGAAAATTTCTTACTCTTTAGGTAATCAGATCTAAGCTGTAGTTGCTATCACAATCAAGCCATTTTGGCTATTTCTTTGGTCTTTGGTTATGTTTCACGAAAAACTAATTTTTTTTTAAGTGAAATAATTAGATTTGTGTTTTCATAATTTTATCGAATATCAATTTCTTTAATTCCAGCATCAACTTTGTTATTTCAAATACCAAGCATTTTAATGCTCTAATGCTTCTTTCAGTTAAAGAAATAATATCACAATAAAAAAGTCCTTGGTAGAAAACGATATTTCTTTGTCAGTACTGAAAAATATTATTTCTTTCACTCAATCATCAATCAATTAAATCAACAATTCCTTTTTCTCAGGGCGCAAAATGTAAAAAAAATGACAATTTCGTAAAAATACATGGATGTGGTACGTTGATAAAATTGACTCGTTTAACATTTAAAATGTCATTTGATAATAAACGTTCACCTATCGAAGTAATAGGACAACTTTTGTACACAGGCGATTATGTCAAGTTGTATTTCTTTTGCGTTAATAAAATCATTTAACTCTCAAATGAACGTCGTCGTCTGTTTGAAGGCCGCAAACAAATTTTTTCCTTGTTGCTCTAAATCCTTTTAGTCTTTTTTTTAGATTATTAGACTCCGGGATTTTAACTGCACCAAACTGTTTGGGAGGTTGGTTAAGTGTGTTTTAATAAAAGTTAAATTTAATGTAATTTTTAATGAACTAAGGATGTTTTTTACTTAGTTCATTAAACATTTTTTTAGATTGGCGAAAGAATTGGATGTATGAATTGAAGATAGGACCCAATCGACATTAAAGGGATGTTATTTTTTTGTTTTTAAGGTCAAAATAGTCAGGAACGAAAGCACTTTTAGTTAAAGTTAATTTCTATTACAGAGATTTAAGTACAGATTTGTTTATAAAGAAAATTATCAATATTACAATCGCATCAAATTCACTTCAGTTCAAAAGCGAACGTTTAATACCAGCTGCAGTACCTACTCATTGTTGTAAAACCATTAAAAGACCAAGCTATACGATAACTACCACTATCGCAGGAAACCTGCGAGTTCCAAGCGTGGGCAATTATTATTAGATTTTGATGTGATGGCGGCCCAACGGGGTGTACAAGCTTTTTTCAAGCTTGTCATGACCTCAGGAGCCTTTTAATGTGTTAGTTGTGTGTGTAAAGTGTGTTCCATGGCCTTGTTACTGTCACTCCCTCGCCGTAAAGGGAGAAGCGCAGTTAATTGTACCCTAACTGCGAATGGTGACTCAGGAGTGTATCGGACCCACTAAGAAAATTTGTTGATTCTAGCGGGACTCGAACACACTGTTAAGCATTGGCCCTCTTACCACTGGGCCACCGAGGCGTTAGATGGTTAAATGGTGGTATTATAAGGGAAAATAACAGATGTGGCGAGGAAAACTGTAATACTAAGCAGGATATGAAACCTGACCTTATAAAACACATTTCTCATTGAATTTAATTGTTGTGTTTCTCGATATTTTCAGACATAATTTATACTTCTACCATTTGAATAGATAACTAAAAGATTTGATTGATAAATTATGGAACAGGTGATGCAACTAACACACTTGTAGTACCTTAATGCAAAAGAAAAAAAGAACAGTTGCATTCTACATAAAAAAAGTAATACCTTGTTCTATCCATGTTGGCGTAGTGTAGATGTCTGTCTGATTTTCGATAGATCGTTGCGAAGCTTTTGAGCCAACACCCAATTCTTTGTTAAAGCTAGGATCTACAGGAGCTACAGGCTTAGCAAAGTGAGGAGATACTGATGTAGTGGGAGGAATTGGAACAAGAGTTAAGGTAGTAGAGAAAGGTTCGGATGTTGACGGAGATTCTACATCGTTCACTTCCACGCCAAAAGGATATTTTCCGAGCAATTCTAGAAGAGAGATTTACAACACCAAGCTACCATTAGCACTACTCTCTACTGTTGTACTACAACTACACTATAGAAATAAGGCTGTAGGGTATCTCAATAAATATTATTCAAGAGATATTTAAATCATTTCTTTTTTCGCTGTTTTTTTTTACTTTGAAAGTTCGGTATGGTTAGTTCTAAATCTACAATTTAAATATTAAATGTCTTTTATGTCACATGGATGAAGGCATAAATGTACCGCTGCTAATTTATTTTATGCGGTATAAAGCAAGTACAGGATAGAGAAACCAAAATCATGAGTAACGTCAAAAACTCCTTACCTAGTTCATTCTCACAAGATTTTATGCAGATTTTCTCACTTGAAATGTAAGGCGTGACACTGTGCTTCCATATTTTTTTACTAACGAAATCGAATCTACCCCCATTCGTAGGGAAGAACACGTACAGGCAATCATCGTCCGTGAAGGATAAATCCTGAAATCATATTTCGTTTATGCTTTGCTGACGTATTTCTACCAATGTATGCACCTCAGGATCTGTAGATATCCTTTTCCTAGTGAACGATAAACTCATAACACCGTCTACAACGCTGCCATTTAGATTATAAATATTTTGAGTTTTATCCAATTTTACACCCGCTGCGGTGTAATTTTGAATCCAGGTGTCCATGATGAAAGGTTTGCCGAGATTATCGACCCAACCTCCTAGGATCGCGTCTGAGTTTGCCTGCAGAAAATTGAAAGGCCATAGGCTTTAGAAAATATTTTAGATCTAATAAAATGGTGGTAAATCTATGGGATTCGATCAACTGTTTTTGTTCTTCTGGCACACAGCTTTCATTTAAAGCATACACATGAGCAGTACAATGAATATTGATATATCTCGTTTCGTATAGGTATATAAACTACACTTACCATCTTTGTGTCTTCAGAAAATGCTATGCCAGTCCAAGCACCACTGTTAACCGTACGTACATTGAAATGAATTTCATCATTTTTTGCAGAGTACCTCCATTCTGCGTAATATTCGCATGTACCGTTTTCCACGTCACAATGTTTGGGCATCTTCCAACTGCCAATGCACTGTGCATCATCTTTAAGTTTACTTTTCTCCTCTAGAATAAAAACAAATAACAAAAAATATGGCAAACTTAAAAAAAAAGAGTTACCCATGAAATCAATGATAGCCATTCCTCTCTGTCTTCCATGCCCGTGATACTTCAATTCGTCCGGTTTATAGAAGTTTTTTACAGAGACACTGCCGGATTCTAAGCTCGATTTTGGAACATGCACATATTTTCCTAGTTCTTGTCCTTTTGCCCATATAACATGCATAAATTCGTCCTCTATAGGGTGATCGGTGGGTTCCCTGGCTGCTAGTTTCCTTCTGAATAGAATAGTTGTTACACCGTCTGATTCATAGCCTATCGCAGCTGTTAAATCATTCCTACCACCCCAGTAACTGTCTTGTCTTGGAGTTGATCGATCTCGAGTGTAATAATCGCCAATTCTATTATAAGTTCCTCTAGCAGTTCCAATTACTATATCGGTGCAATCCATAGGGTTAAATTCCGGTGCTATAAATTATTAGGATGGATTAGAATTGATTGTAAGTAGAAAGAATTACTGTGCCAAGTTGTGCTGTACACAGTACCTTGCTTATTTCTTGTTGGTGTGGCATGCGGTTCTGGGTAGTTAGCCATAGGTTCTGGTTCAGATTTTGGTTCTGCTACTGGTTCGAGTGTAGGTTTGCTAGTGGGTTCAGGTTCTGATTTTGGCTCTGGTTCAGGTTCAGATTTAGGTTCTGATTGTGGTATAGATATAGGTTCAGGTTCAGGTTCTGACTTTGGCTCAGGTTCAGGTTCTGACTTAGGTTCTCAGGTTCAGGCTCAGAGTTAGGTTCTGGTTCAGGCTCAGAGTTAGGTTCTGGCTCAGGTGTGGATGTAAGTTCAGAATTTGGTAATGGTTCTACTTTTGGACTTGGCTCGGGTTCTGGTGTCGTTTCTATACTTTTCGGTTCCGGTTCGGGAATCGATTCACCAAGTAATTCTACAAGAATTAAAGAACCAACCACCGTTATATAATTACCAAAGGTATTGTTACTTTTGTAAATGCGTTATTGTGCTGCGGTAATAAAATTATTGTGAAACGCTAACTAGAAGTCTAATAGAGTTTATTGAATATATCATTCGTTGTTCAGCAAAATTCTTTGGATATCTATTTCGACGATAGGTCATACCGTACTGAAATATGGAGATTACTTTGCTAACTTGGCATATTAGTGACAGTATGATATAATGTTCAATTTTTGGTGAAACGCTGTCAATAATATAACTAACAAAACGTTATTGTGTGTTAATAGAAATCTGAATTTTAATGAAACTATAAAATATATCAACAGAGTATATCTACAAAAAGTGTGACATTAAACGTGCGTCATCTGTGTGAGAAGGTGAAATTTTTAAGTGATACAACATTTCTTACCATTGTCCAGTGCTCTTTTCTTTCGGCCTAAGACAAAATAATAGAATGAAGAATTCGCTCTAGAATAAAATTATACGAACCTACCCTTTTTAAAACTGACTTGGTAAGAGACACTAGTAGTTACTACGCCTTCATCGTCATCCGATTCTTCTTGAGTATTAGAAGTTGATCTTCTAGAATATAAAGATTTTTGACTAATTGGTTCGGGAGTGGTTTCAGGCTCTGGGGAAGGTTCAGGCTCGCTTTCAGGTTCAGGAGTTGGTTCCGGTTCAACAACAGGTTCGGGTTCGGCTTTTGGTATAGGTTCACTCTTCGGTTCTGGTATGGGCGCGGGTGCTGATTTGCTATTGGGAAATTTGATCGTGGGGAAATTTCGACATGCTGGTGTTAGAGATAGAGGTCTCCAACCAACTCCGACGTAACTGGTTGTATTGACTACAGCTACTATTTCAATTTCCTTCTGCTTTGGTAACAATTTCCAATAGAGATGGAAATCCGGACTTAGTTCTTTCTTCAAATGGGTATCGAGGTTTATATTTGTGCTATTAATTGGCGATCCTAAAATTTCGCGCGTTAAAACGTTTAAAACCTATTAGAATTGGTGAAAGCAGTACTTCTTGTGCATCCGGTTCCAAACCACCCCATTTTGCAGTAGCAATGCCTTTCGGGAGGTGTTGTTGCTTCTATATCGATACATTTCCCTTGCGGGCCACAGTCCCTATCTTCTACGCATTCGTTCCTATATTGGCAACGGTCTCCGTAATACAAGCGATCGCATTTACATTTGTCCAAGTAGTACTTGCCATGGTTGCTACACGAATCCCTGAATTCCCTCCCTATAAGCGTGTTACTATCGATATTTAAACTATTACGTAGGAAACGTGAGTGTAATCTTACGGGTTTTAATTTCAATATCTGCGCAAGACCAAAACTGGTATTTCGGTCCCCATTCAGACGCCTGTCTCAATAGCCTCAATGTGCATTTTGAACATATGTATTCTGGAGGCAGTTGAACTTCGAATTGTTGTGCCCTAAAAAAGTAAAGATAATGCAACATATTGTCAAGATAGTATATGAGAGTAACACGTACGTTCCATCATCAGATACGTATTGGGAACCATTTATTGAAGGTGTTAACTCTATAACCGGCCTATCTAACTCATCCAAAAGTTGAATTCGATATCCACCCTACAGAAAACAGTAAAAAATGATAATAAGTTTGTTAGATTTACTTACTAGAATACAAAAAAAGATTTCTCAATCATTAACAACCCTAATTTACATTATTGTTATTTGTATCCTTGTATATTGATATTTATTCAAAAGATTCACCGGGCGAATTGCGTTCCTCTTACTTTACTTAGCAACGGGGAGGCAGGAGTAGGACATTTTAATATTAAAGTTGTATATCACTCAAACTATCACAGGTATTACAATAATATAAAAACAGCAACGAAATAAACGATAAGTGGATGGTTTGGCAGGTCCATTTATTCTTAAAACAAGTGATAAAATTAAAATTTGAGATATATAGGCGTATCTACATTATTATCTACAGTGTGGCGCAACTAAGTAAAGTATTTTTTTAATAGAACGATCTGTATATTATTTCTTGTTCTATATCACATTCCGAATATTCTTTATTTCAGGTATACAGCGATCCCTAAAACGTAGGCATTAAATGGAAAAAACTATTTAGTTTTTTGGAAAGTCCTAACGATAACAGTTGTTTTCCAGTTAGTCAAATCAAAATTATCATGTGACTTCCGTTACTTCTACTTGCAAAAATTGCATTTACTAGCTAAAATAAAGAAGACATCACTAAATAAATTCTGAACAATGATTTCTTATCTAAACATGACTTATATATTTAGATTAAAAAAAATCATAAATGAAAGCATTTTTTTGTTATTTGAATTATGTATTCAAAGAGTGTTTAAATTATAACTGCTTGAAGTTTTCGTACAAAAAAAATTAAATTACTTAGGTCTAAAATTTAAATTTTGCAGAAGTTAAGCGAATATTTTCTAACCTTTAAATTGTTAAGGTAACTAAAATTAGTACACGATAAAAAATCACTGACCACAATATAGTAAAGAAATGACAATTAGCAAAAATAGATAAACATAAGAATAAATAATAACGGTAGAAAGGAAAGGAAAATGTGAAAAACGCAGAATGTGATAACCAGAAATAACAAACATTGAGATTTGACTGTCTCACAATTATTATGATTACGTTGCCAAGCAACATGCTCTTTGCTTCAATTTAACAACGCATCAGAGAAGACAAAAAATTTAACGCCTTTTCCAGCTAATTTTGCGTAGGACGGGAGCTTAGCACATCATTGCATATATAGCACACATGAGCGATCCATTCCAACTTCATCGCTCACTATTGTAATCTAAAAATGTTCTGATGTATCAATTAACATAGAAATATATAGGATGTCGTAAAATAGAAAATATAATTTTATTCATTGTAAGATACCTATTGCATTGTGAAAGCATCCTACATGTTTCCTAATTAATTATTCTTGTATCGAGATTCAATTATTGTAAAAGTACTAATAAAGATACTTATATGAGAGAACTGTTTAAATGCAGTATTGAACCGTTTAGTTCTTTTAGAGGCACATTTTTAAATACTACTTGATGAAGCATTTTTCAATAAACCCATTCATCTGTGATAGGCTGATCCTGAATAATTGCCACGTCTTATATAACGTTGAATTAGTTAGCATATAATGTATCATTTTTGTTTCAATTCAATGTATCTCATAGAGATGAAAGAAAGACGATTTTGACGTTTAGGTGGTTATCAGTAATTAACAATTTTGACGTGCGTATATATGTACAAAAGATGTATCTTGCAAGAAAGGCGATCAGTAATGAGTTTGTTTTGCTTGAAGTGTAATTATTCTTACCCTATGAGGATATCCTAAATGCCACGATACGTTAAATTTGCTGCCAGTTAAGAATGATGTCCGGATATTACCTGAAAGAAAGAATGAATGTGGTTGTAGCATTACTATTATTTTAGAAAAACAAAAAAAAAAGATAATGGAAAGGCAATTAACATTTGTCAGGCTTGATATTTTCTATTTCCTTGAGCGTACAATGTAGTTATCACGATTTCGGGAGTATCAATTTGATGCACCTTCGGCAATTAAAAAAAAAATATGGTAAAAATTCAATTTCAACACAATTTTTCTCACTATTCACACTTAAAGTTATCTAAGACTCAATCTGTATTGTCGTAGAAAATGCAGCTAACTCTGATGTCGTCGATTGTTTTAGCGTTAATTCCTTCGCTTATCTGTTTCCAATAGAATTTGTTAATTTTCGAGCAATAATAATTTGCGATATGATTTTTATTTAAAAATATTCAACTCTTTTCAAAATAACAGTACGTAATTTAATTTGTATTAATGCTTTCGCTTTTCCAGCTTCTAATATATAACTAAATTTTCCGTCTAAAGTGTTGTATGTGTATTCTTTAAATATGCGCGATCCTCCGAATCTGACGACTAGCTAAATACCAGCAATTGATTTAGGAAACTACTATTAAGAGCAAATGGAACTATTCTCAGGATGTTTATAGTACTATACTACTTTAGACTTCAATATTAAGTTTTGTTTAGTTTAATAGTTTCCTTGTTTCCTTCCTTTTAATTCGACCAAATGAATTTCGTTCTGCAAATAGACGTCGCATTCGATGAAAACCTTTGGTGCAATGAAACTCTTTTATTTAAAATTTCGGCCTTTTTGGGTAATTTCTGTTTCTATAGTACGACCTCGTTATAATTTTTTCTTTTTCAAAATAGTTGCCGAACAGCATTCAATGACTATTTTAAAACTGTCACCATAACTTTCCCAGTCGGTTTACTCTTTCCTTTCTTTTTTCTTGGAAATAGTGGACTTTTCGACTGCGCTTTCAGGAGTGTGCTGGTGTACACAACTTTCATTTATAAGTTACTAATTGGCCTCAAAATTTTGACATTTTCGATTAATCTGCTTCAACAGAATTTTGGAGATCATCATTCAAATGCGTTTTTGGTCCTGAGTGAACAAGCGCGGTATTTCTAACTCGCATCTGGCTTCTTTATGTCAAAATTTTCGCTCAATATATTGCAAACATCTTCTTCGAGATATCCGCAGTCTTTGCCATCTCTCTAATCTTAATTCGACGGTCTTCTAGCATCATTTGGAGAACTTTTCCAACGTTTTCGTGGTTACAAAGTTTCCATAAATAGCGCACAACTCGGTTTCAATGTGCGTAGGTGTATTGCTTTTCAATTGCAGGAATTTGATGATGGCGTAATATTCGATTTTTTTCTGACTTTTACAAAAACTCCAACATCGACTGACACAAACGACTGCTAAATAATGGTTGACATGTTTACGAATTAAAATTTAAATGGTTATTCGAGTTTGAAATTGTTTCAATTTTTTTGCTTTTGATCCGTAATGTAAGTGTGCATCCTGAGTGGTCCCATCATTCTTGGGCAGATGATTTGCTCGAGGAAAATCGGGCATTTGGTAATCATTCCAATTCCAATAAAATGATATCGAAAAAATATCTAGAGTTAGGGGCAAAAGATGTAATATTTCTTATTCACAGGTCAGAAGTGGATATAAGTCGCCGTGATTCGTCAATTTCCAATTTGCTTTATATCAGATCACTCTGGACTATAACGTCAATGCCTTCATTATTTTTGAAGAAGGAAAACCGCAATTTCGTTTTCGTACCATCGCTTCTATAACCGCATAAGAATTTCTTATCTTTACGTAATTCACCTTTTCGAAAACAAATTACAAATAGCTTAGGTATGTAGATATACCAGAAGCAAACTGTGGTAAGGTAAACAATTAACAAGTAGCATGACAAATATCAATGAATAGTAAGCAAAGTAACAGCGAAAACCTATGATTATTGTGGGTACTTACAAAATTTTGACGAGGTGTAAAAATCGCTTTCACTTAAACAATTTGGGTTAGTTATAGAACATGTGTATTTAACATAATGGCTAGGTATTTCGACAATTTGTATGATGCAAGAAAAGTGTCCGTTTGAAATTAATTTAAAAAAAGATTCGGTGCTAACGAACACTAATTAGAATCTCATAATCATATAATTTAGTACCGTTGTTATTTATCAAGAGGAGATATTCCTTACATTACTTTAAAATATAACCAATAATATATAACCATGTTTGTTACTAATTTTATGCAATAAGCCAAAAGCACATATGTAATACTCTTACTATGTACATATATTACAACTATTGTATCTGTAATCTTCAAGCGGTATTTTAATAGGTCAATGTACGAGTTATGTTAGTGTTGATTAACCCACTTCATGCAGATGCACTAAGCTGGGGTGTTTAAATGACGTTTCACTCGATGAATGTTAATGAGTGTGTTCTCTAATGCGACTGCGGTGTTCTTCCAATAATAAAAGCAAATGGTGTGTGCAATCCGCTTTACAGATGCGCAAGTAAGAAAAAATAAACAAAATGCAAAATATAATTTACAAAATATAGATTCGAACAGTTCCTTTAGCTAGTGTAAACGTTATGTTTATTAGCTTACTCGGGTTAGTTCATCTGCCTTTATATATAAATAATATATAATATATAAACCTTTATATATGCAGTCCCACACAAGTTTAGATATCGCTGTGCGGAATAAGGTGGTTTCAGTACTGTTTGGCAGAATAGATAGGACTAGTCCAATAATTAAGTTTGGTCTTGTCTAATTCTTCTACAATCCAGCACCGCTGTTATTTCTGGTTGGAATATTGTGTCGTTTTGGATTATGGCTAGTGATTTACTTATTTTTGGTTTAATTCCGCAAATTCTAACTCTCTCTTTAAGTCGTATGTGTATCAATCATTTTTTTTTCACTCTTCTTCCATCTAATATTACTGTTTTATAATTCCTCTCGAAGATGCATTTGAGGTTGATAGAGTCTCAAATAGACAGATACGATGATCATTATATTTAACCATAGCATCATTTCTGGACCGTATGTTCTACCACACCACCTTCTAAATCTATTTTCCCATCTGTAAGTGAGTTTTATGAAGAAACATTTTAAAAAATCATGAACACGCATAATATAAAGTGTTTAATAGAAAAAAATGTTTCTCCATAAAACTTAAGAAAAAAATAGACATTTTGTTTGAAAAAAGAATAAACAAAAAAATATTGCAAAACGTAACAAAGTAACATGCAGCACAAATTTAGATAAACAGAAACTTACAAAAATTAAAATACACCCAATAAGGACATTTGCATGTACATAATATATGAAGAAGGTTAATTAATTAATTAGTTAATTAATTTTCCATATTCAATTCAGTAAGGTGGTTTTAGCATAGTTTAAAAAAAAATTGAAATACAATTTATTCTTTTATAAGAAAAACAACTAAAATTGGATGTGCAAATTTAATTCCTCAGTTTGCTGGTTGTTATATTCCAATTTTAATTTCATCAGCAGAGATAACAAAGACAGGCGGGATTATTCCTTTTTTGCAGCGATTAAATAGACTTGTGTCTTTATTCGCCTCATGATTGATTCGTCTCATGAGAATGGATTCGTGTAGCCTACTGGTGTGCCCGAGAGTCGACAAAACACGAGTCTGTTCAGTCTATGCAAAAAAGAGAATAATTCCATCCGCCTTTGTCCTCTCTATTTAGCAATATATTAGTATTAGGGTACATTTCTAAATTGATAATTAAAGAGGACAAATTTGGAGTGAAACTGCGGGCGTGACTAACGAAAGAGCTCCCGAATGCGAAACATTAATAATATCTACAGATATACTATCGCGAACGGCGCTGTTATTATGTTAGATACAAAAAAAAATGCAACAGTTTTTGTAGATTATAAAACGTTCTTATTATCGTCCTACCGCCAAAAACCGAAATGTTGCTTTAGATTCGTGACACGACCCCTTCGTCATCTGGCCAGATGGACGGGACGGCGTTCAGATAATGGTCCGTGTGGGTCGGTTTCCGGTAAACTTTGTGGCCTAGTTTGCCGTTGGGGTAGCGAGATACAAGGGCATCTAGAAATGGGAGTCGTCAATCTAATTCAACCTCCATGGTAAAACGTATGTCTGGATGTTGGGAGTTAAGAAAGGTCAGGAACTCGAGTAAAGATTCCCGTCGCGGAAACAAAACGGTCGGTCAGCACGCGTGTGACGGAACACGAGCGTTTTACTAGATTGCTGATACAGGATTCTGCATTGGCCGAGCACAAGCTGGAAACCGGCCACCAAATCTTATTTAATGAGACAAAAGTTCTGTCCCGGGAACCCGACTATTATACCAGAAACGTTCTAGAAGCGATCGAAATCAAAAAACGTACTAATAACGCTGGCCAACAAATTCCAACTTTTGATTTTGCCATAAAATAATTTATACTAATTTCAAGAGAAAACATGCAAACATTTATTTTAATAAAAGGCAGAAAGGTCAAGTTAGCTCGATTTTTTTTTTATATTTCAATGAAAAGGTCTCTTAGATTAGATCATAATTTAATGTATATTTCAAATTGTCATAATTAAAGATGTGAAGTAATACTACGTCTCTTATAAACAATATCTACAGCATCTCTTCTTAACATCCAGCAGTAATCCGTTAACATAACAGGATTCCATTTCCCCTGATACCGTTTTTCCATTCCCATGATGTCTTAGTGGAAGCGCTCACCGTGTTCATCGCTAACGTCGCCCATATTTTCCGGACAAAAATCCAAGTGGGAATGTAGAATGTGCACTTTAAAGAACATACTACAGCCAGCAGCGTGGAATGCTTGTAACATATCCATTACTAAAGTTTTATAGGTGTCGGCTTTTTTGTTTGCCAAGAAATTCGTGAAAACTTGTACCATGGAGAGCCAAGCTGTTTTTTCCTTCGCTGTTAATTTGGTTTCAACGATTTCATCATTTACTATTTCTCGTATCTGAGGTCCAACGAAAGTACCTTCTTTTAGTTTCCCTTGTGTTAATTTTGGAAACTTTTCACGAAAGTATTTAAAACCTCCACCTTCGAGATCAAGTGCCTTTACAAAGTTTTTCACGAGCCCAAGTTTCACGTGGAGAGGTGGTATTCTGATCATTTCTTTTTTTACTAGAGGTTGATGTTGTACATTCTCTTTTCGACTTTTGATTTTGCCATAAAATAATTTATACTAATTTCAATAGAAAACATGTAAATATTTATTTTAATAAAAGGTAGAAGGTCAAGTTAGCTCGATTTTGTTTTATATTTCATTGAAAAGGTTTTTTAGACTAGATCATAATCTAATGTATATTTCAAATTATTATAATTAGAAATGCGAAGTAATACCGCTCCGTCTCTCATAAACAATATCTACAGCATCTCTTCTTAACACCCAACAGTAATCTGCTAACATAACAGGATTCCATTTCCCCTGATACCGTTTTTCCATTCTTATGATGTCTTGGTGAAAATGCTCAGCGTGTTCATTGCTAAGGTTGCCCACATGTTCCGGACAAAAATTCAAGTGGGAATGTAGAATGTGCACTTTAAGTGACATATTACAGTCAGCAGCGTGAAATACTTGTAACATATCCGTTACTAAAGTTTTTTTAGTTGTTGGCTTTTTTGTTTCCCAAGAAATTCATGAAAACTTATACCATGGAGAGCCAAGCTGTTTTTTCCTTCGCTGTTAATTTGGTTTCAAAGATTTCATCATTTACTATTTCTCGTATCTGAGGTCCAGCGAAAATGCCTTCTTTCAGTTTCCTTTGTGTTAATTTTGGAAACTTTTCACGAAAGTATTTAAAACTTCCACCTTCGAGATCCAGTGCCTTTACAAAGTTTTTCATGAGCCTAAGTTTCACGTGGAGAGGTGGTATTATGATGTTTTCTTTTTTTACTAGAGGCTGATGTTGTACATTGTCTTTTCCTGGTGTAAACTGTTGTCGTAGTAGCCACTCTTGCTTATGGTAATGTTTTTCTCAAAGACATAAAAAGCAACTGTATTTGGTGTAACCAGATTGCATACCCAAAATAATCGCAGTTACTTTAAAATCTGCACAAATATTCCAGGAATAACCTTTGTACTTTATCTTTTCTAATAAAATTTTCAGATTTACGTAAGGTTCTTTCATAGAGACAGCATGATCTATCGAAAGAAAAGGATGATGGTTTCCATAATACAACAAAACTGCTTGTAGGCTGGTCTTTGGTGATTCTATGAATGAGTTCTTCAAGATCTGGGATCACGATGTATTCCAAAAGCTTCAGAAAGTTTATCAACATTATTGCAGTAGACCAGATTACCGCCCATACCATAAAAGCATTTTCTCCGTAACCAGAGTTAAGCCAATGTTGCCGCTTTTCGAATCATTTTTACTTTATCGATGTTCGATTTCATCAGTTACTAACTTACGGTAAAAACCTTGTTGGCCAGTGTAATTTTAATTAAAAATAGGATTATTCCTCAAACAAAAAATGAACCCTTTGTTGCAGGTGAAGAAGGAAAATAAATGTTCAATAATTCTTTAGTATTCCTCGTCACCTTGAAATTAGTTCTAAGATTAGGAAGTAATAACTGTGACATGGTATTTTAAGAAATTTGTAGGTTTATAGTATGACGAGATAGGCAACACAACTATTTCAAATTCGGTTTTCAGTCTCTCAGCACCCCGCAATTTATCTGTCGTTGACCAACGTTCTGAACAAATCTCTATGCACTATTAAATCAATGAAGCTATGTATGTACGTAGCCATAAAGGAACGTCTAGTACTTATATTTTCTTATAATGTAATATTTTCGTGGAAATTCTTTCACAATTAAGCAAATTAGAAAATAAAACTGTAACAAAGCATATTAAAATCAGTTTTTGTTCTATCCGTTTTTAATATGAAATTGGAGGAAGATTATACAGCTAGGCAAATGGATTGCGGCGTATTTATTTAGTTACTTATTCAAACACACTTACGTATGCATCACCGCACACTTAGGAAAACGTCGGTGAATCATTCGGTCATTCAAGGCCGTCAACTGCATGCCTGATGTAGTTGGTGGATAGAATTATTGCCTAACCGGATTTAAAAAGAACCAAGATGATACCCACGCGATCGACTGATAATCGTCGAAATATTTCTTTTATGCTATTTTGTTTCCTCCTTTCATTCTTCCCCGATTCGTTTTTTTTTTTTTAGGTTTCATTGTTAAGTTATTCATCATCACTCACATCATTGCTTTAGTAGTTTACGGAGTTAATTTAGATACGTAAAATATTACTACATCTATAGTTCAGTTTTACCATTAATTCTGGTACTAAGTAAGCTTTTGCAGAATTGAAAATTATTATAACATAGTATTTGATTAAATTTGTTTATTCTGCCCTTGAAAATATTCAATGACTCGTCGAAACGTCGACTGTTATAAGCAGCTTCTAGTTTTAGTTTTTAAATTTACCTTCAGCAAATTCAATACGTCTATCTATGTACATATCTATAATCAATAAAGCCTTTTATTGTATAAGGTGTCTTGTGCTCTTCACTGATGTATAAATCTTGCCCAGTTTTTCCTGTTCCTCGCCAACATTTTTCCACCGCTCCAATTCAGTCATTTCACTTCTTCCATGGTCTACCTCTTATCCTCCTCTCTTGTGATTTTGTTTGCCATATTTGGTTTGCTTGTCTTTGATCCCTCGTTCGAATTAAATGTCCAAACAATTTTAAATATTGTTTCCCTATACTCCGTAGGATCGCTTCCACTTAATTCTGCCCTCACTCCCTCATTTCGAATTTTATCTCTTCTTGTAATGCCTTTTATTGCTTTTAGGAATTGCATCTTTGCCGCTTGTATTTTTTGTTGTTGTTGTTTTGACACTACCTAGCTCTCACTTCCATATATTAGTATCGGTTTAAAGATTTATACACAGTAATCTTTGTTTTTATTGATAGCTCCTTTTTACTCACGAACAGAGATGATAAAGGCAGATGAAGTGACTACTTTTTGCAGCGACTAGACAGACTCGTGTCTATTTGTCTCATATGGAAGGATTTCGTGTTGCCTACTGGTTTCCTATGTTTTGTCGACTCTCGTGGAAACCAGTAGGCAGCACAAAATCTTTTCTTATGAAACGAATACAGACGAATCTGTCTAGTTGCTGTAAAAAAGTAATAATTTCTGCTGCCTTGATCATTGGTTTGTCTTGGTACCTATAAGTGCTTTGTTTAAATCGTAGCACAATCGATTTGCCTTCTGTATTTTTTAATTTATTTTTGTCTCATTGTTTCCGTCTTTATGTATATATCCCAAGGTATTTTAACGCGTTTACCTGTACCTCTTTTTTGTTGTTTAGTGTCACCGATAGATGTTTATCTTCTTTTCCAACTATCATTATTTTGGTTTTTTCCGTGTTAATTTTTAGATTTTTGTTTTCTAATCCTAATAGTTCTAGATTATGCTGGTGGTGATTAAAAGTGTCTTTTTGGTTTAGCAGATTACTATTATCTTTCGTATGATTGGTTTTGTAAGCTTCTATTTCCAGCGGCAAAGTTACGTTCTTAATTAATTTGAAATTTTCTAACTTCATATTACGCCCGGTTTCGTTTCTTTGTGGTGCGACACTTGGCGATTCAATCCTCCATAGCGGTAATATGCTATGTGTTCTTTGTATCTAATACCTATTGCTACAGGAAACTTAATTATTAAATTAATCGAGTGCGTAATTTCGCCGCGAGAATTAACTGGATAAAACACGGTTTATGTTCTGTATGTATGTTTGGGGTGTGCGTTTTAGACGTGTGCCTTTTACTTTAGTGCCTTGTTTTACATATATTTTTTAATTACACTCACACGAGTTTATCTTATTTTTGGTACATGACGGTATACAGAAGTTGCTTATATCGGTAAATTTTGCCATTTGTTCTTAGTTAAAAGATATTAACTGAGATTAAAGAAACTAAAGATTACAGATATTTAACTATTATGTCGCAAATAATACCATCTGTAGCGTTAACTTGTTTAGTGATCTTGTTCGACCCCAAACTGACATTTTCGTCGCATGTACATGCTATCTGATCTTCAGCTTTTAAATCGCTTTGCTTTTATTTAGAACATGCAAACATTTTTCCAATGATAATGCTTTGAAGGCTGTGTGCTTTTCCCTTGTCCGCACAAAATTGGAATGTGCATCGTTGGTTTGGTACCCTCATTATCAGTATCTTCACCTAGAAATTGAATGTGCTTAGAAAAGATTTCTGAAATACCTTTCATTTAAATTCGATGGTGCATACCCTCCTCGCGGCACTGATTACAACAGCTTACTTTGTAGACACAGTAGTGACTCGCTATCTCGTCGGAGAGAGACATCTAGTGCCAAGTTCTTGTTGAGGCAGATGAACAATGCTGCCGATTCGCCGGTTTTACTTTCCAAAATTTTCTTTTTAATTGCACGATACAACCATAGATCTACTAGCACTTTTGAAATCTCTATTCTAGTCTATTATAAAGCACCATTATCGTACATGTGCAGAAATCTAAACTTCGTGTCTAATAATCCATTCCTTCAGCATCAGTCCCTTTCTCTTTTTCCTACTATTTTTATATTTCTTTGATTACTTTATAAGTTAAGGAATACAATATATACTTTAATTTTTTTTGTTTTATATTGTTATTTTTTATATATCTCTGCATTTACTCCATTCATCTTTGTATTTAGCCCTGTTACTGGAGTTGTATCCTGTTGGGTAATAAAGATTTATTATTATTATTGTCATTATTATTATTAACCATTTTTAACCATTGAATTTGAGTTGTTTGTTTTGTAACTTTCTGGTATAAACACCATAGTCTAAAGCAGTTTCTCTGGGCAACAGTTACCATTAAAACTTTCCATGCGCGAACGTGTGATTCGCAATATATGCGCAAATGTATATATTGCTTGATGATTTTTTCGAATGTATTTAATACCTCTTCTGAAATGTTTTCGGCATCACGTTCTACTTGTCTGTATGCTAGCAAAATTGAAGATGACGGTTGATATGATTCCATTTTACGATATACACTGAAAAGAATATTGGCAGTAATATCAACAACCTCTATTTATTGAGTACATTTTCATTGACAAAGAAAATGTTTCATTTTTGCGGAAAAATGTTTGCTAGAATATTTTATTGAGTGATAACAAGATTCGTTACTAAAACAAGTTCGTTATCCATGTAGTAACAAATACTTTTAAATTAGTCAATACATAATATTTATTCCAGCAACTATGTTTTCATATACTTAACAAACAATTTTGTTGATAACATGAATATATTTATTATATTTTAGGCGCAACTAAAATTTTTCATAATAAGAACGAAGTAAAGTATTAAATGATATTCAGTCTTTTAATGATTTATAATTTATTGCTGAAACGAACAGAGAACATTCCTTTATGAAAGGTCCATATTATGTTAGCCAATTCATTTATTAGTAATAAATTATTACATCGACGAACCTGGTCATAAAGATTAGAAACAGTATCGTGCATTCATATGATCATTTGAGAATTCATAAGCAGAACCAAAAAACCTCTTTTATTAGAGATTTAGTAGAGATGCTATCTGCGTAACAATATTTGAAACAGGAACATATTTGTTGAGCCCGGTTATCCTGTATTTAGAAGTTTGATATGGTCTGTGGTAGTTATATTTATTTTTCGTTAAGAGAAGGGTAAGAGTAATTATAACACTATTATATGCATTTGTATTATTTCCATACGTAAAAAAAGAGTGGATTATATCAATAGGAAACGTACGTAAAACGTCTGTCTAAGTCGCCTGTTGTGTTATTGTTTCAGCGGAAAAGGTAATCGCAGATGTATTAATGGTTATTGAACATCATCATTTATATAAGTGCCATTAGGTCACCATGGATACGTGTCGTCAAAATCATCGTCCTCATTGTCGTTATCTCCATCGATATCGTCGTGTACCTCCAGTGGGGCCGCATGCTATACTTCTAATAAGTCAGACGCTCAATCACACGATTATGACATATGTATGTTTATGCACCATTTTAAATGAAAAGCTTGTTGAATATTATAAATAATTTTTTTAAAAGTTTCATGAGGTGCAACGAACATTATTGATAAACTTAGTAGCTCATACTTTGAAGATAAAGGTGTTCCGTTTACTTTAGCAATTAGTTATAGACTGGAGAAAGAAATTGTCAATACATTTCCAATTGAAAAATTAGTAATGGCGCTTCAGGTTGCTCTAAATAGAGCATCTCTTATTACATGTTCCCTTCTTTTTATTCTTTTAGGAATATTATCATTCCAGCATGAGAGGAAGAGTATATAATAAATTCTGTAACTTAAAGAAATCATCAATCAAGGCTGCTATTGGTAAACATATTGTTGACGAAATCTCTTCGCAAAAGTTTAAAGAAAAAGGTAGATTTGAAAAGAAGTTTGGCAAGTTCACTCCATGATTCTCTTATGTACTCCATTTTATAAACACATAATTGTCATCAAATTTAATTCTAAATGGTATTTCAAGTTAAATAAAAGGAATTATAGATATACATGTATATATACTATATATGTTTAGAACCGGAAGACCGTGCTCAAACTTGTCTTAGGGTATTGAAATTTAATAATTTAAGGCTTGCAGCCAATATCGTCTAAATGACTTCAAAAGTTTAGGAAGCAATGGATAAATGGCCTTTCTATAAAACTTTGACCTGTTCATCATATCAACTTGTATGAGCCTTCGCTTATTTATCTTGGTAATTTCTTTCACTTACAGATTGATATCGATTTTAGTGTCCTTTTTGATAATGCAGATGGACTACTAAACAACTAAAACCAACGCTTTAGCAAACTAACTCCAACTTTTAAATAATAAAAATCACGTAAAAGACAAGAATTTAAACAGTTTATTGAAGCATCTGAAGAGAAATTTTGATACCATCTCTGAAAGTAAGTGCATTTGTATTTAGAACATATATGCAAATATCTCAATAACAGAATTGCCAAAATTGGGTTACATATTATGATACTCCTACGATATGCCTATCTTTACCGGTTTTGTTTTTATTGTGCTCTAAACAACGTTTAAGCCGAAAACCGCTAAAATAAGAGCGAAAGGAATTACGAGTAATGTAATAAGGATTGTGAAGGAGTCGAAAGCAACAAAAAGAAGGGAGTAAGGATACGATGAACAAGTTGGAAAACAAGAAAACCTTGCAAGAATAAGATGGATGAGAAAAACAAATATAGCAGAAGTGATTATAAAGCACAAAAAGACAAATAAAACATAATATCTAGGATGAAAGAAAAAGGCTAAATCAAAATTTAGAAGAAATGAATGAAGACAATTTTGTGAAAAGGCAAAATGTCAAAATTGCATAACAGGAAACATAGCGAGATGTCTGAACAATAAAAACGGTTAAACATAACTCCTAAATGATGAGCAATATATGGAAGGAATATTTCCAACAAATGCTAAATTAAAAATACAACAATGCATAGAAAGCAATAAGAACACTTCAAAATGGCAAAGCTCCGAGAGAAGATAGAACAAGTAAACATCTAGTTGACCTTCAGAAATACTAGAAATGGTGCACTTTTAATTGCAGCGAGTGTATTTAGTGTAGCAACGTTGGTTCAAAATTTGAGTCTATTATAATGGTAGATAGCCATTTTATAGTCAATAAAATTGTAATAAATTATAGTTGATTGAAGTTCCACTTAGTGGATATGTTCATCCATCTCGCTCACTTAAGAGCCTGCGAAACATGCGAATCCCGTAAATGAATCAGAGGCAAGCGTTCTGAACATGCTGTGTATACGCATTCTATCGCATAAATCTAGGCAACGATGATATACAAAACCACAAACATTGAAATGAGTACTAGCACCTCGTAACTTTTTGAGAATTAGGGTAGGTGTACCAATAACACTAACCAACAAGGTTTTTACCCTAAGTTAGTAACTGATGAAATTGAACAGCATATACAAAGTAAAAATGATTCGAAAAACGGCAACATTGGCTTAGCTCTGGTTACAGAGAAAATGCCTTTATCGTATGGCCGGTAATACTGGTCTACTGTAATAATGTTTATAAACTTTCTGAAGCTTTTGGAATATATGATGATCCCAGTTCTTGGAGATTATGCATAGACTCATTAAAGACCAGCCTAAAAGCAGTTTTGTTGCATAATGGAAACCATTATCGTTCTATTTCGATAGGTCATGCTGTTTCTATGAAAGAAACTTACGAAAATCTGAAAATTTTATTAGAAAAGATAAAATACACAGACTATTTCTGGAATATTTGTGCAGATTTTAAAGTAATTGCAATTATTTTGGGTATGTAATCTGGTTACACCAAATAACTGTTGCTTTTTATGTCTTTGGGACAGTGGTGACAGGGAAAAACTTTACCATAAGCAAGTTGCCACTGCAACAACAGTTTATAGCAGGAAAAGACAATGTACAATATCAGCTTCTAGTGGAAAAGAAAAGATCGTAAGGTTACCACCTCTCCACGTGAAGGTTGGGCTCATGAAAAACTTTGTAGAAGGCATTTCTGGATCTCAGATAGGTGAAGGTTTTAGATGACCATCGTTGAAACACCATCGGCAAACAGCGAAGGAAGAAACAGCTTGGTTCGTCCATGGTACAAGTTTTCACGAATTTCTTGGGACACAAAAAAGTTGACAACTATAAAACTTTAGTATATAATGGATATGTTACAAGCATTTCACGCTGCTGGCTGTAATATGTCCCTTAAAGTGCTCATTCTACATTCTCAATTGGAGTTTTGTCCGGAAAATATAGGCGACGTTAGTGATGAAAACGGTGAGCGCTTCCACCAAGACATCATGAGAATGGAAAAATGGTATCAGGGAAAATGGAATCCTGTTATGTTAGCAGATTACTGCTGGATGTTAAGAAGAGGTGCTGTAGATACTGTTTATAAGAGACGGAGCAGTATTACTTCACGTTTCTAATTATAACAATTTGAAATATACGTTAAATTAGGATCTAATGTAAGAAACCTATTCATTGAAAAATATATATAAAAAAAATCGAGCTAACTTGACCTTCTACCTTTTATTGAAATAAGTGTTTGTATGTTTTCTATTGAAATTAGTATAAATTAGTTTATGGCAAAATCAAAAGTTGAAATTTGTTGGCCACTGTAGTCGGACATGTCCCAATCATCGGCTACCTGGCAGCATTTTCAGCTGTAATAAGAAAAATATTCCGCTTGTCGCGCCCTTTACTTGCTTCAACGACAGCCTCAGCGTATTAGTTTACTCGATTCCAGCCTGTTACGTGTGAGCGCTAGCATAGTGATCGTTTCTCTATTGTAAGGGTTACAGGCAGTTCAATTTTAGTATCGCGGCTTCCGCGTTAGGTTAACAGGAGCCTTTTGTACTCTTGGAGTGGACTGGCCTTTCAATGAAGTAAGTAAAACAAAGCAGCATACTAACTTGATCGTTGAGAGTCTCTTTAATGGCTAATTTTGTCATTAAACGTTTACTCTTTTTATTTTAAAAGTAATAAGCTATGCCGATTAGTGGGACACAGCAAATGCCTACTTGAACCAATGATCGGACACCTGTCCGATTGCTGGTACAACAGCAAGTAACTTATACGTTTTTTCACTATTCATTTTTTACGATTGCATTTTTTTTGTTACTACGTAAATTGTTTGAAAGTGTACAATCTGTGGACCAGTAATCGTCATACCAATTAGCAAACACCAAATCAGCTATTTTAAGCAAAAGTATGTCCGGTAACTAGGGCAATTAGTGTCCGAACACTGGGTCATACGATTGGGAGTACTGAGCTGAGTATTTGGATTGCTAGTGATCAAGTACAAAACCCAGAGTCAACGTCGTCGGCCAACAACGCATCGTTATCACCTTTTAAAAGCTCGTTATTTTGGCCTTCCGTAAAGATACTGATAGTTAATAATTCAGTTTACGGGAGCAATCAGAAATATCTAATTTTTGGTCGGCAATAATGATTCCAATTTAATTAATGTTATCAAAAAATAACAGCAGTATTGGTAGGGTTAATGAAAAGAGAATGACGCGAAGATTCTGAAACTATTGTTAAGAGATGTGTTCTAACATTAGAAACTGAGTGTCAGTAGTAAAGTTCGCCACTGTCCATGTGCGCTTACGACATTAGCAGAGACTAGACATATTCGTGTTTTGTTGACGCTTGTGGAGTCTGTCCAATCTCTGCTAATTTCATGAAGCGTACGGAAAGAGTGGAACTTTAGTAATCAGTGTACATATGGTATTTACAAAACCTACGATGTTTACTAATCTTAGAGCTATATACAGTGTATAAGAGTGGTCCTAGTATATTCCCTTGTGTTGGGCACGATTACTCGATGAATGAAAACAGTTAATAGTGTTTTCTACAAAACCAGTATGTCGCAAAATAGATATGAGAGCTGTATGAGTAATCAAAGGCTTTCGAGTAGTTAAGCAGCATCAGCAGTATGAAATATCTCGTTATTTGTTCAGTTAAGTGAGAAAAAAAGAGATAGGTCCAAGGTCATTAAAGCTAATAGGCTTTTACTTGTACCTTCCAACTATCAGGAAAACAATCTCCAATAAGCTATTGGATATAAGATACTAGATTGCTACTCTTATCACAACACAAGAGGACGGCGTAAATATACTATTTTAAGAGAGATTTTATTATATGTTATTTGTTTGTGCGCTATTATTGTAAACATTGACAAGTTCTGCATACGTATCACAAAAGGAATTACAACTAATAAAATATTAATTAATAACAGTAACATCGGATATGTTATACAGCAGTGCAGCATGTATAACACGTGAGTTAATAAAAAAATGATCTAATTAAAAAAAAAAAAACATTCTACAATACGAAGAAAAAAAATCCGGTTGGACGGAAATATTTATGTATTTAGTATCATTTGCGCAACTAGAGTAAAGAAACAGTAATAATTACGTATTAAATGCGCTACGCTGTTATTATTTCTAGATTGTTGATTGTGCTTCGGCACAGTCTCGTTCGCTAGACGGTGTTCATAGTCTCGTAATTAAATCTACTTTTTCGTGCGACGACGAAGTAATCTTCGTACACATATTCTCGCTGAGATTTATTGAAAATGTTCATTGTTTACGTTAAACCTAAATAGGTGACGACTTTGTTCGTATAATTAAGAATGAAGTGTGTTTAAAATGCCTCGTACTAGATCGCACATATTATTTGGAACGATCGAAAACGGATATGCGCTTCTGATTCTCGAACAATGGCTAAACCCTCTGGGCAATAAGAAAGGAGCTGCGTTACGTAACGAATGCGAACTGGAAGAAATCTTGAGTCAGGCAAAGTACTTGAGATCTTTCGCAGTGGTGCATAGTACACCGTCGCAGAATTTTTAATTTTCATGGTTGATTTGTTCTATGGAGGTGATGCCTCGTTCAAAGTAACTGTGAAACGAAGCAGGAAATGTAGATTTTGTACGATACAATATATTATTTTCTTTCTCTTTCCTTATTTTTTTTAGGATTGTTTAAGTTTCATTTCTTAAAAAACGACATTTGCATACGTATAGGGTTATTAAGGAAATTAAAACTTTCCAATTGCATGCGAACTGTTCCATATTGAAACCTATATGGATCGACATATCACAGTTTATAGAAAATTCCATTTAAAGAAAATCGTTTTTGAATTCCAATAAAGAAAAGGAAATAGATTTCGAATTCAATCGTTGACTTTGTAAGAACCAAACCTGAAATTCTCAAATAAAAATTATTCGAAGTCATGTTCTGCATAGCATAAAATTATGCGGAATTAAGTGTACAAGAGAACGTCTTAAATTTGTACAAGCGTCCACTAGATGACGCATTAGTAATTTTAGATCATTATTTAGACTATTTCGAAAAGTTTGGCATTTGTTATTAAAAAAGCAGTGACAGCATAGAAATTGGACAAGTAATCTGTTACAGTGAGCCTTGAATAAAAGCAATTTTGTGGAAAAATTGAAATTTCACGAGATTTTCGTTGGATGAATTTTTACGATACCAGTAAAGACCTGATGCCGCTTCGAATCTCATCGTTTAATTTTTGGTAAAGAAACATCAGAAAAGATTGTTTCATTTACAACGAGTCTGCATAATTTCCTTGCGGCGGTATCTCTATCAGTGATGAATGCCTTGAAAGTCGATCAAAATCGACTGTTGTACCAAGAAGCATCGCTGTAGGCAACATATTTGGAGACGATGGACATGCAACTTACTATGAGCTAGAAGCATTCTCTATTTTTATAAACTTTTCTCTATATCTAAAATGCGTTCTTCTTTAGAAAATTAATGTATTTAGTTTCGTTGCAGCGCTCTATATATTTAATCGAAAAATTTTGCTTAGGTAGGAAAAATATACTGGGCGTTCCAATTAATAGAAGAAATAACATGGTAACGATTTCTATGGCCTAAGATGATATAAAAATAAACAAGAAATACTTTATCGAACAAAAATAGAGATTATCGTTTTAGTTTTAGGTGTTTAACATATTAGTCGGAGAAGAACTACGGAATTTTGCAAAAATCACAACTTATCTAATTTATTTCAAAGAGATAAGAAGCATTAAAGGAGGTTGAGGTGAATTGGATGTGAATATAACTTGTACTTTTTGTAACTTCAATTTAATTTTGTTATCCCTAAATATTATTTTATTCAAAATTGTTCACGGAAGGAATTACGCGGTAGGCGTGGACCTATTGTATAATTAAAATACGCTTTAAATACTTATTGTAACTACAAAAGTCTCTTGTAACAAGACTTCTTGTAAGTCAAGCAACCTCAGAAAGGAACCAACAGCGTTTGATAAACTATCAAGTGTTAGAATAATTAAATACATACCCGGAGGCATTCCGCATGGTGCCTTCGTTCTAAAGCTATCCAAGAAATCCAAATCATATTTTCTAGCAGGTGGAAAGGTAAGCGAGACATGGGCCACAATTTGTTCAATTAAATACAATATTGCTATGACTATGATTATCCAGCGAGAGACCCCTTCCGGTCCCATATTCTGCTTTACTACCGCTCCCTGCCTTCGAAAACTGGCATTACTTTATCCACGATGTGGCTCACGTTCCCTTATTTCAATCTAAGCGGTTGTCTGCCTGGAAAGGAACAAATGCAAATATAAAATATGTATTTTCTTAAGAAACTAATATGTATCAGCGCAATATTTAGAGAAATTAGTATTTTTTGACACAAACACGCAAAATTTGCATTCTTTTTTCGTAATGGTTTGGTATGGTAATGGTGGGGAAATTAGAAAGGAAAAAATAAGCAAAATGTTTAACTACCATTAGAAAGAATACGAATAGCAGATACATACGTACGCAGTACTTAATGGCAGTGTGTGAATATTGTTTCTGGTGGTTCTGTAGTTATTGAAAGAGAGCTACTTGGTTGAGAATATTGTTATTCTCTTCGATTTTTGGGGTTTTTGATCGTATCGAATTAATTGGTTCGAACATAATCATACGGATTATTAGTCATAGTTCATGAGTCATAATTCTCCGATTTAATCTAAACACGTTAGGTATGCGTTGTAAGTTATAAGTCCTTTTTTAAGGTTTCTGTTCACTTTGGGACTTCTAAGAACGAGTGAGATTAACGCACTAAGACTACGTTCCATTACGGAATTCTTTACATTTCAAAGGACCGACTAATTATACTGGAATAAACAGGTTGTATCTGAAGTTCGTTAATTGTAATTGTTGAATATATGGAAAGCAAGATTTTGAAACTAGTATTTAGACGGACAAGAGGCTACATTAGGATAGTTAGGTTATACAGAGTCACTCATATAAACGTAAACGTAACGTATAGACCGCTTTAGGCCAACTGATAATGCCTCCGTTGTAATCATTCAGACTCAGCTGTTAATATTCATCTTCTGTAAATTATTCTAAGCCTAAGTAGCGATTAAAGTAACCAGAACAGATCATACAACTAAATTACCAGTTTCTAAACTTTCTTTTGTAAATGTAATTCTGATTTGTGCGCGTTTTTGTATGATACAATTATATGAGCACTACTGATTAACAATTATATGCTTTCTGCTAAGGATTTCTTTTTTTTTTTTCAACAGCGTTCTTCCTTAAATCGTTATTTGACGTTGCATTTTTGTAATTTGATGCTGGTAATCCATGTTGTTTATTTAAAAAATTACGTTCGCTTATTCTAAAATTGTATTACTTACAACTTCTATTATTAATAACTCAGGTCTTTCTTCACTGTTGTCTAGTCGGCTGCTAATGGACTATTGAAAGCTCTTGTTTAACAAAAATATCAATATTAAAGTTTTACATACATATGCTGGTACCAGTGAAAACGTTATAGGTTATTGGTAGAGAATATAAAACAATTACAAAAAAAAAAAAAAAAACAGTAAATCTAACTTTCTACTGAGTAATAAGTATTTTAGTCAATAATTGTTTACACGCTATAAAATTCTGGGCATGTTATATGCAATATGACAATATTAGAGAAGGCAAAAGGTAGAAACAGGATAAAAGGTTCATTATTTTTACTTTGCCCTATTTAATATTAAAGAAAGTGGTATGTGGATAGACGAGATTCAATTACCTACTCTCTTAAATACAAAATCTTTACCATGTGCTATTACTACACTCTTAACTTCTAAAAAGTTACGCTGACAATCTGTAAAATATGAGAATATCATACCACAATTTACGTAAAGCTCTTGACAACACACAAATGGCATCAAAATCATAGCGGATCCCATGGGAGCACTGGAAGTCATGTTAGGATTAACGCTGCTTCACATCCACATGCTTCCATAAATAGGCTATATCGAGTGCCATCGAGTGCAGTTTGTAGAATGAGGCTATCTTAGAGACCATTTTAAAACCCTCGAATATCCCAACTTAAACTAGGACAGGGTTCTTGTGCTTAGCTCCTCAAGATGGTCGTTGAAAGAAAGAATTAATAGACCTAAGCACAATTTAAAAATGCTTTAAACGTGAGGGCCATAAGAAATCTCGAGTAAGGAATAGTAGCTGCAACTATAATTTACTAGACAGTTTTAAAGACTTATTCAAATTGTTTATATATTGTATTATATGTATTGAATTTATTTGCTCTAGTTACAATCATGGTTTTTGATATGTCAGGCCAATTAAAATATCTAATAGAACATACATGCGGGGGAAATGTTCAGACATCATAATATTTTGTTTCTCTAGAGGCGTTAGTTGAGGGACCCAAGTCCTTGAGTCTTTTAAAGAGAAGCCGACATATCAAGCTTGTTTTTCCTGTTTCTTCGCACCTTATGGTGTACCTTATTGCCGAATTTGTTCGGTACAAGTCGTTGCAACTATTATTATTTCTTCTTTCAAAAACAAATAAACCGTGGGAATATCAACTTATGTTTTCTGGCAAGTGTTATGTAAACGATAAAACAATTGAGATATGCAAGTAACTCAGCGAGTGGGATAGGTTAAATGAAGCCAGAACTACGCATTATGATTAAATTTTAAACAATGGAAACTAGCTTACGGTACGTAGTAATTAAAATTGTAAATGGTATTAATTACTCAACATACAAGATGTAACGAAGCTACATGTGAGATAAAAAAGTACACCGCTGTATTACTTTTTTATATTTTTGATTTAATCTAGTTACCTTATTAATTTTTGACCTGATGACGTGTTTGTTTGACGACACGAAACCGGTCGCTTAATTTGGAATAAAAGAGTCTGCGAGAAAAATTTTGGACCTTTTCTTCAATTGGAATGCACTGGTGCCGAGTGCGGAAATAATTACTTTTATCATTTTACGATAAATAAATATTATATTTATTTATCGCGAAATGATGAAAGCAATTATTTCCGCACTCCGAATCACATCCATAGTCTACGAAACATTGCGATGATGTCAGGATACGTTACTTCCTTCAGCATATATTACGGAAATTATATAATTACCGAGGTAGATGGATAACTGTACATTAATTTGAATATCGTGCAGATATGGTTGAACGTTAGTAGTTAATTCTTTTTGTTGCACGAACCTTGCACGGAAAGTAAACATTTACATCACGTAAATATCCCATTAATCTACAAACAATTGTAAGAAACATAGCTTAGTTAGGTATATCGATATTTCAGAGTGAAAGTGAATACTTATACATATGCTCTACCCTTCGAAGTAGTTATTTTCATCGTTGTGATAGATTTTTCAATGGAAAAATGTTGCACAAAAATTACAACTTATACGTGTTTTTGCTTACTGACGACGTTACTACTCTTGCAGCACTCACTTTGGCAGCTTTACTAATTATGCTTGAGTTGTTTATAGTGAAGAAAGTAGGTATGTATGCGTTTGTAAAACTTTACTGAGTCACAATCTGCTATTATTTACTAATTGCATATTAATTGCAACAGATTAGTGTGTATCGCACAGGTTTAACTGGATGAATAAAATAAATTTATGAAATTGTAATAAAGAAACATCCGAAAATACCGAAGGCGATGCTAATAAATAATATAGAAGCGATCAGTTACGATCGGTCTTCATGAAGGTGACAACCGTGCAAACAAAATTGCATTACACACATCTCCTCTAATAACAACGCCTGCCAATTTGATAAGATTTGTAAATTGTACTTTTAAGCGAACGCAATCGACGACGAAACGATGATCACAAAAAAGCTTTAAAAGAAACAACTTCACGAACATGTTGCACGATAATCATTGGAAACTGTTGCATTGGATGCAAACATATAACAAGTGGAGAATAAACGGCTGGACAGAAGTAGTTTCGGGAGATCGTTGGAAAAGGCGAACAATTTTATACGAAGAGAAAAGGACAAATGAAAAATGGCCTGATGGCTGAGATTGGAGATTTAGTTAGAATTGAGGATACGAAAGTGTAAAGAAGATTATAGAAGAATTATTTAAGCGAATTTTAGGAGAGAACGTTTTTATGCACGATGACGACTCGAAAGATACCGCATTTACAGCATTTCATTTACAGATCAAAATTATCAAAAGCACTTTAGCAGAAGTGAATGTTCTAAACATATTTTCGTGCAATTTTACATTTAAAAAACTAATAAATTGAATGTGAGAGGTGAATATTTTAATGAAAGTAACATTTAAAATAAAAATTGACCTCCTAGAATTTATTAGCTTGCTCATTGCATTGCATTATCCTCTATATCATACATTCTATGAAAAAATCAATTTGAATTTAACAAAAACAAAGATATAACAATGAAATGAATAACCATTGAACGTTCAAATTTGAAATTTAGCGTTTTGTTACGTAAAGTTAATATTTTTGTTTTCTGAGAAGCTTGTTCACACAGACACGTAATCGTTTAATAAAAAAAAAATTAAATTGCGACGGGTTTAAGTATGTCGCGGTACATAGTACTTGAAAAGATTGTAAACTGACGGTATATTGTTTCTTTGTGTTCACAATTTGTTTTACTACTATATACATAAGTTCCTTTTTTGGAATTTAATGCTAATTCACAGAATTATCATCAATTTATCCATCATCAATTCATCATCATCAATCAATTCCAATTTATGGAATTTTGTATCCAAATTTGTAAAAGCGTCGTTCTGAATGTCACCTTTGGTCCGTGTACGTAATGCACGAAAAAATAATTATCTTTGTTAAATGACGTGCTATCTTCATCAAATTATTGCCAATATAAAGGCAACATCAAAACTTAGAATCGGCAGTGTTTCAAAAAATTGGACAATTAAGCAATTCCCAGCAAGTTTGGTACGAAGTACAAATTTTACATGTTTGTGACCAGTAAATGCCTGGACCGACATGTCTGGTTACTGGATAAGTGAAAAATTCCTTTCGCGAGCTGTTTAGAGAAAAAAGGTATCTAAATAAGAGAATCAGCGTGACAAAAATGTATAGTTTTTCGTTACAGCACTCTCTCTTTAAACAGTGTTTCATGTCGATTAAACGACTAGAATGATGTGATGACGATTGTAATTAAAAAATTGTACTTCTATTGGATACACTATTGTAAACATCTAGTCAGTGATCTGTTGCCAAGCTAAGCTAATTAAACTGCAATTTTGATCGTGTTATATCGCGATAATGCCCAGTGATGACAGGAGAAAATGAATGCAGCCATCATTACATACATTATACATACTAGTAATCTTGTACATTATGCATGTACAACATTGCTAACTTTTACCACCTTGCAAGTGATTTTTTTTCGTGAGGCTACGTTTATTCATTCACAACTTTCTCTTAGAGAAATAGGTGCAACATAAATAGTTTGGATCATAGGATATTTACATGTTTACTGAATATTTTCCATACCCACATCTCACATGTAATACGATGTAACGATTACGAAATCTTTCAGCGTATTTACCTACTCATTTCGCAAAAAGAACAAGGACATGTGGATTGCTAACATTGTGGCATGTAGATTTATGATGATATATAATTTCTACACGTAAATATTTGTACACACGTACGAATAACAACTGAAGCAACGCCTAATGGGTTATTATTTCAAATTCATGATCGAATTTGCTGATATTTGCTATTCAACGTGTGATAACAGGTGTTGATTTGAATAATTAATTTTATGTATTTAGAAAGTAGAAGACTCTATCTTTTTGAATATTAATCAAGGGGTTGCAAATATGATTTTCCAATCGCATAAGTGATTCTTTTGATTACAATCAACCGTATTCTCTATTTTCAACTTCTTTTAAGTTAAACGATTTTTAATGGTAAAACGAATATGAAGTAATAGTTAAATTGAAGAAGCACACTAGGAATATGCTATTCTTACCACTGCCCATACTATCTTTAAAGCATTTTCTCGTATCGTTACTTTTTTAACTTGTTTCTAATAGTATATAAACTTATTGGTACGGCCCTGCTTTTTCGCGACGCGAAAATGGTTAGCATCAAATACGAAGATCTTTATAAAACATTTCAATAATTTATGTCGCACTTCAGGATGTTCTGAGTCAATTTGAACAGTTACCCGGAACATGGGCGCTAGAATATTGATGAAGAGCCTCTTTTGTCTGCGAAGTGTAATATGCGGCGCTTTAAAACTTCCGGAAAAGAAAGAAGGTTATTTACCTTCGTATCGAAAGTATAAAGATACGAACCTTATTGTATTTTCTTTCAAAATACTCAACTTGCCCCTTTAGGATGTTGATTTAATTGAAATAGGGTAGTAATTATATATGATTTAGGACATAAACTAAACAGACCTATATATCTCTATATCTCACTTAAACCGTGGAATAGAAAATCATCAGAAATTGCACAAGATTTTCGTTGTTATTGTGGTGAAGGAGAAATCTTTGTTATGGGAAGCTCTTAGTTAATGTTTGTTGCATTGTATTTTTAACCGTAAATTGTGAAACGCGACCGTTTCGCTGGAAGAATAACTGTTTATTAATTAAAAGAACGATGAGGAATCGTATTTGCAGTTTCTGCACATACGAGGGTAGTTTGAAAGGTTTCAAGTCTCAACATGGAGATTACAAAATATTTTGGTAATTAATTGCGTATGCGTTGGCAACCATCTATGCTAATTAAAGCGGAGACAGGCGTCGTTTCTGAGAACACTTCCCAGTCATTTACTACCGAGACATTTAAACGTGATCGTACCAATTTGGTTGACGATGAAGCGAAAACCTGCAATCACTACTGATAATATCGGAAAGTTTAGCAAACAGAGCTAGACGACTGAATTAAGGTTAAGAGGATGAAAGACAGCGGTTGTGGGTATATATTGAGTGAAGATTTGAGCACGAGAAAGCTCACTCGGTTCTAAAATTACACTTGAATGAACACTTCGAAAGCTTTGTTCAAGCAGTTTAAGCGAAAAAAGTCGGACTTTTGGCGTCGATTAGTAATTGCAGATACAACCTGGATACACCAGTACACTCCTGAAGCCAACGCACAGTCGGAACAATGGACTGCGAAGGGTGAATTAGCTCCGAAACAGGCGACTGTTCGAAAGTGGCCAAATTGGCCAAAAGTGACATAATTGTTATTTGGGATAGTCATGGAGTTGAGAGAAAAAAAAAAAAAACAAACAAAAACAAACATAACGTAAGTGTATTTCGCATTACTACTTGATACTTGCCTCACATTTCAATGATCGCCACGGTAAAAGTTCGTAAATCTGGGTTCAAATTAATAGACCGCCTAGGCTACTTACCAGATCTGATCTTAAATGATTTTTTTTTAGGTTGAAAGTCTTACTTGGAAAACAGAGATTTTCATCGAACGAGAAGGTTTCTGTAAAGGCCTATTTTGCAGAATAGGACGTCAACTACTATTTGAGCGGATTAAAGAAATGGGAACATCGTTCGGATAATGAATAGACTTACAAAGAGACTATGTTGAGAAATAATACTTGTTTTTCTTTACAACCTACCCTCGTAAATCGTATCAATATTGCATGTTTGCGGTAAAACAACTTTTACCTGATATTTATTCACTGATTCATAATCAGTGAAAGTTGAATATCAAGCATAAGTTGTTATAATTACACCTATACTTCGTTAATTATTTTTGTTTGTTACACAAGGCCTGCACATAATACGTTATGTTGTTTCAAAACCGAAAATTTTAAGTGGAAATCCTGATTAAAAAGTACCTAACCGCGTAAAAAGTAGGATAATTTTCTGTAAGGTCCCGTGTATTTACCAATAAGCATTTTTTGGTTAACTTAAATATTTACATCTGGCCGAAATACTGAAGTAAACTAATTAAGTTATGTTGATTCAACTTACCCAAGGTACACATGTAACTTTATTTGACAGCACGAAACAATACATAAGAACTATGAAGAGCCAGTTGCATGGTGTCTACCTGTTATTCATAGAAATATTTAATTTGAGAAACTGTAAAAAAATAATCTTTCTAGGCACCCGTTGAGTAACACAAGATTGTGTATACGCAGATAGTCGGACATATACTTATTGAATAAGCACGTTTGTACCACTAGTAAAAAAAGGAAACAGTTATTTTCCAATTTACTCAAACAGAAGTACACCAACTAATGGAACAGGAAGGATAAAGCAATGAAACTTTGCTCGTTATTGAACGTATGGGAATTTTAAGTATTATGATAAAATTACTGTAAAATAGCTGTCATTAGCCTCATGTGGAGTGACGCTGAGCCGAGTTAATACATTAATTCGTTCTGACACCTTTTTCGGTTTCTGCAGTGGTTTATACAGTCTTTGTCGCTGCAGCCTCTTCTCCCTTTGTCCGCCGATATCTAATTAGGTAAATCTCCAACCAAGGAAAACAGCAATATTATTAATTTTCGCTCAATTTACTTCAGTGTAGGTAAATGTTTGTTTTTAATATAATTTCTTTCTACAAACACGTAAAAAATTAATTTTGTTTTCTCTTTATCGTAATATCACTAATTAAATATCATTTTGTAGTTCAATAAGAAATATCCATATTTTACGGTTGTGGATGCTCACTAATGTTTGTTTGTTAAAGGGCAGCTCGCGAAATCGTATGGGATATTACGGAAAAGACATTTATTTAAATGAAAATTTGAATTTTGTAAGAACATAAGATATTGTGTATTGTAGTTGGTGTGGTTTATATTCAAGAAATGCTATCGATAACAAATGATATGATAAACAAATGCCAAGATAATCTGTCCATTTTATTTCGTGGTCGCTTTTGAGAGAGAACATATTTTGCTAAGCGGCTTCCTTTGAAAGTAAATTCATGCACTGTAATGTTAAAAGTTTATATCAATAATTTAAGTTCCGTAATTCAAAAGAATCTGGAGTTTTGCTACGTGGCACACTAGGATAGAGAGAGAGAGAATGCAAACGTTAAATTTTGAGGTTAGTTCTTCCTATTCGTCGGTTGGTCATTTATAGTACGTTATCTGTATTTTACCACAAACTAAATAAATTAACTAGAAACAAGGAGAATGTTATTCAGAACAAATCGTATAATATCATACTTGGTAATTAAGTCGTTGCGGTTGCACCAAACGCAAACGTTGGTAAATTCTTGGTCGCAATTAAAGAAGAAGAGTAATGGAACCAGCTGCTACATTTACGAATAAAACCAACATATTTACATTAAGAATCTAAAGAATCACAGTAGAACTTAGTTGTTTCAGTTTCATTAGTTGTTTGGCGACCGGCTGTCTACCTTTAACCATAATGGTAAAAATTATAAAAAATACAATACCTGTAAAAGACCAGTGTAGTTTTCATTTGTTTGTACATTTTTAACTTTACAAGAAGAACAAGAAGAACCGTATATTGTAAAATTGCTAAGTAGTTTGCATGATACATGAAAATCGATAAATACTACAAAATTCCAAATTTAAAAAATACATTAAAAATACGATACTCTAAGATAAATATTTTTTTAACCGAACGCTAGTTTTAAAAGACAATAGTAAGGTGCGTATAGCGTGAATAGTCATTTCAGGTTACTATCATCATTTATCATGTCAATTAAACAATCTGTTAATCGAGTGAGTTTGTATCCTCTGAGAAGCCCTAGTGACGAAAACACGCGACAGCATTTAATAAGTTAATAATACAAGTGAAACGGATTGCGAAGAACGCCACAAGGACAGTTTCATTCGAAGAAGTTCTCTTTTTTAATTTCTCTTCTCGTCTGAAAACGATTTCGCGTAATAAGAACAACGCTGTAGGGTGCGCGATTTTCTCTTCTTTACATATACATATATGTAAGACCGATGGAAACAAGAAAAAAGGCTCGTCGTTGTCAGCAGATGCTGTAGATGACTAAACCGTCTCGTCTGGGATCAGTAGAAGAGTATAATATAAATACTCTTACAGTTGTGTGTGTATATTTTAGATGTATGCGTCTATGAAACCAGTTTGTCGTTTATAAACATTGTAAAACTAACAAGTTTCTAATCTTGATCGCATTTTTCCTCGGCGATAGGTGCGCGTATTTTGAGGCCGCTGCGGATGATGTAAGGAGTCTTGAATCATCGTCAAATACTTCATTAATATAATGGATTATTGCAATGTCTGTTTTATTAAACGAGTCTTATCGTCTTGCAAGGAAGGAGTCTTATCTTCTCTCCTTCATTGCTCCATTTAAAATTATTTATTCGATGTTACACTATTAATTATTTGCTCCTATTTTTCAGTGTGCTGCTTATTTTCACGTGTATGAAAACGTTTATTATTGAAATAAATGTTGACTAACGTCCAGGGCGTTGTACAGTATAGTAAAGCTTTTACTACAAATAGAGCTGCAAAATTTCGTCGAACGTTTCGAGATGTACTTATCGTAAGTCTAAAAAATAATTAAGTATGTATAGCGTATGGAAGTGGTCATTAGTTGACAGAGTTAATACGGTTTATATGTAAATATTGCGTATCATAGAAATGGTGTGCTACCGAGACACCTTTTATGTTTGACTGGCTGTTAAGAATGACAACAGGAGGATTGTCGCTATCCTTATTGTTAGTTGAAAAAGAACAATTTCCAGAATTCCGGCATAGATATAATTCCCAGTGAGGGCCAGCATCACGGACAGCGTTTCACAATTACCGATTGCCATACATCAAAATATCGAAAATAAGATTAAAGCAGAATTAAAAGGGAAATAAGTATGGTTATGTATCAATGAGACGACACACGGGAAAAAATCAATGTTGAATGTTATAGTTCTTGTACTAGATCTTTTAAACCAACATTTGCAATCTAAGCAGTTAGCAAAAGACTACAAAACTGTACTGGCGAAGTAATTAAGAGATGGTGTTGAATGCGTTATAAAAATTTTAACTCGACCAGTCAACTGTTCATTTTTATGGGAGATGGTGCATTGTGCAGGTCGGTCTCTTAAAGAAAAGTGTGAACAACTTTTAGACGGGACGTGGAAGTTCCTGCGCTACATCTTGTGATAGATAAGCAGAAAGCATGTGTTCTTGTAGACTTCTGTGGTCGTTGTTTTCTTTTAAAGAATTTGGGTTTTCGAGTTGAAACCGCGTCGTAATTGAGAATGACGACACTTCGCTCTCAATTGTATGGAACTTCTTTTGGACGAACTTCATACAACAGCGACGCAACTTGCAGCAGCCCAGAAGAAGTTCCATACAATTGATGTATCGATATACTTATGCGATTACGACGCGGTTTCAACCCGGAATCCCAAATTCTTTAGAATAAAGAGTGTTTCCCAAGTCTTTCGAACGTGTTTGAGTATTTCATAAACACTGCTCCGGTATTCCCGAACCACCAGAGCTCATTCTTACGCGCAATAGAACATGGTTGAATTCGGCGTTTTATCAGTCTAAATATTTCCAACTCATAAATTCAATCCTGGTGAAGTTGCAGGTATTAGAGAAGGTGGGAAATATTTCAGGATGTCTCTGTTAAAGCTCACCTAAGACTATTCACGATAATTATGCAGGATTACTTGACACAATAATAAAATTAGAGAAGAGTGCAGTTAATGCAAATAGCGAACGATGTTCTACTACGTCCTATAGAAGATACAAAAAATATTAGAAGAGAAAAATAACTTAGAAAAACGTTATACACATTAGGTGCATCGTGCATTATATTCAGTCAAAAATTGCCTAAACAATTAAATTTGATAAATGATCTATTTGCAATTTTTTGTTTTTGCTAATATTTTATCTATTTCATTTGTCTATCGCAATAGTTCAATAGTTAATACTACTATTTTCAAGATAAACTAATTACATCATGGATTAAGTGCCCACTTTTTTTTACCTCTCTACGGAAGTAAACTATCTAAAAACCTTCCTTGACAAGACGGTATTCGGGAACTGTCATTCGGATAAACTAATTCGAGGGATAAACTTTGCAGAAAATAGCCAACCTGACGCCTGACCTGACTTAACGCACCAGTGGTCGTGCTTAAGTACCATAGTTGGACTGATTCCTGAAATTCCCCCGGATTCTATACTTTTCTATACTTTTAGAAAGATTTTCATTTTTATGTCAATTTCGTGCTACTTTATGACAGTGACATGAAAAACAGACATTGAGCTTTAGTCCTTTTTGAATTATGTTTCGTTCTTTTTTAGTCTAGCAGTAATTAGTATCAATACATAATACAATAAATAATATCAATATCAAACATGCGCTTAATTTATGTTTTACTTTGTAATCCATAAGATTGTACATTTGGCCCACATGTTTGCGTTATTATATTCTTAAGTTTAACAGTTATTTGAAAAGTTGTAAAATCAAACGCTACACTATAATCCGGAATGTTATTAGTGTGGTTTACCGTATTCTAATCTATTTAACTGAGTAAATGTGTACCAACGTTAGTCCGCCCATAATTGTTAGTATTTGAAGTGCGTATAACATTGTGTTGGTCTTTATTGGTTGTTATTAAGAAATTTAATTAACAACAGCTAGACATGTATATGTTATACCACCCAAGCTGGTTCGTATCTATATTTAACTGGAAGCAACAGTTGGTTAGATATTTAAAGTGTACGTGGTGGTCATTGGAAAGAGATATACACATATATACGATTAATTTCTTTTTACGTGAAGCGTATTGCGTTCCAAATAAACATAATACCATAAAGTTAATCCTTAATTTATGAGAACTAGAGCGCATACAAGAATTGCTGTACGTAGTTTCAATACATGGAAAATTTAAAGCATTTATTCTTAATGGAATCGGGCAGTTGGGCACACACATTAATGATTATAAATACAATGGAGCAAAACGCGTGTATGGACTTGTGGACGTGATTCCTAATCCCAGGCTAGAGACCACTCAAGACAAGCTGCACTGTAGGATATCGAGTTGCCACAGAAGTTTAGGCAGCTTGGTGTCAGCAAATTTGCTACAACACGAATAATGCTGTTGGAAAAGACATTCAACATCCTTACATTGGAAGATTGTTAATAGAGAACAAACGTCTTTTGTTTCTTGTTCAAGGTTTTTCTTCATTAATTCGCTCTTTGGTGTTTTATTTAGTACTTAATTGTTTATACATCGTGTTTGTTGTTTATATTTATTTGTCAGAACACGCTTTCATGACGATGATTCTTAAATGTATCAATAAAGAAAGTAACGTAAAAGGTGCTCTCAAAAATTGAATACTAGAATGTCGATTTTCTTCGTTTTTCTATAAACGCTGTTACAGTAGCTCGAATAATTGTAAAATCTCGGGCACCTTATATACGTCTCGGCATGTAGTTAATTAAATTTAGAATATTTTGATCTAATTACTCCGATTCTGCCCGATAGTTTGGGCAGACTACAAATGCCAGAGCGTTTCTAATTTGTCTTAGAGATATTATATTGGATTGAGGTTAAGATTGCAAGTTGGCCAATTCACAATTAAATCTAAATAGTTGTTGACAGTGCGAACGCGTCTAATCGTCCATAAAAATTAACCTAGGCCCTACAAATTAAGCAAGAGGAACCACATGCTCTTTTATAAACCACTACCAATACAGTATAGGGCTTCGCTATTTGTGCCAGCCCAAACCATAACAAAGCCTCTTCGGCAGCTTATTCTTTCCACAATATTTCATTAAACAAATCGTTCTCCCTGTCGTCTCCAAATTTTTTCAAATAGAAAAGGTAGTCAAGATCAACGATGCTCCATAGATACTTGTGGACATTGGACTAGTCTACTAGACATTAAATTTGGTTCGGCTGGCTGCCGACGAAGTGTGCTTATATACACATTTCTTACTTCGCCACAGTACTGTGTACTCTACAGTGAAGAAACCACAAGTCGATCGTCTCGTCCGAATGTTGCTTTTCTGCGACCAGACTCTGGTCTCCTAGTATAATTTCTATATTGTAGTTATAATTTTTCTATTTTATTGAAACACAGAGCTGAACAACGAGTAATGCAGTATCATATTGGCTACGATAATCTTGAACTTGAAAATATTGTTTTGCCTGCATTCGTTGGAGCCGAAGACAATTTTTGGAAAGATAACCGGGGAATTTCTCCATGTTATACTATTTTTAACTGGCAGAAAAAATGGCTTTTTTTTTAACTGCCAAAATATCTAGATCCAAAAATAACAAAAATAAACACAAGGCATACTGAATATCTTTTTCAATTTTTGACTACAAATTTGCTCATTTTTTGTTTGTTGGCAAAATACACAAAAAATCAGGATAATATCTTCCAATAATCAATTTAATTTTATATACAGCGTTAGTAAAAAGTCCCGGAACGGTTGAATAACTTTGTTATTTGAAAATTATGATTTTTGAAATTTGGTATGGGGGTATAGTTAATATAAATGCATTTTATGCAATACAGTTAATATTTTTTTCACTAATACCCCCATACCAAATTTCAGAAATCATAATTTTCAAATAACAAAGTTATTCGACCGTTCCGGGACTTTTCTAACGCTATTATAACGCCTATTTTGCGGAATAACGTACCAACCACAATTTAATGGGTTTAAGAGAGCCAAGCATCAGGGCAAAGGTATATAGACTTATAACGACGCTAAGTTGAGTATTAAAATTTAGTTCAACAAGAAGAATAGTTGTTTCTGTGTTAAGTTGGAAGCTTTTCAACCTGCTAGTTTCGTAAGCATTACAAAGGCTTTTTATTGAATATAAATTCAATTGGCGATAAACAAACGGCGAAAAGGTCAAAGGATTATTTAATTGCGTACTTCGTTATATTGCAATATGTACATGCAACTTCATGTATTGCATACTTTGACCGATAATTTTATTTCATTTTCCGTAGTGGACCGTAAACGAAATTCCAGAACCTCACACCCATAAAATGCGGTTCTTTCAGTACAAGCTACGGTCCAGATTTTTTCTTACCGTTTAAATCTCATGTTTAAACAGGAATAGAACGATCGATGGAGCGAATCGGTTGCGTTATGTGTATTACATAGATAAGTTTATGTCTGTTATGAAGTGATTTATAAAGCGTTGTGTGTAAGAAACGCAATTAAGTTTTTTATACCTACATTCTGGTAAAATATAGCAGAGGATTACTGCAATTATTCCTATAACCTTTATAATACATATACATATATGTAACTATATAAGAGAAAATGAATTTTCATAATTTGAGACGTTAAGTCGTTGATGACGTAACATAAAATAGATATTAAGAATCGTTTTCAATTTGTTAACATATTATACATTGTTCTTTATAAAATATGATGAATTCCATTCTTTATTCCTTGAATATGATTAACTATTTTGCAAGAATTAAGTAATTTGCATCAACGAAATAATAAATCAAGTATCTGGATCAGTTCTCTTTTTTTGAAAAGGCATTTAAGAGGAATGCTTAAAATATTGATATATTTCTGTTAATTGTAGTAAAGTTGAATTGATATAGGATGATTTATGGAACTCGTCTATTAAAAGTGAATTTACAATGCTTTTTCGTTTTTGAAACTTAGGGGCTATGCATAGTTAACTACGGTCTCGTTAGAATTGTTTATTTATTGTATATTTAGATTTTACTAGGCATTTTAAACCGAACTTTTTAAAACATTTTTCTTACCTATCGGTCACCTCTTTAGAGTTATTTTGTCTTTTGTGAATAAAAGTAAAAACAAACCTATGATGCGTTAAAGCCGTGTAACATCTGTAGAAAGCTTTTGTGTGACTTGTGGAGGGTACAGGTACCCTATCAGTTAACCAAGGTATAAAAAGTAAACAAAATTATACAGCGTGTCCGGCAACCTAGTGTTCATTCGGCGTAACTTCCTAGTACTAAAAGGTTTTTGTTTTCAAATGGAACGCCCCATGTATTTTTACACAAATGTGATGTAGAATAGGATTCTCCACGAAAAAGCGCCAAGTGTTCATAAACCTATCTCTATTGCTCTCCGGAGCATTATTAAACAATATCAATCTACACTCAAGTGATTTCCGAGCGATTATTAATATAGCTCCAGGAAAGATCCAGATGGGATTTTGAAGTGTTTTGCAAGCAAACGTAGGTCATGCACAACACTTATAATTTTATTATACGAAATATATATTAATTAAGTACTAATTCAAAACTACATTTTCTGAAAATTCTAAAGGAAGCAGTAGAGGTAGGTTGAAAACTTGAAAAAAATATTTTGCTTTTAATACTAAGAAGTTACGCTAAATCAATCGTAGGTTGTGAGACAGCGTATATGCTTTTGTTGTTCCTTTATGCTTTTCTGGTTCTTTTCTGGTTAAATAGTAGAGTACCTGTAGCCTTCACAATTCATATAAAAACTTTCCAGCTTTTACTGTATAGCGGTTCACGCCTTTAATGCATCATACATCTTTTTTGTTTTGCAGGAAACTCAGTGTACTGTAGAATATTTTTCAGAGCAATCAAAATGATAATGGTTGTCTTAAACCATTCAGCCTAGAATACAATATCCCTTTTTTTGGAATTTAGAAACTATCGATGTTAATGCTTGCATTCGGTTGCGAAATATCTGTGGTTATACACATTATACTTAGACATTAATTTTTTTATATCAATATTATAATATAGAATAATATGATAGATTAGGAATTTCAAATTATGCATTTTTAAGTTTTTATGAAAAAAATGCAATAAATTAGAATCTTCCTTAACTGTTTCACGTTTTACATAACCAAAAAGGATCCAGGAAATTTACATGCAATATGTGTTTTTCTGTTTCAGTTGACCGTGCGGTAAATTCCAATTATTATTAATTACTTTTAATTGCATTATTACAACGATTTCCTATTTCTTCAGTCTATTGATCTATTACAGAAACGTTGTGAAATCTCTCCGTAGAAAGTATGTTCCAGATCGAACAGATTAGCATAGGTGTTATTTTTATTATCAAGCATAGAGATTTGTTTTAATTAAAAGTAGCGAGAAAAATATTACATTCCAAAGAATTAAGAATTTGTTGAGCAATACCTGCCAATTGCAATTAGATTATCTTAATCAGAGCTGAGATGTTTTTGCACTTAAAAATGTTAAAAATACAATAAATATAAATTTCTTTTCCATAAGAAATAATTTGGGCCATCTAACCTATAAGCTGTGTTCAGATTCGAACAATAAAAAGATAAAAAATTTAGATATATATCATATCTAAATAATTTTTCATCTTTTCATTTTTCTTCAAGCCGCAAGAAGTCTACTTGTCTGAAGTACATTTCCCATTAGTACACTGCACGATTTTCACAAAAAGGCATACATGTCAATATTTTAAAATGCAATCGATTGTTTTTCTTAATTTACGAGCGTGAACGAGATACAATAAATTTATTGAATTTATGGTTAAGAATTCGAATATTTTCGTTATAGCTACGGAGTGCTATGATCATCAGTTGGTAAATCCAACTTAAAAAGGTGGGGTCCCTGGTTCCAAGGGAACAATTAGATTAAGAGACTTCAATATCCTTAGTTTGGAACAATCCTCTTCTTTATTTTTGAAATGAGATACCACCATAGAAAACAACCGTGGTGTACTGTGGCATGTTTATGGTAAATGAATTTAAAGAAAATGCCTAGCTCGAGTGAATGTGGTCAGATCTTAGATTCTTACTTCACCTAGCTTTAGGTCGGACCGCTTCAGGAAGGAAAACAGACAAGAGAGCGTTGTTAGATTAAATAAATTTTATATCGGAAATTCGACATTAGTTTTCATCGTTTTTAATAGTATGCTTAATGTTTTCATCCTCATCCTCGCTGATATTAAAAAAGTGAATTTGTTTAAATTCCCACTATGTTTTCAATTGTTTTTAGTCGATCCGGTATAATCCCGAGTTTCTGTTTTCTGTTGGGAAACAATTAACTGCGCTTCATCCTTCATAGCGAGGGGGCTATGGTAGCAAAGTCATGGAACAGTTTACAAGTACAATTTATACATTAGATGATGACAAGCTTGTACGCCCGCATACATTAAAAAAGTCACATTTTTTCCAATTCGGTATCAGAAAGTCGTTGAAACTATTAAAAATGTACAAACTTTCTAAAGACAATGGAATAATTATAAATTATTATTTAGGGGAATCGGGTCACTTAGCTGTTTTATATGAAGAAACGCATTTTCAGTAACTATCAAAATATTTATTATACGCTGCATTAAATTTTGTTCCAATTTGGAGAACAAATCAGAAAATGCCTAGAAAAAATAACCAAAAATATATAATGATAAGATAGCTTAGCTGTCTTATGGTATTGATGAAGTAATTCACGGCGAACGCAACAAAAGGAAAGAAAATGGTACACTAACACGCGGACATGTTTCTGCCTACCTGGTGTCATTTTTATTTCGACCTTTTGTCGCTGTTGTCTCACAGTAAATATCACAACTTCCAAAATGACAAACTCGACATTTCTTGGCGCCCTATGGTGCCATAGAAACGCCCGTCTGCCGTCCAAGAAGCAGCGACATAAACCGAGTACTGTTTTCCAAACCACCCCCGAGCAGTTCCCTGACTGCTTAACAACGAAATGGCAGCTTTGGTAGTGCTTTGGAAAACCGCATATGTGAATATTCTAGCACAGGCTTACCATGATGTATATAATAGAACACGTCAGAAAATGCCTAGAAACAAAAACCAAAAATATATAATGCTAAGATAGCTTGGATGGAGGTCATACTAGATTACATGACTAAATAATTTATATTTAATTAAAGGTATATCGTAAACATGAAGAGCGTTACAAACGTATATCTATACGAATGAGAATTAATTAACTCAACCGTCAACTTAGTTTTTGAGATATGGTTATTTTAGTTATTAACAATTAGTATTCACTTATGTATTATTAAAAACTGAACTAGTTACTAGTTCTAGGAGAAATATTTAAATAAACGGACATGTTCTGTACCATTGCTTTAAGATTTTGGGAATCTTATGATAATGACAATATTTTATAATCAACCTAAAAGCAATTTCTTTATTCAGATTTTAGGTTATATTTGGATATTTTAAAAACTGTTTGCTTTTAGTGCAAGAAATAAGTTAAAATATATTCTTTTAAGTATAAACATTTTTATTGGAAACGTTTGTAGTTTTACAAATGTTGCCAATATTTTATTGGAGTATTGTCATTCGTTTATTATACGATTGGTCCCCAAGTTCTAATGGGTTTAAATTTGGACTAATGGCGGGCCATGGTAGAACTTATATTGACTCTACCCACTGAGTAATTATCTTGTTGATATGTAGAGTTATTAATTTAAAGGTAATTCTGATAATTAAATTTGCTTTCAATTCTCCGATAAACAACAAATTCTCGATAGTTAATCTAAGCCTATAGCTAATCTATATACTTACTGTAAAACGATTGGAACTTTTGAAATTATGAAATTACTTGGACATAATTATTTGTGGATTGAAGCATTTTCTCGTCGTAAAAATATTATTTTTTTCAAAAGTATATGTCTATAAACTCACTTTAAGGAAAGTAATAATTTGGCTTATTTTTGCTATTTAGGAGCGGTTTATTACCGACAATTCTACAATTCAATTCTGATTTCTTAGTCCTGCCACCTGATACCTGATTGAGATACGGGAAAGTTTGACAAAATTCTCACATTCATTTCGCATCATCTTGTTCAACAGTTAAAAATACCGGTTCCAAACATTCTCACTAACGTCCTTATTTGGTTCCAGTGTTTTTTTTATAGCAAACATAGTATTTTTAATTAAAATTAAAATGTTACACAGTTACTTTTACCATCTTGTATTTTAGCTAGGAATTGCGCTTTCAACCCTGTTACATTAATAGAGCATTATTATTACGTCTGCCAAGATTTGTCGATTTATGATTGATATTGATAGGCATTTTTAGGCACTTTGAACTTAAGCTTTATAAAAGACACATTTAAAATGTATGTCATATTAGTATCGCTTCTCCCATTTTTATGAAAGCAAGAAAGAAGGCATATATAAATATGTACCACGGATCTTTAGATGTATGTGTAGATAATCTGAAAACTTTTTACTTAGGAACTAGAGTAAACAACATATAAGTATTGGCAACCTCCGCACAACACAAGTTTAATTTATTATATAGTAGTATATAATAATTCGTCCGGGACGGCCGTTTCGAGAACACGAATGGTCCTCATCATTCGGTCACTGGTTTGTGTTATTTACTATTCTATGCCACAGTCCTTGCCATTATTATTATTGGGAACTAGAATCGCAAATTAACAGATTTAAGAATAAACCAGCGATGGTTAACAAAATATAATTTAATAACAACAAAGCGTTCGTGATATTTTTTAGTATTCAATTAAATTTAAATTTTCATTTCATTCGTTTCTAAAATAATCTGCATTTGTACTCGTGCCTACTTGGTTTTAAATTAATTAATCAATTTTAAAATTAATAATTAAAGTACCTTATTTTCATAGAACGTTGTAATCCTTGAAAAATGAATCGAAAAAAGAAATCGTTTTTAGCTATATAAACATCTAATCCAGCGCCCATTTAAAATACCAGGAATTCTAATTTTATCAGCCAGAAGTTTCTTAATTAAATTGGACACTTTTTACATTAAATATTTCTTCATACTTTTTTTATTTTTATTATTATTATGCTAGTGCTTTATAAAATATTTTAGTCCAAAGAAAACAGCAGAGAAATTAGTTTTTTTTCCTAATAATTTTTGAACTTGGAAAATAAAAAATTTCTTTGCAGAATATTGGTTAATCCAAAAAATTGTACAACTTTACCAATTTATAAATATCTATATTTTATATAATAAGAAAGATTCCACGCTATTGTACAAGCCGCATATGTCTATCAATTAAGCAACATCATAAATTCAATAAATTGATTACTCAAAATCTTATATGTACGTTGAACATATAGTTATATGAATAGTCTTACATACAAATAAAAATTTTCCGTCGATAAAACGAGAGGCCTCTTCGCAGGCAGCAGCATGAGGAACACGAGCGCCTATCTTACTACAAGCTTCTGATGTTCAGTCAACGCGCAAATAGTGAAGGAAGGTCAACTAGCCAGTTGTTTCTTCGTTCCTAACTCTTTCTAGTCACATTCCGCGGTCAATCGCTTTTATTGCATTGTTTACTGCCAAGTCAACGTCTAAAATCGTATACACGCGCATGCATGGCGATGTTGTTTCGTCGATACCGAGTTTTAGAATGTGTACTCTTACCAATTTTTAAAGAAGTTATCTACCTACGTTACAACATGAGTATACTACATTAGCAAAGACAGAATAACAAAAAAGCAACAATACGAACTTTGCGCAATAATGTTGCGTTATGTAGTTTTCATGAGATAAGTGTTAGAAAGACACTACCTCATTATAATATAATAACTTCCTATTTCTACCACAAAACTCTTCAAAAAGTATGTGCCGCAGTAATGCATTTATTCGACTTTCGTTTGTTAAGAAATAAGCAGAGATTCGCTTAGTTATAAAATAATTAATCGCAAAGTTACTTACTTAATGAACTACATTAGATAATTTGAGTAAAAGTACGTATTATTATATAAGTATACAAGGTTTATGTGAGTAAATGTATTACATGGATATACCGAAGACTGATTAAAAGGAATTCATATATCTATAACATGTCCGGACGGAAAATGAATGTTCTGAACAGTTTAGAGAAAGGTCATAGAACACTGTACATTCGCAATTTACGCGCTAAAAAACTCCACACGTTATGATAAGCTTCAAAATGTTTATACACCCCGTTGGATCGTCACCACAGTAAAATAGAAAGCAAAAACTAAATTTCATACATTAACATTTTTTTATTTATAGCTTCCTTTGTTCAAAGGAAGCGTTCCCAATACTATAACCATGAACAAACACGTATTCTAAATTTGAATAGGTGTTCTAATATAATATGGTATAAACTCGAAAATAAACATTAAATTTCTGTTAAAATATACAAACACTCACGCGTACCAGAATAACAAAATTATTGAAATGATCTTGATCCTCGAAGGGATTGATTAGGATACGTATCTGATTTTTTTGTTTGACGTAGATAGCCTATGCAAGGGTATTTTTATTTTATGTAAGACGTATTCGCTCGAAAACAAGCGAAAATTTGGACCATTTTTATCAACTCTAGTTAAAATTGTTTAATTACGCTATTACTTGAAAATAAATGAGAATCAGATAAGAACGTTAGTGTTTTTACATAAGTATCACGTGTACAATACACTCCTTGAGTTTGGTCTTTTCCTTCCGACTTACCTAGCATAATAAAAATGTTCTGAAATGTTAGTAAATGTTCAATAAAGTTTTTATAGTTTACAAAAAGAAAAATGTAGCGTACTTCGAATAAATTAAATTTTACTGATTATTTATAAAGAATATCTACAAAAACAAAAAGAAATATATACAGTACTTTTCGCACTTTACAAAAAGCTTATCTGCATAGATTTATATTTAATTTACTAAAGAACAACATTTTCACGTACATGGAAATGCTTCAAAAAATTTAGAGCAATGTTTATCAGATTTCTTGGGAATACATCCAGAGTCCCATTTTAAAAATTGAAATGGCATGAGCATTCCCTGAAAATTTGAAATTATCTCAATTATCATAAAGACAAAGATAAAATTAAGGAATATTGTTGAAAGTTGACATGAACTGGACAGAGACGTCCGAAACATACTTTCTATCTGAAAGTTTTCCCTACATTACTCAGGAAAATAAATAAAACTGTTATATTTAATTGTTTGCGATGGAGATGCTATAATAATAATTAATTTTAAACGTTGTAATCGAGAAATTTTGGAAAAATTGTCGATGTTAAAAGGTTTGTTTTCCTTCTCTTATTTTTTTTTTAATTACCATTCATAGATTACTGTATCGATTTAGTCACCCTTGAAGTATCAAAAACTTTTTAAAATGCCTTGTGCTTTTTAACAAAATCTATCATACTACAGAAAGGGGTAAAAATTCAACCTAGTAGAAACTGGAGGGAAGAGATCATCATAAGTGCTCGATTTCGAATTAACGGGAATAAACTTGTTAAAAATATTTTACAAATCTTCGGTATATTATCATAATGTTTAGAAGAACTTGCGGAAATTTCATTCATTATACCATTATTATTATTATTTCCTAGTTAGCAACTAGGCAAAGAGAAACGTAGATGTATGTGCGTTTTCACAGAGAATAATCTTGTATGTAATATTTAAGATTATAATTCAAAAGTATCGCTTCAGATAACAGAAGCAGGTGGTTCCTCTATTACATCTGCATACTAATATTAGAGAAGATTCTCGTAGAACACGGTAATCGCCGCTACGAGATTCCATTGTTTCCGCATTGCTGCCAGTATTGCGCCAACACAATGTTTTACTTTCACTCGCCGTTAACGTTCAACCATTCTTTACTACCGGCAATTCTGTTTTCTTTCAATTCCTGCAAATGTTTAATACAAGGTGTTCCAATTTTCGGATATTGTAGAATTGTGTAAATGGTAGAATTACAAAATTTGCAGATAATAATAGACACTATAAGGTATCTTTCAAAAATGTTTCCGCATATACAGGCTAATCAATAAGTCGCTTGCTTCTTTATATTAAATGAAACACCATTTTCTCCTGCATCACTTTTAATATTATACAAGCGGTAAATATTCCTATTGTAATAAATGATATTTTTTTATAAATGAGACGGGTGAAGAAGCAGTTCTTTAAGGACTTTTCTAATTTCCTATTTCTGTCATTCTCGTATTATTTTCTAGGGTTTGCAAAAACTACTTCTTCGTTTACAACAATGCGATCATTTGCAACTGCACTATTAACATTTGCTTTTTTGAAGCGCATTAGGAACATGTCTTAGTTGCTATCTGTCTCGATGGATATGTTGAGCTTCGGGAGAAATTGATTGAGCTTCTCCATAATATACAATCATGTCCTCTATAAACTTTAAAAGTGTAGAGAATGTCTTTTAAAAGCAATTTAAGAATCAAAAAAGAAACGACAAACTTCAGTAAATTATTATAATATTAATTTTTTATGTGCCATAGTTTCGTTAACAATTACCGGTAAGCATTTTTCAAAGCGTGTGTATAGTCTAATAATATGCGAAACTAAAATACACTAATTACACTGGCCAACAAATTTCAATTTTTGATTTTGCCATACAGTAATTTATACTAATTTCAATAGAAAACATTTATTATTATATAAACATTTATTTTAATAAAAGGTAGAAGGTCAAGTTAGTTCGATTTTTTTAAATATTTCAATGAAAAGGTTTTTTAGATTAGTTCAATAATATCTACAGCATTTCTTCTTAACATCCAACAGTAATCTGCTAACACAACAGGATTCCATTTCTCTCCATGTTTCACGTGGAGAGGTGGTATTATGATCTTTTCTTTTTTTACCAGAAGCTGATGTTGTACATTGTCTTTCCCTGGTATAAACTGTTGTCGTACTGGCCACTCTTGCTTATGGTGATGCTTTTCCCTGTCACGATTGTCCCAAAGACATAAAAAGCAGCAGTATTTGGTGTAACCAGATTGCATACCCAAAATAATTGCAATTACTTTAAAATCCGCACAAATATTCCAGGAATAGTCTTTGAACTTTATCTTTTCTAATCAAATTTTCAGATTTTTGTAAGTTTTTTTCATAGAAACAGCATGACCTGTCGGAATAGAAGGATAATGGTTTCCATTATGCAACAAAACTGCTTTTAGGCTGGATAATCTCCAAGAACAGGGATCATGATGTATTCCAAAAGCTTCAGAACGTTTATAAACATTATTGCAGTAGACCAGATTATCGGCCGTACTATAAAGGCATTTTCTCAGTAACCAGAGCTAAGCCAAGCTGCCGCTTTTCGAATCATTTTTACTTTATATATGCTGTTCAATTTCATCAATTACTAACTTAGGGTAAAAACATTGTTGGCGAGTGTTATCGAACGAAATTAAAAAAAAAACAAAAAAGAATATCCTGTTTAAAAGGCTTACGAACATTACTGTACAATACACTGGAGTTTATTTTTTTGGCACCTGACATTTTAAAAAGAAGGTTCACAGTTGAACTACACCACAAGAAAGGATGAAAATGCAAGTAAATACACATAGGATATCGGTTATGCTGCAAGTGGAACTTAGTAACTAAAATAATGTTATCATAAAATAAATACAAACAGGAATATTCTGTTCGTATATAAGTATTAGTGTAGTAATGTTAAATAATGAAACATTGATTGCTAATATGTAGTAATGTAGTAATGTATAATAATGTAATAATGGGGAAAATATAGCAATGCCTGTATTATCATTTATAAGGTTGACACCATTTCCTCATTAATCCATTTCAAAGTATCTTGTTTTTTCCGTTCAGAAGCCCTACCGCTAAAAATTTTCCTTCCTGAAACTAGCATGAATATTGTCAGCTACTTACCTCAATACCAACAAACAATATCCATACTAGTTACGGGAAGGAAAATGCTTAAAATTAAACTTTTGCAGATATCCTTCAGTACCATCTATATCTTCGTTGCTTTCAATTTTATATAATATTCTTTCATTTCGACAAAAGGAGATAAATAAAATATTCTAACTAAACGCTAATATGAAAGAAATACGTTGATATACTTAAGACGCGCATACACCTTGTTTAAGTTGCCTTCCGGCTACCATTTTTGAATTGCGCTGATCATGGTTTCGAAGTGCCCTATACAGCGGATAGTATACGACACTGCTTCTCGTCGTTGAAATTCTTTGGAATCCGTTTATGGCTTGATAAATATTATTATTGAGTGAACGTCTAGCCTCTAGACACTTCCCACATGCGTTTTAAAGATGAGCATTGAATTTATTCGATTATTTAATATGATATTATTCAAATAATTCGATTTCCCACATCGATTTTTTGCAGAAATTAGAATAATAAACGTTACGGTAAGTTGGTTTGAAGTAAATTATAAAATTAAACATTTTACAAGCATACATATTCATACAAGGACGGTATGAAAAGTTCTACGGTTTATAAATTCATGGAAAGAGAATAATAGCAGTTACTGATTTAATTTTTTTTTTATTGAATGGAAAAATGTGTGCAGAAATCAAAGAGCACCTGGCTATAAAGCTAGGTGGTTGTTAGAATGGTAATCATCTCATTTGAACGTATGCACAATATCCTTTCCGAAAAATGGTGCATGAGAATGTTACCGGCGAGATGGGTGCCGCATCCGTTAACAATTCAAAAACAAAATCGCATGATAATTTCAAAGCAATGTTTGTTTAAACTACTAGTGTTCGTTCTGTGACTTGTAGATGAAGTATTACTACACGTCGAAAACCAAAAGTCAATCAGTAAAATTAATTGATTGATTTATTGAACCGATTCAACGCTACATTTCTTAAATTTCTTAAATTTCTTAAATTTCTTAAATTTCTTAAATTTCTTAAATTTCTTAAATTTCTTAAATTTCTTAAATTTCTTAAATTTCTTAAATTTCTTAAATTTCTTAAATTTCTTAAATTTCTTAAATTTCTTAAATTTCTTAAATTTCTTAAATTTCTTAAATTTCTTAAATTTCTTACATTTCTTACATTTCTTACATTTCTTACATATCTTACATCTCTTACATCTCTTACATCTCTTACATCTCTTACTTTTCTTACGTTTCTTACCTTTCTTACGTTTCTTACCTTTCTTACGTTTCTTACGTTTCTTACGTTTCTTACGTTTCTTACGTTTCTTACGTTTCTTACGTTTCTTACGTTTCTTACGTTTCTTACGTTTCTTACGTTTCTTACGTTTCTTACGTTTCTTACGTTTCTTACGTTTCTTACGTTTCTTACGTTTCTTACGTTTCTTACGTTTCTTACGTTTCTTACGTTTCTTACGTTTCTTACGTTTCTTACGTTTCTTACGTTTCTTACGTTTCTTACGTTTCTTACGTTTCTTACGTTTCTTACGTTTCTTACGTTTCTTACGTTTCTTACGTTTCTTACGTTTCTTACGTTTCTTACGTTTCTTACGTTTCTTACGTTTCTTACGTTTCTTACGTTTCTTACGTTTCTTACGTTTCTTACGTTTCTTACGTTTCTTACGTTTCTTACGTTTCTTACGTTTCTTACGTTTCTTACGTTTCTTACGTTTCTTACGTTTCTTACGTTTCTTACGTTTCTTACGTTTCTTACATTTCTTACTTTTCTTACATTTCTTACATTTCTTACATTTCTTACATTTCTTACATTTTTTACATTTCTTACATTTCTTATATTTCTTACATTTGTTATATTTTTTACATTGCTAAATATGTGAATATCAGAAAAATATTGTTTTATCGGATTTATTTTGAATTTAGCTGTGGATACATTACCTAACTGTTGTAACTAATGCTCTGCAGATATGTTTGGAATGTCATTTCATTTCTGTTATATATAACTTAAAACCGGTCTATTATTTAAGAAGAAGGAAATTAGAAATCTTTCTAGAGAAATAAAACAGATGTTAATTAAGAATCTATGAAATAAAAGCTAATTGTAGCTAATTGTAATCAGTGAATAGATATATGATTATGCACAACTATTTGCTAATATACTACGTTGTATATGCAAACTGCGAAAAGAAGTCTATAATCTACATCAACAACTTCCTACTTATTCCAACAAGGAAATTATTAATTAACTGTAACAACATTGTTATGCATCATGATCGTTAATAAAACCATAATCAAACAATTAGCAATGTAATAATCGAAAGGCGCATAATACAGAGCAAGGTTTGTCTAGAAAATGTAATCGAACTCGATAAGCGAGGTATTTATGAAAACCGAATGGTTCAGATTAATTATTATTTATGGCTAATTAAATAAAATCGATTTATAACGGTTGAATGTGAAAGTTTCATTAGTTATAATTATGAATAAAGTTGATGTTTGTGGTTGTTACGGCCATATGCGCATGAGAAGTATCTAATTTGTCGAAATAATTACAACAAACGCACAAACGTGACACACTGAAGGAGAAGTGCCAGATAACCAACATGTTTTTAGTTGATAATTAAACTTGTTGCGGATGCTTAGTTATCGTTTTTGTTTATATGGAGGGATTGATGGCGAATCCAGCAAATATTACATTTTTCCATCTGTTTTTAAAGTCGACGGATGGTAAATAGGAAAGCTGTCAAATGTTAGATTGATTATCGTTACGGTAGGTTTTTCATGTTGGTGTAAAATCCATAAATTAAACGGGTCTTCTTCAGCCCGTCAAGCCCCTTTGACTTAGGTTTTTCTCTTGAAAAGTTTTGAGTTAAGTGATGTCCTGTGGATTCTGACTCCCGTCACCTGCGCTGGCAGCTTCCAACAGTATTGATCTTTTTAAGAAAAGAAGGTTCCAATTCATATGAGCTGTGATGGTGCAATAACAAATTTATCTCTTTTTCTATCTGTGAATATTCAAGGTTTTTACAGTTGAGAAATTAACAGTTGAAAAATCTGTGGTTTCCTCAGTTTTCCGCCGTGATTAAATATTTGAAAAAACATTGAGAGTTTGGTTTGTATTTTTTTCAATTTTATTTATGAAGTGTGCAATAATTTGCTATTTGTTTTGTATATAACCTTTGTGCGAGGGCCATACAATCTTATCTTAATGGTAACGCCTTTGTTTTGTATTGAAACAAAAATGGTCTGAAGGAACAATTTTTAGACATGGGTTTATTTCCGATAGCATAATGTGTATCGATGATATCTAAAAGGAATTTTCGGGTTTGCCCGCCTTATTTAAATTATTGTTGAACGATGTTAGTAAAGCGCCGCCTTGAACGTGTTTTATCATTCTTGGTGTTGAGAAAAAGAGCGCGTAGTATGTCCTTGCGTCCGTGTCGAAATGCGAGATTTCTGTTTCTTAACGGTGCCACCGTTCGTCTCATACATAATAACGACGCTTTTCTTCACATGCTGGTTCTTCGTGAAATCACACCTAACACATTCCATTCGCAAAGCAAGTCGTACGAACGACAAACAGCATGAAACGTAGACGTAGGTACTGTACGGGGAGAACTGCGTTATTTTTTTTTTACGACCATCTGTGCCAAAGAATTCTGCTCCAGCGTTAATTATTAATATGCATATAAGGGCGTGGAGATTTTAACGTTGTAGATTTTGTTTTATACGAGGTTCTTTTATTGAATAAACAGTAGTAAAGCGTTTTACAAAATGGCGGATAATAGTGGAAAAAAGTATTTTGTGTAATAAAGAAAAATGCGAGATGTAAGGAAATTACGTATTAAACTACGTACGTGATGAACCTTAAAGCGACTTACTGATCTCATGAGATTTACATAATGTGTACCAATTGTTATTATTTAAATTCACATCAAACTTCAGTTAACCATAGTGTTGACCATACCACAATAATTACACTGACCAATAAGGTTTTTACCCTAAGTTAGTAACTGATGAAATTGAGCAGCATATATAAAATAGAAATGATTCGAAAAGCGGCAACATTGGCTTAGCTCTGGTTACAGAGAAAATGCCTTTATAGTATGGCCGGTAATCTGGTCTACTGCAATAACGTTTATAAACTTTCTGAAGCTTTTGGAATAGATCATGATTCCAGTTCTTGGAGATTATTCATAGACTTATCGAAGACCAGCCTAAAACCAGTTTTGTTGCATAATGGAAACCGTTATTCCTCTATTCCGATAGCTCATGCTGTTTCTACGAAAGAAACTTACGAAAATCTGAAAATTTTATTAGAAAAGATAAAGTACAAAGACTATTCCTGGAATATCAGTGCAGATTTTAAAGTAATTGCAATCATTTCGGGTATGCAATCTGGTTACAACCAAATACAACAATATAACCAAAATAGATTTTTATGTCTTTGGGAAAAACATTACCATAAGTAAGAGTGGCCACTACGACAACAGTTTAACCAGGAAAAGACAATGTACAACATCAACCTCTGGTAGAAAAAGAGAAGATTATAATACTACCTCTCCACGTGAAACTTTGACTCATGAAAGACTTTGTAAAAGCACTGGATCTCGGAGGTGGATGTTTTCAATACCTTCGTGAAAAGTTTCCAGAATTAACACAAAGGAAACTGAAAGAAGGTATTTTTCTTCGATCTCAGATACGAGAAATAGTAAATGATGAAATCTTTGAAACCAACTTAACAGCGAAGGAGAAAACAGCTTGGCTCTCCATGGTACAAGTTTTCACGAATTTCTTGGGCAACAAAAAAGCTGACAACTATAAAACTTTAGTAATGGATATGTTACAAGCATTTCACGCTGCTGGCTGTAATATGTCCCTTAAAGTGCACGTTCAACATTCTCATTTGGATTTTTGTCCGGAACACATGGGCGACGTTAGCGATGAACACGGTGGGCGTTTTCACCAAGACATCATTGGAATGGATTGGTATGGACATCAATTGGAATTAAGAAGAGATGTTGTAGATATTGTTTATAAGAGACGGAGCAGTAGTACTTTACATTTCTAATTATAATAGTTTCCAATATACATTAAATTATGATTTAATCTAAAAAACCTTTTCATATATATATAATCGTTAATCTTAGTTATCCTACGGGTGTAAAGGTAAATTCTGTACTCTACTACTGTTCTGTAGATAAGTGATGTCCATTCTTTCTTATTTATCGCCGTTCTTCTTGCATTATTCCATGATATCCCTCTTTTCCTTAAGCTTTCTTCTATTGTGCTATCCCATGTTTTTCTTGGCCTCTTTTTCTCTTGTGTCTTGATCTTGCCAGTTGTACTCTTTTTGTTATCCTCTCTTCTTCCATCCGTACCATATGCCCAAACCATTTGAGCTTCTGCCTCTTTATACTATCTAAAATCGACTCTACTCCTAATTCTTCTCTGATCTTCTCGTTTTTTAATTTCTCCTTTCGAGTGACCCCTTTAATCGCTCTTAAATATTTCATCTCCAACGCTTGTATTCTACTCTTAGTTTGATTGTGTAATATCCAACCTTTACATTGAAATATAAAGTCCAGCTAACTAACTTGACCTTCTACCTTTTATTAAAATAAATGTTTATATGTTTTCTATTGAAATTAGTATAAATTATTTTATGTTTCACTTTATTTTAATCTGACTATTGAGTAGGTAAAACGTTTGGGTAAACAAACAATGCTATAAGCTGGGACTTGCACAGGGGCGTATTTTGTAATGTTCATGTAATTTCTTTTTAAATACAATTATTAATATATGTATAATACAAGGAAACTATGAACGTAGTTTAATCTTATTTTGCGTTGTAATGATGAAATACATATTAAATAACAATGTAATTCTAACAATAATTGATAGCTTAATATAATAATAGATACATTTAAATTTGCGAATATGTATATATAAGTACATAATATTTGGTATATAATGTTTATAACATCACCTTTAAATGTCTTACTTTAAAAAAATACGGCTTCATATACTTTGAAGTTCCTCAAGGTCAGTGCTGTCTTGGTCACTTTCATTTAGATCAATTATGAATTCCTGATTAATATTAACATCTTGTAAATATATATTTTCCATTTTTCTGGTGTTATATTGGCAATCGCTTCTCTAATTCGATTTAAAACTGCTTCGCTAAATTTGGGAGTATTATTAGTGCGGCGAACATTTTCTTTCAGTTAGCTCCAAATTAATTCGATGGGATTAAGTATACAGTAATATGGCGGCAAACGTAAAACTGTATGCCCTGCGGCGATGGTCATACTATCAACAACATATTCCTTTTGAAAAGTTTTTGTTTTAAACACTTCTAATAATTGTTGTTTTGTGTAGCTTTCTTCATAATAGAGATCATTTTGTTGCAAAAACTCCGATATTTGAGCTTTCGTACTATTCGAATTTGGTAACGTCTTAACCTGTCGTTAAGATTAAACAAGGTTCATAGTTTTCTTGTATTATACATATATTAATTATTGTATTTAAAAAGAAATTACAGGAACATTACAAAATACGCCTCTGTGCAAGACCCAGCTTATCGCATTGTTTGTTTACACAAACGTAATTACCTGCTCAGATAGATTAAAATAAAGTGAGACGGACTATAATTTATAAATGATCTTTCAATAGTAATTTCAAAGTAATTTCGTGCTGAAACTATCTTCTAAATTACTTGATGTATAAATAACTCTTCAGGAAGGAATACAAACATAAACGAAGCGTCATTTTCACACAATGCCATCACCTAGAGCAAAAATTATTCACGGGCGTGCAAGAAGATTGATACGGAGCTAGAGTTTCAAAGTTTTTACAAATGACCACTAGATGACGTATTGAGACTTAACATAACTATTTTCACAAAATTTTATATTTATTATAGTAAAGCAGTAAGAGCACAGAAGTCGGGTAGTTTGTTTGCAAGGAGGGTTTAAAGAAAGCTATTTTGTGAAAAAAAAAAGGAAATTTTACGCAGTTTTGGTTGGAATATTTCGAATCACTTTGTTCAACTTTTGGTAATACAGTAGTGTTAGAAGATGAGAGAGAATGTCATTGTGATGGTGCTTGAGTCAGTGATGAATTTCGTGAAGGTCGATCAAAATCACTTGACTGGAGTACCGTGAATATTTAGATGTGAAAAAGATCTATTCCCGATCTATTCAGCGTAATTTGTTTCAAGAGCATTTCAAATGGTATAAGAAAATGTTTAAAAAGTCGACACTAGAACTTTAAAATATGTATACAACATTGTTGCAGTTGGATATATTCATACTAGCCAGAAGCTAAGCAATAATTAGCTGTTTGGGTGTTCCCGGATGAATTAAATCAAATAAAAGCTGTTCGTTCGCGAAGCACTTTTAAGAATACAGTTGTTTGTTTCTTTCGCAGTCTCAATATTGTAAGCATTGCATTGAAGGATCGAAGAACAATTTGTTTGCCAGAAGACGTCGATGAAGTCAGGAAAAAAACGTCTTACTAGTTCTCACACAGCACGTCTGACAGTTCATTATTTAAGGGAGAAAAATATCGAATTAATGTCTGATTGCCTGTATTCATCTGATGTATCACCTAACGACTTGTTCTCGAACGTAAAAAAATGCGTGGGCAGAGAATTTTGTTAATTCCAGTTGAAGACTCAAAAACTACGCTTTGCAGATACCACCTTCAGAGCGAAAACATTGTTTCGAGAATTCATTTCATTGATTGTTGTAACGACTTAAACGGTATTCCTTGTAAAGAAGAAGGGTTGATCTATCCACTCCCTTAGATTGTATTTATTTCTAAAGTGAATTGGCTGCTGATATATGGCTGCCAACCTTATTTTTGGTTAAGGTTGTTGACCGGCCGAAGCATACACCGACCAACTAGGAAGTGACCGTACAGGTCGGAACTTCAGTGAAAGGAAACCAGTTAGTCGCGGGTTGGGCCCGCTTTTCCTCGTGTTCCAACTTGTTAGAGAAATTTTCTACTGAACCTTCGATGGGAAACAGTCGGTACTTCCTTCTCGGAACCTACCTTACATCCTGTCCACCTAGGTTTAGGCCGTCCAATTGCGACAACTATCGGCTTCTAGAGGCCTAGGCCGCCGAGCGCTGGCAACTATCGACCAGCGACGGACCGTTACCTGGGATTGAGACAAATCATGATGGCTGGCTTCAGGTCTTAGGATCCAGATAAAGATCTGGCGATACGATGAATCCAAAGAATTCCCCCAAACAGCCATGATACGTTTGTACAATAACATTTTTCATTCTACGCTATGTAACGTTGCTCCCGCTACACCCGTTATTCTGTGACCAACCTGAGATTGTAGGACTTTTTGGGTGAACGCCTCATTGCCTAGTAGTATCTTTTGGATTGGATGAATTTTGCCATAGCACATTATGTATCATGTGTTTTCCCGTCGATCTTCAAACATTTTCTTCTTCAATACAAGCAATGACTTAACATTATTCTTTTGCTAAATCATCTACTAATATGCAAGGATATATGGCCGCACGAGTTTTCATTAATCAAGTTGTATACGGATTTAGCTTATGGTTGGTATAATTTATGCACGCATTCTGGTTTTTAATGTAATAAGATTCCTTTATCTTTTATTTTTGTTTTAGGTTGCCATTATGGACTAACTTTTGTTAATTTATTTTATACATATTTATGCTAGCGCATGTTAATTACTGATACTGTAACAAGGAATCCCTTTATAGTTAAGATATCAATAAAATTATGTACGCTGTATCCACGGATTTTGTGAACAAGATGAACACCTCATTTTATTCTCCATCTTATGAAAAGAAAGTTATTCTTTACGAAAGTGTTTGCTTGCCTTAAAACCATTAAGAAATGCATTACAATGCACTGATTAGCTTCTGTATGCATATAAATGTTGAAAACCTGTTTACTTACTTTCAAAAATTTAACTAACAATAAGTTCAAACCATTGTTGATAATCATATTGCCTTGAAATTCTGTTGACATTTAATTATTTGTTCTCGTGACACGATAATTGCAACCACGAAAATTACACAATTATGTTAATATTGCAACAACGAATTTAATTGATTAAGTGTTACAGAATTGATGATATTTCGTATAGAATAGGGATCAACAAATTCAACCTTAAATTCTCCGGCATTAATGTAGTTATTCATTTTTTGAAAAAGCTTGTTAAGAGATTTGATGAAACTCTCTTTGTTGTTAGAAACAAGAAAACAAATAAACAATACAATGAAAATGATCCATTAACTATTCCTGCTATGGGATCTGTATTAGAAGGTCCAAAAAAATCACAACGTAAGAGAGCGGCGGAGTTGGGTTTAAGCAAAAGCCCATTCAAACTCTAATTTATTCACACTCTGGAACCCCGGGACAATGCGTTTAGATTAGAATTTAATACTTGGGTTGGAGGAAACGTTATGGAGGATCATTTTTTCCATCAAAATGTTGTTTTCGGATGAAGCTACTTTTACCAGTAATGATTATGTGTCATTTTATTTTTCAATTTTATTTTTCTAATTTAACTAGAAACTACTTAACGACCACTATCCTGAAAGATGAATCGGTCTTTTTAGACCTATTCATCAGTCAGCTCGCTCGCCTTATTTAACGGCCATGGATTTTTATTCTTGGGGACATGTTAAAAAAAGAGTGTACCAAAATGATAATTTTAGGACATTTAGGAATGTTTACAAAGAAATTAGGTGTAGGGTCGAGAAGTGCGTGGAAGTAGGTGGAGGTTACATTATGTTATGTATCTACATGTTACATTATGATTATAAATTATTTGCTTTTATCACCTTCGAATTTATATACATTAGAAAATATTTCAGAAAGAATTTGCGATTCTTTTTCTGCGAATTTGAATTATTAAATATTTTATACCTAGAAATATGTATAAAAAAACTAAAACACAAAATGGTTTAAAAAATGTACCAACGTTCAGTGTTATATCAATTTTAAATTGAAATAAGTTGTTTGTAGAATTCTGTTATAATACTGGCACGTCAACTGGTATTTCTTTGTAGTTTATTGTCACGGCTTTCGTCATGTTATTCGTTTCATTACAGTATTTAACCAGCATCAATTATAATTCTCTTTAACGACGATCTTTTTTTACAACATTGCTGTATTTATTGTTCAGGTATTCGTATCTTGTACCATCACGGTATTGATAACCTTGTAACTTTTAATACACGTACGCAATTAATCGTACAACGCAAGTGTGTCGTTCGTTTCACGTAGAACCTCATTGTTCGAGATTTTCACGGTTTGCTGTTAACCTCAATGTTTCCCGTTTAACGATGACTTACTAATTTTGATAATTGGCGCTTCCAGCTCTTGTCTCAAGCAAAATTTCTATTTCATATCGGTTAATTACTTATTGTTAACAAATTCTTTATCTACTAGTCTATCTTTTTGCGAGAAAAAATTGTTGATGTTCGCACAACGCTCATAAAGAGATCACGGGAAAAATGATTTAATTGAAGAAATGTGCTTTCAACACTTCAAAACGCATGAAGCTTTTTTGTGAAAGAAATATGTATATTTTAGTATTATAAAATAAATTAGAAATATATGTTGCGTTAATTGTTACTAACTTGAAATTATTAATACTTTTCATCAGCTGGATGAACATCTCAAGTCTTTACTATCAGAGCAAAAAATGCCGCACCCTATGCTTAAAAAAATTTTTTAATAAAAAAAAAACATAGTTATAGAAGAACCATGTTAATCAGAAAAATGACAAATAATTAACGCAGTAATACCAATATAGATTTACAGGAAATTACAGCAGACATGGCTCATAAATAATAGTGACAGTTATGTGCAGCGTTAGCAAAATTCTTAATGCAGTGTTCAAATTTCGACCAATTCTAAGGAAAGTAACCCAACGAGTGTCGCTGAATGGTTTCAATGTAAAAGTATTTAGGTGTTCTCCTAATAAGAATCGATGAGGCAAAAAAGGAAACAACTTTCAATCATATTAAAAGAGTTCGCTGCTTCCAAAGAAGATTTTGCAATATATTTAATTACTAAGTTTAAGGAATCACTGCTACAAAGCTCTAGGTTTTAAAGTTTTAATTCTTGATTATATTTTCGATTTGTCATCTCTCATATTCGTTCCATTGTTGCAATCTTAACCTCTCACATTTTCCATTTTGAATCCATTCTTCAAGAATTATTCTAATAAAACTTTAGATAATTTATCAGTAGATCTCTCAACAGAACGAAATCCCGTAAAACGAAGCACTTCCAATAAAACGATTGTTTGGTTCTTTCGTTGTCTGAATATGTCGCAAGCATTGCCTCAGGGTCGTCAATGAAAGACAATTGATAACATCGCATCATTCTTCATCATCACGTTAAATAATTCATTACTTAATGGAGAAAAACATCGAATTAACGCCTCATTGCCTATATTTCCTTCATTTGTCGCCCAAGTACTTCTTTTTGTTTCCGAATGTTAAATAAAAAATGCATAGACAGCGATTAAATTTTAATTGAAAAATTAACTTTCACTTCAGGTTAATAAAAAGTATTGTGTAAAGAAGAGCTGAATTATTACTTTAACGAAGATCATCGGGTAATATGTAAACAAAGATCATGGGGTAATGTGTAAACTATAGCATACGATTAGCTCTTAGAATAGGAAAAAAAATAGGAAAAATAGGACTTTGATTCTTTCCAAAATGCATTGCTCCTCTGAAATGGATCTATTTAAATAATAGGTGTTAGGTTGAGAAATTTACAAACTGACAAATCTTCCTTTGCATAATAATTGAATGCATTGAACTGCATGTTTCATGCAGAATAAAAGTCAAAATATAATCAAACTTTCTAATCGTAACAAAAATTCCACGAAACTTTTAGTGGTTAAACGTAAATGCTTTTTGTTAATTGAAGTTAGTTTCATAGAATACTTTTGATTGAAGAGAGACTGTTGTAAAGAAACTATTTCTCTCTGTTTAAGCTCTGTTTAAGGTACATACATTTTCATTCTATTTACTTGTGAATCATCGTTTTTCACATCATTAAAGTTAATTTTGTGGCACTTTTATAACGTTTAAATATCGATCCTTGCAAAGTTTGCCTTTTCATTCTTCCAATTAGATAGATATTTCAACGTTAATCTATTTTTAACTCTACTACAACGTTTGTATGTATTAGACATTCATAAAAGAAAGTTTTTTGTAGCGTGTAAATTCCATTAAATATTCCATTTAGTTTGTTTATCGACTACAGTACTCGGTACTGAGCTAATTCTTGAAAACAATCAACTATGTAACTGGCCGACAAATGCGTTTAACGTAATACCTTACGTGATAATTGTATTGACCTTGGAACATTGCCTACCAACTTGGTAAGTGTAACCTTAATCCGAGTATGAATCACATATACAAAATGGAAGCGATATTCTATACCTTTTCGAAAGTTATCGAGTCGGCCGTATGCGAAAAGATTTACGTGCCCAGAAACGATTGCCAACACTTACCGGATTTTCAAATGTCATTTATAACCGGCCGAAACGCACTGTTTACTAATCTTAGAGCGATGCAGATTGAATTGATGCCGGAAATCAATTAAAACATTTCCAAACAAAATTGAATAATCATAAAGACCTGTGTAGGTTACGTCATATGAATGGTATGCGATTTCGTTTCATTAGTATCACTTGATCTTGGAAAATCTAACAATAAGGAGCAAAAACGTTTTAGGTGATATTAGGAAAATGATTAGTAGAAGGCAGCAGTTGTATATAGAGATTCGAAATTAACATTAGTTGGATTTGTGTATTCAGATTAACACTTTATTGTTAGCTAGTAGAGAGTTGGTCCTATGGACGCGCTTACCATGGCTGGATATGATTATATACTACTCAAATATGTATTAATAAGTTTTGCCTATCTTCAAACCCTAAAATCCAGCATTACGTTATACGTAGCTGTTGCCTGGCACGAAAAATTGGTTCTAACGTATTCTAGAAATTAAGTAAATTAGTTAAGTGTTGAATTTGGCAATAAAATCTGTAAACGTAGCCTTTATAAGTTGCTCAAAGAAACTTATAAAGGCTACGTTTACAGATTTGTTACGTTTGAAGAGTCATGTTATTACGTAGCTTTTCTTACAACCAAAATAATATTGCCTGACCAGCAATGTTAACATTACAGCTAAAAGATCTGTTTAATTCAATGCTACGGTACAGATAAAGACAGCTATCGTGCTCTAATTGCAAAGTTCGAAGAACAGCAGTTTAGACACACTGAAATAAATGATGATGCCAAACGTCTGGAATTTTGTTTGTAGATTGGAAATGAAGTTTTACAAGTGCCACTGTAGTGGGTCAACATACTTGAAAATGTTATAATATTTTTTGCGAAAATTCGATGAGCTACCATTGATTTATGCAAAATTGCAACTACTTTCAACATGACGGTCGTTCAGCTCATAATTCTATAACTGTGCAAGACTGTAAATTTTGCGTAAAATGGATAGGGAGCAATGGTCCTAATTCGTAACCACTTCGCATTTTAGAACTGCCAATTTTAGATTTCTGTCATTGAGAACAATACGGCAGTTGTAAACTCTTCAAGAAATACGCAAAAGCTATGGTTCTAATTGAGCTGTATATGAATTACACTGGCCAAAAATTTCAACTTTTGATTTTGCCATAAAATAATTTATACTAAGTTCAATAGAAAACATATAAACATTTATTTTAATAAAAGGTAGAAGGTCAAGTTAGCTCGATTCTTTCTAATTCGCTTCTAATTTGAAATGAATATTTCAAATTAGAAATGTGAAATAATACTGCTTCGTCTCTTATAAACAATATTTACAGCATCTCTTCTTAACATCCAATAGTAATCTGCTAACATAACAGGATTCCATTTCCCCTGATACCGTTTTTCCATTCCCATGATGTCTTGGTGGAAGCGCTCTCCGTGTTCATCGCTAACGTCGCCCATATTTTCCGGACAAAAATCCAAGTGAGAATAAACAATGTATTTAAGGGACAGATTATAGCCAGCAGCGTGAAATGCTTGTAACATATCCATTACTAAAGTTTTACAGTTGTCAGCTTTTTTGTTTCCCAAGAAATTCGTGAAAACTTGTACCATGCTACCAAGCTCCAAGCTGTTTTTCCTTCGCTGTTAATTTGGTTTCAAAGATTTCATCATTTACTATTTCTCGTATATGAGGTCCAATAAAAATACCTTCTTTCAGTTTCCCTCCTGTTAATTTTGGAAACTTTTCACGAAGGTATTTAAAACCTTCACTTTCGAGATTCAGTGCCTTTACAAAGTTTTTCACGAACCCAAGTTTCACGTGAAGAGGTGGTATTATGTCTTTTTTTACTAGAGGCTGTTCTTGTACATTGTCTTGACTACTCTTGCTTGTGGTAATGTTTTTTCCAAATACATAATACAAAATAATTGCAATTACTTTGAAATTTGCGCAAATATTCCAGGAATAGTCTTCGTACTTTATCTTTTCTAATAAAATTTTCAGATTTTCGTAAGTTTCTTTCATAGAAACAGCATGACCTATCGCAATAGAAAAATAATGGCTTTCATTATGCAACAAAACTGCTTTTAGGCTGGTCTTTGATGAATTTAGGAATAATCTCAAAGAACCGGCACCATGATGTTTTCGAAAAGCTTCAGAAAGTTTATAAACATTATTGCAGTAGATCTGGTTACCGGCCATACTATAAAGGCATTTTCTCTGTAACCAAAGCTAAGCCAATGTTGCCGCTTTTCGAAAAATTTTTACTTTATATGGATATGCTGTTGAATTTCATTAGTTACTAACTTAGAGTAAAAACCTTGTTGGTCAGTGTTATTAACGGCAATTAAAGCGGCGCTTTCATTATGTTTTTTGTTGTTGTTTCAATGTCTTACTCTTTGCTTAAGTAAATCTCTTTTACTTAGCTTTTTTTAGTTTTTAACTTCAAGATTCAAAATATGTCACAACCAAGTTCTAGTGAGACACAGTAGCTACACATAAATTAATGTTGCATGTTAAGGTTTGAAAATAGACAATCATTGATTTTTCAGAAAACATCAATCTCAATAAACATTTTTTATTGAGATTTCCCTTTTTGTGACTCAATCAAGAAGCATACTGCGTAGTTGCTTTAATTAAAATTATTTGGAATTAAGATGAAGTGTGTCACTTTTACTACATACAAAATGTTTCGCGCAACCTGTTCATTAAAAGTTTGAGCTGTTAAGGTCTTAGTCTAGCTTTGTATTTGCAGCAGACAATAAGAGTATCCACTCTACAATAATAAATTATCTTTGGTCTCGTGTTACTTCTGATTGTACCTGAAGTCGTACAACTTTGTCGAACTTTGATATTTTTAATGGAATGAGATATTTTTTTATTGCTTCTTTGGATTCTATAGATTATATTGTATTTATTCGTTTTGGAATTAATTATAAGAAAACCGTATCAAAACATGTCACAAAGGGAAAAGGTTAACGAGAAAAGTATTTTGGAAAATTTTCATGTGTATTCTAACAGTTCAATACCCGCCGTATCTTCGAAATTAATAATTTGTCATACTCCAATAGAATGTTAAATAAGCATAAAATACGTCCATATTCTTTTCAAATTATCCAGATCTCTTCTTCCAGGTGATTATGCTAGAAGAGCCGAATTTTGCGAACTCATGATAGTTGAAGTTCAAGAAGATCCTAATTTTCTAGCTAAAGTTATGTAGACAGATGAGTCGAAATTCAGTCGCGAGGGAATTGTAAATGCAAAAAAATTCTCACCATTGAGCAAAACGAAACCCACAAATTCTAGGAAAAAGCCATTTTTAGCATACCGTATAGAATCAATATCCTTGTGTTCAATATCAGCAAATTAGGGGATTAGGTCTGGTATGCTAACTCTGAAAAGTTTTAATGAACGGGTTGCGTGGAAAATAACTCCAGCAGATCATAGTCGTGAGCGCTCTTTTAAAATTGGAAGAGAATGTTTGGATGGAATTTATCGTGAAGCATAGGGAGAGTGGATTGAATGGAATGGTAATAGTTTGAGGTGAGTCTCATCTAATGAAATTAATAAGATGCTTCTCGTGTTCGAATTTTAATATTTATTCATGGTCTATCTAACTAAATGAAACTTGATGTCCGATAACTTGAGATCGATTACATTCATAATTTTACAAACATTTTTTGAATACTCGGATTCATTACAATGATTTTAATAAGAAAAAATGAACCAGCGTAAATATGATTTCTCACAATTTACTACCCTATATACCTATATACTGTAAATAGGTACATATATAATTTAAAGCATTTAAATGAATGCATTTATATAATCTCAGTTAGGTATTGTACACATTTACCTATCAACATTCAACAGACATACGTAATTCCCAGCATGTTTTTGTGTCGTGTAAGGCGCAGTTATATATTTACATACGTATAAACAATCCGTAGAAATGACAGACATCGTCTTACCACTATTTCCTTCCAGCTACAGATATCGGCGGGATGGATGGTATCCAAAAAGTGAAATCGATGCGAAAAAAGTGGGGCTGTACAAGTCACTGATCTGGTAGCGCTCGCGCGTCCCAACCAAAGATGAATGTAACGATTTCAACGCCCGATAAAGCGACCACCACACCTGACCGGAGAATAAACAACGCACAGCAGGAAAGATCTTTCATCGACACTTTCTAAATCCGTACTGAACGGACAACAGATAGTTTCGGAATTCGTTCTGTCGTAACATGCCACGGTAAAACAGCCGAAAGAAGGGGGCTCGAGTAAAACACCTGATGTGCACGCCCATCCAGCTAGAGAAGCCGATGCTTCTTTTTTTTGCTTTCGGTTATCTACCGTCTTGGGTAAATATTTCAGACAAAATTTCGAAAAAGTTACTTTTTCGAAGTATGGTACTCTCTAAAGAATATAATATTCGTTTTTACCAAATTTTCTTCTTATATATACTTCTTATATACACATGTAAATTCAACAAGATGAACCTTACCTACTCGATACCAAAATGATCTCTAATTAATAACTTATCTATCTATCTATCTAACATTACAATATTTTCCATATTTTCGTGATTTTTATATATGTCTCCTGGCACTAGGAGGCGCCAAGAAATTAGTAGCTCGTCGTTTTCGTAGGGATTAACTGTGACGTAACAGCGATATAAGATAAATTAAAATATCTTCGAAACTAGGCAAGAAAATTATGTACAAACAATTTTTATTTTTATGATTACCTCAACAAGTGATCATTATTTTCTTTTATAAATGTTCATTTTAAAACATAATACATTATACTGAAATCCATGTGATCGTGAAGATTTGTTTGATATTAAAACAATTAACTTATAAATTGTGTAATATTGTAACCTAGTATACAAGGTAATTCAAATTAATAAGCCGCTATTGCTATTTTCGTTGTTATTGGCTCTACGGAGTCCGTTACATTGGAAAACTGGTACTGCTGCTGATTAATATGCAGCTAATGCAAAAACAATCGGATAATTAACTTTTAAAAATTGCTAAATGTTTACGTTTTCTTAATGGAACACCATGAATATTGACTAAATTGTTGTAATTCCATGGGAAACCGCCTAAAATATGTGAATAAAGTAGATTACATAATTTTTTTCGCGTTTTGCTGTTAGATGTGGTTTTTTAACATTTAGAACCATGTTGTGTGTTTAATAGGAAGTCCTAATTATTGTAACTCTCTGATTATTTATTTCAGAATAGTAATTACAGCTTTAAAAACTGTAAATTTTGTTTGTTGACTATTGTTTTTTGACGGTTGACTATTTTGCCGGAATGCAGATCACAACATTAACATACTGTTACTCATTTGTAGAACATGGCATTGATGAGGACTCTTTTAAACTACTACATTTGGAAAACAAACACTATAAGAGTTCATTTCTCAAGCAGGACAATGCCTCAAATTTCTCCAAAAAATACGGTACGTACATAAAAGTAAATGAAATAGTTCTATAGTAATATAAATAAATGAATAGATAATATAATATAAATTTCATTTTTTTTGTAAGTATAAATCAATGACCAACAAAATTAACTAAAAATGTGATTTCAAATATTGTGACATATGCGAGGCGAGGTTATGCGCCTATGCCACGTTACTTGAAATAACTAAATGATCGGTCAGTTTCGGAGTAATTAATAGAGTGAGGACGTTCGGTGAAGTTTGTTGGCGAGTGTTAGTCAGCCGTCGATCGGGTATATGCAGTAGCGTAGATAAATTGAAAGTTATATTTTGTTAATCGTTAAATACATTTTCCCTACGATTGTAATAAGGAATTAAGTATGGTATATTTTTCTAAATTGTTCGTTGTAAATTGGTTTGGTTGGTAAGTTAATACATTTTTACATTTAGAGAAAGATCTTTCTATGTCACATGAAGTCACTGGTGCGAAATGGATGTCTGCAATTAAATCCTTATATTTGGTGTTATTGGAAATTTTTTTTAATGGCACATAATCGGGATTTCTTTGTAAAACCGCATTAATTTTGTTCATATCTTTTCGCCAATCGATTCCTCTATATTTTTTAAATTACTAAACAATGATTCTAAGTCGAAGAGATCTAGTTAATTTTAAATTTTTCATTTTTTTGGAATTAATAAATTCTAATTGCTCGACTAAATTTTTTTACAAACTTGACTGCCATAACACTAGAAGCATTTTGTTTTAACTTGAACGCAAAAGGTTTTAAAATACGAAAGTGTTGGGTATAAAATAATGTGGCTTCAAACCAAATACCCCATCCTGTTAATATATATATTAACACGATGGGGTCCATGGTATAATACATGGGGTACATGATATATTGGAGTACATTTTTTTATTTATTTTATTATTATATTTATTTATTTTATGTTACATAACTTATATAATATAAAATATAAATATATATTTTAGGATGTGCCACCATTTTCACGGTGACATCCTAAAATAATGCTTCACATTTTCGGCATTGTTGGAAAATTATAAACTAAGAACTACTAAATTAAAACAAAAGAGTACGAAACAAGTAAATATTAAACAAGGATCAAATATATATTGAATTATAAAGCGAAATATAAACTCTAAAGGATACTTCAAAAATATGAGAGTGCTTAACAAAATAAACCGAAAATGAAACTTCTAAAAAAGGGAAGTGATGAAATAAAAGAAAGAAAACTTTTCTAAAACAGTACAGTAACAATATAAACCAAAAGCAAAACTTCTAAAGTAGAGCAGTAATGAAAAAAAGACACTTAAAATCACACAGTAATCCAAAAAGGACATTTATAAAACGAAATTTTAACGAAATATCTACGTAATCTACGGTTGGGTTACTTTTATAAGAGAATTTATGAAACCTTACCACTACAATAATCACTATTGTCATCTAACGAATACTCTGTATATGTTCCCAAGTACCGGTAAATTGCATTTTCATTTTCGAGGTTTTTAATTAGTTAACTTTGTAGGATGATTTCGATGTGGAAACCGTCAGATATCAGGTCTCAGCATCAGTATCACAAAAGCAATCCTTTTAGATGAAACCAAACTTCAGTGCATCCATGTTGCAAGTGAAGCATCATCTCCATTTTCTATCAAGCCAATTACTGAGTAAATGGTTGCTTTTTGGAGAATGGACGCAGAGTACCCAAAGTATTCTTCCAACAGCTCTGATGAAACTTTCTACGAGATAGTGGAGGAACTAGACACATATACACGCAAAAAGTTCTAGGGCAGGAAACATTGCATTTTTAAATTAAGAACAGTTTTATACATAATTGTAGTACATTTATTTAATTAATATATAATATTTCTTATATTTATATATGCATATATAAATATAAGAAAAAACACATAAGTATGAATAACTTCCGCACCACACAAGTTTAATTTATTATATAATAATATATAATAATTCATCCGGGATGGCCGTTTCGAGGATACGAATGGTCCTTACCGTCAACCGGTAACCGAACCGTCCCGGACGAATTATTATATGTTACTATATAATAAATTAAACTTGTGTGGTGCGGAAGTTGCCGATACTTGTATGTGTGTTGTTTACCACACTGCGCCACAGTCCTTGCTATCATTACTGGTTATATAAATATAACATACATAACATATCTTTTCGGTGCATCGGTGTAATATGCACTTTTGCATGTACAATTAAGTCTATATGCAAGTTCTCAACTAATTATTCAGTAAATTACATTATTTACGCTTAATTCTGCAAGAAAAATAAACTCAGATATTTACTTGTGTGTAATTTTGATCAGTTTCTTGTAAACCATCTTTGAAGCAACCATTTTCGGGACAGACAGATTGTATTCATTGCGTTCATGTAAGTATAATAATGATTGTTATTTATTATGTGATTGCTTTTACTAATGTAATGTAATGGTAATCATATTTCTTTGTAGTCGTATAGAATTAAAAAATAATAGTTATAAAGCCTATCACGTTTTATAATAGGATTTACTGCAGAAGTATCATTTTAAAAGTCCTTTTTTGCATGCCATTTTGGCACATCGTATTTGTAACTTAAGACATTATAAACGAAAAATTCTGAATTGAAAAATAAAAATAAAACAAATTTCGCTAAATAACAAAATTAATTAATCGTTCAAAATGCCACTGACTTCTTGGCAATAAGATAGTCTACTTACAAATCCATCTAAGACGTTATTAATAACATTTCTTTCTATCGCGTTCTATTCTATTCTATTCTATTTCTTTCTGTTAATTTCTTCTTGAATACGCTGCTTCGATTCCTCTAGATTTTCTGGTTTTGTTTCGTAAACTTTTGATTTTAAGTATCAATCAAGTAACCCATAAAAAGTAATCTAGAAGTGTCAGGTAGGGGATCTTGCTGGCCATTCTATGGGCGCTCGTCTGCCAATCCATCTTTCTGGAAAAATAGTGTGTAGAAAATTACAAACAGAATGCGTATAGTGTGGCAGGGCGCCATCGTGTTGATACCAAAGAGTGTCATTTGGGATATCAGGATCGTCTTCGTTTGGGTAAAGTATAATCAGCTGGAATTAGATAATTTTGGAGAAACTCCAAGTATTTATTTTCGTTTAGATTTCCCTCAAAGAAATAAGGTCCTCGAACTCTATTATGTACTATTCCTGCTCAGACATTTACTTTTTGTGGATGTTGAGTGTGAGTTTCTGCCATCCAATGAGGATTTACCCTTCTTCAATACCTGCAGTTCTGCCGATTAACTGTCCCATTTATACAAAAAGTCACTTAATCGGAAAAAAATGAATTGGTGATGAAAACCTTCGTTACCATGGTGCAAATTCATCATTGTCACGCGGAATTGTAAACGTCGGTCAGGGTCGTCATCATTAAGCTCTTGAGCTAGTTGAATCTTAAAGGGATGATATTTCTCCTCTTTCAACAATTTCAGTACTGCAAACTTACCGACATCATTATCTGTCACTAACCTAAAAGGCGATATCTTTTCTATTAAGTGTTGCAAACTTATTAGTAGTATTCTTCCAATTGTACAAGAATGTCCACGTTTTTGTCTTCACTTATATTTGGACGACCGCCTTTTGGAATATCTCCCGTCAACCTATTTTTTTTTTTTGATTTTGCTAACTGTCGATAGCGTAATAGATCGATCTGGATAATTAGCGGTAAACATATTACACGCACTTTTTGCTGGGATCTCGTGAGCTTCCCACAACCAAGATAAATTAAAATTTCTATACGTTGTGTCTACAATAACTGTGTTAAAGATTGACGGAATGTTTTTATGGCTAGATTTAACATTTTTGCCCAAGTATCTTGACTATTCAGTACGCTACAAAGGTTGTAAAATATGAAGGAAATGTACATCAATAAGCAATTTATTTTCCGTTCATGGTGTGAATTATTTGTTATCTTGGATAATACTAACATTTAATCTAATTTTATGTTGTAGTGTTTTAATAATGATAATTTAGATCTAATCTTCTGTTGTAGTGTTTTAATAAATACGATAATATCAACATTAAATGTTCAGCTTGATTTTTCTCAGAATTTTTGTTATGCGACTTTATGATTCATTTGCATGATCATAAAGTCATGTCATTTAAAATTGTTGTGGATGACTTCATAACTAAAAAACAAATGAAAGTCGGAAGGTGAATCGCACGTATTAATGTGAAATTTCTAAAAAATAAAATCGACGTGTTTCAGCGTTTTCATAAGAACTGGCTCATATATATATATATATATATATTGTAGTTTTATCAACTAACGTCAACGATGTTAACTATCATCAGTTTTGTAGTTCTCATTTACTGAATTCACTGTGTACACCTATCGGGTATGAGGGTCCATCTGTTGGTAGGAAGCCCGATATCTAGAGAAAAGAACCCTGCTTTGAGCCAAATATCTTTGGGACGTAAAATTAAGAGAATTAATGTAAGTCCAGCCAACGACACGCAACTGTTTGGATAGCACTCTAAATTAAAATATTTTAAGCTTCCACCATTTCTTACAAACTATTAAATGATTATACTTCATATAGTATTTGCCCCTATTCTTTTTAGTTTGCGTAAATAAATGTTGCTGCTAATACTAATTGTTTCTATTCGAGTAACGAAGTTTCATTGCCTAACAAAAATACACTTTTGACGAAAATTAGCAGTTTCTTTTTATTAAAAAAAAAAAAAACAAAACAAATTTTTTCATACAAGTATAATTAATAAGCAAAAACACATTATTTTGTGAGTATCTTCAATAATTGAAAAATTGGCAAATTGAACCATTTGAATTAAAAGTTATCTTAAAGATTGTACCACGACTATAGATTACAAGGTATCCCCACGCATCTTTTCGATTGAACGAATACAAACATTGCCCTTGGCATCTTATCGCTTACACCTCTGGATTTCCGATGATCTCTGTTTGCGAATTTTTCTATCGATGTATATATAGATTTACGATAAATTAGAACGTGCTAATGTGAAAAATCAAGAATGTCAACTATGTAGACGACAGCTTGTTTTTACGTGACCTCAAACCATGAGAAAATATTGTCAAATATGTCATCTTTAAGGTGATATAAGTAATTTAATATGATGAAAATTATTTTCATAAGGTTCTCCTAAGAAGTTACTACTAAAAAAATATTAAGAAGTGTGTCATTCACAATAACTAGAAAGCAATTACGAAAAATTAATAAACGCACCAGTTATATTTTGTGGCTTCTTGTCGCTTGAATTTGTTTATGTTCTGTGATGTACATTCTATTCAATGCCAATAGGTTTTGATCAAATGGTTGTATTTTAATCGATATATTGTAGAATTATTTCTAGTCGTTCGATAATTGATGTAATTCGTACCATCTTCGAATATTTCATATAAATACTTGTTATGGAGAATTTTAGAAAGTGCTCTTCTTGAAGCGCGACAGCTTTATTTAGGTTAATTAAGACTTGGAATTAAACAAAAGTATTCATTAAAAATATTTTTTTATAAGTAAACGTGTATTATAGAGGGTAGCGTCAAAAGTTCACGGAAGTCGCCCTGAATTCATTTGCCCATTATGGCCCTATAGTCATGATGTCATCTGTCATCAATGATAGACAGATGCAGATCTCCTTAAATTTAGATTATAATAGGCTGATTATGTATATCCTCTACACCGTGGGACCTTCAATCGCTCCTAGCCAACCTACTACCTTGGTAGAAGTTAGAACGTTACCGGAGAAATTGCGCTAATGATGGCAAGACGTAGTCTGTTTAGTGACGAGCAGTGACGATCCTATTAACCCATATAATACCTTCAGTTCATTTGTAACAAACTCGCCATTTCAAGAAATATTATTGAAACCTCTTCTCTTGGCGTAAACTGCAAAGCAACTGTTGCATTGCCTTTTATATCATCCACTCTTGCGAAAATGTTGGCAGTGGAACAGCTAAAAGTTATTATATAATACTACGCACATGTGGAGCACTATGCTCTTGCTGTGGGAGATTATCATTGTCGTGCTATTCACATTCGATTTGGTAACCAGCGTAACTTATTCAGCTGTGTGTCACTCAGATATTTTGTGTGATGAGAATCTCCATATTTGCATAAGATACAAAAACGGAAAATACTGTGCTCTACGCTAAATTTGTTATCTTCATAGAAATTAAACAAATAACACTTGTTTAAGATTTCATCACTATTAAAAATACAATTTTAATTTAGTTTGGCTAGGAATATATTAAACAAAATTACTAATTACAACGCAGGCTCAGCATTCCTTTTTCAATTTATCCTATTTCCTTATTACTTATATTTTTGTACTTCTTTTACTATTTACTTAACACACTTAACACATTTACAACACATATATTTACTTAACACTACACTGTTACAGTATGATAACATCGAAGGCAGCTGTACGTCCGTGCCTATTTTTTTTTTGCGGGCCATGTACATATAGGATTCTCCTCTACTTGTACCTGGTGCTTTATTAAGTAAACTTATTTTCAACTTTCAATTTTCAATTTTGTCAATGTTATTTATGTAACATTTTCTCTTTGTCCGCAATTATTGAAAAGTAACACCGTCTCCTACTAAATACTCCAAAAATCAGTAAAGCAAAGGCCTAAATGCTGATTTTTTTTCCAATGGGGTAAAGAACTATTTAATTTTGTAAGCAAGTTAATTTGTTCTATTTCAATTACAAGTTTAGTTCAAGATTGAGTGTTGTCAGAGAGACCGAGGCAAACGCTAAATTTCAAGCATAATTATACATAGTGCCTAGGGGACATTTCTGGATCTACTTCTCGTAAGAAAAACTATTTATTTAGTAAACAAATTTCTCATATTCATAACATTTTAATAACGTTATGTCAGATAGTTGCTATCATTTCTAACCTCGATCGGATCCGGAGAATTTCTACATTTAATTTAGTTTATTTGAGGAATAATGTTACGTTGATTTGCAGTTACACTTTGATCAAAATGTTGACTTCCATACTTTGCAAACGTTAAAAAGTAGAAATTACTTAATGTAGTAGCGTAGATAATAAGACGCAATTACTCTGACCGATTGTTCAATTGTTCGCTGTGAAAGAAGGGTATTCGATAATTGCCAGAATTTAGATAAGAATCTTATTACATAACGGCTGTGTCATTTGGAATTTTACGCTCTCTAAAATTGTCGGTTTGTCAAATATTTTCTCATGGCATCAATTTTAACACCTCTTACTAACATATAATTACTCTTATACGCTTCAACGTCTTAAAAAAAACTAAAAAATTTTAAATGAATTTCAAGATATTTGACGAATGTCCATTAACAACGAAAAGTCCTCTAGTGTCAAATTCAAACTTTAATAAAATTTGGTGAGAATTTAGAGCATATAAGTATATTTACATGCATATTTAGAGCATGTAAGTCTTCAACAATTTCTTACTTGTCAAAATCCATCTGAAGGTTGTACTAGGCGAAGAAATATCTTGAGATAACATAACATAACTATTTAATCTAATGGAATATGAATTTGCTCTAAGAAAAATTATATTTGGATTTAATATAATAAGTGTTGTTGTATATTTTACTACATTATATTATTTTAACCGTGTGTTCTACTATTCATCGACGTTTGTCTAAGGGACAAAGTCTTACAGTATCTTAATTTAATAAGTTTTATTGCATTGAACGATCGTAATCTTTAATATGTGTATATTTGTTTTGAATACACCTGCAATTTACATAACCGAAATAATCAGACATTTGCACCCAATTATTGTTAGTCACGTTCTATCGACGCGACCGTGCAGGTAAAGATTTTATGGTATTCCCCCGTTCGCGTGGCAGCTCGTAAATCGTTGCTACGTCGGGGTAGCCGATTGAAAAGGCTACAATGGATCCGAGAACATCGGAACTGTACGATGCAACAATAGGATCTCTTATTTTTACGTAAGTTGTACGACAACGATCCGAACCGCAGAGCCCAGATCTCGTCCCTATTGAGGGATGAGCTCAATAGAAGAGATCGAATTGTTAGTCCTATTTCTAATGAATAACTGGAATAATCTCAATTAAAAATGGAACAACGTCCAAGAAAGTAAATAAAATTAATCAAAAAAGTATTGCAAATTGTTCAAGCAGTTCTCAATACAAAGGCTGATTTTTTTTTATGAGATCTGACTGTCTGAATATCTGACAGTTTTGCGTTAGATTTTGATAATTCGCTTACAGTAATAAATTTATTTTTTGGTATTAATTGTTTACTTGGTGAAAGTTCAATGGACGACAATGTTCTTTCTTCTGTGCATAAATATATAAAATAATTTCATTACGAGTTTCCGTATCACACGTATTAAGCTTACCTGAGTTTAGTGTTTATAAAATTATTGAAAGTAGTTGACAATAATTCACTCAGTAACAGCACATACAGGAATCCAGCATTTATTTAATCGTTTTGGTCAAAAATTTATATTTATAAAAATTTTCGACGGGATATTACGTGTATCTGTTTTAATACTTCCTTTTTGCTATTGTAAATATTTATAAAACAACTCCTAAAAGCAATACGCGCAGCAGAATAGTTGCATTACGCTGTCAAATGGTGAAAATTGATATTGGATAAAATATTTTAAATTGAAGAGTTATAAGGACAATGAATGATTGAAAGGAGTTCTTAATAATGAAGATCAAATTAGGAAAAGATGGACTTTAAATTGAAAATATAAAAGGAAAAAGGTATTTATTATTGACGGATAAAATTGCTCGTTTGTCTTAGTAGTTACTGCTACTTTTAATTGGCAGTTCAAAAATATTACACTTTGTAGCAGTTTTCATCATTAGTTTAATTGAAACTGTTTCTAAACAAAAAAATTATTAGAATATGCTTTTTATAGCTTCTTTTTAATTCGTTGTGTTTATTTTCCTTTTTTATAGAAAATTGTCTTTATTTTGAGAATTCTTGTACAACAAATACGACACAATATTGGTGCGTTTACCATTGGTAGTTAGCTGCAACTACTAGCGGCAGTTGATAGTTATTTCTCCAATATTATATCCTATTTCTCCTCTATTACTCCTAGCAGGTTGCTTCGTAGCAACTCATTACACACGTCCCTCAGTGAAGCCCTCTTCGATCCTCCACGCGCGTAAGGCATTAATGTGTAGTCAGAAAACACGGTTGTTTCATCATTAGCTTTGTTTTCTATATTTCGAATTCGTTTTCTGAGGCTAGGATTTTTTAATAGCTGGTTTTTAATAGCTATATAATTTCTTTCAGTTATTTTCTCTTCTTTTCTATTATAATATACACCTTTTAATTGAGCATTTTCAGAATTCCTTCTTATTTTAATTCAGTTTGATTTCCTTTTCAATCATCTATTATTGGAATTAATTTCTTTTAAATTTGTACAAATATATTAAATTTGGTTTTCGCTGTTTTCTTTTATATTTATTTTGTCTTCTAACAAACGTTTCCGTCAAGAGCTCATGAATACCTGAATTAAGAATCATGATTTTTGGAAATTTTCAACAACACAGAGATTTATTGCACAATTTGTTACTGTAAAATGTTCCAAAAACTCTCGGTTCATCGTAATCCTGGTGTTTCGAAAAGAAGCTTTTAGCGATTCCTCCGAAGTTCTTGCGGTTGCAAATATATCCTTCGGATAACGAGAACATTTACTGGTAAAATATACGGGTAGAAGTATTCCAGACGAATCGACCTTACAAAAAAACTATCTTCCAAAATTAAAACCGATGTAGGGGACGAGTTACTATCGGTTGAGCGCAGACGAAACGAAGGTGAAGCATAATTTACACCATTTGTTTTGTTGTTTTGCATACAGATCGTCCAACAAAGTCATATTTAATAGATGGAAAAATAATAGAACAGGTAAGTGCTGACGCGATAAGGGAATGTGTATATTACATGCACTACCCACGCTCCGAGTTTCGAAATTTGTCAGAGAGCAATCTGAATGTTTATAAATTAATAACACTAAAAAAGTTTTTTTTTAAGCATCTATACGCATTGTTTTATAGAAACATAAATGGCCAGCACTTTCCTTATCTCCGTCTCCAGTGGTAACAAGAAGCGTCTCCAGTGGTTAGAAGCTTTTTCATTCTGCGCAGACAATTAGGTGAAAGTTGCTGATGTAATAAACAATCGAAATGAGGATGCACAAAATATAAGCAACTGTCTTTACAAACTAATTTGCATTTTATTAACGAACATTTTCATGATGTACCCCAAAAAATAAAACGCTTTTAAGTCACAAACAATATAACTAAAAGAGGGAATACAAACATTAGGCGCTATAGTAAACGAATTAAAGAATATTTTTGATGATTTTGGTGCTTCTATATATAAAAAAAATCAGTGCAATTTTTACCTGTAACGCGGGATTTGTCAAAATTAAAGCTGTTATGCAACGAAATCGTTTGTTAATACAATGTACAACGTAGGTTGTAATGTGGAAAGAAGCGTATTTAAAAATATTGTAACAAGTAAGTGAATACATTTCACAGCAGAAAATCTAGAGCACGTTTTAGCAATTAATGTTGATTAATCACTTCTAACATGATATCTATAAAATATGGCATTGGACATTTTTTTCTCTTTGCTTAATATTTTTGAGATATTGGGAAATATTCTGATTGTGTACCGCTTTCCTTAACGCACGCTTCTGTTTGGTCGAATTGATCGGTCCCAAGCGTCCGCGATAGAACCGTGGTCGATTTGCAGTAGAGCCATCACAAATGAATAATTTCGTGGTCTAATCAATTACTTGCTTCATATTTAGTATTTTTATTCTTCTATTACCATTACATCATAATTTTTCTTTTTATTCTTCTATTATCATTACATCTGTTGGTTATGTTAATAAGTTATGTAATATGTGTATTCGTTTCTCTAACCAAAGAGCTACTGCTACTGATATGCTGCTATGAATACAAAACTAGAATTGTGGCAAATCAACTTTTAATGCTTGGTGCAAACCGAATTTTTAAAATTAATAACTTCGTATTGTTTAAGTCTTCTGTACACAATGTTGAAGACGAATATGTAGTTAATAACATTGGGAAAAATATTTTCAGGATTGCGAATATGGGTGTGTGAGTGCTCTAAATTCGTATGTTTTCCAAGTACAGTTTTCATTATACTATTTATTTAAAATTATACTCGCTATTAAAAAAAAACAATACAGTCAAAATATGTTACTTTAAACCACTTTCCTTTTCCTTTTAGATTATTGTAATTGTATTCAAGCTTCACGACATAATATTTAATTAACAAATCCAATTTTTTTGATCAAATAAATTTCCGTCAACTTATCTACAATACTGACTAGGTGACGCAATAATTAATAATATTTTACCTACGAATATACGTTTGATAGAAATTTGAATTTACGCTTAACAAATACGCACCCAAAATCTTTTCAGGTTTATTATAACGAAATGCATTCCAGGAATTGTTGGTTGTAGAAATTAACACGTAATAGGCATGATAGCATGAAATTATATTAATATGGAACAAATTTAGAAAAAAGGAAAACATCTACCTTTAATTAAATTAAATTTCAAATGTTTTCGGATTTGGTAACGGAATGTTTCGTTTGTTTATTAATTGAGGAAGTTCAAGTAAAATCACCATTAAAAAATTTTGTAACCATATACATACATGTGGAACGTGAAAAATTTCTATTTGCACTTTCTCGTAGTAATTCCACCGACGTGAAACTACAGAATTAAAGATATTATGTACGGCTACATGTTGTCGACGACAAACACATAATAGATCCTTTTATTATGCGTAAATTGCCATAGTAAATTAAATAATATATGAGTAACAATAGTTATTAAACAAGTTTAAATATCTTGTTGTTTGCATAACCGCTTTTCTCATACGATCGTTTTATGTTTATCAACTAATTATCAATTAACCAGATCCTATAAATACTGTGCCCATGGATACTTTCACTATTAACCGCAACTTTCTTACGACTCTTTTGTCGTTAATCAATGGTTTAAATATTTTAGTGGAAAAAACAATAAACTTCATTTGAAATTGTCCTGGTACAAACGCACAAGATAAGAGTGCGTCAAGGATCGAATCGAGAAAAATCCAAAACAGTTCATCCAAAAGTTCTGACAGATGGTGAATAGATTTGATTCTTACCAATATTCTTTGAAAATCTTCGAAAAATTAAATTATAGAATAAACCTTGTATTATTTTACAGCCTGTATAGGTATAATGTTCTTCTTCTTCGTGTCGGGGGTGGATGGAGAGGAGGCAGGTCGTCGGTACGTACTTTGCCTTGGGCATAAGCCCTGGGTAGAATTGTTTGTCACAAACGGTGTGACGAGATGGGGGGTGGAGGGTGGCCGATGAGATCATGGGAGAGGGGGGAGGATGATATCGCGTGACTTCGGCTTTTGTCGGTTTGTGATGTTCACGTCAGAGGTCCAAGAGTGAATGTCCCCATATGCCATATGGACCGGAGGTCGATGTTGGAAATAAGGGCGTTGTCGTGGGTGCGAACTTTCTCGAAGTAGGCAGCGACCAGCTCTTTGATGCGCTCGCAGACTATAGAGTGGTTAAGGGCCCTGTGAAGGGAATCGTTGGAGACGTATCAGGCGGCACTTGTCATGATACGGAGGAATTTGTTTTGCTGAACTTGTAGCTTGTTGAGGTGGGTGACGGCCGCGTGCCCCCAGATAGGAGCGGCGTAGGTGAGTTTGGATCTGATGGCAGACATGTAGAAGAGCCGTTTGAGCTGGAACGAGAATTTGCTATTGGAGTGCAATAGCGGGTATGGGTCGACCAGGACACTTGGTGTCTTGGGACGATCGACCAGGACCCTTGGTGGTAAGTCTTGGTGACTTCTTGGATGTCCTGCCTCCAAGTTAGCCGACAGTTCAGGATGATTCCCAGATAGGTGGCGGTATTCTTCCATGGGATCACTCCGTTCTCCATGGTGATGTGCGGGGCCTGTTGACGGGAGGACTTGCTGAAGAGGACAGCTGAGTTCTTCTCGGGGTTGACCTGGGTATGTCGCGGCTAACCAGGAGGCGCAGGAAGTCGAGTAGAAGAGAGTGTCGTCGGCGTAAAGAGCCAGATGTGTTTATGTAGATGTTGTTTAGAACATCTACACAGAGAAGAGAGGCCAAGACAGAGCCTTGGGGAACGCCGGCGAGAATCGGTCTTGATCTTGATACGGCCGAGGCGATAGGTATAATAATACAATACGGGATTATATATTGGCATAGGATTGTTTGTAAATGGCTACTCGGAAACAATCCGAACACTGTAGCACTGCACTGCAAGACTGCCGCGTGCAGTATTCTCTTATTTAAATAGAGTCATCAGAAAAGGGGTTTATTCAAACCAATGGTCCATTAAACTATAGCTTTTCTTAAATACTAAAAGATATTATTAATTATTGTATTTATAGATTATTTTGAAAGAATATGGTTATGGAAATAATGGTTAAGTAAAGTACTTCAGAAATTGTTGCCGGCATTCTTTTGCAAAAATATAAAGGTTATTGATATTGGATAGGTGTTTTGGAGGGCGGGTTAAAGATTACATATGAACACCTATGAAAATTTACGTTTTTTTTTCAACACTCAAAAGAAATTGTTCAACTTTTATTTATACAACTATACAATATTTTTCACAAGAAATAAATTGTATAATTCTTCAGTGCCAAAAATTTTGGTTATTGGTTAACATATCGTATCCTCAAAAAATAAGCAAACGTAGGTAAATATTAAAAATCAGTATTTCTTCGTATTGTCAACATTGTAACATAAATTATATACATTGTTTTCATCACTACTTACTACTCGTGTGTCTATTGAGGACAGACATATAACGAATCCAGCCCTCAATTCATCCGAATGAAAAATTTTTCTTTATAGAAAAGGCATTTAGTGTCATCCTCAGTATCAGTAACAACAAATAAAGTGTTCAGATACTTTTCTAGTTGTTGTTTAGCACATGATGCATTTCTCTTATTTTCTGCATTTGCGTTGTTCGCTTCCTTGTAAACAGTTTTATTATCTTTCATTTTAACGCTTTTCTTATTTGTTTTTCTTTTTTTCATATAAATTTCCATATAGAGTACTTGTTAAAGCTCTCGGTCCAACATATTTCCATTTTACTATATACCCTTTTCCTTTTTTCGTTAGCACTTCCGGAGCAATATCGTAAAGCGAAATCATTCCTCTTATTTTCTAAAACTTCAGGAGCAATGACATTACGACGTAAACTTGGGCCTTATTTTTGCATCACAAACTGTATCTTCCTCGGGATTTAAATATTGGTCTTCTTCATTAACTCCGGATACTGATCTGTTACTTCAGCTGCTACAAAATCTGGATTAAATACGGGAAATTCAGATTTTCTAATTAACGGCAGTTGCAGTTTTTAGGAAGGCTTCGTTGAAAATCCTGCACAAATTATGTAACAGGACGATATATCCACTTCCTAAGCATCTGATCTGTATTTAGAGGAAACATAATATCAATGTTCTACAAGCTGTAATTTACTGGCGGAATGTGGAAGTAGAAATAGAAACATCACACATCTTTTTCTCATGGTCTTCAGTACGACATTTGAATCTTTTGTATGCGATAAGTGAGCGTCCTAGACATGCAAGACTAGAACTAATGGTTTTTTATAGAACCATCAGTAGGCATTATTGCTTACAAAATATTCAAACCATTGGCCCTGGGAAAGCGACGCCATCTTGGAGTCCACATTTCATTTGTTTTTTGTACATACAATACAGTAGTTGTTCATATATCCCCTTTTAGGTAAAGTAACTCGTGTTACTTGCTTCGTGACTCTGAGAGCAATTGTTTTGGAATTTCTTCTTGGAACAACAGACATTGGCGTTTCATCTGATTAAAAATGTGGAGGATATTTTTTCTTTTGTATAGTTTCTTTTAACAAAACAAAAAATTGTGCTACTGCATCTTTATTGAAAACTGACTGATTCTGAATCCTTTGATGAGATCTCTGGATAACTTTCCAGAAAACCAGTCTTCTTCACAGACATTTTATCGTAAAAAGAGTTTATCGAATTTCGTTTGACTACAGCGATACCATGTGATCCGGATACTACCGTTGCCAATTCGTTTCTAATGTTAGATTACATGATTTTTCATGAAATGATCAGTTTATCCATCGCTAAGGGGATCGTATTACCCCAAACACATGTGACTATAATAACGTAATCCAGGACTTAAATGTGTAACGGACTAACCGTTAACAACGAAGCCTATGTCCAGATAACTTCTTCTAAGAATTTATTGAACACTTATGTAATGCGAAGTGACTTGAATTATGCGTATGAAGATTCAACATTATTCAGAGATCACGGATTTCAAAAATTATTGGGCTTTTGCCGTATAAATTTTTTTGAAACTTGATAAGATCATCTATTTATTTACCTACACATATACCATATACACGCATCTAAAAATATAGTAAACGGCTTAGTGCCCTCTTTCTTCGTTCCGTGATGTGCTGATGGCTATTGCCCCATCACGGACTACAGGTACATGTTGTTTCAACTTCGTGATGGTTCTAATCTATATTAGATTGTCGCTAATCACACTTTCGTGTTCCTTTGTATATATTCATTGATATATTTTTCATTACCATAGGTAATCTCTTGTGATGGTATCGAGTGTGAGTATTTCTTCATAGCTGTTTTGTTTTATATTTTCTATTCGTAGATGCACTATTTTTCTTGCCTTATATATGCGTGTGTGTATCTTTGTTTATTGTTTGGTTAAAGATTCATTCGTTATTTCATATCCCTCAGACGTAAGTGTGTATCTGTCTGATGTAAATGTCAACTTCAACATTTTACATTGTTGTCTTTGTGGTTTGCGTATCTTTTGCTTAGTTGTGGTATCATAAAAGCGTATTAGGTAGTTTATCTGCCATGTAAGAACTGCATTATATGTCGGCTGTTTAATGTGGTCTAGTATAAAACTTAGTTGGTTTATTTTTGCCATTGCTGCAGAATTTTTATATACGAGGATTCCCATTTCAAATTCTGTCGAATGTTTAGTTTGAAGTATGTTCTTTTGTTTAGTAGCTTCGTTTTTCTCTATTTTTTGCTCATTAGTTGTTAATAGATCACTGCAGCACCATTCTTCAAATATACTTAGATCGTTGTCGATTTTTGACCCACAATGTACTTAGGCATCACCTGCGTATATGTATACATTGCTTTTAATATTTAGGTGAAGGATATATGATATCATGTAGGGAGAAAGTTACTGCCGTGTGGGATGCCATATTCTGGGCATTTATTTTGGTTCTTTGCGTTTTCCCTGACAAGTAGGTTTACATTACATCTTTGCAAATGGTCGGAAGGAAATCGAAGCGTTCGGATTGGCTTACTGAAAGTCGTAGTTATCGGTACCCAAGTATTCAGTTAGGTTTCTAGTTGTCTCCCTATATTGGCAACATATCTGTTGCTTTCGTTGCTATGGCTTTAGAATTGGATGCAACATTTATGTAAGTCTTGCTGTAGTATCTTCGATTCATATTTCATTTGCTTTATTTTTCCATGAATTTCATGGATTATTTCTACGCTTTTCGAATTGTTTTTTTCCCATCATTTTTCTCATATTTTATATATTGTAAATAATTTTTTATACGATATCTATTTAATATACTTATATTATCAGGATGTTTTATATGATGTTTGTTTAAATAATTAATTTCTTGCTTCTTTTGTGTTATGATGTTGTTTATCTTTACTCTGGCGCTTTTCTATTATTTCCTGTAATGTGGTCAATAAATTTTTCTTTATAAAATATTGTCAATATTGCAAAGAGGTCTTGAAATATATATATGCAACCTTTCAGAATTTGCGTGACGATAGCTCATATTTCCAAACAGTTGATTGTCAACTGGGTTTAATATGATGTAGCTGAGAAGAAGCTAAAGCGAAACATTAGTATACGGGAGCATATTTGATGCGGTTTCAAGCTTGAAACCTTTCTGAAAAGAAAAATGAATTACTTTTAAAGCGTGCTCAAATGTTTCATTTTTGTTAATATGCGTTTCATTGCATAATTTTGCAACAAATATTGTTACAATATTTAAACATACATATGTTTTTCTTTCATAGATTAATTTCACATTAAACCCAAAGTACAATTATCGATTTTAATAAATATAAGTTTTTGATGAAACTAAACGTGTTGGGCAAGGATGAATCGTTACCGGATGACCAGTGAAGATAAGCGGTAGCAAGATTGGTGGTAGTATTTTCGGCTGTTGATATACTGGTCGAAAGAAGATGTTGGTTGATGATTCTATTGATATCTTTGTTATGAAAAGCATTATTGCGAAGGGTCTTTCGTACGTGATTCAGTTCGGTGGGAAGGTTTTTGGGTTCAGAGACAGTCACCGCTCGGTGAATCAAAGAATTGATCGCTGAGAGCTTATGTGCTGGATGATGATGTGAGGTGGCATTAAGATATCTATCAGTGTGCGTGGGTTTTCGATAAACCGAGTGACCTAAGCTACCATCAAGGTTACGTGTCAAAGAATGGTAGCGCACCGTTGTGTTCTACCCCTATAGTTAAATTGACATCTGAGTATTCACGATTAAGGTGATCTAGGAAATAGGATAAAGACTCTTTGTAATGGGGCCAGATAATGAAGGTGTCATCGACTTATCGGAACCATGCCTTAGGTTTCAGTTTTGCCGAATCAAGAGCGACGGATTCAAAGGATTCCATGAAGATATTAGCCACGACTGGGGAGAGAGGAGAGCCCATGGCAGCATCAGATACCTGTTTGAAAAATTGTCCTTGAAACGTGAAATATGTGGAAGTAAGACATTTTAACAGAAGATGACCTAAGCTGGCAGATTCACCATTTCGTTCCAGGAGATGTTCGATGATATTTACTGAATCCTGGATGGGAACTTTAGTGAATACGGATTTACGTCGAAGCTGACTAATATATCTCTTGGTTCAGTGTGAATGTTTGAGATAAGTTCCACGAAGTGAGCAGTTGTTTTTAGGAGTTATTTTAACAACGACATGATACGGTTCAAAGCCAGAACACGTTTAGTTTCAACAGACTCTGGCCGTGGAAGCCTACGTTTTTATATTTTTGATTATCAAAATTATCAAAATACGATTTTTTTTCAGTTATTTGAAAAAAAATGTAACCTTTTGATCGACTTCACCCAAGTTGACAGTATCTTTTACCTAAGGTTATTCAAAATAGCGACATTTATTCTAAACTACGACTTAGGGGTCCAAAATAGCGGATAGTACATTTGACGGCGAAGTGTTTGACAATGAACGCAGATCCGAGCTAGCGGGTACGGATTCCAGAACCGCTTAATAAATTAATTATGATATATCTATATCAGAGGATGATAAAAAGGAACCTACAAGAAAAGAAGCTGGAGAATTCAGAAGGTAAGCGTTTATACTTGGTAGCTTATTTCTAACAGATATTAATAGTTTTAGCCTCAATTCCTGAACTTTAAGTACTTATTTCCTTAAAAAATTGAAATGCAAATGTATTTTTCCATAAATACTTATAAATTTGTATTACATGAGCAACTCTGCACAGGCATTGCATAAGAATGTGTCCAGTAATATTAAATTTTAGCTTTAATTTAACAAATGTTTTCGGTTGTAGACATCATCGGTTAGGATAACGCAGCTTACACATTTTGTCAGCCGAAATACAGCATTTCCCCTATATTTACCTAATATAAAAATTATACTTATTATCTAATCCTTCTTTACTTAGGTCCAGAATAATGTTGAATGGAAAACAAAAGAATCAACCTGATCACAAAAAGCATCGTTTACACCTGAGCCTTGTGATAACTCATAATATACATAGCGGTTATTAAAAATATTCAAGAGGAAGATAAAAAGGAACCTACGAGAATAGAAGCTGGAAAAATAACCAACACATTTAATCTACAAAGCAACTAATATGGAAGTGTTTTTAAAAACTTTCTTTCATCATATTCAGGAAAAGTATTTGTAGAGTTCCATTTAATAAACTAAAATAACAGAAATTAAAATACTTTTTGTGTATTGCTAGAAATTCCAAAAAACATCAAAATATGCACTCAGGTAGCCATTAAAGAATCAGCAGAATTTCGCAATAATTTTAAATTATCTCAATTACTTCTAAAATTAAGATAGATGGTTATAGGAAACAATGAAGAAATTTGAGGTGAATCGAAAGGAGGTATCCAATAACGTAATGATATACAGGACGTTTCACTTAAAAAATCAAACTTGTACTGTCTGTAGAGAAAATTGGACACTATGTAGCTTAGGTATAAATCTGAATCGTGCAGAACTTTTCGAATACTTTCCTTTTAATTTTTTTTTCTTTAAATTGCCCAGCATAGAAATTATTTTCTCCCACTTGATGCACATACAGAATAAGAATAAAACACCTCATAGGAAAATGATAATTTATTCAATTATAAAATAACCTTATAATCTCGAACTAACAAAATTCCATTCCTTTCTAATTGGTAAATCATCTACTTTTAATTTCTCTAGAACTGCAGGATCTATATAACAAAAAAGTTGGTTGTTATAAATCTATTAAAAGAATATAAATTCGTATTGTTACGTTAGAAGTTTACCTTTTGTTTTAATGTAAGTCAGGATAGGCTCAATAATGTTTGCGATAGGAATCGCCATATTAACTCGTGGAACGGCGGATATGTTATCGTCCAATCTGGTATTGCATGTAATTATACCTATTAGCTCACCATTTTTTCTTAATATTGCTCCACCGCTTGATCCAGGAAGTATTGAGCAGGTAGTTTTAATCATACCCTGTGATATGTGCGATATGCACCCTTTAGTTAAAGTAGGTTTTGGTTTGGTTGCGTGCGAAAATAAAGGAAATCCAGCCGCAAACACCGTCTCACCTAAAAGATACATATTTCGTTGTAAGTTTAATCATGCCTAGGTTTTAAGAATTAGCAACTTAATCAGAATCGCACCTTTTAAAATTTCATCTCTTGATATTTTTACTGCTGCCATTTTAGTCTTCTTCAACGCAATGATATCTGCAGCTAGTACTGCAATATCATATATTTCATTTTCGGCAGATTTATATATTATTTTAGAACTAATTTCCACATCGTACCATAATATTGTTGGAGAAGGGGATTCCTATAATAAATGGTTACTTATACGTAGAACGAAATACGAAATCATTAAATTAATTGGGTTTACATTATCGCTAATTTTAATATACCGGTAATGTTTAATATCTTTACTAAAATCAACTTATGGTAGGCAATATCTATTTCTTTACTTTAAAAGATAGAGGCAGTTCCAAATTCACATTGTCAGAATATTTTCAGAAACATTTTCAGATAATGTAACAAGTACTGCTACACTTTCTAGTCTATAGACAAGGAAGGGGAAAGAGAAGAGAAAGTCGTGATAAACCTTAACAACCTTCCTACCGTACATTCAAAGTTAAGCCTTTGCGCTCTTCTGGAAATCATTATTCAAGGAGGAAACATGTCTAGTCGGAGGTGGGCATTCAGGTCGATACGAAAGCAAATTGGCTCCCGCAGCAGGAGGCACTTTAACTAGAAGGCGAGGAAACGAAGGTCTTTCCGCAAATCTTGAGATTCAAATCCAGAATAGTCGCACAGGGTAACAAGTTTAGGCGAAAACTTAATTCAAGTACTTCGCCTCAATAAAGTGCGGAACCGTAGCCATCAAAGGTGATGGGTAACGCAAATAAAAGGATATTTATAAAGTTTAATCCGATAACAATGTTTATTTCCCAAAATGGTAAATTAGAAAAGAGGGTTTAAAACATTTAAAAGAGAAATTCACAAGTTTGGAGGATTGGCTGGTATCGTATACCTGACAGGTACGATACAGAGTAGGTCCAAATATATTTGCTCTAGGTTTTCATTGCGTTTATCGACCTTAGCCTGCATAGTTCTAAGATATTCAAAAATATTATTATTCGTGCGTAGGCGTACGAGGTTTACGGTTACCCTTCAGGATCTTGTTGGTTCACAGTACGAACGAATTTGATACTTACGACAGGTAACTACCAACACTAGCGAAATCGTAGTTGTTCAAAACTAGCTTATTCTTATCAGGTACCACAAGTAACCAAACTAATTCATTCACTTGCGTTCATGTGAACAAATAATACAAGCTTCTTATCTAGACGGAATAAAGCCGCAAAATTTAGCGTAAAACCTTTCTTAAAGCAAAAAGTAATTTTACGAAAAGTAATGAAATAACTTCATACACACCAATTCGTGTCAAATCTTAACAAAAAGAACTCCAACAATGAGAAATAGAAGTTCTACAATAAAATAGTTTTTTTTTTTTTTATAATTAACCATCATTCAATTGCCTCGATCAGAGAAGTTTATAAAAGTATTTCTAGATAGGAAATGAAAAATAGAAACAGACATCTGTTCCCAAGAATTATCGAAGTCGAAAATGTGATAAAAGAGATGTAATAATCTAAATACAATAGCATTAAATTTTAGCTTTAATTTAACAAATGTTTTCGCTTGTGGACCTCGCCGATTAGGATAGCGCAGCTTATACATTTTGTCAACTAAAATTTAATATTTACCTAATATACAAGTTATACCTATTACCTAATCCTTTTTTACTTTAAGGGCTCAGTGACCCAGTGGTAAGAGCGATATTTAATTGTAAGTTTTTCTTTTATTTTTAGTGTTAGACATATGCACCATTTTACAGAGACGTTAGAGAGAATTTCTATATGCTAGATAAAATATATTCCGTACTTTTCAGCGAAATTATGTTTGTGGTTTCGAAGTTGGCAAAACTTGATACTCAATGTCGAACACCTTGTATATTGAAGGTTCTTCATTCTAACGTATTACGTATCTACGTAATTCTAACGTAATGTTTGTGTACGGACAAGTTTAATTTCATAAAAATTCCTGCTGTATTTTTGATTTTTTAAGGGAGGTAGATGCAGATACAGTACAAGTATGAAACCCTTATTGTATTGGTTCGTTTCTAGATGGACGTGATAATATACCTAGTATTTCATTAAGAGAATTGGTGCCTTGTTTAGAAATTATCAATCATCCTGTATATACATAATATTTTTGAGATAAGGTAAGATACCCTATGAGATATATTCATTCATCAGGGAATTTTTACATAACAGATGCAATTTCACAATTGCGTAAGATTAAATGTTTCTGTCATTGATAAACATAGTAATTTACTGAAAGGAAGATCGCCCCTCCATAGATTATATACGTATGTTAAAATAAGTAATTTGTAATGCTTTGAATTTGTACTAACAATTACGTGCGAATTTGTGATGATTATGCCGCTTTCTGTATCCAATAGCACGCCAGATCCCCAACTTGAGCCCGATATAATTTGCACTAATCCGTGATACAAGACTTCTGCAAAATAATCATTTTAGCGCATTACGTAATATATATATGCAATGACCTTTCACTGTTTATTTGATGCTCTAAAGCTTCGTTAAATGCGATTTTGAAATGCTGAAACGTAGGTATGGTATCCGAAAATAACGCCGGAAATGTAACTCCAAGTGTTAAGCCAATCCATTCGCCTCGCCACCACGACAATGACGCCACGACAATACCAACGGGCGAACTAGGTAACTTTCTGAAATAATTTTTTGGGTGAACGATGTAGGCGATTCGTTTATAAAATCAATACTTGGATTTTAAGTAGATTGGACTTCCTTCACATCCAGGCGATGTTGGCGTATCTGTTAGAACGAAGCAATCGTCGGTTCCGAATATATTGGATACTATTCCTTTGCTTCGTGACCTCAAAAAGTGTCTACTACCAAAAGGCGTACCTTCTATAACTATTTTATCTCCCAATTTCATAGGATAATCTGGAAATACGTTAATAACTTTACGTAAGCTCTGAACGAAATCGTCAATATCTAGATGGTATCCTTCGGTATTTTTGCTTAGGATGAAAAATATTGAGAAGATTTCTTTTAGCTGCTTCGATTCGTCATCTTCATCCATTAACCAATCTTTGAAGTATGTTGGAAGTTGTTTCTTAATGGAACTACTTCTGTAAATTGCTATTACTTTGGCAGGTTTGCTTATATATGGGTTAGCTTGGTTTATCACGATATTAGTTTCTGGCGGGGCTTCAAAAAATACCTTTGGGTGAGAAAAACCGCATCGGAGAACTTTCACTTTTTCCATTATATCGCTTTCTCTAATCATGGTCGAGACAAATATGTTTGATGTTATAATAACATAATTGTCTATCATACAACCAGAATTGGCATGTATTTTCCCTCTATCCTCGAACTCAACTAATACAGACTGTAACATTATCTGCAATACAAAAAAGAATAAATAAAAACTATTTGTTAATTTTATACTTCACACATACAAGAGATTTATTTTAATAGGATCTACACGTATCTTGTATTATTAATAATTTACATTTATGTTATTAATTTATGTAAGCGAAGACATTGTATCTAGTTGGTCGCAAGATTATTATTGTAACACTTTTGGGTGTACAATCGGAAACCAGGCAGCTTCCAAGTAAACAAAATAACAGGTTATGGGCTCAGGTTATACTATAGAAAAGAGACTAAAGAGTAAAAGTAATGGCCACAAGGTGCATTAAGTGCAACCATAACCAAGACAAGGTAGGAAGAAATCAGTGTCCCTGAGTGATCAATACCAAGATTGAAAAAATCGAGAGAAGGAAATTATTGCAGATTTAAAAGTTTGATGAAAATAGTTTCCAGTTACAGAAATTTCAGATAGAAATTCACAGTTGAAGGATTCATTGAAATCGAAAGTGGATTAACCCCACGTCCAGTAAAAGAGAAGACAAAAAGGAAGGAATGACATGAGAAAAATGCTAAAGACACGTTATTTATATCTACGGCTGAGATATGGAAACGCCACAAACTAGCAGTGAAACAACTAGATACTCCAACAACAACAAGATAACTCCAAGGCTGAATATATAATTGAAACAATGGTTCAGCCTTTAAGGGATTTAGGATAAGACGTTTCAGAAACAGGAAAAATAGCTAAAGCATTCACTGGTTTGTCAGCGAAGTATAAAAATTTTGTTACAGCATGGGACTCGCATGAGGAAAGCAAACATTTGACATTTGAAAACAACCATTAACACTGCTTCCTCCGCAGTCAAAATTACGACAAAAACAAGAGGTATTCGCAAAAAAAAGATAACAGTTGAAAGAGTATTATATGTTATTATTGTAACGAAAAGAGTCATTTTAAGGCTGAGTGTAAGAATAAATCATTCAAATCTCAAAATAATGACTACAAACATCAGGTCTTAAACACAGAAAAATTAAAGAATATAGATGCAGATAATGCTGATAGTGCTTGGCTGGCTGATAGTATAATAATACTGAATGGTTCCATACAATTTCTTTATTTCAAGATTCCGAAATATCAGGCCAATGTTGTTGGCACAATAGAAATTGACGCCCTGGTTGATAACACTGACCAACAAGGTTTTTACCCTAAGTTAGTAACTGATGAAATTGACCAGCATATATAAAGTAAAAATGATTCGAAAAGTGGCAACCATTGGCTTAGCTCTGGTTACAGCGAAAATTTCTTTATAGCATGGCCGGTAATCTGGTCTACTGCAATAAAGTTTATAAACTTTCTGAAGCTTTTGGAATACATCATGATCCCAGTTCTTGGAGATTATTCGTAGACTCATCAAAAACCAGCCTAAAAGCAGTTTTGTTGCATAATAGAAAGCATTATCCTTCTATTCCGATAGATCATGCTGTTTCTATGAAAGAAACTTACGAAAATCTGAACATTTTTTTTAGAAAAGATAAAGTACAAAGACTATTCCTGGAATATTTGTGCAGATTTTAAAGTAATTGCAATTATTTTGGGTATGCAATCTGGTTACACCAAATACTGTTGCCTTTTATGTCTTTGGGAGAAACATTACCGTAAGCAAGAGTGGCCGCTACGGCAACAGTTTATACCAGGAGAAGACAATGTACAACATCAACCTCTAGGAGAAAAAGAAAAGATCATAATACCACCTCTACACGTGAAACTTGGGCTCATGAAAAACTTTGTAAAGGCACTGGATCTCGAAAGTGAAGGTTTCAAATATATTCGTGAAAAGTTTCCAAAATTAACACAAGGGAAACTGAAAGAAGGTATTTTTGTTGGACCTCAAATACGAGAAATAGTAAATGATGAAATATTTGAAACCAAATTAACACCGAAGGAAAAAATCTTGGCTCTCCATGGTACAAGTTTTCACGAATTTCTTGGGAAACAAAAAAGCCGACAACTATAAAACTTTAGTAATGTAATAATATGTTACAAGCATTTCACGCTGCTGGCTGTAATATGTCCCTTAAAGTGCACATTCTACATTCTCACTTGGCTTTTTGTCCGGAAAGTATGGGCGACGTTAGCGATGAACACGGTGAGCGCTTCCACCAAGACATCCTGGGAATGGGAAAACTGTATCAGGGGAAATGGAATCCTGTTATGTTAGCAGATTACTGTTGGATGTTAAGAAGAGATGCTGTAGATATTGTTTATAAGAGACGGAGCAGTACTACTTCACATTTCTAATTATAATAATTTGAAATGTACGTTGAATTATGATCTAATCTAAGAAACCTTTTCATTGAAATATAGAAAAAGAATCGAGCTAACTTGACCTTCTACCTTTTATTAAAATAAATGTTTATATGTTTTCTGCTGAAACTAGTATAATTTTTTTTATGGCAAAATCAAAAGTTGAAATTTGTTGGCCACTGTGGGTGGCCGATGTGGGTGCAGTGGGAGCCAATTACATTGGAGGATCTTTTGTTTTTTCCACAACTAAAGAAGAACCTGCTGTCAATTGGTACGGTTATAAATAACTAACTGCAAATTAGTTTCGAGCAACATAAGATCCATAGTGGCAAAGTATTACTAGTTAAAGCAAATGCGGGTGATACTATTCATATCAATGTATGCCGTAAGGTGAATATTCCCACAGAACAGAATATTTCGTATGTTTAATGATGATTTCTTTTTTGAGATTTGCATATTTTATCAAGTACAAAAATGACGTATTTTCTAGATTCCTGGAGTGTGAAGATTAGTTAAAAGACTAAATGGCATTCAATTAAGACTTTGTGAAGTGATAATGCAAAAGAGGAGATAACTGTCAGAAAGGTACCGAGAGAACTTCTGATGATATTGAAGGACCAACACGATTATTGGTTACGAAATTGGGATCAAGTTAGTCAACATTCTCGTTATAATGACTACATAGCTTGTGCTGCAATTAGTAGTGAACTGGAAACATATAAAACCGCTATAAACAGTAACGATGCCAGACAGCGGACTCAACTTAAGGATACGTAAATGAAGATGAAATGTTGCTATGTAAACTAGAAAAAAGTTTATATGGGCTTAAGCAAGTACCAAGGAACAAATGAAAACAATTGACTTGTTTTTAGAGGAGCCTAATTCTAGTTTTGAAGTGGCAATCAGCCTCCTTAATACTTTTGTATTATTGAAACTACGAAGTAAAACTCTTGACAAAACAGTTATTTACTATCCTGCATATGTTAAAGATATTTAATATGGACAATTGCAACGCAAAGCTAATACCAGCTAATCCAAATACTACGCTAAGTAGCAAACTGAAATAACGGAAATGGAGAGAATACCATTTAGAAAAGCAATTGGTTGTCCAGTAACAGTGACAAGACCTGGCATCAGCTTTTCGGTAAGCCAACTAAGCAAATATATGCATAATCCTGGTGATATCGCTCATTGCAAGGCGGTTAAACATATTTTCCGATAATTGAAAGGGATAAGAAATTACGGTATTGAATAGAGTGTTGTAAAGGGTAATATCGTTATTTACTCGGACTTAGGCTTTGCAAATTAAATTGGCGGTGCAGTAATGCAAGCTTAATTTTTAAAACTACTTGTAATAAGAACTTTTATCTACAGCGTGAGAAAACGCGTATGATAGATTTCACAAAGAAAAACTTTCTTGATAAAAAGCTCTGCGTGACTTGTAGATTCATAATCAAGTACCAAATTTTTAAAACGTTAGATGGAATGCAGGAAAAATCAAAATTATGATTTGAATACATACAAACTTTAATGATTTCTCCAGATAAAGATTACAATATATTGTTAGTTAGATTATTTATCGAATACAGGAATAAGACATGATAAAAATATACGCAAAAGATAAATTTTATTGGAAACATGTAAAATTTCTTATGTACTACGGAACTTCAATGTGCCCACCTTCCCTTTCTAAACATGTCATTATTCGTAAATTTAGTGACGTTTTAAACTTTTTCTCCATTTGTAGCAAAGTTTTTGGGTCACATTGTACATATGAACATAGACGATGTGATGAGTATGACTTACGAATATTGTTATAGTAAATTCATCTTTTCAAACTTAGGAAAACATAAAGTACTAACATCAACGTTTTAAGTTGTCTAAATTCCTTTGCAAAATATATAACGAAAGGAAAATAGAAAAAACTAGATGGCCCATGAGGGGATCGAACCCGCGACCTTCGCGTTATTAGCACGACGCTCTAACCAACTGAGCTAATGGGCCACGATATCAGAAATTCTTGAATTAAGATTTTCATGCAAAATAGAGACCAATTATAGAGTAAATATGAACATTTGTTTACAAATTTAATGATAAAATTTACTCTCTAACCGTAGAAAAAGATGATACATGCTTTCACTAAATATCTCGCATCGATGTTGTATTGAAATACCGTCTTAATAAGTGCCTTTATTCGCTAAATCAGCTTTTAATTAATTTTGACACGCATCAGCTTAGTTTGAAATGAGTTCTATAGTTTGTATAAATTCTTACTCTGCGAACACAATTTAGTAACAACAAACTCATTATAACTACTTGTAAAGGCTTTTGTTCTTGATTATCTATCTTATCTTCTATTTCACTTATTTTAATCGGCAAATAATTAACTTTACGGTAATATACATACATACGTCAATACACTCTATAAGCACGAATTCACGTTCTGCGCTATCTTACCTACACATTTGATGTCATGGTAGTGTCGGGAAATGTCGGAGAACTGTCGGCTTTATACAGGCGATTCAAATTAAGTGCGTATTTTAGATGTCTCTGTGATTATTGATTGTTGAAAGTAAGCTAAATTAGCAGTATAATAGTGTATTGACTGCATGTCGCATTTTCCGGAAGTTTTGATATTTATAATTCTCTAAATGGAACATCCTGTATATTAAGAAAATTGAAACATTGTAAGTTGATGAATCAAAAGTATCAATGCACTTAAAACGAATAATAAAGTTATAGTAGTTTCGATTTCATCTTAAATGTTATCATTGTTTAACCAACTTTTGACAAAAGAGTTACATGTCTTTGCGTTTAACGTTTATTTTGAGACAATTACATTTTATAATAAAGCCATTGAAATTAAATTGGAAAGAAGAAAGTGGAAGCGTAATTTATAAATAATGCTCAAAAGTATAGCCTTCCTTTTCAACAGATTTTCGTGCGCGTTTAAGTACACTCTGGATAGCTTCTAAGATTGTCCATCCAATTCGCAGAAAACTTTCCTAACTTTATTTTGCAATCCGTTCACATTGGTATGTATATTTTATACACCTGATTTTTTTAGTGTTTCTAAAGGAAAAAGTCTAAGGGTGAAAAATGCAGAGAGCGTGTCAGCTATCGAATTCGGCAACGATGGTGTTCAGATAGTTATGTGGCGGCAGTTGTGTGGAGGAGTACCGTTCTGCTGAAACTATAAATTTTAGCGCATCAAATAACACTGACCAACAAGGTTTTTACCTTAAGTTAGTAACTGATGAAATTGAACACTATATATAAAGTAAAAAATGACTCGAAAAGCGGCAACCATTGGCTTAGCTCTGGTTACAGAGAAAATTCCTTTATAGTATGGCCGGTAATCTGATCTACTGCAATAATGTTTATGAACTTTCTGAAGCTTTTGGAATACATCATGATCCCGGTTCTTGGAGATTATTCATAGACTCATCAAAGACCAGCCTAAAAGCAGTTTCGCTGCATAATGGAAACCATTATCCTTCTATTCCGATAAGTCATGCTGTTTCTATGAAAGAAACTTACGAAAATCTGAAAATTTTATTAGAAAAGATAAAATACGAAGACTATTCTATTTCAAGTATTCCATTTGTGCAGATTTTAAAGTAATTGCAATTATTTTGGGTATGCAATCTGGATACACCAAATACTGTTGCTTTTTATGTCTTTGGGAAAAACATAAACATTACCATAAGCAGTGGCCACTACAACAGTTTATACCAGGAGAAGACAATGTACAACATCAGCCTCTAGCAGAAAAAGAAGAGATCATAATACCACCTCTCCACGTGAAACTTGGGCTTATGAAAAACTTTGTAAAAGCACTGGATCTCGAAGGTGAAGGTTCTAAATACCTTCGTGAAAAGTTTCCAAAATTAACACAAGGAAAACTGAAAGAAGGTATTTTTGTTGGACCTCAGATACGAGAAATAGTAAATGATGAAATATTTGAAACCAAATTAACAGCGAAGGAAAAAATCTTGGCTCTCCGTGGTACAAATTTTCACGAATTTCTTGGGAAACAAAAAAGCCGACAACTATAAAACTTTAGTAATGGATATGTTACAAGCACTTCACGCTGCTGGCTGTAATATGTCCCTTAAAGTGCACATTCTACATTCTCACTTGGATTTTTGTCCGGAAAATATGGGCGACGTTAGCCATGAACACGGTGAGCGCTTTCATCAAGACATCATGGGAATGGAAAAACGGTATCAGGGGAAATGGAATCCTGTTATGTTAGCAGATTACTGTTGGATGTTAAGAAGAGATGCTGTAGATATTGTTTATAAGAGACGGAGCAGTATTACTTCACATTTCTAATAATAATAATTTGAAATATACATTAAATTACAATGTAATCTAGAAAACCTTTTCATTGAAATATTAAAAAAAAATTCTTTTATTCATCACTTTTTTTGCACTATTGTAACTACCATTTCTGAGGTAGAGTATATTCCTTTTTATTAGTGTACATGCGTTTGAAATCATTATTGGGTTTTACGTCATCGGTTCCTGATTATGTGTTAGCTTATTTCTGCTTACTATATTACCGGTACCAACCGTAAAGATTTCTTGTACATAAAACTCCAAAACTTGTTAACAAGTAATAAATCTTTTGCGTTGTTACTCTCCGCAAAAAAGATTGTCACTGTAGATTACCATCTGAGCAGAAATATTTAAATTATATATAAAGCAACCATTCCAAGTGATTAAATTTTTTTGCACTTCACTATCTTGATACGAAGGTGCGTAGATTATCTCTCAAACTAAGCAATATTTTTTGCAGAGTAACTACACCGACAAATTTGGTACCTAATTTACGCCTGCTCCATTCAGCAGCTAGAGTGCTTCCGAGCTACATAAGTAACACAGAGAATTAAGTACTTGGATAGCTTGGAATTATTCCAGTTGTTAAATCGAAAGCCACTAATTTGTGTCCACATTATAGACTAAACGGTTGCAGTCGAGTTGGTTCTTAGGGCGTTAGTTCGTTACTAAATTAGCAAACGTTGCAATATTCGCAAAGTGTACTTGCAAGAATGACCTGAAATCCAAACAAAAAATGTGTTGAATGAATTAACTTTATACTCCGTATTGAATAAACTAATTGAATCAGAATTATTTTTTCTTCTCTACATATACATATCTTGTTGGAAGTGATCCTTAAAACTTGTAACGTTGTCGAACGTATAGGGTGCATACCCCTGCACATTACAGGTTTTGTATCAAAGACATTTTAGCTATTTAAGGCAAAAGTAAAATTCATAATGCGTAAATTTTGGTCTTTTGTATTATTTTATACTGCTCTTTATATAATTTCCGTTCATAAAAATTTTCATTTCCTTTTTGCGTTAGTCTGTTGTACTAGTTTTATCAAATCTATGCTGTCTAGCGGGTAGTTTGGTTTAGTTTTATATCATTTTGTACCAAGCATTAAATGCTGGACTTGTACTGGTTTGTACCGAACGTTAAACGTTTTGTATCAAAGTCTTCTAAGGTGAAAGCATAAGTCATACTGCGTGAATTTGCCTTTTTTTGTGATATAGTTGATGTGTTATAGTTTTGTACTATTTTGTATTCTTCATTAAACGTTTTGTACCAAAGCAAGTTAGCGGACACAAGAAACGTAGAAGTCGTAAATTTCGATAGTGTGCACACTCATTACGATTAAATTATTTAATTGTTTTAAATCGCTTCTTTCATATTAACCGCAATTCGAACAACGACCTGTAAATTTAAGGTCAACATTTTTTTTTGTGTGACCAGCGGAAATGTGGTGCGTATTTACACGTCACAGAGTTTTTGGTAGTTTCCGACTCTTCTGTGAACAAAGTCAATATGAAATTCGAGATGAGCACTTTGAAATGTTTTAAAAATATATTGCCTTCATAGAAATGTAGATAAAAATAATATTGAAAAAAAATAAATAATTAGGTAGGCTTAGTTATCCTTGAACGAAAAACGAAAACTATAACGAAGGCCCATTAGCTCAGTTGGTTAGAGCGTCGTGCTAATAACGCGAAGGTCGCGGGTTCGATCCCCTCATGGGCCACATATTTTTTCCTTGTCAAAAAAAATCAATTTCAATTTATATTGCTATTGAAAAACTAACTAAATATTTATTTCAACATTTTCTTCTAATTTATTTCAAGATGCAGGAGGAATATAAGGATGGCAGGTCGTACAAATAAAAAAATTGCGATTTTCTTTAGAATTAATAATTTTAATATCAAAATTGTAGTAGAAAATTTAATTAAATAGAAAAAAAAAACACTTGCATCATGAGGAGGTCGACCTCGCAGCCTTCATATTATTAGCTCGATGTTTTAATCGATTCATCCAATAAAGCATATGTACGCGGTCAATTCTGAATACGTACTTAAAAACAAATTTATAAACACTTACTATTTCAATATATTTATATGAAGTATATGCAATAATGTTTGGCTTATGAAAATACTGTACTTTAAAATTATAAAAGTATATTGGTACTTACTGCATAAATTCGCGATTTCTAACAGTGTTTTGTAGATTGTTATCGTTCCATCTTGTTAAAAAAAAATCTCTTGAAAATAAACATACACTGTGTTACATAAAGAAAGCAATATTCAATTATGTTTTTAATGATGTGTGTAAAATGTGATAACACATTTTGGGACTAGTTGATTTCGTTTGTATGTGTCCATTTAGCTTCAGTCATAGCCGTATTGTTGGTTGCCGATATTAACTTGCATACTCGACAAAATATCTAATGAATCGTACCTTCAGTTGATTAGCTTCGTTCTTTGTAAGATTGCGGCGACAAACACAAAAAATACTCTATTTAACAAATTAAATTAAATCAATTTGAACATAATGAAATATCACCGATATTTAATGTTATTCATTAAACATCGTTGTTGATTTTGGTTTTGTATTTATTACTTTTTATTGTGTTCGATGTAGTTTTCTTAAGAAAAATTGTGGCAAAATAGTTTGTAATAACATATGTACATTGAAAACCATAATTGGAAATACTCAGGGTCGGTGGTTCCATAAGGTCTCAAAGCGGGGCGCCTTCTGTAACATATTCTATAACAATGCAATACAATAATTACAATAATATAGTAATACAATATAATATACAATAATACAGTAATTTTTACGAAAAGTTTAAATATCCATCGGCTTCCTATTTATTACAATAGGGTGAAATTAAATATTTGGACAGCGGGCCTGGTTACTATGGCAAGAGTACGATGCCTGACCAAACTACCAACTTACAAATGAGCATAGTTATAGACCACTCAACTTCAACTAAAGTAGGAACAAATAACTAATGAAGAATATGAAAATAAATGGATATATGGAAGCGAAGTTTAATATTTATTATATCGCTTTCCGTGAGTGTTGTTTTATAACGTTGCCATATTTCTGTTAGGCTAGAGCTGGTGTGGAAGATATACATTAATTGATCACTGAAGTACAGAAACATGAAGAATATTATTGCCTGTATGTGGTTTACTTTACTTGGTAAAACAAATATTCTGATAGAGCTCAGTTCTATTTCTCAATAATATATTGTCGTTAATATTGTTAATATATATTGTCAATATATTGTCAATAATATATAATCATTAACCTTAATCACCCTACGGGTGTAAAGCTAAATTCTGTATTCTAGCTCTTTTATTTCTTATTATAGATAAGCGATGCCTATTCTTTCTTATTTTTTGCCATTCTTCTTGCATCATTCTACGATATCCCTCTTTTTCTCAAGCTTTCTTCTATTGTGCTATTCCAGGTTTTCCTTGGCCTCCCTCTTTTTCTCTTGTGTCTTGATCTTGCCAGCCATACTCTTTTCGTCAGTCTTTCTTCTTCCATCCGTACCACATGCCCAAACTATTTGAGTTTGTGCCTCTCTACACTATCTAGAATCGATTCTACTCCTAATGCTTCTCTGATCTCGTTTTTTATTCTATCCTTTCGAGTGACCCCTTTAACCGCTCTTAAATATTTCATCTCCAACGCTTGTATTCTACTCTTAGTTCGATTGTTTAATATCCTTTCACTGCCGTAGGTCAATATAGGTTTAAATATTGTGTTAAACACAGATATTTTTGTCTTCTTTGAAATTTCTTCTTTTTTTATAAAAGCGTTGTTCAATGCATAATATAATTTTATTCCACTTTCAATTCTGCTGTTAATTTCTGCTTCCTCTTTACCTTCCTGATGTATATTTGTTCCGAGATATTTGAATATTTCTACTTGTTCTATAACCTTTCCATCTATATAAATTATCATCTTCGCATCGTGTTTCTCTATTGACATGACTTTAGTCTTTTCTGCATTTATCTTCATATTTCTCTTTTTTAAAGCTGTTTCCCAAATATTGAAGTTTGCTTGCAGATCCTTTACATTCCCCGCGTACACTACCAAGTCGTCGGCAAAAGCACTTTCCGTGATTTCCACCATCCTCATGTTTTCATACCCTATTTGTAGTTTCTTTGTTTGCCCTTTAATCTCCTTCAAAATTTCATCAAGTATTATATTAAAGAATGTAGGGCTAAGACCCTTGTCGCAGACCTTCCTTAGTTAAAAATTTTTCCGACTGCATTCCACCCACTCTTACATAATTTCTGGTTTTGTTATATGTACTAGCAATTGCGGTTTTTAGTTTGCTATTTATTCCTCTTTTACTAAGGCCATTCTTTTTCCATATCACATCGCGTGGTATACAGTCATAAGCTTTCTCTATGTCCATAAAAGCTACATATATATTATCATCACTTGTGTTTTTTCCTACTAGTTGTTTCAATATAAATGTATTAGATTGTACTCCTCTATCCTTCCTAAAATCACACTATGTCTCCTTCAGTTGAGCTTCACTTGTTACTTTCAATCTTTTCTCAAGAATTATCTCCTATATCTTTAGCATAGTACTTAGCAGGGTAATTGCTAGATAATTTGTGCACTCTTTGTTTTCTCCTTTTTTATACAAGGGTACCAATATTTTTTTCTCCTGCTATATCATATTATATAGTACCTTATATAACCTCCATTCCAGATTGTCCCATATTTTGTAACATTTCACTCGTAATTTCATCATGTCCAACTGCTTTTCCTCTTTCTAATATTTTTATTACTTCTAATATTTCTTCTGTCGCTATTTCATCTTCTTCTGCTGTCTCATTGTTTTCTGTGTATATTTCATTTTCCTCCTGTATGTTTACTGTGTCTGTTATTTCCATGTTGAGTAAATCTTCAAAATATTCTTTCCATCCCTTAATGAATGGAAAAAGCATAATAATGTTTTTTTCCTTTTTCAGCATTCTTCCATCCTTTGATTTTACATAGATATTCATATTCTGCTTGCCTTTTCTTATGCTTTTTAACACTCCATAAAATAGCTTTTGATTTCCTTTACTATCTCTTTCCATTGTTTCCTTAAAATCTTGCCATGATTTTTGTTTTGTTGCATTTACTAACTCTTTGACTTTACTCTTTATATCTTTACTCTTTATATCTGCCATATGTTTCGCTACTTTTATTACTTGGATATATCCTCCATTTTTGTTTTTTAAGTGTTATTTCTTCTTTAATTTCGTCTGTCCATCAATTTGTTTGTTTTTTATTCCTATTTATTCTTCTGCATCCACCTGTTTCTTCTGCTACGGTTAGTAATATGTCTTTGACAGTTTTCCAAAGTGTTGCTATTGACATGCTGTTTATGTTGTGTATAATTTTATTCATTTCTCTCTTATTTATTTCCTTATATAGCTTAGCTGTTTCTTCTTCTCTAAGTCTGTGTGTTCTAATTGTTTTCATTATTCCAATTTTTTATCCATTTCATTATACTCAATCTTTCCTTGGTTACTTATTTCTATTTTTGCAAAGACAAGGTAATGATCTGAATATATCTCAAAACTTCTAACTTCGGTATCTTTCACTTCCCTTCTAAATTCCTTATTTAATATAACATTGTCGATTATACAGAGAAAATTATCATACCATTTCGAAATGGTATGATAATTGGACGATTTGATCGAGTACGCAAACTTACCTGAGCATTTCCTTTGTAGTTCTCAGTCGGATCCAAAAGACCAAAGAATAACATTAGCATAATGTTATAATTATAATTTTTAGTAAAGTATATAACTTTATAGACTGTTATTTTTCTTATATTTTGCTACGTCTTTCTGTCAATAGAGTGGAGGGAGGGGAAATCAAAACTCATTACGCTTAACAAATCCGCCGTTACCCACCGTTTTGAAGTCTTATGCGTCCTTCTGGTGTTGGTAACAAATTAAGAAAATCAAAAGGGACATTCGTGGCAGCTATGCCCAGTCGGCGACGGTCGTAGGTCGCAGTGGAAAAAGATTCCGGCTCCCGTGGCGGTGGCTCCTACTGCCTATACAGGAAGGCGCCACCCATTCGAAACTACAAATGTCCTACGTAGACCTTGATGGCGGTCACCAGAAAAGACGCCCAAGGATTTCCAATTTAGTGATAGATCTACTCACGAGTGAGAAATAGACGGGAAATAAAATTACAAAAGATACGAAAAAAAAAAAAAAATAGTAATAATAAAAGGAAAAGAAGGAATAGTAGAATAAAAGTAGATTTTCTCGGTAAAATCGGTACTTGAATATTATATGCTTTCCAAGAGAACTTTTAATAATATTAAATTAATTAAATTAATTTAATTAATTTAATTCTTTAATATTAATTAATAAATTAATACTAAATAAAATTAATATAAAAGAATATAAAGATATTCATCACAACTAGAACAAACAATAAACAAATTGCAAGAAGTAGCGATAGATTTGCTGAGCATACAAAAACATATTGAAGGTTTAATTTTCACTCTTAGGAAAGACAGAGATAATTCAAACATGGTTTCTGCAAGTATCTTTGAAAAGACCGCAAAGTGAGCGTGTTAGATATTGAAACAAACGCTGCAGCAAAGACGATTGAAAAATATTTTAGAATAAGTGTTTTCAGTCCTTACCTGGGTTCACTGACATATTGAATTGCATACTAGTCTAGTATCAAGAAAATGAAGAACACTGTAGATTTAGATTTCGTTAAAACAAATGAAAAAAAGATACAAGACATTATAGAAAATTTGAAGAGGGACTATTTAACGTGGGAGAACATTCGGGAAAATAAAAAAAAATACCAGAAATTCGAGATTTTACTGAAACTATTTCAAGTGAATATGTCTTTTTCTTCGCATTTCAACTATTTTTAGCAATGTCACCATCAAGATGACCTATATTCATTTCTTACATTTACAATATTATTGAATTAGAGCTATTAAAGCGTTTATTAGAAGTACTTTATTTTATTAGTTTGTTTACTTATAGTCAACAAACACTGTCTAGAATAATTATTGTTTGTCATAAAGACACCTTTTTGGAAAATATCTTCCAAGCTTCTAATGTCGCGGATCACGAGATGACTTAAATGATTTATCATCGATAGTGCGCACATTCATTGTAATAAAGTCGCTTAGTCGTTTTAAATCGCTTTTTTCAATCAATTCGACACTAAAGTAACCCTAAATCCGGGAATTCTTCTGATGGTCGTTTCTAAATCCAATTCGAAAACGCTGCAAACAGCCGGTTGCGGTCAAAATTTAAGATTCTTTCTTTTCGAACGGTGAAAATTCAGTGCGTATGATTAGAAGGTGTTTGGCAGGTTCTTTCTGTTCTGCTAACAAAAACAAGTTCAAGGTGGGCGTCTCGTATCTCTTAAGTGTTAAGCAACTTCGAGAATGAAGTATGAATTAAATTTCTTCTGGATGCTACTGCCGCAATTCCCTAAAAATTCTCACCTAATTGAACACAGAAAACGTCATTCGAACGAATGCAATATTGTAAGAAAGATATTGCAGTAGCCCCCCAACCAACTACACCGACGGCAAATTAGAGCGGTAAAACTTAACAATACGGAGACGACTAAGACTGCATTCATTTTTTCCAGTTTTCGCTGGACGCAATCGGACGTTATTGCGGTTAATACGATAAAACTTATAACAAACAAGCAGTTTAGTCAATTAAGTTTTGGTATATTGATAAACACACATTAAACACCATTTGGAGTTGTGTGGGAATTGGATAGTGGATAAGCTTGCAAATTGCAAGAGGGAAATATAACCAACGCAGATATTTCCCCGTTCAAATCAAGGGTATATGTACACATGTAGGGTATAGCTCTATTTGTATTTATTTTAATATGCATGCCACTATTCATCTCCCTTTCTATACACCTGATATTCTGTTAACAGTATTTATTGGTGTAATCGATGTTTGTTTTAGACAACGAATTAAATCAAGGATACTAGAGTAATTTAAGTTTAGATGGGAGTCATAATACAACCAAGTTATCTAAAGTTGGTTATACCAAAGAAGACTTTATCACTGTTGTACGCTATTCAATTTAATACGCGAACTTAAGAAAAATCATAAACTTTCAGAAAAGCTTTAAATTCTATCGACTTTACTCCATGCAGCACGCGATCTTAATTTCAATTAATGAGGTAGAACAATGAATATCTTTATTTGTATGTTATGATTAAATAATACAGCATACTACAGTTTTACTACTTTGACTAACTACAAAATATTCTTAGAAACAAATAAAAAAATGTAAGGATAATGATATAATGACGTGCAGAAATAAATTATTAAACTTTACTTTTACTTTATTTATTAATTTACACAATCTCAAATGGCAACTGAATGGAAAAAAATTGAAAAAACAATTTATTTTTATGTGCAAATTATTCTAATAGATGGCGGGCTTAATTTCGATTAATGAAAATCCCACAATGAATGGCTGTGAATAGTTGCCTTCTAAAAATCTGATTTTACTTACATCACTATACGTTATATTTGGCCTAACACAAATTGTTTAATGCTTAAGGCATAAGCTTACATTTACAATATTTTTATTTTTTTAATATTAATTTAACTATTACAGTAAGTTGGAACAATTTTCCGACGTTCTTTTGAATTAGGCCTTGATAATAAAAAGCAATTAACAAACTTTTATATACAGCTAAGTTTAGGCACTATAAATACTATGAAATCACAACATTTGCGTTATTTACTGTCTGTAACTGGTAGTGATAATTATAATTACATTCCATTTCCATTAAGTTTCAATCAATACTTTACACATTGAAAAGGTCTTGTACACTACTTGCGATTTCTTTTAGAATATTCGATTGAATTTCATAGACGTTATAGTTGTAGAATTGCAGAACATGTTTAACGCCCTTTTTATGGTGATTATGTGGATTTTTCCACATAATGGTGTATCTATGGTATTCTTACCATCGATATCCACAAATTTGTTAATTAAGTTAGTAATTAGTCTATGTTCTACTAAAAGCTATATCTTACGAAACACTAGACTTATGCTATATTTTTTAATTAGTAATTGTAATTGGTAATTATAATTCCTAAAGAAAATCCTAAAACCATACTAGCCCATTTCTAAAATCAGATCTTGTTCTGTTTTTAATATTAAATCGACATCACGGATTCCATTTAATTTTTCCATATGTGTACGACTATTGAATTTTCCTGCGTAGATAATTAAATTTGTTTCTTTACGTGTTATAATAAAATAAACTTGGCACTCAAAATCATGCCCGAGTCAATGTTTCAATGATACACGAAGGTAAATATATGATTAAGTGTTGATGATAGTGTTGCTGTAACACTTTATATTAAATCCAGCAACACATTTTTTATCAGAGCAACTATGTATATTATTGGATGAAATAAACGTGTTGTAATTCTTAGTCTAAGTGGCTATATTAAAAATACAAGGGTTCATTGTCTCAAATCTTTCTCCTTGTATACTCAAATGCAAGTTCTGGATCTAATAGTTAATTTAAATATAGCATGGCTACGAAACTAGTCTAGTATTACTACAACCCAAAAATCTTTTAAACAATAGCCAGGAAATTAGGCGGATATACTAATAAATCGACGACAAGATTTCTTTTAACATCTTTAAAATACAACCGTCTATTCAGTATTGATACCAGGTTAAATACTGTGGCACTTTACAGTTTTAAATTAAATCTGAAACGGAATTCTGAAAACGAAGACCCGTAGTAGGCTTTTCGATCTATTTAAAAAGTTTCTGTTTCGTTAACTTTAAAGATTGGTCAAATTATCAGTTTGAGTGAAATACTAATGAAAAAAATGTTGTATCAACATCTTTAAATTTCAGACTACTCGGAGTCTCTATGCAAACTGGCGGGTAGGTTTTTTTCTTAAGTAAAATAACAATTTCTAATATAGTAGTACCAGACAAATACATGTTATAATGGCCAGAAGAGAGACATGAACGGTTGACGCCACACCTCTGCCTTCCGGTTGACCGTCAAGAGCATGCACCCTTCCAAAAATGCCAAAGGAGAAAACATTCTGAGGATTATTCACGTGCAGGTCGAGTTGTACCTCTTCAGTAGCTTCGTCTGGAACGGTGCAGAAATTGAAGTCTGTTAATGGAGCATGGTTAGTATCTAGCGTTGCTGGTTGATAGGACGAGTTTGTAGAGGGTAAGCGCGCCGTAATTCGAATGCTTCTAAAGTTGACATTGGTCGTAGCATTGAACAACCCGCATGACAAGTTATCCTCACTGCTACAATGTAGTAAGGCACATGTTCTTACTCCGATGGTGTTGATGGATGTTACCGCCCCTTGAAAACCTCTTCTACCGAAGAAAGCAACCATTCTGGAACATTAGAAGTTACGTTATGGTCAAGTTAATAGCATTAAGTTAGCAATAGCCCTCTACATGCAGGAGAAAGAACAATAAGCTTGGAGAGATATTTAAAAATGTGTGGTAACCTAAAGCAAAGTGTTTAGTACAATAAAATTTAATTACTGTAAATTAAATTCTCGATATTGTATTAAATGAAAACATCAAACAAGTACCAAGATTCAAAAATTTAATGGGACAAGAAGGGATAAAGTTGATTTATATCAATAAGTTAGCTGAAACCAGCAGAACAGAATGTAGAGAACATTTTATCAATATTAGCAGAAGATGTGCTCCTAGAAAAATGAAGCAATCAAGGTCGATACATTTTTTTCAGTAGAAACCAAGGTAATGGGAAACCATTTGGTACGTATTCCGCAGATCTGAAGAAACTTACTATGTTATGTGACTTCGGTAAAGACTCAAATAGTGATAGACATAAATTTTCGAATCACCCAAGTATATCCTATAAAAAAAGATTTTTCATTGTAGAAGCAGCAGAGAAATATGAAAGTAAGTGAAAGTGAAGATGATGTAGTACAAAAACAAGCAGGAGACGTAAATTTAATCAAGTATGGCGAAAGTTAAAATTTGTAAATTATGTAGTAAGCAGAATTTTTTCGCAACAGTTTGTTTCAATAGAAAGCAATAAGTTGATAAAAGTAAATCTAAATCTGTAAAGTCAAGTGAAATAGTAGAAAATAATTCTGATGTGGATGTTCATATCGACGAATTGAGTATATCTACGGGGTAAGAAAGATCTTACTTAGGTGGTGAAAATATTTATTTTAAATTAAATAGTGAAGCAAAAGTTAATACAATCAGCTTGAAAATGCATTTAGTATAATTAAAATCAACATTGATAGTAAAGATTTAGAAATTGAAACTAGATTTTATATAGTGAAAATTATAGCTGCTACATTAGGTTTGTCAAGTAGTGTAAAATTAAATTGTAAACGACGTGTACAACATGATGTAACGCTTCGTAACACTATGAGATGCAGTTCATCTAGCCATTGTAGGTGAGTGACGCTAAAATAAAAGAATTTCAAAGAGAAACGTTCAATGATACAAAATTATGAAAATGGATGGCAAATTCCATGCATCAGAAACAGCATCGTTGTATAAAATAGTCTAATGTACTGTAATGAAAGGTTAATTGTATGAAAAACATTGAAATAATGTTACTGACATGACATAAAACATTGTAAGTTGAAACAAAATTAAAAAAGTATTAAAAATAGTTTTTTATTGGCCGAGAATCTATTTTGACATTGAAACATTTAAACATTTGTATGAAATTTAGAACAACTAAAAGCAAATATCCGCTATATATAATATAATCTGATATATGAAATAGCTGATATGCCTTATTACAAAATTGAGGCTGATGTAGCTGAAATTTCAGATAAGCAGAAGTTTGTACTGCTGCTATCCAGATTCGGATAATTTTGTATCTGGATATTTCATTATCCGTATATTCGGATATAGCTGGTATCCGGATCCATTATCCGAGGCACCGGATGTGGGTCCACTGGGATACTCAGATCTGCATCCGCTATTCGATCCTTTATCCGATTGAATCAATTATCCATACTCTGATAACTTTTTCCAGCAAATACCTGCAATAGGTCGTGTAATTATCAAGCAATATCCGGATATCCGAATTCCGTTTTCTTCGGATACCTATAGCACTAATAGTTCACGATTATTATTGTGGACGGTTAGGCATTGTTAAACTTTCAAATAAAAACAGCAGTAGTGTGGCACAGGTTTTTACCGGCATATTCAGTTGCGATAGAATTGCAAGGTAATTGAAACGCCCTTGGGTAGCCAGGTAATTAAGAAAAGTGGCGGTGTTACGGAATTTGAAAATTGTAATAACTTGCCCATATTATCATCAAAGTAATGGATTAGCAGAAGAGGGTGAGAATATTGCAAAAAAGATGCTCAACAATGCATTGGAGGAAGATACGGTTGTTGAATTGTATTTAGTAAACTATCGAAAGGCACAACTAATGGTGAATTGAACTTTACATTTAGGAATAGCTACTAGGACCGACGAATTGAGACGCTAATGTCAATAGAAAAGTGGTATTCGATCAAATATTACAGAACAAAAAAACGACAGGAACTATATTATGACAAACATGCGAGAAGAACAAAGCAGCGAACCAATGAAGAAGTTTGGTTGCAAAATATATATCCATTAAACAGTGCGAAAAAGCTACAATAGTGAATTAATTCGACAAACTGCAATTTATGTGGTCATTCAACTTATCGAATATAACCAACTTGTCTTGCAATGTAATCGAATCCGCTAGCTTTGGTTCAATTATTTTTATCCAATCGGACCAATACTTGCATTAGTTGCGCTTCGAAACATATTACTTTTAAACCAATCACAAATTTTACTTCATATAACGCAAGTAGAGCAGCACACACTCATCACAATCAGCATTTGTATATATTTTGTTGTTTGCCAATATTACGCATGCTTAATTCGATATTAATTTCAAAGTTAATCCAATTCAAAAGATTTAGGTAACCGCACGTTGTTTTAAATAATAAGAATGTTCTTGAGTCTATTCTGTAAACAAAGTTGGTAAACTTCGATTATTCATTTAAACATGTTTCACACTTATTTCTGCACGTTGAAACACTTACAAAAAGAACGGTTTAAGCTTCTTTTCAAGTTGGCCAAGTTAGGTTTCAATATTTTATATAGAAATATTTTTAATCACTCCACTTTAGTGTTCTAATTTTAGAGTAAGCCTCCAATTATTTACGAATAAGTGCGAAGTAAAGAAAGATAAAAATTCGCATATTGTATGAGCATTAGGAGAACAGTACAAATATGAAGACACTTTAATACTTACTTGTAAATTGTGCTGTTGGTTGTCAAGGCAGCATTAAATTCGATATTGTAATCGCAGCAAAAATCAGAGCCTTCGCTGCAGATTTGACCTGATGTCGCATTTACATTCAACGGCAAATCTTGGAAGGTATAAAGCTCCATGTTCTCGTGCATAACTAGTAGTACGGCCGTGATCTCCGGTAACAAACCAATTCTAGGAGTTCCCTAAAATAAACATGAAATCTAGAAGAATGACTGTTTGTGACATGGGATACAAAGAACATTGCAAATGAAGAGGAACCGACTCTCGAAAACGGATGTTTCGATAATGCGTAAGAAAGAAGTCTACTGAAATATAAGAAGTTTGACTAATTACAATTTAATAATATAGTATGTCCATACTGATAAGGAACAAAACGAGGTTGGTTCCTCTGATAGGTATGGATTTTCTTTTAATTCTTAACTTTCACAATTTCTGTGTGTTTCGATTACATAGTAATCTTCATATAATAATAATAAATAAATAAACGACCGTCCCGGACTAATTATTATATGACTGTATAATAAATGAAACTTGTGTAGTGCGGAGGGTGCCGATACTTGTGCGTTGTTTGCTATACAATAATAATAATAATAATAATTGTACAAGAATTACAGTTATTAAAGCAATGACACACACACATTAAAAACCTTTATATTCTTTCAAAGTATAACATATAAGTTGTTAAAAATATGAATGTATGTGTGATTTGTGCTTACCGAATCTTCTTGTTTGTAACTTATTCAATTCTTTACACATACTGGGCGGTAAAATTAAGGAATAAATTCATTAAATTTGATATAATTTGTGAATTTTATTATTTTCTCAACTTAAAAATCAATTTTAAGTTTTAAAATTTAATTTAATACAAACCCTTTGTAGATTTATTATTATTTTATCTAGACAAAGTAATTACTTATGTATTATATCGCTAAACGCATTCAGTGATCTGCATTAGGTTTTTGCAGTAATTATATTTTGTAAGAATAGTATTTTTTACGTAATACGGATAGGTGAGAAACTTTGTCATTATTATTGTTATTATTAGCTTCTTAAACGTTTTTGATTGTTTCGTTCTTCAGTCATAATCTCTCACTACGGTATTTCCTCATTTGGAGAAATACGATATGTTAGAAACACGGTAAAAATTTAAGAAGGACGAGCGAATATTATCCTGAACGAAAAAGTAGAAATTACAGTGTTGAAGCCCATAGCGAATTTTCTATTAGAGACTGTCAGTTTAGAGAATTCTAAAAGAGCATAAGTATGTCCTATTCAAGTACCGAATATCACAAATATTGTAACTAGGAGATGCAGGCAAGAGGTTGACTCGTTAATTTTTGTGATGAAAGTATCAATGGAGCACAATGTATTTTATGCAGTGATGAAACAAATTTCTCCAGCAGACGTATGTTTAACAAGAGTAATCGCTTCTAGTCGCAAGAAAATTTATTAATAGTACGTCCACATGCTGCACAAGATTGATTATCTTTGGTGGGGATTAATTGGTTCGATAGTCGTTGGTCCAGTGTTCTACAATGGCACATTGAATATTTTTTGTATCTGATGCTCTGAAATTTATTTTTTCAATAGGACGGTGTTCCTGAACACAACTGCCGTATAGTATATAACTATCTAGATACCATCTTTTCCGATAAATGGATTGGTACACTCACCTAATCTGTCACCTTTCGATTTTCTTCTTTGGGGACATTTAGAAAATCAGGTGTACAAAACGCGATACAGCAACGTGAACGAATTGCAAAATAAGGTTAGGGAAGTTTTTTACGAATTGGATGGAAGGACAGTCTTAGCAGCTACCCAGAGTGTACTCAAGCAGCCACGAAAATGTGTTGAAGAGGAAGGGGATACCTTTGAGCATTGTTTCCAATTTAATTCCAATTACATTTTTTTTAAGTTGCTTTATCAAAAGTCGGTGGAGTAATCATAACACTTAGGACAAAACTGCTATTATTTGTTTTAAGACAATAGCGTAGTGAAACGTCATATCTTAGGATGTCTTCCAACATTTTTTGAAATATACAGGGTGTTCCAATGATAAATTTCAAAATTTTGTCAAAAATGTTTAAACACTGTTAGTTTGATAATTTAACCCACTTCTTAGAATCAATAACAGAGATAGCAATGGTGCTTATTTAATTTGAATTATCCTACATATCAAATGTGTTTGACATCCAAGTTTCTTTCGATTTTATTCATTGTGGGATGGTTGATATTTCTACCTGGATATTTTTGCAAGAAAAGTTATGCACTTCCTGCTGAGTTCTAGTTACCGCACCTAATAAGAAATCCCCTATATTAGATTTAAAGGAAACAATCATTTCATTTTTTGAATCACAGCATTTACCTTTGGTTTTTGTTATTGACAAAATTTATGCTTTTTTTTTCTTTTTGAAAACTTTGTTGTGTAACGTATTAATATGTTGTTGGTACAATTTAGATAAATCATTTCGAAATGAAAAAAAGAAAAAAGCAAGCAAGAAAATTGTCCCTGACGACAATACTTAAAAACCAGATGTAAAGGAATTGTGTGATGTCGAATTGATACAATTTGCAAAAAAGATGCCTGAGCCTTTCTTAGAAAAACAAAGTGCTCCAAACTTAATGAATTTATTCCATAATTTTGCGAAACACTGTATATTACGCTCTAATTATATATACTTTCATGAAATCTCCAAAATAAACTTACGAACAAGTAATATTACTGTTTTTTAATAAAGCTGAGAATTGTGCTACTTGTATTTTAAGCCATAAAATAGATGTAACCTTTTTTGGAAATATAGCTGCTCGAAGTACATACAGAGTGGGCCAAATTCGATACTTTTAATAGGAAACTTATATTTCTAGAAGAATTAGACAAAATCTGACCAAAGCTGCTGGAGCTAGGTTTTAAAGAGAAATCGATTGGTGAAATCTTTATTTTTTTTTATATCTTCTTTAGTATAAAATATACAAAACGTTCTCTTAAAATGTGCAATTTTTAGAAACCCTTATGATTTTTTTATACGTGAAAATACTTGATTTGTATAAAAATTATATTGAGGCGTTTTTTAAAGCAGAATCTTATGCTTATTTTTTTTTAAGGAAGATATAAAAATAGGGATTTTCCCAATCGATTTGTCTTTAAAATTGGGCTCCAGTAGCTTAGGTTAGTTTTTGTTTAATTCTTTTTTTTTGTTTAATTATTAAAAGTATCGAATTTGGCCCACTCTATACATATCATATATCGTATACATTACTAAAGATTTAAATTCAAAATACATTTTTTTTACGTCGCCATCGTTGTACATGAATTCATAAGTTAATTATAGATAGTGCAACTTTGCCACTTACTACTGTAATATTGTTGCAGATAGCTTCCGGTGATCTTCTCGCGATCACCTTCAGTGTAGCGCTAAATATATTTTGTACTGCCGCTGGAGTCACCGAAGATGCTACAATTGTTCCATCAGCTGAAAAGATTGCGGCGCCTGCCATACCGTTAGACACGTTGCTATAACCGGAAACCAACAAGTTTACACCGTTAGCCTTGGCGTATCCATCTTGAATAGAAAATGCTGAAATAGAACGTAATCGATTTAATAAATTAGTGAACAACAGTTAAATCAAAAGCAGAATTCAATTTACTGTAAATAAAAAAGAGATGCAAAGCGTCGTATTTCCTTAGTTTTAATTAATTGAAAAGATCGATAACGTGCACAAGAAGTGGATTTTTCCAATTTTGCCACGGCAAAACTGGAAAAATATATACTCACAGTGATGGAAAGGCGTTTCTGAAGTCCAGGCAGTAGGGTAAATAATATCCGTTGCACCTAATGCTAAGACATCTTGTGCTGGAGTTCTGAACAAAATGTCGAAACAGGTGAACAGACCGAAAGTTATATTATTGAAGCCAACGAAGGTGACGGCTTCGGTCCCTGCTGTGAGTTGCTGTTCATTGAAAAGATTGATTTTACGGTACCTAAAGAAATTAGTTCATATAAGTTTATAAATTACCCCAAGGAAGACTTATTAGAATTAATTTTAACCAGCACGTTTTGTAAAAATAAAAAATTCAGTGAATTCCAGGCAGTATTGTTCTTTGATAGTGAGCGTCGCGTTTTTGCTTTATGTTATAAGGTATCTAGGATTCCAAATTCATGTTTAACTTTTTTTTGCCGGTCTGTCACCTTATTTTACACTTCTCGGTTTTTGTGAATAATGCTCGTGGTGTTCGAAACTGAGTGGAGGCTTTCTTTCACGTCTCATCGAACCACCCCATCTTCATTGCAATTAGTTGGGTCAGCATAAGCGAATTACTCGCGGCAAGTCGAACTAGATGGTCACAAATCATGCTGAAGTTATTTTTAAGTTACGCTGTTGAAAGAAATTGTCGCGATACTCTTTTTAAATAAGATTAATAAAATTTACATTTAAAATACTCCTTTCTTGCATGTCATTTATCCAATGTGCATACCTTGCTATAACAGTTCCATTTGAAGAAAATACCACATTGGTGTTGTAGTAAATCGGCTCGTTCTCAGTATTATTCGCTCTTTCAATTAGGTTGACAACAACAAAGATGTTATGTTCATTGGCTGCGCACGATAGATCCAGAAAGAACTGAAAAAGACGGCTAGTGAATTACGGTTATCGCAATTATTATAATAGTTGTAAAGTAAGCATTTATTTCTTAATTAATCTTTAATACCTATTTAAGATCAAAAGGTAATAAATGCTACGCTGTTTTTAAAACATTCTGGTTTCAATTATTGACAAGTTAGTGTTAAGTAAGTGATATCTCTTCGGTTGCTAATGATAATGTTACATACTAAAAGAATAAATTGTGACTGGTAAAATAATACGACTGTATCTAAGTTAAATCTATGATCGCTTGATTCTCAAGGGGTATGCAGTTAGCATTACCTACGTAATTAACATTTCAATTATCATGTTTTCAATAGTACTAATACAATAGCAGTACCCTCTGTTTCCTAGTACAATATACGTACCTACGTACTGTATACGCAAAATATACAGTATGTAGTCACTACTTCAGCAAAGAAATTAATAAAGTCTTGAAATGAGTTTCTATATGAGAATGTACACGTTAGGACAATCTTTCACTTCATTAGAAAAAACCTTTAACGAGGTTCAACAAGGTCGATGTTTTGCGTGAAGGTGGCAACAACTAGTTTTTGTTTCTAGTATGGAACAAACTCACACTAAAAAGGTCACGAAATTATTGTACTGTTCAGTGCAGCACCTGCGCGAACCGCCTCAGCTTGGGGATATTCGAGCAATCACCATTTCCCGTATCATAGATAGGTAGCAACTATTTAACTGTAATTGCGGATAGTAATGGAAAGGCAACGCCATTTGACTCATGCTTGGACAGGCTTGACAGCCTTGGAGCTATCGCTCTCCAAGCCTGTCAATTGGAATGTGCCCGGAAACAGCGAGTTGTTACTGAAGTTTTTGCAGTTAGACAAAGTGTGATTTCGCGTATGTGGAATCGGTTTTTAGAAACTGGAGATGCTTAGAGAAGATGAGGTCAATGACGCACAACATCTACAGCAGCAAGAAACGATCGACACCTAGCAGCATTTGCACGCAGAAACCGTACTCAAAATGTAACTCAGCTGAAAAGTGGGCTTACTGCTGCTACGGGAAGAGCAGTATCAACTCAAACAATAAGAAATCGTTTTTTTTTAGGAATTTGGGTATCAGAGTTGAAACCGCGTCGTAATTGCATGAGAATACCGACGTTTCCTCTCAATTTTATGAAGTTTCCTCTGGGCTGTTGCATGATGAGTCGCTGCAGTACAAAAACAGGCAGTGACGCATCATGCAACAGCCCAGAAGAATTGACAGCGAGACGTCGTCCTTCTCTTTTAATTACGACGCGGTTTCAACTCGGAAACTTAAATTCTTTAAAAGAAAGCAGCGACCGCGGAAGCCTATAACAACACAATAAGAAATCGGCTTCATAACGTTGGTATGTATGCTCGAAGACCACTAGTATCCGTTCAGCTGACTGTTCTTCATAGAAGGTCGCGAAGAGTATGGGCTCAGCAACATAGAAATTGGAATCACGATGACTGGCCACAAGTAGTTTATTGCGACGAATCCAAATTCGTCCTAAATCCACAAAATAGGCGTATTTCAATTTGGCGTGAACTTGGAACACATGAACTTGGAATCAAGCGCGATATGAAGGCGGGAGTGTAATGGTATGGGCTGCGATACACGCCGGAGGTCATACAGTCCTTTATGTGAAACAGAATAGCAACATGATTGCTCAGAGTTATCTGGACGAAATTTTGAGATCCACTGTTCTTCCGTACGCTAGGAAATGGATGACAATGCTCGTCCTCATCGGGAAAACATCGTGAACAACTGGATTGAACAATTGAGAATCAATAGAATGGACTGGCCAGCAAATTCCCCTGATGGTATATGCTTAGGGTACTTTAGGGAGACTTGTTGTAGCAAGAAATATGCCACCGCGTACAATTCTGGAATAATTCGATCAATGCTGAGGAGATGTCAAGCGTTTATTTCCGTTCGTGACTTATTAACAATGGATTTTTCGTTATTTTATCAATAAAAGTTCTTATAAAGTCTCATACATTTAATGATCTAGTACCTTAGTAGCTTTATAATATACACAAACAAGTCTAAACTTGTCAATGCATTGGGTTTCTTATTTAAAAATGTGTAGAAATACTACATTCATTGTTTATTTATTTTATTACAATTCTTTCAAATCAGCCTAATTGTCTTGAGCAGTGTAGATAGCAATTACACCGTTTTAGAAATGGGCTGGCATGAAAATATGTAACACGTGATTTTTTTAGTTTTAAGATATAAACGGTGATGTAAGAACCTTGCTATCTCGTACCTGCTATAATCCAATGTTATTAAAAAGAAATTAGTGGGATAAGTGTTTGTGTTTGTATATATATATATAGCGTAAATCTTTTATAATCCAATACAAATGCAAATAAATGCTTTGTAGATTTACCTGTTTTCATATTTTGCGATATTTATTTCAAATGAAACATCGGGCATTCCAACATTCTGGAATTATTCAACTACCTAATGCGTAAATAATACGAAGTTAAAATGTCCTCATTTAGATGATAGACATAGTGATGTGTCTCAAAAATATTTCAATATATACCTGCAGTGTGAACCACTTTGCTTTCTCTATTATTGCTCATATTTAGATGTATCTACTTTTGGTTGCCATGACAGTAGTAAATAAATCATACAATTAAAAATTAAACAAAATAAATGAAAAAAAAAAACGGTAACGTGACTAGCGACAAACCTCCATTCTAATGTTTATTGCAATAATTGACAACTATCTACTCTGTAGTGGAGGCCCAAAATTCTTGATTTCGCTTCGATACTTGTACGCAATCGTCTGTAAAAGATGTTCTAAAAATATTTGTTTAAGCTCAATATTTTGAATAAATAGTTAAAAACAGCGATGTTAATGTTTTTATTTTTGCTGTTGTAAATGTTCAGAATACCTTCAATGTCAGCTATATACATCATTATATAAAAATCAGAAATATATGGTGCAATTTAAAAAATTATGTTTCTAGTATTTGAATATCCTGAAGTTTAGTGCTGGATACTATATTGAAACAGGCAAAAATTATGTGGCAAAAATGACAAATGTTTGGAAGGCAATAGATGTATCAAGTTTACCACTCGTATGGAATTAAAATAAGGACAAAATTATAAATATTGTGAAATCCGTTAGAAACAAACGTATAAAATCTATATTATGTTGATTCTTTCTATACGGAGAAACCAAATATCCAATAAATTTAAAATGGCGAAGTAGGCGTCGGTTTAGATACTTAGTGATCATCCTGTATATGCAAATATGTATTTTTTTTAAGAATAATATAGTTTATTTATTATGATAGTAAGTTTTAACTTCCTACTGGCTAAAAAATAGGCTCAATTTCACAATTGCTGCTGCTTGGAACACCTGTCTAGAACGTGCCATATGTGTGTATATCTATGATGGGACAAAAATATACTTAGACAGCTGGCAAGCGACAAAGCAGTATGGGCATCGTGCACAAGAGTATCTTTTGTATAGGTTTACTGTGTGTTGTCCAAATTTGCTTTTGTGCCTTTATACTATTGTATATACGTATTTCTAAAATTTTCAACAAAAATATTTCCATTTAATTAAGTTTTAAAAAAGGATCTGCAATTAATTCTGCATTACGCAATTAAATTAAATATAACTGGAATCGGTTTCTCCACCAAACTTATTCTTATTATAAAAGTGGGATATAATGAAAAAATCTCCCATAAACTTAATATATTTATCGGAGTGACACGGTAACATGATGATAACGGTATCTAACGATTATTACCTACCACTTGATAATAATAACGTGTAACTAAACTTCATTTTTAGCTATATACATTCATGTACTAATTTGACATTAATTTTTGTTTACTAAAAAAGTCACCAAAAGCAAAAATGTGGCTGGTGCAGAAACTTTCAAAAAGAAAGTTTAAAGCTTAAGAAATATTGTAATACATTTACCTAAAAAATGTTGTAGACGAAAATTGATGTATCTGTAGGTATTGTATATTATATACATTGTATCAGTTTATCTTGGACGAAATTTCAATATCACACAACTTCATATCATCCTTTAATTAAACAGAAATTACGGAGCTATTTTTTTTAATAGTCCCTCGTCTCTTCCTTCGTAGAATTTATGAAACAACATAATTATTAGGAATACGTTTGCGTCAATATGCACGGCAGAAACAGATTAAGGGGTTTGTACTTTCTTCCCTTAAATACCCAATAATATGTAAATACGTATAATTTGATTGAAATAATATTAAAAAATGATTTTTAAAATGTAAACAATATATATGTGATGTACAGATTCAGTAACAATTTAAATTTTTAAAAAGGAAAGATGAAATTCTCGTCCAAATAACTAAGATACACATGTTCATCTAGTACATATGTAGGAGTATACATATGTCCAAGTATACAATTTTCGCTATACATACCAGTTTGATTTTTTTAAGATAAACGTCTTGTGTATTATTACGTTATTTAATATTCCCTATGCTTATCTAGCTTAGTTTTAGATATAATTGGAAATCCCTGCGAAATCTCCCTGTTTCTTTAACGTTCGATATTTTAAACGCTACAGCGATAGTGAACTCATACTTGAAATTTTTATTAAAACAAGAAATTATAATTTTGGAAAGAAAAATGTCATAACAGTAGCTTTTAATACTGAGTATTGCCACCTCTGGCTCTTATGACCGCTCGCATACGGTTTGGCAGAGATTCGATTAACCTCCGTATATAAGCCTGATCCAAATTCTCCCACTCGTCACGGAGAGCATTTTCTAGTCCATGCAGGTCCGCTGGGGCAACATTTTGTGTTCGTATCCGTCTGTGAAGGAGGTCCCACACGTGCTCGATAGGGTTCATGTCCGGACTTACCGCAGGCCAATCTAAAACTGGAATACCAACATCGTTAAGGTATTCCTGGACGATTATTGCAACACGCGGTCGTGCATTACCGTGCATTAACATGAATTCGTTTCCTATAATTGGCGCATATGGTACTACATGTTCTTCTAAAATGTCCGTTATATACCTGTGGGCAGTCAGTGTACCTCTGTCTATTGGTATTAACTCTGTACGACCTGTTAAACAGATGCCTCCCCAAACCATAATAGAGCCACCAGCGAAACTAGGTCTAGGTCTGATATTACACTGCGAATAGCGCTCACCGTCTCGTCTGTACACTGAGATACGCCTATCTGAGGTGTAAAGACCAAATCTTGACTCATCTGTGAAGAGTATATTGGCCCAGTCATTAATGTTCCAATTTACATGTTCTCTGGCAAACCTTAAGTGAGCCACTCGGTGGCTCCTAGTGAGACGAGAGGCTGTTACAGCTACTGTAGCTGTTAATCCACTCTGTCGTAACCTATTCCGAATAGTTTGAGTACTCACACGAGTATTTCTGACTCTAGCCAACTCGTTCTGCAATTGTCTCGCAGTTACATGTCTTCGACGTAATGCTTGTAGTAGTAAATAGCGGTCATCTTGGCGAGTAGAACATCTTGGACGACCTGGTATAGGTCTTCTACTGTAATTGCCTGTTTCCCTATATCTGGCTACGGCTCTAGAAACACTTGACTGATTGATGTTCATCAAATTAGCAACGTATGCTTGAGATCGTCCATCTTCGATTAAAGCAACTATAGCAGCCACTTGTTCTGAAGTTAAATTGCTCATTTTAGTTTTAAAAGCGTTGGTACAGAACTCTGACTTCGCACTTTAAAATTTGTCCGTATAGGAAGACTTTCAATAAACAACTGAACAAACCTTACACATATGCATTTTTCTAAATGTGTTCTTTTAGAAAAAAAAAGTAAAAAAGCTATGTTCCATGATTTTGTTAGTGTTTTTATAGTTCACATACACGAGGCAAACTTTTTGTGAACGTATAAAAATATCTTGGTTTATAAATGCCCTTTTTTAGTTTATGCGATACTTTTTTGGCGGAGTGTATATTAACTAGTATCCATAAAATGGCTACTGGAATCGCTGTCGTGTTTGGATGATGCTACTTTAATTCTTTTAGCAGAACACCTGTATGTGCTTCTAGAGGATGATATATAAACTGCCTCAGATTTTTTTTTATAAACGTTTTTATTCCTAAAATGTGCCGTTCTTCAGTAATTTCCACGTGCAAATAAGTTTTTCGTTAAACGGAATGTTGGGATGAAATACTTTGAATAAAGAAAATTAATATCTTTTTATAACAATTCCATTATCTATTCGAAGTAAGCATGATATTCCTACATACGACGCGTATAAATAATAAATAGCGAAAATAGTAAAAATAAAAATAAAAGTTCGGTGTAAAACGAATAGATTTATTTAAAGCATCGAAAACTTTTCAGCAGCAAAGGTATAGATAACAATATAATAAAAGTAACGTACATCATTTCGCAATTTAGTTAAATGTTTGTACGGAAAAACTTTCTCGATGAATTTTATAAAACAATTGCGTACCTCGAGTTAGAGATTCCAGAAAAGTTAAAAAGTTGCAATAAATTGAAAATTCATTGCAACTTTTTTTTTAAGAGAATTTTTAAATCCACGACCAACGAGCCGTCCTAAAGATGTCAACCGTAGTGTTTAGCGAAACGTCAACAGTACGTCACGTATAGAGTGTAGAGAGGAGAAATAATCTTGTTTTGTGAATTATAGGAAAGAAACGAAGTGAGATTAAAGATGTTATCAGAAAAAGATACATTGAAAACGAATTAAGGAAAATAAAAGAAAATTATAAAAAGAAATATATAATAAATGTATACCTAACAAGGGTTAAAAAAATAAAGAGAGGGATGGAAGATGATACAGAAAGATGATAAAGATTCTTGAACTGTTACAAAAACTAAATGGAGAGAAAATAGTGAACTTAGAGAAAGATGGGAAGATGGAAATTGACGATAAGCAGCATTTTGAGGGAGATTAGCCAGTAAGAAGAGAAAAAATAAGAGACTAGAATCAAGACTTCTGTTGATTAGAAATCAACAGAAGTCTAAGGAATTTTAAATTACGGCTAAAATGATCAAATACAAAAGCAAGAAGCTACAAGGACAGCTATAACAACTGATTAAAGATATATGGGCACGCGAACAATTACCAATTGAATGGACGGAAGCAATACAAGAAGAGATATATATAGGAAGGGAAGCAATATAAGAAGGAATAAGAGTCCTATATCGAGACTGTAGGAGAATAACATTGTTTAATGTAGTTAAAAAATGTTGGGTATATATATTAAGAACAAACCAACGGAGAGAATAGAACTTATCATTGGCGAATATCAATGTGGTTTTACACGAGGAAGGGGTACAACGTATCAAATATTAATTTTGGGAGAAATACAGAAAACCAAGTTTTGCGGTATTTCTAGACTTCACGCAAGTATGCAATCGGATAATCAGGAAAAACTCTCCTAAGCACTGAGAAAAATGGGAATATGTGAAAAATTGATTGGAATGATTCATGTGATATAAAAAAAAGACATAAATTAATATTCAATTGAACATATCTCTTTACAAAAAGACCAGATCTCGATATGTGAATCTAGAGCAGTCGCGCTTGTGCTCTCAAATAAGCGGTTGAAATGTAGGAATGTGTCAGGATAATCCATAATAGGATGTGTAGAGGTCATATGCCTTGTAGTTACATATCTTAGCGAAATTTGAACACTAAATGAAACAGGAGAACAAACGATAGCAATGTGGGAGAGCAGGATTGTACATAAGATTTCCTGCATACGCTTTTCAAATTTTCTCGTAAATCGTTCATAATTTTGTTTATAATCAAAACATCTGTAATAATGCCATCATTTAAATTCACTAATCTGCAATACATAACGATTTAAAACATGATACTGCTGCACTCAGATTTTCAGCTTTGGTAAACGTTTTCAACGTTTTGTAATAATATTTTAACCATTTCGATCACTAATTACTAATAGAACTATTCAAGTAATACAGAACATTAGGTACTTCCGCCATATTTGTTTCCAAAATTGATATTATGTAAGAATATAGTGACTACTCTGCGAAGCTGTTTTGACTTATTATTACAGCGGCATTTCTTTCTGCGTCGATTAAAGCAAGATTTCAGCAAGTATGCTAATATGTACCACTAAAACTGGTTAGAATTGCTACTTACATTAACAAACTCCGTTCTATTAGCACAGGGAGAAACCAACGCTGCTGGATCTGGCACTATAGTGCTAACGTTAAATAGATTTTCCGGCAAATTAGTTGACGTCAAGCCATATTCCGGAAAAACCACTATGTTGGCTTGCTGTAACACATTGTAAAATATATTCGAAAAATTCTCGGCTAATATTGTATTGTATGACGTTACCCTTGACACAGCCTGTCCTATGAATTCAATATACCTCCTTACATTCATTGACACATATTCCGCATCAGTATGGGTAGGTTCTCTTATTTGTGGCGAGTACTCTAGTACGGCAGCATTGTAATTCTGAAAAAAAAAGAGAATTTGTTTATATTCCATGAACGATAATTTCTTAGCTTGGAAGTTAGAACAAAAGAAATAGTTATTTGCAAAACGTCCATAATAATATATTATCGACAATTGAAAATATGAAAACCGCCGGAAGTAATTGTGTTGGGTTACCTCGCTCAAAACGTTGTTTTATTTTAAATCAAACATTTGACATATTATTCTAATTCCCGCGGCAAACTTACGTTGTTAATCAATTTCAGGTTTTCTAATTTGATATTACGTATGGGACCGTTTAAGTGATACGCTAGGCTAGAGGATTCTATACTGCCGTATCTGTAGCACCTAAAGTGTTCAGTGAATCTGGTACCCGTCGCTCTTTTCGTTTGTCCAATATAGGTTTTGTTACGGTCAACGCACGTAGATTAATTGTTTCTTTAATGTCCGGTTTATCTTTCGGCTTGGCAAGAACGTGTTTCGCGAATTGAAACATACGTTCATATCTTGACTCCTAAAAACTTTACCAACACTTTGTGATATGCTATCAGAGGTAAGTTTCACAAATTTATTATTGGAAGTTTTTGCCTGGATTAAAGTTGTGAATTTTCTATTCCTTTTTCATAGTTCACATTTCAAGTTTACTTATGTGAAGTTAGCTATGAAAGAGGACATAGAAGCGTTGCCCTCTGATTAGCCTTTACTTGAAAACGATTTTGTTTTATCCACAGTGAAGTTAGCCTCTTGTATTCTATCATCGGTTTTATTACGTTTTAGGAATTCAACCAACTATGCTGTGGTTTGTGGAATCTGCACGCTGGAGAAGAATGAACAAACATCGAACGATTTTAAAATTTGTCATCTGCTAATTTAATATTGTTTATCTTATTAACGAAATCTAGTAAATTTTCTACTTCTAGACTATTTTTCTTTTGTACCTAGGTGAGTCTGTGCCTGAAACTATTGCTCTCATAGGTTTTGGATGATAAAACATTTTTTCTTGATCCTTTATAAGGTCCTGATGATACTAAATTGTTGATACGATTGAGACAATCCAATATAACTTTGTCTTTTTTATTTGCTTTTAAATAATATTTTTTGTTTTTAAGACCTGTAACAGTTCAGGAATTACCTACGTTATTTCTTGAATTTAACTTTTGGTACGGCTTCTTGAAATTATAAAATTTACGAGCGTCTCATACATAATCTTTTTTGTGGGTTTAGATCCCTAATGATGTTTCTATCGACGTGCTCTGGTATATGATTTCGTTTAGTAGCCTTTGCTTTTAGTGTGATTGATGACGTTTAGCGATTTTTTTTGAATTACTAGAAATGGTAACTCATATTACTCTGCACTTTGGTAATGTGAGTACTGAAATTAAATTAATATGGAATAATATCTCATTTCTTAAACGTTGTAAAAAACATAACGTCTTTCCAGAATTTATCTAATTTATCTTTATAGTTTATTATATCACAACAATATTTTTGTAGGTCTGAGTAAGTATTTCCTTAAAGGTCTTTTATTCACACAATTCGCTACCCGACGCACTAGCATGTTTGGCGGAGCTATTTAACAAGGAGCAAAAACAGCTATTTCCGAAAGATCCCAAAACCATCATGTTGCGTTGTACGGCATGCGTGGGCAAGATAATTCTGCAAAAAATCAAGCAGTGTGGAACAACGGTCAACATCTTCTTGCAGCGCTGGATCTGAGAGCCTTTTTGCTCTCTCATCACTATGTGATAATCAGATACTCACCGTTGGGATTCTGTATTTGATATCCATTATGTTGCACCAAATAATAGAAGCGTAAAATGATGAAAAGTATGAATTCTAATTAAATATTCGGTCTGTAACTCTATGATCTTGATCTTGAGATACCTCCACTATTCTTACCAATAGCGGATTCGAGGAACTACCTTATCAGCCCATGTATGTACTTTAGCATCCACTGAATGTGAATATCGTAGCTGAATATATTTTATATACCATGGCGCTCCCGCTACAAGCCTAAATATTTTCTTTCGAAGAGCCTTCATCCTCTGTAGATAACTTGGAACCGTATTGTATTAGACTAAAGCACTATAAGTAACAAGCGATCTCACATATGTTCTGTACAGGACTATTTTTATTCTTAATACGATAATGGCATTTGTGGCGCGCAACTGTCTGTCACGAATGTGATCGATATGGTACCTGAATGCCAGTTTCTGATCGAAGATTATACCCAAGTATCTGACAACAGGACTCTAGTGGATATTCTCGTGGCACAAATATTTACAGCTAGACAGAAGAGGTCCGAGGTTATGAAAGGATTCACTCAGGAAGTATTAAGTAGAAGCCCTACTTTTATGTAAGAAACTTTGTAACTTTCAGCAACATCGAGTTTCAGGTAATTGTTGTAATTGTTCTCGCACCATTCAGTAACCACATTCAAAGTATGTTGGAGCAAGGCAATATAATCAGGCCCAGAGACCGTCGAATAGATCTTTAAATTGTCAGCACAGGATAATGTTAGTAGGTTATTTTGATAGATATATAAAGTAAGAATACTAACCGCCCTAAATTAGATCTTTGGAATATTCCAGCAGTATGTTGTGCTTCTTTGAAGTGAATGCGTCGTAGTAATCACTTCGGTTCTTCCGGTATTATTGCATTAATACTAATTACGAGGAAAAAATTTGATAAGAAGTATATAATCTCAAAGGCGATATATCTGCGTCACTCAAAGTTAAAGAGGACAAAAGCGAGTGAAATCATACTTTTTTTGCAGCGATTAGACAGGCTCGTGTCTATTCGTCTCGTAAGAAAGATTTCGTGTTGCCTATTGGTTTTCCCGAGAGTTGACAAAACACGAGCCTGTCTAGTCGCTGCAAAAACAGGTATCACTCGCTTTTGTCCTCTCTACTCGAAGTAAATCCACGTCGCAGTGTGACGAAGGACGTACACGCACGCTGCATTTATGATTATAAACAATTTGTTTACTTTAGCGAAGTTTGAAAATATGAATATGAAACAATAAATTTTCGATTTAATTAATTATGACACGTATTGTTTTAAAGTTATCGATTTTTGATAGACAATATGTCTTGCTTCTCAAACTTTTTATGTTATTATTAAGTGACACGAAGTATAAAATTGCTGGGTCAACTTGAACATTCTAAATCTGGCAGCAATCGTCGCCTTATTTGCCGTGCTTGTACAAGAAAACTTACTTTATGTGGCTTACAGATTTGCAATGGAATATCATTGAATCGTACAATGGAAAAAAACAAAAGAAATTTGCATTCGTAGACGTTTTCGCAGGTTGATTCGATTAAGTCCCTTATACTCATTATTAAATTGTTTAAACAAAATCACTATTTTTCGTTACTGCATAATTATTTCGTTTGATGATATATTAGTTCAGTAGCAGTTTGAATAGTGTCATATGATATTTCCTAATTTATGGATTTTCTACCTTCTCGTATTAGATGCAACCTTTAGCGGTCAACACAGGACATTGAAACTATTTTTAATGAAACATTGTTGGTTACTTTTATAGTTTCAGAAATCGCTAGAAGTATCATTTTTGAGGTAGATCCATTACGTATCCTTAAAAGGAACATTCGGTATATAAGGATAGGAAAACAAAACATATACAATTTCATAATTATCTTGCTGGACATTTTTTCAGATTTACGTAAACTTCAAGATACTCTGGCATATTGACTATGCAGAAAAGCATTGTAGTGGATTGTAACAGAGTTTCTTTTTTCAATTAGTGATGCTTGGGAGACTTGAGCTTCTTATGAGAGGCTGGCTAATCTAATGGTAATCAAATTTGACGTAGGAGTAGGTTAGGTATTTTCAAACGGGTTCTCTGTATTGGCTGTTGTATTTATCAGGTTATTAATACCTTGCAGATTTGGTCTAATCATGCAACCTAATTAGGTTTTAGGGTCGTTAAGGATTCCACTGCGACCTGATAGAATAAAACGAGTTTAACAGCACAGACAATGTTGTTAATCTGCATTACGAATAATGAAAGATTCGTTATACGAGTAAAATCTCTATGATTACCTACTGCAACACTACATGAGCAAATGCCGATTGATTTTAAAGGTGTAACATCTTACCTGTTGTGCGTTAATACCAGTTATCACGGCAAAGACGAGCGATAGGACTTTAATCATCTTTATTACCACAAATTGAAAACAACCGTTAAAGTTTGGTGTCACTTCCAAAAACTGGATAAATAAATTCTTCAGTTTCATTATATAGTAATTACGTGTCTTTATCTACAATGATAAGATTAGACAAGTTGGGCGTATACCCCATTAAAAGTTACTGTAAAATTGTAATCTGTAAAATATATGCCTGCAAGATTACGTTAGCAAGGGTTTTCTTAAGTAGTAATGTGTTACTGTTCGAATCAAGCAGCGATGACGTATAATATTGAAAATATGTAAAGATAAAGCAGACTTAAAGACCTACCTGTACGTACCCGTAAGATACGGATGTAATATGCTCCGAGAAAAATGATGCGTTAATGCAACATAAAAAAACCGCTACAGTTTTTATATTGACTTAACTCAAAATTCGTTTAAATTAACACTTAATTGTCTTTAATTTTTGTGTTCGAGTTTTATATTGAAGTAACACTACTTTGTTTTGATCCAACACTAATTTATCGCTAATATTGTATTGTTTCCACCAAATGTAATACAAGGCAGCAGTTTGACTATCCATGGCTACATAAAACGAAGAATGTTGTAATTTGAGTCTACATAGGTAAAGAAAGAAATCTTTTCCGTACACAACGACTCGGTTAGCTTCCAAATTTGATGTGTACATATAACACTACAATTTGTTTGTGAATGTTACTGTAAAAATTTAGTTAATTATATGTTTCAAAGGCTGTTGCAATAATGTACACTTTTTAAATTTATGGCAAAGTTCGACATCATTGTTTAACAAGGTACGGTAAGGAGTCATAAGAGTTGTATCAAAAATAAAGTATTTCCCTAATTTTATGCAAGGTTTTATTTATGTATGAACAATAATAGTTGTAATAATATACACATACATACTATTTTTTTAAATTGTAATTATTCAAGCTACTTGTTTACCTATAAGATAATAAAATACCCGAATAATCGAGAGGTATTTTTTGATTTTAGCCTTGAATATATCTTTTTTAAACACCAAATACAGGGACAAGTTTTTTAATCTCATCTAACTATGAGTTATTGGCATTGTTAATTTATTTCGCCATCTAAAACAGAAATCAATTAAGGTTAAATAATACGAATAGGTAACGGAAAAAGCGTTGAAATTATATGTGTAATTATTATTAGTATTGGAATCTGAATCACTGATTGATGAATTCACTCGTCATAAACTTATAGACAACCGGTAGTTCCTTCAGTCTCCACTATTGTAACAAACTTATACATGATTCTTTTCCAAGATAACCCCAAACTATGTTTAATGTGTGTATAAATATATCAAATTCATTGCAACGGGAAAAATACGCAAAAATTTAAAGTAGATGTATTACAAGATACAAGACTACTAAGGAAAATATGAAGCTAATTTCCAAAAGCAAAATGTTAACATATATGATGTAACGAAACATTGAAAGAAACTGAAAAATAATAGAATCAGCGACAGAGGTGTTAAATAGAAATACAGACAAGGAAAGGTAAGATAAAGAATGCAAGGATGCCCAAAAACGAAAAACTACGAGACTCAAATGTATAAATAAAAAGCAAGAACAATACGTATGATACGTTACAAAGAAATGTAACGATTGTAAGATATAAGAAAAAAAATAACGAATTGTTAAGTAAAAAACTGGAAAGAATGGATCTGGAAGGACGTGAGCAAAACCTAAAACAATCCTGTAAAGAAATGGAGCACTAAACCATTACTGCAAAAGCAAAAATACGAGAGATGAGAGACCAGAATGGCGAGATACCAAATAATGGGAGAGATATAGATAGAACATGACAAAAGTTTGTTGCGTGAAGCAGAAAATAATATGAAAATAATGAGATAACAACAGACGAAGAGGATGCACTCAACGGAAAATAAAATTCAAGAGCAGATCGGACTGTTAAAATATGAAGAAGAACAAATGAGAAAAGAAATCTACAGGATCATCAAATAAATTGGAAACAAAATTAAATATGAAATTTGGACCACTCTGTTATTATTCATAGCACCTACTAAAAAATGGAAAATAAAGAAAACTGCAAAAACTAGTGTTATAAGACTTCTCAACATTGCATATGAAATAGTAGTCAACCTAATAAACAGAAAATTAAGGTCATATGTGGGAAACATATTGAAGAATTTCAAAACGGCTTCAGATCGCAGCGTTTCACAATGAATATAGATCAAATAATTTAAAAAGCATGGGGGCACAGATGGAATTACATACTCTTTATAGATTTCAGAAGAGCATTTGATTCAATAAGCAGACAAAAACTGGTAGAAAAACTACAAATATTCAGTACCGGAAAAGTTAAAGAAGTTATTAGAAACAATCCTACAAAACACAAACCAACAGTACGATTTCAAAGAATCTTAACGGAGAAATAAGAGAATCCAATAAGGCGATTCGATCTCTCCAATTTTATTTAATATTGTCTTAGAAAGAGGCGCGAGAAAAGCAAAACTAAATCATAGTCAATCAGCTATCCATATGTAGGTAATAGCCTATATAGACGCCGATATAACGATAATAGCAATAACAAAGACATTAGTAAAGGTAGCCAATAGACTGGAAATTGCAACAAAAAATTTGGACTAGAAATTCATTAAAGCAAAACAAAATATATGTAGATAGGAAAAGAAAATGAAAAAACAAATTATTTAAAAACGCAGAGATACAATTTGAAATGGTCTCCTCATTTAACTATCTGGAAGTAACGATAGGATAAACAATAAAAGAAAGAATGCAAGAGAGAATACAAAAAGGTTATCGAATTTTTAGAAGACATAAGAAGTTGTTAACAAAATTATAAACAGAAAAAGCAAAATGAAAATGTACAAAACCTTATAAAACCATTTATCACGTACGCCTTACAGATTACAGTTAAAAATAAAAAACTAAAACACAAATAATTATTAAGACAATGTGGGACTGAACATCACAAGATAGGAAGAAATAAAAATCGAAAAAAAAGAAAGGCAAAAAGAACTAGGAAGAGAAACTATAATAAGATACATAAAGACACAAAGACTAAATTGGGCGACACCTAATTCAAGAGTAGTCGATCGTTGGTCCAATGGATTCTTACCTTCCAATCTTACTATTCTGCATAAATATCTACACATCACATTATTAGTTTTTGCTGTTCTAATTTGTTATTGATATATGTGGATGGGACTAATTATCTAGATACAAAAATGTTGAAAAGATTACTTTCTATGTCAAAAATTGCTGCAATCTTGTCCTACAGGTCTCAACAGAAATATTGTTAGAAAAAAATGTTACGTCTAAGTGAATCAGTAGAAAATTGAGCACGACTTTGAATCATTATTTGCAGAGAAATATATATAACCAACCTACTAAGAGGAAGGCTGCTGAACCGTAAAATGATGAAAAGTATGAATTCTAATTAAATATTCGGTCTGTAACTCTATGATCTTGATCTTGAGATACCTCCACTATTCTTACCAATAGCGGATTCGAGGAACTACCTTATCAGCCCATGTATGTACTTTAGCATCCACTGAATGTGAATATCGTAGCTGAATATATTTTATATACCATGGCGCTCCCGCTACAAGCCTAAATATTTTCTTTCGAAGAGCCTTCATCCTCTGTAGATAACTTGGAACCGTATTGTATTAGACTAAAGCACTATAAGTAACAAGCGATCTCACATATGTTCTGTACAGGACTATTTTTATTCTTAATACGATAATGGCATTTGTGGCGCGCAACTGTCTGTCACGAAAGTGATCGATATGGTACCTGAATGCCAGTTTCTGATCGAAGATTATACCCAAGTATCTGACAACAGGACTCTAGTGGATATTCTCGTGGCACAAATATTTACAGCTAGACAGAAGAGGTCCGAGGTTATGAAAGGATTCACTCAGGAAGTATTAAGTAGAAGCCCTACTTTTATGTAAGAAACTTTGTAACTTTCAGCAACATCGAGTTTCAGGTAATTGTTGTAATTGTTCTCGCACCATTCAGTAACCACATTCAAAGTATGTTGGAGCAAGGCAATATAATCAGGCCCAGAGACCGTCGAATAGATCTTTAAATTGTCAGCACAGGATAATGTTAGTAGGTTATTTTGATAGATATATAAAGTAAGAATACTAACCGCCCTAAATTAGATCTTTGGAATATTCCAGCAGTATGTTGTGCTTCTTTGAAGTGAATGCGTCATAGTAATCACTTCGGTTCTTCCGGTATTATTGCATTAATACTAATTACGAGGAAAAAATTTGATAAGAAGTATATAATCTCAAAGGCGATATATCTGCGTCACTCAAAGTTAAAGAGGACAAAAGCGAGTGAAATCATACTTTTTTTGCAGCGATTAGACAGGCTCGTGTCTATTCGTCTCGTAAGAAAGATTTCGAGTTGCCTATTGGTTTTCCCGAGAGTTGACAAAACACGAGCCTGTCTAGTCGCTGCAAAAACAGGTATCACTCGCTTTTGTCCTCTCTACTCGAAGTAAATCCACGTCGCAGTGTGACGAAGGACGTACACGCACGCTGCATTTATGATTATAAACAATTTGTTTACTTTAGCGAAGTTTGAAAATATGAATATGAAACAATAAATTTTCGATTTAATTAATTATGACACGTATTGTTTTAAAGTTATCGATTTTTGATAGACAATATGTCTTGCTTCTCAAACTTTTTATGTTATTATTAAGTGACACGAAGTATAAAATTGCTGGGTCAACTTGAACATTCTAAATCTGGCAGCAATCGTCGCCTTATTTGCCGTGCTTGTACAAGAAAAACTTACTTTATGTGGCTTACAGATTTGCAATGGAATATCATTGAATCGTACAATGGAAAAAAACAAAAGAAATTTGCATTCGTAGACGTTTTCGCAGGTTGATTCGATTAAGTCCCTTATACTCATTATTAAATTGTTTAAACAAAATCACTATTTTTCGTTACTGCATAATTATTTCGTTTGATGATATATTAGTTCAGTAGCAGTTTGAATAGTGTCATATGATATTTCCTAATTTATGGATTTTCTACCTTCTCGTATTAGATGCAACCTTTAGCGGTCAACACAGGACATTGAAACTATTTTTAATGAAACATTGTTGGTTACTTTTATAGTTTCAGAAATCGCTAGAAGTATCATTTTTGAGGTAGATCCATTACGTATCCTTAAAAGGAACATTCGGTATATAAGGATAGGAAAACAAAACATATACAATTTCATAATTATCTTGCTGGACATTTTTTCAGATTTACGTAAACTTCAAGATACTCTGGCATATTGACTATGCAGAAAAGCATTGTAGTGGATTGTAACAGAGTTTCTTTTTTCAATTAGTGATGCTTGGGAGACTTGAGCTTCTTATGAGAGGCTGGCTAATCTAATGGTAGTCAAATTTGACGTAGGAGTATGTTAGGTACCTCGGATAAAATATGTTGAGAGCGAGTCAAAGATACATGAGATTGTGAACAAGCAAGTTGAATATCAGAACACCTTGAACTACTAGCTTTACTTATTCATAAACGTACAACTATTTTCATAAATAAGCAAAAAGTGAATCTAACATATCTTATCGTTTAGAGTGATCAGCGCATGAAAGTAATCCTTGGGATATACTGACTGATATTTTTTTCATTCGCGGAATACATGATGGTAACCCGTTTTAGATAAGATATTTTTCTACAAACTTCAGTTATTAATACTATTAGATTGAAACGCACATAAACTTAAAAAAGATGAACTAAGCAAATTGGACGGGCTTAAATTCGTACATGCTGAAATTATTTATTATTTTTGTTCAAAATACAATTTGAAAGGTGCTGGCACATTAATTTGGAATAACGCTACATTTGTTGTACTTATCACCGTGAAAACAAGGCGTTGGTATTTTCAAACGGGTTCTCTGTATTGGCTGTTGTATTTATCAGGTTATTAATACCTTGCAGATTTAGTCTAATCATGCAACCTAATTAGGTTTTAGGGTCGTTAAGGATTCCACTGCGACTTGATAAAATAAAACGAGTTTAACAGCACAGACAATGTTGTTAATCTGCATTACGAATAATGAAAGATTCGTTATACGAGTAAAATCTCTATGATTACCTACTGCAACACTACATGAGCAAATGCCGATTGATTTTAAAGGTGTAACATCTTACCTGTTGTGCGTTAATACCGGTTATCACGGCAAAGACGAGCGATAGGACTTTAATCATCTTTATTACCACAAATTGAAAACAACCGTTAAAGTTAGGTGTCACTTCGAAAACCGATAAATGGATGCTTCCATTCCATTATGTATTCCATTATAACCATGTACCTTTATCTACAATGATAAGATTAGACAAGTTATTACATATTAGTTACTTATCTCGTGGGAATGGATTCGTGTTGAGTGAGAGTGGATTCGTGTCGAGAGTCGACAAAATACGAGTCTATCTAGTATATAGTATAACACACCTGTTGAGCCAGCGTCTTTTGCTTTTCTTGCACTTCTTCTCAGTGTATTCGCCTCCTTGAGCAATTGGGAGAATAATTTTGAAAAAATCTGAAACAGATCAACATAAAATTATATTCAAGTTTACAGGATGTTCAGTTTCTTCACCCGCCAGAATGGTGATTCAAATTAGATTTCTTTCTTAGTCGGAGTATTTAGCAATATATCAATCATTTTTTATATTAGCTATGTTATTTTAAAAAATTAACTAAGGTTCTAATGTCTTTTTCCCCCCTTTCATACATCTCCTTCATACACTTTTGATTGAAGCTAGAATTTTCAGAAAAAAAACTTTTAACTTTTGGAGTTATGGTCCGTTTAGTTACACTTTCGTATGGAATACATATCTACATGATACTACAAAAGTCACGTTTTAGTCTAGGAAATAGTATGACATGCAGCAATAAGTGTTTTGATAATCTATTTTTGTTGTTATGCAAGTTGGCCGCGACTGGGTATCGAATTATTTTTTCTGTAACGCCAAAAACGTAAATCGACGTTATTATGTAGTGTTATTACGTATATCCTACCCTTCTTATATTTTCGTTTTTTATTCTCATTATTTTCTGTTATTGTTACTTGCTTTGTTAATTGTTGTTTTTTCTTTATTTTATCGAGCGTTTTTGCAAGTTTATCTCAATTTGTCAGTTTTTAATAGGCAACCTTCCTTCCTGTTTTTCAATTTTAATATTCCGGGATTTTTTTTTTCCAAAAACCTAAAAATATTCACGGTACAAGACGTGGAACTTACGGTGAAACTTTAGGATCACACTATTATCATATTATGCTCAAAACGTTACTTTTATTTATATTTTCGTAAAAGAAAATGATTCGTACCACAATCTCGTCATCTTTTTTAGCGCAATAGCTGTAGTAGATCTCTCGTCTATATGTATAGGCTACTCTAGCCGATAGCCTTAAAATACAACTGAGTTACCTCATACACGGAAAGAAATGTTGCAAAGATTCACAACAGTGGTAAAACAATTCACTACAATTTGTTTGTGAATGTTACTGTAAAAATTTAGTTAATTATATGTTTCAAAGGCTGTTGCAATAATGTACACTTTTTAAATTTATGGCAAAGTTCGACATCATTGTTTAACAAGGTACGGTAAGGAGTCATAAGAGTTGTATCAAAAATAAAGTATTTCCCTAATTTTATGCAAGGTTTTATTTATGTATGAACAATAATAGTTGTAATAATATACACATACATACTATTTTTTTAAATTGTAATTATTCAAGCTACTTGTTTACCTATAAGATAATAAAATACCCGAATAATCGAGAGGTATTTTTTGATTTTAGCCTTGAATATATCTTTTTTGAACACCAAATACAGGGACAAGTTTTTTAATCTCATCTAACTATGAGTTATTGGCATTGTTAATTTATTTCGCCATCTAAAACAGAAATCAATTAAGGTTAAATAATACGAATAGGTAACGGAAAAAGCGTTGAAATTATATGTGTAATTATTATTAGTATTGGAATCTGAATCACTGATTGATGAATTCACTCGTCATAAACTTATAGACAACCGGTAGTTCCTTCAGTCTCCACTATTGTAACAAACTTATACATGATTCTTTTCCAAGATAACCCCAAACTATGTTTAATGTGTGTATAAATATATCAAATTCATTGCAACGGGAAAAATACGCAAAAATTTAAAGTAGATGTATTACAAGATACAAGACTACTAAGGAAAATATGAAGCTAATTTCCAAAAGCAAAATGTTAACATATATGATGTAACGAAACATTGAAAGAAACTGAAAAATAATAGAATCAGCCACAGAGGTGTTAAATAGAAATACAGACAAGGAAAGGTAAGATAAAGAATGCAAGGATGCCCAAAAACGAAAAACTACGAGACTCAAATGTATAAATAAAAAGCAAGAACAATACGTATGATACGTTACAAAGAAATGTAACGATTGTAAGATATAAGAAAAAAAATAACGAATTGTTAAGTAAAAAACTGGAAAGAATGGATCTGGAAGGACGTGAGCAAAACCTAAAACAATCCTGTAAAGAAATGGAGCACTAAACCATTACTGCAAAAGCAAAAATACGAGAGATGAGAGACCAGAATGGCGAGATACCAAATAATGGGAGAGATATAGATAGAACATGACAAAAGTTTGTTGCGTGAAGCAGAAAATAATATGAAAATAATGAGATAACAACAGACGAAGAGGATGCACTCAACGGAAAATAAAATTCAAGAGCAGATCGGACTGTTAAAATATGAAGAAGAACAAATGAGAAAAGAAATCTACAGGATCATCAAATAAATTGGAAACAAAATTAAATATGAAATTTGGACCACTCTGTTATTATTCATAGCACCTACTAAAAAATGGAAAATAAAGAAAACTGCAAAAACTAGTGTTATAAGACTTCTCAACATTGCATATGAAATAGTAGTCAACCTAATAAACAGAAAATTAAGGTCATATGTGGGAAACATATTGAAGAATTTCAAAACGGCTTCAGATCGCAGCGTTTCACAATGAATATAGATCAAATAATTTAAAAAGAATGGGGGCACAGATGGAATTACATACTCTTTATAGATTTCAGAAGAGCATTTGATTCAATAAGTAGACAAAAACTGGTAGAAAAACTACAAATATTAAGTACCGGAAAAGTTAAAGAAGTTATTAGAAACAATACTACAAAACACAAACCAAGAGTACAATTTCAAAGAATCTTAACGGAGAAATAAGAGAATCCAATAAGGCGATTCGATCTCTCCAATTTTATTTAATATTGTCTTAGAAAGAGGCGCGAGAAAAGCAAAACTAAATCATAGCCAATCAGATATCCATATGTAGGTAATAGCCTATATTGACGCCGATATAACGATCATAGCAATAACAAAGACATTAGTAAAGGTAACCAATAGGCTGAAAATTGCAACAAAAAATTTGGACTAGAAATTCATTAAACCAAACAAAACATATGTAGATAGGAAAAGAAAATGAAAAAACAAATTATTTAAAAACGCAGAGATACAATTTGAAATGGTCTCCTCATTTAACTATCTGGAAGTAACGATAGGATAAACAATAAAAGAAAGAATGCAAGAGAGAATATAAAAAGGTTACAGAATTTTTAGAAGACATAAGAAGTTGTTAACAAAATTATAAACAGAAAAAGCAAAATGAAAATGTACAAAACCTTATAAAACCATTTATCACGTACGCCTTACAGATTACAGTTAAAAATAAAAAACTAAAACACAAACAATTATTAAGACAATGTGGGCCCGAACATCACAAGATAGGAAGAAATAAAAATCGAAAAAAAAAGAAAGGCAAAAAGAACTAGGAAGATAAACTATAATAAGATACATAAAGACACAAAGACTAAATTGGGCAACACCTAATGCAAGAGTAGTCGATCGTTGGTCCAATGGATTCTTACCTTCCAATCTTACTATTCTGCATAAATATCTACACATCACATTATTAGTTTTTGCTGTTCTAATTTGTTATTGATATATGTGGATGGGACTAATTATCTAGATACAAAAATGTTGAAAAGATTACTTTTTATGTCAAAAATTGCTGCAATCTTGTCCTACAAGTCTCAACAGAAATATTGTTAGAAAAAAATGTTACGTCTAAGTGAAATAATCAGTAGAAAATTGAGCACGACTTTGAATCATTATTTGCAGAGAAATATATATCACCAACCTACTAAGAGGAAGGCTGCTGAACCGCTTCTGCATACAGCATGTCCCTATCGATCAAATCCAGCATGAATTCGATTCGTCAGTGGAAGGAGACCGGTTGGTCGACAGTGGGTCCACCCTCTTCCCTCGTGATTTCCATGTTAAACAAGTTATCTTCTTAACCTTCGATGGGTAACGGTCGGTACTGTATCTCACCGTGATCTATGCAGCGTGTGGCGACAACAAGCAGTCCGTCGAGTCTAGACCACACAAGTGCGACAACTACCGACTTCTCGGGGCCTAGGCCATCTAGCACTTGCAACTATCAACCAGCGACGGAAACGGAATCGACGGTGAGGTACAATCGGCTTGTCCGCGATATAAGACTAATTAACAGACATGACCGGACCAAAAATCCTACCCGCTTCGGACGTTCGTTATCCAGAAATATGGGATTGAGTGAAAGCACGATGGTTAGCTCCAGGTCTTAGGGTCCATTTTTTCAAATGTATTTCCATCATGACAACTTCTTATTTTTATATTCTGGTTCGCTTTAATGATATTCTTGTTGTCATATAAGTTGTATATTATCTAATTAGTTCTCTATACAAGCTTAACTTAAATTTTTAGGTAATTACATGTTAGTCGAATGAAAGGTCAGATATTTTCCATCAGAGCTTATCATTAGAGAGGATATAACCGAGTGAAATAATACCTGTTTCGCAGCGACTAGACAAACTCGTGCTTCGTTGACTCTCGGGGAAACTAATAGGTATATATAGAATAGACACGAGTCTGTCTAGTCGCTGTAAAAAAGGTATGATTTCACTCGCTTTTGCCCTCTCTACTCTCGATCGATGTAACTTCGGTTGACGTTTTCGCCCTTTCTGGATCGGCTCCTTTAATTGACTTAGTGCTTAAACCTAGACATGTACGTGTAAGATTTCTCATCTCTCAGTGTACATCGCTAATGTTTACATACAGACATTGATCTTGGTTGCTATGAAACATTTCTTGATGCCATAGGAATTATGCTATTGGGCAAGTTATGCGTTATAGTTGGTGATTTCAACGCTCTTAACTTTAGTGTGGATGTCTCTGGTGATGGGAAAGCTGTTGCGATTGCTTATTTTATGGAAGCATTAGACTTGCGACAAGTACATTCAGTACTGAATTCCAATGGTAGATTGCTTGATCTTGTTTTTATAAATATGCATGTATTGCTGGAAACTGTGTATTTACATCATCCTGCTCTGGAAATAATTTTCCATTATGATACTGTGCAAAGACCTATCAACTTTCCATCTAACAATAATGCACGCTAGACTTTTCGTCGTGCGAAATTGTATTCAGAGGTAACAGCTATTGACTGAAACTTCTTATCCAGTTATAACAACGTCGATCTAGTGGTGCATGTGTTCTATAGCACTCTTTATTAAGTCTTTGATCGGTGTGTGCCTAGGATCAGGTCAGGTGGACGTGAGTATCCTACGTGGTTTAATAACAACATCAGACAATTACTTAGAATAAAAGAATTATATTTTAAGATATGGAAATCAACTAAATCTGAGTACTATCTCAACGAATTTAAAAGATTGCGTAGCGTTCTTAAGACCAAGATTGAAGGTGCATACATTACTTATCAGGAACGCATCCAATCAGAAATTGTTAGCAATCCTAAGACTGTTTGGGCACTTGCAAATAATAAGAGATCGGCATCTAGAATTCTCGGTCACATGTACGGCAATCAGGAGGAGTTGCTACAGCCTATGTAATATACTTGAAGCATTTGTCCGACACTTCTCTGGTGTGTCTCACACTACAACAACCACTACTTTAATTGCAGCTTCCTTCTATCCGTCCTTCAACATACATATATTCAGTTATGAAGAGTGGTGCATTGTGCGGTGCTACAAGAATCAAAGTAGACTTAGGGCCTGGAGATGATGGTATACCGGGAGTAAGCCATCAACGTTATTCAATATCTGGAAGATCACCAAAGTAATCCCTGTTTTTAAAAGAAAAGGGGATTGTAAAGACATATGTACACATGTGATTATAGAATGATAAGTACATTATCAAATTTTGCAAAAGTATTTGAACAAATATTAATGTAAAACCATACTTGTCAGTTCACCAGCATGGATTTCTGTCGAGTCGTCAACCACAACGAATCTTCTAAACGAATGTTACTCGCTATATTTCTTCGTCATTGGACCAACCCAAACAAGTTGACATCGTTTACACTGATTTTATTAAAGTGTTTGATACTAGAGATCATAATCTTCTTATAACCAAGTTACACGCCAATTGGATTTTGCCCAGCGATTCTCAGAATCATGTTTATCTTACGAGTAGAGTAGGTTACGTGTTTTACATGGGCTACATTCAATATATTTTCTGGTGTCCCGCAAGTTCCAAATCTTGGACCGTTGTTTTTTAATATATGTATAAACAATCTTAACAAAGTGCATTGCGAACTGTTGGCATATGCAGATGACTTAAAAATGTATAATTTAATTACTGATAATGTTGATTGTATTAACCTACAAACCAACCCTAATATCATTGATGAGTTTAAATGTTACCTTAATGCACTAACTTTATTTATATACCTCCTTAATCCTTCATAATCATGGCATGTGACAACATGCGATATTATGTCTAGAACTTCCTAATAAACAATTGTTGATATGTGGTGACTCCAATTGTTCAATTTTCAATTCTACTAGTGGTACTGATAGAAAAACCTAAACCTGAAGCAATTTAATGAAACCTTAAACGGTAATGATAGAGTCCTTGATTTGGTTTTGTCTAACGTTCCATGGTTCATTGCAGTATCCCATGAGACTGATCCGTTTGTATCGGAAGATGTATTTCATCCTGCATTGAATGTAATTGCACTAATCTCAAATATAATTTTGAAAGTGCCGATTTCCCGTCACTGTATGATAGTATTATGAATGTGAATTGGTACTTTGTTGAAGCATTTGCTAATGTTGATCATGCTGTTTCTGCATTTTATGATCACTTGTTTGGTACCACAAGTCTTTTTGTTTCAACATGTAGAAGTTCTCAACGTAATTTCCTTCCGTGGTTTAATGTGAATATCGAGAGGAATCTAAAAACGGAGAATTACTATTACGCTAGGTGGAAAAGAACTGGGTCGCCCACCTACAGAAGAGAATTTTCACGATTAATGCCATTAATCAGAACATAAATTAAAACTAATGATAATAAGTAAATAATTAAAAATGATATTGTTTAGTGATCCAAAACTATTTTAGAGATTTATGAATACTAAACGAACCTCTTCCGGAATTCCAGGGTATACGCAATTCCACAATACAGTTCTTAACCAGCCTTCTGATATTCTGCAGGCCTTTGCTAACGTGTTTTCAAATGGATATACCACCAACTTCTTCAACAACACCACTAAGGCCAGTTTTAAGCTCAACAGCTGTTCTTTCAATATCGGGTGCTTCTCGGCGCAAGATGTTTTGCGTGCTTTAAACAAGCTTTAAGCAACTTCAGTTTCTGGATACGATGAGATTCCGAGCTTTCTCATCCATGATTGTGCTTCGGTGTTATGTGAACATTTTTGCTTTGTTTTCAACTTGGCCATTCGCACATCTACCTTTCCATCTTATTGGAAAATTAGTAGGATAACACCAGTCTTCAAAAAGGGAGATAAGGTTGACGTTCTTAACTACAGACCAATTAGTATTCTCGCTAATTGTGCTAAAGTTTTCGAGTAACTTCTGTATACTAGGTTTTACAACTGTATCAAACCATACCTCTCTCTTAACCAGCATGACTTGGTTAATAGACGGTCAACTGTTACTAATTTAATTGAACTCACTCAGTACATCAGTAAAGCTCTTGACAATCGTCGACAAGTAGATGCTATCAACACGGATTTTACGAAAGCATTCGATACAATTGATCATTACATCCCAATAGATAAACTATCTGCTACTGGTTTTTCTCCTACCGTTTATTATAATGGATTTGCGTCACACACATTCATTGCTTTTAGCAGCGTATTTCAGGGCTCCAATTTAGAACCACTCCTCTTTAATATTTATATAAATGATCTGCTTCTATTGGATTGTAGTACTCTTGCTTACGCTGACGATTTAAAAATTTATAGTACAATTAGCTTTTCCTCTGATTCTTTAAGTTTACAGAGAAATGTTTGTGCCATTAGTGATTGGCGTTATATTAACAAAATTCAGTTAAACATTAACAAATGTGCAGTACTTAGCTTTACTCGGTCATCCAACCCGTAAATATTTCACTGTAACATCTCTAACACTTTCAACTACGAGTTGACGTTTTTAGGGATCTTGGAGTTTTAAATGATTCCCAACTCTCGTTTTCCCCACAGATCGACGCAATGACTTCAGCTGCATCTAGATCGCTAGGATCGTTGTTCAGATCCTGCAAGAATTTTTATAACACTTGCGCCTTGAAGTCTGTCTGCTACTCGCTCATCCGCTCGAAACTGGAATATGCTTCAATCGCTTGGTACCCGTATTATCACTACCACCAATTGTCAATCGAGTGAGTCCAGAAGAGGTTTCTTAAATATTTTTCGTATAAATCTGATGAAATAACATTGTGCTTTTCTTTTTTTCACGGTAATTTTTTTATTTCCTGTTAGTCGTTAAGAAGTATTAGCAATATATTTTTTTCTCTATCTTATGTATTACACTTTTTTTGTATATATTTTTGGCATGTATATGTATAGATATATTTATTTTTTGTATACTGTACTTAATTTCATTTGTTATATATTATCCTGTCATTGAATTCTTTTTTAATCTGTTTGGCAATAAAATTTACTATTTTTATTATTTTATTATTATTATGAGTGGTGTACTCTGAACAGAATATCTCTAAAGATAAACAAATGTTCGGTTGTTTCATACCAAAATCCTCGAATCCTATTGTATTTCAATACACAGTCAAATCTCAACTCATCTCCAGAAAGGACAAGGTGACTGATTTGGGTGTGCCTTTTGATGTTTATATAAACTTTTCTAATCATGTTTCTGAAATATGTTTGTCAGCCCCCCCAATCGCTTGAGTTTGTCAAAAGATCATGTAGTAATTTTAGTAATCTAGCAATTAAAATTCTCTATTTTTCTTTGGTTCAGAGCAAACTGGAGTATCCATCTTTGGTTTGCACACGTACGATTCAGGAGGTAAAAAAAAAACGATTTATAAAATATTTAGCGTTTAGTGCATCCGGCACTTATCCAGAGTGTGATTCTGACTATCTAACACTCTTTTCGCAACATAATTTTTTTGTCGCTTTTTGATAGACATTGAACGTTTTTGGTATTCATATTTTCCTCAAATTATGTTTATATTTAGTATTTGGACTAATTATTTGACCTGATAGTATCTTATTTTGTTTTTTTTTTTTTTTGTTTTATTGTTCTTATTTTGTTCTTAAAGGGGTATTTACTGTTGGACAATAAAGACTATTATTATTATTATTATTATTATTTATCATGATGGTAATGATTATATACAAGCTATAAACAATGTTGCTTTTAATATGCGGTTCTTCTCAAATAGACAGTTACGTATCTGTGGTTTCTAGAACTATTGCTAAGTAATATAAAACTTCGCCCAAGTTCATATTTGTCTATCTTTGGAAAAGGTTTAAAGTATTTACCCGATATTACGATAACACTTTCCGTAAATTTCCTAAGTAATTCGAAATTGATAACTTGAATGTGTGAGTCATACGATATCAGGTATTTCATTACGTATCGAAGATACGAAATCACTACGACACAACATTACAAATATGTTTGTATGTACTTTACAAACGCATTCATTTTTCATATGAAAATATGAAGCTTGTTAGTACAGTATAAATTTGACTAATACATGGAACCTTTGTATTTATTTCCAAAGTAATTAGAACTACAAGTATTTTTAAAAGTAATCTTTTTTTTATTGGGAATGTACGAAAAGAATGGTACATTTTCATTAAGATTAATCTTCGGACATTTGAAGAAATCTTTTATTTTCAGCCATTACTGGCGCTTTCTAGATTCACAACGATATGTTATCGTATTAGTTGTCTTCTAAAATCAGTGAACTCTATTACATCGAAAATGGTGCGGTTCAATGTCTAAAATTTTGTGGTATTTAGACGATCAATATTTGAAATTATAAAAACAGGAAACTCAGCAAACAATAATAACAGTAATCTATGCATACAGCTTGCGTAAGAAATACAAGTGCCTTAATCTTGTATAATTGTAAGATTGCAAATACCGTGTAAAATTCTGGATAAAATTGTAGAAAGCACAAGCAATCTTTCAAAAATATGCCGGGTGATCGATAAGTAGCGAAGCAAGGACTCGCATTGTTATTTTGAATAGAACATCTTGTATTTTATCACATTTCACCTAGAAATAATGAAAAGCAATATGGTTTTCGGATGTTCTAACAGATTTCGAAATATTTATAATTTTGTTTTCAATCACCTAAATGTGGATATGTCTGTTTTCTTCGAAAATCAGATGCAATTACATTTTAACGTAAATTTGTATATTCAGTGGGAGAAAACCTTGGCAACGTACAGGCTATTCAGTATCGAACACCGAGCTTTACTAAATTCGAACACCAGAAACGTCATTTGTTTTGTAACCAGGGAGGATATTAGTTTTTAAGACATCTTAATTTTAATAAGTGTTGAATTATTTGACGAGCAAAATTTACTGAAAATTAGTTCATTGGCTAGTCGACTTGTATCACTAGAGAGGAGAAGAGCGAGTGAAATCATACCTTTTCTGCAGCGACTAGGCAGACTCATGACTGATTGTTATGACTGTTCGTTTCATAAGAAAGGGTTCGTGTTGCCTACTGGTTTTCCCGAGAATCGATAAATCACGAGTCTGTCTAGTCGCTGCAAAACGGATATGATTTCACTCGGATTCGTCCCCTCTGATTATCATAATAGCTTCTAATGCTAATCCTTTAGAACTAGAATAGACTATTTGAATTTAATTCACTTGCAATTAAAACAAGATAAAATACTTTCTGCGAATCCGTTTTGAAATAAATAGGTGCATAGTGTTGATACAAATGATTTGAAACGCTCCTATATACGGAAAATCAGATGAGTAATATGGATATGCATGCTTTCTAATTACAATATTTTTACGTAGATTATCAATAAGAAACCATGGGATTCAAAACGTTTTTTTTTTGTAGGTAGATCAATATTGACAATTAGCCAGTAATTTCTACTGATCAATATCTACACATGCTACATGTATAATTAAATGTGGCTAATTCTTCGATTATTTATGCAACCGAAACTACACGAAATTTACGCAAAAACGAGTTTTACGAAAGTGGCAGAGACTATACAAATTCGTGTTTATTCGTCTCATGAGAATGGATTCGTGTTGCCTATCCGTTTCCACCGAGAGTCGACAAAACACGAGTCTGTCTAGTCTCTGTTAATTGCAAGGAAAGTGTAAAACAGTACGTAATAGTCAGTTTTTCCTTAATAATTTTAAATTAAAATTTTAGTGTGTACTGCTATTTTTTTTTAATTTTAATTGTCATATATTTAATTATAGTATTTTATAATTATAGTATAAAAAAATGTTAGATGAATTTTGAAGACTTTAGAAGAAATAGATGATGTAGTACCTACATGGAATTATTTAGGACGACCACGCAACGAGGATGCACATAGTCCCATATTAACAGCATGCGGCTACTCAATTACTCAAAGCGATGACTACTTGTATTTTTTTTATGAAAATTATGAAGTTATAGGAGAATGATCCACTGTAATAATTAAAAGAATACACTCTTATGGGTTATTCTTTTTTTTAATATTCCAATTACTCTAACGAAAGAATGTTATTAGTAGAGCTCCCCAAAGTGCGTGGCAAGTCAGAAGGCGTACCGCCGGGCGTGGCCGGGCGGATATGTAATGTAATATATAAACAAATAACTCGCATCGCTTCGGTAGTTTATTACAATATGTGATCGGGTTGTGACGGTATGGCGGACGCGCGTAGTAAGAAACGCCCACAGGCCGACAAAGTGAAAAAGTTCTGTGGAGAATTTCCTGACTTAATATATAATGGAAGTAAGATTATATGTAAAATTTGTAATATACCTCTGATGTGCAATGATAAATATGGCTGTAGAAGACATGTAAATAGTCAGCAACACAAAAATAAAAAACTGGGTGTATCACCGACTGAGGCAACTCAATTTATAATTGATTTATTTTATATGCTGACTGCGTGTAATTTACCGTTTTCCTTACTCAGGAAGAAACCATTCCGTGAATTTTGGAATAAATATAATCCAGACTTTGAGTTACCGTCGGAAACAAGCTTAAGGAGATGTGTGCCAAGTGTACGTACCGAAATTGAAAACAGGATCAGATTTGCAATAAAAAATAAACTACTGTGGTTATGTATTGACGAAACGACAGACCGTAAAAAACATTCTATTTTGAATGTGATTGTACGTATACTGGAACCTCGTCAACCTACAAAGGGAATGTTATTAGCTAGTAAAAGACTAAAATCGTGTACTGCCGACGCTATCGAGAGCGTAGTCGTTGATACTTTACAAACATTTGAAATTGCCACTACTCAAGTATTAATTTTCATGACCGATGGTGCCGCGACAATGCGTTGTGTAGGTCGTTCTCTTCAAGAACATTATGGGATGATGTTACATATTACTTGTAAACTTCATGCTCTGCATATTGTGGCTGAAACTATTCGTGCAAATTTCCCTGAGGTAAATGCATTAATAACAAATACGAAACGAGTGTTTCTCAAATCTCCCGAACGTACCAGTGAATTTCATAAACAGTGTCCCGGTATTCCCGAACCACCAGAGCCGATTCTTACGCGTTAGGGGACATGGCTGAAGGCAGCGTTTTATTATTTTAAATACTTCCGGCAAATAAAATCAGTCGTCTTACAATTCAATCCCAACGAATCTGCGGCTATTAAGGAAAGCCAGGATAAATTCCAAGATATTTCCGTTGAAGCAGATCTACAAACCGTTTACAACAATTATAGCGAAGTATTTGAGGCAATAAATAAATTACAAAATAGTGCACTGTCCCTGACGGAGTCAATACAAATATTAGATGACGTTAATACACTCCTACACTGTATAAATAACAAAAAAATGATATCGTTACAAGAAATTTTCAAAGTGTTATGAAGAAAGATACAAATTTTAGCAAGTTAAGACATGTTTGGGAAGGTAACTCTACTGATCCGGTGACTAAATTCAAAGATTATTTTAATTACGCGTGTATTACATCATTAGATGTCGAGCGTTCAGTTTCAAGATATAAAAACATTTTTTCAGAACGACGAACATCCTTGAAAGAAACGACTGTGGAAACATTCCTAATGCTTCAGATGTTTGAGAAATCGGATTGCGCTTACGGTAACAGTTTTAATGTGCCTACCTCCTCGTGTGCTGGCTAATACTATTTTCCTTGTGCATTAACACCCACTATATTGGATACGGCTAATTACAAAAGTAAGCGTTTTAAAATTCTTTATTTCTTTTGTTTTTATGTACTTTACTTATGTTCCTTATCGACGCCTATGGTGCGCCACGCGGTTGGGGAGCTCTAGTTATTAGTATAAAATTATATTTCACTTTATTTTAGTATTAGAAAAATTACATTTTGTAAGGGCACTGTTATTTGTTTTTTGTTTAAATTTTAATAATTAATTAGGGAAGCACATCAAGTACGTATCTTTCGAGCTGGAAGGTAAAAACAGTATTGCTACATTATGTTAGAGTTTAATATCAATAAACTTCAATTAAGGAACAAAGGCGGGTTTAACGTTTTCGTATCCTTCTGAAAACGATACTCATTGAGTTGTTTAGTTATCTTTAAAATGTGATTAAATGTATGTAGATTTTTCTGGAATGAAAAGTTGTTGAAGAGTGTTATGAAGAATAGAAACAATATTCATATTTTTAATGCCTTTTACCTACCGTGGCGTAAAAATTTTGCGCGGACAGGCGAGTATACCCGACCCCCAGAGCGAAATCAAAAAAATCTCTTCAGCCTACCACAAGCTCCGAGGATGTTACTTGCTGTATGCCTCTCTTACGAGAAGTCTAGATAGCGGTTAGTCATGAAAAGCCGGAAAAGATCGTTTTCATCGCTCTCGCGAACATTACGGGCTGCATTTCTAACAAAGGACGCAGCTAGAGACTTGCGGTCGGTAACTTTTATTAAATATAATTTTACATTGTGAAAGTGAAATCGTTAATTTTTAAATATTAAAAAAGAAACCCGTAAAAACCGTTAAGAAGTAAATTAGCCAACGCCACCACATTTTAGTGTTGAGTCTTAAAATTACTGCTTCGTTCTCTTTGGGAATTCTGCTTAATATTTTCCTTTGTTTTTGGCAATAAAACTTTGTACATATTACGTTTCAGAGAATGTATGTAATTTATGGCTTTTCCAAAATAGCTATGTGTCTTCACAATATGAAGTTTGTTTTTATAATAATGTTTAGTTGGCATTTTCATAATCACTTTGGTGCGCAACTAAAGCCAATTTACTTTCAATTCTCTTTGTAAAATTTCGTTATTCATTTTTTTTATGTGAATATCTAAGATTACAGAAATATATGAATTACTATTTGACAGACAATACGAGGTGCTAAATTCATTAATTTTATTTTAATCTTTTAACATGTTTAGTGATACATTTTTCTCGTCCTATATTTGACTTGTTTTAAAATGTTACCTCTTCATTTTAATTCTTTATCCTCTTTTTCTGTTTTGCAAAAATTCTAGCACTTAATAACGATAGCAAGGACCGTGGCGTAGTATGGTAAACGGCACATAAGTATCGGCACCCTCCACACTACACAAGCTTAATTTATTATATAGTCATATAAAACACTGACCAACAAGGCTTTAATCCTAAATTAGTAACTGGTGAAATTGAACGGCAGATATAAAATAAAAATGATTCGGGAGGCGACAACATTGGCTTAGCTTTGGTTACAGAGAAAATGCCTTTATAGTATGGCCGGTAATCTGGTCTACTACAATAATGTTTATTGATTTTTCTCACGAATTTCTTGGGAAACAAAAAAAATAAAATCGCTTGGGCGATGTTAGCGATGAACAGGGTGAATCCTTTCACCAAGACATCATGGGAATGGAAAAACGGTATCAGGGGAAATGGAATCCTGTTATGTTAGCAGATTACTGTTGGATGTTAAGAAGAGATGCTGAAGATATTGTTTATAAGAAACAGAGCAGTATTACTTCACCTTTCTAATCATAATAATTTGAAATATACATTAAATTATGATCTAATCTAAAAAACCTTTTCATTGAAATATTAAAAAAAAATCGAACTAACTCGATCTTCTACCTTCTACTAAAATAAATGTTTTTATGTTTTCTATTGAAATTAGTATAAATAAGTTTATGGCAAAATAAAAAGTTGAAATTTGTTGGCCAGTGTAATTAGTCCGGGACGGCCGTTTCGAGGAGCTGAATGGTTTCTTCCCTTCTCGTTTCTCCAATGTAGGCTTTATTACAGTCACTACAAGCAATTTTATAAATACCCGACCTTTCTCCCATTTTCGGTTTATCTTCAGGATTACCTAAAGTGTGTTGCGCGAACTATAGCTTATATTCATATCTTGACTCTTCAAAACCTTACTCACGCCTTTCGAAATACTGTGAAAGGGGAGTTTCACTAATTTCTTACTATTACTTTCTACCGCAGTTAAGGTCGTGGGATTTCTTACGTAAAGCTTATATTGGACTTTCTTAAGCATGCGATCGACTGCCATAGAAGAGTAAGCGTTGTACGTTTTTATGTATTTGAGTTCTCTGTTAAATCTAGTTCTACTTAGAGGGAACTTAATTAATCGATTAATTAAGAAACTGAGAGCGGCCATTTTCTGTTGTCTACAATGCTCGGAATCGTTCATAATGTACCTATTAGTGTTGGTTTCCTTTCTATACATGTCAATTTCTAGTTTATTATTGTTTTCAATCACTAAACTATCTAGGAGCGGAAGTTGACTGTTCACTTCTTCTTCTACTGTGAATTTAATGGTTTGAAACTTTGAGTTGAGGATCGCGAGGAAATCTGATACATTGTTTTTCTTAGATCGAAAACCGCGGTGTTGATTAGGATCGTGTTTTCATAGGGCGCAGCAAAGAGGTTGCAAAGGTTAAAGGTTGCATAGTATGATTTCAGTTTCAATTTCATTGTGGCGTAATCATTATTTCTAGCCAATATTTTTTTTATTGGAGTTACAAATTTATATTAAAATTCAAATCTAAATATTTTGTAACTTTCAATATTCGATATTCTACTAATTATCGAGACAACAAAATTTATTTCAGCTCTGGATCATAAACCATACAAGACATACAACAAACAATGTAATTTAATATTATAAACTTATTTCTTTCCTCCGTGCCAACCTCTGTTAAAATGTGAAATTACTTTCTACATTCGGAAATATCAACAAATTTCGTGGGCTATAAAGAAAAAAATGGAAATGGGCTTTTAACTTTCTTATAAACTTGCAATTCCAATAAATTAAATGTTGGTCACTGTTGCAATGAATATTGAAATCACTCATCCTCATCATCAATCATTGAAATCAAAAAATATGCCACTTTTAAATTTGGCGGGTGCTGTGAAAATCCGACCTTAAGGAAACCTTGCGAAGTAGAGAATAAAACTACGTTTCAGGAAATCATGTCAAACATGATGCAGTGAGCATGAATGTTCGAGGTTATTCCCTTTCTATTTATTCGACTAGTCAGGTACATGCGGGCTATTAATACGGGACTATGTGCATCCTTTTCTTATATAAGCTTCGTCATTCTAATTGCATATGAGGAAAACGTAGGCACTACATTATCCTTCAAATCTTTGTGTGGAATTCATCAAGCATTAAAAGAAATAGTAATTAAATAGAAGGCGATTAAAAAATAACAGCATACCCTAAAATATTAATCAAAAATTATTAAGAAAAAGTTCTACATTATATGAAAAAGATGGTACATGCGTACCTTTAAAAATGTCTAATATAACTATGGTTTTTATAACTTTATAGTTGTTTTTTTTTTTTGTATACATTTATAATATATAATAAATGTATACAAAAATATATTAAAAGTATATTTATCGCTGTTAATCTGTTCTACATTGCGATAGATAATTTGTTTTGTTACGTAAGAATATATTAAAGAATTTAACCGAGTTCATTTATCAGAACTTAAAAGATTACTAGATGTAAATACAGTGAGTTATCTGGGTTTATGAAAGTGTATTATGTGACAATCTAACCTGGATTTTTTCCCAATGTGCTTATTGCTAATGCGTCTTTCTGTTTTCTGTTCTAGTTAGTGGATAAACTTCAATATGGTAGCGGAGACTACTATAAGTTAACTATTAAATCCAGAAGCTTATTCAATTGGTATACTGGCATGTGGGGAAAAGGATAGGACTGAAAGAGTCTATATGTAGAAATTCTTCATTTGTAAGAGTTACATTTAATGTAATCTTTACTGGTTGAAATATAATATGAGAATGTATGAATGGACATTTTGTCAAAAGATAAAACCAATTAGTAACTTTCGTTGATTTGCATGATATGTAGATGACACCTTTATCATATGACCGCACGGACCAAAAACTCTAGAGGAAATCCTGCAACACATCAACAGACAACACGAAAACTTCACCATGGAAATCGAAGAAGACGGCAGCTTACCATTCCTAGCTGTCCTAGTGGAGAGCACTGACAGTAGCAGACTGGGCCACAGTGTAAGACCACACCGACTGATACCTGGATGCAACATCTCACAACCACCCTCAACAGAAGAGATCCCTCATCAGCACATTGTTAAGAAGAGAAAATCTTTAAAAATTAAGAGAAAATCAGCGACGAACATCACAGGGAGAGTGAAATAAAACACGTCAAAAATGCCTGGCAGAAGAACGGCTACAGTACGAAAGATATAAGGAAACCACGAGAGCGGAAAGACCAACCACCAAGATAGGTATATCTTTCGTACGTAGCCGGAGTCAACGATAGGCTAAAGAGGACCCTACGAGAAAACAACATCACCGCACAATTCAACATGGTGACCAAAATCGACCAGCTACTCCCTCCCAACAAGGACGTGTTACCGAAACTGAACAAAAAACATACACGAACTGAAATGCCGATGTAGAAAGCGCAACATCAGTTAAACAGGATTGAGTATTCAATGGAGAGTGAAAGAACATGCGAGAGACGCACGCCTTAGGCATATCGAAAAATATGCGATAGCAGGAAACCTGCACCAACAAGGAGACCACAGCATAACTTACAGCCACGTTAAGGTATTAGTCAGGATAATACGCGAATCGATAGCAATAATGAAGAATACCAACAACTTCAATGGTGAAGACGGATACAAGATCAGTGACATGTGGAACGTTATGGATCAGCAAAGCGGAAGATAACAAGGAGCAAGAGACAACAACACCAGTCATTAGAAATCCTTTGAAGGAACTGATAGTATGATCAGCGAAACGTCAAGTAAAATATTAATCACGCGAAGGACGTTACTGGATTACGGTCGTGAAAACCTACTCTCAACTAACAGAACCATTATTGAATTAATACCTCAAATTGACTATTGGATAAAATAAAAAAAAAAGGAAAGGTGAAACTCTCCTAATTTGGCCATAAAATGGACTTATACTTATGGATATCTTACAGTAGCGACTAATTTTGATACATTTTTTGTAAATTGTAACTTGCAAATAAAATGTTTATAAAAATAAGAATAAATTAGTATTAATTCACTGATTTGCACTAATTAACTGACAACAATCGCAGTAAATCAATTGTAATTTCAAAATTATATAGCTTTTCAAGGATATTCCTTGTAATCCAAAAATAATTAATATTTTCATAGATTAAGATAGACTTCCTGTTCTTTATCGTGTTTTGGGTAGCTACTTTTTGTGTATGCAACTATGTTTTCCTCTAAACATAAATTAGCAGAATTATTGAAAGGGAATAGGTGTCAAAGGTAGACATACTGGTTAGTATTAGAATTGTAAAATTGTTAACTATGTTGACCTGGAGATGTTGTTAATTAAGAAAGGTTAAAATTATCTTGTAGTTAACACATCTTACAACGAAACTGGTCATGTGTCTATGTTTGCATAGCTTTGAACTATATTCTTAATAAATGTCTTAAATCTTGCATTTTTTTAACCTCCGTAGTATAATGCGCCTGCACACAACAAGCCACTTATTATGTATAAGTATTTTCATGTACTGTACTGTACTCTAGGTAAGTTTAGTAACGCGATTGTATTAGTTTAGGGGTATGAATAAATTTGTTTAACGGAAGCACTCTTTCTCTAGCTTACTATATATCAGCAATAAAGTATTAATATTAAGTCGTAGCAGATGAAAAAACAGATATAACAAATAGCTAGACGAAAGGTTGGAAGAAAGGTCAATGGAGTTACACATGGCAACAAATTCAAACAATACGAAACGAAATTTCCGATTCGATAGATTCTCGCTTGCAAATGAAGAGTGTGAATATTACATACATTTTGATGTAGATAGTCTCGCATTAAACGGCCTAGGCACAACAGAAACAGGAATACAAACGATAAACCCGCTGCTACCTAAGGTAGACCCAGGTCCCATAAAGTACTAGTTGATCATTTTAAACCTAACGCTATAACAACGAAAATATACGGGGATATAGTAGAGGTAAAGAACAAGTATTACGGTAAGAAATGTTACATATTATCAGAATGGGTATCTATCTTATCTAATCAGTTTACACAGTATGTTACAATTTTGAGAGGGCTAGCTAGTTGGTACGATTTTGGTCGTAAATTAAATGAAAGATTAAGAGATCAAGTAGTGGTGGATATAGATAACGTCAATTAGCAACAAGATCCAATTTTAAAGAAACAAATCGAAAACAGATAGGCTTAGAAATGGATGAGAATCTGGAAATAAAACAGCAAAAAGCAAAAAATAAATTGGAATCAGTAACAGAGTTAGATGCAGGGAAACAATGAGTATTTTGTGAGTTCCAACCACATAATAAGCAAGCACTGTGTGCTTTTAGACGAATTTACCATGAATCTCAAAAGTTAAAACAAAGCCTGTAGAAACAAGCGCTTTCGCAGTAATCTACGGCTCGGTTACTATCAATATTAAAAATAATGCATGTAATTACTATTTTGTGTTGTTAATATAGACCGACGCAAAAATTCGGTGTAGTATTGTACTATTAACAGGGCTTCCATTGATAACTCAATCATACTCCTACGACGAGGTGAAAATATGTGGGTGTATTTAGAAAATCAGCCTTCTACCTCTTCGCGAACTTAAAAAGGTAATTCGCATTCTTGGTTTTGGCTTGAACTCTTGTCTATACGGACTATAGCTTGAAAAAGGGGGTTCTTATTTATAATCGTACATAGTTTATACAATATCGATTAGATTTGAGGCTTTGAGGTCATTGGTGTTCTCTAATTTGGAAATGGTATCTAATAGAATCGAATAATTTTTGGGAATTTGCTCTATTTGAGTATGGATTTTGAGTATCGGAAACCAGCCGCCTGTTTACTGAAATTGCTTGAATTTCTTCCGAATTTAAATTTAAAATACAAGGCTTAATAATATGCAAAAATTTCTCATAATTCCTCTACATTCCTCATCTCGTCAATATCCGGCTGTGCTGGAATGCGTTTCGGAGATTTAATAAAAACTGTTTGGGCAGAAACTATTAATCGATCTACTTCCTGTTCCTAACAAATACAGCTACAAGATAACATGCATTGAACAAACAGATTGCATGAAACAATTGAGGATGAGATAACATTCCTGCTTAATCGCAAATAGTTTATACAATATCGATTAGATTTGAGGCTTTGAGGTCATTGGTGTTCTCTAATTTGGAAATGGTATCTAATAGAATCGAATAATTTTTGGGAATTTGCTCTATTTGAGTATGGATTTTGAGTAACAAACAGGTTGCATGAAACAATTGAGGATGAGATAACATTCTAGCTTAAACATTTTAAAGCTTTCTAGCTTTAAGATGTTTGGACCTCCATTTGTAACTAACATTACCGGTTGGGTACCGATATATTGAACTCCTCAAAGATATTTATTATAGTTTCTATATAAAAGAAGAATCACGGATGCCACATCGCTAAGGTGACCGTTAACATTGTTTGATCCGTATTAATATTGCCTTGATTTGATCCGTAATCGTGTTTTTCATCCGCGGTAGATTAAATTGTAATCGACCTCTTGCTGGTAATCTCCATTTCGGAATGTATTTTGCCCAAAACTATCAAAATTCTACATTGTCTACAATACTTTTGGGGAGCATTGCGCACATTTAACATAAAAACAAAGTAATACAGAAATTTATTTACTTTTTTATTAATATGGTGTTGCACAGTTAATAGGTGCTATTTGTTATTAACATGTTTTTAGAAAAATACTGTACGATAAAATGTTGATATTGACATCAATACATTAATAACACTGGCCAACAAATTTAAACTTTTGATTTTGCTTGATTAGCATAAAATAATTTATACTAATTTCAATAGAAAACATATAAACATTTGTTCTAATAAAAGGTAGAAGGTCAAGTTAGCTCGATTTTTTTATATTTCAATGAAAAGGTTTTTTAGATTAGATTATAATTTAATGTATATTTCAAATTATTACAATTAGAAATGTGAAGTAATACTGTTCCGTCTCCTATAAACAATATCTACAGCATCTCTTCTTAACATCCAACAGTAATCTGCTAACATAACAGGATTCCATTTTCCCCGATACCGTTTTTCCATTACAAGTAAGCATGTAAAATGTTCGGTTTAAGGGACATATTACAGCCAGCAGCGTGAAATGCTTGTAACATATCCATTACTAAAGTTGTCAGCTTTTTTGGTTCCCAAGAAATTCGTGAAAACTTATACCATGGAGAGCCAAGCTGTTTTTTCCTTCGCTGTTAATTTGGTTTCAAAGATTTCATCATTTACTATTTCTCGTATCTGAGGTTCAACAAAAATACCTTTTTTCAGTTTCCCTTGTGTTAATTTTGGAAACTTTTCACGAAGGTATTTAAAACCTTCACCTTCGAGATTCAGTGCCTTTACAAAGTTTTTCATAAGCCCAAGTTTCACGTGGAGAGGTAGTATTATGGTTTTTTCTTTCTACTAGAGGCTGATGTTGTGCATTGTCTTTTCCTTGTATCAACTGTTGTCGTAGTGGCCACTCTTGTTTATGGTAATGTTTTTCCCAAAGACGTAAGAAGCAACAGTATTTGGTGTAACCAGATTGCATACCCAAAATAATTGTAGTTACTCTAAAATCTGCACAAATATTCCAGGAATAGTCTTTCTACTTTATCTTTTCTAATAAAATTTTCAGATTTTCGTACGTTTCATTCGTAGAAACAGCATGACCTATCGGAATAGAAGGATACTGGTTTCCATTATGCGACAAAACTGCTTTTAGACTGGTCTTTAATGAGTCTATGAATAATGTCCAAGAACTGGGATCATAATGTATCCTAAAAGCTTCAGAAAGTTTCCAAACATTAAGGAAAGGGGAGAACGTTTGCTTAGCATAGGTACTGGTTCGGAAAATCCGTGGCGTAGGACGCGGCAAGTAAAGACATCTCGTCCGGAAAGGTGAGGTGCTGATAGTACAGGGCTGCGTAGCGCTGGCGGCTGGAAAAGCGGGTAAATCTTAGGCAAAAATTGCGGCAGTTGGCGGAATGTTAGGAGATGAAACGGACCGACTGGTCAAGGGTGACGAACGGTGCAAAATGCGGTTCGTTCAGGAACAAAAGTGAAGAATGAATGAAAGAGCGGAGAGCGGGGCAACTGCACTACGCAGGGGAGGATCTCGTCGGATCGGGGGACCACTTACTTGCGAGTGTTCCTCGCTCTGGCGGGATCTGCGGTTCGGCGGCGGACGGTGTCTTCGGTTTCTCTCGACCGCGGGGAAAACACACTAGCACGGGAGGCGGAGGATCGGTGTGCTGCTTGGCAAACAGCTAGGAGTGAACTGCTGAGTTCACTGTTGGGATCACTAATTAAGACACTTGACTTGACTGACTTCACTCGATTGGTTTCCACTTGACTACTCGACTCAACTCAACTGACGACTACTTGACGGGACTGCTGACTTGCGGCAGAAGAAATGCCCGGGTAAATAACGACTCCAACGATCGTTAATTGTTTAGATCGTTAATTCGATCGTCAATTGTTTAACGGTCATCGATCGTCAACTGTTTCGGACCGTGAGAACGGTTGCTATGGGGAAAAGTGATAGAAAAGGTGTGGGGGTTAGCGACCTTCGATTCTAGTCCCGAGAGGGTGCGGGTTCGATTCAGCCTCGGTTTCAAAATCGCACGCCTGAATCGGGTGGAAAACGAGAGAAACTGAAATAGTGGGCGGTGCTGGGATGTGGAATTTTGGGGTGAAAATCAAGGCACTTGTAGGGTCGATAGGAAGAAACTGCACCGCTAAAGTGTAGAAAAAGTGTTGAGGAATGATGTGGGCAAAAGCAGAAGTCGATTTCCGCAACCCCGACTGCGGAAACCAGGGAAACGTGCTGAAGAGGCGTGGCATCGTTCTGATTGGTGTCTGCACCTTTCTGTGCTGGAATGCCTACGATATTAGGAGGATGAAAGTGTTCGTTGTTGGGTATTTTACCGGTGAAATCGACGAGCGATTGCCCGGTAAATGTGTATACTATGTACTGGGGGTGTATAGAATCAGTACGACGGAAAAGTTCGTCAGACCCCTGTTGGCCGGCGGTAACAAGACCAATACCGAATTATTTGATAATCAGTTATATACAACCAAGGGTCACTTTGCAAAACTACATCTTTCAGAAACTATATCGCCAAAAGCATTTAGACCGCGATCTGTTGCAATAGCATTACAGGGGACAGGGACAGCTGCGGCTGAACTAAACATATTAGTAAATGAAAATGTTTTAGAACCAGTGGGTACTGTAATGACACCCATTTGATGAAATAATGGCAATACTCAGTGGAGGAAAATAGATCTAAAAGACGCATAGATGTTGATGCCAGTACATCATTATTTACGTAAATGTTCAGCAATTGCAAAGGTTGCCATTTGGATACTGCCTTACTTCAGAAAACTATGGATCAATTTGCTAGCAGGCATTGAAGGGGTAGTGTGCCATTTAGATGACATTTTATTAATTGTTCCAAATGCAGAGACGCACTTGCAAAGGTTGGAAAATGAGAAGATTACACTGGGATTCGTACACAAAAGACAAAATGTGACGACATAGAATTAATGAAAACGATGTCTACAAAGTGGATCAAAACCATGTTCTAAAGTCGACGAATTATCGCCACGCTGAGATCGGAAACGACAACGGTTAGAGTCGACAGGGGTTGCGTGCAAGGAGAGGTCCTGTCACCTCTGCTCAGGTGTCTGGTTGTAGATGATCTCTTGCAGAACTTGGACTTCCCGCGGATATGAGATGTAACGGTACGCTGATGATCTAGTAATCATGATCCGTGTAAAATATGAGATTGTAATATTACAACTTATGAAAATAACTTTGGACAATACACAAATGGTGTCAGAATCATAGCCTGCGCATAAACTTCGAAAGCCGTTCCTTTTACAAGGAACAGAAAAGTCTGCTTAGATACTCCCTCCATTGAAGGGAAAATGATTCAATGATGAAGTTAAACACTTGGGAGTCACGCTCGACAAAAGCTAACATGGAATTGTCACATATCTAGCCTACAGAAAAAAAGCTATTTGGGCATCATTAGTGTGCATTGGCTAGTAGGTAAGAATTGGTGTCTTAAGCCTCAAGTGATTTTCTGGTCATGCATGGCAATAATTAGACCCATGATCATCTCCTCCTCTTTGGTTTACTGGCCAAAAACAGCCTAGAAGACTGTGCAACAGCAACTTCTACAAATGACGCGTACGTGTCCCACAGCACCAACGGAAGTCCTGCCGGGACTAACGCCGCTTCACAACCATGTTCATAAATAGGCCATATTTAGTGCTATCACGCTGAGCAGAATGACGGGATTGCAGCCTGGGAATATTAAAGAGCATTTCAAAATCCTTGAAGATTCCAACATAAATGACCTGATGCATATTTCAAGAGAAAATATCTCTATGCAATACAATTTTGTTCAGCTTTATAAGGTGATCGTTCCGGGTGACCTGAAAGTAAAAAAGGTACCCTGGCATGGCTTACGGACGGCTCAAGAATAGAAGCTATTGGAACAGGTATAGATATCACTGGGCCTAATTACCACCTTAAAATGCCTACGAGACTCCACGTCAACATATTTTAAGCAGATATTTCTGCTTTGAACTTGTACGTCTTAAAGAACGTCGAAACAGGGATACGAGGTGCGACCATAACTATATTCAGTGATAGCCAGGCAGTTCTAGAGGCCATTACAGCCTATGCATACGAATTTGGTCTGATTCACGAATGTATACACAAACGGGGCCATATGGGTCCCATGCTATCAAAGGATCGAGGGCAATGAAAAGGCAGATAAGCGGGCTAGAGAAACAGCCAAGATACCTTCATTGCTTTAACCCCTTCTGTGGCCTAAAAGAAAGTCACATAATATATGTAATAAAAGTATGGGAAGACGACCAAAAGACTTCGCACTCGGGCAATATTTCAGGACAAAGACGTGCGAAAGGATTTATGTCAGACTGGTTTAAGGCAGCAAAAATAGTGCTATCGTTCAGCAAAAGAGACCTTAGATTACTGGCGGGATTTCTGACAGGCCGTGTAACCCTAAAATATCACCTATTCAATCTAAGAAAAGCTGAGGATCAAGTATCCCGTCTATGTCTAGAAGATCTACAGACGGCAGAAAACAAACTAATAAACTATTCTTGACACCTACTGTGCTGAGGAACGGAGATCCTAAAGTAATTTTAAAGTTTAATTATTAAGAGCCTCCAACTTCTCTAACATTCGTAAGGGCATTTTGTTAGAATAGATTTGCCAAGGTCGCAGTAACCAAAGATTTCTCTGCCTCTGTCCATTAATATTAACACTAAAACTGACAAAAATGGTGTACATTCAGCAAACGACAAGATCAAAGCGCTACTAGAAATGAAGACACCGACAAATACATCAGAATTAAGATGATTTTTGGGATCAATTATGTATTTCGGACGTTTCATTCTGCAATTACATACTAGTATGCATGCATGTACAGACTTTTGAAGAAAGGAGTACCATTTGTTTCTTAATTTCTTCTTACGAATATGCAAACAAAACACAATGTCCTATGGTCTACATTCGTCTATGCTCTCGAACATTTTTCGATATTGAAAATCGGTATTCGACAATAGACAAGGAAGCATTAGCTATAATATTAGCAGTGACAAAATTCAGGCAATATCTGGGTGGCAAACATTTTACCTTCGTAACAGATCATAAACCTGTAGAACGATTTTTTTAGCTAAAACCGAAATACACCAAAAATTGTCAGTAATTGCTTGTTAGGATGGTTATTATACTGAATATGTACAGCCATACAATTAAATATCTTTCAGGCGAAGAAAACGCGCTAGCTGATATACTGTCGAGGCTATTTAGAAAGAAATAGACATCGTCTGAAAGAGAGATGACAGGATTTTCAGAATGAGATAATTTATTTCGCTTAACTAAAAAACCAGTTACAAAGCAATCATTAGAAGAAACTACAAAGAAAGAAAAGCTTTTATCATCTGTAAGCACATTCACGTTCAACCAAATCTCAACTGGTCCAAGAGTTGTTCACAATTTATGAAAAAACGGAGCAAGTTATCAATAGAAGAAGGATTAGAAGAAATCGTGGTTGTATGCAGTAGATGCATACACACGTTGGTTAGGGATTGCACCCATGTATAACATTACTACTACGGCTATAAACATCCTAGGAGAAATCTTCGCAAGATACGGACTATCAAAGTTCACAGTATAGGACAATGAACCTCAACTAACATGACACCATTTCGACAAATTTTGTCAAAAGAAAGGAATAACTCTAAAATACTAAAGTCACACCTTACCATCCAAAGCTAAATGGGTTCACAGAAAGAATGGTGAGGACTATTATTGAGCATATATGAAGAACAAATGGACACGAGGATCAGCAATATGTTTTATTGATTTTCTAATCTACCACTTAGCGAGCTACTGGTAGGACTCCGAGAGAGCTAATACTTAAAAAGCAAGCACGGTTAATTTTTGACCAGCTAAAACCCGATATTTCGCGAAATATGGGAACAAAAAGTACAACACGACAACGAAAAAGGAAAGAAAAAGACATTCATACAAGGGAAAAAGGTCATCAGGTCATGAATCAACAATCCTTTGAAAAAGAAATCAACGCCAGAGAGGTAGCAAAGTAAACAAGCCCTTATTTATTGAGAATATCGGAAGTAGAAGATAGTAGGAAGAGAAGACATGCAGATTAGCTAAGAAATAAACCCAAAGCTTCTCCTAATGACATTATGGTTTCTTCCAACTCTTTGACATCTAAAATATTTTCTAAAATATTTTGTTATTCCCATAACCTAAAGAAACGAATGAAGTGTCAAACATACAAATTCCATAGCTACCAGTTCCCACTCCGAAACATCGAACAAGCCTCCAAACAGCCACCAGTTCCTGAATTTAACGGGAACCCATCAATAAAGAGGTGACAATCATCAAGATACTCATTTTGGGTAAGATAAGAATGTAGTGTAATGCACCTGCCCACTATACTTATTATATACTTATTACGTAGGTTATTTTCATGTGGAGAACTGTATTGCATTCTGAATAAGTTAGTAACGTGATTGCATTCGTCAACTTTATAAAACATTTTAAAGTGAGTTCAAAATTTATAACAGCCTTGCACGTTATGTGCAATATCTTCACAATATCACATAATAGTGTGTTTATTACAATATATGTAGTATATCCATTATAAAACATCCACTACCTATATTATTACAATATATGTAGTTGATATGTTAATAACTATTGATAGTCATTTTTACAACAGTTCAATGTAATTGCTATAGTTTTTTAATTTTTACAAAACCTGTCAAAATCTTTAAAAGACATATACAACGATTAATAACGAATAATTCCGTAATGAAGTTATAGTTAATAATACAAATTAATGTAAAAATTATTTTACATCACGTTGTGTTTACCATGCGTGTAGCAAAAAAAAAGTTAAATGCAACGTACACGACAGTTGTTACAATGATTATCGCGCACACTAGTGCATTAAATCCAGTAATAATTTTTCTCAGTGTACCTATTAGCGATCCGAAACAATTACATCCGTCGATATGAATAACTTGACACATCTATCTTCTGTTGATTTTTTTAAATGATAAACAACAAATGTATACTTCCGCGAATAGGTATATTATTTTTTTGAATATAAATATAGAGTATACGGCGAGAAAAAAACAATAGCCAACAGATAGTCTGAATTAGGTGCATTGTTAAAAGTAGCTGTGCAACTTGTTAGAAACTCTTTGTAATAAATGTAGGGTAATTTTATATGATAACAAACAACACATAAGTATCGGCACCTCCGTACCACACAAGTTTATTTATTATATAGTAATATATAATAACACTGACCAACAATTCGATTCGAAAAGCGGCAACATTGGCTTAGCTCTGGTTTTAGAGAAAATGCCTTTATAGTATGGCCGGTAATCTGGTCTACTGCAATAATGGTTATAAACTTTCTGAAGTTTTTGGAATACATCATGATCCCAGTTCTTGGAGATTTTTCATAGACTCATCAAAGACCAGCCTAAACCAGTTTTGTTGCATAATGGAAACCATTATCCTTCTATTCCGATAAGTCATGCTGTTTCTATGAAAGAAACTTACGAAAATCTGAAAATTTTATTAGAAAAGATAAAGTTCAAAGACTATTCCTGGAATATTTGCGCAGATTTTAAAGTAATTTCAATTATTTTGGGTATTCAATCTGGTTACAGTAAATACTGTTGCTTTTTATGTCTTTGGGAAAAACATTACCATAAGCAAGGGTGGCCACTACGACAACAGTTTACATCAGGAAAAGACAATGTACAGCATCAGCCTTTAGTAGTAAAAGAAACGATCATAATATCACCTCTCTACTTGAAACTTGGGCTCCTGAAAAAATTTGTAACGGCACTGGATCTCGAAGGTGAAGGTTTTAAATACCTTCAGAGTTTCCAAAGTTAACACAAGGGAAACCGAAAGAAGGTATTTTTGTTGGACCTCAGATACGAGAAATAGTAAATGATGAAATCTTTCAAACCAAATTAACAATGAAGAAAAGAACAGCTTGTCCCTCCATGGTACAAGTTTTCACGAATTTCTTGGGAAACAAAAAAGCTAATAACTATAAAACTTTAGTAATGGATACGTTACAAGCATTTCACGCTGCTCGCTGTAATATGTCCCTTAAAGTGCACATTCTACATTCTCACTTGGATTTCTGTCCGGAAAATATGGGCGACGTTAGCGATGAACACGGTGAGCGCTTCCACCAAGACATCATGGGAATGGAAAACCGGTATCAGGAGAAATGGAATCCTGTTATGTTAGCAGATTACTGTTGGATATTAAGAAGCGATGCTGTAGATATTGTTCATAAGAGACTGAGCAGTATTTCTTCACACTTCACATTTCTAATTGCAATAATCTGAAATATATATTAAGTTATGAGCTAATCTAAAAAAAACCTTTTCATTGAAATATAAAAAAAATCGAGCTAACTTGACCTTCTACCTTTTATTAAAATAAACGTTTATATGTTTTGTATTGAAATTAGTATAAACTATTTTATGGCAAAATCAAAGTTGAAATTTGTTGGCCAGTGTAATTAGTCCGGAACGACCGATTCGAGGACGCGAATGGTCCTCAGACTTAACCGGTGACCGAATGATTATTACGCTACGGTCCCTGCTATCATTATTTGTATTACAATGAAGCTAATTTCAGGAAATTTCATCTCTAATGAATCTATGGTGTAAACAGTAGTGATGACGTAATTCGGAGGCCATGGACAAATATTAAATTTTTGCATAGTGCAATATACAGAAAACTTCTACCGGCTGCACATTCACAGCTTAAGCTTTTTTTGTTAAATAAATACAACTTCAAAGTATTACTTTACCAATAAACAAGAAAATGTTTACAATCTTACTTACCATGAAATTACATTGAAAAGAAAGATAGCACCGTAAAGGGTTAATGTTGATAACAGAATATTTATTTAATTAATTTTTGACATTAAAAGCAGATTTAATTTGCTTTTACGTTTGGTAGATTTTCATAGTATTTAGGGATACATTAATTTACCGATGAAAAAAATTGCCGGATCGGGATAATTTTGAATTCGAATTTGCCCAACATCTCGCATGCGAATCCATTATCCGATAACGCAGATCCTCTAAACATTTTTGAGCAAATAGTAAATAGCGTAAAATGTGGTAGTAAATTATGAAAGCCTGAAATAAGTCGAGTAATCATCAATGTAGCTGCAATAATCACCCAATTTTAACCCAAATTGAGTATCTATGTAATGCCAAGTAACTTGGAACTGTTGGATAATAAGGGTTATTATTGTTATTATTGTTATTATTGTTATTATTATTATTATCATCATTGTTACTATCACTGCTATATAGACAGTAAGTATCTACCACAGTAGAACAATAAGACCGTAGGCTGTAATATACACTTTCACTTAATGTTCGATGTAGTTCCTCTTAGTTCCTCTGTGTCTAGATAATTTTGCAATATAACCTCAAATGCACATGCAAACGTAGTATGTTGTAGCTATGTGTGTTTCTATATACATATGTGTAGATGTATGTGATAATGTTTGTGTGTACACAACATTACAGAATGTATGTATATTAATAAAAGAGGGTCAATCTCAAATACACTTCTTGCCCAATGTTTAACATTCATTTCATGTTATCCTCCCATTCATCGTCGCCGATCCGAGAGACTGTGTATGTGGAGCCCGTTTCAGAACATTAGTCTTGGGAAATGGCGACATGAAGATAGAATTGCAACTAGAGTTGATACGAGAAGCAATTTATACGTTTAAGTACGAAAAAACAATCGATAATATATACATATCTGTAAATTCTTTATAGGTCGTATCTCTCAGTTTACTGATACAGTTTCAGACCCCGATAGCATAACATCTTGTAATGTACCTCTATCAGGATAGAATCATTATTTGAACGTCATACCAGGATCAAACAGCATCGCTCCCGACTTCGGGTCGAACTTCGGTTTTTCGATGTAAGCTTTTCAAACGCAAAATAAAGATAGTATAACGTTATTCTAGAAACAAAATATCAGAATAGGTTTTAAAGTGGCGAATAATATAAACGACAAGACATCGAAGGTGTGTGTAAGTGCGCATTATTTCCGTGTTTTCTGTCGTTGTGGCAATGTTGTAGATTGCAACACACAAAAATAGGAGGACTTCTTTTGTAAAAATGGATGATTTCGTGAAAGATATTCTGATATTCTGAGTTGGGAATTCGATATGGTGGCTGTACTTTTTAATGGTACGAATGTTCATTTTTCTATTTATTCAATATATCTATTGGTTTATATTCATTCAATATATATCTATTGCATGGTTTTTTACATATATATTACTAAAATTTTGTAGGTATGCATATCTTTTCTAAATGTATGCGGCCGTATATCTTTTTTTAATTTAGTATACAAACCGCGAACAATTTCTACTCGAATTACGTTCTTAAACCAAAATTTAATCAAATGTACAGGAGATTCATTTAATGCAAGGAGCAATTTTTGGTCTACCATACGAAGTTAATATACAACAATTTCCAGCAACACCTGTATGTTTATTTTGCTTAACTCTCTCTAAGCTTTTGCTGTTCAAAAGCTTATAGAGACTACGGAAGAAGGCAAGCTGCCGCAAGTTACATAAATCAAAAAATACCTTTCTGCGGGGAAAATTAGCTGAATCGAAACGAACTAAAGAATTCATCTAATAAAAGGTTTGTTGAAACTAGGTAACTATTTACCAATGATTTAATAGAGTTTTCATCATAGAATATCATAACTACTGGTATTCCAATATACATAAATTCATTTCATTAAAGTCATTTTCCAGTTTCGAGCTTCTTTTAGGATGTAGATTGGTATGTATTAGGATATAGACTGTATGTACTTTGGAGTATGCGATTTGAACAAAAGCATAGAAAGTCGAAACTAACTTCGAATGTATCTGGAGCATTTAAAAATATAATTTATTATCATTACATTATCATCAAAAGCGCAACTTCAAGTTTTTTTCTCGAGGTACAACAGAGCCCAAAACTTTAAGTTTTGGGCTCTGTTGTACCCCAAGAAATTAAAACAAACAAGTACTCCTTTCGTAATAGATGAAGATACACTTCGGCGGTTTCTTCCGTATTTGCCAATAAATTATATATTTATAGTAAAATGGTGTGAAATTAAAGATACAACTATTTTTATTTTAGTTTTAGATGTTGATGAATTTCCAAATTTTGGCGCCATAAAACAGATAATTTTATTTCAAGATAGTTTAAGAAATAATATTTACTTTTTATTAAATAAATTTGTTACTTCTAATTTCAATCGCCATCTACAACGCTTTGAATTGGAACATAAAAATGAGATAGTTTGTATACTATATAATGAGTTATATGATTATACTCCACATTTACTCGATTAAAAGGATAATAAAGGAAAACTGTATGTTACTATAAAACATATCATGTAGTGTATAATATAGTTAATAAACTTTATTGCCCAACAGATTTAAAAAAGATCCAATGGCAGGAGAAAATATACACAACACAACACAAATAAAATGAAGTACAGTATACAAAAAATATATATACAGGGTGATTCTTTAATATAAAAATAAGAAAAAAGTTCCCATTGCCCGGAAACGCTTCGTTTCCCAGATACAGGGCGTTACTTATTATTTATTTGAAAATTGACTGGTTTACGTTTAATAATAGGAGCCATTTGTTATCTCATTAATAACATAATACAGAATACAAAATGCAAAATAACATAATACAAAATGTTACAAAACAATAATTTTAATAACTTTTGCTCTGCACTTGTTTATTCCAGGTATTAATGCACAGTGAGGCAAGCATTATTAGAATGAAAAAATTAAATTGATGGAATTAATGAAAACCAGCGAAGAAGTAAAGTTATAAAAGTTGTTGAAAATGACCACCTCCAATTGCACGACATACTTCGATAATGCGACGCATTGATTGACGAATACGTTCAAAAATGGATCAGTCATTTTTTAAAGCTTCCTGTTTCATTGAGACAGTGATGGAGACGAGCAAACATTGTATGATGCGGAATTACACGATTAGGGTATCTTTCCTCATAAATATGCCTAGCCTAATTCATTCTTTGAAGAGAAATATCAGTTTAAAAACACGAAACCAGTAGCTATTTTTACTCACTCCTACACTCACAATGTGACAAACAGTAATCAATTATTGACAAAAGACAATTATTGACAGTTGGTAGGCATTCCAGGTTCCAAGACAGCTAGGGCTATTTTGTTTGAAAACGATAAGATAATTTAGTCAGACGTCTATCAACACAGATACCCTAATAGTATAATTAAAGAACTTTTGAAATAATAATTATTATAAGTAAATTACAAAAAAAATGAACGCCCTGTATTTCGGAAACGAAGCATTTCCAGACACATGCTAACAGGAACTTCTTTCCTTATTCTTATCTAAAGAACCTGTCCCTGAAATATTTCGAAATATCAAAGAATTAAAAAGATGAATCATATCATCAGAATATATAATATATATGCCAAAAAATATATACAAACTAATGCAATATAAAAAAGAGAAGTTGTATTCCTAATACTTCTCAATGACTAATAAAAAATAAAAATCTTCAGGAATGAAAAAAAGGGTCACTGTCTAAGTAGTTGGCGTTTCTTGACATATGTGTTAGTGGTGCTTTTAATAGTATGTTGGTACGTGCTGTAGGGCTAAAGAAAGTGTCCGCATATCTGTGATTGTAATGGGGTATGATAAAGTACAGCTGAGATACTAAAGACGAGGATTCAATATGTTGGTGTATTAATTTAATAAGAAATTTCGCGCTAGCCGCGTCTCTGCGATGTGACACCGAGTTGAAATTATATCTACAGAATAAATTGATATAATCATTAGCACGAGGAGGATAAATGCCATTACATTCCGAAAACTATTTAAGAAATCTCTTCTGGACTCGCTCAATTGATAATTGGTGGTAGTGATAATACGGGTACCAGACAATTGAAGCATATTCCAGTTTCGAGCGGACGAGTACGTAGTAGACCGACTTTAAAGCGCAGGTGTTATAAAAATTCTTGCAGGATCTAAACAAAGATCCTAGCGATCTAGATGCAGCTGAAGTCATTGCGTCATATGTAGAGAAAACGATAGTGGGGAATTAAATAAAACTTCAAGATCCCTAAAAAACGTCAACTCTTGGGATGGAAGTGTTAGAGATGTTACATTTAAATATTTGCGGATTGGATGACCGAGTAAAGGTAAATATTTCACATTTATTAATGCTTAACTGAATTTTATTAATACAACACCAATCATTAATAACACGAATATTTCCCTGTAAACTTAAAGAATCAGAGGAAGAGCTAATTGTACTATAGGGATTCAAATCGTCAGCGTAAGCAAGAGTATTACATTCCAATAAAAATAGAAGATCATTTATATAAATATTAAAGGGGAGAGGTCCTAAATTGCAGCTCTGCGGTACGCCGCTAGAAGCAATGAATGTGTATGACACAAATCCATTACAATGGACATAACATGATCGGTTATGAAGGTACGATTGAATTAGAGTGATAACGCTAGAAGATAGCGTTATCAGTGTTATCACTCTAAATAGCACATAGTTTATCTATTCGGATGTAATGATTAATTGTATCGAATGCTTTCGTAAAATCCGTGTAGATAACATCTGCTTGTCAACGATTGTCAAGAGCTTTATTGATGTACTGAATGAGTTCAATTAAATTAGTAACAGTTGACCGTCTATTAACGAAGTCATGCTAGTTAAGAGAGAGAGATATGGTTTCATACAGTTGTAAAACCTAGTATACAGAAGTTACTCGAAAGCTTTAGCACAGTTAGGGAGAATACTAATTGGTCTGTAGTTAAAAACATCAACTTTATTTCCCTTTTTGAAGACCGGTGTTATCCACTAATTTTCCCATTAAGATTGAAAAGTAGATGTGCGAATGGTCAAGTTGAAAATAAAGCAGAGAGGTTCCCATAACACCGGAGCACAATCATGTATGAGAAAGCTCGGAATCTCATCGTGTCCAGAAACTGAAGTTGCTTTGAGTTTGTTTAAAACACGCCGATATTGAAAGAACAGCTGTTGAGTTCAAAACTGGCATTAGTGGTGTTATTGGGGAAGTTGATGAAATATCCATTTGAATTTGAACACGTTAGCAAAGGCCTGCAGAATATCAGAAGGCTGGTCAAGAACTATATTGTTGAACTTCACATATCCTGGAATTGTGGAAGAGGTTCGTTTAGCATTCATAAAGTTTTTCGATCAGTACCACCAGTAGAATTTGGGCAATCGAAATCACCACATGTCAATATTTGTTTATTGAGAAGTTCTAGAGAAAATGACTCAAAAAGTATGTCATAATCATCGCATGTAATATAAGGAGGTATGTGCATATTAACAATAAACAAAATCAGTACATAAATGTAACATTTATATATAAGTAGATCAATCGATGGAACTAAATTAGATATATGATCAACATTATACCGGACAGATGCAAGACTACTAGAGATAGCAGTTAAAGTGCCACCGCCAGTTGCATGATTAATAGCGTTAAGGCTCCTATCCCTCCTGTATACACTAAAAGAAGAATAAAAAATTGCCGTTGAAAATGAATGTTGAAAGTGCAGTTGAAATGCCGTTGACGAATTTGATAGAGTTAAAATATTCATTCTTCATAGGAGTTCTATCCTTCACGATAAAAAAAAGTGTTAAATTTATCAACTGTTCGAAGTTTTTTTACATTTCGTAATACATCATACACCATTGGCCGCTTTCGTGTTGGATTAGATGAATCAAATCTGCCCAATCGAGTTGGATTTTGAACTCGAAATGTTTAAGTAAGCTAAAATTTCACCAATAGCCGTAACGACGGAGACAACTTAATCGGATTTTGATGCGCTCTCCATTTCTGGTGTGTTAAAAAATATCAAATTATTTTTCATACTTATCCTGTCAGAAATCGCACAAATGACTTTATCAGCATCAAACGAGTGAAGATTGTGTTAATTTCTGGGTGTAATTGGTACACTCGAAATTCATTTCTTCTTGTCTTGACTGTCAGTTTATATCAGCACAATCCGAACAATAATAAAACAGTTTTCGACTTTTCCATTTCATTTATTGTGCCTCATTACAGGTTAAACCAATGTACACTTTGTGGCAAAGATCGGGTGAAATCAAATTATAAGCAGTTAAACCAAACAAGTGCGATGCGTTTTAAGAAAAATAAGATACAAACACCGAAAAAGGAGTAACGAGGACGTAGGCTTTACACCTAGGGGGTCTGTCCGAGTGACTAACTATTATAAACAAGAAAGCGAGATTAGGGAAATTAGGACAAACATTAGAATCACAAAGAGTTTAGTCAAATATGTCTATATTCATCTATATGTAGACCGACAATATTTCGAAAAAATAAATGCAGAAATAAAAAGAGAATTTTAAACAAAAAGTTGGATGTATACGAATATATACAAAATTTAATGTAGTTAACATTGATTCTTGTTTTATTTGCTTTGTTTTATTTTTTTTTGTATATTTTGCTATATATGTATAGATATTTACAGTATAAAATTACTACTATTACCTCTATAATGATAGCAAGGACTGTGGCGTAGTATGGTAAACCGGTATCAACCGGTTGATAATGAGGACCATTCGTATCCTCGAAACGGAAGCCCCGGACTAATTATATGTTACTGTATAAAAAATAAACTTGTGCGGTGCGGAAGTGCCGATATTTATGCGTTGTTTACTATTACCTCTAATAAGAAAAATGGTTGTGCGAATGAAATCTATAGTTTCATGTTAACCCTGATAAATAGTCTGTTTCAGAGTGTTATTCAACCAGTGTAGATGTCAATGAATTCATAGCTGAAGCCGTAAATATATCTAAGACAACTAGTTTTAGTTTAGTTTTCTTTATTGCCACATTTGTGGCAATAAAATGAACAGTTTCAGATAATGTATATTATACGTTGCTGATTAGTTAAATATAAAATATGTTATAAAAACAGTTACACTTTATTTTTATCGTATTTACAAAACTGTTCAATATTTTACTACACTAAACAGATACATATATTACAATGCATCATAAACGGTTGCTACATTTATTGGAACCAGTAGTTACATTACTCTAAGAAGAAATAAAATAATAATTGCAAATGTTACAAATTATAATATTCTTTAATGCAACATTTATTTACAAATGTTTAGAAAAATATGTTACAAGTTGCAATAATCTGGTATTTTATTACAAGCTGTAGAAAAATGTTATGATTTTGTAATAAAATTATTTGCACCTTTTTCCGTGTGGTTATCACCGTGACTGTACGTTAAAATTTTGACCTACGTCAATAGGAAGAAAATTTTTGGTGAATATTGACATTATTTGACTTTATTGGTAATGTAAATTGTGGATTTAAATTACAAAAAAAAAGAGATGGGTTAGATGTGTTTCGACAACGAGACCAATTTTAACATTTTTTTTGGTAATTTTAAAAGGTTTCAAAGCAGTTTGTACCGTTAAAGATCAGAATTATGAGATTAGTCAAAATGTGAAGAAGTAACATATTTTGTTTTAGATGGAGGGTTTCTTCAAGCAAATCCTTTGAATAAGAGACGTGGAAGTATAATTAACAATTAAACAACTGCAAGGACTTGTGACAAAATTCATTATACGATCAAATAAACTCGAATAAATTCAAAAATTTTGGCAAACAATTCTATTAAATAAATTTATAACTAGGAATTGATTTATTTTCCAGAATTTACCAAAAATAAATCTAGTTATTTAAATTCAATAAGCATTGTTAACTCTTTTGCATTAAGAATTGTTTAATTTTCATTCAAAAGATAAAATTAAATTAAAGTTAAATCTTAGACGTTTTAATAATTTCTGTGAACTTTTATCCCTGAGAAATTCATAAAATAAATTTTCTAATTACAATTCTTGGTAATCCAACTTATGAATAGTTAGAATTTTGTAGTATCGTTTCATCAATATTTTACTTTGGTTTAACTATTAACTATACAAGAAAAAAAGTATTCGTACCCATGAGGAGTTCGTTAGTAAGTTGAAAACCACAAACATTGATTCGCCAAGTTTAAGCGAATTAAATTCATACACTTTCAAGTAGAATGAATGTTTAAATTTATACAACTTAATCTACAACATATCAGTGAAATTGAACATGCAATTAACAGCAATAATTATCACGACTCTATCCATATTTAGAATTAGAAAACCATTCTTAAAGCCTTCCTAAATTCAATAAATTATGTGAGAATCCTGTCGACTATTTGAAATGATTACAAAGACCCGTCCTTTCGTGTTTGCAAGACACAAAATATACCTTCACGTGCACTGTAACAAGAAATTGCAACATGTTTTTCCATCATTCAATCGGTATGCTTTCGACAATTTTCCAAGTTAATTTCAAAGTATTGGAACAAAGTAGTCTAAAACGAAGTCGAGACCAACTTGACAATGGGTAGATATGAGCAAACTAAGTACAGCACCATGGAATCCTATTTCTCCCACAAGTTTCATAGCACATAATGCATTGTCTAGGGATATGTTATGATCTACGTACAATAAATAGCGAAAATTATTAATTATAAATATTAGAATTAAATATTTATACTCAACTTAATATAAAATCGAATATAAAACGAATAAATCAATTTAAAGCATCGTCCGCTAAGTTTGTTTAATAATAAAAAAAATTACGTGATTTATTTAAACAGAGATATTTATAAAAGATTTTTGTGGTTGGGTCCCCTAACGCAACGAGTAACTTGGATATTATACAAGGAATAGTTTTCCAGGAAAATGATGATCACATTCAGTAGATGTTGAAATTACACACACAAAATAAATTTTACAGATTATCCCCATTAAAAAAACGAATTCGTTGATCGTCTGCTGACATCAAGATATGTGGGAAGCCAAACTCTCTTCTTAACTTTCTCTAAATTGTCAAGAGAAGGAATTACTTTCCCACCACGCACTAAACGAACCTACTGTATATAAGAATATAGTACTGACTTCAATTTCAAATTTTATTGCACATATTTACATATACATAAAGAAAAAAAGAATAATAATATTATGGCTGCAAATAGTTGTAATGGAACAAGCTGCAAAACCTTCAAATAGTCGAAGTTGTTTAAATGTTGCGTATAGCGATAGCGACAGGTTGCTGCAGAACTTACAACAAAGTTTATCGCGCTAATAGAGTACCGGAGTAGATGGCAACAAAAGACCGGATTGTGTGACATGCAAATGTACGTATACACCTCATTCGAAGTCTAGCCGTAGGAATTAAAATAATCAATATTCAATAAGTAACTTTTAGTGGGGATTATTGTAGCGATCGTTATTACTAGTGTGGTTTACTGGCGCAACGTATAAGATATTTTGATGGTATGTATTTTGTTTTACTAAACTAGAACTTTCATTTCTTTATTCTCAACCTATTTGCAATTTTATATCGCCATTTCCTCACGATTATTACTTAAACTAGATCTAGGTGGCTTAATTGATGTGCTCCTTTGAATTTATACTTTTTGTATTGAATATGTTACATAGTTTTTGGAGGTTATATTAGATTGTATCAACTGGTCTTCGTATAATACTTGAAAAACCGGTCATGTGTTATATATACTCCACAATACTAGCAGTAATACTTTGTTTAATTTGAGCACAATTGTCATCATAAAAAAAATTATTTCTTTATATTTAAATTTTGAAACAGTATGACCAATTTGAGATAGTTCAATCTACATTAAATGCACCTGCAATTTTAGTTTACCGTAAGCTATAATTGTCTAATTGAATTCATCAAGAATGTAAACCGGGGCGATAAGATAATAGCAGATAAACGGCAATAAATTATTATTATTGCATATAAGTAAAAAATAATATTAGTGCAAGAAAGCATTACAGTAATTTTTAATCTTTATTGCACAACAATAAAAATATCCTGGTAAATGAACAGGATTATTAAATTATCAATAATTAAATTTATTAATTAAATTATTAAATTATAAAATTGTTCTTAGTAGAAATTCGGGTGTCGCATATTTCATCTTTGACGTGACAACACCCGAAAGACATTTCTACTATGGATTACGGTCGTGAAAGCCTACGCTCAAAATTATGGTTATTCATTGTTAAGTACACATGAAGAACAGATTAAAAAGAACGAAATCGATCCGGTTTTCTTTACGATTCGTTTGTAAAATGCAACGCAATTAACAAATACTTTCGATTCTTTTGAAAACATATGAAAATTAATTGTTCACGAATTGTCGAGTGTTTACATACACTTTCCCTAGAAATAAAGATATGCTGATAATTTCAAATAGGTAATGTTCAGTATAAACTGATAAGATATTAAAAAATACTTCTAAACCAAAATTCGAACCCGATGTTCCATTTATCCATCCAAATATATACAGTCAGTGTATTCAGATATGTTTATAGTAAGAATCTAATTTTTAATGTAAAAGATGTCCATTTAAGACAATGTAGAGTTTTACACTAAAACGGACGGCTAACGTTAAAACCTAGAAAAATTCCTACCGCCGCGACTTCAGTTAAATTATTTCAAATGGGGTAATAGTAAATTGTTCATGACTAAAGGAGCGGACTTAAAGAAAGTATGTGTATTAGAGTTGGATATTTTACTATATAGTTCCGGCATTGAAAATACAATTCCTCGAGTGTTCCCTGAAAGGTTTGAAACATTTCAAAAAGTTTATACAAAATACTCATCAGTAGTTCTACACTGAAGAAATTAATTCAATAAATCCTGTTCATTGACTTCGTTTTGTTAAAGCAACAAAAACAATTTATATTAACTAATAATTTTGTTACACCAATGAACTCTGTTTATTAACCTGTCTATTAACTTACTTTATGAGAAGGTGATTTTTTACCAGACAATAATAAGTGAATCTAGTCCTTATATCAATAAATCGGTTTATTGTATGTATATATACTGTAATGTGACAAATAAACATCTACGAGGTTAGCTGTCGTCAGCGCCATATTCACATCTTTTCTTGGCATTTCACATTGTCCACCTATTGAGAATCTATTGATAGAAAGACCGATTCCTATAAGAAAATTCCTTTTTTTAACCGAATATCTTATGGGCGTAGAAGTAATAATAATAATATAGAAAATTATAAGAAAGTTCAGACAACGATAATTACAATGGCCAACAAATTTCAACTTTTTATTTTGCCATAAAATAATGTATATTAATTTCAATAGAAAACATATAAACATTTATTTTAATAAATCAAGTCAAGTTAGCTCGATTTTTCTTTTATATGTCAATGAAAAGATTTCAAGATTAGATCATAATTTAATGTATCTTTCAAATTATCATAATTAGACATGTGAAATAATACTGCTCCTGATAAACAATATCTACAGCATCTCTTCTTAACATCCAACAGTAATCTGCTAACATAACAAGATTCCATTTCTCCTGATACCATTTTTCTATATTTTCCGTCGCCCATATTTTCCGGACAAAAAACCAAGTGAGAATGTCACTTTAAGGGACTCTAAGGGACATATTACAGCCAGCAGCGTGAAATGCCAAGCTATTTTTTCCTTCGCTGGTTCCTTTGGTTTCATAGATTTCCTCATGTACTGTTTCCCTTGTGTTAATTTTGGAAACTTTTCACGCAGGTATTTAAAACCTTCACCTTCGAGATCCAGTGCCTTTACAAAGTTTTTCGTGAGCCCAAGTTTCAAGTGGAGAGGTGGTATTATGATCGTTTCTTTAACTACTAGAGGCTGATGCTGTACATTGTCTTTTCCTGGTGTAAACTGTTGTCGTAGTGGCCACCCTTGCTTATGGTAATGTTTTTCCCAAAGACATAAAAAGCAACAGTATTTAGTGTAACCAGATTGCATACCCAAAATAATTTAAATTACTTTAAAATCTGCACAAATATTCCAGGAATAGTCTTTGTGCTTTATCTTTTCTAATAAAATTTTCATTTAGGCTAGTCTTTGTTGAGTCTATGAATAATCTCTAAGAACTGTGATCATGATGTATTCCAAAAGCTTCAGAAAGTTTATGAACATTATTGCAGTAGACCAGATTACCGGCCATACTGTAAAGGCATTTTCTCTGTAACCAAGGCTAAGCCAATGTTGCCGCTTTTCGAATCATTGTTACTTTACATATGCTGCTCAATTTCATCAGTTACCAACTTAGGACAAAAATCTTGTTGGACAGTGTTATGGGAAAGACTCCAATTAACAGATTTTGTATATGATTACCTTCTTCATTAGTCAATGCCAGGTCTTTTCTACAGCAAGTTCCAGGGTAGACGTCAGTCATATAAAAGTTATTATCGCCAATTAAAAGTCTTTCAGTTCACTTCATCAAAATTCTCAAGTATCATTTAACATTGTTGTATGTGGTCAAAAAGCTCATTAGGAAGTATAGAATTTCATCATCAATTGCGTCCTGCATCATGTTACAACAAAAATTATTGGTTTCGGCATATATTTGGATAATAATATATTTTAAATTGAAAAAAAAAGTATTACGGGTGACAATGGAGTAAAAACAATTGCCAACGTAATTAAACGACATTTGTAAACAATACAAATTTTATTTGTGACTATGTCTAACTGTCGTCCGGTCATCTTGTGTCTAGATATCCTCCAAGTTTTACAGTGTTATTCAAATTTACCTCACAATACATATAGTACAGTACATATTCGTCGACATAATAAATAACCATTTATTAAGACGACTCGTTCCTTGGTCTTATTTAGGACAATTAAATTGTTACGTTAACGTTAAAATTTTTCGTTCAGCGTATATTTTCCGAACGCTCAAGCAAGCGTGAAAAAACTAACTAATATTCTGCGCCGTGACCAGTCTCTGCGTCTCTGGATCAAAGAGATTCAACACCAAAGTAGCCACGCATAACCCATAAATTTCGATTTAAATGAAACTGTATACATATATATATATATATATATATATATATATATATATTATAATTATATATAGTACTAATTCTACATAGTAATTTTTTTAATGCAATGTCAAATCTTGTGTACTATATGCAGGAATTTCCAAATAGGTGACGCAATTTACGGATTAATATAAGTTTTCCACAGGAGGAGCATAACTCAAATCGGGTGTATACATATACGTAAGAGATGTTACGTGATAGATATTTTTGATGCCAAGAGCTCAAACCGCCCAAGACCCTTCATCAGTTTTGCAATGGAATTTAACATTCGCGTATGTTTAAAGCACGTTTAAAACAATTAAATATCCAAAAGTAATCGGATAAATCGTATCATAAACCCCAATTTTGGATCGATTAGGCATTCTGTACTCAAACTAGAGTAACTGAATAGCAAAATACAATCGGATTGATATTTGTAGAATAATTATGAGTATTCATTATATGACGAACGAATAGAAATTTAGTATCATACTCTTGTAGTTCACGTTATCTGTAGTAATTAATTAACCTACACGATGGTATAATTTACAAGGTCGATCAGATAAATCGTACGGTAACTCAAAAAATATTAAATTTTCATTAATATTGTGGATACAATAAAAAATACACTGTTTGCAATATTCATGTTGAAATTAATAACATGTTTGCAACTTAGCCTTTGCCGTAATGAAGTTAGCAAAATTAATTTAACACTTATTTCTTTAATGAAAAAACAATACGATCTACGGAACCCTCAAAACATTTTATAAAATGGCACGTTAAATTACTTCTTTTTAAATATTAACGCTGTTTAGGGCGTATGCGCTATTTGTTGACAATAAGGGTATATAATAGTAGCAGTAGCGAAAAGAAAGTTGTATTAAAAAATAACAGCAATACACCTCTTAGCATTTTATTTCGCAATTATTCAGTTTTTTCCGATAAGCGAGCCTTTTGAAGAATACAAAAATCCCGACGATTTTATCATGGTACAAGTGTAGTTTTTGTGTGTATTTGCATAATTAAGTATGTTTAATTCTGTACTTATTCTATTTAATGAATAGATAACAAGTGTTGGCGCCTGCCTTTAAAAATGGCATGGAAACTAAAAATACAGATGATTCATTGACTTATCTCATGCCGCTTATCAATTATAGCATGACAAACGATGAAACAATGCATAATTCGCAGGAGAATATCACTATTTCTGAACAAGAAATGTCGTTTAAAATGCTTTTATTGCATTCAGATTTCGCATTGCGCTTTCTTTGGTTCACACCACAGCATGAAACAAGTTTCGAATAAAAATTATTATTCGGAGAAAGGCTCTGGACAGCATCGCGTGTACAGAATGTTCAGTTTCCACGATATAAATTTGGTTTCTTAAATGGAACACTCTATATTTTATTGCGTTTTTTTTATGTTTCTCTCCAATTCAATAAGATCAAATTAAACTTTCTTCGACGTTTTACGTGTCCTATGCAGTATTTGACTATAAAATAATTACCGTGCGCTTGAACTCATGAATTTCAACGTACACATTTACACCTTAAAAAGAACTCGTAGTTTAGATTAAAGAAAGGCTGTCATTGCTGTCAACCAGGCGAGTTAGTAATTAATTTATAGTCAAAAAGCGTATGTTTCATTTTTAGTTCTGCAAATTCTAATTCGTTTTCTGAGGCTGGGATACCTTTTCATTTTTTAATCTAACCTGTTCTATATACTACTAGTTGTTTAGTTTCATCCAGAGTTATTTTTTTATTTTCGATTATTATCAACTTTATTCTCACATCCGCTTTAGTTTATAGTTTTAGTTTACTCTTTTTAATTTGTACAGATATATTCACTTGGACCTTCGTTCTTTTATATTTACTATGTGGTTTAACAAACGCCCTCGATAAGAACTCACGAATATCTGGATAAAGGATCATTATTCTTTCGAAGTTATCAGCGGTACAGAGATTTATTGCACAATTTGTTCAGTGGCTGTAGAATACTTCAAAAAAAATTTCAACGTTGAGCTCAATGCTGGTGTATCTAATTAGAATTTTTATTCCCCTTAGATAATCTAGTCTAAAAATTTTCTAACAGAATAAATGGGTAGAAAGAAGTATTCCTGACGAGTCAACGTTACGAAAAAAATTTCTTCCAAAAGTATACACAAAAGCCGTAAATAAAGTTAAAACCAGTGTAGGAGACAATTACTATTTGTTAAGCGCAGACGAAACTATGGATTCGTTACAGCGACGTATTATTCACTTAATTGTTGGTGTTTTGTAAACAGGCTGCTGGCCTGTTTACATTGATGAATGTATGAATGAATGAAACATGATGAATGAAACAATGATGAAGTTAATTAATTAATATTGTGTAGTATTGCCCCAGGATTGTCTTGCCACGTTCCAGATAATCAATTAACAGCATTGCAGAAGATGGGGGCCATAACGTTAAACAATGTAATTTTGCTCTGTATGGCGACTTTCGTTTATTTTTATTCAGGCGTCAACATTTGCAAACACCTTATGAAATTCTAGATAGACATTGATTACTGTGTTAATTTTATTGTTCGAATTGTTTACCTTTTCTGAACATCTAGTAGTTAACCGAAACTGGAGAGACCAATTCTCCACTACCTGGAATAAAGGAGCGTCATCATCAAGCACACTGATCATATATTCATTAATTTGTTGTAACGTTAAACATCTTTTTTTGCAGATACGAGCAGCGTTAAGTTCGTTCTTCTCAATTTTTCTTTAAATTTTTGGGTAGCTTCTATTTTAATTTAATACAACTTGTTAACAAATGTAAGTACAAGAAAGAATGTTGTCCTTTCATTTCACGGATAAAAGTATTTTGAGAGCTCAATTTACAAAAATAGAGATAGTTTGATAATTTTTGCAAAATTGCAAATGTGTTTGCTGGGTTTTTAGATGCTTTATATGCAAGAGCAGTAATCCAAATTTTGTTTAGTTAAGTTTTTCTTAGGGTTTTCGACGTGCATCGAAAAAATTTTTATATTTATAAATTCTACAAGATGGCCTTCGGGATCGTTGCCATGTTATTTATTTTTTTGCAAATAGAACATCTCAATAAAACGAGGATGACAGTTATGGGAAATACCGCCCTTTTTTAATCACAGCTTGATAGAATTAATTAAACAATTATTACTTTATTTAAACAATATGTAAATGATTGCTTTTTAATTAATGTTTTTTTTTCTTTTATTCTCCGTTCAAACCAAACAAACTTTACAAAAATCCAATGATTAATGATCATTAGAAAATCAATTTACTCTAGAAAAATAAATTAACAACACAATTAATTTTTCAGATTTATCCATCAGAGTCCAATTGAATTCAATCAAATTATATAGTAAACCTGCTTCTGGAAAATTTACCTTCCCAAACAACCAACTGATAAAAAGAATATCAGGTATGTAAAACAGCGAAGCGAAGTTTTGTAAACAATCATCTCTTTATTGACCAATAATAGCTATCCGCTAAAAATCGTAAACAAAACCATAAAAAATGAAAAATTTTAAAATACTGGATAGAGATACTAAATAAAAGTTATAAAACTGTATGTGCATTGGAGGTGATTTACATAAAAAAATCCTAATCTTGATCGAATAAAAATTTTTTAATTTTTAAAATTTTTCATAAATACAAAATGTTTAAACCTTATGTTTACTAATTTATTATTTTGTACTTTGTCGAATTTAAAATATTTTTAACCACTAATATCGACAAAGAAATAAAATGTAGATGAAAACAAATCTCCAAAGGCACTATCTATAACATAGTATCATCGCTTTACTTGATCCTTGTCCGCAACGAAGTAAAGTTGTACGAGAAAAACAAAAACGGTCACATGATTTTTTAATAACTTTCCGGTGTAGTACTGCCTTAATTTAAAATTAAGTGTTGGCATTATTCTTTTTCCACCAGGAAAGACGACAAGTCCTAATTGCATCGTTAAAACTAATAAGAAAATGTAAAACAAAAATACGATAAAAAGGAAACAGGATAACACTAAACACGTTTAGATAATTTTAATGTTTATGTGACTGTAATGACTTTGTTAGCTTCTGATGAAGACTGAAACGTTAATTATTAATCTGTGATCAATAAATAAAGTCGATGTTTACCATATCTATCATCCTCGTTTTATCCTGGAATTATTAAGACTAAGAAAAAAAATTACATTAAATTTCCTCAATTAATCCTATTTATTGGTAATGCTACAACGAAACATCCGTGACTTAATGCATTTTATCTATGGGTGATATGTCATCAGCGCCACCCTCATATACTTTCTTGGTATTTTCATTAACTGCCTTCGTATTTCATTTTTCCATTCTCAAAACTTTCAAATAAAAGTGATATATTTCCACAGCGAGAATCACTGTAAATTTCAATTGTATCAAAAGTTAATATCGTCAATTGAAAATCAGTGGGTTTTCTTCAAAATTCTCAGTATCATTTAACGTTGTTCGTAGTCAAGAATGTTATTAGAGAGCGCAGAATCTCAGTCCCTGCATCAGGATACAGCAAAAATAATTAGTTTCAGCATCCAATTTGATAATCATACATTTTAAATGGGAAAATTTATCATAGGTGACGATGGGATTATAGCAATTGCCAACGTTGTTAAACAATAGCCTTAAACGACGCTAATTTTATTTGTAACTTTACGTCTAACTATTTGTACGCCGATATCTCCAATTTAGAAGTGTTTATATAACATTACACATTTTCAAAATTTTCAAGGGAATTACTGTAAAGAAATCTGAAGTGCATCTACATGGGTTTACGAAACAGAAAATTTCGAAAATTCGGGTTAGCTTCCTTTTATGTCTCGACATCTTAAAAGTACCTTGTATCGATTTTACACCCATAATTTCTATAAATAAGTCAAACATTTTCAACATTTTAATTTTTCTTCATGAAAAACATTGAAGTATACATTCCCGGAATCTGATGGATGAAGGAGTTCTAAAATATTTTATATTGATTTTTGTTGTTATAAGGATGGTTATTAAGGTTAACCCTCAATCTCATTCGTCGGATTTCAAAAGAAAGTTATTATGTTAGAAGTTCTTGTTGCTACTGCTTAACTCCGCTTAAATACCTATGCATCAAAAAAATGTCACTTCCTAAAATCTGATGGTGAGTAACCAAAAATACATAATGGTAAAATAGCTCAGCTCTCTCGCGGTATTGATGGAATAATTCACGGCGAACGCGACAAAAGGAGAGAAAAAGTATACTAACAGGCGGACATGTTTCTGTCTACCCAACGTCATCAGCGCGGTTTCGAGCGTATTTTTATCTTTATCTTCTGTCCCTGTTGCCTCACAGTTAATGCCACGACTTCCAAAACGACAAACTCGACATTTATTGTGCCCTCTAGTGCCATAGAAACGCCTGTCTGCCGTCCAAGAAGCAGGGACATAAACCGGGTACTGTTCCCTCGAATAGTTCTCTGACTACTTAACAAAGAGATGGCGGCACTAGTAGCGCTTTGGGAAACCGCACATGTGAATATACCCACAGGCTTACCATGGTGTATATAAATATTGTATGTATGTAATTGTACATAATGTATGTATGTATGTAAATAGTGTGAGGTAACAGCGACAGAAGGTAGAGATAGAAGTACGCTTGAAGCCGCGCCGATGACGCCGAGTAGGCAGAAACAGGTCCGCGTGTTAGTGTACTTTTTTATCTTGTTTTGTTGCGTTCGCTGGGAATTAGTCCATTAATACCATGAGACAGCTAAGCTGTCTTAGCATTATATATTTTTAGTTATTGTTTCTTGGCATTTTCTGATGTGTTCTACTAATGGTGAGTTCTTAAATTTAAAATGACCAACAAAACAATGTTTCTAATGAGTGCATTTTGCATACCATAAATCTTGCCATAAATCTTGAATAACATTACCAATGTTATCAAATAATTTCGTGTTTAAAGAAAGGTTGCGTATCAATAGATGAAAAAACGTTTAGGATCTTTACTTAGCAATCCTGTAAAACTTCCCATTTGGCAGCATTTTATTGAAAGAATTGTTTTTAAAGAATTAAAATAATTATTGGAATTTCCGCAAAGTAGTAAATCTAGTAGTCTCTTTATTGACTGTTATATCACCGTAATTTAGTTTTATTTTTGTTGTAAACATAACGCAGGGAAACTATAAAACAGGTTATTTTAGTTATTTATAGCAAAAAAGCACAAATAAAAATGTTGAAAAAATTCTTACTACATTTTTGGTGAATAAAGAACCACCTGTAAAAAATCTAAAGAAATTTATGTTCGCTTTGTTGTAGTTATAATAAGAAATTTGTTTTTTTTTTTTTGTAAATATTTAAAAAGCATAAATTAATATAAAATTTTAATATGTTATAAGTTACATCTTTAATTGACTACCATCTACTATTACCTTTTTCTGCAAATTAATTTCTTCACACAGATATCCTACTTAGGTCTTTTGATAAATGTTTGTTATTTTCCTTTCTGTACAATTTAAATACTTTTAATGTTTTAGTGAATAGTAAAAGAGTGATTTGGAGAGAAATAAATTAAAATATAATATTTCATTTTTTAATGGTTGCTATTAAAAAATCGATTATCAAGAAAACTTGATAATCGAAAAAAACATAAGAAAACCGTTGTTAAATTGTTTTTTGATTTTGTGGGTGGTATAAAGTAAATGAAATTATTATATGCTAATACATAATTCCATTGTGCCTCAATAAATTAGTTTTTAATTTAAATTTTCACGCAGTAATATTACTTGGAAGTATAAGATGTCGTCAAGCATGTACGAATGGCATTGAAATCGAACAAATATCAGCGACGCACGACACTTTCACTTTCAACGGAAAGGAGCAAACACGTTCTCGCAAAAACCTATAAAGAAATTCTTATGAAGCTTATTGTCAGAGCAGTAGGCGTATTTATTTCGAAGAAGGATAATAAACAAAAATTGACCTTGTTACCGACAATAAAAATCAATCCATTTTTTTTACAAATTGGTTCGAACGATTTTTGTTTGTGTTGTAGATTAATCTTTTAGTTTTCGGTGTTCTTTTTATATTCACACATTTTATCGAAAGGTTGGGGATACATTATGCATTATTGTCTTTTTGATGAACGCAATAGTCAAAAACTAAAATTTATTGCGAACAATAGTAAAAATACAAAGGTTCTATTCGACTTTATTTTGTTTATGTTCAACAATGGACTTACCTTAATTTGTATTTATGTGCCTACTTATTTCGCTTTCTTCTAACTTTTTTATAAATTCTTAGTAAAATACCCAAGTAAACACAACAACCATATTTGTCGGCGAGCTTGTCAAACTCGTTTAAAATCAACGATCGTTTGTCTCATTCCGTTTAAGTAAAAAGCACTCAAACGGCTTAAATTTATACACTAGAGGAACTGTGTTTGACGGTGTTAAATCAATTGGGGTTTTCAGAAATGGACTGGTACCGTATCCTTGCAGGAACCATAGTGCTAGTGACATGGATGAATGGGTAAGTTTATTTTTATCATTTAGTTTCTATCATTTTGTAAATGTCTTGTTTCTTAAATTAACCAATTAGAACAGCTTTGGAAATGTCAAGAAATTATAAACTAAACTCTGGTTGTACCACCTCGTGCTCAGTTGGAAACTAACTGGAATCGAATGTTTTATGAATCATAATGTTCATAATATGAATCATAATATTTCGCTCGAATTTACTCGAATTTTATTATCTTCGTTGGTTTCCAATTAAATAAGTGGGAAAAGCCCTTTTAAAATACCGATTTTTCAACAGTCTTACACACCTTTCTAGCTTAGATGCTGTAGTAAGTTCGTCAGCAAGCATCTGCAAGCAAAGTAAATATCTGCAGTTAGCTTATTTCATTTTTTATTGCGGCAAACCTTTAAACTAATTTTGCTTCCATTACAAAACTTTAAAATATCACTTTTCTTGTTTTGATATTGGCAAATCGATTAATAATTTTTTCAATGAATATTTGCAAATATCATCTTCAATCGTAAGTGTTGATAGACCAACTAGTAGTTCTTATTTTCTTTAATATTATTAGCCAATAAAGCAGTAATTTCATAATGTGTATCGTTGCTCGAATAATTTACGTAATGCTATTCGTTAAAGTGAGATGCCATTATGACATCAGATTTCGCAGAAAGTTGCAAGAACAGCCACAAAAATACAAACTGGATTTTCTTCTTTTAACGGAACACATTGCTTTGATTATTTCAGTAACACGCTCTAAGAAAACTCACCGGTTGATTTATTAAAATATCTTCTCTTTCACACTGAAATTGGTATCTTTTCATGTACATATATCAAAATCTCTTGAAGTAGAAGCATCTCTGTATGATTTTAAAATATCCTTCTCCTTTTGTTTTTCGCGTTCTGCTACGCCCCCTACGTAGTGTGTCCCTTGAGACCTAGTGTCTTCCAAAGCTCACCAGAGACTTTATTCCTTTCTCTCCGTTTCTGGTGTCACAAATAACATGGCGAAGTTTAATGAAAAAGAACGAAGTCTTTGGCGGACTTATTGTACTCGACCAATTCAAAGTCAAATACGCTGATTGCAAAATTAAGGTGGATATTTATTTAAAAATTATATTTTTATTTCCAGAGTTTATGGCGAATCCTATTGGAGATGGGAGTGCTTTAACGGTCACTGCAATAAGCTGAGAATGGTAGACGGTAATCAAAGCGTAGCTTTGAGTTTACCAGCATGCCGACTTTTTTGCTCAAGATATGCCGCTCTATGGCCAAAACCAACCGGAGAGATTATGATCGGGAATTATTTAGCTAAATTGAATGTGAACAGCATTGACGTTTTAAGTTACCCCGCCGACAGTCGCATAGCCGATAGGATTAGAAGTGCTGGAACCCGCTTTAAAGACTTGATCGATAAAATAGAACCCAGAGGAAATCGAATGAGCGGTGGAAAATCTCTAGTAGTAACATTGCAGATCGCCCAAACAAACGTTACGAGATTAGCTTTGAATATCAGCGAGGCTTACGTTCTAAAGGTAGAAGAAACGGTTGATGGTCGTATGAATGCTACGATTACTGCCGAAAATTATTTCGGTGCTAGACACGGATTGGAAACCTTAGCTCAGTTAATAATTTACGACGATATAAGAGACGAATTTCAGATCGTTAGGGATGCCTACATTACAGATAAACCGCAATACACGTATCGAGGAATCCTATTGGATACGTCGAGAAATTACGTTTCAGTAGATACCATTAAAAGAACATTAGAAGGCATGGCCATTTCAAAATTGAATACGTTTCATTGGCACATTACCGATACGCATAGTTTTCCTTATGTTTCGCAATCTAGACCGGAATTGTCGAAGATAGGTGCTTATTCGTCGAAGAAGGTTTACACACCACAAGACGTTGCGGATATCGTTGAATACGGACTCGTGCGAGGCATTAGAGTCATGCCCGAGTTTGATGCACCTGCTCACGTCGGAGAAGGTTGGCAGGATACTGGATTCGTTGTATGTTTGCATAAGCAACCGTGGTCCTCGTATTGTGTTGAACCTCCTTGCGGGCAGCTAGATCCTACTCAAGAAAAACTGTACGACTATTTAGAAGGTGAGAAGCTTTTGGATTTTTCGAAGACTTAATTAAGCAAAGGTACCCATTCTCGCACATTAAAGCAGGTTCTAAAATCTAGTCTATCTCGTTCGTTCGTTCGCGCTTTCCAAAGCCTAGCTTTAGTAAACATACATTTCATTTACGTAACTGTATAGCATAAGTGTTAAATGGTTCTATTTATATATATTTACTATATCCAAAAAAATAAATTCCAAAAGTGATTTTAAATGTTTCAAAAACGAAATGTTATTTCATCATGCTTGTTACCGCCACTGTAAACGTTTCCAGGTTCTCCACAGTCGTCATATCCTAATTTTATTCTTAATCTGGTTTCCAGTGTTCTACCAATTTTCCTATCGTGCTCTTCAAACTGTTAAAACATTCTTTGTTGTCACCTTATTTATAGATAGCTGAGATAATTCCTATTTTCCAGTCCCGCGAGACCTTTTCTCGCATATTACTTAAGTATTATTATATTTAGAAATTAGTCTTTCTTCCCGGATTTGAAATATTTTACAATATTTACGGTTATCTGGCGCTTTCCTTATTAATGTTCTTCATTGCCTCTTGCCCATATAATTTCCTTCACATGTGATCATTTTTCTCTTGTGCCATGAATAGAGTGTACTCTCTATGTTCATTTTCCTCCTTCCCATTTAAGTTTAAATTCACTTAATTGGCATTTGCTTCCAACAAACATCTGTCCATATTTTATGTCGCTTTCATTAGGATACTTCTTTCCACTTTTATTATTCACGTTTTATCTTGGCGAATGGTAAAGTAATTTTTGGTTTTCGTTATAAATTTCTGGAAGTCAAACAAAAAACAAAATCTGTCCACGTTTTTTCTTTATTCGTTTTATCACCTCTCTTGCCTTCGTTTTTCAGTTTTGTATTTGTTGTAGTTTTGTTATTCAAACAAGTCTTCCATAGTTCCCCTTTTTTAACTGCTCTTTTATATCATCTGACCATTACGCCCCGCTGTCCTTTTTGTTGTTCCATTGATGGTATTTTTCTTTTGTTGAGTTCTCTTTAAGCTTACGATTTAATTATTTTGCGTCATGTTTCTTCTTATCCTATATTACATTTATACTTAACTGAATAGTGGTCGCTTCCTGTTTTTGCATCTCTCCCCTATGTCAAGTACATATTTCCAGTCTCCATAATCCAGTCTCATTCTAATAGTAATGTTAAGAATTGCAGTCATCGACAGTGGCACATAAAACTCTGTAAAGTTTAGATCTGTGACAGTGTTACATTAAACGTGCGACGACTTAGCTGTAATTATTAAATACAATTGTTTTCTTTTTTGCGAAAATTTTAATTCTTTTGTCGTAACATGTTTAAACTTAATTGCCTCTTTAGTTATCGATTTTCTACATTGTATTAATTTTTAATACAGGAATCTATCACGACATGATAAACCAATTCGATCCAGATATATTCCACATGGGCGGGGATGAAGTCGCATTTAGTTGTTGGAATTCCACCCCGAGCATCGTTAATTGGATGCAAGCCAAAAATTGGCCTACGTCTGAAGAAGGTTTCATTAAACTATGGGATCTATTCCAAAGTGAAGCTTACGCCCGTTATATGAAGTTGGCCGGTAAAGAAGTACCCGTTATTTTATGGACTAGCGGTTTGACGAAACAACAAAACGTAAGCCACTATCTACCGAGCGATAAATATATAATACAAGTTTGGACAGGCGGACATGACCCGGAGATTGACCATCTTCTTAATAATGGCTACAGTTTGATTTTAAGCAATTACGATGCATTATATTTAGATTGCGGATTTGCCGGTTGGGTCTCCGATGGAAATAATTGGTGTTCACCTTACATAGGTTGGCAAAAGGTTTACAATAATAGCCCGGAGAAAATCGCAGGTAATAAAGTAAATCAGATCCTAGGAGCTGAAGCGACTCTGTGGACGGAACAAGCGGATGATAGCTCTATAGATGGCAGACTATGGCCGAGAGCAGCCGCTATGGCAGAACGTCTATGGGCTGAACCTAGTGAAGGATGGAAATATGCTGAACAGAGGATGTTAGTACACAGAGAACGGTTAGTGAAGAGAGGTATAGCTGCTGATGCTTTGGAACCAGAGTGGTGCATGCAACACGAGAATCAGTGTGCGACGGAGCCACTATAAATTAAATAATTCAGACACGTTAGAGATGTAAAATAGTATTGAATTTCACCTTAATGTAATCTATAAAATAATAATAATGATAATACGTTTTTGTATTAAAATAAACTTTTTACCGGTGTCATTTTTCCCATATTGTCAAAGCGTAAATATAATAAAGTAGATGTAATCACCGAGAAATAAATACTTTAAATAGATGATAACTGAAAGAAATACGATATGGGTTGCCTAACTACGAGACATTCTGCAAGTGCTTCAGAGAAAAATCCCAAGCAAGTATGCAATACAGAATGTAACCGCAATATGCACGTACAGTGCAGGATGTAAATATCATAAACAATTTATTCAATAAACATGGAGGACGTAAATACATGAAAAGTCATGTGGAATTGCTGCTCTTTTGCGGCGACTAGATAGACTCGTGTCTGTTCGTTTCATGACAAAGGGTTCGTGTGCCTATCGGTTTCCCCGAAAGTCGACAAAATACGAGTTTGTCTGGTAGTTGCAAAAGAATAGTGGTTTCACCTGCCTTTATCCTCTCTATTCATTATTATAACCTGCCCTCTAATCTTGGAAATATCTTGGTTTAATTCATTGAAGAGTTGGTCCTGATATTAATCAGTACCTTCAAAAAATTCTACGAAGTACGGCGTTTACAGATTACCAATTCAGATTCACAGGACGATCGCAATAATTTATCAAACATCTCAACTATTAGAACATTACAAACTAATATTAACAAGGTCACAGTCAAAGTAAACAAGGAACAATTAGAAATGATTTATGATACGGGCGCAATAATTAATAAATGTTATGGGAAGAAATTGGGAAACCCAATTTAAAACAAGCGAAAAATTTAATTGTTTACAGGCATTTGGTGTTTGGCGTTTCGTACACCTATGTCACAAGGTGCAAAAATTTGTACTATCGATACAAATCTAAATAAAAGTAACAATCTACCAATAGGTGCGCAACAAGAAAACATATTTAATTATTAAAAACCTATAACGAATTATTTGATAATCGGGCATAATGCAGAGGAGCACTTTACAAAAATATATCATTCAAAAACGATAAAACCGAAAGCATTCAAACAGGGATCTGTTCCAATAACATTACAAAGGCAGGTAACAATAAGCAGATTAGTAAATGAAGGTGTTTTAGAATCAGTGGGTACTGTATGTTTGTTGGCCGAAGATATTTGTTGATGACTCTGTTGATATCCTTATTATAGAAACCATTGTTGAGGAGGGTCTTATAGTGTCCGACGAAGCATCTCTTAAAGCTCTATCGAAATCTACTGCAGACCTAATTCGTTTTGAAACGACTAAATATCTTGAATAGGGCAAACCTAACATTTTCAAAGCTTAGAAAATGGTCCTCACGATGTTGAAGTCAAAGTCATCTATTGTTTCTGCTGATAGAGACAATGCTCCAGTAGCTCTTGACCATTCTCAATATGTAGACTAAGTGATGGAGTTGTTAGGTAACGAGTCGTATGCGCTTATATCTAGAGACACAACTTCCAAGTTAGACGGCGAAATTAGATCCCTCAGCAGATCATCAGATGTTGCTCCTGAAGCCCAAAAACGTCTAATCTCAGGTGAATCCAAACCACCTCGGTTGTATAGTCTTCCAAAGATTTATAATCAAGGCATACCTCTTAGATGTATTGTTAGCACTATAGACTCTCCTACCTACTACTTATCCAAGTATCTGGCCAACATACTACAAAATTACAACTTCGCATATACTTAACTACGCTCATTTTGTGGAAGATATCTCTAACATTCATACTGAACCGAAGGTTCCTACCCCTGATTCAGTTAATATCATCGAACAGCTCCTGCAACGGGATGGTGAATCTGCTAGTTTATGTCGTCTTGTGGAAAAATGTCTTACTTCCACATATTTTACGTTCCAAGGGCAATCGAAAACTTACACTTGTTGATAGGTATCTCAATGCCACCTCGTATCATCATTCAGCACAAAAGGTCTCGGTTATTATTAATTCCTTAGTTCACGGAACGGTGACAGTCTCTGAATCCAACACTGTGAATCTTGTGAACACCGAACTGAATCACGTATGGAAAATCCTCCTCAACAATGGTGTTCATAATAAGGATATAAACAATCATCAACAAACATCTCTGTCCAACCAGTAAACTTACAAACGATAACACTACTATCAATTTACCGTTTATTTTCCTTATATCCACAAGGTAACGGATAAAATCAGTAAGATTTTGAAAAAACGAAACATCAAAGCGGTCTTCAAAACAGGACGCTCTGTCAAAACTTGTCCGACAGAGCACGAATGTTGCCATAGAACACGCCTCCCCTAGAATTCGGCTATTGCTGAACGCCATCTAGGCTCTAGCCACCACATTTATTATTCAGTTCGATTTCATTACATTCTAATTGTTCCCATTATTAAGGGATATTAAATATCCTAAGCGTAACCCCTAGTAAATATAAACCAGTCATCCGTTGCGACCCATCCTCGACCTAACCATGATCGTCATGTCCTACCAATCAGCGATAGGCCCTATCCATCGTCGGTATAAAAATGTGCTACTCTCTTCGTTCCCCGCAGTTGATCTCCGCCTCTGGCTTGGTTCACATGCTAAGTTGCCGTGATCACTTGCTTTCTGTTCAGTTAGTTTCGTCTCTGGCGTGGTTTACATGTTGAGTTACAGTGTTAACTGTTGCCTCTCATCTTTCCCTCTCCTGAAGAAACCTCACGTGATTGTGGGCGAAAAATCGAGTTTTCGTTTAACAAAAAACGACATGACACGGTTCAAATCCAGAACGCATTTCGATTTAACCTAGAGATAGTATTCAATTTTCTGAAACTATTCAGTATATTTGAACTTTGAAGATTATCGGCAGGTGCGGCTTTTAACACAATCACAGAGAGCATCAAACAAATTAAAATTTGAACAAGCAATTGTTTGTAGCTCCACTCTTTTCCTTCGATAGAGTGGACTATATATGTTAACGGTTTATTCTGGTTAACAGCATTTATACAAACATTTGACTTTTCTCCTATTTATTGACTTCAAAATGTGACAACACTGAATATTTTTTGTTGACGTTACTGTCTTTTTTTACACACTTTATTCTTTTTTCATTAACAAATAGCGTTCTACACTGTAACACCGATAGTTCACTAAACTACACCAATGATTCGTATTTCCCCGTCTTTTTAAGTGTAAGGTGCTAATTTTAAAAGTAGTTATAGGTACTACTTATGTTTATTATAACTAACCATTGCCATTAATTAAGCCAAAGAGATTGTAATCTCGAAGGAAGTCTTAGCGTCAAATTGCGGAACATGTTGACTTATCAGTGAGTATTTTAAATATTTTAAATATACTAAATTTCGAAAATGCTGGAACTGATACCTCATTTCTTTTTAATATTACCAAATTTTATTAATACATAAACACCTGAAGTATTTGTAGCAACGACGAGTGTACTAGTACGACGGACTACGACACGACAGGATCAAAATATAGCTATCTACGTTTAACTAAAAAATTTTGAAAGAAGTTTCAAAGAAGGCTAAGAACAGTTAGCTTTCGAGCCAGTGTATTAGCACTTAACAGAAGCACACTTTCGAGCGAGAATCCAATTTTACGAACGAAATATCCATTGTAACTGGGCATACTCGAACTGCAGCTCGTTTACAAATGTCTACACAACTACATTTATTAAACGTGTAATTTATATCCTTATGGTTTAAATGCGATCCCTTACCTGGTAAACTTACTAAATGAGAAACGATTTGTTGTTCAATGTACATCGTACTTTTATTGCAAGCAAAATGCTAAAGTTAGCTATAAATTAATCGTGAAAATATATTAAAAGTGATAATGAAGCTTGCTGAAAATACAAAATATTAAAATACCAAGCCTTTATCGATGATAAAACTGATTCATTATTTTCAGAAAGATACTGAAGTAGCGATTTCATGTCCCTATTTTAATTTAAAATATGCAAATATGAAATTGTTGCACATATCCGCAAAATGCAAACATTCAAGTAAAACTTTCACCGGATTATATATTTTATTGCTCTCTTCCAAGAATATGACTATTGTTTGAACGGAATGATGTAAGTGACCTGCAGTAATTACTTTCGGTCAATGGGTTTAATACTACTTCGGTAATCATTGAGTGCACGTGGTAAATTTATTAAACCTTAGTGTTTTATCCTTTTGCGTGCAGAATTAGTTTTTTGAAATCAGTGCGTCGCTGTAATAATTTGATTAAATACTAGGCGTCAAAATGCCTAAACGCAGACAATTGACAGCAGAACATCGTTCCAATACCTGCACACTTTGGGATGAAAGATGTACTGAGAGAGATATGGCTCTACGGCTAGGTATTTCATCGAAAGGAGTGCATTACACGTTGGCTCGGAGAAGAGAGACAGGGCAAAATATTGATAGAAGGCGAATATAAAAATATTGAAAGAAGAATTGATAGAAATCGACGTTTAACCGCCTCGGCTATTGCAGCGTGTGTTAATAGACAACGACAAACAAATGTTTCTATAACGACCATGAAGAAGCGATTATTGGCAGCCGGTTTAAAGGAATGTATCGGCCGTAAAAACTGTTTTTAAAACGTGTGCACAAGCAGAAATGGCTGACGTGGCCAAGAGAGTATGCGAACTGAAAAAATCATTGGACGAATGAAACAGTTTATGGACCGACGAATCCAAATTCGTGATTTTTGGTACAAAACGGCGTCTTTGTTCGTCGACGACCGGATGAGAGCTAGTGAGCCCCGTTTGGCGCCGTTCGTCTAACATGGGGGTGGGGTGTGGTTATGGTATGGTTGTTTTGCTGGCACGTCAGGCGATTTGGTGAAAATTCGTGGTACAATACGAAAGGAAGAATATTTGGATATTTTACAAAATCATGTCATTCCATGTGGAAGCCGTCTTGTTGGCAGGCCGTTTGTGTTCCAGCAAGACGATGACCTCAAACATACGGCTTGATAATATAAAAACCTTCTGGAGGAGAAAGCAGGTAGAAATGAGGTAAAATTAATCGTTTGATTAACTTGATCGGAGGAACAGATAGCGGCAACCCCAGAATGCTCAACAGCTATGGGAATATTTGTAAAACGCTTGGGAAGAAATTGACGTGGACTGCCTCCAAAAATTGCCGAGAATGCCTAAAATTTTTGCAGCGGTTATTAAAGCAAAAGGAGGTCCTGTAGACAAAAACAAACTTATGAACTAAATAACACATGAATACCGATTGTTTCAATTTATCTACTTCTATTTGATGATACTAACTTATATTGTGTATAGATTCATTACTTCATTACTAATCAATATAAAAGTTTGCTAATTTGTGATTTTTTTTTGTAAAATTGGTTCCTACTTCCAAACTCTTGGACGGTAGTTTATGGATACGGCGAATAAATATTCCACTATATAACGGAAATGCGTTCCAAATTCAAATCGTCTGCACTCTTCCCTTTGCATTACCACCAACCACTACTGACGATACGTGCTGATTTTGTACATAATACACTGTGCATTTATTTATTTCTCAGAAGATAAAAATTGAAAAATTAGAAAGGCTTTTAACGTTTGTGCTGTTTCAAGAAAGAAATGGTGTTAAGACTGATGCCTTGATCGACTATGAATATAAACATTGGGTAAAAAATAAATCTCTTAAAAATTTAATTTCTCTATCCTTCTTGTATATACATACGAAAATATTCTCATACATGTCACTTCTTTTTGAAGCAACTTATATTTTTGATAACTAGTTCTTGCTGAATTCCACGTTTGTAATCCCTCTTCCCTCGATAATGGAAGGTCAATTGCAAAACTACGATCTCGTCATGGATTTTTGTTACTTAATGTATCCTACACGATATACAATGAAGATACATTAGGGAATGAAAATTTTGTAATGAAGCTTTGCTTGGAAAGTACAGTGATCGGCGCTAATGTAGTATGTGAATAATTTACATTGCCCTTTTGTTTAATATTTGAAATTTTGACACGATGTTTGAAAATCTGGATATTAAAGTATTGTGAAATTTAGTCTTCTATAAAAGCAAATAACTTATAAACTTAACAAAGGTACAAGGCAAAGTACTAAATTTGGCAAACATCAGTGCACTAAGGATATATGCGATGTAACTATTATATACTACTTTGTTTTTAAAGCCATCATCTTTCAAATTAAGAGTATCCCACATAAATAAAATTCCAAAAGAAATAACTAAACCGTTTATTATAAATGTATATTATATATGTACACTTAAAGGGTAGTGTGTCTCAATTACATAAAATGAGATGAAAATTAGTTTAAACGAAAAAGAAATAAACCGAAAAAACATGCGTGAAACTGGCAACGTGCCCGAGATAAGATCGAAACTCATCACATCGTAAGCTCCATTATGGCATTTACTATATCGTTCTGGTTGTTCTTTAGTGCTTTTATTGCCTTTGAACGACTGACATTCGCCTGCGTCATCACTAGTTCGATATCTTTCTCCTCGACACCAGTTTCGTCCACTTCTTCGTCCGACTCTTCGGCGATCGGTGCGACCGACGTCGTGGTATTGCTCGCTGCGCCCTCCGCCGCTGTTTCCTTGAATTTCTCAGCAGCGGCGACCTGAGCCTGCTGTGAAAGATCTTCGATCTTAGCCTCACCGAACACGATGTAAGTGTCGCTAACGGGATTCTTGTAGACATCTGGTTTGTTTATTACGAACAGTATATTTTTTGATTTACGGATTGTAACCCTATTTACACCAGGTACCTGGATAACAAAAAAAAAAAAATCAGTAGTATTACAAAAAGTGTAAAATAAAAATATGAGACATATGCATGATAATCGACTCAGTCTGCCAAGTATATCATCAAGTTTTTGTTTACAGATAAATATAATGCGAAACCTTGGACTAATCATCACAATAAAGAACATCTTCAACATTTCTTTTATATATTCACCAACATTCTTTTTGGCTTTTTAGCTTGATTTTAGTCAACCTTCGTTCAGACTGCAAGCAAGTTAGAAAGTATTAAAAGTATGTATTGCGTAACATTTTAAGAAAACACGATTTATTTCCAAATTTTAAGTAGCCAAACAATTATTTTAAGCGAAAGGCACCACATTTGAAAAGCTATTTTACGATAATGATTGTAGTATTTAGAAACAAGGGTTGCTTCGTGTAAAATTAAAAATTATGTATATCTATATGAAAGAAGTATAAGTGTTAGAAGTAGTTTCGTACACTATTTATTGTATGTTGGAGCTACGCACAACATATACAAAAAATTTGATTATGGAATTACAATAAGGAATATTTCATGGGAGGGGTACGTCCCACATCACATCCTTAATCCTTCCTTGCCGAAGAGCAAAGGTACAAAACAAACAAGCGCAGAAAAAACACACAATGCAACAATGTAATGGCAATAAATACACACAAATAGGAACTACCCGGCTTTTTATATGTACTTCATTTCTTACAATGCACACTTTTACCAAGCTAATACGTTTAAATCCACAAAAGTAGATATTGAAAGTCGGTTACTACTAGGAAGGATTGACACTACGACGGCTTAACAAACACACTTGTTAACTGACGCTGAAGAATTAATAAAACTGTAATCAAATCAAATGTAATCATTTCAATTAGTTAATTTTAATTACTCTTTCGATGTTAGGAGCGGAAAGAGTTTAAAGATTAAAATGAGATTAAAGCAATCCTCTTAATTTAAGCTATCTATAAAATGTTGCCGTATGTAAAGCCATCTATTAGTAGCGAAACAGGCATTTATTATTATTATACTGACCAACAAGGCTTTTATCCTAAGTTAGTAACTGATGAAATTGAACACTATATAAAAAGTAAAAATGATTCGAAAAGCAGGAACATTGACTTAGCTCTGGTTACAGATAAAATGCCTTTATAGTATGGCCGGTAATCTGGTCTACTGCAATAATGTTTATAAACTTTCTGAAGCTTTTGGAATACATCACGATCCCAGTTCTTGGAGATTATTCATAGACTCATCACCAGCCTAAAAGCAGTTTCGTTGCATAATCTGAAAATTTTATTAGAAAAGATAAAGTACAAAGGCTATTCCTGAAATATTTGCGCAGATTTTAAAGTAATTGCAATTATTTGGGGTATGTAATCTGGTTACACCAAATACTATTGCTTTTTATGTATTTGGGATAGTCATGACAGGGAAAAACATTACCATAAGCAAGAGTGGCCACTACGAAGGCAGTTTATACGAGGAAAAGGCAAAGTCAAGACACTCCATATGAAACTTGGGCTCACGAAAAACTTTGTAAAGGCAATGGATCTCGAAGGTGAAGGTTTTAAACACCTTCGTGAAAAGTTTCCAAAATTAACACAAGGCAAACTGGAAGAAGGTATTTTTGTTGGACCCCAGATACGAGAAATAGTAAATGATGAAATCTTTGAAACCAAATTAACAGCGAAGGAAAAAACAGCTTGGCTCTTCAAGGTACAAATATTTACGAGTTTCTTGGGAAACAGAAAAGCTGACTATAAAATTTTAGTAATGGATATGTTACAAGCATTTCACGCTGCTGGCTGTAATATGTCCCTTAAAGTGCACGTTCTACTTTCTCACTTCGATGTTTGTCTGGAAAATATGGGCAACGTTAGCGATGAACACGGTGAGCGCTTCCATTAAGACATCATGGGAATGGAAAAACGGTATCAGGGGAAATGGAATACTGTTATGTTAGCAGATTTACTGTTGAATATTAAGAAGAGATGCTGTAGATATTGTTTATAAGAGACGGAGCAGTATTACTTCACATTTCGAATTATAATAATTTGAAATATACATTAAATTATCATCTAATCTAAAAAACCTTTTCGTTGAAATAAAAAAAGAAATCGAGCTAACTTGACCTTCTACCTTTTATTAAAATAAATGTTTATATTTTTTTCTATTGAAATTAGTATAAATTATTTTATGGCAAAATCAAAAGTTGAAATTTGTTGGCCAGTGTTATTTTAAATGGAACATTCCGTGTATTATTATGTATTTGGTTTCGGCGTCTAGCAATAAACCAATATAATTTTCTAAATTTAGATACACCTACTTCCTTAAGAAATATGAATTTTTACACTGCATACTTCGCTCTATGTAAATTGTATTACAACACCTCCGAAATGTACACGATGTTTGTACTGAACACCAAATTTTTTCAAATTCACAAACATTTTAAAATAGCATCACAATATAGTTTTTCCATATGGGCCAACTTTATATCTAACGTTTTTGTATAGTAATGTGTATGTCTAATATTGATAGCTATACGGGAGTTTAACATTGGATATTGCATCCACATGCTTTCTTGGGATAGCTTTGTTTGGTTATTGTGGCAAAACATTCCGACGTTGCTATTCGTAACGATTGATTGAAAATGGTACGCTTAAGTTGCCGTTGCCAAAATTATCGTGGTCCAGTGACAAACGAGTCGGCGCTTGACTGGTCAGAGTTAACTGCTGTGTTCAAGTTCCGCTACGATAAAAAAAATGTTCTTGATTGGTTCAATATACTTCCGAGTCACCATTCGTAGTTGGGTTCTAATTAACTGCGCTTCATTCTCTATGTCGTCGAGGGAGCGCAGTAACAGGGTCACGGAACACTTTACAAATTGAAAGGCCCCTGATGTTTATCACAAGCTTAAAAAAAATTATATACCCCGTTGGGTCGTCACCACACAAAGAAAGCTTGCTGCACAGGCCACGAGCCATATAAAATACATGCTACCGCCGGAGAATTATTCGTTTAGAGCAGCGAAAGGGCTAATTACATATAAAAGAAGATATACGATGCATTATTAAATAAGAGTATCGCTGGCGTTCCGGTATACAATAATTCGTGTGCTAAGTGTAGAGTGTCTTGTTTAAAAGTGCTCGACTATCCTGTATTCATGAAAATATTTTTAGAATATACTTTATGGTGTATTATCTAAATAATTTGACCATCCAAAGTTACAATACCTAATGGGCACAATTCTACAATTCCAGAAGATTTGAATATTCTGTATAATGACCATGAAAGCTGTATTATTACTAGCACCTGCACGACAAATTTGGGCATCTAACAATACAGAATAGAATCAATCATACTCTTGCGAAACTTATTGTTTAAAAAGTTAAAGTTTTGGTCTATATATTTTTTAATTTGCAGCAATTCCTGCCGGGTTTCAAAGTTTTTTGAATCTGTTGAATATTTTACTCAAATCTTATAAATTTATACAAAATTCATAAAAGCATCAGCTTTGATTATTATTGATTTTCGTTTAATTCAATTAGAATTTAATACAACTTCGCATTTTTGTAGTTTCATAAAAATGTTTTAAATAGAATGAGAAATAGGTCAAATAAGAAAAACAATCCAACATGCTCAAGGCTGATCTTCAATCATAGAAATGTATTTTCAACATTTTCTTTAATCAATAATTCAAAAGGTTATTAAGTAGATGGGAACAATATTTACTACAAGTAGCAAACACATAATCTAAAAAGTATTTTCCAAAAGATCACATATACATTTAGAAATTGCTTGAATAGGTAATTATATTTAACAGCCGTCATTTTTTATAATAACAATAGCATTGAAATTGCAATATTACAAACTCTCCGTTAAAATTATTTAGAGAAAGAAATGTAGCAGAATACCATTAATGCTTTCAACAATGTGGATGATGCTTATCACCAATGTGGAAGGCATTCCATGCTGTAATCGAACATATTGTTTTATTTTTATTTTGATATAGTACTCGTATTATTTCAGTTACTTTTTTGTTTGTTTATAAAAATTGATATTTAGACTTAAAGCCTGGTTTTTACACCTGCTGATATTAGAAAATTGGTTTTTGGTTAACTATAATATAAAATATATAAAATGTTGGTAAAATCTTATCAGGATTATCTCCAAAAATAATTAAATAGTTTACAAAATATATATAAACCTACCAGTTTTAATCCTAATTTGGACATTATCTTACGAGCCTTCTTTTCACCTCTCGACTGTTTAGCTTTAGAAACCATTTCCATTGGTAAGCCAGCTGCTGCAGCTGCCCCTGGGAATGAGGCTGTGCCAGCAGTTCCATTGCCTGCATCTTCCAATTCTGGAATCTCATCGTCTGTGTCACTTTGTGTTGACGAAGAACTGTGATCAGGTTTGGTATCTGCAACTGCTGGTTTTTCTACCTCGGTCATTTCGGGCATTCTGTATTCTGCAATACGCATGTAGAATTAAACTTTGTATATGTACACTGTTTACAAAAAAAAAAACTTTGAAATTACAATCAATAGTAACTGATTGTTGTTATTAGAGAACTTCTACGTTTCTGTAAACAGTATGTTGGAAGACATAAAATGCTCATAAGCGTTAATAAAACCACGTGGAAAATGTATACTAAATAGGAAATTAGTTGTCATCAGAGAAAATTTTTCGATCTTTCATAATAAACGATTTATATATTTCCTAACATAAAATACTAGGTGTATAGCATAAGTTAATATTTTAAGATTATATATCTTATCTAAAGAATTCAAAATATTAAAGGATGATGTAAATAAAAATTGAAAACTCACATATGTTTCCCTATAGGAGTATAGAATACATAAGACCAACCGGTGCAGAGAGGAAGGTAGAGGGAGGTTATTCGCGTTGCTGTTGAAGTTAGTTACAAATTGTAATACAAACTGTTTCTTTTCAAAATTCTTGAATTCTTACTAAAATTCAAATTCTTCACAAAATATAAAAATACACATGCAAATACATTTGTATTCGTCTATTTAAATTAATTAATTATTACTATCAATAATTTAGTATTTTTCAGTTGTCAGATTGTTAGACTTATGTATTCGCATTAAACCGTTTTGATATAATACCAGTGATCACGACTGTGACTGTACCTATCACAATATTTATTTGAGGGTGAATCTGTATCAACACAAAATATTGTATGTATCCCCCATTCGAGCTGCGAAGTGAACGTTCCGTAGGAACATCGCGCTTACCTAAAGTAACTAGGAAATGTTTATCTTGTCACCGACGTTACGGTTCCATAGGAACGTCGTGATTCGGAACTCGCTACTATTCCTGTACCTCGCGACAGCTCATTTTTCCAAAGTAAAGTTTAAGTTTTTGCTATATCGGGTTAATATGTCTAAAACAGTACAGTATTTATCGCAAATTTCGAAATATTTAAAAGTACCAACTGGAAAGATTACTTTTGATCCATTTTCGGTAACAAATAAGTTTATTGTCTTGATATAACCTATTATAATGTTCGAACAATAATTTGCAGCTACCTATAAGGACGCACAATAATACGTCCGTTACAGGATTTTTAAATATTATTTTAGCTTATTTAAAGGAATCGAAATGCGATTTACTAGGCAAAACACCTCAAGATAAAGCAGAAGTGTATCAGTGGATAGAATACGCAGATGCATACTTACAGCAATGTGCCATCCCACAAATTATTAATGACCAATTACCAGTAAACTTAAAATTCCATTATAGTTACAAGTGATTTGATTTAGTAATCGTTCCAGGGATTAAACGGAGTATTATCAAAGAACACATATGTAGCAGCTAACAGGCTAACAATAGCAGATGTTGTGTTATATTACATGTTGTTATCTGTTATGGTAATTCCCCGTCAGTACGTTATTTATCCAAACTTATTTATTTTCGTTGTTTCTCTAGGAATACCTGTCACATGTGGAAAAGGAAAAATTTATAAATGTTTCACGATGGTATGATAATTTACAACAAGATAATGAAATACGACAGCGGAATAACTTAATCAATTTTAATACAAGTTTTTTGACAACTATTGCACCTGCGCGCCATTAATCTAATTTTAATTTTTTTAATAAACAATATTTTACATAGTTATATTGTTCTTAATACTATTATCAACTAAGCTGTTTCATGATATTAGCCAACGATTACAGGATACTGTGCCACATAGTAGTATGGATAAACATAGGCATATGGGTAGTATGCTGTTTCAGAGCGCTCTAGGGCTTCTTTGGAATCATCTGAAGGTAATGGAACTCTAAAAAAAGCAAGAAATTTCTATAGAAAGTAGATCTTACGGTAATTACACATTTTAGCATATTATATACAAGATCATTCATCGTGATTTCTCACTTGTTCTTTCTGTACATTGGTCTCTTTAACGATGTGACAATTGCAATCAATAGACTGTTACCTCCTACCTGTTAATTCTGGGATTACATTTTGATTTGTGTTGATGCAACTGAGCTTATTGTCTTTAACGAATCATGTTTTCCATACATATTCTAATCAAAAAACATTCTACCCCTTGATCATTTTTCGAAATTCGCTCGCGATTTGGCATGATTTGTTTTATACTTGGTAATCTATGCAATTAATAGCGACTGATGGTGACGCAAATGCGAGATCAACGATCCGATTTCATCATGTATTTCCCTGGCATAGTGCAATGTGCACGATATCCAACGGAAATACACGAGGGAATCGAAGCAATGTAACGCAGCTTCCCACACTCATTATTCTTAGAAATTGTAGACAAAGATGTGTGGTGATGTCGACTAGTAACAACAGTTGCAAACATCATATCGTAAGGTTTTATCAAGTCCACAAAAGCATCTCTATTAAGTTACCAAAATAGATAATCAGCAATTTCGCTTGCTTTCGTCAATATATCTGCCAAGTTATCAAGAAATGTATTATAGCAACCCAACGGGACACTTTATACTGTAATTAAATAGTATTTCCTACAATTTTCATCATGGGATAATTCAGAAATATATAACAAACATAGTCGTAATATCTAGCTCGCAACGATATTACAACCGTTTGTGGCTTTGCTGCGTATGTCTGAGACTTAATCGACACACAAATATATCTGTTTTATAATAAAAATTGTTCATCAAAAAACGTAAGCGTCCGGTTAGTTTAATTTTAAAATTTTCGAAAGGTTTTTATTTCGAAAAAAATATTTATCATAACTAATACTTACGGTCTTATAGCTCTTAACACTTGAGAAGTTTCACGTTGGGAAGTGATAGCTAATGGTAATGTTTTCGGTGGAGCAGCGTTTACAAAAACGACGGCAATCAGCAAAATTACCGGTAACATCTAGAAAAATAAAATTTAAAACGGATCTTGAAAGTCAAGTAGCGGTCAGCCTACCGAGACCTTCATAGTTAATATTGTTTTGATTTATTACGGTTACTGCGGCTTTTGATGATGCACCAGATCTGCTCTACCTTGAGTTGCGAGAGCTTACTTATAAGCTGTCAAAGATCCTGCATGGGCCGGTCGTGATCAGCATTATTTTATGGTTGCATGCAAACAATTATGAATGTAGATTTTTCCCTTCACTCATCAATCTCATCATCGATATACTTGTTACTTATAATACGTGGATAATTGTTGATTTATTTGGTTATATCGCTAGCTTCTTATAACGGTTTAGAAAATAAAGCAAAAAAAAAACAATGCGATCTTTTCCGTTAAAATTGATCCGAAAACATACGCTTGAATATCCATAAAAGGTCAATTTTTATTTATCTTAAATACATATTTCCAATAATAAAGTTTAATGCCACAACTAAAATTCTACACAACAAAAGTTATTTTTATGTAATTAAAACATGTATATGTTTATTCTACATTCAACTTCATACATTTTGCCAGAATTTTGGAAAATTCACATCCATTTTCGTGCTCTAAAACATTTTAGTCGCATTAGGGAAAGAAAAGTAATCTTATATTTTATGGAAATGGAAAAATGAAGTTTTGAAAGAAATACCTGCTGTTGCCAATTTCGCAAAACAACGTCTTGTATCTCTAACTAACTTTAATCTCGTCCTGTCATTACTGGTATGATCTTGCAAAAATTTGATCGTTGCACTTTCCGAAGGGATACTATTTTCATCGAGCTGGATAATAAACAATATACAGGGCGTCGGTAAATGGAAGATTTTCAAAACGGTTCTTTTCCCGTTATGAGGTCTGATTGTGAAGGGTATGTTTTTAAATTATGTTGGGATCTACAGAGTGCCTTGTAAGATTGTAGCTCATCAAAGTTGTATTTTTCGAATACTTGTTAAATACTTGTTAAACCAAGGTAAGAGTAATGAGGTACTGTTGTACTAAAACTAATCGATTCGGAGTTACGAGAGTTTTAAAAATTGATATGTGGAGAATGGGCTGATTTTAGACAATTAAAATGTTAATAATTTTTTGCTTTTAATTTTCCCAAAAACACAGTATGTATTAAAGTATTGATTTAAAAAAAAAGAAATACTTTTAACAAAACTATAATACAAACTTAACAAAGTACTACGCGCATTTCTTTGGTCATTTAAAACCACAATGTGCGTGTGTCTTCGATGTTTTTATGCTCAATTTAGGTACCAAGTACACGCCCACTATCCGAGAGATATCGATTTCTGTAAATATGAACTCTTTCAAATAAATCTTAATAACCAATAACTTTGAAACGTTTAGTTTTAAAACAATAGTATCTTATTATATTTTGCTTTGGAATTTGACGATTATTCTAAAAATGCGTTCAATTAAAAAATACATCTTCGAGTAGCTATGAACTTGTGAGGCACCTATAAGAAGAAAAAACCGTTTTGAAAATTTCTGTTACAAAAGATATAAAAGATGTCCATAAGGCGCGGATATATTCCTTCATTTGTGAGGACAACCGTATCGTGAAAAAATCCTCAAATAGGAGACGATTTTTAATTTCATTTGCTTTTTTCTTTGGTTATTACTACTTATTACTCTCACTATGATACAATGCAAATATTTTTTAAATGGAACATCGTGTTTCTCTATTTTTGCGAGTTCCTGAACAGTTGATAAAGGAAATGTATCATGTCTGATGATGTAATTTAACATTTCTGTATTCAGTAATTTTAAACAATTTTGTGAACAACCGGCAATTTCGTCCGCAAAAAAATATGCAGAGAAAAGCGATCATAAACTTGTATGTAGCTTTTTTCGCCATCTTCTTCGGTGGTCCCTTAACTGATAATACCCAAATTTATGGAAATATTTTGTGTAGCATTAATGCTTTGTGAGCATCAAAGTTGCGACCAATATAGATACTTGATAATACATATTTTAAAGTTAAACACATTTTCGCTATTATCAATTTTTGACCGCAATAATAATAATTATTATAGTACTAATAATAAGAAGAATATTATACTTGAAAATAGTGAATATAAACTGTATTGGGACAGGACACTACCAGATACTGCATTCATTAATAAGGGATGAAAACATATTTAATAGACGTTGCTATAACAAACGACACACATCTCAGAAAGAAAGCAGCAATATTGATAATATTTCCATTAGCATATCAATAGTGGTACCTGTTAATAGTGTTACCACAAAGCACTCCAAATACAAATATTGGTTATACAAATATTGAAAAGGCAGTTACACTGAAAACTACAGAGATAGTACGAACATTTCTACCACACTAGATGTATGACCTAAATAAAACCTATTATGGGCTAATAAATTCACAAGGAGTGAGAAATAATAGTATTATTCATTGTTCAACGTAGAAGTGCTCAATTTGATACCTCTGTAAGTCCAGGCCATCCCCAAAATTGTTGATAAAGAATTGGTAATACTTCTCATACTAGTGATTTTACTGGGACATTTGGAAATATTACAATATACCGCGAACTTTCACAACTGGCACCAGCAACTGGTAAAATTATCTTCTGGAAGATGTGCTGCTGCTTTAAACGTGTAATATTTGTCCTTCTAAATGAGCATATGAATTACCAGGGATTTTTTCAAAGTTCTAGGAAGTACTTACTTATAATTTTTCTTTATTTTATCAATTTTCATCCATATTACAACGTAGTTTTTCTACATAATCTCCATTTAACTGAATGCATTTATTTCAACGATAATCTAAGTTTTTAAATCGTCCTCAAAAACTTCTTCGGTGACTATACAATCCACCTATCTGTGACACGTTTTACGTTAGTTAAATACTAAAATCGAACACCCCGTAAAGATGTTTTCACAACTGGGAACAGATGAAAACCACTGAGTGCGAGATCTGGTGGGTAAGGTGAACGCGATAGCAATTCCCATCGTAAATCGTTCAAAGTATCCCTTATTTTTTTGCCGTATGGGGCCTTGCATTATCCTGTTGCAATAACTGGTACTTTTCCAATTTGCATGGAATGCAATTTTCCAGGAAAGTTTTCCAAGTATTTGACGTAGTAGTTCGGATAATAAATTTGACTAATCTTCTGTGTTAATTGTAGTACTTTTAGGCAAATAATTCATGAAAATAATCGACACATCCGACAGATGGAACTGTACGCACCGGTTTACACCGTTCCTTGGATTGACTTTTGGTCTCAGCATTGAAATAAGGAATCCACATTTCGTCAGTCACTACCAACATTCATCACTGTAACGGGATAAACAGCTCTTGAAGTTGATGATAAGCGTCAAACCTATTGAATTTCTGTTCCGATCCCAACAATTTTGGCATCCAGAGGACTGAAACCTTGCTTGCGTCCATCATGTGAGTGGTAGAGTATCATGTGAGTGGTCAAGAACTTGCCGTGTACCTATTCCTAGGCTTACACTAATTTTACGAATAGTCATTCGCCTGTCTTCTTGCTGTAGGTCCTGCACGATAGTAATTCGTTTACCGACGTAAACGAATACTCGGGCTCGTAGTCGGGCGATTACTGCGTGGATCATACTGTACCAGTTTTAAAACGATAGATCCATTAATGTACACCATTTTTAGATTTTGCGGACTTATCAAACAGTCCTTGCAGATGTTGAATAATTAAGTTTTCATATCCACTTTCCACAAAAAGAAAATTATTGCTCTTTGAGATTTAACCGCGTCTTTCATGATTACATAAAGAGTGCTTCGAAAAGGCGTCTCGATCAATGGAACACGTGATTCAGGCTGAAGTATATTATACTGAATAGGTGTATAAATATGTTAGTACAATTCCTAGAACTTTGGAAACACCTCTCGTATATCATGCTTCTTTTATATTTTTCAGTATCATTTATTAAATTTTAAATGGTGTATATACATACTAAGGTGTTTATACCTATTATATCTTCTTACAGCAATGGATCGGCAAAAATAAATTCGAATTTCAAAATGCGAACAGACTTGACAGGGCACTTGTTCCATCATCAAAAGGCCCACCTTGACCCGTATCTGAAATTTCCTAAACCGTCCCAGCTGTGTCCATTCGCATTTTTTATCCAACGATATACCCAGTTACAGAATAATTAATTTAAAAATTAATTTAAAAATTATATTAATATTTATTAATATTTGATTAAATTAATTTGAATTTGAAATAAACATTTGTGAAAGCAGCTGTTCTTACATAATTTAAAAACGTTCTTCATAAAAAAATGTATCTGTTGCCAAATAAAATTAAAAATCTAATTGATCGTAATTTTTTTGAACATTATGTTTGGTTTGAGAAATAATAGATTTATTCCGTACTTTAGGGCCATCAATTTCTTAATATAATTAGTTATTGCTTACCAATTCCATATAACCGAAAATACACTGGGTAACGCACTAAAAGTATTAAACACATTATGCAAATACCTAAGATTTGTAACGCGAGCAATAAACGTTACATGATTATTTTCTCTTTTCCATCTGATGAAGTCATCATTGCTAGGGTAATTTACATTTCCTTGAGAGGCATATCCATGATATTCCCTGTTAGGATCATTGGCATGGGAACTTTCACCATTATAATGTAGTCGCCCCCTTCTATTGTAATTACTTGACTCATAAGGGATAATTCTGCTTTCTTCTCTTTGATCATAATTTACGCTCAAATCTTCATAGTCCCGTCTAGCCGTTCTGTCATTGTTATTGTTATTGTTGCGATAAGCTATATTTCTTCCATAATTGTAATCCCTTTCCTTATTAGAACAAGAATCTTTTTGGTAGCTATTGCGATCGTGACTTTTACTCTGGTAACTGGTAAGATACCCATCAATGTTACTATCATCGAAATTTCTATTTTCTCTGTCGGAACGTTTGTATCCTTTATTATCACTTCCCAAGGGATTATAGTAACCGGGATCAGTGCCCACATTTCCGCCCGAAGGTTCATCATCATCCCGAAGGTTCCAATTATATTCTGTGGTTCTGTATTTTGTTAGGTCTGTCTTACATTCATTCAAATACTTTAAAATTCCAGTTCTTAAGACATTCTCATCTCTAGAATTACGATTCGTTTGATTTAAATTAGAATTATCCGTTAAGTTATGTACTGCGCTCATAAATTGGTTTTCGCCAATTACAGATTCTGTAACGATAAAGATTAACAGCATTTGGATCAACATTTTTGCTACTGCTTCCAGAAATCTAATTTTACAATATATATAGTCATCGTAGATTTCAAAAGCTATACGTTTACAAGATTGACGGAAAAATTGGGGACATTATATAATTATGCCTACATTTGAATGACAATATAATGAGGTGGTTATTATGCTTTGCATTGGTAAATTGTTTTGTTATAATTTCCGTTATAGAATCTACATGTACAAAAGGAATTATTTATATAATTGTTAACAATACATTCCTAAATACGCATTTTTGAAACTCAAAAGTTTCTAACATTAAAATTAATAATTGTTAACAATATTTAAAATTCATGTCAAACATAGACAGCATTGGCACACTCCGCCTAAAATATTTAATAAATTCGAATCTTTTACCACCTATGATTAAGAAAGTGGAAGAGTTTCCTAAAGATTGCTTAAATTCAGTCAACGCCAATACTATTAGTCTCAAATCCCAACACCAGACATGTATTGCCTACATGCAATGTAGAAACACGAAGTCGACAATAACTTTCTGTATGTATCAAAATTAGTTTGAAATAGATGGAAAATATGAACAAGTGGAAGCAACACCCACGAGATGAGGTGGTTTAGATGTATAGATGATTTGACCCCAATTATATAAAAATTTGGATTCACTAAATTTACTGCAGAAGAAGAAGTGAACAACTAACATCCGTTCCTAATTCAGTGTAATTTTTACAGAGAATTGAGCAGTACTGCGCCTGCCACGACCTTCTACCACAAAGGGATACGGAAGTACAACACGGGAAAAATACCATAACGTACAATTTCTAATCGAATAAGTTGCTTGTCTGTGTGCGTGGAAAAGGAAGACGTCGCTCATAGCGATGTTGTTAAGTTGTTTGGCCTCTTTCCAGAATCCAATAGAAGAACTGTAAGCGTGGGTTATGGTCATTTAGAAGAAAGTCTTTAAGAGAAATTTGTTGCTATAAGTAGCATTTTTAACATGCAAGATGTTCTTTTTCGTTCTTGTTCGTTTTGTCCTCTCCTTGGCTTAAAATCTTCTATTAATCCTATTTAGGGATACTTTGCCACCAATCGTCTAGTTATTTTGCCAAACAGGGCCACAGCAACACAAAGTTCACGTAGAAATCGTGGTGCTAATTCCTCTTGGAGGGAGGCTGTTGACCCATCGAAGTCGGCTCCTGTCGACCAACTAGGAGCTGCTCGCACGCTTGGTGGAAAGAGCGCGTCGGAACCTAGGCCGTCTAAGTACAACTATCGACTCCTCAGGGTCTTGGCCACCGATCACTGGTAATTATCCATCAGTAAGAGAAACTGAACCGACATCGAGGACGGTTGGGCCATAGCTGAATCCTATCTGATGTTCGTTACCCAGAGACTAGGGATTAACTTAAACTTCTTGGCATTAGGACGAATCCAAAAAATTCCTCAATCATGCCTCCTCCTCTATGTACATTTGCCCCTGCCACGCCCGTTACTCTGTGGCCAATTAGAAATTGGGTAATTTCTAATTTGGACGCCATCCACATTATGGTGCCACATTCGATACGCTCTCGGGTCGTTCTCAATTTCATTAAGCCTTCTTATATGAACATTACGGCTGAACATACGGCTGATGCTTTTGTTTAATTTAATATCTAATTGAAAATTAGATATAAAATGTAATGTAAAGTTGTATGTAGAACAACTAAGAAATTAATTAAGAATACATATTTACCATTTTCAAAAAAACAAAATATTTCATTTACCATCAGTGATAGCTGGTGGTGACGTAAATGTGAGGTCAATTATAACGTTGCGATTTCCATATGTACAGTGCGATGTACACGACGTGTAACGGAAATACACGAGCGAATTGAAGCATTGTAATGCAGCTCCGCAGCCACCGTTTACTAGCCGCCGCTGTTTGGCATAATTAACATGATCGTTCAGAAGCTAATAAATTGAGTGGGATCGGAAACATTCACACTATCGTAATAGTGACTTTTCGTGCATTTCAGTAGCGTCAGTATGGAAATGGTCGTTCGAGTGTGTGACTTGCAATTTTATTGCAGTAGTTATGCATACAGTATGTGTTTGGCGGCCGATTGGAATGCACGCGAGCGTAGTGAAGTGCTGTATATAAGTAAATCAAAGAAAAGAGCATTATCAGATAAAGTGAATGGTTTTATTAAAGATTTCCCGTGATACGATGGCGCAAAGATAAAATGTTTAGTTTGCATACATTATCGATTCTATTTATATATATATATATATATATATATATATATATATATATATATATATATATATATATATATATATATATATACCGCTGTTGTAATATGTACTATTATTATTTTTCGTATATTTAAGCATATTGCTTTAATAGCAGAAAATCAAACGCACATTTCATTCTAACGAGAATAAATCTCTCTCTTTCATCGGTCTTGCGTTCCCACTCCATCGCATAGCCTAATATGCCAAGCATAAATTTGCGCATATATTACGAATCACACACCTGAACGACTGACGCTTGTGAAGTGCACGGCAAGTGACAAATTTTGGTAACAAATCATGACTAAATTTCGCCACTTTCTGTGCGCTTCACGAAGTCAGCACAGATTAGACAGACTCGTGTTTATTTGTCCTCATAAGACAAATAAACACTAATCTATTCTCTGCTTATTACGTGAAGCGCACAGAAAGTGGCGAACTATAGACATGACAGGTCTAATTTCGCTTCGACAACATATTCTTTATGAAGAATCGGTATTATGAGATCAAAATCAAAACGAGAACGATAACATGTAAGAATATCTTATTGAATCAAGATCACCATAGATTGTACATAAACAAACATTTTAAAACAGTTTCCGCATATGTGTGATGTTTCAAATTGGATCAGTCTTAATTTAATACCTATTTTTTTTTGTTTATTTTGGTATAACTAGTTACTATACTTCGATGGTTATAAATAAAGGAACAGTGAAACGCAAAAAAAATGTAATAATAGACTGCTTTATTCTATAAAAGACATATTAATAAACACGATCTAGACAACGTGCAAGTTAATTGGAATTTAATGGAAAGCAGATACCATCATGAATGCAAGTATATAAAATTATTTATACTACTCGCAATTTTTTTTCGTGATTGTAATGAGACCACGTGTTAAAAAATACATTTTAATAAGTTGTTCTGTGACATGCTAGCTAAATATGTATAAATATAAGGCAACTTTCCGTTGTAATAAGATCATATTATTACATAATTTATTTATGAGACTGTTACTAATGTATTTAAATTAGATATGTAGGTTACGCAAGCGTACACATTAAGTGAGTATGATCAAGGATAAGACCCTTATGGAGTTGGCTACTGAAAATCTTGCGTTAGTAATTATTTGAAGTAAGAGGAAAGTAGCAGTTTTTTATTAATTTTGTCTAGGGGAGCTTTTATTAGAACCGACCTGTTGTTTAAATTGTAACAGGAGCTCAATAATAATAGGTACAGTCTTCAAGAGAAAATTGATAAAGTTATTGTTGTAACTTTATTTATTGACAATAAATTGGCAAGGCCAAAACACGATAATAATTTTACTATTGATAACCGTGGGGAAGAGATCCATATATGTATTAGGAAAGTAGTACATCATACAATATAAATCATATTATTTCGTATGTAATTAGTTAAAATCTTTTATTTCTCTATACTTATAGATTTGATTTATGTTGGATATAAAAGTAATCAAAGTTCACTTTCAGTACAATTTCGCTGTTTTACAACTTCTACATTTAACGAAAGGGAATATTATCAAATTATGTTAAGAACAAAATCGTCTTTAACACTATCGAAATCTATTGTCTGGAACACTTATAGATTATTGGTAATTATTTCGAATACAAAACAACGGTCTATTTATCTATGGACGAACATGTCGCTTGATTAAACGAGTTTGAAGGTTAAGCGTATGTGGGAGCAACGTAAACAGATAAAATATCGTTAGAATTATTTTAGTTATTGAGTGATTTCATCATCGGCACATCTTTGGTAAAGTAATTAGCACCTGCACGTTACATTTATTCGTTATTATTCAGCTGAATTGGAAACTTTATTTCAGGCTTGATTAAAATATTATAAGTACTAGTGCACGTTATGCCTAATACGCAAATAGTACAAGATACAACGTTACTACGTTGTGCGCTTTAAAACGACAACGATGCTATGACATCATATATCGCTGTTACATTTTCACTACTTTGTTCTAGGCTAGCTTTTAAAATTATCTTCACTTCAACTCATAGCCAATAAAATAACTACAAATAAAAATCGTTGATCACTCATTGATTATCGATCGCTGTGACGTGAAAAAAGTACGGATACATTTGAACCATTATCGATCACTGTTAATCAAATTAAATAATTTTGAATTTCCTTTTTAATATTGTTTCTGTTGGGATTCAAATCAAAATGATTTGAATTGATTTTTTTCTGAAAGTTGTTTATTAATAGCATATTTAAACATAAATGTAGAAAAATCGCCGTTATTTGTTTATAGATAATGTTTGTACGTACTCGTATGATATAATTAAATGATATGCAACAATTCTCCTATCTCATCTAGCTTTAAAATTTCCAATTCTAACAATCTTGGAAATAATATAATTTGATCTTGATTTGCACGTTGCAGATGGCTACAAAAACCGGAAAATTTCAATTTGCAATAGACCGAGGCGGCACCTTTACTGATGTCTTCGCTAGATGCCCTAATGGAAAAATCAGGGTATTGAAACTGCTTTCCGAAGATCCACAGCATTATAAAGATGCACCGACCGAAGGTATTAGAAGAATCTTACAAGAGGTAAGCATACAGGAATGTGATTGAATGTACTTGGGCGCACGCTTGCGTCCAGTCATTACTATATAAGAGTCTTCAATAGGAAACTGGTAAAGCTGTGGATGCTGAAGGCAATGTGAACAGTAATCTTATAGAATGGATTAGAATGGGAACCACAGTTGCTACAAATGCTTTACTGGAAAGGAAAGGAGAACCTATGGTCTTAGTTACCAACAAGTACTTTCGGGATCTTCTACTTATTGGTAATCAAGCTAGACCCAGCATTTTCTCCTTAGTAAGTCGTTTTAACACGCTGTTTGTAGAATAATGAAATATTAGCGGGATTTATGCTACTTTTTGCTTTTTAGAATATTAAGAGACCCGAAGTTCTTTATTCAGATGTAATCGAAGTAGATTGCAGGATAATCCCAAAATTGGAGGGAAAATGTCAATTAAAGGATATTGCTTCAACATGGCGAATTGTCAGAGGTATTACTGGCGAAGATTTTTACGTTACGAGAGAAGTTCTTTATGATAAAGTTAGGGACAGTCTATTAAAAGTAAAACAAACTGGCATAAACAGCATTGCTGTTGTGTTAGCTCATAGCTATGCGTTTCCAGAACATGAATTAATTGTCGGTGAAATAGCAAAAGAGATAGGTATTATCGTTTATTTTTTAAAGAATCAAACTTTTATTGGAAATTTTTTTAGGTTTCACGCACATTTCACTTTCGCACGAAGTTATGCCTATGGTTAAAATTGTTTCGAGAGGTTTTACAGCTTGTGCTGACGCTTATTTGACTCCGCACGTTAAAAGATACGTTCAGGGATTTTCTAGCGGGTTTAAAGATAATTTGAAGGGATGTAGAGTGCTCTTCATGCAGAGTGATGGTGGTCTAACTCCGATGGATACTTTTAATGGTGCTAGAGCAATATTATCCGGACCAGCTGGAGGCGTTGTGGGGTATTCCCAACTAATTAATGAAGTGTATTTTAATAAAATTTTACAACCTTCAGGTATGCTGTTACTACTTGGCAAAAAGAAACCGATCTGCCAGTTATAGGATTTGATATGGGTGGCACTTCTACAGATGTTTCCCGTTTTGCTGGAAAATATGAACATGTTCATGAAAGCACAACGGCCGGGGTTACTATACAAGCTCCCCAATTGGATGTAAATACCGTGGCAGCTGGAGGGGGATCTATGTTATTCTTCAGGTGTATACAATTATTAAAAACTAAAGAGCAAATTTTGAACATAACAGTTTTTTTAGATCTGGCATGTTTGTAGTAGGTCCGGAATCGGCGGGGGCACATCCAGGACCTGCTTGTTACATGAAGGAGGGCCCTCTAACTGTAACCGATGCGAATTTAGCTTTAGGACGTTTATTGCCTGAATATTTTCCAAAAATCTTTGGCCCAAATGAAGATTCTCCGTTGGATAAGTCGGCTACTATTAGCCATTTTGAAGAATTAAGTAAAGATATTAATGACTTTTTGTCGACGAAATCAGATACTCAAAAAAATACTATGAGTTTGGAAGAAGTGGCGATGGGTTTCGTTAGAGTGGCGAATGAAGCGATGTGTAGACCAATTCGTGCTTTGACACAAGCTAAAGGGTATGATACTGCAAGACATGCTTTAGCATGTTTTGGTGGTGCTGGAGGTCAGCACGCCTGCGCCATTGCTAGGTCTTTAGGGATGACCACGGTGTTTATCCATAAATATGCAGGTAGGAATCTTGGTTTTTTGCTATGAAACATGTAAACCGATTTGTGGTGAAGTACGTGGAATGTTTCCACAGTTCTGAGAATGTTGCTATAATTTTTTTTATTTTGTTAATTTTCATCAGTATTATAATGTAATTTTTGAATATAATCGAATATATTTATCCCAACGATAAGTTGCTGTCTTCAATGAACTTTTTTGGTGTCTCCGCAGTCTAACTATTTATGACACGCTTTATGTTAGTTGAACACTCAAATCGAACACCCCGTTAAGGTTTCTTCAAAACTGGGTGCGAGATTTGGCGAGTAAGGTGGCTGCGAAAGCAACTCCCATCGTATATCGTTCAAAATACCCTTTGTCTTTCTCGCGGTATGGAGTCTTGCATTATCCTGCAGCAACAACGGACGCTTATGCAACTTTCCAGACCGTTTCCTGACAAGTGCATGCCGCGGTGGTTCGGATAATAAATTCCAATATTCTGCGTTAGTTGTACTACCTTTCGGCAGATGGTCCATAAAAATAATTCCTTCGCAATTCTAAAATACAGTAAGCATTACCTTTCCAACAGAGGGAACTGCATGCTCCTTAAGTGGAGGCCCTTCTTCGGGTTTACGCCATTCTTTGGATTGACTTTTAGTCTCAGAACTGAAATAAGAAATCCAGCTTTCGTCAGTGGTTTTTATTCGTTGCCAAAATTTGTCACCGTAACGGGCTAACAGCTCTTGAAGTTGATAACAAGTGTCAGACATTCAGTAGGTCTGACTAGTGAGGTTCTATTTCGGTTCTAACAGTTTTGGCACCTAGCGGGCTGAAGCCTGCTTACACATAAGATATCGTGTACCGATTCCTAGGCGTACACTAATTTGATCAATAGTCATTCTGTCTGTTCTCGTTTAGTAGGTCCTCCATGGCAGTAACATTTCTTTCGGTTACCTACATACGCGGGCAAGCACCGCGTGGATCGTTTTCCAACGATGTTCTACCAGTTTCAAAACGATCGATCCATCGACATACGCCTTGCAGACGTTGAATCATTTCCGAAGTTTTCACATCCTCTTTCCACAAAAAGAAAATTATTGCTCTGAGAATTATTTTGTTTGTTTATAGTCTTTAAATGTATCTGAAGTTTGGCTGCGTATTTCAGTTATTGTAAATACTGTTCTGTTCATTCATTACTTAATACTTTCATATATATTTGTTTAATATCTTACAGGTATCTTTCAAAACACGTTATCTAGATATCGCCAATATTTCTGGATCGCTCTGTATATGACTTTTTATATTAATCGAAAACTATATCCAAGACTGACTTGCATAACAGTTAATATCGAATCAAAGATATTCCTCGTTTATATCCATTAGTAAAGTGTGTTCTGAACTTTGGAAATATAACTTTATTCGTGTCATCTACCAAAATTTCAGTGTGATGTGTTGAACACTTTCAGGTTTTAAATTTTTGAACGTTACAATAGATATTGTTTTTTGAAGTTAAGAAAACCACCCATAATACTTATATTATTGGTCTTAGTATCGTATTTTATTAAAACTTTGATATAATAAATTAATTCAATAAAATAAAACAAGAAAATTATAATTTTTAAATATATCGGATGCTGAGTTTAAAAAATTCATAGCAAATCAAATTTTTTGCAAAACATGATACAATATTTTTTTCATTACATCAACTACTCTAATTTCCAGCATGAATAACAATGAAGATATCGCTGATATCTTTCTAGCAGCAACAAAATAGTTCATTTCACTTAGTCATTAAGTAAATCTTAGCGCTTTAAAGACATCATCTTCACTTCGTTAGAGATAGATGTTGTAATAAAAAAAAGCATTGTAGTATAACATAAGTAATATCTTAAGCTGACAAGAGTGTTTGCTAATATGTTAAATTTTTTAATGTTTATGAATAGGCACTACTTCAATTTTTGATAATAGTATATTGTTCTATACCTTATACCCAATTCTTGTTTTTTCCTTGGGAGACACAATAAAAAACATTCTTTAATATACTTCAAACATATTTAGGAATTAATATACGATGGACACCAAAAATCGGGGTCAAACGAAAAATAAATTATTTAAATTTTGTTAGAAAATAAAGTTAGTTACTGTGGTTAAGAAACTCCTCTGTACTGTAGCGACTTTGTTCTATTGAGTAATAGCTCTTGTTTGACGAGGTAATTTATCGTATAAACTTTTCCCAGTGCTCGTTAATCCTCTACCTGTAACGTGCAATCGCCAGAGGAGTGTCCTATATCAAGCTGCAATTCTATTTGCGTATGCTATGCGGATAGCAATGTAACAACGTAGCAATCTAGCAACCTGAAGGATCGTTACCACGATCCTTTAAATTATGAAACAGAAGCATCTTGGTATTTAACATTTTCGCTAAGTGGCCATAATGAACATTCCAGAGCAGAATATGAGCACCGGAAAATTTTGATATCTCTGTTTGGATTTTCCATGGATAGCTACCGAGCCATATAGGCTAAATGGAAAATGGCTTACTTTTTTGGCACAAAACCAGTCATGTAATCTATTGAAAACACTATTTTCTAGTGTTACGGTTCATGGTAGTGTTGACTCAGCTGCCAGTACGGTGGTGTTATCCGCATACATGAAAACTAGTATATCCAAGCAGAAGTTATACATGTTACTTGTATACAGGTTGAATTGAATTGGACTCAATGTAGTTTCCTGAAAAACGAGAGCCAGGTAGTCAACTGGACCAATAAAATATTAGAGATTACAGGATCTAAATAGTAAAAGCAAGTTACCGGTAAACTTTTAGATCACTCAAAACTATTTGATGTAATCAAGATCATAGAACTGTGTAAGTGTAAGAAATGGGGTTTTAAATTTGATTATCTCTATTGCAAATGCCAATGGGTAACACTGACCAACAAGGTTTTTACCCTAAGTTAGTAACTGATGAAATGGAACAGCATATATAAAGTAAAAATGATTCGAAAAGCGGCAACATTGGCTTAGCTCTGGTTACAGAGAAAATGCCTTTATAGTATGGCCGGTAATCTGGTCTACTGCAATAATGTTTATAAACTTCCTCAAGCTTTTGGAATACATCATGATCCCAGTTCTTGGAGGTTATTCATAGACCCATCAAAGACCAAGCTAAAAGCAGTTTTGCTGCATAATGGGAACCATTATCCTTCTATTCCGATAGGTCATGCTGTTTCTATGAAAGAAACTTAGGAAAATCTGAACATTTTAGTAGAAAAGATAAAGTACAAAGACTATTCCTGGAATATTTGTGCAGATTTTAAAGTAATTGCTATTATTTTGGGTACGCAATCTGGTTACACCAAATACTGTTGCTTTTTATGTCTTTTGGAAAAACATTACCATAAGCAAGGGTCGCCTTTACTACTACGACAACAGGAAAAGACAATGTACAACATCAGCCTCTAATAGAAAAAGAAAAGATCATAATATCACCTCTCCACGTGAAACCTGGGCTCATGAAAAACTTTGTAAAGGCACTGGATCTCGAAGGTGAAAGTTTTAAATATCTTCGTGAAAAGTTTCCAAAATTAACACAAGGGAAACTGGAAGAAGGTATTTTTGTTGGACCCCAGATACGAGAAATAGTAAATGATGAAATCTTTGAAACCAAATTAACAGCGAAGGAAAAAACAGCTTGGCTCTTCATGGTACAAATATTCACGAATTTCTTGGGAAACAGAAAAGCTGACAACTATAAAACTTTAGTAGTGGATATGTTACAAGCATTTCACGCTGCTGGCTGTAATATGTCCCTTAAAGTGCACATTCCACATTTTCACTTGGATTTTTGTCCGGAAAATATAGGCGACGTTAGCGATGAACACGGCGGGCGCTTCCACCAAGACATCATGGGAATGATGGCAATGGAAAAACGGTATCAGGGGAAATGGAATCCTGTTATGTTAGCAGATTGCTGTTGGATGTTGAGAAGAGATGCTGTAGATATTGTTTATGAGAAGACAGACCGGTATTACTTCGCATTTCTAATTATGATAATTTGAAACATACATTAAATTATGATCTAATCTAAAAAACCTTTTCGTTGAAATATAAAAAGAATCGAGCTAACTTGACCTTCTACCTTTTATTAAAATAAATGTTTATATATTTTCTATTGAAATTAGTATAAATTATTATATGGCAAAATTAAAAGTTAAAATTTGTCGCCCAGTGTAATCAGCGCAGATGCAGATACTGCAGATAATACAGACTTAGCCTGCGTTCTTGAAGGTCATAGTATAGTAATGTTTCTGGATAATTATGGTAGAAGCATCTTTGAAGTTGTTAAAACAGGGAATTGAAGAGAGGTTTTACCATATCGAGGATCGGGATCCAATTAAAAAAGGAGATGAAGTTGATGTACGTAGCATAATGATCTTAATAAAGGAAATAAGTTCCCCGGTGTGATCCTAGATTCCCACTTAAGTTGGAAAAATCATATAATGGTGGTGGATGTAGAGGCGACACTATCCAGCTACTACACATAAATTGACGTTATAGAATACGATGTGGCATCATATTGCAACGGTTTCAAAATTTTCCGCTTGCACAGAACGGACACGTGCTAATGTTTTTTCAGCTAAGGAGGATACTTACCACATGCATTTTTTTAGTGTGCTTGTTTTGTAAAGAACCAATTCAACCGCTTCCTATCATCATGAATCATGAGTAACAAGAGGCTGTTCCTAAAGATTCTGCAGCTTGCGTTGGCTAGTATCTACAGATATCGATAAAAATTTTCATCCACCTGCAGCAATTTCTTTCGTGTAAATTGAACGTTTTCTTGAATTGTAGAACAAATTTACTTACTCTAAAAGATCAAAATTTTTGGTCACGTTTTCTTGAAATTTGAAGATTTCTTCAAATCTTCAAATAAACAGAATAAAAGAAAGTATATTTCTTTAATTTGACAATAAGATCTTCACCGCAGAGGTGTGAGACAAATAATATTTTCATATCTATTCATATCTATCAAACAAAATCTATGTCGTATGTACTTTAATTTTTGAGCATAAAGTATAAAAGAAAGAATAGGAGAAATGCGAATAGTCGAATGTTTCCGAACACTAGCAGCATTTAGACTTTGACATCTTGATCGTTTCACTTCACTGTCTATTCCCAATTAGAAAACTCGACTCTTTTGCAATAAATAATTGCCATTCTGTGCTTTCTAGCAATTATACACTCACACTTTTTTTAGGTATTTTATCAGCATACGGTATGGCTTTGGCAGATGTTGTTCACGAAGCTCAAGAACCAGCTGCAAAAATTTACAAATCGGATAATTTCCCTTATTTCAGCAGCAGATTAGATGCTTTAGGGGAACAATGCAAAGAAGAATTGCAAAAGCAAGGGTTCGACGAAGGGAGCATTCATTTGGATTACTATTTACATATGAGATATGATGGGACAGATTGCGCTCTCATGTGCAACCCTGTAAAATCACACGTAGCCACCAAACACGGAGATTTTCTTAAGTCGTTCGTGGAACGATACCAAACTGAATTTGGCTTTGTTATCAAAAACCGAGATATAATCGTTGACGATATTAGGGTTAGAGGCATCGGGAAAAGCTTAATTGAAGAAGATGTAGAAAAAGATATGGCGAGTGGCGAGCCTAAGGCAGAAAAGTGCGTTCGGACATACTTCGAAAGTGGTTTCCATGACACTAAAGTGTACTTACTAGAGAAATTATCGCGTGGCCATGTTATTAATGGACCTGCTATCATTATGGATAAACTGAGTACGATATTAGTTGAACCTGATTGTATAGCTGTAATAACTAGATATGGCGACGTGAAAATTACGATAGGTTCCGGAAAAATTGAAGATATCGGACCGGAATTGGATTCTATACAGCTTAGTATTTTCAGTCATAGATTTATGAGTATTGCCGAACAAATGGGGAGGTATTAATGTTTATTAAATTTCTGTAACAAGTACCGTTTCTTCCGCTTTTCTAGAATATTGCAACGCACATCCATTTCAACGAATATCAAAGAGCGCTTAGATTTTTCTTGTGCATTATTCGGCGCGGATGGTGGGCTGGTATCCAACGCTCCACATATTCCGGTTCATTTAGGAGCTATGCAGGAAGCTGTGCAGTATCAAATGAAAACTAGGGGACAGTTCAACGAAGGCGATGTTATATTATCAAATCATCCAACTGCTGGAGGATCTCATCTTCCAGATTTTACAGTTATTACTCCAGTATTTTATAAGTAAGTCTGATTATCATTTTTAGCCGATACGTGTAATTATGTGACTTCTTAAGAGGCGAGGACAGACCCATATTCTACGTTGCAAGTCGCGGACATCACGCCGATATTGGGGGCATAACACCGGGCTCTATGCCGCCACATTCGACAAGTTTAGATCAAGAAGGCGCTGCTTTTAAAAGCTTTCTGTTGGTTAACAAAGGACGTTTTTGTGAAGAAGAATTTATAGCCGAGATTAATAGAGCTGGCGGTCGAAATCTGAACGATAATATCTCAGACCTTAGAGCTCAGGTAGCTGCTAATCAAAAAGGTATACAGTTGGTCGGTGAGCTAATTGCGCAATATGGACTGCACGTCGTTCAGGCTTACATGGGACATATTCAAAGCAACGCGGAAATCGCCGTCAGGGATATGTTGAAAGAGGTAGCAATAGATGCTCTAAAGAGAACTACTAAAACTGTATTGGAAGCAGAAGATAGGATGGACGATGGGTCACTGATAAAGCTAAAGGTGACGTTAAATCAAAAAGATGGATCTGCTATTTGTGACTTTACGTAAGTAAAATTGATATTGTGTCCTTTTAATTAATTTAAGTTAATAAAACCATAGAACTGTAGAATCTTTAAATTACATATATTCTATTACGCAATTTTAATTCCAATTCATTTAAAAAAATAATTTTGGATATTTGAAACATTTCTTGCTTTTTGTGTTTAAACTATTTGCTGCTTGTGTTATAATATGATTAATATTCGCAGTTCCATTCTTACGTATGTCTTTTATGACGATTTTTATAGCAATCGATAATTAGCGTCATTTATGAATGAATTTAAACTGTTTGGATAATGGCAGTCTTTATACCTGATCATTTGAGAGTACAAATGAACAATAAGGTTGTAAAACAAGACATTTTCGAAAATAGTGGACTTGCGAACTCAGTTATACAAAAAAAAAATATTTTCATCATTGAAAAAAACATAATTATAATAACCCAAATTTTGTGTATAACAACCTCGTCATTCATGAGTGTCATAAATCTATTGATTTCTTAAAAAAGAAATAGATTTTACTTTAATATTATATTATAATTAGTTTACTCAAAATACAAAATGAAGCATTATTTTATTTTAATAACAAAAATGCATTTAGGAAAAAATAATAAAAGTTAATTGTAAATTATTTTTTAATAAACAAAATTGCAATGTTTGTATCACTAATTAGGTAAATTAATACATAAGTACCTCCGCACCACACAAGTTTATTTATTATGTAATATATAAGAATTAGTCCAGGACAGCCGTTTCGGTCAATGATTCGGTCATTCCGTCACCGGTTGATGATGAGGACCATTCCTGTCCTCGAAATTACTATACAGTCTTATTCGGATATAGTACGAAAAAAAAAATTAGGTGAAAGAAACGCATGAGTAATGCCTAAATACAAAATATTATGGTTCTATGTGCACGTAGTAACGAGAAAATGATTTTTCTTTATTCGAGTCCGACTCTGTCTTAGTTAACATATGGGAATCACCGGCAGTCGCTGAAGCAGCGTTCGGATATCCATTTAGTATGCACATAGCATTCACCGTCATTACACGCAATTGCAATGGCATCCTATACGAATATCGAATACACCGATATGATTTTGATTTATGGCGAAACAGGAGAAAATAGTCTTGCGGCAGAAAATTTGTGCGCGGAACGGTTTCCCAATCGGCGGCATCCATCATCCGAGACAATTGTGAGAACCGTGTATCGACTTCGAGAAACAGGATCAGTAATTCCACGTTTCGAAGCTCGTGGCCGTCATATATCACGTAGAGTTCAGCAAGCAGAAGAGCATATTTTAAACATCGTTGAGGCGGAACCAGGCATAAGTACTACAACTTTAGCCCAGCAAGTAAATGTGTCCCAAACGACGGTGCATCGAATTTTGAAAAATAATTTACTTCATCCGTATCACATCCAGCGCGTGCAAAGATTAACGGAATTAGATTATCCTCGCCGTCTTGCCTTCTGCGAGTGGTTTCAACGCACCGAAGTTCGTCAACCACGTCTTGCGTCAGTAATTCTCTTTGCCGACGAATCCACGTTTACAAGAGATGGTATTTTGAATTACCATAATATTCACCACTGGGCAGACGAAAACCCACACGAGATACACCAAGGCGCCTCGCAAGTTAGGATATCTGTCAATGTTTGGGCGGGTTTAGTAGGCGATTACCTACTTGGACCACATGTGCTCCCACAACGATTAAATACAGAATCCTATTTACAGTTCCTCCGAGATGAATTACCCGAGTATTTGGATGAGATACCACTAGCGATACGGCAACAATTGTGGTTTATGCATGACGGAGCACCCGCGCATAGTAGTCGAGTAATTCAAGCATTTTTGAACCAAAGATTTCCACAATGGATTGGACGTGGAAGTCGTACTCCATGGCCACCTCGTAGTCCCGATCTAAATCCATTAGACTTTTTTCTGTGGGGATACATGAAAAGCTTGGTATATGATCGTCGCCCTGATATTGAAAATGTCGAAGATCTGCGAAATCGCATTTATGTTGCAGCTCAACGCATTCGCGAAGACATGGTAAATTTTACTCGTGTGCATAATAACTTTCGTCGCCGAATTGATGCCTGTATTAGAGCTCACGGTGGACATTTCGAACATTTTTTACATTAATAAATTATTTTGTCCTGTTTCGCCTAGATCGGTCCTTGTTAGGACCACCACAAATTTCATAAAAAGAAAAAGAATGTATAACTACAAATAACTCAAAACCCGACATTTCGGATGCATTAACTTTAAACATTAAGAACGCAAATCATATGGTTATCGGCATATTCAATGTAAACACATAAACACTTCGACATCAGCTGTACGACAGACTAATGCATTTCAATAGACTATTCACTATTCATAGCATCTACAATGCTTTATCGATTTTTATTTGCATCTGGGTTAACTTTGATTCATCAGCGGTATTTGTATAATATAGGAGAAACAAAGATATGGACCGGCTTTACCTGCATTTTGGGCCCTCAAATTTGAACAAAATGTATATGTTACAAATAAATTTCTTTTTAAATTTTCAGTAACACATTGATAGGTAGTCTTCAGATTTCGGTAGCTTAAGTGCTATTTACAGGTAACCCTGTATAATTAAACTTATGTGATGCGTAGGTTATCGATACTTATGTGTTGTTTACCATACTACGCCATAGTCCTTGCTATCATTACTAATTTGGTAAATTGCTTATGTCCTTTTACATTTTTATTTTATTTTATGTATATTATTTCCCTTTATGTCAATGAGATAGAATTCACTCCGTTTCGTTTGTCGGGAATTAGATAAATTGATTTCAAAATTTACAGTTCACTGTTTTCAACTAACACTGCTGGGGGTGCCATCTGCACTAGACGTATAAAATACCAGGTTTCGTCGCCCTTTGCACATACTACTGGGCGCAAATATGAGCAATAAATTGTAGATGGCACGATTCATTTTAACTTTAGTAATATTTCTCTATTTGCATAAGATTCTTTCTATTTTCCGGTAGGTAACTAGTGCAGGCACAACTTCTCTCATATAAGCAAAAACTTCTTTATTAGCCAATAAAGAAGATTTCATCGGTGGAACTGCGAGTGGTGAATACTAGATGGCGGCATATCTCCACAATTCTTAATAAATACAATTATTGCAGTTGGTCAAATACCTTGGCCTTTGCTTAATATTGTCTTAATGTTGTCCTAATATTTGTTCATATTGTAATCGAAATTATTGCTGCGCAACTATATACAAATAGGTGTTTCTAAAGTAACCCAAGTAAACAAGGAAAACATAACCTAGTACGTATATATGTTTATACTCGCTGAATGCGAAAAATTTTATGGCTATAATTATGCAATGTAAGCAATATTAGCTTCCTCGCATTGTTTGCTGAGAGAAAAACACCGACGCTTAAAAATGCGATCCATGCATTCAGTAAATCTCAATAGCTAACCTTTTTTTTTGAGATTCTCATAACTAAATTCACACACTAGCTTTACTACGCGTCCGCCACCAAATTTGCCAGACAATTTTGTAGTTTCTCCGACTTTAAGAAGTTACCTACCAAAAATAATTTAGAATAATTACACTGCCCAATAAATTTCGACTTTTGATTTTGCCATAAAATAATTTATACTAATTTCAATAGAAAACATGTAAACATTTATTTTAATAAAACGTAGAAGGTCAAGTTATATTTCAATGAAAAGGTTTTTTAGAGTAGATCATAATTTAATGTATATTTCAAATTATTATAATTAGAAATGTGAAGTAATACTGCTTCGTCTCTTGTAAACAATATCTACAGCATCTCTTCTTAACATCCAACAGTGATCTGCTAACATGACAGGATTCCATTTCCCCTGAAATAGTTTTTCCATTCCTATGATGTCTTGGTGGAAACGCTCACCGTGTTCATCGCTAACGCTTTTTTAACGATTCTTTGACTACTTGAACTTTTCATAAATGCTATAGTAACTTTCTTATACTAGAAAAAAAGTTACTGTGTTATTGCAGAAACGCATGAAATATATTTAAAACTTGCTTATACAGTGTCCATTCGAAAAGTTAGCACCTACCAATATCTTTGAAAAATGCCTACCTCTGAAGATGATGTTTTATTAGGTGTTGAAGGGACATACGTGGTATCGTTTTCTTTTTCATTAGAAAATGGATCTTCTAGGCTCTCATTAAAAGAATAATTCCTTTCTTGGAATTGACTTCCGTATAGGGAATGGTGCAACTTTTTGAAATACGAGTGCATGAGTTAAATGATTTCACTAATAGGAGCAAATAGATTAGACATTCAATTGCATCCATTGAGAGAGAGATATATTTTCATGTAACCAAGGAATACGTTCCTTAAATTATAACAATATTAATTAGTTAATTTCTGTATCAAAATCGTGAATAATCATGGCTGACATCCGCAACTGAAAGTGTAAGCGTTGCGTAGTGGTTTTCACGTTGTCATTCTAATATTATTAGTAACTATCACTGCTTTGTACTTACCTATATTAATTGACGTATATTTATTCTTATTATTATTAAAATATTACTTAGGTTTTGCCGTCAACTCCAAAAGTTTTCTTATTCTCTCTGTTATTGTCAGTTAGCCACATTCACTGCTTAGTTGCAACACTCCAATAAAGATAATACTAAATAATGTATAAAAAATGTAACTGCGTTATAAGCTGTAAAAATGGGTACCTGCAGTATTGCCATGTACTGGGTGTCATTTAGTAGAGCAATTAGTGCGATGTCACAATTACAATTTTCATATATAGTGTATATTGATGTATACGATATGAAGACATCTACCAAATTGTAAACAACTATACAGTTTGGGCGGCAACAGTGCAAACTATATATATTTATTGTTTTTTCTTGATTTTTATTTTGGTTACTTTCATCATCGCCTCTATATATTATTTCGAAACGACAATATGCAGGACCTTGTGTAGCATACTTTGAAATTGTTTTTCGCTTTGTATACCTTCATATTCAGCCTTACAAGTTCTATCCTGTTCTTTTTCGAATATTTGCATTCCTGACTGCCTGAGCTTGGGCAAGATCCGTCCATGACCCATAACGCTGGCCGTTGGAGCCGTCCTTGGTGGGCTTCTCTGCCTATATTGCTGACGGCTGGAGCTGTTCTTGGTGGATATTGCTTGTCTACATTGTTTAGGCTAAAGGTGTCCAGACATTTCTGTTTCCGTAGTTCACCAGTAGTAGTAGTTTCAGTAGTTTCCGTGTTTCGCCACAAATATTTGCAAATTTTATTGACGGTTATTTTTCGTATATACAGCATGTCCCCGAATCGACTTTAAATGAGGAAAAAAATGTCTTATTTTTGATTTCTCATAAAATTTCACTCTTGTTGAAATTTTATGAGAAACAAAACATTACTTTTTACTTAACTCGAACGGTTCTCGAGATATCATTTTTATTCAAAATTTGGATTCAGAGTTTTATTCGTAATTTTTAGAAGTAGCTTAGTAGTGGCGGATTTAATTGAAAAATACTACTGATAGCAGATAACAAATCTAATAAGTTAGTAGAGCCACAAATTAAATCTTCACTAATTTGAGCAGTATTTATGCTATAATGTTGACTTTACAACGAAGAATATATCTAATTCAATGTTTGGAAACTGGGGAGGAGTGGTAGGGAGTTGTTATCAGAAAATTCAACCAAAAATACCAGGAAGGTACCATTTCAAATTCCGGTGCAAAATACTTGGTGACCAAATTTCTTAAAACGGGCTCGGTTTCAAACATTAAAAAGTCAAAGAAGTTGTTCAATGAAGACGATGCTGCTTCGGTTCTTGCCGTTCATTCTGAAAAAGAAGCTCTAAGGTTATCTTTAAGAAGAAGGGCGATACAAACTGGGATAAGTAAATCTTATTTATAAAGAGTCTTCAAGGAGAACAAAAATTGACTAGTTTCATGTCAACATTGCCGGTATTGGAGTGAGACGAATCCAAACTTCGGAACTTCGGAAAGAAAACAGGATTTCTTGTCGTAGACAATATTTTTAAAAAGTTAATGTGTGGTGTCCTTTCGTACTATGACATTATTGACCCATATTTTTTGATCAAAATTTAAATCGTAATGCTGTTAAACTACCGAATGGAAATGTTTTTGAATAAAATGAATGCAATGAAAATGCACGATGGGTGCCCTGCTCATTATGCTGGCATTATTCGCTAGTGGTTCAATACAGAGCTCCATGATATGATATGATATGATGTTGTTTAAAACAAATTGTGTACAGTGAGCCACTAGAAAATGATGTAGAGCAATTAAAAAATAGGGTACAGAATGCAGCCAATTCTTATCTTTCTTAGAAATACGACGAAGTTTCTGCGTCGAAGTCTGTACAGAAAAAGGAGGAACATTATTTGAATACAAAATTAATAGGTTAGGTTTTTCAGAATTTGATGTAATTTTACCATTTCTTAAATTTATTAAATAAAACTTGATCCTAATTAGAATATTTTCTAACAATAAAATAATATTATCTTGAGAACCGTTCGAGTTTAAAAAAAGTAACTTTTGTTTTGGGGTTCGAAAGCAAGCGGGGCCAATCAACAAGAGTGAAATGTTTTGAGAAATCAAAAATAAGATTTTTTTCCTCTTTTAAAGTCGATCCGGGGATATGCTGTACGTGGATGTACATCACGAATTAGATTTTGTTTTATTATTTTGTAAATAAAAATAATTGCTGTTACTTACTTGCTTCACTTTAAAAACAATCTGTAGAATCGCCTGGGAAGTTGAAATTGAGTACAAAATTCCTTCTATACGTGGCTAATTAAAAAAATAAAAACCCGACCTGTTCTAGCTTTTTTCAAAATAATCAATAGTAAATGATCATTGGATTTTATGAAGTACCGAAAATGTAAAATACCTTTACTTAAAGATTTTATGTAAATCTTAAAGCTGTTCAGTGATGGCCCTTTTACAGGGGCTACTGTTTTCATTTATGCTTTTATGTTCCGAGTGCTATATTTAGATACATTATAACGTTTTATCCAGTCGTTTCAAGAACGGATATATTGTGCAAACATTATCTTTGAAGACGTGTTTTCTTAGTGTCTGTAAACTTGTGTTGTATTATATTTATATCTGTATACTGCATGTATTATTACCATTTATCTTTATTTATTTATCTTGTTATTTCCGCTGGATAAAAAATATTATTATTATTATTATTATTTGTGATGCCATCGACTTTTCAACGGAATATTCTAAGTAAAGTTTTACCTTTTGATAATATTTTACATGTTTTAGATTACGTTTTTAGATTATTTAATAAAATGCGATAGTAAAATAGGAATTGCCCAAACCACAAAGGCTTTTATTAAAAAGTCTAACGAATCGTGAAGATGTTTCAACATATTAGCCGGACATTGTACGAGATCACTTTAATTTGATATTCATTATTAAATATTAAGTAAGTTACATGTAGAATGAAACTAATAAACCGTATATCTTTGCAGCGGTAGCGGACCGGAGGTGTGGGGTAATTGCAATGCACCAAAAGCAATAACTTTTTCGGCTCTCATATATTGCCTTAGGTGCATGGTCGGCCACGATGTGCCCTTAAATCAGGTAATATGAGCGGCGCATTTTAAAATTTATGTAGTTCGTAGTGCGCTATAAAAATTTAAGACTGTTTTTGCGATCCAGTGGCTATACATATACATATATTAGATGCAGGCAAATTTTATTTTTAGCAAGCATGTAGTACATGCTTTCCGACATTCTAAATATATTTATCTATATCAGATTCGTCAAATATATTCAGAATACCATTAAAGATATTCTGATGAGCAAGAATTATTTCAATTCCGATAGTTAACTATTAATATTTATCAATTTAATAATTGTTACGTTCCTAATAGTAGGTTCTAAACTTCAGCTTAAAATGAAATGTTCTTATGTGTCAAAAATAAAACTACCAAAAGAGCGGAGCGCTACTGTTTTAAATTAAAGGAATCTACATATATGTTTGGGTTGAGAAATTATTGTTTAGACCATGTTCTCTGTATTATTATGTCAATTTTCAACGAATTCGATGCTTGATACTCCTTCGGCTATTCATTAAATAGATTACATACGAGCAACAAAAATTTTGCAGGTAATTAATAAATTATAGAAAAATTAAGGTTTCATTCACCTCGAAATATTTACATGTAATTATTAAATTAAATCACTTTTGCATAAAAACAATTTCCACTTAAACATATTTATTATTCCATATAACGTTATCTGATTTAGTTCGTCGAAATGCTTCTCTTTGCAGATTTTCTTTAACACTCAAAAAATAGATAATATTCGGCATCTGAAATATCATTCTCTTTCATCAAATTCATTATACCTTTCATTATTTATGGACGGCCGGATTTTTTTAATAAGAAGTATAATAATATATGGGTGTACCAACATTTTGCAATTACAAAATTGCGTTTATTGTGTAAATTGCACGAAGCTAATATATTCTGACGTAGTAGTCCTAGTAGACATTGTAAAGTATCGTATCATAGAGTATCTTTGAAAAATATTTCTGTATATACAATACGTACGCCAAATAGGTTTGCTATTTACATCGTGAAACGTTCTACATGTTGCGCGCTTGTTTTCTTCCTCTAGAAATGAACCAATGTAATATGAGTATCACATGTCTGTTTCCAATAGATTTCGAGTTAGTTGAAATTAAACGTGTTCCAGGTTTGAACCATATCATGTCATTGTTAAAATAAAAACTCGACGCGTCGCCCGCAATCATATATAGGAGAGTAATAGGCAACAGTTAGCACGATAATTCAACGCCAGAGGCGAAACTAACTAAGCGAGAAGCAGTTGATCACTGTAACTCAGTGTGTGAACCATGCCAGAGGCGAAAACCAACTGCTCGCCTCTGGCATGGCTCACATGTTACCGTGATCAACTGCTTGCCGCTCACTGTGCTAGCTGTTGCCTACCACTCCCCTAAAGAAGCCTCGTCCGACTGTGGGCGAAACGTCGAGTTTTTATTTTAACAACGACATAAGCTGGAACACGTTTAGTTTCAACAGACTCTGGTCGTGGAAGCCTGCGTTTTTAGATTTCGAGTTAATTATAATTTTGTTTTGAATCAACCAATTCTAGATATGCTCATTTTTTTAAAACAAGCTGGAATGTAAATAGAATTTCGAGTAATTTTTTGCGAAGTTAAATTGCACAGTTGGCTCTACTAAGACATGGTATTAGGACGCCTTTGAAATATACCATTGTGTTTAATATTGAACATCGAACTTTGCCAAATTAAAACGAAATAAATAAAAAAAAACAAATAAAAAGAAATGTACTTTTTTAAATGGCACCATATATTCTTTATGTGTCACTATACAGACAATTTTGTAGTTTTATATAGCATTGCCCATGTCTAATATTAAATGTAAAAGAGGTATTTGCGATTAAACGCCCTACATTTCGGCATTGCATCCAAATTGTTTCTGGTGTTAGTACTATTTGGTTGCCATGACAGCAATAAATAAAACGTACTAACATTGTTGTTCTTAACTGCGGACTTGAAATTCTGGTGCTAAGTAATCACTTGTGAAACTTACCACAAAAAGAGTTCATATGTATGAAATCGTATTTACAAAACCGTTAGAATTTCAATAATAAATACTCTGTATGTGTTAACATAAAGATGGTAGTGGTATTGTATGCGAGGCACTTGCAGACAGATGGCGCCTTGTGTCAAAATCTACATGACTAACGAATTGTACTATTCTGTAATAATTTATCATTTTGCAGTTGGAAATGTACAGGTTTAAGTAGTGGAATCATAGAAAATATCGGTCAGTGATTCGATTTCCTTTTTTAGACGAGAAAACGTATGCAGAAATTAAAGAGAAGCTGGATATAGCTTATAAGGATCATACACATTTGATGACTACCATCATATGATGGTTTAATAAATTTAAGCGTGGCTGAACATCTGTCTTCGACGAAAGAGGACAACTGACTACACTGGCCAACAAATTTCAACTTTTGGTTTTGCCATAAAATAATTTATACTAATTTCAATAGAAAACATATAAACATTTATTTTAATAAAAGATAGAAGCAAGCTCGATTTTTTTGATATTTCAATATTTCAATGAAAAGGTTTTTTAGATTAGATCATAATTTAATGTATATTTCAAATTATTATAATTAGAAATGTGAAGTAATGCTGCTCTGTCTGTTATAAACAATATCTGTCAACATATGGACCGGAGGTACGGTGAACGAAAACATTGCACGTAGATACGACAAGGCTGCTAAGTAGCGTACAAAGACTAGCATGTCTGTGTGCCACGGGGGCAATGAAAACCACGCTGAGAGCCGCTCTGGAAGTCGCTCTGGACGGGGGAATCGAGATTTGTGAGAGTAGACCTAAAATTTGTTGAACCGTTTCGACGCTGAACTAAAGAAAAAAAAAATGTTGCACCTAGCGAAGAAAATTTCTAAAATTTCTCCGGCAAACTCATTGCTCTGTACTAGTCTAGTTACGGTTTCATATTCGCCAGATTTCGCCTCTTGTAATTTAATTTGTTTTTTCTTTCAACAAAAAAGAGTTTGGCGGAAAGCGCTATTTTGCTCGACAAATCTTATTATTTGGTTTGATTATACAGTTGGAAGTACACTCCGCCAAAAAAGTATCGCATAATTTAGTTTTGAATCATAAAAGTATCGCATAATCTTTGTTTGTAGCATAAAGTTGTAAATACACTTTAATGCGCTCTAAGATATAATTTCTATGATTGTTTAAATAAAATACAGGCCAAATAAAAACAAGAACTCATACTTGAGATTTTTATTAAAACAAGAAATTATAATTTTGGAAAGAAAAATGTCATAACAGTAGCTTTTAATACTGAGTATTGCCACCTCTGGCTCTTATGACCGTTCGCATACGGTTTGGCAGAGATTCGATTAACCTCCGTATATAAGCCTGATCCAAATTCTCCCACTCGTCACGGAGAGCATTTTATAGTCCATCCAGGTCCGCCGGGGCAACATTTTGGAATCGTATCCGTCTGTGAAGGAGGTCCCACACGTGCTCGATAGGGTTCATGTCCGGACTTACCGCAGGCCAATCTAAAACTGGAATACCAACATCGTTAAGGTATTCCTGGACGATTATTGCAACATACGGTCGTACATTATCGTGCATTAACATGAATTCGTTTCCTATAATTGGCGCATATGGTACTACATGTTCTTTTAAAATGTCCGTTATATACCTGTGGGCAGTCAGTGTACCTCTGTCTACTGGTACTAACTCTGTACGACCTGTTAAACAGATGCCTTCCCAAACCATAATAGAGCCACCAGCGAAATTAGGTCTAGGTCTGATATTACACTGCGAATAGCGCTCACCGTCTCGTCTGTACACTGAGATACGCCTATCTGAGGTGTAAAGACCAAATCTTGACTCATCTGTGAAGAGTATATTGGCCCGGTCATTAATGTTCCAATTTACATGTTCTCTGGCAAACCTTAAGCGAGCCACTCGGTGGTTCCTAGTGAGACGAGGGGCTGTTACAGCTACTCTAGCTCTTAATCCACTCTGTCGTAACCTATTCCGAATAGTTTGAGTACTCACACGAGTATTTCTGACTCTAGCCAAGTCGTTCTGCAATTGTCTCGCAGTTACATGTCTTCGACGCAATGCTTGTAGTAGTAAATAGCGGTCATCTTGGCGAGTAGAACATCTTGGACGACCTGGTACAGGTCTTCTACTGTAATTGCCTGTTTCCCTATATCTGGCTACGGCTCTAGAAATTCTTGACTGATTGATGTTCATCAAATTAGCAACGTATGCTTGAGATCGTCCATCTTCGATTAAAGCAACTATAGCAGCCACTTGTTCTGAAGTTAAATTGCTCATTTTAGTTTTAAAAGCGTTGGTACAGAACTCTGACTTCGCACTTTAAAATTTGTCCGTATAGGAAGACTTTCAATAAACAACTGAACAAACCTTGCACATATGCATTTTTCTAAATGTGTTCTTTTAGAAAAAAAAAAGTGAAAAAGCTATGTTCCATGATTTTGTTAGTGTTTTTATAGTTCACATACACGAGGCAAACTTTTTGTGAACGTATAAAAATATCTTGGTTTATAAATGCCCTTTTTTAGTTTATGCGATACTTTTTTGGCGGAGTGTATATACAGCTACGAGGGAATTACATTGAAAATTGAATTTTCTAAATGCAAAACAATTGCATCGTCTTTTTTAACAGAAGTATTTATCATGGTATCGTGTTGAGATAGAACAATGTATGTAATTAAATCTCGTAAAAGGTTACGCCAAAATGTATTTGTATTTTGGATCTTTTGAAGAAAATAGAAATATTTGCATTTAGACAATTCAGGCTAAAATTATAAATAAGTATTTCGAAATCTATTGGAAATATGAAACCCATTGGTTTATTTCTATACGGAGAAACCAAAAATTGAATAATATGAAGAGCATTTCATTTAAAATAATAACTTGGGTGTGCGGTCTGTTACTAATAGTAATATGCAATTTAAAATAATAAAACAGAGATATCTGATTCGTTATTTATCGGAAATATCTTTGTGAGGTGCTGTATGATGTCTATTATGTTATCAGAAAAGTTTAGTTTCATTCCACTGATACAGTAGACACAATTTTACGATTCCAGAAGGTCGGAACACCCTGAATATTAATGAAATCTAATATATATGTAATAAACGTTGACATGATAGAGGTTATTAATTTGCTTTTATCTAGGTTTCATTATCTGTTTTCTTTTGTACGCAGACTGTGAAATATAATTACTCTCTATGCGTTTAGTCTGTAGTTTTTTTTTCTTTTAATTTGGATGTTAAGTACCAAAGGAATATACCATCTCGCTTGTCCGGGATTATTATTGGTTAGAGATATATTTACTGAGTAAAATCCCTAAACTAGAGGGAGGGTACCAATAAATTTTCGTTTCTTTTTTATTAGAAGCTTTGATCTGTGATGAACTAATTATCGTGTATTGTGCCCAATCGTAATTTTTTATAGATACTGTATACATATTTTACACAGATTCATTTAATAATAATCCTTTATAGCGAATTGTTTGCATGGATGAAAAGCAATTGATAAATATTATGCAGACGTATACCAAGCCTTTAAAAATGTTAATAAGATAAACAAAAATATCTGAATAAGCTTTATTGTATTCAATATATATTAAAATATGCGAAGCAATCCATTTTTGATTTTTGGATATATGTCTATTTTCACTCTCTTGTATTTCCAATAATTCAAAGCAGACGCAAACGACAAGTGAATATTGAATATTTTATTTATGATTTTACTGTAACTGCACTTGAGAATGTCTGTTATCAAACGTTGACGATTTTATAGGGTTGCTTAGCTCCGATAGACGTAATAATACCAAAAGGTTCGATACTAGATCCGAGTGACAATGCAGCTGTCGTCGGAGGGAACGTTCTAACGTCTCAGCGTATAGTCGACGTAGTCCTCAAAGCTTTTAGGGTATGTGCAGCTTCTCAGGGTTGCATGAACAATATCACATTCGGTAGCGAATCGTGGGGCTGCTACGAGACCGTAGCGGGTGGAAGCGGAGCGGTAAGCATCTCTTTTCGGCAATCTTTGTCGAAATGCGATTCCTCGTACTCAATTGGCCCCTTTGAAACTGCAGGGTCCGACATGGCACGGCTGCTCTGGCATCCACACACACATGACCAATACGCGAATAACGGATATCGAGATACTGGAGCGGCGATATCCTGTTCACGTTCGTAAGTTTATGTTACGAGAAGGTACAGGCGGCGCTGGAAGATTCCGAGGTGGAGATGGAGTTCTCAGAGAGCTGTACTTCCGGGCGCCGGTCACTTTATCTGTATTAACCGAGAGGAGAGTGTTGGAACCGTATGGCTTAGAAGGTATGTATGTACGTATATTACTGCAGTGGAATCGGGATTATGCGTAGATAACAATAACTAACAAGTACCCTTCAGACGTTGTTCGATTTGATTGTAGTCGCTTAATTGACGGACTCTTTAGGGAGGAATAGTGGTTACCTCAATTTATTTTAGCTGAATAAAAGAAAATTAAGTAAGATGTCTTTATTGTAACTTGATATTCATCGATAATTTCCGAGAAGAATAAAACCAGTTCATAATTAAGAATTTTGTACTTGCAAATTACGTTATTTATGTAGTTTTTGGTGTTTTCTACAACGTAAGCAGTGGGTCTGCATGCGAGTGAGTGAATTGTAAGAAAATGTCTTAAATACGTTCTCTCTAACAGAAATGGCCATAGAGTTTGATTTTGTGAGCGCAGAGAAGAATAACAGCCGTGTGAAGCTACGGAAAACAACGTGCACAGTTTCTGGAAAAAGCGTTCATTTACTGTACGCATGTTTTTATAATTAACATTCTTATCTAGTGCGTGGGCAGAAGATAGTTATTTAAACTAAAACTTTAAATGAAAATTATTCGAAGGCAAGTTTTGAATAACATAAAGTTGTAATTAAGTATAGAAGGTGTTGGTTTCGCTCCACACGATGCAAGTTTCGTTTTTTAAACAGAATGCCCTGTAAATTCATGTGAACCTTCTGGAAAATTTCCCTATATTAGCTTAGTTTTTGAAATAATTTGAAATTTTTGTAGAATGCCGATGTTTTTTGAACACCCGCTATGTTAGACGACTTAATCGTTAAAGCAGCCATTTAAATTTAAATACCCCACATATCTTCAGAATCCGCTAAAAAAGCTTTTCTAAATAGTTTTTATAACCATTTTCCTTTATAAAAAATAGATTATTTTTTCATATGAAGCTATGCAGAAGTTTTTTTACTAATATCTGTACATTGCTGTGCCGAAATAAAAATATTCGCTAATGAGAAGCCGTAAAATTTGATTGATGGGTACAATTTGAATATGTATTCGAAGAAAATACGTACGAGTTGTAACCGATGTGAAACGAGCTGCTAAAGATAGCAGCCAGTTTTACCGACGATACCTGAATGTCCAGCAAGTTGGAGAAATAAAAAAATCTTATCGACCGAAATTCAAATGCTATCAAGCACGGATGCGGCACATAAAATTCGCAATCATATGTCGTTCTACCAGTAAAATGTAGCTGACCTGCGAGGGGTTCACATCACTTACGCTGTAACACAACGGGTCTCAGAAGTAGTTTACCTAGAACCCTTACGCAAAAAAATTTACATTGCTAATTTCTTTGGTAAAAGATCATTTATCGTTGTTTTATTCTTCTTTTGATATTTGTTACTATACTACGTCACAGCCCTTGCTATCATTATATTTGTTATTACTTACTTTTACCGTTACCACAAAGAACGATACTATTTACTTATAAAATAATAAAGAAATAAAGAAAGAGCTGTCGGTAATGCTTTGCGAAGAGGAAATAGAAAGTAAGCATATATAAATTTGGCTTAACTGGAAAAACAGACACGAACGACTGTTAAATAATTGCAATGAAAATTATGGAAAATTCTCTCTTTTAGTTCATGCTATATTCATTTGGTTTTAAGAAGGAATGCTTTTGCTTGCTAACTCACACGTTATAGTATAGAGGCAATTCCATCGTAACCGATTTTTAACGGTGCTGCGCAAAACATAGTAGGTACACTTTGCTTAATTTTTTTTCATTTGCTTTTGCAGTTTACTGCGATTTATACATTATTAGCTAATTTTAGTAAGTGCGGTGAGCAGAAGATGTTTATTGTGTTTGCGTTAAACTTTCTATTTACGTACAAAATATAATAGAAATTGAGGGTCGTGAATCCGAGAATATTCCTAGGCACTCTTTCGACAAATGAGAAATTGTTAGGTGAGACGCGTTAAGACGTTAATAACTACTAATCTTAAATCTTGTAACTTTTCACTACATAAACACAAGATTTATGTCCTTCTTTGAACATAACTTCTTCAGTATTATGCTATTGGAACTTAGAAGAAATCTGAATACAACGTGCTTGGACGACGGTTACAGATAAAGTCACAAATAAAATTGGCTTCGTTTTTAACCATTCTTAGATTACGTTAGCAATTGTTTCATTTCCATGTCACATATGATAATTTTTAACGAAGCGAATGACTTGTGCTGCAGCATGATGGAGAGACGCAACTGACGCCGCGATTCTGTGTTCTTTGACGATCCACTTGAACACATATGCAACATTACAAGGTTTAATTGTTAAACTGTGTAAAACTGAGAATTAAATGAAATGGACAGAAATATTTTTAATTGATAGAGGTAACTTACGACCAACGTATACACTGGAACAGATAAAAGTAGTTAACAAGTCTTCCTCACGATTGCCGTTGGCTAGACTTATATTAAGTTTTTATATTAATTTTCTTATTTTTCAACCAGGAATCTTTGTGTTGGAATCGGGGTTCCTACCAACAGATGCACCCTTATACTCGATAGGCGGCAATGTGAAATTCTAAGAAGAGATGTGAATGATGCTGTGATGCTTATTGATGTTAAGTTGTAACATGAGGCAGTTCGTTTTCTGTTAGTTGTTACATCCCCCAAATAATTTATTTGACAACTTTCAAATTCAGATTACCGAGAGAAGCTTTCGGTTATACTTTTTTAATGGGTTAATAAGTTGTTATCTGACGTTCAGTCAATATTTTGTAAAAATACGTTCTTACTAATTTTGTGTTGATTTCTTAGGTGTTTGTATTTTATAGATAATAAAATACATAATTTTAATATTTATAAGAGCAAAAATGCCTAGTATTTCGTATAGTGATCTTTTAGAATTTCCTAACAATCATGACATTTTTAAAACCGTTTCTATTAAATTTTTGAATAAAAGAAAAATATTCTAGTACTGCGATTCTGCTCGTAAAAAGGAACAATCTTTTAAAAAATATTTTCCATTCATCGTTCGCGAGAAATTAAAATATATAAGAATCGCAGAACTATTGCAGAGCAATTATTACTCTTTTCTAACGTATTAATCGTCGAGGAAAGGGTGGCATTCCGCAAAAATATTAAAGTATGTCCATTATCTCACAAACTAAGACAGAAGGTTATACGGAATATTGAAAAAGATTGACATGAATCGGAAAAGATGCATCTAAAAACCTAATTATATACCACTTTATAAAACTAAACCTATACTGTCTGCTGCAATTCTTGTGCTTTGCAGAACTCATCTCAGAATATTTTAATTTCAACATATTTTCTTCAAATTGTTCAGAGGAGGAATTCTCCTTCGACTGTGCACCAGGTAGATTCGCTGTTTATTTACGACCATATGATTCCGTAGAAATACGAAGATGGTATTGGTTCAATTAATTCAATCATCTTTATTTGATGAGGAACGACTAGATCGTGACTATGGACGATATGTTCAATAAAGTTAATGGTATCGTGTTGGCAAACTGCCGGATGAAGATTAGAATCGCTAGTGCGTTAAAGATTTCAATTGAACGTATGCAAAACATCCTTCATGAAAAATAGGGTATCAGAATCGGGCAGATAGACAACTACGTGTTTGCAGAGACATGAACGTATCATTGCACGCTAGAAACTAAAGGTTAACGAACGTGCATGGAAGAAGACGAAGACGATTCTATCAACCGCTTCATTCGGCGAAAAAAATTTCTAATCATGATGACGCGTCGGCTCGCTCAACGGCAATTGCGACAACAAGCGTGTGCGACAACTAAGTATTGAATTTTTCAGAATGGATTGATTTTGAAAAAAGTTATAAATAATGTTAGTGTGATAAATTTTAACTGTAATATTAGGATGTGCTTGTACGGATAGCGGAGGACGTTAACGGTAAACTATCTAATGAGCAAAACAACAAGGTGCGTGACATGTAATATCAAAAATGCCTTATTTTCATCAGGAACGTTTTGAAATAATATTCTAATAAGATGTTTCAAATATATTTTTTTAATGAGTCAGACATAACTGCAAGAAAACAATTTTCCTACTATAACATTAAGGTCACACTATTATGTATGTATGGGAAAGGATATTATTTTAAGGTAACAGGTACTGTATGGATCGATGTTACTCCTGCAACAAACAGATCTGTCACAGCTTTAATCTTAATGTACTAATACTTTCAGGCCAATCATTGTAATACTAAAGACAGATTGCTTGTAGCCAAGCATTACAGTTTGAAATATTGCTTTCTTTCATGCCAGCATTTATTAATAAGATTTAATAATAAGACCTATTTATAAATGTTCGCATGAATGTATACATTCTGCTTTAAAAGTTCTATAATTCAAGAATAAAATTCCACCATTTAATATCTAGCTACTAATAAGCAACAATGCATTTACAACGCCGTAGGAAACCTTGCATTAACTGTTATTTGATGTATTCATTGAAAGGTGGAAGCCCAGGGGCGAGAGGTCTTAATCTGTTAATCAGATTCGACGGCAGAACGATCAATCTCGGTCCCAAAACGGCAGTTCAAGTGGAACCGGGGGTAAGTGACTCTCGAATCGCTTAATCTTAGCGTTTGTGCATGTTTAGTCAATTAATCACTCAGTTGCCTATAGAAAAAAAGCTTTATCAACATATTTTGGGATATAAAGGAAGTACTTTAAATGTTTACCAAATCTCTTTCTTTCAGTTTTATCCATTTCAAATGTCTACCTTTTACACAATGGACTCCTTGTACTTGTTCACATATTTCCCATTTCCTTTCGTTTAGATTTTTTTTTTATTCGTTTGTCGATACAATTTACGGGCTTTTAATTTTTGGCATGCGACCGTAAATTTTCTTACCCTAGAGTACACAAAAGTCAGCTAGTATTAATGCCGGTATTCTCATAAGCGCCACCCCTTAATAATTCGAAGAAATTAAAAGCCCAGAAATTTATCATTGACCGTTTTAAAGTTCTCGTAAAATTTTATAGATCTTTTGTTTGCGCATTAAAATCTAATTAGCTACCAACTTCTTCTCTCTTCCGGCAGCGTGGCATTTCGGGCATCGCAGTAAAACGTTAAAAATTATACGCGCCTTTGTAGATTTCAATGTAATTTATTTCCGGGTCCCATGTACAGTGTCAACATCATAAAACACCTAACTGCAAACACCTTCCTCATTCCGTAGGGTATTTCGGGTCGGATGTTTCATCCTTTTTGCCTGAAAGTCACCATACTAGAAGATCTTTCCGTGGACAGCGTCTAATGGATTTCTTTTGTTTGAAAACGAACTTTGAATGATATCTTTATGTCGTCGTATACGGCTAAATAATGCAGGAAAAAAGTCTAGATAAACGCTGTATGAGACTAAAAATTAAGTATTTATATCAACACAGAAATTATGCCGAACGATCTAAAGGTATACTTCTAACTAGAAAAAGAAATACACAGTGTGATCTTTTTATGTGTTATTATGCAGAGACGGGTAAATATCTTGGAAGATTTCATTTCTATCTGAAACAGTAGTTTCTGGCGGGTATCATAATTTTTTCCAAACTGATTTAACTTTCACTGTTCACTTGCTTGTTATTTAGAGTTACGTGTTGGAAGAAGTTACAACTATCATGTTATTTACGGGCAGGAGTAACTTTAAAAACAGGTTTTACCTATTATTCATGATTTGCGCTGACTACGGCAGAGATTACTTTGTAAATTGAGGTATTCCTACCGTTTATAATTCATACATACGGGATGTAACATTTGCTGCTGTATTACGCCTATAAAAACTAACTACGACTGATATTCATTTTTATAAAATTGGTTACCCCAATACCACAACATCTGATTGACATACAGGATCTCATCGATATTATCTATATGTCGGTGGTAAATATGTTTATCATTTGCTTTATAATATGAGACTATTGTATACTATGTGATTGGTTAATGCCGGGCAGCTGCACCGAAATCGGCTTTTCGGTCCGTTGAAGATGAGGATCGACGCATCCTCCAAACAATTTTTTTGAATTGCTCAATTAAACTCTTGTGTTGTGAATTATACCAATACTTCTGTATTGGTTGTAAATGATTTTACTTTAAATGTTGATCAGACATTTTCAATAGACTACAATAATAGCTCATTAAAGATGTTGCACTTAATTGGAAATCAAATGAGAATTATGAAAATACAAAATGATTAAAACACAAAATGATAAAAATCTCAGTTGGTTGTCATAGGAATGAAGTACTTACTTAATTGAAATCGCCTTATTATGTAGTTTATCATCACGCAATCTTAAAATTATGAATACTGTTTACTACGCTAACGAGTAGGGAGTGATCATGTGGAGCTCCTCTACGTTTTTTTTTTTTTTGTGTAAGCACTTTTCAGACTTTCAGATCTTTTCAAACATCTTGTCGACCTATCTTTAGTCGTTTAAGATCACCTTCCCCTTATTTTTGTACCAGTTGGGAGTGTTAGTCTGTAAAAATTGAAACTTTTTACAACAAGCGCTTTGATTTCTGCTGGAATATCAAAATGATACGCTAACAATATTAGTGCGTCAGCCCATAGAACTGCTGTTTTTGAAAGAGGGCCGGAATATACGCCAACAAAAACGTACAATAAAATAATAAAAATATCGTTTTGGAAATTTTAGTGATATTATTAGTGATATTTTGGATAATGATGTATTGACTAAAATTATTTGCTACTTCATGGCAGCCCTAATTAAACCAAAATCAGATACCGACCGATTTCATATTTCAAATGATATATCCCGCACGGTATGGATCCTTTAGACAGACCTTGTAACACCTATGTGATATGCACTTTCTTCTGAAAAACTTGACAAACGCAAAATTTATTTTAAACACCGATATCTTCTATCTGATGTTACTCATGTAAACTAGTTTTTAAACTTTTATTAATAACGTAAATATCTCCTTGCTGCCGTAACTAAATAAAATAAATAGTTGCTCATTGGTAATAAATATATACTGGAATATGCCGTTGCTATCATAGCCGTCCTTTCGTGCAGACTACACAAATTCTGTCTCGCTATAGATACCGGAAAATTTCAAAGCGTTCGAATTTTACACATTTCTGCTTGTTCTTTAAATTATCCGTAGGTTCATATTTTCTTCATACATCAGAACGATAAAACCTGGGTGAAACATGGAGTTTTTGTGTCCTGGAATATCTTCGTTTTAATTGACTCTGGCCGTGGAAGACTATGTTATTATTTCAAAAGTAGCGTATTTCGTTCATATTTGCCAGTTACTCACATGGAGTTTAGTTATAAGAAGTAAAATATGTCTCATCCGCATATTTTTGGGTACAGTTGGTACAACGTTGTTCAGTCGGCGCAATATCCGTGACGGTTAGCCACGGTCAGTTGAATGCCGATAAGCTATACAAAACCAACGGTGCTTTTCTAACCTTGGCTATTGATTGGCTCTAGGCCAATGCAGTCAGTTAAGTGTTGGTCGACCATCGGGAAATAACGATTGGCGGTAAACGCTTGAGGTACATAGCTATGTTGGGATGAATTTTGTGTGTTTTTTTTACTCGTACAGCTAGGCATAAGAATACCGCGCTTTAGTGCGAGGAAATGAAATGAATTATTTCAAGACAGCATCGTTCTCTATTCATATCTTGACTTTGTGTATTATGAAATACTAATGAATAGCTAAATACTAATGAAAGCAATTGCGTTCACCGGATCTACAAATGTATACAGTGCAACATACAACTTAATTAGTATGAATTAACAACTTTAAACTTCAAACTAATTGATATATAGTTAAATATTTAATAGGGAATAAATACATCTAGCATCAGTAAGAATAGCGATGTATTTGCATTAGGTGCAACGCGTCGTACGCGTGAAAGGGATTTCAAAGATTGCATTCATCAATACTGCTTCATTCACGAAAAGTACATCGCGTTGCGAAATCTGTTGACTGTATAGAAAAGTTTGAAAGGACAGATTAATGAAACATTTACTGCTCAGACACTGAACGTCGTACATTGAGTAATATGAAGGATTATTCGTGCGCAATGGTGAAGTGATAATTCCCAACACTAAACCTAGCAAGTCGATGTTAAATTTATTCAGTCGGTGCAGTGTCGGTTAACCATGCGTTGTATGTAGGCGATAGGTTGGCTGACGGTACTGAGCCAATCTTTAGGGAACGTTTGCTAGGTCGTGGCACGACAAAAGTAGATAGTTCCCCTCAAGATCAGGTAAGAATGCAAGAAAGTTGCGAGCCAATGTTTACTCAAAAATGTAAAAATGTAACGTCGATATCCAACGTCGGAACAGTCTTTGTAACGTGTTTCATATGTACTTACAGCAATTAAAAGGAATTTATGTTGTGAATAAGTATCACAAAACTGGTTTAGATGTGTAATACTGAATAGAATATATTGATATTTAAAGTTAAACTCTCAGATTGTCAAATTTTTCAGAAAAAGAAAATGAATAATTCAAAGGTGATACATCCTATATCTATAAAATTATATATCTTTGGATATCTTTGAAAAGGTCTGTCTGATATACAGAGTGCACTATCTGAAATAGGAAAATTGATATAAGAGTGGCCCGTGTATAATAAGCAAATAACTTAAATGATAAATTCTTATTAAAAAAACACAATGAACGTTTGCAATTATTCGTTAAATTCATTCTGTAAAGATAGTGTTTCTTAGGCTTTTTATTTTATTTCGTGCGTAAGTGTTAAGATTTAACAAGATTTAACAACGTTGTCTAATGTTCACCACCCTTCGCCGTTAGCTTAATGATGTAAATCAATTCGTTGCTTAGCCGACTCACACGAGCAAGGATTCGAGTGGTGTATGGAAACTTTAGCGGACAAGAACTATTCCAGTTCCAGGAACGTTGTAGTGAAGGTTAATTATTCTTAACTTTGAACTGCGATGAACAGACAGTGTAGGGCAGTTGTACACCACATAACAAAGGGATGTAAATGTATAGGGATATTTCTAATGAGTCATGACTAATGTAAGTTTTATTGTAAACGTAAAGCGAACTATCAGAATTTAAAAACAACTTGGAGAAATTAAAGGAAACAAAATTAAATAGATTTTGAATTCAAAAAAGTATCAGCATAAGCCATGCTTAAGCAATATGTACAGGGTGGGCCAAATTTGATACTTTTAATAGGGAACTTATATTTCTAAAGGAATTAGACAAACACTGACCTAAACTTCTGGAGCTCGATTTTAAAGAGAAATCGATTGGTGAAATCCCTATTTTTATATCTTTCTTAATATACGAGATATTAGCGCGAGAGCGCTTTATTAAAATGTGCAATTACTAAAAACCTTTGTAACTTTTTTATTTGTGAAAATATTTCATTTATATAAAGACTATATTGGGGAGCTTTTTGACGTAGAACCGCATGCTCTAATTTTTCTTTTAAACTCATATTTTTTGAGATATTATCAAGACTTGTATTTTTTTATATGGAACAGCCTGTATATTTTTAGACTTGTGGAAAGCATATAAAGTTATCTTTAGAATGATATAACACACTTGATATTTCATTTGAACAGTTTTTAAATTATTTGTTTTTCTTCCTTTCACATTATTTTAAAATATAACTAGCCAATACACGTATTTATTTTGTATTGTCTAAATGTTCCGAAATGTCAGTTTCCATTAACATTACTGATGTTTTCATTATCTAAGAATTCAAAAATGTATGAAAACTATGAAAAATAGGACATGTTAAAGTGTTTTATAGAAGCAGGTGGAAATGAGGAAGCTGCATGTAACATTTACTATGAACGATATCCTGAAAGACAATAACTGTTCACTGTGACAAAGAAAAATTTAATAGATTTTGGATCCTTTCAAAAGCCAAGATCTAAAAATTATGTGGCTCAAAATAGAGACAAAGAACTAGAGGAAATTGCCGTTAAAAAAAGAACATAAAATGAAACCTTATCGGACAAGGAAAATACCTTTTTACCGCAGATTTGGGGCGTCGTATAGTTTATTGTCAATGGCTTTTGGGAAAATGTTAAGAAAATCATAATTTTGCTGTGTATGGACGGATGAATCTAACGTAAGCAGAAGGGGAATTTTTAACAGGTTTAATTCTGATACTTGGTCGCGTGAAAATCCCGCGCGAAAATCGCGTGAAATAAAATGTTACTGTTGAGAGGAGAAACCATGGACGTTACAGTTTCAATGTTCAATCAAATATCTTTAAATTAATTGGAATTAGTTTACTTCACCAGATTAACGAGTTTCTAAACCAGCAATTCGGTAACAATTGGATCGGGAATCAAGGACCCATACATTGGCTGGCAAGGTCAGCTGATTTAACCTCATTGGATTTTTTCCTTTGGTGAAGAATTAAAAATCTTCAAAAAAATTTAAAAAAAAGTCACAAGATTTAAAAATTCCATATTTTAAGAAAACGCTCTGTATCTCTTATATTAAGAAAGATATAAAAATAGAGATTCCACCAATCGATTTTATTTAAAATCCAGCTCCAGCAGCTTGGGTCAGTTTTTGTCCAATTCCTTTAGGAATATAAGTTTCCCATTAAAAGTATCGAATTGAAAGTAGGCCCATTCTGTACATAGATCTAAGATCGGTGGTAAGGCGAAGAACAGTTATTAAAATTAAAAAAAAAGGAAATCATAAAGTAGAAAATAAGGCGAACAAATATAGATTGCTTAATGATGTTTATCAATACAACCTATCTTAAATTTGATATAACATAGTTATAATTTGACGAATTTTAGTTCTGTTTATTGTAAAAAAATTATGGCCTTCTACAAAGGTTGCTGTATAATGTACAAAATGTACAAATTTATGTAATTTATCGTACTAAAGATCGACACATGTGTGTAAAGAATGATAATATCAATTGCTGTTTAACAACATATAGCAAGGAGTTCTAGGAGTTCTAATGTGAAGTTATATTTGAACGTGAAGAACGACAACATATACATAAAAATACATTTTTTTAATAGATTCAAAATTGTACTAGGATAAAATGTAAATGTATACAAGGATACAATTTGAAATTTGACCGGTAAGCGAATGATTCGGTTACCAGTTGATGATGAGGACCATTAGTGTCCTCGAAACGGCCGTCCAGAACTAATTACCATATAATAAATTAAACTTGTGTGATGGGGAGGGTGTCGATACTTATGTGATGTTTACCATATTACGCAACAGTCCTCGCCATATGATAAGACACAAAAAGTTGTTATATCCAAAACTTCTAATCTCTCGTACTTTGTACTCAGCCAGCCCAGTAGCCTGTAGGTTCGAATCCTAAAATAGTAATATCGCGGACTTCCGAAAGGTAACAACTTCGAGCATAAAAAAAGAAAATTTACGATTCATTGTTTTGCTAATCAACCTCTTACTTCATCATCATCCAAAGTGATGGTTATAATATTTGCCTGTCATGCTTACTGTTTCTAGCTATGTATGTATATGCACGTCTTTATGTCATGCTATAGTAAGGCGCTGTTTATAAATCATAATATAAGTTTGGATCAAAGAAATAGCACAGCTTTTAACTCGTCAATTGTTATCACATCATTATTGTCAAGAGATAGGAATGATTTCCGAAAGAATATGTTATAACCTTATTAATTGATAGTAGAGGTTAGGCTATACGCATGATTTCTTTTATATTATCTTTAAAATTCTTCTTTTAATTATTACATTTATTTATTGCGGTTATATACTGATTACACTGGCTAAAAGTTTCAAGTGTTGATTTTGCCATAAAATAATTTATACTAATTTCAATAGAAAACATATAAATAAAAGGTAGAAGGTCAAGTTAGCTCGATTTTTTTTATTTTTCAATGAGGAAGTTTTTTAGATTAGATCATAATCTAATGTATATTTCAAATTATTGCAATTAGAAATGTGAAGTAATGCTGCTTCGTCTCTTATAACAATATCTACAGCATCTCTTCTTAACATCTAACAGTAATCTGCTAACATAACTGGATTCCATTTCCCCTGATACCGTATCTCCATTCCCATGATGTCTGGTGGAAGCGCTCACCGTGTTCATCGTTAACGTCGCCCATATTTTTCGGACAAAAATCCAAGTGGGAATGTAGAATGCGCACTTTAAGGGCCATATTACAGCCAGCAGCGTGAAATGCTTGTAACATATCCGTTACTAAAGTTTTATAGTTGTCAGCTTTTTTGTTGCCCAAGAAATTCGTGAAAACTCGTACCATGGAAAGCTGTTAATTCGGTTTCAAAGATTCATCATTTACTATTTCTCGTATCTGAGGTCCAACAAAAATACTAACTTAGGATAAAAACCTTGTTGATCAGTGTTACAGAGCATACAACCGTAAAGCTAAGAGCGGCGTAATACGTTCAATTGTCGGATGTTCCTACTGTAGAATGAATTTGAAGCTGTTGCAATTTTTGCTTTTCAAAAATAACTTGTAAGAACGATAATTAAAAATTCTTTAGAATATTTAATAGAAATTCAGACTTATTTGACACAAAAAAATGATTTTTATTTCATTTCCAAACATGAAAATCCCCGACTTCAAACGCAATAGTATTGTTTATACTTTAAATTGATAGTACAAAAGTACATATGTATTATAAATTCAGAGAACTTGTTTTTTCATAAAGTTCATAAATGAATTCTTCACAATCATTAGTTCAGGGAATGCCCTCTAGGTACCTTTTCGGTAGTTTAACAAAACAATGAATAACAAATGATAACATTTCATTTTGACGCTACACCAACTTTGTACAGTAATGTGCTACGCATCGAAATTCCGCGTAATTTTGAATAATCAAAAGTTGAATTTACCTTAGTTTTGAAACAAAATTTAAACAGTGAAACACTGGGATTTGTTTGGAAAATAAAACACTTAGCCAAGCACGTCTACACTCAATACCGATTTAAACTAAACAGAAAGGCTGTGGTAACGTCCTTTCGTACATTTACCACCTTGAAAAGTACGGATATTTCCCACGGGACATTTTATCGAGTCGTATTTAATTTGCAAAATTATGATGAAAGATAAAATAGGATTTATCCTATAGGTAGTTGTCGGAAAATATTGCATTAAATAAAAAATTGAAAAACATAGAACGAAGACGAATTATCCAAGGATGCCGTTGCCGTTGAATAGAAGTAAAAGATAACTTTAACTTCGGGTTGTTTTTAAATAGAAGGGTGCGCTTTTGACGCATTAGTATTTTTTTAATTAAAATTAGAGTAATTATTTATATTCTCAAATATGTTTAAATTCTTGACTAACAAAGAACTGGATTTCGAGTAGGTTGATGTTATTTTCTGGTTTATTGCTTCCTGAAGTTGTTGTCTGTCTATTTTAGAAAACTTTTCGTGAATTTGCGAGTAGAAAAGAAGTGTAACATTATCTGCTCTGTATTAGAGAGTAGATAATGTTTTTGAAATATAGTAAAAATATAGCGATGACTACAAACATAAATAGAAGATAACCTATAGGAGGAGCATAACCATGCAGGTAATCTGGTGGAATAAGGGAAAGTTAAGCGGATACTTCGCATTAGAGTTTCTAATTTCACTTTCAAACAACGATTGATACATCATGTAACCGCGATGAGGGGCAGTAGGTGTGTATAGCGGATCGGGAATTAGTTGTGTGTACTGTTTAGGTATAATCATTACTATAACCGGCCAGTAAAACGGCTTCTAGTCGTCTTTTCTTTGTTTCACTGATGATTGTATTGTATCTAGTGTTATATGAAGCCATCTCCGGAGGTAAATGGAACGATTATATTCGGTTCTCCCTGATGACTGATCCCGATAACTACTAAACAACTGTCAGAGTTCGGGGGCGTCATAAACGGTCGACCAAAACTTTATTTTTGTATCGTGTTACATTTACCTTACGCTCAAGCTTAAATAAATGTTTGGGATAATTTACTATTAATTAATTTAATATTAGCCAACTTACATTGAAATGTGATGAAAGAGCTTAAAGTATTTAATATGACATCTTGTTTTAGAAATAGATTACTTAGACAAATGGCAAATTGATAAAAGTTGGCGTCCATTGCAGCAACGACGTTGAGTGAGGGAGTTACAAAGAGACACAGACGTGTATGCACAAGTTAAATATTAACAAGATTCGACATGTAGGGGGCATGTTAGCTCCAATAGCATCCGAGAATCTGGGGTATGTTCGAAAATAGAAGATATGGAGGGACAGTTACACGTGTCGGCTAAATACTCTCCTTGCTCTTAGTGCGAAGCTTGTAAACGCGTTCGGGTACGATCAGAGTACACGCTACTAGAATTGACATTTTCTCGCGTCGCGCGTAAGTAAATGCGTGTCGTATCCGTCGTATAAGCCGACGGATGAAGGGAATACCAACGTCGAGTCTTGATCGAAGATACATATATTCACATACAGGGTCAATAGGACAGAACCGATGTGTTATTGAATTAAAACAGTTTTAATCATCTGACACCGGAATCAGCTGTTAGTTTTGCTATTTTAAATAGAACACCTATGTATTACTACATTTTTGAACACTCTCCATTCTATTGTTTTTAGTTTCTACATCCAAAACTGAATCAGTGTAAAGTGTGTGTTTTTATTTTAAAATGTTTATAATTTTGTCTTCACTAGCCTGAATGTAAAATGCAAATGTATTTTACGGGTAAAATACGATTTTACGATAATATTTTTACGGGTTCGAATTTCATGCTTGGTTCAATTCAATTCATGACGGACATGGTATCAGAAAACATTCGAAATATTATTTTTGGCGTTCACAGCCCAGGTAGCAGCGCATATCCATCGTTTAGGAAACTCAACAGAATTGCAATCAAAAAGAAATTTTGCATTTAGAAACTGGATCCGAAAGGTTTCCGTTGTTAGTATTACTTAGTTACCATGACAATAGTAAACAAAATACTGATGTTGTCGTCCTTGAAAATTGTTGAATCAGAATTCCAAGCCTAAACAACTACTTACGAGGTGGATTTCACAAAAAAAACAAGTCGTAGATATGGTTATAAATGAAGTTAAAGATGGCGCAAGTATTCCGGAATGCAACAGTTAGCATGCTAAAAAGGGCGGAGATTGTATTTTCAATAATCTATTGCAGTAAAAACGTAGGCTTCCACGGCCGGAGTCTGTTGAAACTAAACGTTTTTCGGGTTCGAACCGTGTCATGTCGTTACAAATAAAAATAAAAATAAAAACCTATTGTAACCTGTGTCCCTATTCACATTCTTGGGATGCTTAAAGATTTCGAAGGACTCCCTGATTTTTCGATTGTAATAGTGAGCAGAATTACAAGGTAATGAAGTTGCACTGAAAAATATCAGTTGGCTAGTGTCTAGATAGTGCTCAGCGATGGCCGAATTCGTTGGAAGGCGCGTTCTAACGCAACGAGTTTTGACAGAGCGTCCCGTTTCGCCGATATACACCAAACCACACGAACACGGGATTTTGTAAACACCTTTATTTGCTAAGGAGGGAATTTTGTCTTTGGAAGACGGAAGAATTTCCGAAACCTTTGAGGTGAGTTACCGTGCTAGTAACAAGTAACTGACAAGTAAACTTCAATTTTTGGTATTCCACTTCATAAAACTTGCCTTTATGTGTTTCTGACGAAACTCAGCTACTTCACATTAAGTTTCAGCAAGATTGTATAGACAACTACTTTTTAACTGGAGATACAAAATAGACGCAACGTTAAAAATAAAATTAGCATCATCTAAAGCCATTCTTTAATAATGTTGGCGATTGTTTTAATTCCATTGTCACCTCTGATGATTTTTAGATATTTACCATTTAAAATATATTACTATTGAAATTAATTCTGTTTGCTGTAGTACGATGCAAAGAAGCAGCTGAAATTGAGATTCCATGCTCTCCGATGACAACTGTGACTACATACAGCACTAAAAACTGAAAATTTACTGAGAATATTGAAGAATACGGATCAAATGATTATTAATTGATGATAATTACCTTTTTATATGTTTAAAATCTACACCGATTGCTTTTGTAGAAAAATCTTACATTAATTTGGCACTTTTGGAAAAAAGATTAATTAAATGGAAAAGAAGTGATAGTCCGTTTTTACCACTAGTTAGCTGGACTTAATTAATAATAATTTCTTTAATAATAATCTTTAATAATTAATAATTAAAGAGGACAAGGAGAGGTAGAATTATTCCTTTTTTGCAGCAACTAGATAGACTCGTGTCTATTCGCCTCACGAGAATAGATTCGTGTTGCCTACTGGTGTCCCCGAGAATCGACAAAACACGAGTCTGTTTAGTCTCTACAAAGCAGTAATAATTTCATCCGCCTTTCGTCTTCTCTACTTATAATATTCCCCTACCACCCTACGTCCCAAGGATAATGAACTAGAAAATGATTTTTTTTAATCGGGCTTTCTATCACTAGAGGGACCATTATTTTCGATATGTTGCCAAACAAATATGACAATAAGAGATATGAGCGTGGCGCTGATGATAGATAACCTCATAAACGTTTATTTGTAACATTACAGTATGTAGTTTAACCTCATCCAAGTTTACGGCTATAACGTATTTGCATTTTGAATTTTCCAAAGTAACATTTTTGAACTTAGGTTAACGAGCAGAATTACAAATATCGAAACGTATTAGGAATAAACATGTGGTACTCATATTGTATGATTTATACCTGGAGAAATTGGAAACTTAATAGCATATAGGACGAAAATTTTAAAATTCATGAAGTGTCTGACCCGGTAGTTGTCGACCAAAAAAAATTAGGGATACGCTACGATGGCTATTATGTTATTAAACAACACTATCTGCAGTATAGGCGCCATTTTACAATTCCTGTTTGACGCAGTTATAAAATAATTAAATCAATGTTAAAAATGAACATAAATTTGAAGACACTCATCTTCAAGAAGAATAACAAAAAAAAATCAATGCGTGTGAAATGTTGAGTTGGCAAGACGAGGGATGTGGATGGAAAGAGCAATATGTAGTATTGGCGAAGTATTAAGCGGTATTCATAGTTTGTCAGGAATAACAATAATTGTCAGTGACTCGTCTCAGATTTTCATAACGATATGCAATAATTACAGCGATTATAACAATCAACGTTACAATTAAATTAATGTGCCTAATTGATACAAGTTTCGTTTTTGTGCTATTCTATATGCACACTAATTTGCATTTGTATCTCAGAGTTCATAACTTTCATTCAAAAATTACGCAACCTAGTTGTTAAACACAAAAAGATCCCGTGAATATAATTGAAACGACATTGTAGAAAGGATTTTGTATTGAAAATTCACGTAATTGTAGAAAACTACGAAAGAAGGAAAGGTGGGAGGCAACAGTTAGTACGGTAGCGCAACGTATAAACCACGCCAGAGGCGAAACTAACTGAGCGGTAAGCAGTTGATCATGGTAACTCAGCATGTTAACCATGCCAGAGGCGAAAATCAACTCCGAGGAACGAGGCGAGTAGCGCGCTTCCTATGAAAGCCGTGGACGGGGCCTGTCGTTGATTGGTTAGGCGAGAGCAAGAGCAGCACCGATTTCCATATGTCTAAGAGGGGTAACCTGTGTCCCTACCGACATTCTTAGGATACTTAAGGATCTTCCTAGACTCTCTAATTTTTCGACTCTAAAAGTGGGAAGAATTACAAAGTAATAGAGTCGCATTCAACAATATCTGGTGGCCAGTGTTTAGATGATGTTCAGCGATAGCCCAATTCGAGGGAACGCGTATTCTAACGCAACGTTCGTGATTTGTTAGGCAAGTATTGGCAGAGCGCCACGTTTTGTATATACATATACATCAAACCACTCGAACAAGGGAATCTATAAACATCTTTACTCACTAAGGGGGAAAATTTGTTTTTTGGAGGTGGAAGAATTTCTAAGACCTTCCTAAGATTGTTTTGATGTCTAATTTTTGTTGTTAGCACCATATATCCATATTCCGATATGTCGATGACACCTTCAGCATCTGGTCCCACGGCAAAGATTCCTTACTTGATTTCCTAGACCATCTCAATCGTCAACACCCAGATATTAAGTATCTCAATACCACCTCGCATCATCATCCAGCACAAAGGTTCTCAGTTTTTAACTTTTTTGGTTCATTAGTGACAGTCTCTGAACCCAACAATCTTCGCACCGAGAAGTTTCGGATCACGTTCGGAAGACTCTCTTCAACAATTGTTTTTATAACGAGGATATCAACAACGTAATCAACAAACATCTTCATACAAGCAATAAACTAATGTATGGTAACACTAGTAATCTAGCTAACGCTTATCTTCACAAGGTAATGGATAGAATCAGTAATACTAAAGAAAAGTTATGAATTTCCCTCACTTAGTGAGTGAAGGTGTTTATACAATCCTTTGTTCAGGTGGTTTGGTGTATATCGGCTAAACGGGACGCTCCTCTAATAGAGGACGATGACTTCATTACATTGTAATTCTTTCCACTATTACAATCGAAAAATTAGAGAATCCACAGAGAATCTAAAAGATCGTAGGGATGTCACAAAGAATACGAATTTGTTTTCTTGCAGACATATGGGAACTTGTCATCAGTAATGACCCATCCTCGCCCAACCGCGATCGTCATGCCCAACCAATTAGAGACAGGTCCCATCTACAGCTGACATAAAAAGTGTGATACTCCCTTGCATCCCGCAGTTGGTTTTCGTCTTTGTCATGGTTCACATGCTGAGTAACATGACATGATGCGATACAAACCCGGAACACGTTTAGTATTAACTGATTCTGGTCGTGGAAGCCTACGTTTTAATTTCAAGAATTCTGTTATTCAGTAAGTATATCGACACAAACAATTGTAGGAGTTGTATGTTTGTCGATTCAACTTAAAATAAATAATAACAAATGAGCGTTTGCTAATAAATCATCATTTTTCCACAACCGACGATTTTATTATCGAAACTTACATAAATGCACGAACCTAATACTTCTTGCATTAGGATTAGATCGCGTTATGAACATTTTGTTTTAGTAGTAACTACTAAAACTCGTTATTCGCATTTCATTAAGTAAAAGGTATGTTGCTTAGATTTGCACCAGCATTAAAAAATAAGCATATTTATTGTGATAAACGTGTTAATTCTTGGGTTCCTTCTGTTTACTGCAATATTGTTTTACTAATAGCCACATATTGCTCGATTCACGGGTTATATAACTTTTCGTAGTGGCATTTGCTATAATTCAAGAAATTGTTTCGATTGTAATATGTTTTGATTGTGGACTAATCAGGAGAATACCAACATTAGATAATAAAATATTCCGTCATAATCAAATTTATTTCAGCACGCTTTGTGCGCAAAAAGTAATTTTATATGCAAGATAGCATTCATTTCAATTGTTCGATGTACTTATTTTACTAATGTTTTCAGTTGATTACTTTTTAAGCTAGTAAACCAGCCTTATCTCTTGGACAACCGCAAGCACTTCGGTTATCCCAGCTAGGCGCATCAATCACACGTGTTCCCGTCTATTATAATCTCATCCATTTTTGCAGCATTACGCCTCTTTCTACCTTTTTATCGGTAACACATTTGTAACGTGTAGCTCCCCGGAGAGGGTGGTTTAGCATCGTTACCAGTCTCGGTCTAAATTGCAGTTAAGCTGGCCGCAGCTATAAAAGCTCGATCGTGCATTAGACGGCATGGAACGATAAATTCGTTATTGCTTCGGGCTTCTGTCCGTATTGATCTGGTTTAATGTGGAAACTAATTTAGGGACGCGAATTATAAATTAAGGAGGATCGTTCCGGGCGCTTCTATCTTTAGATATCGTAGAAGAGGTGTTAGAATTTTACTACTTCTGCGATCTATTGGAACGATGCTCTTAGCGTACTCGGATGCAGTATGCAGCTACCTGTTTTCATTTCGGAAAGAGAAGGTAAGTACTCGTCAGCTCATCGGGTGAGATAATTGAGCTCTCCTACCGGGAATTGGGTAAACTCGAATTATAAAACAAAAAGCAAATTTCCTCATTCAGTTTAAGTTCGTACGTTGAATTTAGGACGATGTGGTGGACGACCTAATTGGATTGTTCCGATCTTGAGTAGTTTGCAAGTTTGAGTATTAGATTGCGTAGTATGCTACAGAGTTGATGGTTTTCGTTAAATTAAACTTCAAAAATAAATGTTAAGTCTAACATAATTTAAAAATAAAAATCAGACAATGGTCCATATATTTATAAGTACTATTGGAAGAGACCGTTATTGCTAGTCAAGAATGTTTGTATTTTATTGAAGTTTTATAGCAATTTTAATCTAATATTAGAAATAATGTGCACACAGAAGTGTTTTCTTGATCTAAGCAAATATATTTTCCTAGCTTGGTTTATTTCGAAGAAAAAAATATTTATTTAAATTAAGAAAACTGCATATGCATGTAGATGTACTTTGCGCTGTACTAATTACTTACTTGAAGTTTTACCAATTTCAAATAAAATTTATTTTAAATAAATTATAATAATACATGTCAATTTGTAATGTGGTGATAAAATAGTGATGAACTGAAGAGTGTTAGTTGTATAACGTCAATTACGTAAGTGTTTGCGGTATTAAACCAGTACTCTTTAAGTAAGTGGGTTTTAAGACAGTCCAATGTCTTTGTCAAATCAATTCCTTTATTAGTTTCATAAACGTTAGAAGTTATATGATAACTATGCGATTAGAATTACTACTGAGGTGTCTTTAAAGTACACTGCGTTTCGAAAGAAATGAACCACCTCGAAGGAGGAGACGCAGAATTTCGAAATTACGTAGAAATAGTTAGGACATAGAGACAAACAAATGATTAAATTTTCAAAAACAAATGACAATATTTATTGACAACATCATTAATAATGTGTTGCATCTCTGTGTGCTCTTATGCATTCAGTAACCCTGCGTGGCATGCTGGAAATCAGATGGTCGATTGCCTCTTGGTTTTATGCTAGGATCTTTAACGTTACGTGAGCAATATGAGGTTGGAGGAATGGCGCTAACGCTAAAGGAGTACCTTGAATGAATGTCAAAGGGAACCTGTCACCATAGCGTATTGCTCTCCACGTCATTGCACCAGGAGTTTGAGCCGTGCGGCGACGCTGAACAAACTGTAAATTTTGCCCCTGACCTCTAGATCGTCTGATCCGTAAACGACCGTCGGAATTCCATAAGCAAAATCGGGATTCGTCGCTGAAGACGATAGTTTCTCGTTCATGTTCCCAATGTTGTCGATTTTGACTCCACTGTAGTCTTGCATCTTTATGTTGTTGAGTCATTAGAAGACATTCGAAGATAAATCGTACTCATAGACACTCTACGACCAATTGCTCATATCCAATTAATTGCAACAGCATGCGTTGGTTCTACTGAGTCCTGTATTGCTCTCCGCCTTAACAGCCGATCTTCGCGTGCTGCTGTCACTCTAGGACGTCCACTGCCTCTATAACGAGTTTCTAAGCGTTCTTCCTGTCAATCCATCCAAGCCCGTCTGATAGTGGCGTGAGGTCGGCCCATGAGTCTACCAATTTCCCGAAAACTAAAACCAGCCTCAGGCATCCCGATAATTCGTCCTCTTCCAAAGGGTGAAAATTTGCACGTCTTCGAACTCGTGGCTTTTTTGAGGCAATAACTTTACTAACATAATAACAACAATCACAAACATACAGCGAACTACTCCGAAAAATATTATTCAACAACACGCAATTTCAGATCGTAAAATATAGAAAACTTCTATCAGCAGGCCGTCAACCTTTGTTTGTCTCTATGCATTAACTCATTCTACATAATTTCAAAGTTCTGGGTCTACTCCTTTGGAGTGGTTCATTTCTTTTGAAACGCAGAATAGATTTTAGGTACAGATTTTAGTTGAGAAATCAGTTTCTTGTCCGAAGAATTTCAAATGATTTTATTAAGCATATATTTTTTTAAAATTAGAAATGGGATCCTTACCACAAGTACATATTTTGTATTAATTACTTTTATCAAGGAAATAATTTGTTGTTCTAAGAAATTGTCTTTCTTCACTGGAATTTTTTTTATTAGAAGGTTGCTCCAAATATTTTCATCAAGAAATTACTTTCTATAAATAAAAAACCCATGTATTCAACTTGTGTTAGATACTTTAGCAAAGAAAGTGTTTTATTTGATATTCAAAAAATTGTATTCTTGATTCAAGTGAATGTTGCCCTGCTAATGTACAAACATGCCATTTACTTGACACAAGAAAAATATTTTCGTTTTAAGAAAGTACTTTTGTGCGTGTGGTATAGAACGTCCGAAAACTTCTGACGGTTGTTGTTGACGACATTAATCAGTCGTTTGAAGAAAATATTCGCTCAAGTGCTGTTTTAATTCTCCGACGTTATTGTTAATAATAATAAGCTTCGTTGTTTTATAATAATGTTTAAAAGTATACTTACACAACAAAATAAAAACATAAAATAAACCAAATCGATAACGCGGAATATAACTCCGACGCATGATTAACTTTATTGACACTATAAAGGCATCTTATAGATAGCATAGTTTCAGGATGCTTTAAGCTATAAGGCCAATGTGCAGAAATGCATCAGTACAACGCTAACGATATTCTGTGAAAAGCCATTGTTATAAACGTGTTTGTTTTTCACAAATCCATTATTGCGCGTATAAGATTCAAGGATGGTACCAGAAGTACACGTGTTCGAAGACAGATAACCCTTTGCGTCAAAATGTACATTATCGACTGTGAGACTATTTTTTAATCGTTTTCAGACTTGTTGAAACTGAACATGTTTTTATTTATTTGCGGAATTCTTATAAGAACTAACTACCTTCGACGACTATCACAGATACTAAATGAATTTAAGCATGGCAATATGCGTCTTTGATGGAAGAGGCAAGGCTTCCCATTGGCGACTACGGAGATATGTTAAACAAAGTTTATGATATCGTGTTAGTAGACCACCTGGTGAAGATGCAAAATATCTTTCACAAAAAATTGGGCTACTGGTGGAATGGTGATGACTGATGATGCTGATGATTGACCAAAATCGGAATCTTTTGATAATTTCAAAGCGATGTTTGTTCAGATTTAAGCGGAATACGAGTGAGTGTTAGCGGCGTTATGTAACTGTAGATCAGTGTGGGTTAATCGGTGAAGTAAGGTTTTCCCGCCTAATATGCACCAAAGAAGGTGAAGATATTTCATCAGCTGGAATAGTTACGGCAACGACTTTCTCAGATTCTCAGGCTATAATCTTAATTCAGAGCTCGACAAGTTCTGTCATTTGAATGGTTGAAAAAAGAAGATTAAAATATAAGGAGATTAAGTCCAGAAATAAACTTACAAAATGCAAAGCAATTATATTGTCTTCCTTAACACCCGTTCAAATACAAGACGGTATGAGGTTATGATGTGCTAAAATCGTGTATCTAACGCCTATTCTGCCGATCGCCGATCTAATGCCAGCTTTTAATGCCGATAGTAGTGTAAATTCCTCATACCATAATGAGCAGAGCACACCTGTTTTCAATTGTCAAACAGTATTTTTCGAGCTTAATCATATTTGAGCTTGTTCGAAGTTGAATTGAATTGGTTTTATTGGCAATAAAGATTAAGTCGTTAATGGCTTGGCAGGATATGATTCTATTTGCCTGTTCAGATACCAACCTTATATGCCAGAATTCATCATAACGGCTATGTTCAGTGATAAGAGGGCTTAGGAGGCAAACTGAGCAGAGAGACGAGCTTGAGTCCCACTGTGATCAGATTTTCCTGCCGGGTTACTTTATTCAAACAGTAGGGTTGTAGATTTACCCAGTAGAAAGTCAGATTATCCGGAGAAGATTGCATTTATTTTAGAAAGACGAGTCAAGCAGACATACATTTATGATTTTTTTCCAATACTTTTGCAATATGAGTTGCATTTCATTTCAATTTCATTCATTTCAAAGAATCACCTTATATATAGCGATAACTTCGCTAACTTTTAAATGTTCTGGAGAACTACGATCAGTCAAGAAGTCGTTTACTATAAAAGTTTGGAAATGTATTTCCATGAATTTCGTGTCTAATGTTGAATTTCATATTTACTCTAGGTGTAAATGCAACAACTTACTTTTTAGCAGTGGTTTATTACAATTTGCGAAAGATGTGTTGGGGCTCTCTGTTAGGCGATTACCTAATGCGTCATGCGGTGATAAGGATTGAAATCCGGGAGAATTTGATCGTTATCTTTATTTTTTCATGTAGACTATACAAGTCTCTAAATTCATTAGCCTTAGATGTCAAAATGCGAAATAAAATAATTTCGCTTGTATTTTAATGCTTTATGCTTTATATTTCAATTATAATTAAAGAGAACAAATCCTGAATGAAACCACAGGCGTGACTAACGATTGGGCACCTGCACCCCGCAACCTCACATCCCACATACGAAAAGTTATTCAGTATGTTGTTCACGGTCACCCTGTGTGCACGTACAATAGAAACAGGAAAGTGGATTCTTTATATTTAATAATGTTGAAGGAGCGTACAGTAAAAAAACCAGCTATCATAAAAATTAATGGATAGGTTTATTGAGAATTATTCCATTTTGTCTTACGACGGGGTAAATATAAAATGTTTAGTGTGCAATATATTTATAAACCATTCAACACAATCGAATTTGCGACGCCTGTTCGTGTACATTCAGAAAATAAAATTAAGGCTGAACTGAAAAATAGAAATGTCTGCAAATCAATTGCCATTCTCAATTTTATTAGCTACCAGACAAATGAAAGAATGTACTGCGCAGGTAATTTGAAAAGTGGTGTAAAGTACATTGGAAAAATTTGAAATTTCCAGAGATCAAATCTTAATGTTTGTAACAGATGGCGCCGCAACCGTGTTTTCTGTAGGTCGGTCTCTTAAGGAACAGCGTGGCAAGTTTTTGCATATTACATGTGAAATCCATGCCCTACATCTTGTTGCAGAACAGATCCGTAAATGTTACCCAGAGGTAGATGCATTAATCAATCAATAATCAAATACAAAAGCAGTATTCCTGAAATCCACAAAGGGTATTCGCAAATTTCTGCAATTGTGTCTCAATATCTCCCTACCACCACAACCGATTCTGACACATTGGGGAACATGACTAAAAGCGGTGTTCTATTATCACGAATACTTTGAGGATGTAAAAATAATGGTTTTATTACTAAAGCCGGAAGAATGTGCCCCTATCGAAGAAAGTCTGAAAAAAATTAACGATGGTCAAATTAAACGTGATTTATAAAGTATTCACAACAATTACTTGGGAATTGTACAAGCAATAGAAAAATTACGAAATTCTTCGCTATCGTTACATGAATCAGTGCTAGCTGTGAAAGGTATACACGACCGAAATGAGCGTATTTTAATTAAGTTTGAAAGCGTTTTAGATGAAAATTTAGATTTTCATCTACATAGATCAAAATAGATATACGTATCATCGAGAACGTTTTATAATCTATAAAAACCTTCTCAATTTTTGTTTGTATCTAACATAATAACAGCGCCGTTCGCGATAGTATATCTGTAGATATTAATAATGTTTCGCATTCGGGAGCTCTTTCGTTGGTCACGCCTGCGGTTTCGCTCCGAATTTGTCCTCTTAAATAAGGATTTTGACAGAACATAAAACTGTAGAAGCTACATCTGATATTACTTCACACTGGTTATTCTCGAACCAACTTGAAGTTGTTTATACATCAACAACATTAATTGTATTCTTCAAATTCATATTGCAGCAATCTAAATTGTGTTGCTCCTTACTTTAGACCGCTGGTGAATATATTTGGCGCCATATTTTTGATTGGAATTAATCGAGCTTAATTATTTGCGATTTTTTCGCCGACGAAGTGGCGAGGATGATACCCATCATTCATGGCCAAATTAATTAATAGGCGTCTTTTCATTACCAGAAGTTTCTTCTTTTACAACACAATAACTTGATTGATAATAGATATTGATCCTACATCAGTTTCAGAGATCGCTCTAATGAGAAAGAAATAATAAGAAGAATTTCAAGAAGCTTGAAATAATAACGTAGGCTTTTACTATCTTACTATTACCGTATTACGGTAATAGTTAGGTTAGGTTACCATTAACGTATCTTGGTTTTAGACCGAGTCATGGTTGGTAATCCAAAACTCGACGATGCGATTACATTGTTACTGGGCAGTACTAGTCTTCAAACCCAATAATCTTTCCGCCGAATTCAATCATTTGCGGAAAACCCTTCTCTACAATGTATTTTTTTTTAGTAATAAGAATATTAACAGAAATATTGACAAACACTTTGATTCTGTCAGTAAGTTAACGAACGATAAGTATTTACCAATCATCTTTCCTGTATCTACAAGGTAACGAATAGAACCGGTAAAATTTTGAAAAAAGTAAATATCATAACCAAAGAGTCCAAACGATGTGCCCGAGCCCGAGAGAGTTTACCAGAATAACAGTGCGCTTATTTAAAAATAAATATATTGAATCCCTTTACAAAACGTTAAGAAAAAACATAAATAACTTACCTAACATGTTTACATTGTTGCAGAAATATTCGGATGTGCGCGATGGTCGGGCACATCGTTTGGACTCTTTAATCATAACAATTTCAATTCAAATCTTTCTCAATTTCATTAAGTTTCCAGAAATGCAGTAAGATGTAATGTTCCATTTAAAGAAATATAACTTCGGTTAACTACCAACTTATGAGGCACTTATATGGCTCAACACAATTTAAAACCCTGGCCAGAAACAAATGACAAAATAAGAAGAAAATAAGAAAAAAAAATCGTTTTAAAAAATCTCCATTCACAAAGGCACTCTTGTGCTAGAGAAGAAAACCCACCCTGTATACATACTGAGAAAACCAATTTTCACATACCGAATTCTATCAGTTCGTTTATATTTCTTTTCCATATTTGTTGAGTACATAACGTTTTGAGTATAACGCGCTTTGTTTGAGGTTACGAGGTGGACCCTTTGCAGTGTAAATATTTATTTGGGAATGCTTTAAAATCCAGGCTCTAATCTTTCAGGGGGAATTCTTTAATACACATATGGGCGGACAGTAGCATGGTTTCATCTGTATCTGAATTTGAATAAATTCTCTTTCCAATTTCTAACTGAATGCTGCAATATGACGATGATTCAAAGAAAGGAGAGAAACAAATGGTAAATTCGGAATATTACATTCCGTGTAGTTAGAACATTCCAGAGAAAATTAAATATCCTCTGGACAATTTTCAATTGCACAGATTAATTAGGATTAGTAAACCGAAGAAAGATAGAAGAAACATGCAAATTAATACAAAAGAAAAGGAGAAAAAGGAAAGGTATCTTGGGCAGATATCTTGGTAGATATACCAGACGTTGAGTCGGCACTAGATTCCATCCAAATCTTAATCAGTTGGTGCAGACGGTGCAGCAGAGGATGCTGTTGTTATGTTGTCCATTCATACTACCTGTTATTACACATTTGAATAATACTTGTCTGTTGGAAAGCGTATTTCCCGACTGTTGGAAACTCCTGTGCCTAAAACTAAATCTCCTGCAACTGTAAGTGATTTAAGACCAATATCTATTCTTCCTGTACTATCGAAGGTCTTGGAGAGAATCATAGACATTCAGATCCGTTGTTACTTGGATAAAAACGACATATTACCGAATGACCAGTCAGGGTTTAGGAAGGGGTGTCAGCTGTGCTACTGCGTTGGCTAAGGTAACAGATGATATTTTCAGGGGCATTACAGGGACGATAATATGGTTGCGATATTGATTCTGCTTGATTACTTTAAGGCCTTCGACACTTTAAATCATTCTACTCTCTTGGCTGTTATGCATAATATTGGATTTACACCTGAAACAATAAATTTCTTCCATAATTACTTAACTAATCGCTTTCAACAGGCGCGTTATGATAGTGACATTTCAACTGTATAGCTCGTTAAATCCTCTTTTATACACCATTTATACATCTAATATTATGAAAAGTTTAAGATTTTGCAGTTATCACATGTATGTTGACAATACGCAGCTCTATTACTCTTTTTCCGCCATTAGAGTGCATAACAGTATTTTTAGAATCAACTCTGATTTGGTTTTGATTGTGACTGAGTCTGCACGACATTCTTTATCTATTACTCCGAAAAAATCTTGTGTACTGGTCTTTGGTCAGAAGAAGGCTAGGGCGGCTATTCTGGATGATATTAAAATAGTAACTAATAATGTTAATTTACCTTATTCTGACAGTGTCCGTAATTTGAGATTAATTTTGGATACTGGGTTACGTTTTAAGGAGCATGCGTCTTCTGTTATTAGAAAAGCATTTTATAATTTAAAGCTTTTGTATGCCTGCAAGGATTGTTTATAGTTAAACATAAGAAAAATGTTTGTGCGAGTCACTTGTACTCTTTCACCTCAACTTTTGCCTAACTGTTTACTATCATTGCCTTGATAGTGTTGATAGAATGTGTTTACAACGTATGCGTATACGTATCCGTCGATTTGATTACGTCTCGTCTACCCTTAAAAGGGCTAGTTGGATGACTATCTCGTATAGAGCGGATTATCTTTCTACCATTTTTTATTTATTAAGATTATTTACAATAAGAGGCCGAGATATCTATATCGGAAATTGGTGTTTAGAACCGATGTGCACGCGATTAACATAAGATCTACGGGGTTGTTGACGCCTCCGATGTGTAACTTTGAAATATTCAAAAGGTCTTTTTCATATAATGCTGTTCGCTTATTTAACGCCATCCCCAGTGCGTTTCATATTTTGTCTCCGCTGGCATTGGCATGTCGACTCCGTAGACGATTTAGTAGCTAATATACTCCAAATGTTTTATGCGATTGTACATTCGTCCTTTCGATGATCGTGCGATGATTTTTTATTCTTTTTTCGCTCTTTATTTTTCTTTATTTTGTTAACTTGATTGCGATGTTCAGGGGGAATAAGAGCAGCTTGTTTTGCAAATGGCTGATCCTGAATACTTTGGCTAAATTTATTTCTGTATAATTTCAGTTTATTTCTTCATATCCTGTTACAATTTATTAGTCAATGAACTGCTTAATAAAAATTAAAAAATGCAGTTTTGTGTACATATAGAGGTATTATGGTAAATAGAAATAAATGTGGACAGTATATACACTCCGCCAAAAAAGTATCGCATAATTTAGTTTTGAATCATAAAAGTATCGCAGAATCTTTGTTTGTAGTATAAAGTTGTAAATATACTTTAATGCGCTCTAAGATATAATTTCTATGATTGTTTAAATAAAATACAGGCCAAATAAAAACAAGAACTCATACTTGAGATTTTTATTAAAACAAGAAATTATAATTTTGGAAAGAAAAATGTCATAACGGTAGCTTTTAACACTGAGAATTGCCACCTCTGGCTCTTATGACCGCTCGCATACGGTTTGGCAGAGATTCGATTAACCTCCGTACATAAGCCTGATCCAAATTCTCCCACTCGTCACGCAGAGCATTTTCTAGTCCATGCAGGTCCGCTGGGGCAACATTTTGGGTTCGTATCCGTCTGTGAAGGAGGTCCCACACGTGCTCGATAGGGTTCATGTCCGGACTTACCGCAGGCCAATCTAAAACTGGAATACCAACATCGTTAAGGTATTCTTGGACGATTATTGCAACATGCGGTCGTGCATTATCGTGCATTAACATGAATTCGTTTCCTATAATTGGCGCATATGGTACTACATGTTCTTCTAAAATGTCTGTTATATACCTGTGAGCAGTCAGTGTACCTCTGTCTACTGGTACTAATTCTGTACGACCTGTTAAACAGATGCCTCCCCAAACCATAATAGAACCACCAGCGAAATTAGGTCTAGGTCTGATATTACACTGCGAATAGCGCTCACCGTCTAGTCTGTACACTGAGATACGCCTATCTGAGGTGTAAAGACCAAATCTTGACTCATCTGTCAAGAGTATATTGGCCCAGTCATTAATGTTCCAATTTACATGTTCTCTGGCAAACCTTAAGCGAACCACTCGGTGGTTCCTAGTGAGACGAGGGGCTGTTACAGCTACTCTAGCTCTTAATCCACTCTGTCGTAACCTATTCCGAATAGTTTGAGTACTCACACGAGTATTTCTGACTCTAGCCAAGTCGTTCTGCAATTGTCTCGCAGTTACATGTCTCCGACGTAATGCTTGTAGTAGTAAATAGCGGTCATCTTGGCGAATAGAACATCTTGGACCACCTGGTACAGGTCTTCTACTGTAATTGCCTGTTTCCCTATATCTGGCTACGGCTCTAGAAACACTTGACTGATTGATGTTCATCAAATTAGCAACGTATGCTTGAGATCGTCCATCTTCGATTAAAGCAACTATAGCAGCCACTTGTTCTGAAGTTAAATTGCACATTTTAGTTTTAAAAGCGTTGGTACAGAACTCTGACTTCGCACTTTAAAATTTGTCCGTGTAGGAAGACTTTCAATAAACAACTGAACAAACCTTACACATATGCATTTTTCTAAATGTGTTCTTTTAGAAAAAAAAGTAAAAAAGCTATGTTCCATGATTTTGTTAGTGTTTTTATAGTTCACATACACGAGGCACACTTTTTGTGAACGTATAAAAATATCTTGGTTTATAAATGCCCTTTTTTAGTTTATGCGATACTTTTTTGGCGGAGTGTATATATATATATATATGATTGAATATGACTTTAATATCTAAGTTTTACATAACTATGTAAACTGTGTAACAAAGCTGACGCCGTTTTCTATAGTAATTATATCCTGTTTCCACTGCTCTCTGGCGGTTACGAATTGCACATGCGCGCACACTGTTTAAGAACCTTGAATATTCGAATTACGTCCTAACAGAGGTATATGTTTCATTACTACCTTTTTTTTTTATTCACTCTTTCGCTTAGTATAAATTAGATTAAGACTGATTATTTTTATTACCATTCCTTATTAGGGTATGAGTATTTGTAGATGAATACCCGTAACGAGCCTTAGCTCTAATCTAAGACCATCTACCTTTAGCTTAATAGATGTCAATAGTGATTGAGGTACTGGCGTCATTTGCAGCAACACATTTCGTAGTTGTGACTGTTTCTAGATCTTTTTGAAATAAGAGCACAGCACAGCAAGAGCACTGTATGTGTTACTCACTTATACATGTTGTATAAGTGAGTAACATGTGTACTGCTCTTATACCTGCTAATATCTAGGGATCCACCTTGTACCTTTTTTGCTATCCTTGGTAGAATTGATATGAATACTTGTACCTAACATTGTATTGTTGCTTTACTAGCACGTCTTAATTTTTCTTCCACTTTCCAATTCCATTCTTTAGGTATCTCTCCTATAGACAGACCACAACATGAAGTACTTAACATCATTTTCTTACGATTTGGTGGGTATTAGATTATTATACTTCAGCCCTTTTGTTCTGTTAAGATTCAGGGTACTTGTTGTGCTTTCCTTCTGCATATGGATGTCCAATGCGTCATTAGTAGCAAAATTATCGGAGATCGTGTGCGCAAGATACATGTGACCCTTGTAATGTTGAGACATTCATGCTGATGAATTTATTAAAGCTACCGTTCTACAGCCTTCTGAATTAATGGTAATGGTAATAGGGCGTAGATGATCATAGATCATATTATTGCTGTCAGCGAATTTTATGCAAGAATAATTTCAGGTTGTCACTTGTGACAAAATAGCAGAGAGTAAATGGTAGAAATCAAGTTGTTCAGCTAATGATGAGCCAACTACGAATAAGAAATGCAGTTATAGAATATTTTTTCAACTGTTTAAATTATGAAAGCAACTGCAATAAGAGATTATTATCCTGCAACAGTAAATTGAACCTACGTTCATGTGAATAAGAACGGTGATCCTTTAAATTCACGATATTCAAAGTTAATTCGAATCGTTAGCGTTTTGGCGAGAGATTTTAAATGAAATAAAATTAAACCCGGAACATACTTGTATGTATTTAGAATGGCAAGGAAATTGGCTGATATTGCTTCCGTAAACGTTGAACGGTATGTTCGCTTGCGAATAGAGCAGTGTTCCACAAGCAAGACTTTTAAGGTCAATTCCAAATATTACCCGAACGTGGAAATTTCGTTCGTGATTTTCTCTTTGATTGCCGTATAATTAAATTCTATGACAAAACAGCAAATGTACGCGTGATTATTTTCAGCTTTCGCTTAGTCTAAATTTTACGCTAGAAAATTGCCGTTAAGCGATAAATAAATGTTCTTGTACCGTGCAATTAAGTAGACTTGAGGTTACTGATTTTCAGTGAAGAAAAGAACTGAATGAATTCTTTAGGATTTTCTTATCAACTGCTACAAATTGCGTGAAAATGTATTTTTCAAAAATTAATATTTCTGAATATACTATATTAACCGCATTAGAAATGCTTAAAAGCGGTAACCAAAATAATGCTACTATAGCTCATCATGGTTTTCATGGAATCACGGCAACAACAGGGCGAGGAGAGAAAACATTAGCTAACGGACCCGCGGCATTCTCAGCCTTGCTTTTCGAGATAGGGAGTAAAATACATGGATTCATTCCTTGATAGTTAGTTCGATTGTCCTATTCAGCATTGATCTGATCAGTGATGTGGCTTCTGCATTATTAAACACTCCTCACATTTCCAAAAAGACACTAAGTGCAACCGTTTTGTTCGTATAGGCGAATGTTTCCATCTAGTACATTTTCTAAGGTTTTTAGAACAAAAGACAAGACTAAGCGTTCTAAAAGAATTTTGCTCAGATTATAAAAGCCCCAACCTGCGTATGTCGGTATGCAGCTCTATGCCAAACTAACCCTAGAAAACCTAAATGTTAATTCCTTGGTATGGGGTTGTGAAAATTGTGAGGAGGTCATCGTATCCAGGCGCTTACACGTTCCAAATGCCCAGTTAACTGTCTTCCTGTCTAAGCGTATGAAGCGCGGTGGCTGAAGGGATGTGGCTCTTCCCATTTGATAATTGTTCAACATTAGGAAATTGGTTTTTTGTTTGTGATCTGTAACATTGCCTTGATAGAGTCAGTAATGCCACCAAGTCTTCATAAAGCCTCTATCGACTGAAATAGATCTCCAGTAAGCATCTTGTGGATTGTGATACTGCCAGCTACATTATCAATTTTCTGAGCTCTCTTGGTTTTCCTAATTTCCTTGTTATAGTCGATTAGAAAGTTATTATAACGGTTTCAGTTACGTGATGTCTTGGACCGATTAAAGTGTTACAAACCAATTCTTTAGCGGGGTTTAATTGGTTATTCTACCAAGGAGTAACTGTTTTATCGCATTTAACCGGTGGGCAATTATGGTGAAAATGTTGAGATATTTGTTATCATGCTTATTCGAGTAGTACTTGTTGAAAATATCAATATTGTATTAATGTACATGGATCCAAATCAATTACTGGCCCTACGAAATCAGTTAAATTGGCATCTATTAGTATTTTTGCAGTCACTTGAATACTGTATTTTATAAAACAATAAATGTTACTATTCTTTTAATGGAACAATTTTTTTTTGTTAAAATCTCCAAAGATCAATTTATACATTTCTGAAGGATATGGTGAGAATGTTACAGCGGTCTTTAGTGTCTATTTAGTCTATTTTTCTGGCCGTGTCAGATGAACCAAAAAAAAAAAAAATGGAAATAGGAAATGGAAAAAAATCTAATTGTCGGTCGTTTGCTTGCATGCGTTGTAAACTGTAGTCTACATTGTGAGTGACTAGATTATCGTTCGTCGACTATTTGTCGTCTGCGCTACGGCTTGAATATACACATTTGTAGCCTAATATGTACTTTCTGTACTTTGTTGTAACTGTGCGAAATCAAATAGGCTACATCTAAATGTCAAAAAGTATGCAGTAAGGCATCGATGTCAACAATGGACACTTGTACGCGAAGTTATGCTGCTTGACCCTAGAATTCCTGGGAACATACCGAGATTACATACACGTTTTTATTTTAGTTGCCTTTCGCTTAAATTTCTTATAATTTTCAGGGTCCAAGCTTCTTTTTTTTTACTTCTGTAATTTTAAATTCCGTTTTGTCCCATTTATTCCGTTTTTTGCTTTATTGTGTTGTATGTTATGCATTTTTAGTTTCTTCATTCCCTGAAAGTTCGTAATTTTTTTATTAAGACTTTTACGTGTTGATACCCGGTAACACGGATTAATAATTGTTTTGCAAATTATCAGAATACCTAGCCGTCTCTTTGTAAGCAAATGTTGAAGTTAAATGATTTAAGGTTACCTGATGTAGGTCATAAATTACATTACCTTTCAGACTTCATGACCAAAACCTTGAGCCTTTGGAAGGCGTTGCAGCGCGTTACATGACGTGTAACCGCAGAGAGTTGGATGTAAAGCTAGAGGTAATGAAAAATTATGCCCGAGCTTATTCTAATCTCTCTGCCTTTTCGTTGTTAGGCTTACCATTGTACTCTTTCAAGAGTTTTTTCAAATGTTTGTGTTAGAGGTCGGTAGAAGTTTCCAGCAATAGCAAGTTATTGTAACTCAATGTAATGATATTACTACCTGATTGTTGTCAGTAAACAGCATAGGTTCCTGTCTGTATATTGAGCTCAGTTATATATAAATCAGCTAGTGGTTGGTATCTGGTCCTTTTACCCAGAATTGTTTCAAATGAAGCTTTTATGACTACATTCACGTGTTCTTCTGTTGGTGTTTGATTTATCCATGAAATTTTTGTAAACACAATTGTAAAAGCTTTCAAAGAGGCTTGTTAGGTGACTGAGTTATTTATTTCCCAATGCTCATTTATCTTGGTCTACCATTATCGTCCAGCTCCCGCAAATCGTTGTACGTTACCGAAAAGTTCGAAGTTTTACTCAAAATTCGTTCATGACTATTTTCTATTCACGAGTTCTGTAATTATTTGAAAAGTATTAATTGAGCATTAATTAATTGAAAGTATTAATAGATTTTTATTTGCTCCTGCCTATTTACCTTTACTTAAAATTTTAGAAATAGGAGTTTAGCTTCATCTAAAGAAACGATATGGCCCGCTTTTCTTTAAAATTTCAAAGGGTTTGTTGTAACCTGAAGAATGCATTCTTTATTTTAGGAATATGAAATAAATAAATCTAAACAATGCACAGCTTTGAAAATATGAAGTTCGAACGAACACATCCGCAGGGACAAACCGGGAAGACCCTAAGGCGTACTTTATCTTATGCTTTTTACGTGTGGTTCACGCTCCGGAACATACGTCAAGCGAGAAGAGGGCCGTAGAGGATAGTTGGATTCGGCAAGAACTCCTGCATCGACACTTTTTCCTCGTACTTTATAATCAGGTAGTAGGCCCCTCGGCAGTATGGCGGTCAGGTTATACGATGGCGCCCAAATTCAATTTAAAAGTTGTATTAGAGATGGTGAACTGAACGAAGTGTATTGTCTTCGTGGTCTAATTTAGTAGTACGTAATACAAAGCAACGGGTGCGTTTTTCGATTAATGTAAATTCAATTTCGAATTGTAGAACTTAGAAGAGATGGAATAAGATAGGATACGTATATGTGTGTATACTAGGTGTCCCACCGGAACCTTCAAGTATTTTTATCCGGTACGAATAGAATGCATTAAGTAATTTTGAAAACAATTCGGACACTATTTACTACAAACAAAATATTTTACTATACATTTATATGCGAGAGCGACATTTTTCATAGCCTGTTTTGACTTTGATTAAAACAATGTGTTTCCCTTTAGTCAATTTCTAATCGCAACGGGAGCCAATTAACACGCACACGATGTCAGTTGGCTACTAAATAGTGGACTGCGTCGTTCACGCCTTGCTAGTGACAACAGAAGTCAATGCAATGTAAGAAGAGGAACATTCTGGCGAGAAACTTGGCATATTAATGCAAGGGTAGTGTTCTTAAGCTTTTACGAACGATGCTACTGAAATTCAACATTGCTATTTTCGTCAAATTTGACAATTGTTTTTGTTAAAGCAGCAACAGCATAGAAATCGGTGATAGTGTGCAGGTTTTCGTTTGATCATTTCTAAAATCTTAGCAAAGGCCAAACATCCATCCCTCGAATCGCAACTGGTAGCGATGAAGCACCATCACAGAAATGTTTACAACTGGTTTGCAGAATTTCGTTGTGATCCTCAAGATCAACAAAAAACGCTTGTTGTGCGCAACATTCTTGAAAAAGATCGACATGTTACCAAGAGAAACGGACATCTCTAAGGCATATCGAACAATGCAGTACATTCGATTTTGCACAAACATTTAGGCGCCAAAAAGATCTGTTACTGATGGATTACTTATACATAATCCGTTCACATTATTCGACCCCAGAATAAAGAGAGACTCGGGTCAGTTGGTGTAAGGAAATTCAAAATCCATGCACATAATAATGGGCGATGAAACTTGGATATATTCGTATGAATCAAACTAAACAACTATCAACTATTTGTGTGTTCCCAGATGAACTGGATCCGTTGTTCGTTCAAGGAATATTTCCAGAAAAGTGATTGCGTGTTTCTTTCGCAAGTATTGCGTTCGACTATCGAAGAACAATTAATGTTGAATGATATACGGCAATATGTTTGTCCAGAAGTCGATTGATCAAATCAAGAACAATAATCGATAGGACCAGCCCTCACACAGCACGTCAAACAGCGATTCTTTTACATTTCCAATAACTATATTATATATTTCGAGCCACATAATTTTTAGGCCTTGGCTTTTGAAAGGATCCAAAATATATAAAAGTTTTCTTTAACCTTAAGAAAATATCTCTAAACGGTTGTGTTTCAGCAGTAAATGTTATATGCAGCTTCTTCATTTTCACCTCCTCCTATAAAACACTTTAACATGTCGTATTATTCATAGTTTTCATACATTTTTGAATTCTTAGATAATGAAAATACCAGTAATATTAATGAAAACTGATATTTCAGAACATTTAGACAATATAAAATAAATTCAAATGTATTGATTAGTTACCATCAAATAAAGGACAAATAATCTAAAAGTTGTTTAAATAAAATATCAAGAGTGTTATATCATTCTAAAGGTAATCTTATATGTTTTTCAATAGTGCAAAAATATATAGGATGTTCCATATAAAAAAACATTAGTCTTGATAATATCTCAAAAAATATCAATTTTAAAAAAGAAAAAAATTAAAGCATAGAATTTTGCGTCAAAAACCGCCCTAATGTAGTTTTATATAAATCAAGTATTTTCACAAATAAAAAAGTTACAAGGGTTCTTAAAAATTGCACATTTTAAGAAAACGCTTTGTATTTCTTATATTAAGAAAGACATAAAAATATGGATTTCACCAATCGATTTTTCTTTAAAATCGAACTTCAGAAGCTTGAGTCAGTTTTTGTCTAATTCCTTTAGAAATATGAGTTCCCTATTAAATGTATCGAATTTGGCCACTCTGTACTTGCTAGTTTTCGTTTACCATCTGTCGTTGTAAGAAACAGTTGGTGTTTAAAAGCAATACAGGGAATTCCTGCTATTTGTTGTATTAGTTTTGGAACTGACAACAAACGAAAGTTCTGTAAACGAAACATGTGCTTCTTATCTGATTAGCTATATTACTATTATTTATTAGAGAATATATCTTAGTTACATTAGTCATACTAATATTCAATGATAAAATAACTAAACTATTAGTGATAGTATATATGTGTACACATACAGATATGTGTACGATTAGACCGTATGCATCAGTAATCAGTATTTTTTAAACATCAGTAAAGTTTTTTTGGGCGCAAAAGCCCGCAAATTATTTTTCGCTGTGTGATAATAAACATCGTCGTACTGTATCCGTATCCGTTGGGGCAATCGTTGATAACACTTAAAACCTTAGCTAAACCTCAGAGCTTGTTAATCTAAGCGGACCTTCATTCGTACATTAACCAAATCTGTTATTTAAAATATTTATATTTTTATAATAATAGTAATAAATCTTTATTGCCCAACAGGATACAATTCCAGTAACAGGGCTAAATACAAAGATGAATGGAGTAGATGCAGAGATATATAAAAAATAACAATATAAAACACAAAAAGAAAATTCAAGTATATATTGTATTCCTTACATTATAAAGTAATCAAAGAATAATTAAAAATAATAGGAAAAAGGGAAAAGGACTAATGCTGAAAGAATGGATCATTAGACAGGAAGCTGATGTTTCTGCACATATGCGATAAGGGTGCTTTATATAATAGATTAGAATGTGCTATAGAGATTTCAAAAGTGTTAGTAAATCTATGGTTAAATCGGGGAATTATAAAGAAAATTTTGGAAAGTAAAGCCGACGAATCCACAGCATTGTTCATCAGCCTCAACAAGAACTTGGCACTAGATGTCTCTCTTCGACGAGATAGAGGGTCAATATTATGGCTACAGAGTAAGCTGTCATAACCAGTGCCGCGAGGAGGATATGTACCATCGGATTTGAATGAGAGGTATTTCAGAAATCTTTTCTGAACACGTTCAATCTCTAGCTGAAGATAATGATAATGAGGGTATCAAACCAACGATGCATATTCCAATTTTGAGCGGACAAGGGAAAGGTACACAGCCTTCAACGCATTATCATTGGAAACATGTTTGCATGTTCTAAATAAGAATCCAAGCGATTTAGATGCTGAAGAATAGATAGCATGTATATGCGGCGAAAATATCAGTTCGGGGTTATATAATTAGTAAAGATGACAAAGGCAGGTGAAATTATTTGCAGCGACTAGACAGACTCCCGTTTTATCGACTATCCGGGAAACCAGTAGGCAACACGAACCCTTTCTTATGAGACGAATAGACGCGAGTCTATCTAGTCGTTGCAAAAAAGAAATAATTCCACCTGCCTTTGTCATCTCTACTTATGAGACGAATAGACACGAGTCTGTCTAGTCTCTGCGAAGAAGCAAAAAATTTCTGCTTTGGTCATCTCTAATGATTAGGTTGAAATGCGCTTTCCGTATATTACTTCCGATGCTTTAGAGACTTACTACCTGTAAATTCGTACATATAGGATTGACCCTCTCGGCGAGGGTTTTTTCATCCGTTAGCGTCCATCCTTTTTGTGGTTCTGTAACTTTTTATGGTAAGGCGAAAATGAAGTTCTTTGTGTTGAATATAAAAGTCCGATGCATTCACCATTTAAGCTCATTTCGAGTTTCCAATTTTTACATTTTCGCGACCGCACAATGCGGTGTACCAAACAATCTTCTTCTAATTTAATAGTTTTCTTGTGTTTACATAATTTTTAGTAATGTAATGTAAATATAATTAATAAAGTATAATAGAGTAGATGTCATATAGAGCAAGACGTCCGTTTCAATTGGTTTGACAGAACGATGACACTGACGCAATGTTAAAACCTCAGTCACAACAGCAAATATCAATGGTTGGAGAAAATATGCATACATAGTCTTACAATTCTTAATGGAAATTGAGATGAGTACAGCTGCTTGTATATGTTTTGTATATATTCTCACACTTGCGGACTCTTTAAAATGCTTCTGGTGTGATGACGCTGGTAAAGTTATGCACTGTGACCGTAGTAAGATCAAAGACTGTGAAATCTCGCTGGAGCAAATGTTTCTTCGCTTTAAACTTAAACCAAATGCGTGCATCAAAGTGGAAGCTTCCACCGAGAAAGGTGACAAACTCGTGGCGAAAAATTGCATATATTACTCGCCAAAATATAAAACACCATGTATCACACTCTCTAAGTTGATTAAATTTCGTGTGCCCGAAGAGTACATAAACAATTTAAACTGTTACATTTGTAAACGCAATTATTGCAATACAGCGTCTATTTTAAGTAATGTAGTAACATTTGTTCCTGTAGTGATATCGATTATAGATTATTCATTATCCTAGAAGTGCCGTTTTAGTTTAATTAATTTAGTTATAGTTTGCCTAATATTGCATTATGGATATCTCCGTTTGATTGATATTACCATCGGTACCTCTGTTCCATCCAACGGCTCGGTGGCTCACTGGTAAGAGGGCGTGCCACATAAAAAGAGAAAAGTATTAAAAACTGGTTCGTTCTTATAAACTTATCGGGCGACATTTTTATGGATACTTAGACGTTCTTCGCACGCACGTATCGATCTTCTTAGATGACAATATCCCATTAAAGCTAGTGTAGCATTTCTGACGACAACAAGACGGCACTGGCTTACAATGCGGAAATTATGAGGAATTACTTAAATCAAGAGTTTTGAAACCGTTGCTATGGAAATAGTGGAGTTGAATGGTTGAGTTATTTTTTTATGGGGTCTTGGAGAATATATATAAAGTTGATGTCCCACGAAACAGTGAACAACACTAAGCTAGACTCCAGAATGGCTTCGATGTAATTTATAGAAAAATCAAACAAAGGACTGTTGGAAATGTCATAAAGTGCGCGCAAATGTGCAATTAATACAAATTGCCAGTTGTTTGAACATTTACTGTAACTGTTGCTTTGTTGTTGAATTGTAAGTATCTTGTACACGCCATTATTGCATTTCGGTTGAATAAAAATTACCTAACATTATCTTTCGGTTGGTAACCAAAAAAATAATGCCAAAATAGTTTCCTCATGGTATCGATGGAATCATTCACGGCAAACGCAGCATAAGGAGAAAAAATACACTACCCACGGACATGTTTATGCCTACCTAGCGTAATCAGCGTGGTTTTGAGAGTATTTAAACTCCGCAAGTATTATTTTGGCTATTTTTTTTGGGCATTTTTTGATGTGTTCCTTTGGTTTTTTATAACCAATTTTCTGTTGTGCAGTAAATATTGTTTTGGAATATATTATATGTGCATATATGAACACAGAATTACAGTATGCAATAATAGTAAGTAATTATATTATTTTAATGTATAAACCTCGCCTTGAAATTCTGTAATGTTGTGATTTTTTCCTTTCTCGTATTTTTATATAATTTTGCATTATCCAACCCGTGCAAGACAATATTGTCTACTAACACTGGCCAACAAATTTCAACTTTTGATTTTGCCATAAAATAATTTATACTAATTTCAATAGAAAACATATAAACATTTATTTTAATAAAAGGCAGAAGGTCAAGTTAGCTCGATTTTTTTGATATTTCAATGAACAGGTTTTCTTAAATTAGATCATAATTCAATGTATATTTCAAATTGTTATAATTAGTCTATAATTGTCTCTTATAAACAATATCTACGGCATCTCTTCTTAACATCCAACAGTAATCTGCTAACATAACAGCATTCCATTTTCCCCGATACCGTTTTTCCATTCCCATGATGTCTTGGTGCAAGCGCTCACCGTGTTCATCGCTAACGTCGCCCATATCTTCCGGACAAAAATCCAAGTCAGAATGTAGAACGTGCATTTTAAGGAACATATCATAGCCAGCAGCTTGAAATGCTTGTAACATATCCATTACTAAAGTTGTATAGTTGTCAGCTTTTTTGTTTCCCAAGAAACTGGCAAAACTTGTACCATGGCGAGCCAAGCTGTTTCTTCCTTTGCTGTTAATTTGGTTTCAAAGATTTCATTATTTACTACTTCTCGTATCTGAAGTCCAACGAAAATACCTTCTTTCAGTTTCCCTTGTGTTCATTTTGGAAGCTTTTTACGAAGGTATTTAAAACCTTCACCTTCGAGATCCAGTGCCTTTACAAATGTTTTCATGAGCCCAAGTTTCACGTGGGGAGGTGGTATTATGATCTTTTCTTTTTCTATTAGAGGCTGATGTTGCAGATTGTCTTTTCCTGGTATAAACTGTTGTCATAGTGGTAATTCTTGCTTATGGTAATGTTTTTCCCAAAGACATAAAAAGCAACAGCATTTGATGTAACCAGATTGCATACTCAAAATAATTGCAATTACTTTGAAATCTGCACAAATATTCCAGGAATGGTCTTTGTACTTTATCTTTTCTAATAAAATTTTCAGATTTTCGTAAGTGTCTCTCATAGAAACAGCATAGCCTATCGGAATAGAAGGATAATGTTTCCATTATGCAACAAAACTGCTTTTAGGCTGGTCTTTGATGAGTCCATGAATAATCTCCAAGAACTGGGATCATGATGTATTCCAAAAGCTTCGGAAAATTGATAAACTTGATTGCAGTAGACCTGATTACCGGCTATACTATAAATGCATTTGTTCTGTAACCAGAGTTAAGCCAATGTTCCCGCTTTTCGATTTATTCTTGCTTTATATATGCTGTTCAATTTCATCAGTTATTAACTTAGGATAAAAACCTTGTTGGCCAGTATAATCAGCTTTAAAGCATTAGCTTGTTAATTGAACCGAGAATGTGAAATCCAGAATATTATTGTATACTATCACTATATGCCGATATTATGAAACCTTTCTGCGATGGTAACATTTCAGTTTTCCTAGTTTTGTAGGCGATTTTATGGGGAGAACAACGTAACGAGAAAAATATTTAAGGGTATTGAAGTGTATATTCTATTATCTTGACCGTTTTTTGCGATAACAAAGTAAATGCGCAAATTTTCTTGATCTCCATAGGATAAATTCAAAAAGACAAATGTTGTCAGTTGAATGCGCGTCTTGTTTATATACAGGATAAGTTAAGAGGAGCAGACCAAGCTCTAGATGTGTATTACACAAGTAGAAATAATAAAAAAATATGTTTTCATCCGATTATCATGTACTAATACCGCCGTAGACATCTAACCGTTTTATGCTACATCTACGAAGAATGCCTGTTGCTCCTATGCTTTTTCTTAATATCTGTCGCCGTGTATTACCTTGTCAATTTTATTTTTGAACTAGCCCCATAAACAATAGTAATAGGACTACCGTATCCAGTCTATCATGCTTATCTAGTAGTCCCTTTATCCTCCATTTTGTAAAAAGAAAAAAATAAATAAATAGTGCTCACCTGTGACGGGATTCTTCAAAATAACTAAAGACCACGCCAGGCCACACTTTTACGGAAAACTACTTTCGTTAAAAATTAATTTCGACTGTTGCAAGGTAGTTTCCGATCATACATGGGAGTTCTGAGTATTATTAATATCGTCACGGATGAATGTTGCTTCATTCGTAAAATTTATGGGGGATACAAGGCGACAAATATGAATTACGCACCGACGAAATTCCCGTCAACATAATCTTTCAGTTGTAGAGGTTATATATGCTGAATACGGTTTAAATAAATACTCGAAGATTGATGGATTGGTCTTGATAGATCTTGATTTTGGACATCTAGATCTTCCGATATTGGTTTTCTCGTTTTTCGTTTATGAGGTCATTAATATAGAGAAGACCTGATAAACAGAGAGCATGGTAGTCTTAGAAATACAAACCACAATGAAACACTAGGAGTTAAAAGAAGAGAAACAACGAAAAGATTTTGAGTGATTCGAGCAGAATCAAGGATATTTGTATTTTTTAATTTTAAGCGTTTCACCTTTAATGTCATAGTATGTACTTCATTCTGCGTTATGTTGTCCGTTATGATGTGTTACATAACATATACAGTTTACTAGCACCTTTGAAAATTCTTTGTAAGAAAGTAAAATATTGATTAATGCAAATAATTGTTTATAATCGTTAAACTATGCCAGTTAGGTACGGGTACTCCCAATTATACATCTATGATGATTACGTTTTTCCTGCATATACAGTCGGTTCTAGTAAGAAAAAAATCGATTTCTTTAAATTAGTAACATTCCATATCCCATAAACGGATTATTTCATTATTGCTGGAAATTTTCGAGTTTTCATTGCTCTTTGTCCAAATGTGATGTAAAGAGTACACTGTAAACAAAAGAAACACGATGAAAATAAAACCGAACTATAAAAGAAATCTGCAAGAATTTGTTATAATAAAACGGACGCATTGCCTACGGAAATAGGCTTAAGTGCCAACCGTGGAAACTTTTAACGGAACGGGTTAAGTAGAAAACCCTGTATATATTACATACTAATGTAATATTCGAAAAACACTAATAAATTCCGAATTAGTTTCGTTATAAAAATCTCGCGATTGTAAAATAAAATCATGCGCTTGTGAAATAAAATTACTTTTCAACATGGAAAAGGATATAAAGCAGCTTCATTTTACGCTTTCAATTTTCATTTTTCTCCTTCGTCTTTTCCACAAGTGTTTTTAATGTTCTTCTGCCACGTTCTTTTCTATGCGGATCTGGATTAAATTTTGCCAATTATTTTTCAGGACGTGTTTCAACTACACACACCTGGAGGTGGTGGATACGGTTTACCTGGTTCTTACGACTGTAATCCATCCCGTGAGCCCAAGAAAGCGTCGCCTGAGAGTTTTATTGAGCGCGGAAGTGTTTATGAATACCGCCAAGCACAAGAGAGCGTCTAAAGGAGATTACATTGAAGATTAGTGCACCGTACCCTAATTAATTAAATGTACGTACAGTTAGTCTATATTGATTGCGCATTTAATTACTTTTAAAGCTGAAGATAAAGTAATTGCTTGATATCATTGATGTATAATATGAAATAAAACGAATATGCATTGGTATAGGTTTGAAGTTCTATTATTTTGTTTTATTATGTAATCAATTTTAACTGGTTACTAATTGAGGGAAGAATTAGTAAGAGCAATCTTTTCAGTTGTCCCTATTTTGTCAATGTATATATACACGTAACATACGCGATGTATGAAATGATGGGATATGTCTTCGTCTGAGCTAACTACTCATTTTATTTTATAATTACTTAGAATTTAGTGGAAACCTCAATGTAATGCAATCAAATAGTAGGTGTCCCAATCTTTTGATAGTGTAATAGACATCATAAGATATATTTAAAAAATACTAATACTAATACTAAATATTAACTTACTGCCCTTAAATATTTTGTGTTGTATGTTGTTACGTATTTGATTTCTCTAACCTATGCATATATTTAACATTGAAAGTGCAACAGTTATTTACATTAAAAAACAAGTCCCGTATTTGGATATTGCATCCAAGTGGTTTCTGGTGTTAGTATTGTTCGGTTACCTTTACAGCAGTGAATAAAACACACTGTTCCATAGCTTCCAGTCTAGAGAAGAGAGGGTCGTAATAAATCTATCGTTATTCAACAGCCGTGTCAACAATACTCGTGGTGCCTAGTTGAAGGTGGCCGTTCACCCTGATACTGACATAAATTAGCTCCCGTGGTAGGTGCCACTTCGGCTGGAAGGCGCCACCTATTATGTAGTATATTACACGGATGCCCTTCCGTAAATCTTGATAAATAAGATTCAGATCCACAATAGTCGCGCAGCTGATGAGAAAATGAAAGTATATATGACTATAGTATAATTGTACAACATCGTTTATTTCTCCAAAAAGAGGAAAATTAATAAATAGGTCCAACAATTTAACAAAGAAAGTTACTAAATTTGGTAGCTTGGATAGATCTGAATAGCTGTCAGAAATTAGACCTATTTTAGATAGGTTCAAATACACGCTCTAGCTTTACGTGATACCTAATGACTTTAGTCTAAATAGTTCTTAAGTGTTTAAGATGAACGTGAAGCGATTTTACGGTTGCCCTTCAAGATCTTGTGGGTCCGTAGTTCTCCAGTAATACTTATAATAACTTATACTAACGTATCTACCAAGACTAAAGAATTTTATAATCCAAAATCTTTTTAGAGACGTAGTTCAACTAAACTAACTTATTTTAATCAGTGTACGAGTGTAATATTTAAATAAAGTAAAAGGTTAAAATTGAATCTATAAAATTTAGTATGTTTACTTGTAAATACTCTAATACTTCAATTCAACGGAAGGTTGAATGTATCGATAAAATTGAATTTATCTAGTGAAAATTCTAGGTCTTCTCGTTAAAAAAAAGAAATCCAAAGTGATAATTAGTAGTACATAAAATAATATAAAGGAAAATTTAAAACAGCAGCAATGAGAGTTTATTTCTTGAGACGATTCAATTTCAGCGGAACTACTTATCTGCTCGCGAAGGTAGACTGGTGGTTGTCTTCAAAAGCTGGGTACCTTAGAGGGGCTTTGTCTCAATCTGAACTCTACAGATTCGCAACGGACGCTCTTCGTTATCGCTACGCGGCTTTTAGTACTCACCAAAACGATTCTAATGTCTGATTAGTCTGAGAGTTCAAGCAAAAAGGAAGATATCAGTTCATTGGGTTACTGAGGTCGAAGTTCGGCATACCCAGCCATAAAATTTATATCGTTTTTAAAAAACTACGTTCTCGTAAGTAGATCTTCTTCAAGCGGAATAAAGCTGCAAAATTTAGCGTAAAACCGTCGAAAATAATTTCACTACACTAAGATAACTTCGCGCACGCACCCAACTCTTGCCAAATCTTAACGGAAGAGATCTCTACAAATGGGAATCTTGAAGTTCTAGGATAAATGGATCAATCAGAGAAGTTATCGCAAAAATATCCATAATGGTGTCATTTGTTGAAACGCAAGGAAAATAAGCTGCGAAAAGTAACGTACCTTTTTACGTAAGTATTTCTAGATTGGTAATGAAAATTGGGGACATTTGTGTAACATTTTCCAAAAGTTATCGAAGCTGAGAGTATGATAAAGGAGATGTAACAATCGAAATTTATAAACTAAGCTACAACGTACTTTTGGCTCGAGCTGGTTCGATGTAGTCCATTCCAGAGTTGCCCTTAGATTTGCCAACTCAAAAACAAGCGATCGCCCTGGCGAAACGTAGTCTAGCCGGTATAGATAACCAAAATACATTAATCAGGTGCCCCTTTCACATGTTGGCAACGTTTTGCAACCACGTTTGCAAATTTTAACTGCAGGTATTATTTTCATGAAATTACGCAGTGCATTCTAACTTTTTATCGGTTAGAATTTTGAATTTTCACCGACAAGTGCCTTAATTTTTTATGGAAGGTTGGACACCGAAGCCATGCCTCTTAATGCAGGCAATTATTTCGCGATTATTTGCGATTCCGACCATACGTTTCGGGAACGAACGTCACCGGATAATTTGGGAAGAGTTCCTGCCTCGAACCGGCATCTGATTGAAACCAGGATTGAACCAGTGAATCGTTCAGACGATTTCACTAGTGATCCTAAGCACGTAACAAACCCCTATCTATCAGAAACATTCTACTGTTTTAATTAACAGCCAAATCATATACTACCCAAGTCATACTCTAATCAGTAACTTAACTGTTTCCATTTCCCTCTAAAGTAATCGCTTAAGTGACTTGAATGTTTTTTCGGGTGAAGACATCCCGTGTGCCAGCCAGTCGGAGAAGACGAAGCCAGAGCCGGCAGCAACGACGCAAGTAAGTGGTAGTTGATTTCATCCAGTCCCAATTTCAACTCTGATTAGTACGGTTCATTGCGTTTACATACTTTGTTTCGATCCTCGACAATTTCCAATCGTCGTATTAGGTTCTTGCTGACGCCTGCATGTGATACATCTTTGCAGCATCGTACTTCTTCCGCAGAAACTGACTATTTTTACCATTTCTCTCTTATTACCGTATTTTAGCTCCACCAGTGACTTTTGGAGACCAAGGAACCTGCATATTATTAGCATCCGGCATATCTGTACCGGTTCCCAACTAACTACAAGTTGTGTCCTGCACGAACCGTCGCTTCGTGCAATTTCCTACCTCGAAATTTTCGCCTCTGGTCTTTTAAGCTGTGTCCTTTGTCGTCTTCCTTCTATAGTAGGTTGGTGGAATGTAAAGAAGCCATTTATATTAAACCTTATATTATTTCACCAACATTGTACATATAGTACAGTACAGTACACGCATACAGTAGTCCTAGCCTAAGTTTTTATATACCGACCGTAAGAGGGTGTAACAACAAAGGTAACATCTCATGCCAACGAGTAACACAAAGAAAGAAAAAACATTTGTCGAACAATAAAAACTTTAAACATTACGACTGTGTTTTACTACCCCGCATACTACACGCCTTACGAGAAACGCGTTGGTAATAACAGGTGCAAGAATGCAACATGGGTTGCTGAATTACGGAATAATCTGTAATCGCCTTGGAGAAAAGTTTAGCGCGCAACAACCGATATTGCCCATCTTAGCTGTTGTTAAATAATGCTGAAATTGCTTCTTTTACTGAAAAAGCAATGTAAGGAGAGAAAAATTACATTACCCATCTAGCATCATCAACGAGGTTGTCAGAGTATTTTCACTTTATTTTTGTAATGTTCCAGCTTCACAGTTAGTGTCAGCGTATGTATTTTGAAGCTAGGCCATTGCTTAATTAGGCCATTGCCATTAATGTCGTTGCTTCATTAAGCAACGACATTAACGGGTAACAGATCCCCAAGTGGGCAATTTTTAAACATTAAAATCATTGCACACTTTGGAAAGCGACATGCAAGAAAAATTCCTACAAACTATAATGTATGTCACAGAACATATCAGAAAGTGCCTAAGAACAATAACCTAAACCATTCGTTGGCATTTATTTCTTGGCACTGGTGGATGATAAGAAATGTTCATCTTATCGTTTTGAAATGTTGTGTCGAAAAATCGATTGTGAGCCAACATAGGATTTAAATACTTTTGGAACCACGTTGATGACACCGGGGCATGTCCGTGGGTACTGTTCATTTTTCTCTCCTTTTGTTGCATTTGCCGTGAATTTTGCATCAATACCACAAGAAACCTACTTTAGCATTACTTCATGGTTATTGTTTCTAGACATTTTCTGATGAATTCGTCTAACTGTTATTAAGTATCGAATACCGTGCACATATCCTAAGTATTGTAGTGCTATGTGCAGATAGAAGCAAGTATGCAATTTGATTTTGTAAACATTTACGGCAAAATGTAATAATAAATTTAGGCGATTAGGAACAAAAGTATGCCGAAATTTATTAGAAAAAGGCATATGAAACAAGAAGCCGATATTGGATGAGGAATGTTCAATTGAAAATAACGATGTAGGAGTCCGATCTGTTACTAATCGATCATACCGTTATACAAAAACATTTTTGAAATAAACTTTTGGTTAATAAGTATTTACATAATAGGCACCACTTTAAAATCCAAGAAGGTTGGGACAAAAAGAATCTGTATTGTTTGAGAAATCAAGATAAGATTTCACTGGCCTGAAAAATGTTGCCAAAGATAGCTCTTTCTCCGATGATAACCAAACGTCCAGTGGCGGCCATAAGTACAGCATCATATTCTTTTGCCAATCATTGGCTGTATTGACATTTTTTCCCGGGCAAATTATTGTAGTGTATTCGATGTGTTGCTTCCATGTAAGTCGTCTGTCGATGACAGGGGTGGCTCACAAACCAGAAATCGGCGGTTTTCTCATTTGGCCGTTTTGTTGCTTTGGGAGTTCACAGGTGTATATAAGAAACAACTTCGGGCCAAGCAATGAGCCCTGAGGAACACCGTAATCAATCGGATACGTTTAAGACATTAATTTTCCAACCCTTCATTCAAAAATTCTTGTGCTAAAATATGATAAGATCCTTATCATATTTATCGTAAGACCCTTACTGAATCCGATCTTCTTTACACAATCTTCTTTACTTTAAAAGAAATGCCGTCGTATCACATAGTATCAAATGCCTGTCTAATGTTACACGCCTTTCAACAGTTACAACTATCTCTCTCTGTTGAAAGACGTCTTTAATTGGAAGCAAATCGAGAGGGCTTTAATGCTTTCCTACTTTAGGCTCTTCCTTTGGAGGGCAGAGCTTGATCAAAGAATCCGCCTGCTGCCCTTGGTCTTTAGAGTCTGATTAGTAACTTGATGGAATCCGAGAGGTTTGTTTAATCCTATCTGACAATTTACTACAGTTCGTTCCAATTGTTCCTCGTCTGCTGAAGGCATAGACTAATACGCTTTCTCAACTGATACTCCATCTTAGGAGATTTCACTATCACTCGGCCCACGTACGGGGACCTTGCTCAAATACTTGGCGTGGATTTTCTCACGATCTTTAAGCGAGTATACCAAACCACGTGCATCCTATAGGTGCAGATGCTTTACTAGCGTCACCTTTAAGTCTCTAAAGTGAATTATCCTGGATAGACAAAAATTTCAACTTATTTCTTGTAAGATCTCTTGCCTTGGTATAGTCTTGTGGACTTATCGTTCATCTTGCTCTTTTAATATGGGTGTTATGTTTCCTTGTAACGATCTTAAATCAAAACTGAAACCGCATCGAAATTGTTCTCAAAATTCTCTGCAAGGGATCCGAAGAAGAACATTCGGAGACTACAAAAAAACCGAAGAGACAGGGGGAAGACTACTTTCAGATTTTCTCATCCTCCCAGCGAAAGTCCATTCATTTAAAAGATGGCTAGATGACATTTGTGCTTCCGGCGTATACGATTTTACAGTTTGGAGATGAATCTTAGGGAAATTCGAGTAGCCTGAGGGCAGGGTGAGAGCTTCTATAGCATGTTGACAGTATCTCGAACGATCTTTCGTACTTCTTTACTCAATAGTCACCGCTACAACGCATACATTTCGATTGCGTGGTACGTTTAATCTGGGCGTGACCAAGCCCTGAGTATTGGAGAACGCAGCGATACGACTGAGACAACGATACTTAACACCTACATAGATTCCAATATTCTTCCTTGGTCCTCTGAAAGCTAGACCGAAACAATTGGCATAGGTTTCTTGGTTGACTGGCTTCGCATTCTAGCTACTATCTACGATGAGAAACTTCTCTTTCAATTAGATCTTTCTAAACCTCTTTAGCTTCTCAGACTGTAATTGATACTTTTGATACGGTTCCGTTACTTCCCTGATGTCACACACTGCTCTAACGCGAACTTGAGTTTGTCCGTGTAGAACTTTTATCTGGAGTACCTAGCGTTTTAGATAACATTGAGAGCTTGTCGTCCAAAAAAGACTTTGCAATTCGCAGAAGACGGGGTACGTATAATTATGGACGGCATGGCATATCAGGCTAGTAACTAGCTTGTTTCAATTTGTGATAACTAGGACGAGGACGTCTCAAATAAAACAAAAGAAAAAGGTTACAAAGGGCTAGGAATGGTTGTAAAATTTTTCACTTAATAAGTAAGTAAAAATAAAATACGCAATCGGGGTTAACACGATAAAGTAAAACAGATTAAAATCACGAAAGTATCACGGATTTCACTAAATAATTAATACTTCCAGATAAAGAAAGATAAAAGGAGGACTTTTTTATTATTAGTCAATGCGTCCATCCCATTTATAACTAATACGTTTTAAAACGCTGCAAATATTTACATTCCTATGTGGAAAACACTTTGTATAGGTTTAAATAAAGACGCACATACTGAAGATGTTGTTAGCAGTTGACGTCTGCCACAACGCTAAAGTGATATTTATTTTAACATCAGTATAGAAAATAACGCATGGTGGAAGTCCGTCTATTATTGGTTCATTTAAATTTCGAGGTTGTTTATAAGGGAAGTACAGTGCCCGCTTCTCGCTCATCGAACAAAAAAACAATCTGCTGGAATGCGGACGAAAACTTGTTTGTGTATCTACGGTGCCTCATGCTGTGAGGATTATGGCTGCAAGGAAACCGATGGGCTCAAGTAATTAATTAAAGAAAACTTATGTAGAGAATTAGTCAAAGAATGCTTTTAAATTATCGAAGATTGTATGCAAGGAGCAATAAGAAAAGAAAAGAATTTAATACAAAGTACTTGTCAGGAAGATATTTGTTAGTAATTATTACTAATGCCGAATTTCAAATTAATGCCAATTATGGCTGTTAAACTTTGACCGTTCTCTACTAAAATCGGCATTTACTAAAGAAATTGTAGATGAAATTTTAAATAGGTCTCAGCTTTAATAACATTGTTAACATATTAGGGTGATTTGTTACTTATCGGTAGAGATGACAAAGGCAGGTGGAAATTTTCCTTTTTTGCAGCGACTAAATAGACTCGTGTTTTGTCGACTCTCGGGAAAACCAGTAGGGCAACACGAACCCTTCCTTATGAGACGAATAGACACGAGTCTGTCCAGTCGCTGCAATTTCATCTGCCTTTGTCCTCTCTACATATCGGTATTGTAGTATAATTAATCAATCAGGAACACTTGTTTTGACGGCGCGTGGATCCTCACCATCAGTCGTATATATGACCGAATGATGTAAGAAAAGAAACTCAGTTTACCTGTTCTGTATATTTTTTCGAAAAAAAATTACAAGCATCTATTTTTGTTGTCTATACCCCCTAAAACAATACATTCCAAAAATACGGAAAACAAACAAAAAAAGAGGGTTTTTCTTCATTGTATCACGAAACGTAAAACACCCAAACAAAAAAAAAAAAAACACGAGCAGGATATCAGTCCGTCCTCTCCATTCATCAAATTCGTGTTCCTTTTTACGTATGTAAATAGCTTCGTAAGCGTCTAATTCCCGGTTTCGTTTGTACATATGTTTGTACATATGACGATTCTATCCTTCCGTATCCGTATGTGTAACACTACATGTGTTCGTTGAATTCTGTGCCTATCGCTCTTTCCGTTTGACCAATATGGGCCCTATCACAGCCCCTATCTGTAATTTTATAAATCCCCATCCTTTCCTTCTATTCGACTTATTTCTCGGATTGCCAATAAGGTTTTTGAGTGTATTTGGCGAATTGAAACTTTCCTTTCCAAAATTTATCCTAAAAAGTTTGCGCAAATACAGGTTCAAGTTGTAGGTTTGTCTATACTAGTTTTTGTAGTTTTTTATATTTTGAATATTAGGATAGTGTGCGCGGTTAGTCTTTTTCCCTTGTACTAATTTTTACTAAACAGTTTTGTTTGTGTCTTTTAGTTTAAAAAAGTACATTCTATAGATTAAAATTAAGGATTTTCTTATTAGTCGAAATTTTCACTGTACCTTCCATTACACCAATTAATGTAATTTACTTAGTTATACCATGAGTGCAAGTGAGTACCGCCGCAGTTTATTATATAAAAAAAGTTGTATGCGCTGTTACCCTTTATATAACGTGTAAAAATTAAATTTCCATAAGAAATGACTACAAAAAAACATTGTAATGGAGTTTTAATTGTTCAATTTTACTTTACACGGATAAGTAGACTTAAAAAGACATAATTTACAAATTTCAGAAGATGTTGCACGGTAAATTGAAACCGGTTTTCCTAAGGTACGCGCTGCCTCTTCCAGTTCATAGACAAAGTAGAAAGAGAGGAGAAAGCCGCCATAAGTCTACTCTTAACAACAGCCGCATCTACCTATCGTATATTTAGAATTACGTTCTGAAAATGTGAAAACACTCATGGCCGCTGTACTAAGTCGGAGATGGTCGTTTAGGTCGAAGTGAAATTGAATTAGCTGCCGTGTACGTCCTTCCGTCAACTTTGATCGTGGGAGTGGACATTCAAATACAGAGTAGACGCTTGGAGTAATCAGGTTAGATGAAAGTTCAATTCAAGAAAATTAAGTAGTTCATCTTAAAAGGGTTTAGACCTGCAGCTAGCAATGGTGGAGTGAAACGCAAATAAACGGTTAAAAGTAAAGTTTAATCTAATGTCGTTGTTTATATCTTACAGTTTGTCCAGATGGTTCGTGTCGTTTAAGTATTTAAATATTCGAGCGCAAGTATAGGTAGCTTAGGATTGCTCTACGAGATCTTGTTGGTTACCAGTTTGTTTAAATTTGATACTTAACACATGTAACTATCCAGATTAAACAAAAATGTTAACCAGAAATGCCTTCCTAGGAACGTAGTTATCAGATAATACAGTTTAACAAACTAATAGTTTCGCGGAGTGCAAAATTTACAAAAGAAGGGGTTAAAATATAAATCTACAAAATTCAATATTCAACGGAATTCGACGGAAGGTTGAAAGAAACATCAAAATTTTGTGTAATTAGTGAGAAATTTCTAGTTCTCATCGAATAAGAAAAAAATGAGTCAAAGTATGATTTAGTAGTACAAATAAAAAAATGACGGTAATATAACAGCAATCAGCTCTTATTTCCTTGAGTCGATACAAGCTGAAGGTCGATTTCGGTAGCTGGATACTCCAACGTTGTCTCGGACTCTACTGTACGAGAACGCTGCAGTACCCACTATGGACACTTCGTTGTCGCCACGTGTTTTTTAATATCCATCGAAAGAACAGGGAAGATAACCGTAAGGTGAAAATCTGTACCATGAAATTTAAGTACATATCTAATACTTTATTAGATTTCTTTCACACAAATACGGAAGATAACACTTCATCGGGCTAAGCGTCGAAGTTCGGTAAACTAAGCCGTAAAAATGTATATGCTTTAAATATTCAAAATACAAGAAAATCGTGTGTTCGTAAAGACGTAAAAACAGAAATCATTTTGGTTTTAATGACATCGCCACTTCCTTAATAAGTAATAATGATAATCTGTCGTGTTGCTGGCAATAAGTCATTCTGCATAGTAAGGTGTCGAACTCGAGTAAGTGACAGGCCACAGCGATCGATCCTAATAGCTTTACTTTTTTCAAGTTACACGTAGTACTGCATATACATATCTTTGAAAACTAGTAGTTATCACCTTTATGGGAATAATACCCAAATTTACCTTACATTTGAACGAACCGATATGCCATCTGTTAGTGCTGGCATCAATTCGGATCTTGATCGAATAATCAGATTTTCTATGCAGTACAAACGTCAATAAAGCATCTTTAATACTTTCTGGCAAAAAAATATGATAACTTGGTTACTAATAATCTCATAGTTAAAGATAATAACTACTTTGCCTTTCTCTAATTGTTAGTGTAAAAAAAAGTGCCAAAAGTCGTAAACAATATTAACAGCGATGTAGGGAACCATAACTACTAGTTGAGCGCATGGATGCGGTACAGCCAAGCATAGTTTACGTCATTATTGGTCTTTCTACAGATCATCCAACAAAGCCAAATCAAATTGATAGAATGAGTAAATGCTGATACAATAACGGAAGTTCGTTTCCTCATACTTTCGAAAACGTGAGGAAACGAGAGAAAAGCATTAATCTTTGTGAGTGACAATGAAGCTTATATGCTTAAAGGCGTCTTCAAAAATATGCTCATATTACAAACACTACCCATGTCCTCCATAGAGTTGCGGTTTATTATAGAGCATTTCTCCGCATTTTAATGAATTAATTAGGGTTTTCTTGAAAGTACTTGAAAGAATTGTTTTATTTTAAGACACTTTTTTTACCTCCATCCCCAGACTTAACAGTATGGGGGACTTGGTTAGAAACCTTTCATTTCACGCAGACAATTTGGAGAAAGTTGCCGATGAAATAAATAATTTAATGAAAATGTTTGATGTTTTGCGATAATGGGAATCAATCTATGCTTTTCGTCTACACCTCCGATATTTTACAGTCTTCAGTCAAACACACATACAGAAGTAATATCGTCTGACGGTTTATCGCCTTCTCTAATGTACCTTGCCGTAAAAAACGAGACGACTCGTAAGCGATAATTTCATATTTTTTAAGCTGTTTGATACGGATTGATTTAATTTGTTATTGTCAGTGTCAATACAGCAGTAGTAGTACAGTGCAAAAGTAATACTTTTGCACGGGAAGGCGACCAGTTACCACTAGGCTGGAAAGTGAAACGTTATTTAATTATCTACGAATCAACCCATTTCAACCCATCACCTTTAGATGCTATTGAAGAAGTGATTTTTTCAGCATCTATAAGAACAGCTTTTCGACGAATTAAAAACAGTGAATTAAAAAATTGTGCAGCCCAATATGAGAACAGAAGTTCCGGTCGCAATGACCCATTACTATGCAATATTCTATATGAAAGCCATCGAGATTTTCAAGATTTTCATCTTCACATCTTGACCAAAAGAAAGAGAAACTCTAATAGAGTTGCAATAAAAACAAAAGAACTATTAAATCTCAAATCTAGAACCGTAAATTATTCTTGTTCTTTGTTGTTATTATGTTTATTCTTTGTTCTCATTATTACTTCTTCTATTTTTATTTGTTTAGTTAGTTGTCATTTCATTAGATTAACACTAACCACTACACCACAAGGTCTATTGTACAATCTGTTGCTGAATATCTAAATAACTTTTTATGTGTTACAACACTTTGACAGATATTTATTTATGTGCTAATTAGCAACTAAAAAAAACATTAATAATACTATTTCTAAGAGACAGTTTTACATACAACAAATAAGGCTACCATCTACTTATTATAAATTCGAAGCATTTTTAGTTACAGAAATAAAAGGTACACTCGTTTGCCATAAAAAACGAGACGACTCCTAAGCGATAATTTTATATTTTTTTAAACTGTTTGATACGGATTGATTTAATTTGTCATTGTCAGTGTCAATACAGCAGTAGTAGTACAGTGCAAAAGTAATACGACTTTTACACAAATGCCGCGACATATTGATATCTAGACAAGATATCAAAAACAGTGAATTAGAAAATTTTGCCGCAGCTAGAAAAAACTATTTGAACAAGGACAATGAAAATCTCAGGATGTAGTTTTCTCTCGATTATGTAAACATGGATCCCCAGATGTGGAGAAATGTTATATTTTATGATGAGAAAGTTTTTCAAAGTTATTACGATGGTCCTATTTGTGGATACAGACTAACATACACGAGATAAAGATATATTTATCCAGTAAAAAGAAGTGACGTTTTTTAGATCATACATGGGCCTGGATTAGTTACCGTGGTCCTGGTGTACCTTATGATATTGAAGATCGACTAACTGGTCCTGTTTATACAAATACTTTAAAAAACAATGCTTCCATCTGTACGGATACTCTATTCAGAACCAGAAAAATTTATTTTCCAGCAGAACAATTCCCCCATTCACACGTCACGTGTAGCTCGCGAATGGCTTGAAGCAAATAATATAAATGCTTTGAGATGGCCTTCTAATAGCCCAGACTTAAACCCCATCGAAAATTTATGGGGACTACTAACTAGATCTATTTACGAAAGAAATTTCAGGCCTAGAAATAGAGAGGAATTATTACATTCCATACAAGAATCATGGGACCAAATTGATAATAATTATGTTCAAAATGTCATAAATTCAATGCCAAGGCGCCTAGCTAGCGTTATTTAAAATAATGGAGCTATGACCAAATATTGATATATATTCTTCCGTTTTGTTTTGTATACGTATTTATTAAATATTTATGTAGTTGTGGATGTTGTATGCAGTGTGTGATTTTATATTTCATGAAAAAATAAAAATTAGTTTTTTCTCTGCGCCTGTTTATTATGAAATGAATCAGGAGATACAACTTTAATATTCAAATGACATTGATGATAGATAAGCATCAAAAATTTAGAAACACATCATACCTATACTCATCACAGCAAAGTCCGTGTCACATGCAGCTAATCTAAGTGTCTCGTTTTTTGTGCCAAGCGACAGTATCTTCACAGGAGCTCAATCATTGTCTAAAACACTTTCAGGCTAGTTAAAACACTTTCATAATTGTGCGTGAACATCTTTGATAATATGCATTGATTCCTCTAACGAAAGCGACGATAATTTTGTTATTGCTTCCTCTAGTTCCAAGTAATGTAATTTATAAATTTTTTTAATTCTGAGCAGTTTGAAAAATTTTCTGGCTTATATTGACAACTACACTTTGCTCCGAATGGAATAATAAAACCACGTTCGTATTTTATTTTTACTCTATTGTATATTACATCCAGGAAGCCTTTAATAAAACTGTTCATTTTCTCTGACAATGGTCGTTTTTTAGATCTACTTATTGATCACATTTTGTTAGGTGACCCCACCGTTACACACCGAAACGACCGCTGCCATACCGACACATGCGACTGTGGTTAACCGTTATTATTATATTATATTAACTGTTGGTAATAGAGACGGTCGCCGATCCGCGGTATGACAACATTATGTTTAAGTAAACCATTCCCTTTTATTATCAAATACCGAATGATTTTTTGACTAAAAAATAGTGTCCGGTTTTTGTTGCACTTTAAACGGCATGTATGTATTTTTCGGCACTAGAGAGCGTTCAAAAATGTCGCTTTCCATCTAAACGCTCCAACTTATGTTTTGAGTCTAAGCGAAGTCTTATACCAACGCACGCAGTGTGATACAGCGATAGCTTTATTACTTATTTTGATTTTGGCATTAGGCAATGCAGCATTACGCGACTTGGTACTATGCAAGAGTAAAACAGACGTTTTATTTGTATTATTGCGAAGGCAGTGCTTTATGGATTGACAACCTTTTGGAAATTATTATATATGCGAGAGTCAGCCTCATACGAATCTCCAGCGCCCCAGTTACAATAGACAGACGCGTAGAAGACATTTATATTGAAGGCCTTTATATGTTGCGTACTATTCAGTAGAGACGAAGAGAAAAATAAAATTGAATTTTTGCGTTATTGTGAAATAAAATTATTCTCTGATATGAAAAGCAGAGAAGCAGTTTATTTTTAATGAGAAATAAATTTAAGAAACTCATCATTACGCCTTCAATTTTCATTTCTCTTCTTTTTTGCCAATTATTTTCTAGAACGTGTTTTAGCTATATACTCCCGGGGCTGGCGGATACGGTTTACCTGACTCTTACGACAGTAGTCCATCCCATGAGCTTGTAAAAGCGTCGCATGGGAGTCTTATAGGGCGGGGAAGTGTTTATGAATACCGCCAAGCACAGGAGGGCGTCTAAAGGAGATTACATTGAAGATTAGTGCAGCGTACCTCAACTAATTAAGTGTACGTACACTTGGTCTATCTTGATGGAAAATTTAATTATCTTCAAAGCTCAAGATAAACTAGTTGCTTGATATAATTGATGTATAATATTAAATAAAATTAATGTACATAGGTTTGAGGTTCCGTTAGTTTGCTGTATTATGCGATCAATAATAATCGATTGCTAGCTGACAGAAGAATTAGCAAGAATAATTTTTAGGCTTACAAAATTGTATTATTCTTGCTTTAAATTTCTAATTATCCTTTACTGGTCAATGCATGTGTTTCTTTCTTATGAGAAGAGTAGTTAGTCCACAATCTAACTACTCATTCTATTTAATTGCTTATTTAGCAGTAAATGCAAACATACAAGAAAAAATTATATTTTGTAAGAAATTAAGGTCAGGTTTTATATATAAACAAAAATTTCTCTGAGTAAGGGGGTAATATGTTAAACTTCCCCGTAATAGAGTACATTTACCCCACAGTTTAGTAAAATTGTTACCTACTTTATGTAAAAGTAATACCTAGTGGGTGTACGGTACCAATTATTTTAATTACGTTATCAGAGTTTTTGAAAATTTTTGTATCTGGGAAGGGCACAAATCTAACAACTTCTTTGTCAACGATGAATCGCAGTTTATTATTGAAGAAGAATCTCCGACAACGTAATTAAATTAGATTGGTACTGTAAACTCACCAGTTCCACAGGATATCTTCAGTACCTTTCCAGCCACCTACAACAGTGGCCAACAAATTTCAACTTTTGATTTTTCCATAAAATAATTTACACTAATTTCATTAGAAAATATATAAATGTTTATTTTAATAAAAGGTAGAAGGTCAATTTAGCGCGATTTTTTTTATATTTTAATGAAATGGCTTTTTTAGATTAGATCATAATCTAACGTATATTTCAAATTATTACAATTAGAAATGTGAAGTAATACTGCTTTGTCTCTTATAAACAATATCTACAGCATCTCTTCTTAACATCCAACAGTAATCTACTAACATAACAAGATTCCATTTCCCCTGATACCGTTTTTCCATTCTCATGATGTCTTGGTGGAAGCGCTCGCCGTGTTCATCGCTAATGTCGCCCATATTTTCCGGACAAAAATCCAAGTGAGAATGTAGAATTTCCAAGAACTGGGATCATGATGTATTCGAAAAGCTTCAGAAAGTTTATAAACATTATTGCAGTAGACCAGATTACCGACCATACTATAAAGGCATTTTCTCTGTAACCAGAACTAAGCCAATTGCCCTTTTTCGAATCATTGTTACTGTATATATGCTGTTCAATTTCATCAGTTACTAGCTTAAGGCAAAAACCTTGTTGGTCAGTGTAATTGAACAAATAAATACTATCATATTGTAGTAAGAGACGTGTCACCAACGTCGTTCGTTCAGATTTCTACCAAGACAACATAAAACTACCTTTTAAAGAATCGGCAGAAAACTCCTTAAGAAACTATTTCTTTAAGTTCGGGTGATAGAGTCACACGTAGACCGGCAGAGGACGTCACTGGTGAGGTGACCGACGGTAAATATTGCAATATAGAATTTATTAAAACAACTCGAAAAATAACTAAACTCCTCAATCCCTTCAATATAAAGGTAGTTACCAACATAAAATACAATTCGTATTCATTAACTTATAAAACTTTGCTAAAATCAATGCTATGTATTGCATTCCTAGCTGTAACTGCGGTAGTACTTACATTGGAATATCCTCTCAAGAACTTAACTCGAGATTAAAACAACATCAACCAGAAAATATAAATAAATCAACTTCCACTGCTTTGTGTTAGTACGCTCTCGAAAATACCCATATGATGGACTTCGCTCACACCATTTTACACTTTAATTGATTAACTACGAAATAATTGAAAAAACTTCTCTTATTTTCTTGCATTACCAGGCTCTATATTCAATTAAAACTTCCCGCCAACTTTACTGCTTGGTCGACCATCTACTCATTACTTGTGCATGAGGGATGTTGGTATTTTCATGTTTTATACTTTTTATGTAAAAATTTCAATATTTTTAGTGTTTTCATAATTTATTAATTTGACAATATTTCGCATTTTGGCAATATTTCATTCACGAGTAATATTGTAATTTTCACCTTTTCTCAAAATACGTAATTATTTACTGTAAATACATAACGTACCCTATTAGCACAAGTACGATTGTTGCTGGTAAAATTACTAATGTCTTAAATTTTATTTCGTATTTTTAGCGACCTGTAACCTTTTAATTCTGATAATGCTATTAAATTATAGGGAAATATCACTAATTTAATAAAATTATACAACTTATCATTGTTGTCTGGGTGGAGTTAAATTTACCCGTTCTTCTGAGTTTTTGTTGTATCTGTTCGTTACGAAGCGCTCCGTTAGTTTCCGTAAGCTTACAACTTCACATATTTCGTAAAGACGATTTATTTCTTTGCCATTTCTCACTAAGTGTATGGCGCATGATCAAACGTGTATCGTATTAGAACTAGAGAGATGATATTTGCAACAGTAAACAACTGGAAGATATTAGGGATTTTAAATTTATTAATTACTTTTTGATACCTTCGGTTTCTTCAATTAGCTACCATAGCAACAAAACGAAATCTAAGCGAATTAATTTCTTTACGGTGGCTGGATATAGTCATCGCCAGCGTTCCTCTGAAGTTCACATTGTATTTAGTACTGCTTGTAGGGTTCGTCAAACCAGTAAGTGACCGGCATATTGGTCAATTCAAAAGGACGAGGAATTTCGCTAAATACAACGTTTATGAAGAAGTGGACGTCTAAGAATAGTAACCGGTGAAAACATCAGTGTGAATGTTTTACTACCAGTTCGAGCAAAATATTCGCTATGTACAGCGGAATTGGTACGAATTCATGAAACCTCTCAAAAATCTGCCCACAACAGTCTGTAAAACTGAAAAATGCATATTGTTCATGAATTAGCAAAAAATGATCGTAATCACTAAAGAGTCCAAACGACGTGCCCGAGCATTGGCGTTACGTGGAGAGTTTACCAGAATAACAGTGCGCTTATTTAAAAATAAATATATTGAATCACTTTACAAAACGTTAAGAAAAAACATAAATAACTTACCTAACATGTTTACATTGTTGCAGAAATATCCGGATGTGCGCGATGAAGTAATTGCACCATCATATATGTTTCTGTATTAGTCTCGGAAAGGTTCGTACGTAGCGACGTAAATAAATGCTTATATGCTGAAAAGGATTGTTCGACGTTGAGAGATGTTATATTTGCATAGTTAAAGTGCTCTTTGTATCTGTACAACGTATCTTCAGTATTGGTAAAAAGTTGCCGTAATTTTGTAAAATCTACATTTTTATCTAATACACTATTAAATTTTTCACGAACACAAACACTTTTTTCATCATCAAGGATATGCAGCGCTAATTCTACGTGGTCAATAATTGCTAATGAGTCCGATAAGGACAGCGCACTGTTCTGTAACTTTTTTATTGCATCCACTATTGGAACGTAACTGTCGTAAATAATTTTTAAATTTGCTGCAACTTGAGGATTTTTAAATTGAACCTGACTGAGCCTTATTGCAGCCGCTTCTTTGCCGGCTAGTTGTAAAACTACTGATTTAATTTTTTCAAAATGTTTATAATAATAGAATGCTGCTTTTAACCACGTACCCCATCGTATAAGAATTGGTTGCGGCGGCTCGGGTATGTCAGGACACTGCGAATGAAATAGGCGAATACGTTTCGGAGATTTAAGAAAAACCGCTTTCGTTTGTCCTATTAGTTCATCCACATCAGGATAACTCGTACGTATAATGTTTGTTACAAGGTGTAAAGCGTGAAGCAAACATGTGACGTGCAGCAGGTTTGGTTGAATCGTTTTGAGTAATTTTGCTGTGGAACACATAACCGCGGCAGCATCGGTAACTAACATTAACAGTTGCTCCGGTAAAATTTCAAATTTGTGTAGTGTTTCTATTAATACACTACGTATCGCCGTGGCAGTACAATCTTGCATTCGTTTACAGGCTAGTAAATAAGGGTCAGAAGATCCTTGTGGGGTCAGCGTCCTTACGACAATGGATAGGATGGACTGTTTTTTAATATCTGTAGTTTCGTCCATTGTCAACCAAAGGTATTTATTTTTCACCGTTTCTTTCGTAAAATTTACAATTCTTTCACGCACTGATGGTACGTAATTGTGTAGCGTATTTTTAGATGGTAATTTCCACGTAGGATTGTATTTATTCCAAAACTGGCGAAACCTTGGGTGTTGGACTTTATGTATTGCTATATTGATCGCAATTAGCACCATTTTAAATCAACCACAAATTCATTATATGATTTGCGTCTAATCTTTTTCAATTTATGTTTGTCACTATTTATATGTCTTTGACACTGACTCGCTTTCCAAGATAATAAAGTTGTTTCACAAACTAAACATTTCACTGCCTTACCGTCATATATTAAATCGGGAAACCGATGTATAAATTTATTTACTACGGTAGCAGACAACCGATTTGACGCATTATTTTTACGACCGCGCAACATTTTCAACGTATACTTTAACATGTTAGAATGGCAACTAAATGCATCGTTTACTTTTACTACTTATGCGAGAGCGGAGTTTACCCCACTCTGCTCTCCCATCGACGCTACTGGTCGGGCACATCGTTTGGACTCTTTAGTAATCACAGACTGCACCTTTGCGAATTAATGACAAAATTTATCAGAGAGCAACCTGATTTATTTGCGCCAATGGTATAGTACAGAAACCCAACTTATAATTTTTTTGTTTCAAATCAATAGGATGGAGCTTCGCCGCATTTTGCGCTTAATGTCCGTTAACCACGAACCAATGTTGAACGAATTATCTCCTGCGCGCTAAATCAGACATAAAGGAGCAACTGATATACATCTATTCAAATTTGCGTCTAGCATTATTGCCATATTACTATTTGTGATAACTTATACCTATTAGAGTATAACTACCAAAAATTAGGATTGGGACTTTTAGTATCTACTCTGCATTTTTATACAGGGATATTTATGACGATAGCCTATTAGAACAAAATATCTTTTTAAAATTTTGATGAACGATATTATAGACAAGGTTCAATTTTTTAAAATATTTCCTCTTTGTTTGCATCCTTGATTAAATTAACTTTTTTACTTCGAATGAAACGTCTCCTGTTTTATGGTTTCTTTATATAGCGCACATAAAAGCAAATTAATGAATGTAACATATTATGTGCATAGGATATTTCATCTCCAAGAATTATCCCATGCGCATATTGCGCATTCGAAGATGATGCCGTAAGTGGTTGAACAGTATGGAAGTGGTTCAAAAATTTTTACAAACTTCTGTTTTATGAATGATGTATCTGGAAGACCGAAAGTCGTTAACAACGAGAATAATTAACAGGTTGTGGGGACTTATTCCAGTACAACATGCTTAGAAATTGCAGGAAGATTCGATTCGATGTGAGCGATGAAACCATTCGTTTGCAACTTCACCAACTAGCTAAGACAAGGAAGTTAAGCAAATGGGGCCAATATAAACTGTCAGCTGATGAAGTAAGACGGGTGAATATGTTAACCGTCTTACGATTTGTTCGGCAACGATGATGAATCTTTTTTGGTCGGTTGTTAACTTGCGATGAAAAGTGGATATTGTATTCAGGCTCATAGCGTTCGTATTTAAGCATTGGTATTGGTTGTCGCCAACTGATCCTATATCACACATCCCTAAGGTTCCCTTTGCACCAACATTTTATATTGTGTGTTTGGTAGAGAGCAGACAGGATTGTTCCTTATGAAGTTTTGGAAACTTATGAATCGTTCCAGCGACTACAAACACAACTTATCCAGAAGTGCGCGATTCGAAATGCGATTTCCTGAACTTGGTTCGACAATATTATGACATTCTCCCTATTCCTCTAACATTTCGCTAAGTGATTATCACAGTTGTATGAGGCATATGTGGTTCTAAACCCGAATTTAATCAATTTTTTTGATTAAAAATCCGGAGAGTTATATACCATAGCACAGGCATACAAAAACTTTGGCTACCAGAACAGTTAATCGACTAAGAACTGAAATATGTGACCGATTCCTTCATCGAAAATAACTTCAGCAAGTGAGATATCCGAAAAACAATACACCGTCATCGTACTTCCAAACAGGATACTGACGTTTCTAGTCAAGATTCCGCGATTAGCACCGACTTTCTACCCTAAGATCAAGGTGTTACTGACAAAAGAGGCAAATTATTCAAGAAGCATAACGCCAAAACGATCTTAAAACACTTTTCAAAAATCTCCAACATATTACCGTCCGTCGAAGACAAAACTTTCCTCTTATATACTCAGAGTGGTTAAGCGGATCCATCCCTTGTACTTGTGGCAGTGTGTACATCGGGAGGACAAAGTGGTCAGTCAGCACGCGTGTGACGGAACACGAGCGTTGTATTAGATTGCTGAAGATATGCGCTTCTGCATTGGTCGAGCATAAGCTGGAAATCGGCCACCAAATCTTATTTAATGATACAAAACTTCTGTCCCGGGAACATTCAGTCTCGAGCTGCCGAACAGTGGACATCCACTCAGATCATCTATTGGTCACAAGTTCCAATTGAGTGCTTACCACCGTTGTGTTTTCGGATTTTTTCCGGTCGTCGGGATAGTTTTGATCGCTCAGTCAACCGTCGCTTTGGGTATCATTGCCGTACAGGCACTGGAGTTCATCGTTTCCATAACGTTTGAAGAAAAACTGCACTTTTCAGTGCAGCCCGTCTGTGTACCGCCGACGAACCACCGCCCAGGAGCCCTCGGATCTCCCCGGAGTTCACTAGGGCCCCTCGGCTCGTCAGGCCCTCTCAGCGGCTAGCGATGGCCTCCAAACCCATCAACATCCCTGCCAGCAGCAGAGACGTCGCCCCATTCAAGCCATTTTCCGGAGCCCGCCACAGAACTCCAACTGGCAAACCAGCCAGAAATAGATCCCCGATCACCAAACCGGTCAAAAACCAAATCGTTAAAAAGATCAAGGGAAGAAATCGAATCAGGAGGGACTTTTAGCGTACCAGATACCCGCCGCTTAAGGAGGCTCACCGCCGCCTAAGCAGGGAGATTCAGAGAGACATCGAGGCGCATAGGCTGCGGAAATGGGACAACTTTGTTGAGACGAACCAGGATCGAGAGCCTCACAAGGCCCTTGAATTCTGAAGCGAGTCAGAAAGGCTATCTCGGAGATTAAGAATGGACAAACAAGTTGCCTGACGGACTCGGAGAGATCAGGATCCAGATCACTCGATCCAGAGCAGGAGAGAATGTTCCGGGCCACCCTGGAGGAGATAGACGAAATGAAGGCAGGACCACCGATCGTTGTCTCACCGAAGGAGGTCCTGCAGGTGATCAGGCGGAACCCTGACGGAAAGGCCGCCGACGAAGACGGTATAACGGGAGGAGTCTTGAAGAATCTGCCTTTTCGGTTGCTGGTCAACCTGGCGCAGATCTTCAACGCAGTGCTCCGACTGACGTACTATCCGACCCGGTGGAAGTCCGCTAGGATTATCCCGGCCTTGAGGCCGAAGAAGGACCCTCATTCTCCGGACAGTTATCACCCGATATCGTTGCTCGGGACCATCAGCAAGATCCTTGAATCTTTGCTCTTGGCCAGGATCAACGGACATCTTGAAGATAACCAGCTCATGAAAGGCGACCAGTTTGGTTTCAGGTCACAGCACTCCACAACTCTTCAATTGTACCGAATCGTGGGTCAAGTCACCACTGCTTTCAACAGGAACCAGACGACCGTCATGGTATCCCTGGACCTGGAGAAGGCATTCGACAAGATCCGGCATGAGGGACTATTGCGGAAGATGAAGGAGGCAAGCTTTCCACCGAGATAACTTAAGACTATCAAATCATACCTCAAGGACCGAAAATTCCACGCCATGGTCAATGGTACGGAATCTTCAGAGAGGAGTACGTTATCTGGAGTCCCACAGGGATCGGCGCTAGGTCCAGTCCTGTTTACGATCCAGGTCATGGATATTCCGAAATCGGATGATCAAAGAGTGCTGAATGCCATCTACGCGGATGACATAGCAATCCTGATCACTTCGCGTAGCGCTGAGTTGGCGGTCAAACTTGCGCAAGCGCATCTGACCAAAATCTCTAGCTACTTCGATGGCCAGGGATTCATGATCAACCCCAGGAAGACGCAAGCTATTGCGTTCGCCTGGAAACTACACGGTCCGCTTCCTAAGACCCAAGTCAGAGGGACGGAGATCGTCTGGAGCAACAAGATCGAATACCTCAGAATGATCCTGGATAAAAGGTTGAATTTCGCGGAGTATCTCAGAAGAGCTCGAAACAGGTGCAGCCAAACAGTTGTATTCCATCCTCACGAACTTCCGCCTCAACCCTGAAACGGGCATCATGCTGTACATACGCCCGATCCTTACCTACGCCAGTTACGTCTCGGTCATGGTTGCACCAACCAACATCAACTCCTTCGCAGTAGTACAATATCGCTGCTTGCGATTAATATTACGTATCCCCCAAGGCACGGCTCTGGCAACGCTGACAAACCTGAGCGAGACTGAGCAGCTGCAGGATTTCCTGGTACGCCTAACAAAAACAAAATAGAAACTTCTTCGAGATTTCGCTAACCAGCAAGAATCCCGTCATGAAGAACGCCATCACTAGAAGAACAGCTTCAGGATCGACGCGACAAATGTTAATGCCGCACTAACGCATATTTTGCTGTTTTAGGGACCGAGAAGGGAGTCCAAGAAGAAGACTCTGAGCCTCCAACAAGAAGAGTATAACACCCCAGGAAGATCAACAACTCGATGAAACTGCAGGAAGGAGGAGAAAGCTCCGGCCAACTAGTAGCACCACGGTCATTTTTCGTACATCGTGCAGCAGCCCAGAGGAAGCTCGATGAAATTGTCGGCGAAACGTTGGCATTCTCAACTTGGAAACCCAAATTCTTTAAAAGAAAGTAACGACCGCAGAAGTCTACACATGTAACAAATAATTTTAACAAATCAATAATCCGTAATGTGTTGAATGGTGCATGGCGGTTACAGCTTTATCATTCTCATGTAAATACGGTTACTTCGTTTTTTCTTGTGACAATTTTTATCATCCTTCCTCATATTGTAGAATAGTTCTTTTTTGATGAACTAATATTAAATTCGAAGGTTTAGGGCACTTTAAAAGAGAGTTTTATTTACTCAAACTGTTCAATTTTAGTAATAATAGTAATCCATGCCTTCGCATCACCTAATAGTTCTCGCCGATTACAGGGGATATTGTCTGGTCATGAGTTATTATTACGCCTGCACCCGTAGAGTATCTTAAGATGTTTGATCTTAGCACTCACTAGATTTTGGAGCAAGGAAAACTATGGATAACTTTTAGATGAGAGTTCCCTTCCACTGCATTTCATTTCCACTGCACTCACCAATAGTTTTTTTTTTCAGTCCAAAACGATGCATAATTCGTACTTCTTTTCAATTTTAGTTAAAACATATATTTGAGTCAACTATACAGCATTCGTTCCTTGAATATCCTTCAAGGAATTCTTCTCTTCAGCTTTCTGATATAGAATATGAAGCAAGATATTGATATAACTATATTAACGTAGTGGAAAATCTACAATTAATTTAGGCAAAGGAAGAATAATAAAAAGATTAAGGCAAATCTTGTTTAATAATCATCTTTTTGGAACATGTTTATTTAGTATCAAAATGAATTAGTGTAAATACTTTTATAATAGTTATATATCAAATACCCTCCTTGTTTCTGGGATCACCTAAATTGTTGATAGTTAGTGATTGAATGGTTGGTTGTTAATTCCAGATAAAATTAGAGTGAGCCCTTCGCAGATAAAAAAGTGGAACAGTGTCCATAACAAGGAGTAATCGGTGACTAGAAATGCAAAGCGCGTTCCGTAACTGTACGCCTTGTCCAACAAACACAACAATAACAAGGATGGACTAGATGTTTTATTTGTTTAAAATGCTATATGTCTATGTCACCATCACTTTGTTAAAATTGTGTCATTGCATTAAATTAAATTTCTTGTATTCAGGACAGGTCTTTGAATAAATACAGATATCCAAATCTGACCATTGTTTTCCCATCCGTTTCCTTTTTGTCTAAATCTCAGATGTCCGAGAGTGACTAGTAGCTGGAAAAGAAAAAAACGTGCAAATAATTTATAAGTTTCGCCGTCGGTCCCACTGTAGGTTTACTAAGTTGATTGTGAAAAAATCTATTTTATTTTGTTCATCCTGTCCATTCCAACGAGTTGATTTTATTTAACCCCGCACACTTCCATGCATGAACGCGATTTGATAGAACAGAATAATGCGGGAAAATAAAGATTTTCGGTGTATTCTTGGAGAAAGGGGAGCTGTATACATCAATATTAATTTTTAGAGCAGATTGCTTGTGTTTTAAAAGTCAGTAATCTGCATTTTTTGAATGATATCTAAAATATTAAGAACACTATAGACTAGCATTATGCATATATATTTACACGTTACAGATAACTAGTGAGAGCTTACCAATTTTAATAAAAGTTAGTATGTATGAAAGCTTATATAGAAATCGTTTCCTGTTCTGACTAAAAACGTTCTTAGATGCTTGGTAACCAGGAATTGAGGTACTCGTAAAGCATCGCTTTGTACGGATGATGTTAACCATGTGTTAACAACAATTAACAAAATACATGTTGTAGTGTTACAGAAATTATAACGATAAAAATTACCTAACTTTAAAATGTACAATTCTTCAGCAAACAAAACTCAGCTTTCTTTTGAACGATGGTACTCGGAAGTTATGATCAATTACTTCTTGGGCAATAATTTATGAGTTTTCGAATTAAGTTTGAACAACTAAAATATCATCTCATTAAAAATATATTATAGACTGTAATACGTCGTATGAGTTCGCGATGTAACGTTTACCTATTTGATATTAGTGAGCAACCGTAAAGTACGGACATTTGCTAAAGGGCTTGATGATTTATTAATATCATTCCACATGACCTCTATTAAGCGAGGGATGTGTGAGGAATTAGAAAGTGTCCCCTATTTATACGTTTCCATTAAGTAGAGCTTCAGCAACATTTTTTTTAATGAAACATAGTATATACCTAAAAGACAAATTGAAAGTGATATTTAATTCGTTTAGCATTACTGTTACTTCTCTCTTCTTTCTTGGCTTTTACAACGTTCGAGAAACAAACTGGTTTCATCCAAATATTAAATATCTGTTGGGTTAGAATTTTCCAATATATTCAACGTATTTTTTTAAATAATGCAATTACTATTTACATTTTCACTTTCGCCACATATGTTCTTAAATGGATTATGTCTCATAAGTTTTTCAAGCTACCCATTCGATCCCTAGTGTTCACTGTAGTCGCTACCTCTAAAACCCGCTCTTTTATAACCGGTCCATTTAATGGATAAATAAATTAAAAAGTTAGAAGTTTTTAAAAAATACTAACATTTGTATTTCAATACAGTCTGTATCAATATCTCATATCAAATGTAATGTAAATAATAATAGCAAGGAATGTGGCGTAGTAGAATTCGGTCAATCTCTTACAGGATCCTACGAATCCTCGAAACGGCTATTCCGGATTGGTCAATTAAACTTGTGTGGTGCGAAGTGTACCTATACTTTTGTGTTGTTTGCCAAACTATAATTCGTTCAAAATTCGTTTAATTCTACAAGACGGTGTTGCTACTAAGCATACATCCTTTATTCTAGGTATCACAAAACTCATTAATAAGCAGTTTTATCAATTGTTTAACGAAGCATTTGATAAAGCTGTTATATGATATAAACAACTTGAAACGTACAGTTTTTAATATTACATCATTTATTAATTTCATCGTTTTCTAATTCGTTTAACAAATTCTTTTCCTTTTTCAATAAATCTGCATTCCCGAATTTACCCGCCACAAATTCGCCAGCTAGTAATCTAACCGAATAATCTCGATCTTTTCTTCTAAAACTAGCGTTTCCAATTGCTGAACTCCAAATAAACAGCACAAGAAGCACATTTAAATAAACTTTTAGTTTATATAAAATATAAAACCAAAATTATTGTTGGCCAAAATTCGGCTTAATAAAATCAATAAGTAATAAATAATATGCGGACAAACTAAGCTTGTATCACATATCAATTACTTTAGCTACGTGCTTAAATGGAGACGTATATGTTGTAGATTTCCGCAGTCTTTTAAAGAGTTTAGAATTATTATAAGGTTGGGTAGGCGGCGGAACGTACGAGAAATGGCCGGGTTAAAACAACCCGAATGTCGCCGTCTCTTATTGCCAGAGCCACAACACTGTCGACAACTCAACTTGCAAATTGGCTAAACACCTGAGGAAACTTTTAAAATTCTACATCAGCAGATTTTTTTACTCTAAATTCATCCTTTTTCACGGAACCCCTGTAAGATCTAACCCTCAACCCAAAAGACGTTCTAGTCGGCTACGATATGGAATTTTGCGATTTGGAACTATTTGGAAGTTCCCATTCCTCATAGTGTCTAGACTATTCACCGATATTTTATTAGCCCACAACAAGTTTACCGACATAAAACAATATGTCTAACTTCCACCTATTTCCAATTCTGTGGTAAGTTTTGTAGTAATCAAGAAGTTTCTGGAGCTGCCATGGCTTCCCCATTATCCCCGTTCGTTGCTAACATTTTCATGGCCGACATAATAGAGTTATTGATAATACGGGCTACATATTTTGATTCTAACTTTACAAAACCAGAGCTAATAATGAAAACTAAATCCGAAACAGCGCAATTTAGATTAGATAGGTTACTGGCATCTAATGGACAGAGTACTAAGCCATAGTACCCAATCAGATATTGATGAAGATTTTTATGAGAATGATGACCATGGACGATGATGTTTTCATTTTTCATTATTATATTTTAATAATAGTGAAAAATTTTACTAATATTTTAGTCCTGAATAAATGAAGGTAGCTACTCTAGTGCTTTATTTCTCTTAACAAATAAATATAGTCTAGCGGTGTCAAAATTTAATATGTCGACGGTAAGAAATCTGGAAGTTGATGGTGGCCGGTTTGAAAAGGAACGTCATATAAACATATTGACTATACCATTAGAAAGAAGATTGTGAAGAAAGTGGTATTGAGAATATTTCTAGCTTTTTTCTGCAAGGCCAAATAAAAGTGCTGAAGCTAAAAGAAGAAAATGAGCTTCTTTTGTTTTTTAAATATCTTGAACATTCTAAGGGTTCCAAAAAAGCATAAAATTTAGTAATTGCGCCAAATTTAAATCGACCCTCTATCTTAAATAATAAGCGAGGTGCCTATGACAAGGGTTAACCTGTACTCCCACAGATATATTAATCTAAAGTTATTAAGTCCGAGGGTCATGTTATATATCCAGTGGTATTGAATTGGGTGATCTAAAGTTTCACCAGGTAGAGTTACAGTGTGTCCCGAAAAGTTTTATACAGTTAGAGAAAAAGTTTATCTTACATTTCACAAAAAAGAGCATTCTCGATGAAAAGCTCTGCATGAGTTATACATTCGAATCAAGTACAAAATTTCTAAAACATTGGCTGGAATACAAGGAAAATCAAAATGATGATTTGGAATGAAAGTAAAATACGTACAAACTTGTGTACATAAAACATTATTACATCGCAACGTCCCGTTAGGATGTGTTATAAATAAATTCAATAGTTCTGGAAATGTTGAAAATAAATTTAGGAAGAAACATCGGCCGTGGGTTAGAAATTAAAATATTTAAACTGAAGTGATCCAATCCAAAAAAATTGAAATTAAAATCTTTGCTGTGATAGAAGTCGATCCCACAACTGCCGGGTACTGCACAGCTCTATACAGGAAATAAGCCTGCAAAAAGGAGTACGCTTCACAGATTATCTAGACTCGTGTTTTGTCAACTCTCGCGGAAACCAGTAGGCAACACGGATGCAATCTCATGAGACAAATAAACACCAATCTCTCTAGTCTTTGCTAATATCGTGAAGCGCCAATCGCTTCTACAGGCTTAATAGGAACGAATCGTTCTGGTTTGGAACACTGGTTATATTTAATCCCTTTTTATACTAATCCTTATTCAATTTCTAACGTCCTCGTTTAACGTTTCGAATTGGATTATACGCTATGTAGTTGAAACTACAAGTTTTCAAATGAGACTCTGCGTTAAAATATGCAATTTCTCATATTTTTTTAATTACGTAATTAAAATTTTTGAAAGTTTTCTTAAATTTAGACTCGAATAGACAAATTTTGATACAAACAAGAGTTACAGTTTATTTATAAGCAAAATAATGGCCAAATAATAAAAAGTCTTAATACTACTCACATGAACCCATTTGACTTCTTCAACGACTTTGCGCTTCTTAATATCCTTCCACCTCCTGTCCTCTTTTCCTCATAAAATTCTTCCAGTTGTTTTATTTATTAAATTTTGATGCTTACTTACATCAAGAAGAATAAGTTAGTCTGCTTGTTTATTTAATAGAAATTCTTTTTTTTGGTTCAAATAGCATTTTCAATAATTTTGAAATAATCTCACTATTCTGGACAACAGTCTCTCTTTTTTTCCAATGCAACGTTTACTTAATTTGAAATCCAAATCAATTTATAAGTCATAGTCCAAAGTAGGAAAATTCGAGAGATGCGGTGTCCAACACTGCTTCTCTTCGTAACTTTTATAAACAAACATGGCTGATTGTATGTGAAATACACAGAAATACTCCTATATTTTATTTCAAAGGGAACTGATTTAAGTATGTCTACAAATGCGTAAACAAGAGACCATTCGCCATATAGGCCACTCTCACAAGGGAAAAGGTTTAATATTACGTCATTGGGGTATGATATTAATTTTGAAACAAATTGTACGTCATAACGTCACGTATGTTTGGAATTCTACATCAGAAGTTAGACGCATCGATGTATTCTTTAAATAAAAACAAAGTATCCCTCTGCAGCGTAGGCGTTCTATTGTAAAATATTGCTACCGGGCAATATTGCTTTCCGTTAGCAATAGGGATGCTAATTCGGCTATTTTTCAACAATTTTGAACGAGCTCCTGATGTCGCTAACAGATAGCATCTTTGTTTTTCGTTTGACGATACGGGTTGCGTAATATTGGCATATATACTGAAATGGTCGAATGGTTCTCTGGAACGATAATTTCCCTTGCAGGATGTTTCGGTCTCTTTAATTAAATCGGTGCGGTTATGTTGGGTCGTTGTTTCGTGCCGTTCGCTGCAAGGATCTCGCTCGCCGGTTATTTATTGAAGAAGTTGTGAGGCGATGTTCACCGGAATATTTCGTCGGTTATTGTTTAAGTTCCGGGCCTGACGTCGATGCATTTACATTTCGAACGGCGGAAGGAAGGATGCAGTCATGTCGTAAAAGTATTCAATTCAAACTTTCGCCCTTTCGTACGATTTTGAACGGTGAAATAAGTTTAGCAAATAGATTCTTATCGCATCATAAAATTTAGCTTGTTCAGTAAATTCAATCTGTTTCAGAGTTGAATTTCTTAGAGGTGCTTATGAAAAGGCAGAGACTTTCGACGTACGTCATTGGCACGTATTGATTAATATCTTAAAATACTCTGGACTGGAGAAATAACGACGGGACCCACAGGTAATAATAAGCGTTCGTATTGATTGATCATATTTTCCAGGATTTTTTCGAATGAATTACTTCCTGGTATTATTAGAATATTATTGGCTCCTAAAAACGATGGTCTACGTTATAAATAGAGAATTAAAATTGTTCTTAGCATAAATTATTATCGTTCGAATAGCTATTGTAACAATTTACAAAATTTTATCTGAAAAAGTGTTAGTTTCTCACTTTTCGATTAAACTACATTTAAATACGAGCGTTCAAAAAAATCTATTAATTTAAATATAAAACTGATAAAATCTTATCTTAGCTTTTTTTCTATATCTCTCATAGTTCCTGAGTTATTAAGTGAAACAGCGAAGGGTAGTCTTGACGTTAGGGTGGTCAACACCCCCCTAATGGGCGATTGAGCCGCTAAGATAGTTGCTGTTGGTGGTGGTGGTCTTACATTAGATTGGTCTATAAACTCACCCAGTTTCATTTAAATCGGCGAGATACATTTGCCTACCTTTCCTTATAAGTTGGTATTATAGTAACACATAAAAAAACAATATTAGGGTTAATTTTTTTTTGTAAATTATTGATAGACACTGAAACTGTAAGAATATGAAGCTGGTATAATAATAATAATAATAATATATTTGCCCAACAGGTTAACCCCAATTAAATAACATATAAAAAATGGTATATTAAAGAAAATAAACATAATTTAATTGAAAACAGATCCAATAAAGATGTCTTATTGTTAGTAGCGTTAGCGTTACGCGTCATACCACATGAACGGTACGTGAAGGAAAACATACCGTTGACAACAAGTAGAAATAATCAACTTTATTTAGAAGCTTCTATAGGTACTTAGCGCTATGGAGCTTGTACCGACTACTTAGTGAGTCGATTTGATGCTTACAAAGCAGATATATCTCAATTCGGATAAGTTGCATCGATTTTCCGTGATAAAAACTTCAAAAAACGGCATTGAATCCGCTCGACTGTCGCTGTTGGGGCATATAAGAAGGATACCAAGCAACACAGGCGTATTCTAATTTAGTGACGATAAAAGCATAAAAAGGTATTTTTAATAATCCAATATCATTAAAGTGTCGTGAAGTTCTCATGAGAAATCCCAGCATTTTTGAAGCGGACAAGCAAATAACTTCTATATGTTTAGAGAAGGATAAAGTTGGATCAAAATTTCCATCTAGATCTTTGACTACATTTGTCTTGGAGATAGTTTGGTCGTTAATTGTGTAGTTATATTTTTATGGTTTAGTTCTCCTAGTAAAGGACATACAAAAGCATTTGGCGGTATTGAGCGGCAGGTTATTGCTCACTGACCAATTAACCAGGAGATCAAGCTGCAATTCATTAGCTTCGTCACTATCATACACAGCACAAAACAGTTTAACATTATCCGCATACTCCAAAATTAGGTAAACTCTTTTCTCTGTTTTATCGACTGCCGAGGAAACCAATAGGCAACACGAACCCTTCCTTATGAGGCAAATAGACACAAGTCGTATATAGTCGTCGCAGATTTTACCTGCCTTGGTCATCTCTATTTACAAATAAATTAAAAACGATAAGACAAAGATCTGACACTTCGAATACACTTGACTTGGAAAAGTGACAAAAAGAAATCTAGTTTGAATAAAAGAAGTTTATGTATCCACCTGTCCTTGATTATCCTCCATTTAACTAATACATATATTGAATAAAGCATTCTAAATTTGTGGTTATACAACGACCAGTCATGAATCCATGGCGATGTGGCGGTATATATTGTTTTGTATTGAAAAATATAGCACGGCATGCGTATTGTTCAAGAACTTTAGAGAAATTATTTAAAATAGAGATCGGCCGATAATTAGTGATTAAAGCCTTGTTGCCTTTCCTGTAAAACGGAATAATTCTTATTCGTTTCCATCTCTCTGGGAAAGTAGATGTACTAACTGCCAAATTAATAATTTTGGCAATAGATTTGTTTAACACAAAGCGAGCATCTCTGATCAAAAAACTTGGAGCAAGTTCTTCACTTGCAGTTGTTCCGAAATGAGGCCATAATATTAGCTACATCGCCCCCACACATCATAGGGATGTTGGACGTTTGTAGTTGTTGGAGGTTATTCGGCAAATCCAATGTACAGGTCGGCGAATGTGCTACGGCAAAACAGTAAGTAGATGAGTCCACACCTTGGTGATCGGTCAAATCAACTCCATTAAACGAAAGTCGGCTAGAAATACGTGTTCTTCCTTGCCCAGCAGGAACAAAAGTCCGTAACTACTTGGGATTAGGTACTAGATTTCATTGAAAGTTAGAGACCTTAACCTACAATAGCCTTGATAGTATTTAAAGTATTTAATAGAAATGCACTTCTGTTTATGGAAATCTTTGGTCTTTCAATTTTTCTTAACTTCAGATGAGAATTACGATGGACAAAAAGATTTATTGGGCAAAAATTTGGGTACTGATTTATTAAAATTCCAGTTAGTCGCCAATATATCTTGGTAAAAATTGGCTCGGTGAAAATTATATCGTGGTACTAAGCTGTTAGCTATTATGATACATGGCGCAGGATGGTACACCGCATCTTCTGCTACTTCTACTGCTAAAGGTAGGTTTTCACGGTCTACATCAACACTAGAATTGAGATTTGACAACACCAAATCCAAAAGTCTGTTGTCTTCATTTAAACGTTGTTAAACTATTGCAGTTTAACTGATTGATAGAAATCAAGAAAGAAGGTCATTCAAAATTACGAACATTGCGGTATTAATGGTCAAAATAGCGGGGTAAGCATTGCTTGATTTTTGAAATGAATTTTCAAGGCGTCAAGAAATATTCGTAACGGGGTAGATCTGTAGTTAAGTGAACAACAGCCAAATTAAAAACAAAGGAATCCTTATTACGTTTACACAGTACATGTATGTTACGGTAAACATGTCAAATTTAGGTTAAGTAGAATACTTGTTTTTCTATCTCTACAAAATGTTGTTGCTAATATGACGCTATAAAATGAATTAGATTATTTTTAGTATTGAGTGGTTGAAAAATGTAATTGTACGATATTAGTCGAAGAACATTCTGTATTGTCGATATTCCGGTAAGAACCGCGTTTACGACTGTTAATGAAGCACAAATGAACGCTTATTGAGAACCACATTCTTCATCTTGATAAAGAAGAAAAGTTAGCTCAAGGAAACGTAACATTTAACATTGGAATTCAGATTCTTTATCCCAACCACTCTTAGTAATACAACCGTCGAGCGATTAACTAGCATACTTACCTTTCGATACGAAATGGGGATTCACGTACCGGCTTGAACAGTAACTTTTGTTGCGTAAATTGCGGAATAGAAGTAACCAGATGGGCCGCGATGAATGTCGAATTCGTATATGTAAGGTATATATGTTGAATGTTGGATAATACGACTTGTTACTTTATTTCTTTTTACATGTTAATACTATAATATGGCCACTTATATGATTAACTCACAACTTACTTTTCGTATAACTTCTCTCTCGTATTATGTACATTGTTCGATTCAATCTCTCAGCAGAACCATTGTGCCACGCACTAACAGATACGCGTATTCTATATTTCTTCCATTTTGTTCGCGATACTATTTAAACCATCCGACTGTGTATCCACCACTATTGCTGCACTTAATTCTCTCGATTTCGACTTCCTCTTCTCTTTCTAATCTCCTAATGTAATCTATTAAATTGTTTGCTCCTTCATCATTAGTTTTCGATAAATAAACGAAAGTGTAATGATATTGCATATATGTATTTAAATCCTTCTTTTATAGATGTTTTTGCAGGACCAGTACGTATTATACGGTTAGCCAAACTTGTTTGGTAACAGATTTAAATGGCAGTCGTATTGATTTTGCTTTCATGCATGTACTGCCCACTGTATTACCTACAGGTAGGCTCATTATTTTTAAACATTTCCCATTTAGATGTCCCATTTTTTATGCCATACATGTATTATTTCATTATTAACACTCACATTACAGTTCTCATTATTATTTAATTGAAATTTCTGAATTTATACCTTTCTAAAATGTTATAGTATGTTTTGTCAAAAACAAAAATTCTTGTTTATTGATTGCTTCACAGATATTATATTATTGCATAAATCGGATAAAATTAATGCAACTTATATATGTATTTAGTAATCATTCGTTTTTTTGTTGTCAAATGCTATTTTAATTTTAATTTCTTCAGTTGATAATTACATCATGCATCATGCAGTTCATACTTATCTTGTATTCAATTTTCGTAGCTCCAGAATCACCGATGAACGCTATTGAATGTTGGATAATATAACTCTTCTAAGACTTGTTACTTATTTCCTCACGATACTAACGATACTAACTCCACAGAAAATGTATCTGTTTGATGTTTAAATTTTTAGTTCGTTTTTGTTGCGAGGCTAAGTGGTGCTAATAATTCTTTCCGTCCAATTTTGTTCACCCGATTGGGATTCTATCTTCGTCCTACATATGTAGCAAGATAGAATTTTGTTAAAAAGATATACAATTATATTTTTTTATTGCAAAATGTTACTGTCATAACGTGTTCGGACAAGCATACTGTTGTTCCTAAGCAATAATTAAAATAGGAGTTCTTTGTCATTTACAATTGTATATATATATGTATATATATATACCACAACGTGTTGCGAAAAAAGCGGAGGGCCGTTTTAAGCAGTTGTTAAGGAGTTATTGTTTGGTTGAATTTGTATGTAATAGTAAAGTATTGATGATAGTTTAAAAAATAGTCCAGAAAACATTATAAAATCATAAGAAATTAATTCCATTTGAACATGATAGTATCAAAATTGCCATCCAGCATAGGGATCTCTGCGGGAAGGAGTTGGTTATAAATTAGAAGCTGTTTCAAGTTTCGGATATTAAGATCATATTTTAATTGAACAATTTTAAGAAGAACATCGGAAAATTCAAATATTTTACCAGAAATAAAAATTCAATTAATAAAAGTCAATTCTAAAATTCTATTCGGTATATAGCTGCCGGTAGAGACTGTAGTAGAATTTTTTTTTTGAAATGATTCTCATGAAGTATTGATCATATATAATAAAGGAGAATCTTTATAATTTAATTGGTTACTAAGTAAGGTACTTGTAAAGATCCCAATAAATTTAACCGATGACTTTTTTATTCAATATGTACAATTTTAAATGTGGCTACCAATTTTTTGAGAGGTACATATATAGGAGATAATATTAACACCAATAATTTGTGTTTTTTTCATATAGAATAGAATAAGCTATTATCTCGGGACCATCTTTTCGGAGCTATTTCTTCGAGGCCATTTATTTTGGACTATTTTGACCGGCAACGCATTAGTTGAAATAACAGATCCAGGTTGATACACCCCTTTTCCAGTGAAAACAATTTTGTTATTTGCATTGCGATAAAGCTGTACCAGATAGACAAGAAACAAGCTAAAGGATTATTAAGTGATTAAGATGAGATATTAAGTGATTAAGTGATTAAGTGATTAAGTGATTAAGTGATTAAGTGATTAAGTGATTAAGTGATTAAGTGATTAAGTGATTAAGTGATTAAGTGATTAAGTGATTAAGTGATTAAGTGATTAAGGGATTAAGGGATTAAGGGATTAAGCGATTAAGCGATTAAGCGATTAAGCGATTAAGCGATTAAGCGGTTAAGCGGTTAAGCGGTTAAGCGGTTAAGCGGTTAAGCGGTTAAGCGGTTAAGCGGTTAAGCGGTTAAGCGGTTAAGCGGTTAAGCGGTTAAGCGGTTAAGCGGTTAAGCGGTTAAGCGGTTAAGCGGTTAAGCGGTTAAGCGGTTAAGCGGTTAAGCGGTTAAGCGGTTAAGCGGTTAAGCGGTTAAGCGGTGAAGCGGTCAAGCGGTCAAGCGGTCAAGCGGTCAAGCGGTCAAGCGGTCAAGCGGTCAAGCGGTCAAGCGGTCAAGCGGTCAAGCGGTCAAGCGGTCAAGCGGTCAAGCGGTCAAGCGGTTAAGCGGTGAAGCGGTTAAGCGGTTAAGCGGTTAAGCGATTAAGCGGTTAAGCGATTAAGCGATTAAGTGATAATTTAGTGATTAGGAACTTTAAAATTAGAAAGTAGGAATTTGGAATCAATGGCGTGAACCCAATTAATCTGTTTATAAATACTAAACATGAGGATTATCTGGTTAAAAAATGTAATATTCGGCGCGATATTAGGTAAATTAAAAGAGCGAGCTAAAACATTCATTTGCCGTAGAAATAATGGGAACATATAGTAAAGTGTAAAAGTTGCAATTTGCAGTTATTTCGCTGAAAAACAGGATTTCGGACAATTCATTCAGGAACTCGATAATACAAAAATGTTATCTAAAGAAGATCCATGTCATTTTAGTTATCGAATACAGGATTTACAAAAATCATAACAAAATTATCACATTATCAAAAAAAATAAAAAGGGCGTAAAATAGATCCAATACTATAAAAGAAAACAAGACGACACAGCACGCGTCACACAAACCTCCCGTATAATCTGCCAACACAAATACAATTTCCCATTACACCAAATTATGCATATCCTGTGAAGCCAGCATCAAATATTTTGTTTACTCGAAATCCATTCCAACGAACAAGTTCATTTCCGATAGACGCTAAGAACCTTTTTAGCAGTGGAAATACAAGCTGTATTTGCGGAGTTCTCGGATTATTTTTCTGGATTGATTAATACTTAATTTAATAACTTTTATCTCAGCATTGTAAGTGTTATGCAACGTTATACACCTAAATAACGAATTTCTTTTACCAAACACACTTCCACGGTTACTTCTAAAACGAACACAATACCACAATACTCTATTTCGCTCTTTAACAACCTTGTAAGAGGTGTATGCTGCATTATTGAACCCGCTATGACCGTCTTTTGGAAAATGTACGAAGAAAATTCCTGAAGTATCATTATTTTATGTTTATTCACAGCGTGGTTATCCGCAAGAGCATCTTTTATCAAAATTTAAGATTCACTTTTTTTGTAGTATGGTTTTATATACAGTTTAAAATTTCATTTTAATGTTATCTATGAGGATATGAACGGCGCACAGGTACTTCAGAGATCGCTGTTTTCGGTTCCAAGGCTTCACTAATTTAGCGACGCCTTTTCTGCGCTGGCTTAGTATTTACCCTTAGATAAAGTTTTATATATCACGTTTTGTAAAGCCGAATGTTGCGGTCGCTCCGGCATATAACATCAAATCGATTCGCCGATATCTGGAGTAATGCCAGTAGTGCGATGTGGCGTTGTTGGTCTTGTCGTTTTTAAATGAAATATTGTATACACAAAATACGGAATGTTCATGCAACCTCTTCCCGTGTATAGAAGTGTATGTATGTGCGGACATCCTCCGCACCGTGTAATGTATAATGCATTCACTTCTACGTAGGTACATGAATATACTCTGTATATTACTATATTGATGGCAAAGCGCGGTGGTGTGGTAGCATCTACGCCATTACAATACCAAATCGGATCTGTTTGATAGTCTATTTCGTAAAGAGAGAGACCAGTGTTATGCAGGAAGAAACTATTAATATTTATGCTACGGATTTTATCTTGCCCTAGATGTATGATATGTGGAAATGCGAAATGTCTTGCACCACGTTGTAAGGAATGCAAAAAGAAATGACCAATGCGATAAGAATATCGATTGTGTGGAGCTGAAAAGTCGGAATGGCGAGGCAATTAATTGATTGCCATAAATTCAGTAGCTTTTTGTATATTATTAAAAAGTCTGAAATGAAGATGGGTTGATATTAATTTAATCTCTCAAGATCTGAACTTCCTACAGTGTTAAAAAGGATTTCATTATACTAATTTCAAATGATTATAATACTTATTATAGTTACAGGTTACAGTTAAACTTCACGCATATAAATCAGTTCATGAAATCTTATTTTAAGCACTAGCGCGTGAAGTAAAAACTGGTGCTTTCTGAATGTAACAAAAATAAAAATAAAGTTATTAAACTTGTCCTAAAGTCTATAATTTGTTTTTAAATGCTTTAGATGCTGTTTGTACTTTTAAAGTAACTCACGTGAACACATCAATGTTGCACATAATTACAGTCGATCCTTTTAGAAATTGAAAAAATAAAATTCCAGCGATTATCTGCTTTGATTCGACTGATTTTGATTATGGAGTGCCTTGAATAGGATAAAAAACACAAGGTGTTTTATTTGAAAAAGGCGCGTTGCAGTTATTTCAATATTCTCATTAGTGTTACCTTCTTAAACACCTTGTAGGATATAATGAAGATATTTAATATTGAATAGTGAATTTGAACTAACGTCATAACGGCAGTAAAAAATTCTTCTTAAACAATAACAAATAAACAAAATATTGAATTTTGGAGAAAATACGTCTATTGTATTTGTTGAAGGAATTGTACCACTTGCGCCATCTTCTTGAGTAGTTAGGATAACTTAGGTTAAGAGAGTAGTACGCAGGTTGTGTAATTGTCGATGTACTACTATTTTGTTCAATTTTTCCCAATAAAGAAGTAACAAAATATGGTGGCAGCGGTAAATAATCAATATTAGTGACGTCTAATATAAAGGGATTAATAGGTCTCTTCAGGAAAATTTGTCAGAACGGACAAAAATGGCAAACGAAAACGGAGAGGTTAGAACAGGAAATGCTGCAAGTTTGACGGAAACTGGAAATGCTGGACTATGTTTTAACGTGGCGACACCAGAAAAGTTAAATTTTTCTACACCAGCTTCATGGCCTCACTGGAGGAAAAGATTCAGTCGATACATGTCGGTATCAGGTTTAAATTGAAAAACAGACGACGAAAAGATTGATATCCTTTGGTATATTATGGGGGAAGAAAGCGAACAAATTACTGTTCAGTGGTGTACGAAACCGACTACGTACGAAGATGCATTGGTAAAATTAGACCAACATTTCCATTAGGAAAAATAATATTTTCGAAAGATACAAATTTAATCCCCGAGTTCAGTTATCAGGTGAGTTAGCTGATACATTTATAACGTCTCTGCATACGTTATCAGCGAACTGCGAGTTTGCGTAACCTACGAGAAGAACTTATTCGAGATTGTGATGCGAATGCTAGACAAGAGAACTGGTAAACGTCTTCAACTACAGGCAAATTCAACGTTTACAGATACTGTTAATACTTTAAAACAAGCGGAACTGTTATCGCAGCAAAGAGTTATTTTAAGGCAAGAAAATACACCATGTTTAGAAAACAATTTAGCAAATCTGACCATCAGGATAAAATTCTGGGAAAAGGTAATTGCAAGTACTGTGGGAAGCAATATCATTCAAGGAAAGAAATATCCTGCAAGAAAATTCGTCTGCTCCAAGTGTAAGAAGATGGGACACTGGTACAAGGTATGCACGAACAAAACTGTTAAAGCTGCAGGACTCGTAAGTGAGAATCAAGACGAAGATAATAATAACTTCATAGGATTAGTTGTAAGTAATGTATTGCGTATTTTTAATTGTGTAAGTAATGTGAATGATACGACTCAATGGTGTTGTTTGTTAAAAATAGAAGGTATTCATAAACCAGTTAAGTTTGTAATGGATATTGAAGCTGATATCAGGTGTTTACCCTATAGATCTCTATCCCAAGAGCTTAAAGATAAATTAGTCAAGTGCGACGATGCGATATCAGGTCCAGATGGTAGAAAACTTGATGTAAGTTGATGATTAATACGTAAATTACAGGCGGAACCTCTAATTTCGAAATTCATATTTTGAAAAATTTGCAAACGCCTGTTTTGGGAAGACCGGGGGTGGTACAGTTGAAAATATTAAAATTTACTGGTAATATTAATAAGAATAATGACGATTCAGACGAGTCTCAGGTTCCACCTTTGGTTGAGTTCCCTGCCTTGTTTAGGGACATCGGAGAATTTCGAGAAGAGATAGAAATAAAAATAAAAGAGGACGCAAACCCTTTTGTGCAGGCAGCTCCTCGGATTGTACCACTACCCCTTTTGAGTAAAAAGTGAATTGCAGAGGTTTTGAAATTTAAAGATTATAGAACCGGTAGAAGAACCGACAGCATGGGTAGCTCCAATTGTAGCTGTACCTAAAGGTGAAAGCGTGCGGGTATGTTGCGGATTATACTAAGCTTAATAAAAGCGTACTTCGATCACATTTCCCGATACCTAAAGTCGAAACTGCTTTAGCTCAGTTAAGCGGGTCCAGAATTTTGTTAAAGTTAGAAGCTAATTCAGGATTTTATCAGATTAAAATTAAGAAAGAATCTCAACATTTAGCGACTTTTATTACACCATTTGGGAAATTCAAATTTACTAAACTTCCATTCGGAATTTCATGCGCTCCAGAATATTTCAGTATATTGTTTACAAAAGCGTTACAGGATATACCTGGAGTTATTACGCATATAGATGATATCTTAATCTTTAATAAATGCTTTTTTAGCGTTTGAACAATTCGGTTTTTGGAACATGTTGTGTCTGAGCATGGGGTGCAAGTCGATCAGGACAGGGTTCGGGCGATATCAGAATTTAGCATACCGACTAGCAAAAAAGGGTTGATGCGTTGGTTGGGAATAAACTCTGCTCCATTTATACCAGACCGTTCAGCTTTGAATCATCTTTTAACGAATGATGTTATGTCTGTCTGGGGTGAAACCCAGCATTCGAAAAGATTAAGTCTCTATTAAAAAACTCTCCACGTCTTTCACATTATGTCCCTAGCAAAACCATTGTTGTTAGTGCGGATTCTTCTTCCGATGGAATCGGAGCAACTCTTATGCAACAAAATGGACATGGTCGGCAGCACGAAATCTTTGCTTATGTATCGTGTACTTTAACCTAGCTGGAAAGACGCTATGCTCAAATAGAGAAAGAGGCATTGGCTTTGACATAGGCATCTGATAGATTTTCAGAATACTTAATAGGGTTGGAAAATATAATTTTAGGGACTGCTCGTAAGTCTTAATCCAAATTCTAATGACAAAAAGTCTAGACGATTTAACTGCAAGGCTCCAACGATTTAGAATAAGGCTTATGAGATACAACTATTCTATTATTTATACTCCGGGAAAAAACCTAGTTGCTGCTGATGCGCTTAGCAGAAGTCCAATGGTAAGTTCAGGTCTAGAAGAGCTTGTGTGGGAAGCAGAAGCCCATGTATTCTTAATTATAAGAAATCTGCCCACTAATGATGAATTTCTATGTGAAATTGCACTGGAACAGAACAAAGACCCGATATGTAAAAAATTAATACAATACAGTCTATCAGAATGGCCTGAAAAGAGTAAGCTTCCGGTAGAAAGAGGTTCCTACTATCAGTATAGAAACGAACTTTCAGTTACTGAAAATCTTTTACTACACAAATCAAGGATAGTAATACGAGCGAGCAAAAATGTTTGTTTGGTAGTTAGGTCTTTCGACATAAATAAAAAATAAGGTAAGAAACTGTCCAAATTGTATCGAAGAACGCATCAATTACAAAGAAACGTTTTTGAAAGATGAAATAGCGACACGCGTTTGGCAAAAAGCTTCTATTGATTTATTTAAATGTAAAGATACCTGGTACTTAATAATAACAGATTTTTTTTGGTTTTTCGAAATATCACCATTAAGAGAAATGTCTCAATCGGTAATAATTTTAAAATTTAAAGAAATGTTTGCTCGATATGGTATTTCCGAAGTAATTCGTTCCGATAATGGACCTCAGTTTCAATCCGACTTCAAACGCTTTGTCAAAGATTTTTTCATTCACGTTACTTCAAGTCCTCGTTTTGCACAGTCAAACGGGAAAGTCGAGTCTGCGGTGAAAGTTGGAAAATCATTGATTAAAAATAATAAAGACATTTATACGGCGTTATTGGCATATAGAACCGCTCCTTTGGCAAGTGGCTTTAGTCCGGGTGAGTTGCTTATGGCGAGAAAATTGCGAAGTTCCTTTTCTTTCAAGCAAACTAAATGGTATCGTTAATTCGTCATCTTCAGTAATTATAGAAGGAGAAAGGTAAGATAGGTAAAGGAATAATTTTAACAAGCAAAAGATCTTTCTGATTTCTTCGTGGGTGATGGTGTTTGGATAACCGATATTCGATGTTACGGGAAAGTAAACAAAAAGTTCACGAAACCAACATCTTATTTGGTTCAGACTAACAGAGGGTTGTACAGGAGAAATAGATGGTTTTCAATTCCAGCTCCATACGTTGATATCCAATTATTTGATCCTGCAGAAACACCACTTCCTACACGTAATATTTGTGAATTTAGTAGTGTTAAGGAAAATAACACCGAAAAGGCACGTTCTGATCAAAATTGTGTAAAACTACCAGAAGTTACAGAACAGACAATAAACGATCGTGTTGTGCAAACAAGTGAAGTTCGCGAAGAAAGTGTAAAAGCCGAGATTGACGAAAGTAGTAATCGTAGATCAGGACGTACTATACGAACGCCAAAATGGTTGTCTGATTATATTACTCCTTAAGTTCCTAAGTATTCTTGGTTAATTCTAAAAAAGAGGGAAGTTGTATCAGTTGAAGGAGTTGTACACCAGCGCCATCTCCTTGAGTAATTAGGATAACTTAGATTAAGAGAGTAGTACCAGGTCGTATTGGTCTCGTTATGTAATTTTTCCCTATTTGGTTCAGTTTTCCCATTAAAGAAGTAACAAAACAACATCAAATGCAATTTTTTCTTTGAAAAGTAAATACATATCCTTCAAAACCGTTCATTTTAAGTATATAGTGTATCGCACAAATTTACTTTATTTTTTTTGTAAAGGAAACAAAATTTAATGATATGATTCCATCTAAATATAAAATTCAAGCAACGTACCGGAGAAGCTAAACAGCCTGTATAGTTCAAAATAATTTTCGGTCGTAGATCACTTGATTCTAAGCAACTTTTGTTAGTTAAGCATATTTGACTTACTTTATTTAGAAATACTTTTTCAAATTTTGGGCTGAGTTTTATTCTTCTAACTAAATTGTTGGCGATGAGTGCATTACCAAAAAGTTCAACTAACAATTCTATCGCTTACTGATCCCTTTTTTCACTTGAAACATTTGGCATGCACATTTTTTAATTAGTTAAACTATAACGAAATAATACTATATGTTTATATATTATACATACGTGTTAATGGTAAGTAAAATAAATTAAAATCGTTATATATTACAATTTTAATACATCTACGCCTCAAAGGGTAAAGGCACGTAGAGGTTAGTGGCATAGAATAAATGAGAGGAAACTACACCTTATAATGACTAAAGTTTACTACTTTCCGTGCTCTTCGCAAGTGTCGGTATGGCAGCGGTCGTTTCGGTGTGTAATGGTGGGGTCACCTAACAAAATGTGATCAATAAGTAGATCTAAGAAACGACCATTGTCAGAGAAAATGAATAGTTTTATTAAAGGCCTTCTGGATGTAATATACGATAGAGTAAAAATAAAATGAGAACGTGGCTTTATTATTCCATCCGGAGCAAAGTGTAGTTGTCAATATAAGCCAGAAAATTTGTCAAACTGCTCAGAATTAAAAAGATTTATAAATTACATTACTTGGAACTAGAGGAAGCAATAACAAAATTATCGTCGCTTTTGTTAGAGGAATCAGTGCATATTATCAAAGCTGTTCACGCACAATTATGAAAATGTTTTAACTAAGCTTGAAAGTGTTTTAGACAATGATTGAGCTTCTGTGAAGGTACTGTCGCTTGCCACAAAAAACGAGACACTTAGATTAGCTGCATGTGACACGGACTTTGTTGTGATGGGTATAGGTATGGTGTGTTTCTAAATTTTTGATGTTTATCCGTCATCAATATCATTTGAATATTAAAGTTGTATTTCATGCCACTTATACATAATAACAGGCACAGAGAAAAAAAACTAATTTTTATTTTTTCATGAAATATAAAATCACACACTGCATACAACAACCACAACTACATAAATATTTAATAAATACGTATACAAAACAAAACGGAAGAATATATATCAATATTTGGTCATAGCTCCATTATTTTGAATAACGCTAGCTATTATATATATTATATTATAGCTGGCATTGAATTTATAATATTATCAACATAATTATTATCAATTTGGTTCCATGATTCTTGTATGAAACGTAATAATTCTCTCTATTTCGATGCCTGAAATTTCTTTTGTAAATACATTTAGTTAATAGCCCCCATAAATTTTCAATGGGGTTTAAGTCTTGCCTATTAGAAGGCCATCTCAAAACATTTATATTTGCTTCAAGTCATTCGTGAGCTACACGTGCGGTGTGAATGGGGGAATTGTCATGCTGAATATAAATTCTTCTGGTTTTGGATAGAGCATCCGTACAGAGGAGCATTATGTTTTTTAAAATGTTTGTATAAGCAGGACCAGTTAGTCGATCTTTAATATCATAAGATATGCCAGGTCCACGGTAACTAATCCAGGCCCATATATCATTATATTTCGTGCTTGTTGGTTTATATACACGAATAGGACCATCGTAACAACTTTGAACTTTATCATCAGAAAATATAACATTTCTCCAAATCTGGGATCCATGTTTTCATAATCGAGAGAAAAATGCATCCTGAGATTGTTATTGTCCTCGTTGAAATAGTTTTTTCTAGCTGCGGCACAATTTGTCGGAAAGCTGTTCTTATAGATGCTAAAAGATTCACTTCTTCAATAGCATGTAATGGTGTCTTGAATGGGTTGTTTCGTAAATAATTAAATAATGTCTCATTTTCCTGCCTAGTAGAAACTGGTCGCCTTCTCGACCCTTGTTTTCTACTTGAATGTTGTTCCTACCTCCGTTTGATTTTAATTCTAGAAACCGCATTTCTATTCACCCCAACGCGCTCTGACACTGTTCGTATGCAGTAACCATCTTCCAAACACTGTAAACGCGATATCTCGTCTGGATATCAATATGTCGTGGCATTTGTGTAAAAGTCATATTACTTTTGCACTGTACTACTACTGCTGTATTGACACTGACAATGATAAATTAAATCAATCCGTATCTTAAAAAAATATAAAATTATCGCTTACAAGTCGTCTCGTTTATTATGACAAGCAAGTGTATGTATACAGATGCCTTAAGTTCTTTCAAAGATTATATATCCACAGAAAATAAATTTATCAACAGGCACAATTGGAATCAGTATTATAGGACTTTCCTTCTTCCACGGAAATTTTATTTATTTTATTTATTTATTTTATTTATTTATTTTATTTATTTATTTTATTTATTTATTTTATTTATTTATTTTATTTATTTATTTTATTTATTTATTTTATTTATTTATTTTATTTATTTACTTTATTTAATTTATTTATTTTATTTATTTTATTTATTTTATTTATTTTATTTATTTTATTTATTTTATTTATTTATTTTATTTATTTTATTTATTTTATTTATTTTATTTATTTTATTTATTTATTTTATTTATTTTATTTATTTCATTTATTTTATTTTATTATTTTATTTAGACTCACTTCCCAAGTATACCCAGTATACCTGATTTACTTACTCTATTTTCTGCTTCACACAACGACTAGGTGTTGAGGAACGGCATCTGGTTTCAACAAGATGTGTGCTCGTATCACAAATTGCCTGGATGAAAGTTTCCCGGGAAGATGGATAGATAGACAGGGATGCATTTAACGGCTCTCTAGACCACCAGATCTAACTCCTCGAGATTGTTATCTCTGGGGTCGTTTAGCGAGTGCTGTATATTGTACCACACCGGAGACTCCAAGAAAGTTTTGAAAACAGAATTTTAAATGCAGTCCAGGATATTTTTCATCACTTGTAAAATGTGTTTTTTAAATTTATACGTACAAAATAAATTTATTTGACATTATAGTAGATACTTCTTTTTTTTTTGTAAATATTTTAAAAATGATTGAGTTTAGACGCTATGCTACAATAAAAAAATATTTTAAATTCGCTACGAATGTAGAATAAGCAATAATATACAAATGTTTAATTGAAAAAAAAAGATAAATGATACTATTATAACGACGCTGTTCACATATTGAGTGTATAATAAGATACAATTTTAGTTTTACAAGTTGTTGAAATTCCAGATCTGTTATTTTCTAATTAAGTCGTTCTGGAACATTTGTCCTTGCATAGAATGTAAATGCACAGAATAAATGCAAAGGTTGAAGTGTTTTGGGTACGGCGTATATGGATGTTATACATAAAAAGTGTCCATGAAGGCACTTGGTTGAACTATAACATTACCAATTGGTTAAGTAAATAAAGATGGTTTAATTTCTCATGATATAGTTTACATAAAAATCCATACCCAAAGATTGATCAAGGGCAAATTCGTTTAGAAAAATTAAAAAAACAAGTCGCTCATTACTTACTAGCAGAAGATACCATTTGCTTTTGATGATTTGATAAATGCTGTGGTAAATCTTTCAGTTTAATTCAAATCGCCGTTAAGCTTACTTCAGCTAAAAGGCTAATTCAAGTTTTGTTCAATCGCATGGGATACGCATAATTTCAATGCGTTATCATTAGATCAACATGTGTGCAGTTTGTCATTGGCGTTGCGTTAGGTGGAAATTTTGCATCCCATGTATGTACTTATGGCACTCACAATTGGCCCACAATTGGCAATAGGTAGAATTCACGGTATCTATTTTATTAGTAACCAAGAGTATTATTATAAATTGAATATATCTTCTAATCTTCGTTTAATATTGTCCAATTAAGCCTCTTCTTCTTCAGTAATCCCGAGAACGCCAAGCACTGTTTCGGAATATGTTAACATCTTCACAGCTGTTGACTGCTTTGTCGTGTACCAATGTTTTTCTGAAATTAAGTTACAGGTGCAAATATATTCTTGAAGGATACGAGGCGTGTTGAATACCAAGGAGGAATTCTTCACGAAGAATTCCTAAATGACTTGTGCTAAGCTTTTTTGGTGCAATATCAAATAGATTATGGAATTCACTTATTCGTTGTTTCTTAAAGAAATATATTAAATAAGATATTCCCTATCTTTCGACAATTAGAGTAAAATGGAGTAATATGCCAACTTGTTTTTAAAATGCGTATAACTTGAGTCTCTAAGACTAAAAAGATAGACTGATGCATGTACATCACATCTCATGGTATCAGACACCTACATTGAAAACATCGGCAATCAAGTGTTGTTAATAACGCTATAAGCAACATAAAATGCTCGCGTGACCAAGATGCCATATTACCCCTGCTAGAGGGAAATATGGCAGCTTATGTTGGGGAATATGGCAACATGCATTTCTTATATAAAGTCAAATTCACTCAAATGACAGGAAAATTTATTTTATTATTCTTATTATTCTATTATTACATACAAACAATGTTCGAAAACAATAACACAAATAAATTCTAAACCGTGAAATATCCAATTATTTAGAATTCACACTAATGTTCATTCTTTTTTTTTAACATATAAGAGTAGTACAGTCTTCGTAATAAATCTCAGATGGTGTACATATCTCGTGAACCCAACGTAAGCATGCTACATATTGCAGCCAGTCACTTTTGGGGCTATTTGCATCAAAGTAGTAACCACCACACTGTGCACATATATCTGATTCATCAGTCTCAATTTCTGAATTGTCTCTTTTCATTATAACCACTTCTGCTTCACTTGTTGAGAAGCCGGTGGCAGTTTTCTTGGTAATAACTGCCTTACGCTTTCTCTTCTTGTTATTTTGGTTTATCGACACGTTTCCTTTTTATTGCTGCCGTTTAACATCTTTCATTATTTTCAATTCCTTTTTAGACCGTTTTTCTGACATTGTTTCTGGTGATGTAAGTACCTGTGCATGTTGCTTTCGTTTATGACATCCACTTGTTCTAGGAATACATGGAACGGTAGAAATTTCTTCAAAAGGATTTTGTGCACGGTTAACTAAGAGTTCAGCGTTAGCCGTAAAATTGTTGAAAGTTTCAGTATCATTATGAATTGCGGTTCTTACTGGAGCAGGTTCAGTAGGATTTATTTCAGTGCTATTCACAACGAAAGCGTGATTGGGAATTTTTGATGGATCAAAGGGAAAAATGACGCAAGTTCTGAAACCAGAAGCTCCATTTTGTACTGTAGCTGCCTTACACCACGCAATATGTAGAAATGAAGAAAATTGTGGTCTATTTAAAGAACGACCCGGATGATTCTTAACCCAGGTACCTCTTTAGCATCCATAGCCGCATTTCTAAGATCGTCTTCGGACCATACTGCCCTCACATTTCGTTTTATATATTTTCGTGGCATCCTAACTGACTGTAATGCAAAAAAGAACAAAATAATCAGTTTCGAGGAAATATGCCGCACTATCAGGTAAATGCCACAGTGTGGCGCATATTTTCCTACATCGTAGTTAATGCTTATAAAGATTGTTGCTCAAAACTGAACATACATAGATGGGCCAGACGGGAGTCAAAAGTTAGGTTAGGAATATTAGTTTATCTTAAGTAATTAAAATCTTGTCTAAAAAATTACTAATTGGCGTTTGTCGATTCATGTACATGATGAGTGAAAAACAATTTGAAGTATACTTACCGAATATATTAGTTTTCTCACCTCGAACGTTGTGCAAACTATTTCACAATACGCATGTGTACATGTATACCACAATTGAATATTAGTTGAGTGCGTGACGTCACATCCATCGGATTTAAAGCGAAATATTAGACTGTGCCATATTACCCCATTTTACCCTACTCACTTTTCTGCATAACGACATTTGACATTTATTTAGTTTGGGAAATACCAGAAACTCATTCAAGAGAGAAGAAGTGATTGGTTGTGTTTTGTGCTGGACGCCTGCTTAAACCTACTTTCTCTAATTTGTCACATATAGCGTCTATACTTCATGCGTTGTACCTCGTAGCCGAAACTATTCCTTACCGCCATCCACATGTAAATGGATTAATAGCACCGAATAAAGCAGTATTTATCAAGCACGATTTTGGCGATTGCATGAATGGTGTCCTATTATCTCAGAATTTCCACGACCAGTTTTGAACCGATGGGAAACTTGCTCGGAAAATACATCGTATTATCTTCAACGTTTCCGTCATACAAAAGAAGCTGCTGTCGTCAAAGCAAGTCAATTGATGTTTCGGAGTTATTAATTTCGCATTGACTTACGAACTATTGTCATCACTGCACTTCCATGGTTCTCAGTGCTGATAGTGGAATCCTTATAGATGGTAGGTAAAGAAGCAAGGTAGTTTAGAAATCTTACGTGGCGAGAACGTAGCTGTTTTAGAGTAAAATTTAGTGCACAACAAAAAGAAATACAGATTTGGCCAAATTAATACAGATTTATAATAATAGTGCTTTCATAGACGCATTTATTTGCTTCACTATTATGCAGACATTATGTCATTACATGTAATAGTCATTTTTGTTATATAAAGATATTTCTTCACTACCGTAAGCAAAGTTCAAGAGAACGACGGTGGAAACATATCCCATTTGGCCGAATACATTCGGAATTTTAATATTTGCTAGGTACGTGTTTCTTGGTATGTATTATGTTAATTTTATATTACAATGCGACTTACCTATAAATCTCTATTTAAATAAAGCTACGAATTTTCCAGTCGGACGTTTATGATTTGCGAACCTTATTAACGGTTTTGAGTTGTTAGCTATGAAATATGTAGTGCTTATGTGGTGTGAAGGTAAATCTTGCTAGTGGGTGTTATTCTTATTCACTTATTAAAGCAGCTGATATAAGGTGGATGGTAAACTCGAAGTGTACATATTAACAGTCTTTTATTGGAATTTACGTAAATATAAAAAGGTGCATCATTTTAAATAACACAATCTGATTATCATTTTTTATATAATAGTAAAATTCTCTGTACAGTCATTTGATAATAAACAATCCAAAAATTTTTCTCAAAAAGATAACTATGTAATCATTTCCCTAATTGATAATATTCATAGCAGTGTTATTGATAGACGACAGTATTTCAGGAAATTCGATTCGAATCGACATTGTTCATTGAAGGTGAAGAGATTCTCGCATCGTCATCGCGCGACGGTTTACCGACACCAGCGGCGTAATCGTCGACCTCGTATCGTTCACAACGCACGCAAGAGCTGGCCACGACGGTATATCACGTGATCGCGTCGAAGTCGCCCTCGTCGGTTTGCGTTTGCACGTCGTATTCGCACGCGCAGCAGGACGGTGCAGTGGCGTCGTCGGTTGCTATTACGGGACAACCGCACGCATCCATCGCGTCGTCGTTCGCTAGCGACTTTGCCGACGTTCTCAGGTATTGCCGAGGTTGTCGCCTCTTGTACGGCTCCCACTCGGCGTGGCACAAGTGTCAGTGCGTTACGATTACGTCGGGCGCGGATTTTGTAGTCTGAACACTGTACGGTCGTCGCTTCTCGTCGTATTTGGTCTTCGATCCGGGCGGGTCGATCTTTTCTACGTCGATTTTAGCCTCTGCTCTGAATTTGGTCTCCTTTTTATAGCCGAAGGTACTGAACGGGGCCGGAGGACTGGGTTTAGAATTTGTTGAACCTGTGAAATATAGGAGGAAGTATTAAATATTGTAAAAAATAATTCCAAACTCTCGTGCTTTTTTTAGAGTTGTTTATTATATTTGTTCATAAATGACAATGCCACTAGGGATAAGCTGAAATCGTTGATGCTTATTAGAGAAATAAACTTAGTAGGCCTTATACCTGATATTTCCAACCTCAGATAAATTGAGAAGTATAAAGATTTTATGTTTTAACATGAAAATAGCATTAATCGTCAAAAATATTCCAATAATATAACTGGGCATCCGCTGAAAAATACTTTTAAAAATTATGTTACACGTTGGGTTGTTGTTTAACAGCTGTTTGCATCCGTTGATGTTGGAGTTTCTGAAAATTTAAAAAAAATGAATACTGAGTCGCAAATTTTTGCATTTGAAAAGCGATACGTTTACGCAAATTAAAGATGAGATGGGAGTTATTTACGGGGACTCCACAATATCATGTGATTTTGAGCTACTAAATTTAAACATGGTCGTACCAAAAATTGCATCCACTACTTACAAGATCCGAAAATTTCACCAAGCGGTCATATATCGATTCGAATGAACATTTCCAACGCCCTCTTGATGCAGATGAAATGATACATTTGTTTTGTTATCGACTAACAGCCGTACATGAAACTTGAATACATCGAAGACGAGGCACAAATGAATCAGTAGATTGCAAAAGGTGTATCGGCCGGTAAAGCGATGCAGTTGTATTTATTGTATATGAACACACAAGGAGATCACGTTGTAAAATCAAATGAAACCTGACAAATCCATATTTGTTTTTGTATTGGCTTAAGTCTTTCGACGGAGTCTCACATTTAGGGGGAGAAACTTCCGATTGTTGCAATTTCACTGTTATTACGAACAAACTGTATAGATTTGTCCAACTAGAAAAGATGAAATGTTTTTTTGCCACCTTTATCACCCATTCTGGAGTGGTAGTTGGACGGAAAAGGGTAAAGAATGTGAAGAAGAGATGCGTGGGATATCATTTACAATTGTATGCACAACTGATGCCGTTACTATGATAGTAATTTGGGGTACATAGGTAAAATGAAAGCTCATTATTATTTTGGTCCTTTATTCTTGGTTAAATTGGTACCGACTTATGAATGATAATTACCAAGGTCTTATTGTAACGGTGTAGCTTTCTTTAACATAGATTTTGTTCACATGATTTAAATAAAAACAAAAGTGAATCTAGAAAAAATCACAAAAACTACAAAAACGATTACTTAAACAAGGAACTAGGCCATTTCATCCACCTAGTAAACCATACTTTTTGATATTATAATGAAGGGACTTTATCTCATTGTTCAATTTGCGACAAGCTTACTTTTATATTACAATGTTACTGTTTTCAACATTTCTTTGACGATTTTCATTATCATGAGCTAGAATAATACATAACGGGTGGTAATTAATAACCTAAATATATCTATGAATATTGCACATACAGCCCTATGTCGTTTCATTATATTTTTTTCAATATTGTGATCAACCAAGTGAACTAAACGAATATCATAGAAAGTTGCAGTGTTATAGTAAGATCTTGGCAATTAAGCTTGATAATTATGCCTAAATCGATGCTTTTTTTGTCGGATGTATTCTAAAAAATACTACGAATTTAATTATGGATAAAAAATTAAATAAGATAATAGAGAACCTTCATTTTACCTGTCAATTTACTAATATGGTAAAGTTATTTAGGAAAACGTAACGGATATTGGTCGCTTATAAAATTTAAATATCTAAATATATATCAAATTTATTATTCGTGAATTGAAAAATCTAAAAACCGTCGAAATTTCAGCGGTGGCTTTCATTCCGCAAACTTTAGACTTTGCCGAAACGGAAAGCGGCGCTTTGGCGATTTAAGATAGATTGTACAAATCTATCAAATTTCAATCCGATCGGTTGGATGTATCGCTCCCATGCTTGGAAAACTTGAGACAGCGAAGTGCACTTTGTAATATGATTTAAAGCACCTCACCTATAACATATTTACCAAAAATAGAAGTATGTCTACTTGTAACTAACGTTGTTGTTTTTCTAATATTATATTGATGTCATGTATACCGTAAATTCGAGATGATGATGGAATAACGCCGAAATTAGTACCAGGAGTGAATTTTGAATAAAAATTTTGTGCAAAGAGAAAAAAGGAGTTCTGCATTTATATTTTAACATTTCCTAAACTTGTAAAGTAGAAAATCTATGTTGTAACATCGATTATGTAACAATATAGTATTTCCATTGGTTTAGAGCGTACAAAGTCAATTCGAAGTTTTACTTTTATTTTTTAGAGCTAGTATGTTATAAATTTAAATACTTCAGATTTTTGGTGGTTATATAAGATGCCTTATAAAAAAAAAAAAAAACATAAATTGGATTGTTTTCTTAAACTCTCTTAAACTTCTCTCGTTAAACACACTACTTGCTAATTTAAATTGAGTCGTCGCATCTAAGACCGAAGCTATATATAATAACCTCTTAGTAGTTTGTAACACCAGCTATATACAATGTTCATCTAGATTTCCAAATTAGAAAATTAGACAAATGAATATCATGTTGATTCAAACAAAATGTATTTGGATAGTTTCCTCGAGCAAATTTAACTTAACAAAATCAACTTTTTTCAGCTTTTTTTCAGCCGCATCGGTTTTTCAGTATAGCCAACATGAGATGAAACATCTTAAATAGTACTGCATTTCTGCTTGCCACTATTCAATTTATTTTGACTTTCTTCAAGATTCCCTAGACCTATCTAGCCTTAGTCCTCGCGATACAGACTTTTGCAAAATATCTTAAACGCTTTACATATCTGTGTGTTTTTCTAGATTCTTGTAGAAAAGCTTTTCCAGAAATATTTTTGTGAATATTTTCCTATACCTAAAATGAGTCTTCTAGAAAATTCAAATGTAATTATTCAGATAATTTCTTGTTAAGGTGCATAGTATTGCGGTAAACTACTACAATTTTTTCTAAAAATTTATGTATAATGTGATCATCATTATTATACAAAATGTAATGCGATTCCTTGTATGTATGACATTGAACATTTATTAGTAATGTTCTGTACAATATTAAAAATAGGCAATGAGGTAAAAATACATCCGAAAAGTATTTTCAGCAATATTTCTGTTTAGCTAGGTTGCTTTATTGTCTTTAAATAACTTTCAATACGTTATTATTTGTTTTTTTTTTGTTTTGTAAACTATATTATTTGTCCGTTTATTTTCGCTACTCACTACTTATGCGCTCTTGTTAACTAACTAGGAAAAGTACGTAGGAAAATTATGATCACTTGGAGCAGATGTTAGGATTGTATCGCAAGAGTAATTTTTACATGTTGTTCTCGATGACTATCTTTAGAGAAACAAAGGTTTGTAATATTTTGCACCTATGCTCTGCGTATTCTGGCAGGAAAGTTATCTGTAGTATCCTATTTTATTTTCTAAAAATGAAGTTCAGGAAAAGGGAAATGTTTATAAAAGAAAGTTCTATGGAAAAATGAGTACAATATTCTGTTAAAAATATAGATTACACAAATCAAATTTGGCAATGTCTTTTTTGTAGGGCCTAGTTAATATAGTTTTTTTGTTTGCGTATACGCGTTTACTTTAAGATATTAAAGAAAATTCGGCATTTTGTAAAAATCTTTAAGGATTTCGATTACTTCAAAAACTAAGTTGGATAAGTATAGGAAACTTTGAAGAAGGTCAACATGCAATCAAAGAGGGCATTCAGACAGGTAGCAATATACAAAATGTTCTATTGTAAAAAACACACTTGTATCCCCTACAATGAGACTGAGCACCACGTATACTTGAACATAAGTACAATACATTTTATCTTCTAATATTTTTGATTTCAAATCTTTTTCTCTGAGTAGCTCATGGAAGGAATTATCTTTTATGCACATGCTAGATGGTATGCATACCAATAATTTTCTTTACCGCGTATCTTTGCTCAAATCGGTGAATATGACTGGATTGGTAAGTACTAGGGTAAATGTACCAATGATCGGACATTTAAGCAGTTGAGTAAATTTTTGAACCTCATAAAAACTGTACCCGGTGATTTATGCTGAATGTTTTTTTTTTCTCAAATTACCATTTTATTAATTAGACAATTAATCGATCATAGTTTATTATTATTACATTCTTGTTATTGAAACAAATGATTTTATAAAAGAAAAACACATGTCCCAGTAATCGGACGCGTCAAAACTCGCATTGGACGCAAGATTACCTTATCATCGGACAAGGAAAATAACAAAGGAGTCAGGAAAAAACTACATAAATAGAATTGTCTTTTTTAAAGTTTAATGCAAATAACTAGATAAGTAGGTATAAAACTTTGCAAAAACATCTCTTACTTTTAAAGCAGTCTCATGAAACATGCGGGAAAGGTACATAACATTTTGTTATAAAAGGAACAAAGTAATAACAATAGATAGAATCGAACACTTAACAAGTTATAATGCAGTCTTATGAAACATGTGGGATGGATACATGTGTATCTATGAACTTCAATAAAATAACATTATGTTAAATAAATCATTGACTAGTCAACGTTGCATAAGTAGGAACTTATCAAAATGTTTATCTTTAAAGGCCCATTAAACTAAACCTTGCATTTGTAGCACCTAAATATTTTTGACTTCTTGGTCACACCTACACATTGTTCATGGAACCAAGCACCACAATGTTAACACTTGATCATATCGACCTCTCTCTGTTCTTGGCAGGCATCACAGAATCATCTTTCCTCCTCTTTACACCTTTTTGTTTTTTTAGCTAGGTTGTTTTCCTTTTTAGCTTTCTATTGTTCCATGATTCTTTTTCGACTTTCTTGATCAATTTTTTTCTGGAGCTTGATCTTTTTCGTCCATTTCCAGTTATAAGTTTCTTTATGGAAGGCCAAAATAACGATCTTCTAAAAGGTGATAACGATGCGTTGTTGGCCGACGACGTTGAGTCTGGGTTTTGTACTTGATTATTAGCAATCCAAATGCTGGACTCAGTACTCCCAATCGTACGACCCAGTGTTCGGACACTAATTGCCCTAGTTACCGGACACACTTTTTGCTTAAAATAGCTGATTTAGTGTTTGGCAATCGGTATGTCGATTACTGGTCCACAGATTGTACACTTTCAAACAATTAGCGTAGTAACAAAAAAAATGCAATGGTAAAAAATAAATAGTGAAAAAACGTATATTTAAGTTACTTGCTTTTGTACCAGCAATCGGACAGGTGTCTGATTATTGGTTCAAGTAGGTATTTGCTGCGGCCCACTAATCGGCATAGCTTACTACCGTTAAAATAAAAGGAGTAAACGTCTAATAACAAAATTAGCCATTAAAGAGACTCTAGATGATCAAGTTAGTGTAGTGCTTTGTTTTAGTTACTTTATTGAAACGCCAGTCCACTCCAAGCGTACAAAAGGCTCGTGTTAACCTAACATGGAAGCCGCGATACTAAAATTGAACTACCTGTAACTTTTACTGTAATAGGCTGGTTGTGGAATCGAGTGAACTAATATGCTGAGGCTGTTGTAGAAGCAAGTAAAGGGTGCGACAACGGGAATATTTTTCTTATTACAGCTGAAAATGCTGCCAGGTGGCCGTTGGTTGGGACATGTCCGATTATTGGTACACTTACCCTACATTGGCAAAAGCTATTTGGTAAATACTTGATTTAACATTTATAGATACCGCTGTAGATTATAGTATACATAAAAGATACCTATCATTAGACACCCGATAACCAATATAATTTACAAGGAAATTCATTTACGTGCATAGAATTTAACCATTTTGCAGTTTTAGATTTAATCATTTTATATTCTAGAAACCAGATCAACGATTAAACAAAAGCTTACATTGAACACACCAGAAAATGTCTCGAAACAATAAGCAAAAATATATAATGCTAACATTTATATATATATATATATATATATATATATATCATATAATTTAGTTATGAATCATAAAAGTATCATATAATCTTTATATATAGCATATAGTTATAAATATACTTTAATGCGCTCTAAGATATAATTTCTATGATTGTTTAAGTAAAATACAGGCCAAATAAAAAAAGGGATTAATACTTGAGATTTTTATTAAAACAATAAATTATAATTTTGGAAAGAAAAATGTAGTAACAGTAGCTTTTAATACTGAGAATTGCCACCTCTGGCTCTTATGACCGCTCGCATACGGTTTGGCAGAGATTCGATTAACCTCCGTATATAAGCCTGATCTAAACATTTTGGGTTCGTATCCGTCTGTGAAGGAGGTCCCACACGTGCTCGATAGGGCTCATGTCCGGACTTACCGCAGGCCAATCTAAAACTGGAATACCAACATCGTTAAGGTATTCCTGGACGATTATTGCAACATGCGGTCGTGCATTATCGTGCATTAACATGAATTCGTTTCCTATAATTGGCGCATATGGTACTACATGTTCTTCTAAAATGTCCGTTATATACCTGTGGGCAGTCAGTGTACCTGTGTCTACTGGTACTAACTCTGTACGACCTGTTAAACAGATGCCTCCCTAAACCATAATAAAGCCACCAGCGAAATTAGGTCTAGGTCTGATATTACACTGCGAATAGCGCTCACCGTCTCGTCTGTACACTGAAATACGCCTATCTGAGGTATAAAGACCAAATCTTGACTCATCTATGAAGAGTATATTGGCCCAGTCATTAATGTTCCAATTTACATGTTCTCTGGCAAACCTTAAGCGAGCCACTCGGTGGTTCCTAGTGAGACGAGGGGCTGTCACAGCTACTCTAGCTCTTAATCCAACTCTGTCGTAACCTATTCCGAATAGGTTGAGTACTTACAATACATGAATATTTCTGACTCTAGCCAAGTCGTTCTGCGAGACAAATACATGTCTTCGACGTAATGCTTGTAGTAGTAGCGGTAGTAGCAGTCATCTTGGCGAGTAGAGCATCTTGGACGACCTGCTATAACGCAACAAAATTAGAGACTCTTTTCTCTCCTTTTGTTGCGTTAGCCGTAAATTATTCCATCAATACCATGAGTGAGCTAAGCTATCTTCGCATTATATATAAAATGTTACATTGTTTAAAAGATCATCTAATAGGCTTTAATATGAGCATGAATTAATTACAATTCCTTTCGTGTTTTCAAACGAAAAGTTCTGCAACGAAATGCAGATAAATTAAAATTTTATTACTGCGAGGGCAAAGTTTCAAGTTCACTCGATAGCAACTCTTAATAGTGAGCATGACCTAACCTGCGCTAACAAAATGCAGCATGCGATAACGTATAGACCTAATCAAATTCGGTATTGTTTCTTGGAGGATGACATGCTACTCTTCTTTTACTGCGAAAGCTCTGGAATCAACGCTGGAGTATGCCGATTACTTCGATTGATATTCGATTGGTATTCGTCTCGCATTGCTATGCATAAAAGAAAAATCGACATAAAACCAATGCAAGGCACCACAGGAGGCGGTATACTCTTTTTAACAGATCGAGGACATGCGAATCCCTTTATCTCAGTGCCAGGCTTCTCCCTAGCGGTGAAAGCAGGGCGGGTTCATGCCTCCGCAGAAATTGGATCTTAGATCATACAGGAGTCGCTGCGACAGTCGACTCGCTTTTCATTGCAGCAGCTTGCAAACTGCTTTTCCGCTCTGCCTTTTCTCCGATCGCTGGTGTACATCTTTGTTTCATCAAAGAACAGAATTGGCTGCTCCAACAACCAGACTCCACGAAACTGTTGTTGCACTTGAACCCCATTATGTGTGAGGATCTAGTCTGCTCATAACATTTATACACTCTTTCAACTATTAGCGTGCCATATTCTACGGCAATGGTTTTGTGACAAAGCCTATTCTGGATTACAAAAATTGCTTGCCACGTCTTTAACATCGCAGTAAGCATACGTTTAGCAACCTGTAAAACACCGAAAAGTGAATCCGCCAAAACTCAATTGTACTCCTAATAGTAACCATGTAAATATTCACTGCTTTTGGTATTGGTTTCCGCACTAGGCAGAAAGCAAGCACACTTGATAAAATTATGCTCATATTAAAGCAGAATAAAAAATTGTAAACACCTGGAGGTTATTTGAATCTGAGGTTTTATTAAAAGAAAAGCAAAATGAATGTTATAAATTTCCATTAAAAACGTACTTTTATCGATCTTATTGCCTAAGTGGTTCATTATATATAAAGAACGCTTTTTCGGTCAAAAGTAACTTATGTACATTACGTCGTAAATCAGGGCACTACTACGACGAAATTTAGTGTACACTATGACGTGTAAATTGCATAACAGCAGGGGACAATTTTTTAAATGTCGTGTCTGAAGCGGTACAGAATGTAATAATAGCGACATGCCTCTTACTTTGTATACTATGGTTTGGAGTGCTGTGCTCTGATCCGTACGGATGGAACAGGCTCTCTCTGGTTTGACAGGCGCTGTCGCACATTTCCGGCTGCGGTGTGCCTTCACTCTCGTACGTATGAACGACAGTCTGATTATTATAGGTGTCGCCGTTAACGCCGATCCCTATGCTGCCGCTGTGATGGTCGTTCCGGATCATGATCGGCAATAATTCACCGCCCGGAACGTAACAGGGCGTGTTGGGCATTGCGTTTGCCGCGGCGAAACGCTGCGAATCCGACGACGTACTGTTCGATCTACTGCGACTTAGTTTACCGCTCGATGAAATCTTCTTCGGTTCGAACTGATGAAGCTCTTGATGTTGCTTACCAAGCTCGTTCAGCTGTTGCTCTCGACTTTCTCTAAGATACGCCTGGAAAAGAAAGAAAATTGAAGTAGATGTTTTCATACGCCATTAGCAAGTATTGGAAATACAGAAAAATGCCCAAGCGTTTTGGGATTCGAAATATAAAATTCTTGTTACGAAGAAATTGGGAGTCGAATTTGAATTAAAACTTCGAATTCAACTTTATCTTTGTATTCGAAGTTGAAATTCCTAATTCCAATTTTGAATATTCGGTAAATATTGACATATCTACTTAATATACAACAAACAACTAAGACAAAGATCGACTACCTGATATACAACTGCTGATATACTACCTGATATATTGTAGTGCTTTAAAGACGGAAAATTGAAAGAACATTTTTCATGATCGTTTAATTAGAGTTTAGAAGTTGTAGATCCGGGAATGTTCCTAGACACCCTTTCGGCAATTTAAATAAAAATAAATATCAACAGAGCCAGTTTAACGAGTATTCAAATTTGAAATGAGAAGTAACGTGGTAATGTTACGAATGCTCCGATTGCTGAAACTTCTCAGTAACGTGGAGAAGTGACCTACATGCGTTCAAACTGCAACACTTGACCGTAATTTTGCCTTAATGGAAAAACATTTTAAAAAATGGAACACATGAATGGTTTGCCAAAGTGGGAAATTAATTAGCCTCCCTTTGCTTCTATTTTTAATTCCAGTTAATCTGTCGAATATTCAAACAATTAAATGAACTTTTGGTGAAACAGTTCTTACACAACTAAAGGGAAACACTTGGTAATAATTTCATAAATTTTCTCAATACTCAATGTACATTTCGCCTCGCAAGAAAAAAAACCATTTAGCCAAATTAATTTTTTTGACGTGAAGAGAACCCTTTAACTCATCTTAATTCAGTAGTAAACCTTGTTTTATAAGATGGTCTTATAGAAATGGCTTTTTTTAAAGTATGTTCAAATTATTAATTGTACATATATGCCCAGTTTCTAATACATATGTGTGTTGCCATACCTTTTATCTTTGTTTAATCTATCTATAAGGTTGTGACCAGTTTGGCCTGTGTAGAATTTTTCATTGTTATTTGTACGCACCGGCTTTACTGGACTTGTTGTCCGGTGTTTTATTATTAATTAAAGATGTTTTAGAGATTTACTATTATAGAAGGTTACATTATAATTAAATTTCTTTAAAAAATACTTCATTTTAAACAAGTATGGAATTTTTATTTCATTGATTCTAGATTGGAAAGAAATGCTAATTTTATTGCTTGTGATCTTTGGATCCTTTTTAGTAAGTTATCTATTAGAAGGGAATTCTAGCCATTATTATGATTGTTTTATAATAAAAACAATCGTAATACGGAATAAAATCGTAGGCTTCCACGGCCGGAGTCTGTTGAAATTAAACGTTTTCCGGGTTCGAACCGTGTCATGTCGTTAAAAAAAATAAAAAAATAAACTCGACGTTTCGCCCACAATCGTATGGGGCTTCTTCGGGAGAAAGAGGCGAAAACCAACTGCTAGCAGTTTGTTTTCGCTTCTGGCATGGTTCACATGCTGAGTTACCGTGATCAACTGCTTCCCGCCCAGTTAGTTTCGCCTCTGGCGTGGTTTACACTGGAAAACGTTTAATTTCAATCGTAATACGAAAAATTTTAGCAGTTTTACGCGACAAGTATTTTAACAACGATTACATTGAGGAGACTGTTAAAATTTTCCGTATTGTATAGGGCCTTTCAGTAATCTAAATATTATGGAATTAAAAGCAGCATGCTTGATGTTTAGAATGGGCGGATGTGTTGTAACAAACCACTGATCGTGACAGATTCAAAGAACTTTTATAGAAAAAAAGGGATAATTTATTATTAAGATAATGACTTTATATTCGTTCTTTGATTCATATTTGCGAATGTTTAATTAACATTTATTTATTTTCTTTCTTCTTTCAGATGACAGTGCGTACGTGCATAGCCTCCCGATTCACATTTTCGACTTGTTGTTTTTGTACCGTACGTCATCCAAGAGAAATCTTCATCTAATCATCCGGAATGGTATAAACATTACTCGAAAATCCTATAAAATATGAGTCTACTTCTGTCCTTCCGTATCGCTGACGGTGCTAGTCACTGGCCCAGGCGGAACTTCCTTCGTACCGCTGTCGATGCTAGACACTGATCTAGGCTGAGCCCTCCCCCTGTATCGCTGCCGGCGTATGACGCAGACCTAGACTGAAGTCTTTCCGTATTGCTGTCGGTGTTTGACGCTGACTTAGAGAATTTTTTTGCAAAGTTATATCAAATCTTATTTAATTCGCCTGGTCTTATTTAATCAAAATATAATTAAATAAGACCACAAGATTGTTCATTGTCATTCTGTACTTTGCCGAATTTTCCGTTTACTGCGTACAGATTGAAAATTGAATCTTTTACAAGTTGAATATTGATATACCGTTCTTAATTTTTATGTATCTTTAATACGTAAGAGTGTATCCGCGCATATTTTGCGAATTCCGTTTGATTTTATTGATAGAAGTTCCTGACTTGCTTTGTACATATCATTGTAACCGACTTTAAAGTTGGTTACAATGTCGGTTATTTTAATATTCAGCAAAATTAGTTTAAAAATTTCCCAGGTAATTAGTATATGACAACTAGAATAACAAATACTGATTGCACAGCTATATTCTCATTATCATAAATTTTGTCAAAAGTAATAAAAAGCAAAATAAGGAATAAATTACCTTATTTGTAGACAAGTTACATTTGCTAAGACTAATTAACACTAATTTTCCGTATTTTCAAAAAAAATTTACCGGAATCGATATGAATTTGCTAGTAACACACGCAAAGTGGGCTGAAAACTAAAGCTGACATGTGCTATTGAACTAAAACTATTTTTAATAATTTGACGTTTTCACTTATATCGGAAATAGCTGTTAATTTCTTTATTTTAAATGAAACAGGCTACATGCTATTACATTTTTGAATTTTTAATTAAATTTTAAGGCTCGTTTATATAACTATATCGCTATTTCTAATCATATTTCAAATGTGAAGAGGTTTCTTCCGGGCTATTTAGCCGTGGTCGGTTGGAATTTCGTTTAGAGCTGCGGTAAACATCTTCAGCGGCGAGGTCGAAATGTTCGCTTGGGTGGCTCAGCGTCGAATGATCGGTGTCTGGCGGAAGAATCTTCTTCACACGATACCGGCCGTGAAAATCTACACTAACATATTTGAAATATTTGGCGTTTCTGTCTCGGATTTGTTACTGATGGACGAGTGCATGTGAAATTTTATAACTGCGAACGTGTTCAACTTGGAAAATTGAAACTTTGCAGAATTATTGTCCGTTGAGGGTAGTATTAGAATCCGAATAAACTTTTCGAAAACATTATACGGCATGTCCGACAATTATCAAACTGAAAGAGTCTAAAAACTTTATTTGTTTTTTGAACTGCTCATTTATATAAAGGGAATTCTTATTAAATTACCCATATAAAAATACAACAAAAATGTCATTAGGCGTCTGAAATTGATACTTTCAAATATCTTGGAAAACGTATATTGCAGTGCAATTTCGTTATAGAAAAGTGCCCGCCAATGTATGCACGGAGCAAGAATGTAGCTTATGTAATCTTCTAAAATATCATCCAACTTTTGTATAACCAAGTTAATCATTACTGGAGAGGACAAAGGCGGAGAAAACTATTACTTTTTTGCAGAGACTAGACAGACTCGTGTTCTGTCAACTCTCGGGGACACCAGTAGGCAACACGAATTCATTCATTCATTCAAAAAAGAAATACTTCCACCTTTGTAATTTCTATTCATAACAATTAGCAAATAGTTCAGAAATAAAGAAATTACGGTTTTCAATTATAAACAATGTCGGCACGAATTATACGAATGAAGATTATTTAAACTCGTTCATTCCTTCTTGAAACAAAATTGTGTTACAATACACATTTTACTAAATATCTTGAAAAACATTGATTTTAAATGCGTAATGAATATGATTGTTTTCTATTATTTTTTTTTGTAAGAGTAATTTGCTTTAAAGAAATTACATGTTGACACTTTTCCGCTTGAAACATTAACCATAATTGTTGAACACGCTATATGTTGAACAATTTACTTGGATTCTAATATTACCCCCTATATGGTTAACAGTTTTGCAAAATTTCAATTTTGCAAAAAGTTTTCAAAATTTCAAAAAGTTAAACATCTTTATGAATTCAAAAATGTAATTTTATATAGGACAAAGTTGTCAGCTATTTTCAATATAAGTAGAAGTGTCAGACTATTGGAAATATTTTAGTGCATATTGGCTTTAGTGTACCGTCGAGTTTTCCGAATACTCTCTCATATATCGATCGATGCAATTCCCGGCGAGACATCTGTAGACCTGTAGACACCTGTACAGTTCTCGAAAGTTAAAAACGACAAAGTTTTTGATTTATGTTGGTTTCCCTTTTGAATGTGCTTTTTGAAATTCATCGCTTATCTCGCATTCTAAAGTAATTACTTCAACTTTTTCGTGTAAGCGAAAGCAATTGGTTAATTGTACTGCAGAAGACCTGCATCCGAAAAGGGCTTGCAACTTGCTCAAGGGAAATATCCGCATTCCCTCTTTCGCCCTATAAGATTAATGAAAAGATTTCCGGCACAACGCGGAAGAATTATAATTAAATTTGAGACACGCCAATAAAAATGATACATCTCACCTGGAAGTAATCCGCAATAGATAGGGAACGATTTATCATCGCCTGTAACCGGTACGCCAGTGCCCTACTGCGATGGTTGTTTCTTATTGTTTTTTAATTACCTCTTTCCCATAATGTCCTCTCCGGACGGTTTATTAATTACTCAATGGCGTTTCAAGACTTTAGGGGGTTAGGCCGGAGAGAGAAATATTGGGACTGTGACGTAAGCGATAAATAATTTTAGTCAATCAGGCCATTGTTAATCAAGCGATTAAATTGTGAAGTTCATTAATTTAAAGGAAAAAAATTAAGGAAAGATACGATTTCTTCTATTCGTATAAGAACGAGTTTATAATTAAGTGAAGTATGATAATATTTAATTTTAAGATATAAGCGTTTTAATTGGATAATGGTAAGAAACAACTCTAATCGATTTTGTACGTATAAATATACAAATCAACCTATTTTTATAATAGATGCTTAAATGAGCGATCATTTGGAATTCTACCACTTCCTATTTTATAAGAATATAATTAGGACGGAACCCGTGTCACTAGTTCTATTTTTAGTTTCCTTCATAATCAAATGAAACAAACCAAAAATATTACTGAATGATTCCGTCGTCATGTATCTCGCCCTTGCGCTTACGCACTTTTATAACGAGCAAATTTTGCAATAGTGTTTATGTATTTTAGCGATCATTGCAATGTGAAACTTTACAATACGGTATAACTCTATAAGACCGAGGAATTACCTGGCAATGTAGAGAACAATTAATCTTATGTACTGTAATTTGTTTATAATAAATGTTACTCTAAACTTAAAGAGAATTTTTATTAAATAGATGTTGTATCACGTGAGAAGTTACTTTGAACAAATTAGAAGGATGTCCTCATTATATACTATATATACTTTTTATAAATTTCTAGCTCCTTTATTCAAGACTTAACCATTAGAGTATTGGTGAATTTCCTCCTATACGTATTATACGTAAATACGAAAGATGTCCTCTCATTCGGCGTTCACACTCTAACAGCCTGTTATGAAAACTCTGGAATGCGCGGTGTAGCAAATCTTGGGGAATGGCAGTGATTTCTTGTTGAATGTTCTCCTTCAGTTCATGGATTGTTGCAGGTTGTGTACGGTACACCTTGCCTTTAAGATACCCCCACAGGAAGAAGTCGCACACACTAAGATCAGGGGATCTCGCAGGCCACTCAATGTCACCGTTACGTGAAATAATGCGTCTTCCAAGCAATTGACGAACTGCTGACTGCAGTGTGTCATGTGTTTCCGTCCTCCTGAAACCGCATGTTTTCCATGTTAAGATTAAGCTCGTACAGTCTCGGTGTAAAGAATGTTTGAAGCATTTCAACATATCGAACGGATGTTACTGTCGCTGCACTACCATCCTCACGTGCAAAAAAATAAGGGCCGATAACATCATGACATGATACAGCACACCATATTGTGACCTTGTCGCTGTGTAGTGGTCGCTGGTGTAACTCACAAGGATTGTCCTGGGTCCAATAACGAAAATTCTGTTTGTTTACGAAACCGTTCAGGTGAAAATGGGCTTCATCTGATATTCGTATGTTACCAACGAAATTCGCGTCCTCGTTAATTTTAGCCAATATCTGCCTACTAAACTCCGTACGTGACGCTGGGTCTTGTTCATGTAATTGTTGCACAATCTGCAACTTATAGGGATGGAAATGTAATTCGTGCAGTATTCTTTGTAAGCTTCGTCGCATGCGCAGATGGGACACGTCCATGACGTCGAAGCTGGTAATGCTGTCGAAATAATCTCTGCGCAGCAGTCGCACTATCACCATTTTTATAAAATGCTCTCACAGCTACTGCAGGTTCCGCACCAGTCCAACGATCCATGATTACTAAATGGCAATGCGTTCACAACAATTGTGCGACGTTACGAACAACTGCCGGCTCTACAGTGCTGACAACAGTAACGTTCAAAATTTCCCGTTCCCCTGCGCCACTCTGCATGATTCATTCAAAACCATTGTTTTGGTAATTTGAGGATTATCATTATCAACCGTGTGAACAAAGATCGCGAGAAAAGCTTTTAATTATAGCATGCTTTGCTTTTTCCACTCAAAAAGGTACAACTTTTGCCGTCTATATATCTTAAGATATGTAAAATATATGGAACTAAAAGGAACATAACATAAAATTCCTAAATTAACATAAAGTGATATAACATAAAATTCCACGATTTTAATTCTGCGATGAAGCTTTCTTTTTACTGGATGTTGGAAAGTATTGGTAAGGTTCTTAAGAGGCAAGGTATGATACGTGTTTCGTTTTCAAAACACAAAGAAACTTCGTAGGCAGCCCGCAAGATAAGCCGGATGCGAAAGAAGGGTGGAGAATTTAAAGATAGCATGCCATGAAGCAAGCCTACATTAAACAAACGAAACTGACAATAGGCATCATATTCAAAGAATACATTGCTTATTACCGCTATGGAAGAATTCAGTCGTCAAGAATGGTCACCGGTTAACCGGTCACAATATTAATTTAGAAAACCTGAAACGCGAGAATTAGGTGTTTACGAAACCATTTATACGAAAAAGAATGCATATTTTTATAAGGGGAACGGGTCCATTTAAGCACTCAGTTTTGAAGAATTCCACGGGTAAGAATCTCTCCTTTTAGTACCGTATGTATTGGGGTAGGGTAAGGCATATGAGAATGGGACCCTTTTTCTCACATTATTCGGGCGAAATCCACGAATTCCCGAAATAATTGTTCCGAATTAATTAAACAATTTATGTGGTGAAGAGTGTGGCAGTATTTAAGAGTTTACGTCTCAAATAAATAAGCTTGAAATTTCCAAATAATACTATAACACAAACCTTTCAGGTTACATCTATTTATATGTATCATCTTCGATAAAGATTCTCTTCTTAAATTTAACGTCGTTTAAATTGAGTTCACTTTAGAGTAACATTTATTGGAAAACTATAAAAAAGATTGGAATGAAAAATACCTTTACCTTTACCCTTTACGTTTGCCGCTCTACAATAATTGTTGTGGAATATAATATAGAGTAAACGATCACAAATTTACGTTGCTAGTATTCACATAAGCGTACGTACACAAAAGGGAATCCTCAAGTATTACCTTTCAATGAATTACAGACAAATTGAATATTAAAAAAGAATAAGAGTGAGTTCTACTTACACTGTTCTAGTTTCGTATATTTTCGGTTTTCAGTTTACAGAAATGGTATGTCCGGAGTTACGGTTTGCAGTTTTTTTCTACAGAAAGTATGTACAGATAACATAAAACTACGGTAAAAATCACTTTACAGATGCAAAGTACGTGCGATAACGCTGACTTCGAATTTCGTTTTAGCGTTTTAGGCTCTTATTGCTGTAATCCCATTCGCTGCGCTGAGGTCGATTATAGACGTTATGCCCTATTTTTTTGCAAAGAGCATATAACGGCGTGCGTAGATTAGCATGCGGGCACTTTTTTTTTGTTTGGATTTTGCCATTAGCATGTTGTTACACGTCATGATAAAATAGCATTTTCTGTTTTTTTCTTCGTCAGATTAAGTTTAAAATTGCTTCTAATACTAGACTTATCATAACGTCCCAAGGAGGCTGTGATTTAATATAGTGTTAAGTACAAACTGGCTGTCTAAATTAGCGTAGGTTGCTCTCAATCAAAGGTGTCTATAAGAAAGCATATTCTTTGAAGCGATGAAGTTCTTATTTAAACAATACAGTTAATAGACAAATTCGTAAATATTGGTTGGACAGTTGCTTTCTCTTCCTATTGAGGAAGTATATATAAAAGGGAATAAATAAGGACATTTTGCATCACTATCTTTGTATGATATTGATCCCTCTTCAAAGGATCGTCGATCCACACCTTTCCCACTTGTATAAATATCTTTTCTTCACTTTACTCCTCTCGTGCTTTATTTTCTGTTTTCATATTTCTCGAAATATCAGGTTTCAACTGATCAAAAACTAATCGTGCTTGTCTTCCAAACATTTGAAGTTCTATCATTGCACGTTAAGTAGCATTTCTATGATAGAATAAAAATCATTTAACACAGAATGCCGATCCTTGTGTCCGTTTGTCCTTTTCATATGTTCCTTAAAGTCTTCACTATTCTTTTTGCGAGAGACATTTTAAAATTGTCTGTTAGATGAGATCCATTGTCCGATATAAATTTTGGTAATCCGTATCTTGTAAAAATTCTTCGTAGGATATTTATTTAACCAACACAAGTATGCGTCCACTGCAGTCAACTACATTTTGTTCTGGAAAGATTCTGCAAAATCTATGTGGATTCTCAGCCAAGATTCAGGCGGCGCAGACAATGTATATAATCTTCTTTGTTTTCTTTTTTTATTTAACCATGTTTTATTAATGTTGAGAACAATAGACATCTAGAGAAATAAAAAGTGCCTCGAAGATCGAATCATGGCATATTCTTTGTAACACCGACGCAGCCACCAATTTTTAATATTGCTGTGTACTATTGTCAAAGATATGTAATGTTTAGAGTCTATTATCTTAGCTTCTCCAACTTCTTCATCTTAACTTCAGCTATTGAGTTTCGGTGCAAACGTAAGCAATCATTAACAGATGTAGTAATACTGCAATGCATGTGATATCTTATGCTACATAGCCGACTTCCAATTTCCTACCTTGAATACGATAGGTATGCATGTTCGGAGCTAGTTGAGTCTCCTTTAATAATACACGAACTGAGCGTCTAACAACTACTGCCTTGTTTTTTCTTTAAACTAATCTTCAAGCAACTTTTCCATACAGATGTATGTTTCTAATGTTTCGTGAAAAGATTTTACTAATAAGGTCACCGGATAAGGCTCGAACTGAGGAGAAACATCGTTTGAACATATGGAATTCATTGTAGACTCGTGAATCATACTTTCTCAACGAAAAGAAGATATTACAGCTTTTCATTAAAATTACATACTTTTTCTCCTCATTTTTTTCAGGTTTTTAAGTAATAAGAAATATTTTTATTCAGAGCTGGCATAATAGCTATATTGAATTAATAATCTTATTATATAAGGACATAATAATGTAATCACATTTAATTTTAAATTGGTTACGGTGGAATGGATTAGATTTCTATTTTAACTAATAGCTTACCGCATCAGTCCTATCAGAAAGGTTTAAGTTACCAGAATGTTAAATTCAAAGAGCTATAGGAATAATAATTCGAACTATGTAATATAATAAAAGCCTCGCTTAATTTTGCGTCAATTCACTAATTTCTTACCGATAACTATTAGGGGATTTCTCGCAAGTTGGGCTCCCTTATCCAAAAAGGAACCAGTTGTGAATTGAATTAGAAAGCATTAATGTACATTTTCGAAAAACAGAAGCAAAGATAGTTGCAAAGTTAAAGTTATCCGATTTATTGCTCAACTGGATGTTATTTAACACGAAATTGTTATTTCTGTAGGTGGAAAGTTCCTTGTTACTATATTAAAGCAACCAAAAGCGAGGAAAATTTATGGTTTCAATGGCTTTAGGTGCCAATATTAAGAAAAATGGAGAATTTTTATCTTCAGTAGTTGCATTTATTACCTTCTAAGCAGTTTTTTGAATATTCACATTTTTGAATATTAATATTTGGGAATTTTGTAATTTTAAATATTTTAAAGTGCTTCTAACGATTGTTTTATAATTTTAAAATGTGCGATCCGCTCATAATAATACCTGCATCATTGTCTTGAATTCTTAGTCAAACTTGTTACTATTTCCCGACACAAAAACGATAGTTGTTACACTGAACTGTTTAAAAAAATTACTTGGTTTCTTATCGCCTTCTGACCTGATATGACTTACATTGATCGAGAAAAGAACTCCATTCAAACAGTGACGTCGCCGTCGTAGTTCTTCGAATGGTGGGTTATGCGGATGGAAAAGGTTTGACCATGATATCAAGAAATATATCTAAAACTAGAGAAAGTCTTAGAATGTTAATGGCACAAACAGCTCCGAAAGAACTTTAGTATTTGATCAACACACATTCTTTAAACTATATCTTCCCTGAGAAGTAGGTAAATGAAATGGAAAATAGCAAATATAAAATTGAATGAGTTATTAATGACTTTTTATTGCGTAAATCCTCAGCCACGGCTGGCATATCACACGCCCCAATGAAGTGCGGTGCAATATTGATATCTCATTCATAATGTGTACATATGGCTAGCATCGTCCGGCGGTGTATCCTTAGAGCATTGAGAGAAGTATAGGTTTTCTTCATGCCTATACCCTCTGTTGGTTTCTGGGTTTCGCTCCATAATGTTTGTCCGAGTCCGAGAAGGAACTAAGGATCTCTTTTGAGAGTTTAAATGAACATTCGACTTTCAAGATACTTTTACTAACAGAAAGATGCACACGACTTGAAATGAGATGTTACTTAAAGGCTCCGAGCCTCATTGACTTCCTTGGGATCACGTATTAAAGATATTAATCTTAGTATTTGGTGGACCTTATTTACATTCAATATACATATATGCTAGATTAGTTGATAATTCAAACAAAGAGTTTAGATGCATCAACTGGCAGATTATTTATTTATTTATGATATTAAATTTTCTTCAGTCTATCTTTCAGTAAAGGCGAGATCGATCGATAAGACGAAGCTATCTCAATGTAAAACACCGTATTTCGGTTTCGCATAATTCGAAACCTATAATTCTTCTGGGTGTCGATTAAAGTCTTTAGAAATCTTCTGAAGATGCTGACAGTATGGTCCGCAAAACGCTGAGAATATACTCAACAATGCGCCAACACGCAGAAGTTTATTTCTCAGCGAAAAATTTGTTACATCCGTCATATTTTACTGACAAATGCAGTGTTGCATCGCTTATTACAAGCTTACAGTTCATGCATGACTTTAGTGTTAACATGAACCTATCAGACTGTATTCATATCCCAGGAAAAAATGAACACGGACAATTTTTATCATGAACCTGGCTTTTAGATAAACAAGTGTGCTTTGGAAGTTAAAAACGATAGGGTATATTAAAACATATTAAAACAAGGGAAAACTAAAGTGATTCAATAAATATGTGTAAAATTATATGTTATTGAGTAACGTAAATTAATAACACCAACAAGGTTTTTACCCTAAGCTAGTAGCTGATCAAATTGAACAGGATATATAAAGTAAAAATGATTCGAAAAGCGGCAACATTAGGCTAAGCCCTGCTTATAAAAAAAAATGCAGGTCGAGACTTTTTCGCAGCAGACATGAAAATGTTGATTTTTATAGTATGGCCAATCTGGTTACACCAAATACCGTCGCTTTTTATGTCCTTGGGAAAAACATTACCATAAGCCACTATGACAACCAGGAAAAGATAATGTACAACATTAGCCTCCAGTAGAAAAAGGGAAGATCATGATACCACCTCTCCACGTGAAACATGGGCTCATGAAAAACTTTGAAAAGCACTGGATCTCGGAGGTGAAGGTTCTAAATACTTTCGTGAAAAGTTTTCAAAATTAACACAAGGGAAACTGCAAGAAGGTATTTTTGTTGGAGCTCAGATACGAGTACAGACAATAGTAAATGATGAAATCCTTTAAACCAAATTAACAACGAAGGAAAAAACAGCTTCGCTCTCCATGGTACAAGTTTTCAAGAATTTCTTGGGAAACAAAAAAACAACTATAAAACTATAGTAATGTATATGTTACAAGCATTTCAGTCTGCTAGCTGTAATATGTCCCTTAAAGTACACATTCTACATTCTCACTTGGATTTTTGTCCGGAAAATATGGGCGACGTTAGCGATGAACATGGTGAGCGCTTCCACCAAGACATCACGGTAACGGAAAAACAGTATCAGGGGAAATGGAGTCCTGGTATGTTAGCAGATTACTGTTGGATGTTAAGAAGAGATGCTGTAGATATTGTTTATAAGAGACGGAGCAGTATTACTTCACATTTCTAATTATAATAATTTAAAATATACATTAAATTATAATCTGATCTAAAAAAACCTTTTCATTGAAATATGAAAAAAAATCGAGCTAACTTGACCTTCTACCTTTTATTAATATAAATGTTTATATGTTTTCTATTGAAATTAGTATAAATTATTTTATGGCAAAATCATAAGTTGAAATTTGTTGGCCAGACTGTAGACGTGAATGAAAAAATGGAAGGGAAAAAGGTGTTCGACGTGGGTACGTTTATACGAAAACAGGGCATCCTTTACCGTAAACAGAAAAAATTTTAATCAATAATACAATAAAGTTGCTACCCTAATCGCTATTAACAAAATAAACATAAAAATATACTTTAATTACAAGGACTTACAAGGTTCCTATGTACGTACATAGGAAGCAATCCTAAAGATTTATAATAAAAAATGTCAGGTAACTTTCCTAAATAAACGAAGGTAGATTTTATACAATGGTTTCTATTCACAAAATTGCAAGTATTTGCAAATAAAGCGAAGTTAAGCTATTGAACAATTTTCCAGGATAAAACACCTTGCCGACAGCTTGAAAATGTCGATTTGGCGTATTTATTTTTTTCTTCCTTTTTTTTATTAGGGCAGTTCGCGTTTAGTAGAGAATAGTGCGAGTATCCATACTCAAGAGACATTTTCATGTTATTTTTTCTTGTACATTCGAAAAGGCAATCCTACCAGAGGAACAACATTGGATTTTGAAGCTAGCCTTGAAAATTTTCTAAAGACGAGAACAATAAAATTTGTTTAGGTATTATCGGTAAGTTGATACGTTATTTTGATTAATACTGAATATAAAGTAGCTAATTCTCTAAAATAACCTTGCTGGGTTAGTTTATCTCTTTCCTTACATAGTAAGCTGTAAGAAATTGGATTGGAAGAACGAAGTTTAAAGGATCACCTTCCTAATATAATATCTAGCGGAGCATGAGACGTAGCATACTATTACACGAAGTGGGTTGTTTCAGTATTTTCCTTTAATTTAATTGCAAATTGCACAAAATGTTAAGACGTTGTCAAGAGCTTTAGGTACGTTCTCTTTCCTAAATGCTTTTTCTAAAATGTGACCTTACTCATTATTCTAAAAAATAGACCATACGTTTAGAATTGATAAATTTGTTAAATACAGTTCAAATAAATGATCAAAAGATCGAACAGGAATCCAAGTGAACTTGGACCTGAAATAAACTTTAAACGTTGTTATAGTTGGAATTGCTCTGAAGGCAATTATTCTTTGGAATGCATCTGTGCATTTTAAATTTGTTTGCTAAATTTGTTAGAATATACGTCACTTTACAATGGTGTTGTAAAACTGGTAATTCCTTGAACAACATTGTAAATTTATATATATATATATATATATATATATATATAGACTATATATAAGAGTCACAGAAATATTCCATAATTTTAAAATTCGCAATTAATTATAACGTGCTAAATGCCATTTCTCTGCATTAATCAAAATTAAATTTTAAATGACGAAACAGATAAAATTTGCGAGCTTTATCCCTTCTAACCTTTTTTTTTTCTCAAATTTTGCCTGTTTGTTGTTGCCTTTATTTCGCGTGATCATCCCCTCTCGCAATAAAAGAAGCCGTCCGACAATCAATTTACATTAGTACGGTTGCGGAGCACATGGCATAGCGTAATTTTGCCGTTCTTCTGTTTTGCATTTTTATTTTGAATGAATCCGGTTACCCGGATTGGACGTAAATTTGATGAATTGCCGGAGATGTTCCCCGAGTAACTCATTCTCTGCGTTACTGTGTGTTAAACGATGACTGGAGCGGTTCTACTTTAGAAAAGGTGATGTGCATCGCGTGAATTACGGACGATTTTTTGTGAGGGGATTTCTTCGAAAATTATCCTAATGGATTCGGAAAGTGTTACGGGACCGATTAATGGTTTCTGGTTGTATAAAGTTGATGTAATGAAACTTAATTTAGAAGGTCTGTTTTCGCTGAACGGTTTAAATTAAGATGGATGGACCCGTAACTATCTTAACATGTTGTAAATACGTGGAGGTTTAATAGAATTTAAAACGTGATATGTAACGGGTACACTAAATTCCAAACAATGTAAATTAACTAGTGTTTAATGTGCTTCTTAGAAGCGCTATCAAGTGCAGTGTTTGATTACGACCGAAAATAACATTACAATGAGAAATTTTGTTCATCACAATACAAAATGTTAATAGTCATATTTTCTATCTCGTAGATTCCGTTATTAACGATAGGAATTTAGAGATTTCTTGAATGAGTTTGGCAATATAAAGATCACGTAAAGGTTGTAATAAATTCTAGTTATGCAGGGTTTTCTATGCAATTCCTTTATTAAAAGCTTTGGCAGTTAGCATTTTATTCTAATTCTGACTATTTGTAATAGGCAAGTATAATAGGTAATAAGTATAATAAGTCGTTTTGTTACATAAAAAAAAATGCTTTTAGATTTAGATTACTTCCGGTTATACCAAACCGTATTAAACAACGTTGATATTTTTAATGGAATGATATAACTTCGCCTATTCTACACTCCGCCAAAAAAGTATCGCATAAACTAAAAAAGGGCATTTATAAACCAAGATATTTTTATACGTTCACAAAAAGTTTGCCTCGTGTATGTGAACTATAAAAACACTAACAAAATCATGGAACATAGCTTTTTTACTCTAAAAGAACACATTTAGAAAAATGCATATGTGTAAGGTTTGTTCAGTTGTTTATTGAAAGTCTTCCTATACGGACAAATTTTAAAGTGCGAAGTCAGAGTTCTGTGCCAACGCTTTTAAAACTAAAATGAACAATTTAACTTCAGAACAAGTGGCTGCTATAGTTGCTTTAATCGAAGATGGACGATCTCAAGCGTACGTTGTTAATTTGATGAACATCAATCAGTCAAGTGTTTCTAGAGCCGTAGCCAGATATAGGGAAACAGGCAATTACAGTAGAAGACCTGTACCAGGTCGTCCAAGATGTTCTACTCGCCAAGATGACCGCTATTTACTACTACAAGCATTACGTCGAAGACATGTAACTGCGAGACAATTGCAGAACGACTTGGCTAGAGTCAGAAATACTCGTGTATTGTAAGTACTCAAAGTATTCGGAATAGGTTACGACAGAGTGGATTAAGAGCTAGAGTAGCTGTAACAGCCCCCGTCTCACTAGGACCCACCGAGTGGCTCGCTTAAGGTTTGCCAGAGAACATGTAAATTGGAACATTAATGACTGGGCCAATATACTCTTCACAGATGAGTCAAGATTTGGTCTTTACACCTCAGATAGGCGTATCTCAGTGTACAGATGAGACGGTGAGCGCTATTCGCAGTGTAATATCAGACCTAGACCTAATTTCGCTGGTGGCTCTATTATGGTTTGGGGAGGCATCTGTTTAACAGGTCGTACAGAGTTAGTACCAGTAGACAGAGGTACACTGACTGCCCACAGGTATATAACGGACATTTTAGAAGAACATGTAGTACCATATGCGCCAATTATAGGAAACGAATTCATGTTAGTGCACGATAATGCACGACCGCATGTTGCGATAATCGTCCGGGAATACCTTAACGATGTTGGTATTCCAGTTTTAGATTGGCCTGCGGTAAGTCCGGACATGAACCCTATCGAGCACGTGTGGGACCTCCTTCACAGACGGATACGAACCCAAAATGTTGCCCCAGCGGACCTGCATGGATTAGAAAATGCTCTCCGTGACGAGTGGGAGAATTTGGATCAGGCTTATATACGGAGGTTAATCGAATCTCTGCCAAACCGTATGCGAGCGGTCATAAGATCCAGAGGTGGCAATACTCAGTATTAAAAGCCACTGTTATGACATTTTTCTTTCCAAAATTATAATTTCTTGTTTTAATAAAAATCTCAAGTATGAGTTCTTGTTTTTATTTGGCCTGTATTTTATTTAAACAATCATAGAAATTATATCTTAGAGCGCATTAAAGTATATTTACAACTTTATGCTACAAACAAAGATTATGCGATACTTTTATGATTCAAAACTAAATTATGCGATACTTTTTTGGCGGAGTGTATATTCCAAGGATAAGATTAAATAGTCTTATTAACCTTGAAATGGTTTAAGTAAATGTTATATATTATGTAAATATAACATAACAATCCACGTAAAACAGAAAGTAGAATGAAAAAATACATAGTACAGTATGGATGATAGGGAACTTATTCTAGATCAATATCATTGTGATCAATACCTGTAACGCATGTTATATCTTTTACTGCTTTTAATTCCTTCTGAGTATCTATCTCCGATAAATATTTATACGCGACATCTCATCATCATCCGACGCCGAAGACGATGGTTATTGTCTAGAGCTGAAACCATTAGTAATGGGCTATATCTTATCAGTGGGAAGATACTTCTGAAGAAAGTAATACTGATATTGATATAAGGCCACCAGGAAAAATATACCCAAAAATTAGGATTAATCCAGAGGAAACATGACAGACAAGTGTTTCAGGACTGTAAAGCCAATCTATCGGCATCTACCGACCGCTAGGGCAGGATAGACAAAAACGGCACAAAAAGTCAATGTGCAACGTCGGACAAAGAGGAAGAGGTATCGCGGTAAGAATAAAGGAACCCGACAAAGACACCAGATTAAAAGTAATGGAGCAATCAGCAGTGGCAGAACATATACACGAGACTGGACATAAAATGGATTTCAGCAGCGTTATTTTATGAGTACAAAAACCAATGTTGAGCGAAAATAAAACAGGTACGAACTAGAAGTATTAGCTGTAATCACGCCACTACAGAAATTTAGAGTAACTTTTGGGTTCCAAGTTCAAAATACTGCCGGATTGTTTAGCGTTGAGTCAAACGATGAAGACAAGAGAAAAGAGCTAGGTGCAAGAATAGCCAGAGGGCATTATATTTAGAAGACTACAACTATGAAATCGTACATACGTCAGGAACGGCTATCCGTCATGTTGACTTCTTGAGTAGATACCCTACTTATGATTGTTATGATGTTACAATTAAATGAAGCACTTACTGCAAGGATTATGAAAAACTCAGGATACTGACTATGGAATATGTGCAATTAAGAATATACTTCAAACTAATGATGAACATAAAGGATGACGTTCTGTAGAAGTTAAAAGATGAACAAGAGTTATTAGTAGCACCAATTTCTCTCAACAAATCGAGATAATAAAACTTTATCATGGAAGGGTAGGCCAATGACGGAGGAGGTGCTGAAGCAACGCTTTTATATCTGTAAATTGGCTCGTAGAGTAGAAAACTGTTATTCTAACTGTGTCACAGGTATACCAACTAACAAGAAAAAGGGCAAACAGGAAAGTTTCAACCTAATTCTTAAAAAGCGGGTGCAATTTCAGAAAATTCGTCAGGTTGTATCCGACAAGAGCTACTGCAAAGAATGATAAACAAGCTAAGAAACTAACAAAAAACGTTCGGCAATCCAGCTTTGGTAATTTCACATCGGCGGAGGCGGAGTATTTATATCTAAAGGATTCCAAGACTACTGTGCTACAGAAGGAATAAAACATTACTGTGTCAAGACCGGTTTACCAAGTGTCAATGGTCAAGCAAAACGGTTGAATTTCGAAATAATTTCGTTACCGGCAGAGCTTTCGATGGATAACCCAGCGAAATGGTGATTAAACACGTTGATCGAGTTCAAAGAGTAATCAATTCAATCATTCAAAGATGCATCGGATACACCTCTTTTAATCTGCTTGTTGGAGTTAAGATGAGAAATAACGAAGATCTAAACATAAAGAAGCTTTTAGATGAAGAAATTAAGAAGAACTATCATGAGGAAAGGAGCCGTTTGAAAGGTAATACCAAAGAAAAGCTGTTAAAATTGCGGGAAGAAAATTGCAAGAGTTTTAGCCGGAAAAATAAGACAAACTTGGTGATCTTGTCTAGACTGAAATTAAAATTTTTCGGTTCCTATAAAGTTGAAAAAATATACCTAAAATACGCAGAATGTATGAAAAAAAAACTATGAGACAAGCAAAAGAAGGAAAACGAGCGAGACGTAAAAAACGATAACGACGTAAAGAGGAGTTTTACTCTAATATTCACATTTTGTTTTATTATGCAATATATTATAAGTAAGCTATTAAAGCGCGTTTCCTTATTTGATCCGTCAAAACTTTCCTACAACAATTTAAAAATTAATTTCAGTCGTACTTCAGTTTTAATATCGTAAATTGAACAACGTCTCGTTGTTCCGTTGCGTCCATATCCACAAGTAGTTAGAGTAGACGGAGTTAAGATTTTACTGTGTTGCTTTAATACAGTTGCGAGGTAGGCCGAGTTGAGTAGGAACAGTAACTTTAAGTGTTACGTACATATGTTCCGTTTCGATAAGAAATATCTCGATTTCGGTGAAAAATTTTTCCTATAAGTTATTTTTTTTAATGATTTTTACATTTATTTCTGCAAATACTGAGGGATTTGTAAAGGAAGATATATATAGAAAATTATTTAAATAACTGATAATCACTATGTTATTTTTTTTTATTTCTAGCAGTGTTCTTTGTAATTTTTTTACTGTAGGTTCTTTTAAATTCATACGGTGCATGCAGTTCTTGCGCATAACAGTCGTCACATGTCCGATACACTATCTTGTTGTTTTCCAGACAGATTGATAATACTGGCCAACAAATTGCAACATTTGATTTTGCCATAAAATAATTTATACTCATTTCAATAGAAAACATATAAACATTTATTTTAATAAAAGGTAGAAGGTCAAGTTAGCTCGATTCTTTTTTTATATTTCAATGAAAAGGTTTCTTTAGACTACATCATAATTTAATGTATATTTCAAATTATTGTAATTAGAACTGCTCCGTCTCTTATAAACAATACCTACAGCATCTCTTCTTAACATCCAACATTAATCTGCTAACATAATAGGACTTCATTTCCCTGATACCGTTGTTCCATACCCATGATGTCTTGGTGGAAGCGCTCACCGTGTTCATCGCTAACGTCGTCCATATTTTCCGGACAAAAATCCAAGTGAGAATGTAGAATGTGAACTTTAAGGGACATATTACAGCCAGCAGTGTGAAATGCTTGTAACATATCCATTACTACAGTTTTATTGTTGTCAGCTTCTTTGTTTCGTTACAAGAAATTCGTGAAAACTTGTACCATGGAAAGCGAAGCTGCTTTTTCCTTCGCTGTTAATTTGGTTTCAAAGATTTCATCATTTACTATTTCTCGTATCTGAGGTCCAACAAAAATACCTTCTTTCAGTTTTCCTTTTGTTAATTTTGAAAACTTTGCACGAATGTATCTGCCTTTACAAAATTTTTCATTTTTCCCAAGTTTCACGTGGAGAGGTGGTATTATGATCTTTTCTTTTTCTACTAGAGGCTGATGTTGTACATTGTCTTTTCCTGGCATAAACTGTTGTCGTAGTGGCCACTTTTGCAACAGTATTTAACAGTATTTGGTATCATCAGATTGCATACCCAAAATAATTGGAATTACTTTAAAATCTGCACAAACATTCCAGGAATAGTCTTTGTACTTTATCTTTTCTAATAAGATTTTCAGTATGACCTATCGGAATAGAAGGATAATGGTTTCCATTATGTAACAAAACTGCTTTTAGGCTGGTCTTTGATAGGTCTATGAATAATTCCAAGAACTGGGATCATGATGTATTCCAGAAGCTTCAGAAAGTTTATAAACATTATTGCTATGGACCAAATTACCGGCCATACTATAAAGGCATTTTCTCTGTAACCAGAGCTAAGCCAATGTTGCTGCTTTTCGAATCATTTTTACTTTATATATGCTGTTGAATTTCATCAGTTACTAACTTAGGTTAAAAACCTTATTGGTCAGTGTAATTAGATATATTTATTTTATTAATATATATTAATTAGAGATTAATATATAGAGAAGTGTTAATGGTGTCAGATTAAATTAGGCAGAGGCATTTATTATAAGTTATTTAAATTTATCGTAAATTGCTAAAATATAAGCAGATATATATGTTATTAAAAAAAAGCATATGCAGCAGTTTCGAGTACATGGCTTAAATTCAAATTATTTCTTTTGGATTTGTTCTTTGAGAGGATGCTTCACTTTTTATATTGTTTTGTGTGTGAGAGCCTCTGAAATGCATATCAATATCGGCTACAGTTCGAAGCGCATATGAATTATGCATTGTACGTAAATTACCGGCACTGGCATCTGCATGGCAATAAAATGGTTTTCACGCGGGAGAATTCGGTCAGAATTGATTGATTAACCTAGCATCCAATCAACCGAATACGATACAGTGATTCCACGCTTGTAGCGGACAAAATTTTAGTTTGTTGAGAGTGATTTTATGCAAAAAACATCCAATATTTTTAGTGTAGCGAACGCATTGAACCATTTGCTAATTGCTTGTTTTGCCTGCATACTTCTACAAATATTTTTGCGTAGAATTTTAACAATCAATAGATAAAGGGTGAAACGTATATTCGATTTGTTTTGTCTTTTTGAAGTTATGTATTGCTTATAGTTTTCTGGTGTTATTGTGTATAGTGAGTCATAGTAAAATACGATAAGTACCTCTGTCACATAAATAAATAACATAATTCGGTTAATTTAGACCTTTTACGTTTGCTGCTTTAATCTTGTAAAATATAAAAAGGGAAATTCCAAATATATCAATAGGCGAAGCTCAGGTATGCTAACTTAGTTAAGAAGGTAGGAGAGACAGAAAAACTTAATTTAAAAAGTAAACGACGAGAGCTGAAAATCTTAAACATAAAAAAGAGAATTAGAAAAAGAAACAAAGAGATGGCAAACAATCTCAAGCTTCAAACTAGGCGGAGCAGAACTAGTAATTGTGTAAGAGAATGAACTTTCTAAGTAGTGCTAACTTATGGGCTGAAAACAAATGAAAACTAGATAAAGAAGGTATGAGTTTCTTATATTATTTTCACGTGTACAATAGACTCCTGGAGTCTACAATAAAAGTATTTTATTTCATAGTATATAGTGTAAGATAAATACACAAATACATAGTATACCAGGCGTATGAACAAGTTATACATTGTCTGCGAGAAAGTATGCACATGGGAACTATCTTTATTCCTTTTTACCATTAGAAATAAAAAAAAATGTTCCAAGATATTTATTTTGTTCTATTCGCATTAATACGTAAATTTTTACGAAAATTTAAAAATTTCAAATATCTACAAGTTTGACCAAAATGAATCAAAATTATTTGACCAAATATGAACAAATGTAAAAAAGGTTGCTCGCATTTACCTAAAAATTGCAAAAAACAAAGCGTGATCCATAATTGTCAACTCTTGTCTTTCCTTACAGGTGCGTATTTTTTTCAGTAAATTTTCTTCATCAGTAAGTCGAGGGTTCGTTTTAAAGAAGAGAATATTTAGTTTATTTTTTTTTATTAAGGTTTCCTCAAGTTAACGGAAAACTTACGTACGCTCTATCTTTCTAACTGAATATGTTGACAATGGAGTGAGTTGAGAAGTTAGAAAGTACTTCAGTAGGAACCAGTAACACTTTCCAGTAACACTCTCCAGTTCCAACTCAAGAAATCTTGCATGTTCAATCGCCTTCAATGGCAAGCCTTTATAATTAATTGCAGTAGTGTCAGGTCTTTTCATCAAATTAGTTTTTGCAATTTTCCTATATTTAGATTTAAATTCTTTATGTAAACCAATTATCTATTGAATCCTTCATCCTTATCTTACGCAACTATCGTACCGTTTGGATTGTTATTAGATCACCAAACATATCGATGAAATGCACGTATACTTCTGGCAAGTCGTAGGTTTTTTTGTTCTTCGATCGCTTATAGCTTTTGGCGTATCATAAATGAAAATGTTGTTCAAGATGGAGGATAGCGGACATCTTTGTGGTAACCCTTCTCTCACCTTCTTCAGTTCAAACAGCTCCTGGTCACCTCCCACTTTGAAGGTCCTTTCTTCTAGCCAGTTTTGCGTAACCTTGATCAGATATCTCGGCATTCCTACTTCTTCTATTTTATGAATCAGTCCCTTTCTGTACATCTTGTCATACGTCTTTTCGACATCCAGAAAGGCAACCATCCTTCTCAATCTTGGTTCTAAGTTCTTCCTAATCGACTGAATCTTGCTCATTGCTTGACGCATCGCTGTTCTCCGGGACTTGAACCAGGATTGGCCGGTCGGTAGGACCTCGTTGTCATCTACGAACTCTGTAGTTCTTTCCTTAATGACTCTTTCAGCCACGTTAGCCATTTCATTTATTATGCTTATCGGCCTTCTATCGACTAGTTACGTCGGGTCTTTACTTTAGGTATAAAGATTACTCTCGATTCTGTCTAGGCCTTGGAAAGGGTGGCAAGTTCCAAGCCCCACTGATGATCTTTGTGAGTTCCCCTTTTTGTTTATTATCCATCAGTTTCAGAGCCCGGTTAAGAATCCCATTCTCTTCTAACGCCTTCTTGAATGTTATTCTTTTTATTATGTTTTCCATTTCTCCTTATCGAACTTTCTCTGGCGAGCTCCTTGGCCCTCCTCCGATCCTCTGGTCTGTCTGCTCTACTGCCCCTTCCGTTAATCTGTCGGTAGTTCTTGGGAACTAGAATTGTTCGTAGAGGAATTCCGCTGTTGCTTTCGCCTCTTTGCTCCCATACACCAGGCCCAGTGTCGGGGAGTAGGGGTTGGGTCTTCTCCCTATTCCTTTAAGCAACCTCCGCATAGCGCCATCGTTTCTTTCTACGTCGTCTATGGTGCCACCCCAACAAGATTACCTTTTCCTCCTACAGAGTTCCAACGGACTATACCCATATCTTTTATTGTGCATTGCCCTAAAAGCTCTTCAATGTCGCTCGTTAACTTTTTGGCAGTTGTGTTTATCTCTCTTCGCGCCAACTCCTTCATTTCATTTATAAACGTCGGTAAAACGTAATTGTAGTATTCTAATTAATTGTACAATTTGTTAAACTTCTAGACGTCACTATTAATCCAGATTTAAATCCGAAACATCATGTCAAGAATTAAACAAAAATGATTTATATAATATTTCTTTCAGTTTAGTTAATCACAGCATCATTTTATGGAGTGCATTATCTCATACATTGCGTACGTTGGCATGCTAGGCAAAGCACATGCCATGGGCGTCGTTGGCAGGAGATGCCATTTGGCAATGTCAAAATACCAAACTAGGTTAATAATGTAAATTTATTAACATATTTATTAATTTTTGTAAGTTTATTAACATATTTATTAACATATTGAAACTGATAATCTTTCATTGTTTTATTTTAATTTAATTTTGAACAACAAAGTTAATGATAAATGGGGACCTGGGACATTTCTATTTTATCACAAAAAATGCGCGTTAAAAAAAATAATATACGCGTCCGATCATTTTGCTGAAAATAAAAGCCCTGAATTTTAATCGAATTTATTCCTTACTTTATGTACACAGTGTATAATTGGTCGATTGGCTTCTACCGTTCACATAGTGCTGTGTGCAGTATGCTGATGAGTTATGAAATAGCGTTTGTACATGGTAGATGGCGGTTGCCTCATATTATTCTAATTATTGTCTGCAATACAACAATTTATACAAAACATGAGTGAAATAAATGCATCTGTTTGCTTTTCCAGTATTACGGCGGCTACGTACGACAGCTGCTTGCTCCATTGTAACATTAAATACATACAAATAATTTAATTTTAAATAAAGTACTATTGTATCTCTAATAATTGTAATTTGATGTAATACAGCCTTTGATTTTCAAGCTTTAATAAACAAATATGTAACAAACGCTTTCCATCGATCTAAGTTGAAAACAAAACAAGGTACCGATATTATTCCTTGGAATATATTTGATTACAGTATATTTATCAAACCACATATTTTCTTGTTCTTTAGGTAGGTATTAAGTAAGGTAGTGTATTTTCGTTTCAAAATGCAAAATTTAACCTATTTAATATATATAAGTACATAGAACTGGATTTCCTTACCTGGATTGTATGGTGGTCCCTTATCAACTTCTTTATACAATTGTAAATGAAGGTGAAGCACATCCCCGACAGGATCAGCGAGAAAATTACCATAATGATAATAATGTGTTTATCGTTGAAGACTCTCTCAGACGGCTGGAAGAGATCAGAGAAAAGCTCTCAGTTGATTATCATTCTACATTTCTCGTAAAATTGTTTTCTTTTCAAAGGCAAAAAAGAATATTACCTACTACGATTTCCACTCAAGGGAAGAATAAATCTCTTTCAGAGTGAATTTTATATTTTCCTTTCTACTTTTGCTTGCAGCGGGAAAACTTTTTTCGAAATTTTGAATTAAGGAGACGCGTCAAGGGAGGTAATGCGATTACTACCGGCGGAAAGGTTTTAATATAGCGAAGCTTTAGATGGGGTGATTGTATGTAATAGCAGATGCTGAAGGCCTATTGGATACGCTGGTTTTCGTCCGTTTGTCATTGAATTTGTTATGTTTGAATTAATTTAAACGTACAATGAGCACAATATTGTTTTTATTTATTTTACAATCGTAAACAATCACATTGGATATACTAAATGAAGCGGTGCACATCGTTGGATAGAACTGTCAGAAAAAAAACGTCGCAGCAAATGTAACTATGAGCCCAAGATTAAATGTCTAGATATATCAGCAGCAAATTTTAAATTGTGTTGGCTACATTGCATATTACTCACTGTTAGTTGGCAGATATTTTCTTTGCACTGTACGTGATTTTGGTTGTCTCTTGTTAATTTCTACAGCTTTTCAATCGAGCTAAAACATCTGTTTCTAAACAACAATAAGAATATGGGCACATTTCGCACTATACAAGCTTAATCGATTGAATTCGTTGATGCTTATTTTCAACTGAAGACCGAATTATCTAAGAAAAAATTCCAATTCTGACATTCCTGTTTCATTCCCACTCTTGACAAAAAATATTATTTACAAGTGCCTGCTTTTGTTGTCTACGCATCCTAAAACTGCGAAAATTACGGAAGAATGGACGAAATAGGTGAAACATTGTTTTTATTTATTTTACAATCGTAAACAATCACATTGGATATACTAAATGAAGCGGTGCACATCGTTGGATAGAACTGTCAGAAAAAAAATATGTCGCGGCAAAAGTAACTATGAGCCCAAGATTAAATGTCTAGATATATCAGCAGCAAATTTGAAATTGTGTTGGCTACATTGCAAATTACTCGCGGTTAGTTGGCAAACATTTTCTTTACACTGTACGTGATTTTGGTTGTCTCTTGTTAATTTCTACAGCTTTTCAATCGAGCTAAAACATCTGTTTCTAAACAACAATAAGAATATGGGCACATTTCGCACTATACAAGCTTAATCGATTAAATTCGTTGATGCTTATTTTCAACTGAAGACCGAATTATCTAAGAAAAAATTCCAATTCTGACATTCCTGTTTCATTCCTACTCTTGACAAAAAATATTAATTACAAGTGCCTGCTTTTGTTGTCTACGCATCCTAAAATTGCGAAAATTACGGAAGAATGGACGAAATAGGCGAAACATTGTTTTTATTTATTTTACAATCGTAAACAATCACATTGGATATACTAAATGAAGCGGTGCACATCGTTGGATAGAACTGTCAGAAAAAAAAATATGTCGCAGCAAAAGTAACTATGAGCCCAAGATTAAATGCCTAGATATATCAGCAGCAAATTTTAAATTGTGTTGGCTACATTGCAAATTACTCGCGATTAGTTGGCAGACATTTTCTTTGCACTGTACGTGATTTTGGTTGTCTCTTGTTAATTTCTACAGCTTTTCAATCGAGCTAAAACAACTGTTTCTAAACAACAATAAGAATATGGGCACATTTCGCACTATACAAGCTTAATCGATTGAATTCGTTGATGCTTATTTTCAACTGAAGACCGAATTATCTAAGAAAAAATTCCAATTCTGACATTCCTGTTTCATTCCTACTCTTGACAAAAAATATTAATTACAAGTGCCTGCTTTTGTTGTCTACGCATCCTAAAATTGCGAAAATTACGGAAGAATGGACGAAATAGGCGAAACATTGTTTTTATTTATTTTACAATCGTAAACAATCACATTGGATATACTAAGTGAAGCGGTGCACATCGTTGGATAGAACTGTCAGAAAAAAATATGTCGCAGCAAAAGTAACTATGAGCCCAAGATTAAATGTCTAGATATATCAGCAGCAAATTTGAAATTGTGTTGGCTACATTGCAAATTACTCGCGGTTAGTTGGCAGACATTTTCTTTGCACTGTACGTGATTTTGGTTGTCTCTTGTTAATTTCTACAGCTTTTCAATCGAGCTAAAACAACTGTTTCTAAACAACAATAAGAATATGGGCACACTTCGCACTATACAAGCTTAATCGATTGAATTCGTTGATGCTTATTTTCAACTGAAGACCGAATTATCTAAGAAAAAATTCCAATTCCGACATTCCTGTTTCATTCCTACTCTTGACAAAAAATATTATTTACAAGTGCCTGCTTTTGTTGTCTAGGCATCCTAAAACTGCGAAAATTGCCGAAGAATGGACGAAATAGACGAAACATAAAACATGCGGACTTTACTCTAATAAATGCCCTATCCTAATAAATCAAGTAAAACTGAGAATAACAACGGTCCGTTTTTTCTATTGATCAAATTGGTATTACCTTTTATGTAAATAGTTTCATAATTTCAGGTTGTCTAATTTAACTTATGTCCGGCTTTGTTATATCAGATCTTTTCGTTTTGGTAGAATAGAATTTCTAGGCGTGGCACAACATACAAACGAAATCGGGCATAATATTAAATTAAAAAGCCTGAAATTGTTTAAGACCGTAACTTGGCCGATGGAATTGACGCTTACAAAACTATTTATATAAGAAAGCGGCTACGCACGTGAGCATAAGGTGCACATGTTTTATGTTTGTTGTTGCAGTGACTAGAGACTCTTTGGTCTATATTTGCGGTCCCCGGTTGAAAACGTATCTCTTCGAAACAGCTGTCCCGGATTAATTAGACAAACTTGTGTGGTGTGAAGTATGTCAATGCTTTTGTCAAATATACTGCGCTACAGACCTTGTTATCTTTATTAACTATTTCTGAGTTTAATATATAAGTCACTGGATGATAGGGTTTTGTGGTCGCTGCAAATCGTAAATTGTATCTTTTATTGCAAAATTTCCAAACAAAACGTAATAATGGCAAATTTCCGTTGCCTTCAAATGCTGTTCAAGAAGCAATATTTCTGATTTTCTATATGAGTATTGTAATTAATTTTATTATATTCTTTACGGGAAGTATGTGCACCATTGTGTATAAGTATTGTTGCTGTTAGTAAGACTTCTTCTGAAACAACGAATAGAAATTTGTTGTGAACATTGACAATATCACTGAAATGCTGCGAATGACACCTACAGAAACAATAAATTTATCTACTTTTACCGTTTAATGAACATAATTGTAGAGCAGTGTATTCTAAAATTTTTGAGCATGGGATGATTTATTTTATGCGTGGCCAAATATTATGTATAGCGCAGTTTTGTTGAAAATTTATAAGGTAGGTACATCAAAACGCTTATTGAATTGTTCTTATGATAGCTTATAATCTTGTCGATATAATTATCCAGTAGAATATGAAATAGATCAACTTATCTGGAATATATCTGGTGGTATATCGAACAGTTATTATAGACGGGAAGATTGCATAATTAAATACGCAAAATCAGGTTGCCCTACGTACAGGCTAATTCTTTAATATTGGGGAAAATTTCAGGTACAGCTTCTTTAGATAAAAACAAGAAAAAAGTTCCCATTAGCATGTATCCGGAAACGCTTCGTTTCATTTTTTTGTAATTTACTCTTAATAATTATTATTTCAAAAATTCTTTAACCGATCTATTTGAAAATTGATAGGTTTATGTTTAATAATAGGAGCCATTTGTTGTATCATTAATAACATCATATCATACAAAGTACAAAATGCAAAATAACATAATACAAAATGTTACAGAATAATGAATGAAATAATTAAATTGGTGGAATTAACGAAAACCGGCGAAGAAGTAAAGCTGTAGTGTAGCACGTCTTCTTCCGTTTGTGGAGTTAGAATTATACAAGGTCGCCTGTTTTCAGCAGTCATTTTTTTAAAGCTTCCTGTTTCATTGAGACGGTGATGGAGACGAGCAAACACTAGGGTATCTTTCCTCATAAATACGCCTAGCCCTTAACGAATTACCGTCGGCAAGATTATAAACAATATGGATATCGTACAATTCATTATTTGTGTAATTCGTTCTTTGAAGAGAAATATCAGTTGTGAAACACGAAACCAGTAGTTATTTTTACTCTCTCCTACACTCACAATGTGACAATTAGTAAGCAACTATTGACAAAAAACAATTATTGACAGTTGATAGGCACTCCAAGTTTCAAGCCAATTGGGATTATTTTCTTTGACCACTGATAAGATAATTTAATCAGACATCTATCAAGACAGATACCCTAATCGTATAATTAAAGGACTTTTGAAATAACAATTATTAAATGAAAATTACAAAAAAACATGGACGCCCTATAACTCGGAAACGAAGCGTCTCCGGACATATGCTAATGGGAACTTTGTTTCTTATGTTTATCTAAAGAACTTGTCCCTGGAATTTTTCGCAATATTAAAGAATTATCCTGTGTAATCCAAACTGAAACCGGAGCAATAACCTAGAAAAAGACATGAGCATGTTCATAGAGAGAAAGGTGTATAGAAATAATGAGAAGGAAGAAAGGAAATTAGTTGGTAGGAACCTGTGTTATATAGATACACACAATGAAAGCGGAGAAGCGTTTGAATTGTCAGACTAATTTGCACCGTAACTTGCAATATTGCTGCACATAATGAAACTGATATAATGTACTGCATTATATGTAATATTCATCATTTTAAAGTAATTATAATCTACCATATGGTTTACTGCAAAATTCTATGCACCATTGAAGCTGTACAGAAGTAACGTCTGTTTACCTTTATTCTTTCCTTTTTGTAATTATTTAATCTTTTATAACGAATATTTACATCTATAAAAAGTATTAAAATATTTGTGCGTTTATTGCTTAGTTTTAAGAAATAACAAACACCTAAATAAAGTAACACTTATAGCAATCATTAATGTGGCCATTCAATGAGCGTAGAAAATTTTTGTTTTAAGCTCCCTTTTTGGTTTTTGACTTTTAACACAGCCTAACTATTAAAACAACTGTGCGTGTTATATTCAATTAAACAACATATGGCATTAATGCGAGCACCACTTAAAAAAAGTCGTATAGCGGATATGCATTGAATACAATGTCAATGTTGTTAATAATAGTTCCTATATAATTCTAATAATATATTTTTTTAATAGCTTCAGTAACATTGCATGAAATCACTTATATCAATATAAGATATATAAGAATGCAACAGTGTCGCATAAAACCTTACTGAGAAAAAAACAGATGAAGAAATAGTGAGAAGAGTTAGCTGAAGCAGCCGAGTTTCAATTATTTTGTGATCGATTACTTTACTGGTGCCCAGTACTTATTCCAACCATACCGCCATATACATTATATATTCCGTTATGGGCCGTTTTCAGAAATAAATTCCCTTGAAGATAGATAATAATAGTGTAAGTATTGCTTACACTTGTTTGAATAGCTTTTCCTAGAAGAAAAAGCTTTTCAATTCATTTTTTTACTTTACGAAATTGTTCAAGCCCTAAAGAACTTTACTTTGGAGATACCACCTTCAGAGCGGAAAAACTACTAAAACAGAATTACAACCATTTATATGACGCAGAAGAAGTTTCTTGCAGCACAGGGTATTTTCAAGATTATGAAAAACAAGGCACCTGTTGTTATGGAAGCGATCGCTATGCTTCGTGCTGTTGTCAAGTAAAAACTCTGCGAATGTTTTAATGCATTTTTAAAGACATATTGTCTAGCAATTTGTTGAAATTTTTACTTTTTTGGTTTCCCAAAATCCGCTATCATTCTGAAGAGATTCCCAACTTCCCTTTCGTCACCATATAGTACGCCATCTAAATCTGTGTGCTTGAGGAGCCTTGAGGTTTGTGGACCTACGAATACTTCCTTCATCTTTACTTACGCATGAGCACTAATTTTATATTAATGGTAGTAGTATGATCAAATAGTGGTTAACGAGGGGAGTGGGTTCCAGTGATGTCCTTCCTGTCCATCTTTTACTTATTAAATCTTCTGGAACTCTGCTGTCCCATTCGCAGATAAAATAGTAGTATTACATAATACAAACATACAAACACTAGTATTACATAATACAAACATACAAACACTAGAGTCACAATTTTCTAATCGCCGTAGAACGTACTTCATGATTTCACAGAATTTGTTATTATAATCCAATGCTTTCAGATTTATTTGGGTCTTCAGGGTCTTCAGGGTCTCCATTTAATTGATTTGCAGATGATATAAATTCATTTACATCCTTACAGAAGATAAAATTTCCGTTAATTTTGAATAATTAATACGAACGTTGTATTGCAGGAGAATCGATTGCTGTAACCTAGATGATAGCAAGTTTGTACGTATTAAAGGAAAAGTTTTTGGGCATCATTGTGTCATTTAATCTTGTGCTTAACTTTTGTGGAAATTCTGAGTACTGGACGAAATATTGAGTTTTGAGTAAAACTGATGAAGTTAGGCTACCAGAAACCAGCCTTTGTGTATACGTGTTGAGCATAATGAGTGGTGGTCACGTAAGTTCATTATTATAATATTATTTCCTTGAGTCATTAGCTATCAGTCGATCCCTACTGCCTTGGTGGAATAATTAGCCAGAAACCTTTCCTCGCACGTATAGGAGTTGTATGCAAAAATTTGAAATTTTTGTGATTATTATTATTATTATTATTATTGGATATAGATTATTCAATATTTTGGAAATGTAAAATTGCGTTTATTATACAAATTTTAGGAAACTAAAATTTTGTATTAATACAGCTCACAGAATGCACACCAAAAAAATGTTTTCTCATATGCGGAGTAATCCTTAAGTAGCGAATCAGGCACTTACTGTTACGTGCAAATGGACTTTTCCTTTTGAACCACCATGCTTATCTTGTGAACTTTTCCTTCCGATGCATAAGTAATTTGTTTTATATTTAAGCAACCAGTTTCTTACGATTTATCGTTATTTAAATTCTATTTGCGGGGTTTTACAAAATTTTTTACTATATTTACAGCTTCAATTATTCTCAGGAAGATTTTACATTAGTGTCCTTGTCCCCTTTTAATCTTTACATAACTACATTGCTTAAATTTTGAAACGGAATAATTTATCGTCTATCTATCTTACTTTGCAATAGAGGTAATACCGTGACTTAAGTAAATTTCGATAGTATCTCCGATTGGTTCGTTGAAGTGACGTTTGATTACAAAAACTACTTTATTCTAGAACATGAGAATTTTCTATTTTTGGAAGCTCTGTTTTCCATCGAGACATTTTACAGGTTGGGTGTATCACGAAGCTTCTCTGGTGTGGAATATAAATTCTTACCTTTAGGAAGGTCAACGCTTTACATTGTGATTAGTTACTAATTCTGGTGAAATTCAATTGCTGACACAGCATTCGTTTTCTTTTCCTTTGCGGCTTGACTTCGAACTTCGAGAAAGATCCAAAATTACGGAAGAACTCTAATCTCGGATTAGGTATGCACTTGAGCTTGTCTTCTTTTTTCTTTCATGTAAACCTTCGGCTTACAGACTTATGCTTTGTTCATAGAGTTCTTATACCGGATATAAAGTACCAAAGGACGATTATTCGAATACCGGGGAAAATGCAAGGTCTATCCTTCAAATCCAGAGTTAAAATCATCCGAGGAGGAAAAAAAAACACCGGCACCTGCTGGGACCGCCGAGAAAGGTACTCCTTCAACTTCAAAACCGTATGTAGGGGGCGTTGCGGAAAATTTAATCAATTAATCAAAAACTATCATATAAGATTAATATCGCTACTTTTTTTTTCAAATTTTAAGATCTCAGTATCTAAGTAGTTGATAATCTAAAAGTTTAGGGTTCAAAAGAAAACTTACATAATGTTTTACAACTAAAAGTCACCAACTTATATCTAGTTACCAATTGTAAATTTCATAAGATTTTGATAAGTAGTTAAACCAAAACCTAGTTTGTCGCCATACCAAATGAAGATATTAGATTTAGTTGATAAAATATTTATATTTTTTTGGACAAAGAATGTACTGTTAGATTACCTTTTCTTTTTATTTATCATTTCTTCGTTTAATAATTCATATATATATATATATATATGAATTATTAATTATTATATATATATATTATATATATATATATATATATATATATAATATATTTATATATATATATATATATATATATATATATATATATTTATATATATATATATATATATAAATATATATATATATAATATATATATATATATATATATAATTATAATATAAAATAATAATATAATATAAAATATATATATATATAATTTTATAATATATATATATATATATATATATATATATTATAAAATTTATGTTTATATATATATATATATATATATATATATATATATATATATATAAACATAAATTTTCTTTGATAAAAAAAAGGAACCATCAGTATATTATTGCATTACGGTTATCGTTACCGATACTTTATCAGCCCACAACAAACCTATTATGAAAGCAGAACTAGTAAACCTCCGCCTGTCTTCAATTTCGTGATAAGTTTTATGGAAGAACTTTTCTAAGCTACAATGGGGTTCCCTTTATATCAGGTAGTCACTAACATTCTATCTTCCAACCATTTAAAACCAAAATTTTGGTTTTAGATGCGTGGATGACATCTTCCGCATCTGGGACACATATTATATCGAAACCAGGCGGAACGCTATCTGAACGCTTTATCATCATTTGGCAGAAAAGCAAGCAAAACTCATTAAAGTTAAACGGGGCTTTTCCATTTCTCAGACAGGCACTCTCGCCAAGAATTGAGACATGTGACCGATTCCCTCGTCGAAAAAAAATTTCAGCAAACAAGATATTCGAAAAACGATACACCGCAATGGTACTCCCAAACAGGCTACCGCTTCCAGTAAAGATCCTACTCTTAACAACTCTTAGCTACCCAGCATTCAAGGTGTTACCGATAAAATAGGGAAACTGTTTCCAGAGATGTAATATCAAAATCATTTTTAAAGCCTCGTTAAAAATCTGTCATATTACCGTCAGTCAAAGACAAAACTTCTCTCATACACACCTAGAATGTTTACCGGATCCCTGGTTCTTATAATAGCGTATGTCTATGTCGGGGAAACAAAGCGGTCGATTAACACATGTGTAGCGCAACATGAGTATTGCACTAAATTTCTGCGAATATCCGATTCTACGATTTCCTTCAAAAGATCAAAAACGCAAACACATTCCAGCGTATTTGTATGAGATCAAACAGCGTACTTGCCCCTTAGTGTTGTATTGGAAAGCCTTTGAAGTATGCAGGGTATTCAGTAGTGAACGGCACATTTTGCCAACTTTAACTCTAGAAAAGTAATTTTAAAATAGCACCGTATGCATTTTTTAAAACCACTGTCTAGGTCTAGCACACCTCTAATACGTTTATGTAATGACGTATATGTCCAAGATTAAAAGCAACTAAGCACAAGTCCGTATCCAAGTAGTGCGTGGAGGTTCTACTATTTTGTAACCAAACAATATTGACACAAGAGACTTCCCGAAGCTAACTTCAGAAACCATTTGATGGGAGACGCAGAATTCACGTTTAACTATAAATACATATGTTTTACTTTCAGTGTCGACATCATTATATATTGTAATGCCTTAAGCGAGGAAAATTCTTGAAGGAAACTGACTTTTCGGAACTAATAAATTAAATTTTGGGTCTGTAGATCCAGGAGTGCTGCGAGACACTATTACGCGCAAATGTTTTTTTTTCTTTTGAACCACCTTGTAAGTATGTTTGTATAACAATATGTTTTACAGTTAGGCAACCTATCACGCACCAAGCGGATTATCATTATTAAGATTCTTTTTGACCGCATTTTGCAGTATTTTAACCTTCTTCACTGCTTCGATAGTTCTCGGGAAGATTTTAAATAAGCTTGTCCATTTTATTTTTACTTTTCCAAAATTTCTTAAGAAAATAGTAAATTTTTCCGTCTTCGCAATAGAGGTCGTACCATCTTTCAAGCAAGGTGATTCACGAATATTCTCTCTGGCGAGGTGTATAAATTTTGTCTTAAAGGAAGGCCTTTCGCTTAGTATAGCGGCTAGAAACCCACCCAGTTTGATATAGTCTGTGTTTAGCTAAGAAGTCTAGTTTCCAACATAGCGATCCATTTTTTTTTCGGCTTGGCTATGAACTTCGTCGAAGACCCAAACTCTCACGTCGGAAGAACTCTAAACTAGGATTAGGTATCTAGTTGAGTTTCTCCGTTTTTTTTTGCGTGTAAACCTTTGGCTTACCGAAATTTCGTCGTTCATAGGGTTCTAGTGGTAGACGTAATTAAACCCAAGAACTGTTTAGGGAACTTGAGGACGAAAATTTAACCGAGTCAGAACTTAAGGAAGGCGTCTATCCACCCAAATCCCGAAGATAGAAGAATCATCTGTAGAGCATTTACCATCCAGACCAATTTCGCATAGATAAGTACTCCATCTTCGTTACTTCGAAAATTTCCTCTTTTTTTATAATTTTTATAATATGTATTATTATTGGTCAAAGGATCAAATAATTTAGATAATATCAAATAATTTTCTTTTTTTTCTATTACGTTGTAACAAAAATTTCGTATCTTAAAAGCTAGATATCTAAGTGTGATTACATGTGAACTTCTCAAGATCTTGACAGGTAGATAAACCAATTTCACTTTATTGTATTGAAGTTTACTTTTACGTAATTGAGGAATTCATGTTCAAAATTTAATTGGATGTTAGAAAATTTCATTAAATCGATTATTAATCTGCTTTTTTATACCTTACCTTCCATTTTTATTTTAATATATATGTATATTTATAGAGGTAATTCGAAATTGAGGATACCATTCACAAGTTTCTAGCGACGCATCTCGGACGCCCACAGCCTGGTTCCTGCCGCGGGAGCCAGATTTACTATTAAAATTTTTGCGACATACGACTGTCGCCGTCTGGGGTAGCAGCCACAAGTGACTTTTTTAAACCTCACCAGACGTGAAAATAAAAATTATTTATTTATTTCTTTTATTGTTAGTAACTACGGACCTCCTCTCTGTCTTTCCGCCCCTTTCAATTTTCGACAGGAAGGCGTAGCAACACTCTCTCCATAATTTAAATTAAAATAGGTACTAGTTGATGAAGTTTAACGGAAATTATAATTTGAAAGGAGAAAACTAACCTGAAATTGTCACGTTTCAATACATACAAACTTTATATGTGTTACATGTTTCCTAACAAAACCCCTTCGTATTTTCCAACCACCGAACTTGACTATAACTTCGTGTAAAAGGAAAAATACAAACGCTGAGCACTTAGAAAATGGGAATACAGCCAAACACGTCTGACTTAAAGTGAGAAATTAATTAGCGTTCCTTCAGGCATGACCGTTTCTTAACGAAAGGCATTTAATTTTAAAAAACGACAGAGATGTGGCCGAATTTATTTTTGCAAGAAAGTTTTCCATTAAGTATAAAGATTTAGCGTACGAGGATCGTCGCTGACTGGACTCATATTTATATTTTGGTACCCTCGTCCTATAGTCTGTAGTCTAAAAAAAGAGTTAGAGACTATCAGAGAGAAGTCAAAGGAAGTTTGGTGTTGAACGGGTGGGCTTAGTTGCTTGAACTTTAGAGCTTAATTCTAGATAAAAAACAATGCAACTTGGTTGCAAGCCCGGTTGGTTGGCTTGTACATATAGAAATACTTCTAAATATTTCTTCTTTGGCAGTTTATTTCATTATCTGAAAATGTTCATCTCTATCATTTATACAATAGACACAATTTTACAATGACGAACAGCCCGAACGATAGTCAAGAACACATATCATCATTCACTATGTAAAATGTATCTTGGCAGAAGTAACTCCGCAAGTATATTTAAATTTGAAATGCAACAACCTCTTTATCTCTAAAAGCGAGCCCTACTTCTACTCCAGCCTTCACAATAATCACCTTGTAGTGTATAATATAAGCTGCTCTAGTTTCTGCGCTTGTTCCACAGTAGAGTATCATCGGCTCTGAGGCTTTGTTGGTTTAGCTGGTTCGCACTGATGCCGTACTCATACATCCACAGCATTGGAAGCGAACCTCATCAAATGCGATTTGTTTACATTTAATTCTTTTATTTAATATGATATTTAATATGTAATTTCTAGCAATAACTGAAAGGCGGAATCGTGTTTGTATCTTTTATATACGCATTTCGAAGTTTGTTTAGAATTACCTTTTAGAATTCTAACATTCTATTTTACCTTTTTCAATCATCTCCAAAGTTATTAGTGTTAATTTAAAGGATTAATAATTTTCGACAGCAGACCAGTTATGTTTTTGATAATCCAGTTAACATAAATAACTGTTAACATTAACGTATCAAGGAATTTTATCGTGGTTTTATTATTACTGATTATTGAAAGAGCTTTTTTATTACATATCCAGTTGATAACATACTCTTCTCTTTCATACTTCCTCATGCTTTTTCTTAATTTCCTTTACAATTCAACCATAATTGTCATTAATATAATTGAAATATTGTCTATTAAACTTTTTTCCTCCTAGTTTATTTATTAGTATAAATTTTGCACAGTTTGGTGTTTAATAGGATTTTTATTTCAAAGGCCTTCTAGTAGTATGTCTAGATAAAGCCATTGTGCAATTTAAATCACTAAAATTTGGGCTAAAGCGTAAAGAGTTAAATCTGAAGCAGTCTGTTTTTCAAAGAAGTGCTCGGACAGGTAGATTTTATTTTTTAAAAATAAACATCTTTGCAACAATTTTAAAGGGTGGCTTAGGTGGCTCCAATTCTCTCTTATCTGGATAGACCAATTAATCTTGGTAATCAATAAAGCTCTGGATACATTTATTCTGCATATTGCAAGTGACGTCAGCGCTAATTCGTCCCGTTTCATGCCCAATTATTAAATTTTCAAGCCTTGATTTCGTGGTTTATTAACATAGAACTTTCATTTTGTGTACTCCCACAAGAAGAAATCAAGAGGTCTAGAGAGCTACTGTCTTAGTCTCGTGTGCAAAGTAGCCCCGTGAAAGTTGTGACAAAGAAGAAAGACCAATGATTTTATTGTCAACTACATTTGCCCACATATTAACTTTGAGAGGATGTTGAGTATGTGCTTCAGTAATTCAGTGAGAATTCTCTCTACGCAGTTACCAGTTTTTGTAGATCTTCCTTCGAATTGACCAATATTTCTCTCTGGATATTTCGCATTCAACAGATTACGTAGTTGTTCTGATTTAGCGTTTAGCGTCGCATTTAATAAGAATTAAAATCTCCATACTTAGTTAACTTTCAAAACATATTTTTTGATATCTACTTGATCTGTAAAAGTTCATTTTTGGTTTTGGTAGTAGAAAAATTTATTAACAAATGCATAGTATTTCGAGCATTTAATCTAAAGGAAACAAACATGTAATTACTTAAAACAACAAACATCATTAACATGTAAACGACATTTTTTCTTTTATTAATGAAATTTATGTTTTCCATTCTTTAAATGTTGTTTCTTCGAAAATTTTATTTTGAGTGGTAGTAACATTTTGATAGTACCATTTGGACAAAACTATAGAAATAAAAAAATATGTAAATGTTATAAAAAAAAGATGTTGATGTGGTCATTATTTGAAACCCAGAAGTAGGGGAAACTTATTGAAGATATTAAAAAATTCAGAATGCGAAGAAAATGAACAGAAGTTATTTAGCTATGATCTCCGCCAGCTAGACAGTAGTCTAGGTGGCGCGAAAGTTACGCGGTACTAATGACAGCTACGTTCGACATAGCAAATTATAGTATCTACTTTAAGCGGTTGAAAAATTCTAATCGTCTGGAAATCTGCTAGAAATTGACACGTGAAATCTGTATTATGTTTATTTATTTAAATAAATTTAAACAAATAAGCATAATACAAAATACTGCTGAAAATAACAAAGCTGGTTTTTAGTTCGCTACTTATCGATCGCCCTACATATCCAGAAATAGTTTTGGAAGATAGATTACGGTGTCTATCACACTATCTGAGAATTTTAACATTCTGCCATTTACACAGTTGGCAAAATTCTACAATTCTAAAATATTGGAATATCAGCAGATCTTGTTTCTTCATTTTCGGTCTTTAAAAAGGCTAACGGAGCAAATATACACAACTATATATCAACATCAAATGTGGCAAAGATATTTGAATATTACATGCGGACACCGCTACTACTCTGTTCTCATTCTGCGATGTCATATTAGATCAAATTGATAAGAAAACATTTTCCGTTGGCAATCTTCTGTGATTTAAGTAAGGCCTTCAACTGCTTACGACATTCTATATTGTTGAACAAGTTAGCTAGCTATGGTATTAGAGGAAACACTCTAGAGTGAATATGTTCAAACCTTAGAGATGCGCCGCAGTATGTCCGGATACAATATAAACAGGGAAAGCTTAAAGCTTAAAAAGCTCAAAAGCTTTATGTCCATTTGCTTAAAAGCTTTAGATCCATTTGCTCACCTGTCCTTCATGGTGTTCTTCGAGGAACTGTATTGAGTCCTGTTCTGTTCAATCAGGACACACATGACATATACAACTTTTGTTCGGATATAATAGTTTTCATGTATGCGCGGCTGACGCCACCGTGCTCGCAACTGGACCAACTTTACGACAAACCGAAATTCTAGTAAATAGTGCTCTCAATAGGTTACAGGTATAGGTTTTGTGCCAACAAATTAAGCTTTAATGAGTCTTGATTTTTCATACCCGCGAGCACACGCAAATATACATGTCTCGGTAACTATTCACGCTAAATCTATCATTCAAACAGAGCTAACAAAATTTCTCGGGATGCATATTCAGGATGATCTGCTCTAGAATGTTCACTCTGACCACTTAGTGAAAATGTTAAATACCAAGATGATTCTGTGTCGTAGCTTGAAGGGACAACTACCTCCACACGCGTTGCTATCTGTATAGCATACGGCGGCTGAGGTGCGCGATATTCCTCTGGGGATGCTTATCCAAGACTTCAAACGTCCTTGTGGCACAGAAGCAACTTGATAGAATATTAGGCGGACTAAGACCTACAGAGTCATTTTAAATCACTTTTTCATACGTTGCCTATTCTAGCTCTCCTGTCTCTATACATCCTCGAATCTCTCTACTACCGCTATAGTCACAATCTGAAAGATATACATAACTACGAAACCAGGTGAAAAAAATTATTTTCATATTTCCAGATCGGCATTGCATATTATAGACAAAGGATTTACGAGTACCGGAAGGAAAGCGATATAATAAATGACCTCGTGAAATAAGAATTCGCGTCAAATTTTAGCAATCCGCTAAAAAGTATTTAATCGAGCAAAGCCACTGTAGTATACAAGAATTCCTTAACCCCTGTAATTAATCAACAGGGTCAAGCCACTCCATCGGTATGGTTTGCTTTTGTGTTTAGTATTAAGTTATATTTCATAAGTTTAGTTCCTTTTCTTATATCTTTTCTCGTACTTTTTTATTACCTTTATTATTTCTTTGTCTGAATTTTCATTCATTCTGTATGTGACTGTTGATTTATTATCCGTTTGGATATCTATAACCAATAAAGTATTATTATTATTATTATCTCCCCTTTTTTATTGGCGCAATTTAAGTATGTGTATTGTGCTTGTAGTAAAACTGAAGTTACCGCGACATTTAAATTAACAGCGCTGTTTGGAAAATGAGATTACCACCTTTAGCAAAAAAGGTTTTTAATAACAGCGCGCTAAATAGTGATACATATGTCGACCGCGCAAGTGGTGTGCAGGCGGTTCTTGTATATTTGCGGCTTAAATTAGAACTCCAATTCGTAACGTAAGCTACGGAAACATATTTGTAATTTCATTATACAAAGCCACACCGTTTCCCTTCGAGCTTTTGCGGAAATATTAAGTAATTATGTATAACACATACATGTACACACATACATACATACATACATACATACTCGTACATGCGACGATGGGAGCTGTAGTTGCAGCGGGAAATAGAATTTCGATCTCGTTGTGTAGCACTATTATTCGACAAATGCCCGGTTTGCACGATTAGGTAGGGGTCATTCCCGGCAAATGAGATAGAAATTTAATTGTGGATTTCGGATTGTATATATAATTCGTTGTTGTCGGAATGCTGTCATTAGAAACAAGAAGCATGCTGGCATAGTTTTGTTTATTATAATTTAAAAAGCATTAAATTAAATTAATTAAGCATTAAAATTGTTTGTTATTCGGTTAAAATTTTGGGAGCAGAGAAATGATGCAAGAGAGATGTATAATACGAAAGATGCGATCTGTTGCCATGTTTTTCGAAAATTATTTCCTTAACGTATGCGTGAGTTGGTCTCGTTTCTTAGGTTCTCTCATCTCTCCTCTTACGAAAATTTATGCAATCATATCTTGTCCTCGAGAGCTATTGGTCCTTGGTCGGATAATCACTTAGTGATAGACTGAATATATTCCAAGGAAAAAATATACTGAAGATGGTAAGGGCATTTTTACACATTAATATATATGTCAGTGACGGTGGATCCTCTCTGACTGGCCCCGGGCCTTTCCATGGAATCCTTTTGGAGATGGCTAATATGGACGTTGAAAGAGAGCTACATCGGTGGAAAAATTGAGAGAAAAACTAGGAGATGTGCATTGAAAGGCTCTCTTGGTAGTAGTTTTCTTTTCTTGGCAACCTTGGCAACATGGTGGACGATCCGGATAATGGCTCCAGCAGTGCTAAGGAAAAAAAGAGTAGTTGCCATTCCTGCGAAAATTTAATTAAAAGAAATCAAAAGTGCATAAAGTGTGTATCGTGTAAAATTAATAGAGTACATCTGAAATGCCTAGATGCTTCTATAAGAGCAGGTAAACTAGTAGATAAGAAAAAATTGCGACGTAAAACATGCGAATCTATACAAAACTCATCGGATTCAAGTACCGATAAACCTACAATCATTATCAGTTCACCAACAAAACAGGAATATTTACATTTGCGACAGGAAAGCCAAGTCTTGAAAGGCCAATTCGACTTAATGAATAAAATTACTAAGGAATGAAATTACAAACTGAAAAAATTCAACACCTGAAATTGTCACTAAAATCGATACAACAAATTCCAAAGCCAGGTGCTTGTAACAACAGAGATATGTCTCCTCCTCGTTAGTGTTTTCACTAACCGTAAAAACACTAACGATGTCGCTGTTCTTAAATCGAATATTGTGTTAAACTTGGGGAAAATTTCAACAAGAGTGTTCCGAAGAAGGTTAATCCTATACGGTGTAAATGCGGATGACATCGCAACAAATTCCGTGAAAACTTGCTTATTCAAAACAAAATTAATAAAAATGATACATCCACATTGCGAGTGGTCCGTTTGAGCGCTAAAAAAGAACATGTTAACGTGGTGATTGAAGTTGGTCCAGGAACTTCTCAAACCATTATACTGTTACATTAGAATTTTCCGTAGCAGCTATTCTTTCAATATCTAGAAAACATCTTTATATTTGATGGAAGCGAACCAGTGTTCGTGAGACTTTTCATATTACAAGGTGTTATAAATACTCTCGGTATGGTCATATTTCGAAAAGTTGCTGAAATGCTGTCGCATGTTCCAAATGTTTAAATAATCATTTTCTTACAGAATGCACGTCTACTGTTCTTAGATGACGCGAAACAATCATAAGTTTAAAATGAATCATATCATTATTCTGCATCCAGGGATTTGTGTTCTTGTTATATTAAGTAAATTAATTTATTGAAATCTATGACGGTGTAGATTGTATTAAACAGCCATCAATGAATTGAGAAAAAGAAAACGATGTAAATACCACAATTTTCTGTTTTTATTAAATATACGTAGCTTACGAAATAAATAGAATGAACTGGGTGTCTTGCTCTCCCAATATAATTGTTACTTTATATGTTTAACGAAGTCGTGGATAACAACAGATCAACTGCAAGGAATCTCCTTAGAAAGCTATATGTTGGCTGTCCGGCGACCGCTACTCATATGAACGAATCATTCAGGTTTGCACTTTAAAATGTAACTTTAATTCAAGAAAATTTATAATTGTCAATATATGTATATAGACCACCTTAATCTAATTCAGATATTTTTTATGCGATATTGGTTGATTTGTTGCAACATATTTTCAAGGTGATTGGTCTCTTCTTGTTTAATGTAATGATTTTAACGTTAACTTCGGCCCTGCTTCAACAGATCAACAGTGTCTCGTGAATTTGATTGCCGAATTTGGCTTATTACTAATACGTCTTGCATCAGAATTGATAATGTATTTACAAATATACCACTTATTAGTTGTCTTGTTAAAGGTACGTCCATTTCTGATCACCGATACATTTTGTTCAATATAATGTGGAATTACGTTAAAAACAAATAGTTGGAAAAAAGATATGGTATTAACAGTAAACAACATTTTGCTTCATTCTTATCTAATGAATCCTGGTCAGATGTATTCGAGAGTGAAACAGTAAATTGCAAATTTACTTCCTTCATAAAAATGTTACAATTTCATTATGACAACGCCTTTCTACTTCTCAAAAGCAAAGTATGTGATACCCGTATCTTTCGTGAATATTTCCTTATAGGAAAATAACGAAATAGTACAAAATCCGCGTGATATTGCAAATAAATTTAATGATTTCTTTATTTTATCAGCTATTCAAATAAACATCGCAAATTGTACAAACTAATCTTTCAAAAAAATTTGGGTCCAATCTGTTTTCAATCTTCAACGTTCTTCCATGTACTCCTACAGAAGTTAATTCTATAATCACCAACATGAAAAACAAATATTCTTGCAGTCCAGATAATTTTCCAGTGGTTTGAAGTTTACTTGGCTGATATCTTATCGTATTTAATGAATTTATCATTCGCTGAAAGTACTTTTGCAAATGTTCTCAAAACTGCTTCTGTGAAAGTGATCCACAAGAAAGGTAATATGAAAACCATCGCAAACTATAGACTAATTGCTTGTTAGATCGTCTAAATATTTTTTTGAAGAAATTTTGATATTCTTAGTGAATGTCAGCACGGCTTTAGAAAAAGGAAATCTACGACGACAACTTTGTTTGAATTTTATAATCAGATTCAGTACGTAGAACATAAAAGAAGAGTTGTTGACATATTTTGCGATTTAGCAAAAGCGTTCGACTGTGTGTGAGAAATATGACGTAATGAAAAAGTTAGATGAATATGGGATTAGAGCTGTTGCTATTAGCTGGCTTTTGATCTTACCTTCAAGATAGAACGGGTACGTGACGTAAACTAGGTGAGGTACACTACTCCTGACGGTTGTACAATATGTTCAGTACGTGCTCGCGAACACTACCTGTGGAAATAGGTTTACAACAGGGATCCGTTTTAGGTCCTATTCTTTTCAATTTATACATAAACGATATAGTTTTATCTTTGTCGGAAGTGTACTTAACAATTTATGCGAATATATCTGTTGTCCATTGTCCATTGTCGTGTGAGTACTCAAACTATTCGGAATAGGTTACGACAGAGTGGATTAAGAGCTACAGTAGCTGTAACAGCCCCTCGTCTCACTAGGAACCACCGAGTGGCTCGCTTAAGGTTTGCCAGAGAACATGTAAATTGGAACATTAATGACCGGGCCAATATACTCTTCACAGATGAGTCAAGATTCGGTCTTTACACCTCAGATAGGCGTATCTCAGTGTACAGACGAGACGGTCACCGCTATTCGCAGTGTAATATCAGACCTAGACCTAATTTCGCTGGTGGCTCTATTATGGTTTGGGGAGGCATCTGTTTAACAGGTCGTACAGAGTTAGTACCAGTAGACAGAGGTACACTGACTGCCCACAGGTATATAACGGACATTTTAGAACATGTAGTACCATATGCGCCAATTATAGGAAACGAATTCATGTTAATGCACGATAATGCACGACCGCATGTTGCGATAATCGTCCAGGAATACCTTAACGATGTTGGTATTCCAGTTTTAGATTGGCCTGCGGTACGTCCGGACATGAACCCTATCGAGCACGTGTGGGACCTCCTTCACAGACGGATACGAACCCAAAATATTGCCCCAGCGGACCTGCATGGACTAGAAAATGCTCTACGTCTCGAGTGGGAGAATTTGGATCAGGCTTATATACCGAGGTTAATCGAATTTCTGCCAAACCGTATGCGAGCGGTCATAAGAGCCGGTATTAATTTAATACTCAGTATTAAAAGCTACTGTTACGACATTTTTCATTCCAAAATTATAATTTCTTGTTTTAATAAAAATCTCAAGTATGAGTTCTTGTTTTTATTTGGCCTGTATTTTATTTAAACAATCATAGAAATTATATCTTAGAGCGCATTAAAGTATATTTACAACTTTATGCTACAAACAAAGATTATGCGATACTTTTATGATTCAAAACTAAATTATGCGATACTTTTTTGGCGGAGTGTATTTTCCAATATCAAAGGCAGTATATTGAGAATGCTCAATTTCAATACGCGAGTCAGGAATAATTCGCGTATTACTGATGGATTGCTGATTATATCTCGATCGGGCGCAAAGAGGATCAGCATAACTGTTGTAATGTTATTAAATAACATCAACGAGGTTAGGTATCATCAGCGCTGTAGTCACTTCTTATTTACTAAATTCACTGTGTACACATATCCGGGTATGAGGGTCCATCTGTTGGTAAGAAGTTCGATACCTAGAGAGAAGAACCCTACCTCGAGCCAAATAACTTTGGGGCGTAAAATTAAAAGAATTAATACAAGTCCAGCCAACAACAAGCGTGGGGAAGACTTACATTAACTACTTGTAGTAGTTAATGTAAGTAGTATGATATGTATATATAGTATGATATATCTCGATATATCGTTTTCTCAGTTTCAACCTTTAACATAAGACAATTCAACAAGTTCTACTGGATACGTTAGTGGTATAACACTTATCAATATCAGTTATATGTTTCTCTTTTTGAATCATCTAAATTCTCAGTGCAATTTAACGTTCTAGTGTTGCATGTTTTTGACTACGTCCTCACATGACACAGAATATCGTAAGCAGTTGCATCCATCCCTAACACTACAACAAAACAATCCATTTCATAAATTAATTAAATAATTGTATATTTCAAATTATTGAAAAACATCGTAAGAATCAATGAAATAAAACCGTTGACTACCGAAACTAAGGAAAATTATTGATTATTATTGATCTTATGTCGAAGTAATTATTGAAAGAGATTACATTGAGAGTGTTTTAAACACTGTTTTTCAATAAAAAAAGGTGGTACATAAGTAATATAAAAGTGCAACTACATAAAGCAGGAATACAACAAATAAGGTTAGTTGTTATTTAATTCTTCGCTTATCGTTCTAAGATTTTCATTTGCCGAAAGAGATTCCCGTATTCACGACCCTAATTAGATTAAATTTCGATATTATTAGAATATAGAAAATTTACATTATGTAATCTTAGAGATTATTCATAGACTCATCAAAGACGAGCCTAAAAGCAGTTTCATTGTATAATGGAAACTATTATCCTTCTATTCCGCTAGGTTATGCTGTTTCTATTAAAGAAACTTACGCAAATCTGAAGATTTTATTAGAAAAGATAAAGTACAAAGACTATTCCTGGAATATTTGTGTAAATTTTAAAGTAATTGCAATTAGTTTAGGTATGCAATCTGGTTACCCCAAATACCGCTGCTTTTTGTCTTTGGGAAAAACATTACTATAAGCACGAGCGGCCACTATGACAACAGTTTATACCAGGACAAGACAATGGGCAACATCAGCCTGTAGTAAAAAAAGAAAAGATCGTAATACCACCTCTCCATGTGAAATTTGGGCTCACGAAAAACTTTGTAAAGGCACTGGATTCCGAAGGTGAAGGTTTTTAATACCTTCGTGAAAAGTTTCCAAAATTAACAAAAGGAAAACTGAAAGAAGGTATTTTTGTTGGACCTCAAATACGAGAAATAGTAAATGATGAAATCCTTGAAACCAAATTAACAGCGAAGGAAAAACAGCTTGGCTCTTCATTGTACAAGTTTTTGTGAATAATGGATATGTTACAAGTATTTCACGCTGCTGGCTGTAATATGTCCCTTAAAGTGCACATTCTACATTCTCACTTGGATTTTTGTCCGGAAAATATGGGCGACGTTAGCGATGAACACGGTGAGCGATTCCACCAAGACATCATGGGAATGGAAAAACGGTATCAGGGGAAAATGGAATCCTCCTGTTATGTTAGCCGATTACTGTTGGATGTAAAGAACATTTTTTTTCTTGACTTGTTATATACACATTTGTGTCGAATAATGGAATAAACTATCTATCTGTCGTCAAAGAAATGGCTTGCCATGAGCAAATCTGATATTGGGAGAAAGGGCACTGTAATTGGATGCTATCCACTACAGAAGGACTTTCACAAAATCGGATTAATCTTTGAATCAGTACGTAGAAGATTCGATGAATAAAAGGAAACTTGTTAATATTTTATGAGCCATTGTGAAGCATACATTTGGCTAAAACACTACGACTTAGGGGCACGAAAACTAAAGCTGGGAAAAGTCTGGAATCTACATCTCAGAGTTTTCCTGAGTTTATCTTCGACTTTATAGCAAAATCTTGTTTGGCATTTTAAAGATCGCAAAACTCTTACAGATCGCTTGATCACTATACAGGAAATCGCTTTCGAACCACTTTGTACACATTGTACTAAAAAATATTTTATAAGGATTTCAGGAATTAACAGTTCAACGGGTAGTTTTGAATTTGCTTTGTGTACACTCTAAAAATGGGGGAGCTTTGCTTCAATTGTGGGAGTAAAATTTATTAAAATTCGTGAAAACTTTACTTATTGCGGACGAAAATAGAAAGTGGGGTACCCTAAGGCACCAGAATGTAAGCGCAAGTCCTTATATACGTTCCATTCATGAATACGAATGGGAACGATTTCGATGGTCGTCTTGTAGACTGCAGTTGAACACGTGAAAACGCTTTTCGATGTGTTACCTGAAATATCAATTTCAATCACCACCCCAATGTGTAGGCATTTAATATATAGACTGTCAAAGAAATCATAACATTTCACAAAAATATCAAATTATGTCGCTTATCTCGAAAACTAAGATGCAGAGAATCGTAATAGTATACAGGATGTTCCACCTAAAGAACCAAATTTGTATCGTGCGTTGTGGATATTGAACAACCTGTATATTTGACCATAATTTTATGTCGTGCAGTATTTTTCTAATACTTTTCATTTTCGAGAACTTTCTCACTAAATCGCAGTGGAAGGGAATTATTGTCCGTCAACACACTAGGTGGACTGATGCCGGGTAGTCGAGTAAAATTCACATTATTCGAGTGAGTTTACCCCTATTATTTGGAGTAAATTTACCTCTATTATTGGAAGTAAAAAGTTGCTTCTTATTTTCGGTGCCACCCATTTTTTGATGTAGTAAAAATACCTTCTTTTAATTTTGAAATGTGTTTCTAGAGACGTACTGCAAATAATTATATTATCCAAATGTACGCGTCCTTTAAATAATCATGCAACAATTTGTTGTTGACTATTGTACGCTACTCAATATTAATAACACTCTTTAATTTCAATCAAATGACTACTCGAAGCTAGGTTGATTATATAAGATATCGTGCTCTTCCCAGCTTATCCAAAATGTCAGTAGTTACGGAAGATACTTGTTACTCAGGATTTGATCGTTAAGGTTGTGGAAGTCTTTTACAATTCTAAAATATACGATTTGCGCACTGCCTAGCGGATGGCATGATAACAATTAAATTTTGCTAGAGCATCCTATTAATTTGCTCCTCAATTTGCCCGTTTTGCATAGGGGGCTTTGGGATTTTAAATTGGACCTTCATTAAGCATGTTGGATTTTAGATGCAAATTCATCGTGAATTGTTTTTAGTCGTAAAGTACTTTAATTTTGTTGGAACACAAAAATGATCATATAAATTTTGTTTTGAATATTCTCATAACAAAAAAAATTGTTGTAATTATCAAAGCTCACATTGATAATTACAACATATGGTTTCGGTAGTCTGTTTATTTTTTTAATTATTTAATTAAATAATTTATTTAATGTCATTTTATTTATTTAATGTAAAACAGCAGTAAAACCGTCGTAATTATTTTAAAAATTAATTATTTTAATTTATAGTAATGCTGGGTAGTTACCGCGAAAAATTATGATAGGTTTTATCATATGTAGTAGTAACAAGGAAACATCGGCAACCCGATAATTTAGATTTCGACAATCAATGCAGTCCTTCAAATTAAAGCGTCGTAGTTTATAAGAATTATTGTATCACAAGAAGCTCTAATAACATTTAACACATTTAGGTACCGTACCATTGCTGACTTTCTTGCGGAGTACCTTCAGGATATTTACGGTTTTATGTTTTGTCATTTTGAAGTTCAGCAACATTATGCCTACTCCAAAAATCAAAGACACAGAAGATACAGAAGAGAACACTTGCTAGCCAGGATCTTATGACAATTGTGGTATTCGAGGTTTGGTGTCTATTATACAATGAAACGGAAATACACGAGGAAATTGAAGCGTTGTGGGATACTTAATAAAACTAACGTATATATGTATATATGCATATATGTATATATGTATATATGTATCTATGTATATATGTATATATGTATATATGTATATATGTATATATGTATATATGTATATATGTATATATGTATATATGTATATATGTATATATGTATATATGTATATATGTATATATGTATATATGTATATATGTATATATGTATATATGTATATATGTATATATGTATATATGTATATATGTATATATGTATATATGTATATATGTATATATGTATATATGTATATATGTATATATGTATATATGTATATATGTATATATGTATATATGTATATATGTATATATGTATATATGTATATATGTATCTATGTATACATGTATATATGTATATATGTATATATGTATATATGTATATATGTATATATGTATATATGTATATATGTATATATGTATATATGTATATATGTATATATGTATATATGTATATATGTATATATGTATATATGTATATATGTATATATGTATATATGTATATATGTATATATGTATATATGTATATATGTATATATGTATATATGTATATATGTATATATGTATATATGTATATATGTATATATGTATATATGTATATATGTATATATGTATATATGTATATATGTATATATGTATATATGTATATATGTATATATGTATATATGTATATATGTATGTATATATACCTATATATATATACATATAAGTATACATACACTCCGCCAAAAAAGTATCGCATAATTTAGTTTACTTGAGAATTTTTGGAAAGAAAAATGTCATAACAGTAGCTTTTAATACTGAGTATTGCCACCTCTGGCTCTTATGACCGCTCGCATACGGTTCGGCAGAGATTCGATTAACCTCCGTATATAAGCCTGATCCAAATTCTCCTGCTCGTCACGGAGAGCATTTTCTAGTCCATGCAGGACCGTTGGGGCAACATTTTGGGTTCGTATCCGTCTGTGAAGGAGGTCCCACACGTGCTCGATAGGGTTCATGTCCGGACTTACCGCAGGCCAATCTAAACCTGGAATACCAACATTGTTAAGGTATTCCTGGACGATTATTGCAACATGCGGTCGTGCATTATCTTGCATTAACATGAATTCGTTTCCTATAATTGGCGCATATGGTATTACATGTTCTAAAATGTCCGTTATATACCTGTGGGCAGTCAGTGTACCTCTGTCTACTGGTACTAACTCTGTACGACCTGTTAAACAGATGCCTTCCCAAACCATAATAGAGCCACCAGCGAAATTAGGTCTAGGTTTGATATTACACTGCGAATAGCGCTCACCGTCTCGTCTGTACACTGAGATACGTCTATCTGAGGTATAAAGACCAAATCTTTACTCATCTGTGAAGAGTATATTGGCCTAGTCATCAATGTTCCAATTTACATGTTCTCTGGCAAACCTTAAGCGAGCCACTCGATGGTTCCTAGTGAGACGAGGGGCTGTTACAGCTACTCTAGCTCTTAATCCACTCTGTCGTAATCTATTCCGAATAGTTTGAGTACTCACACGAGTATTTCTGATTCTAGCCAAGTCGTTCTGCAATTGTCTCGCAGTTACATGTCTTCGACGTAATGCTTGTAGTAGTAAATAGCGATCATCTTGGCGAGTAGAACATCTTGGACGACCTGGTACAGGTCTTCTACCGTAATTGCCTGTTTCCCTGTATCTGGCTACGGCTCTAGAAACACTTGACCGATTGATGTTCATCAAATTAGCAACGTATGCTTGAGATCGTCCATCTTCGATTAAAGCAACTATAGCAGCCACTTGTTCTGAAGTTAAATTGCTCATTTTAGTTTTAAAAGCGTTGGCACAGAACTCTGACTTCGCACTTTAAAATTTGTCCGTATAGGAAGACTTTCAATAAACAACTGAACAAACCTTACACATATGCATTTTTCTAAATGTGTTCTTTTAGAAAAA